>CM061134.1:51240417-52595417 GCA_030789695.1 Scilla litardierei
GATTTTTCAAGCCTTAACTCCCTAGCTAGTTGTTAGGATTTGTTATTCCGCAGGGTCCCCGATTTTTATGCAACAAGTGGTATCAGCGCTCTTGGTTGTTTGTGGAGAAATTGAGTAGCGAAGATGGTTAGTTTGGTGACACTCAACATTGAGAGGTTCATCGGCTGTAATAATTTTAGGTTATAGTAGTCGAGGGTGAAAAATTATTTGAGACAGACGGAATTTTTTTAGATTGTCTTCAATGAGGAAAACATTGATAAGGATGTGACGACATCACAGATGGCCGAGATGGAGAGTAAGGCATATAGTGTCATCCAATTATCGTTAGGCGACACTATCTTGAGAGAGGTGTTGGACGATGCTACGACCAAGGATAAGTGGAAGAAGCTAGAGGGTTTGTACATGAAGAAATCATTTACAAGCTGCCTCTACTTATTACAGCAGCTGTACACTCTGAAGATGAAACCCGGATCGGCGGTGAAGGACCACATAGACGAGTTGAATCAGATTGTGATGGAGTTGCAAGGAATGAAGGTCACGATTAAAGATGAGCAACAAGTGGTGATCTTGTTATGTTCATTGACCGAGGAGTTTAACCAATTTGTTCGGTCAATGATTTATGGACAAACGATGCTCACCGTGGAAGAGGTGAAGGCATCACTTCATACCACAATGCTATGTGAGAAGGTCCAAGGTAGAGACTTTGGAGGAAACCATGATGAAGCGTTGCATGTGAGAGGTAGGCAGGATAGGAGTAGAGGTCAAGGCCACTTCAAGAAGAAGGGCCGTTCGAAGCCCCATCATTCCCGTGATAGGAAGGATATCTTAAGTTTCATATACAAGCAGAGAGGCCATTGGAGGAACCAATACCCCAATAGATTTGGGAAGAAAGACAAGGAAGCTTCCGGTTTCACTTCCTTAGGTTTAGAAGACATGCACATCCGTGATGACAATGGCCACAGTGAAAGGGGTAGAGATCTAGAGATGTTCGCAGCAGGAGTGTCTCGTAAGGCACAAGTTGTGTGGTTGATGAACAGTGGTTCAACCTATCATATAACTCCACATCGGAGTTGGTTTTCCACTTACCGTTCCCAAAAAGACGGAGGATCTATTCTTATGGGGAACAATGAGGCGTGTAAGACCGTAAGTATTGGAACTGTCTGGATCAACATGCACGATGGCATAATGCATACCTTAGCCGATGTGAGGCATGTCCCCGATCTTCGAAAAAGCTTCATATCCATCAGTGTGTTGTGTAAGGACCCTGGCTATGGGGAAAACACTAGAAGGGGGGCGGTTGAATAGTGTTTATGCAATTTAAAATGATAGTTACACCAATTTAAATTCCCAACCAACAAAATAGTGCAGAATAGAAATAAACCCAAAATGAAACAAATGCAAACGCAAGGATGTTTCAAGGGTTCGGATTACCCAAGTCACTTCCCGACTTGTTCCCGGTAATCCTATATCCCTTCCATCCGGTTAACAACAGGATACTCAAGTTAGAACCCTAACTTGAGGTTTCCTTAAAACCCACTTGTAGCAACCCTACAAGTGAACCAAAATACAATCGATTGTCCTTGACTCCCACAACTTGATAGCAAGCAAACCACTCTCACAAACCGAGAGTAAAACCAATAACAAAAGTTATGAAAGTATGAAACAAAACAACACTTACAATCACCTATGCCTTGAAGTAGAACTTGAAGGAGAAGTGTGTTGTGTGTTGAATGACTCTCTTGGAAGAGAGGAAAGCCCTTTCTCTTGACTGCACCAAATGCCTAAAAGATATCTATTTGGTTCTAGGTTGGAGAGCAAGAGATTGAAGATTGGAATTCTAGGGTTTTAGGATTTGAAAGCTTTGATCTTGAGAGAATAAAAGCTTGAAATGATTTTACACAAATGAGTTAACCTCTCAATGGATGCTCCTTTTATAGGTTTCTCAAACCCTTCAAACGAAATCAACAAAAACCCCCTTTGAAATACATGAGGAAAAACTAAACGGATAGAATCTGCGCCCGCGACAGTCAACTGTTGAGTAAATCACAGTCGACTGCTACACAGTGACAGAGGATATGTGAGTATTCATAACGGTAACTTACCATGTCGACAGTCGACTGATGAGGCATAGACAGTCGACTGTTAACCAACAGGTGACTGGCTGCAAGTTGGGTAAGTTGATGAAAACTGAAAGACGTTTGGAAGAACAAGACAAACGACTGATAAAGAGAAGACAGTCGACTGTTAAACTGATCATGCGACTGTAATTCCTTCTACAGACGACTGTCAAGACCCTGAGATTTTCCAGAGTAGAGTCATCAAATCGGCTCAGAGACAATATCTCAAATTCTCAGACTGTAAATTCAACAATAATCGACTCGCCAGAAAGATCAGAGAGTTAGAGTTTGGGCTAAAAATAGACATGCGACTGATAAACAAAACACAATCGACTGTCACTTGGACAGGCGCCTGTGAATTGTTCATTAGTCGCCTGCGGGAGTTAAAGCTGAGAAGCCTAAAACTAGACTGAAAAAGTTTGTGCATAACAGGCGACTGTTTTGAGACAATCGACTGTAAATCGTTCAGTAGTCGACTGTTATAAACATGACGTGCACAATTTAGATTGAAATGAATTGGAGTTTAAGAAAGATTGATCTAATGATATCCTAAAACTGAAATGAAGATGTGTGTGTACTCCAACAATGTTCTACTTCTAAGCTACATACTAGAAGAGAAATAAGAAAGTTACATTTGACGAACTCTCTCTTCTATCCAATGCATGAGCTTGAAGTATTCTAGGAGCTTCAATCACCATCTATGATCATCCAATCCATTTCATTTGCTTTCAATGATCTTTGAGTACCATCCATTGCTAGTAGATCTTCATAATAAGCTTAGGCAATGGATTAACTGAAAATAGGGGATTAGTCACAAGTATTTATATATGCTCATCATTAACATCAAGTAGGGAGAAGTTCAATACTCAACATTCTCCCCCCTTTTGATGATGACAAACAAACATAAACAAAAAGATAAATAATTGTGCTTATAGGAAACTTACTCCCCCTACATAGATGCCAATCAAGTTAGTCAATAAATCTTAGGGCATGTATATATCAATTGAAGCAAATGAGTAAGATATGCATGAGTGAAATGAATTCATGAAATCTAGGATTTATAATCCATATTCATTATATCTTATTCCCCCTGAATCTAAGGCAACTTCAAGCTTAGATTCAAGTGTTGTTAGTATATACTTAGCACACATTCATTATGAATCAATATGTTTATTTCTCTCCCATTATGGCATTACCAAAAGGTGGGAGTAAAATAACAACAACAATCGTGCTAAATAAAAACTAGCAACAACTACAAGAGTCTAATGATATAAAAATCAAAAACTCATAAAACAACATCATAAACTTATGTGATTAGAGGAATGGGAGTCCAATATCAACATTGAGATATACGAAGAAAACATAACATCTCAAAACACATCACATGTAGAATATAGCATATATGGAGACAATATCTCAAATTCACACAGATATGATAAGCAATTATACAACGTGTCAAACAGACGAAGAAACTGCAACTATATATATATATATATATGGCAAGTAAAAGTATCTTTATTAATAACACAATATTTACAAATGTATATCACCAATAGTTCTAGTAGATGACAAGAAGAGTGGGGAGAAGGCACAAGCGCCGTCACCCACTACATCCCAATATCCACCTTTACTAGAAGCGCTCGACAAATCCTGATAACATTACAAAAACTAACTGGCCTAGAAGTCACTGGACAATTCAGCCAGCGTCGATGAATTCCCAATTGAAAAAGGGAGTGAGATCAGAAGCCTGATCTGTATCCATGCCCTGGAGAGAGATAAGAACATCAGCGGGAATATCCTTGAACAGATCCATCTTCCCTACAATAGTGGCTTCAAAAATCCTCTTGTTACGTTGCTTCCATTTGTGCCATACCATGGATGCTAACACTGCCTTAGCAGAATCCTTACAGGATCCGAATTGCTATAAAGAGAGAGTATCATATCACAGACTCCTGATAATGAATTTAGGACTACCCCCTTGTACCAAGCTGCAGCAGGCTACGGGTTAGGATATAGTGTGAATATTTGCAGTTAAATAACAAATAGGTGCCAGGCTCTGCCTCTGTGCCATCACATAGGGCACACGTTTGGGCGGTAATAATTCCACAGTTTGACAAAAGATCACGGGTTGGCAGTTTCCCACGCACGGCCCGCAGCAAGCACAGTGCCACCTTTGGAATGAGCTTTGAATGCCAGATTATTTTGGAGAATGGAAAGTCTGGGCACAGCTTACGGGAATTGGTCCATGCGGATCGAAATGAGAAACTCGGTGCAGGGTCCCACTTCCAGCCATCCTACCCTTGTGAGAGGGTGATTGGACTGAGAATTGCTAATAAAGGCTGGATGGTTGGAATATTAGCCCATCACGTGCCAGTGCAAAAGTCACATACACGCATTTCCTCTGTACCAGGAGCAGGAGGGTGAATAAGATATAAGGGACCATTAGGATGCCAATCGTCAAACCAAAAGGACGTAGAGGAGCCATCATTGATAGTGCGCTTAATGAGCTTTTGGGAAATACTTTGGTACCTGAGAAGAAATTTCCAAGTCCCCGATTAGGTAGGAGAAGACATGGTAGAGTAGAATCCGTAGGAAATTGCAGCATAGTGAGACCTCATAAACTTCGCCCAGACACCCTAGTTAGCATTCTCCAAGTCAGTCGGACCCCAGAAGCAGCATTCAGATCTTCCAATAATCTCGGCCCCACACCCCTTCCTTCTTAGGGGTACAAAAATCCTTCCAAGCCCAAATGTTAAACTTGCCCCAAATAAACCTCCTGCAAGCGGCATTAATTGTACGAATAACAGATGTGGGGAGACGGTAAGCTAGCATCCAGAAGGCAACCTACCGTAAATAACAGAACGTACAAGTTCGATTTTTCCAGAGAGAGAAAGCAACGACGACGACCAACCCAATAACCTCTTTTTACAACTATCTACTAGCTGACCATATAAAGAAGCCTGAGGGTATTTAGATGATAGCGGCAACCCCAAATAAGAAGAAAAAGAAGATACCACTTTAATGCCCAGAATACCAGTAAGATCTCTTTGATTATTTACCCCTTTACTGAAGATGGCTGAACTCTTATCCCAATTAATATGAAGCCCCGATAGAAGATTAAACTTGTCTAGTACCACTTTGAGGCCCTTGAAAGAACGAGGATTGGCACGACAGAAAATGAGGAGGTCATCAGCAAAGAGCAGATGAGAGATTGAGCCAACTCTGCGTGGATAGTGCAAGAGGATTCTGTCCTAGCCATAAGAAGTGAAAAAGCCTCCATAATGAGAACAAATAGAAATGGCGAAATAGGATCACCTTGGCACAGACCTCTATTGGAAGAGAAGTAATCTGAGGGGGACCCGTCAATTAATATAGAAAACATAGGAGTCGAGATGCATTCAGAGATCCAGGTGATAAATAGATTATTGAAGCCCATTTGATGTAAGAGAAAAAGATAAACTCCTGTTTACGCTATCAAAAGACTTGCGTAAATCCAACTTGATGCAAGCTCTAGCGCCCATAGGATTACTGAAGTCCCGAATCTGCTCGTGAGCTATGAGTGTGCAATCTTCTAGCAATCTCCCTCTCAGAAAAGCAGCCTGATTGTGGGAGATTAAGTCACCGATTACATACATTAATCGATTACACAACACCTTACTGATGATTTTGTAAATAACATTGCAGCAAGCAATCGGTCTATAATCCCCAAGACCCGAAGCATTAGGAAGCTTATGGACTAATGTAAGAAAAGTATGATTGACATGAGGGAGCATGCGACCAGAGCTGAAAAAGGAGGAGATGCCAGCTAAGACCTCTTTACCAATTACTCCCCATTGGTGTTGGAAAAAGTGAGCGTTGAAACCATCAGGGCCCGATGCCTTATCTTTCGCAATTTGGAACACTGCTAGTTTAATTTCAGAAGAAGACACCGGCCTATCCATCCAATTGGAGGCTTCCAAAGTGAGCTTACGTGTCGGGATAATTTTTAGAAAAACATTCTAGTAATCATTCTGCATATAAAGGTTCCTGTAGAATAGCGGAGCCTCCAATCTGAGAACATCAGGACTAGAATTTCTCTCACCATTGAAGTTAATGAGGTGGCTAAGATTATTATGGAAACGCCTGGCCTTCATTGTCATATAAAAGAATTTAGAATTCCTATCACACAGTGTTAGCCAATTTTGCCTGCTTTTCTGGCGCATATCCTCCTCTTCTATGTCCAAACAGCGCGCCAATTTAAAACATAGCTCCCTCTCTTATTCCTGAAGCGAGGGGTGAAAAGGAAGCCGCGTATCATGTTACTGCTGCTCTAATTTACAACGGCAAGAATGAACATTAAGATCAGCCCAGTTTTTGACTACCCAGACTCTTAAAACCCCCTTCAAATACTTTAGATTATTCACTAAGCACTGCATGGCTGAACAACCCCACTGGCTTCCCCAATGTTCACGCACAAGCTCATGGAACCCTGGAATAGCAGTCCAAGAGTTATAGAATTTATACGGCTTAGGATATGAAATTACCTGAGATAGAAGATGAACGCTTATGGCCGCATGATCATAGTGCCAGAAGAAGTGTACTTAACGTAGGCTTAAGGAAGAACATCCAAGAGATTCGTGTTGCAAAGTACACGATATAATTTGGCTGAGATACGAGAGGGGCCAATACGCTTATTACTCCAGCTAAAAGTTTGGCCAATACTTTTCAGCTGAATAATGTGACAATCTCCAATACAATCATTGAATGCTTCCAATGAACTAGGGTCGACTACACGACCTCCAATCTTCTTACAGGGGAAGCGAATGCAATTAAAATCACCACTCAGCAACCATGGAATATTATTAAGATTCCTGGAATCTGCCTGGAGGCCAGACCAAAGAGTAGTTCTGTCCTTGGCAAGATTGAATCCATAGATAGCGGTAAGGCCCATAAGAAATCCCGCAGCATTGGTGAAGATACTAGAAATACGCTGAGAGGAGGACGCGACCACAGAACAGCTCCAAATCGTAGGGTCAAAATAAATCACTATTCGACCACCCTTGTGAAGAGCTCTGTTGTCTATACAAGCCCAGGACTTATCAAAGCAATTAGAAATGCTGTGAGCATTACAAGCTTCCACTTTGGTCTCAAGTAAGCAAATAATAGAAGGCCTTAACTTACGCAATCTTTGCTTCAAATATGAACGACGTGAAACATTATTTAGTCCCTGAGAGTTCTAAAAGAGTACTGACATTACAATGGATTGGAGGGTGGCCGGCCATTAGAGGAGCCAGCAAGGCGAGTGCTTCGCCTGATCGCTGAAGGGGAGACATGGGTTGGTTTACTCGATGATTGACTAGCCAATTCTCTAAGCACAGAGTGTTCCTCAATCCATTCCAGATTCTGATAAGTTGGTGCCGCTGGGGTGGCTCCATGTCAGCAACATCATCATTAATTAGAATAGCTGGGGTAGCTTTTTGATGTTGGTCAACATGTAGGTGCCCCACAACATTGATTTCAGAAACTGGTGAAGGCCCGTTGTCATTGCTCGGTGGTTTAGAGTTAGCATTACCCCCTACCGCAGCACGGCTGCATTCCCCAATTACAAAATGAATTTTCCGGCTTACCTCAACATCAGCAGGGGGTCCAATGGTTACTACACATGGCCAATGGGGGGTACAACTCTAGAAGCAGTAGTTGGCAAAAAATCCTTCAAAGGACCCACGGTAGGAGACACGCTCAAGATTTGTTTAGGTGCAGGCTCATGAATATGGCCATGACTAGCAATTAGCAAGCCACCAGTATCAGCTACATTTTCCAGAACCACAGAAGCCGTAGGGAGCTCTTCAACTACAGAGCCTTCTGGATCTTGGATTGAAGGGAGCACTGTGGGCGGAGATGTCAGTTTGGGGCATTGTTTGTCGAGATGACCAAAGCAAGCACAGATCCCACATCTAGGTGGTTCATCCTCATATTTAACTTCAATAGAAATCATAGATAGATCGTCCAATTCCACTAACACATTTCTATGTAGGGGAGTTTCAGCGTTGACTTCCACAAGACAACGAGCATAAGAGACCCTATCCAAATTTGCAGTAGGAGCCTTCCATCAAATAGCCAAGGACCACCATGGAGGATATTATCACGGTCATTAACATTGTCAAACTTGAAATAGAAGTAACCATTTTCTCGAGAAAAGATATGAGCCCCCCTTTAATTCTCCATAAGCACTCTGTCCATGCTTTAATCTGGCCAAAATAAGGGACGTCGCCTAACACGTAGCCAACCAGAGTATTCTGCCATCGGGAAGCACCATCAGCAATCATATTATCACCAACCCTTACCTTAGCCACACCATCCAAACTGCTGATGGGAGGAATAAGGGACATAACTAGGGGGTCATTATATTTTCGCCAAGAAGAACAAATTTCAACCCAAGATCTCTTATCCAGAGAGGGATTGATACGGATAGTGGCATGCGGTCTAACAGGCATTTTCCCAAACACCTTAGGTGCCAAAGCATCTGATTTAGATGTAATACTAGCCTGCAAAAGAGCGACAATATTCTTCTTCCCCTGAGAAGAATTCTCAGACAAACGCGTTGAGATCCCAGGTCTTTTGAACCCATCACCACGGGATGAAGATCCCCCACGATAAGAACCATGGAAATCTCTAGATTGGCCAGAGCGGCTTCGAAAGACACCCCTATCAAACAAGACATTCTTCTTCCCGCGAGAAACACAATGCCAAGGAGCCTCCCCCTCAGCCTGATGTTCGACACCAGTGCCTTCTGTTTTGCCCGAACCGCCCTCATCTCCAGATGCCAACAAGCCACCAAGACCAACCCCGCCGACGCCTAGGGTTGGAGTCGCCTGAATCCCTGCTCCGTGTAATACCCCGATTCCATATGTACGCGTATTTATACGTATTTTGGCGTAAATGCGTACGTATAATTTTGGGAGTAACCTCGTATTTTTCTTTAAATATTTTGGTGTAGGAATTATTTTTAAAAGATTTTAAACTCATCTTTTGAATTTAGAAAATAAGAGTATTTGGATGAATACTTGTATATATGGTGTATATGGTATTTCAACATGTATTTTTTTTTTTTGCAAAATACAAATTCCAAAATTGTTTTACCATGACACCTTAGCTTATTAGGTGTCATCTTGCTAATTAAGAAGGAGACACATGGCTTAGACTTTGACTAAATGAAAGGATGAGAGGGTTTTAGGGAGACCTAAAATTTAGGCAAAGAAAAATAAAAAAAACAAGAAAATCCCATATTCTCTCACTCTCCCTCTCCTTCCCAATTCTGGCCAAAATTTTGTCTCCCCCTCTTTCACTCATTTGCTTCATTTTTCTCTCCACCAAGAACTCTTCCAAGCACCCCTCTCATTCCTCATCATTCCTCCATCAAAATTCACCTCAAAAATCATCCCAAATCCATCTTTAGAAGCCAATTTGGAGCTTGAAGATAGGAGATTGAAGAAGGAGGCCCAAGAATTCTTCAAGGACTAAGAAGGGCCAAAGAAATTTTGGAGGACTTTGGAGGTAGAAATTCTTATCACCTTAGTAGGGTTTAGTTTTATAACTAAGGGTTTAATTAATTAGCAAGTTCTTTAGATTTTGTGTAGAAATTAAGTTTTGAACTTCATGCTGAAATTTACACAGAATTGGCTGATACTTTGATAGATTGCTGCACTTAATTGGCTACGTAGAAATTCATAAAAAAAATGTATGTTGTACATATTGAAGTCCTTAACAACTTTCATTTTTATAAGTTTTGCAAATTCGAATTGAAAAATAGAGTAAAAATTCAGTTTCTAAAACTGGTCTGTTTTTAGACAGTTTTGACACCTTTCAGTAAAATGAGTAGAACTCCATGCACACTTTATAAACTATTATGATCTTGATGCCGTTGGAAAGCTGACTTCAAGATATTCAACCCAGAATTTTCTTAGATTTTAATTCTGTCTGTAACTTGTAGCAAAATGGACTTGAACTGAACTCAGTTTCTGGTTCAGAATGCTGAAATTATACCTGTTAGGAGAAAATCCACCATAAATCACATATGTCAACGAAGTTTATGAAAATTGGTCGGTAAAAGAAAAACACCCATATCTACAACTTTCGTGAAGGGACCAGAGACCAGTTCTGACTGTAGATAGGCTAAAAGTGATGTTCTTTCTGCTGTAACCGTTTAGACATATTCAAATTTTACACTATTGTCATACCATGCATTACTCTTTTATGTTTTGTTCAATTTCAGTTATCATGCTATTATTTGTCATGATTTATGTGATGATTAGTAGCTATGTTCACATGCTTTCCAATTTGTTGTAGTAAATAAAATTGTGTTCAAGGTAAAGTGCATATTAACATGTTTGCTATGTCCGACTAAAAGCTAGTATATTATGTTGTGTTTAAAAGACGTTTTTTTGTCATTTACTAACATGCAACAGCTAGTATACATAGTTGTGTTATTACGCCATTACTTTCCATTATGCTAGCATGTAGCTTTATTTTGATTGAGTATGTCAACTTGAGACATTTGCTAGTGTTGTAGTTTCATCTTGTTTAGTGTATCATATTAGTGTTGTAACTTCATTAAGAAATTGAATGGAATTGATGGAACTATGCGATGTTGAAATAAGATGAAGACGATGGTCGTTGCTGAATTACGACATCGGTGAAATTATGAAAGAGATGGAGAGATGAAAAAGCAGTAGTCGAGACCGCTAGATGATTTGTTGACAAACGAAGAAATACTTTAAAAACTGAGAGTGAGGCTACGAGTTTGACATCGGGAGCTCAGTCCATTCTAAAATGGGTGAGACTCCAGATGTGGGTTTTGGGGAAACACGGGTAAAATTTAAGAGTTAAGGAGCGGACGTATGAATTATGATTTCTCGCCCAATGTGTTGCCCCCAGAAGGGGAGTTGGAGAGGGCTAGAGAGGCCGCTGGTGTGCTCGTGTCGCACCATGACGGTAAATGATGGTTTGCTCCGTTTGTCCGATAGAAAAACCGAGTTGAGTCTCGCTCTAGTACCTTGCCCCGTTTGGGTACAGAGTTACGAGAGGCCCCTCCAGTGCTTGTGTCCCTGGTTGAGGTACCATTTTTCACCCACCTTGGGTGAAGTCCGACTCCTTAGCGTCCTGCGGTTTACACGAGTTTCCAAATATGTGAATCAACAACTTAAAGTAATTGTCTTTAATTTATAAATGTTGTTATCTCATGTCTCCTTACTTTTGTTTACTTTAATGCTGCTATCCCAATGTAACATGTTCTTATGCTTCCTTTCAATATATGCATTTCATAATATGGTTTCATATGCATGTTTTGCAAGTTCTTATAACTAAATTTGCATGTTGGAATGTGATCACTTTTATGCACCATGAACCTTACTTGTTAGACCACCCTCCCCTAGATAGGCAGACCAGTTCTAAAACTGGGTCATACTAGAGTGTTAGGAGTTTCTACTGGCTCACACGTTGACGTGTCCCCGTTGACTTTCAGGTCATGTGAGTTGGAGGTTGGAGATAGCGGCTGGAGCTTCGGAGTTGGTGATCAGTTGTAGTATTGGGTGGTGAGGGGTATGATGAGAGACTTGTACTTTTGGTGTTTCTTTTCGGGTGGACCTTTGTACTTAGAGTTGTGAAAATGAAGATGTTGGTGTATGTATAAGATGTATCAATGTATCAATAAAATAGAATATTGTACTTTTGTTATTTTCTCAGTGTTTTTATCTGTGATGGAGTTTTACTTGTACTTTCCAGCACGTGCGTAGTACCTGCAACATGCTTTTGCTCTCTTCCTTTCTCTCTTTCTACGTAACACTCGTTGATCTAGGAATACTTGGATCGGATTCGTACTTCCCGGGTATCCTGGAGAGCGGGTCGTTACACTCCGAGAGAACCGCTCAAGCCCTTTATATATATATATATATATATATATATATATATATATATATATATATATATATAAGACAAGATCACAAGAGTACCAAACATATGAACATCACCATGTCCATCAAAACGAACAAAATACATCATGCTACTCTCATAAAGCATCACTACAAAGAATATCCATCATACAAAAATCACTCAAAAACTCTCAAAAAAAATCTAAGAGTGAGTGTCTCCAGGTGCAGCAGAGGGGGAAGCAGTCTCTGGGGCAACGGGAACATCCTCTGGAGAAGGAGCAGCAGCAGCAACACCCTGAGTGGTAGATACAGCAAGATGCATAACCATATCAGTAATGATAGGAGGTGGAGGCTCACGAGGCTGGGGTGGAACAAATTGTCTGAGGTGCTCGGGGAAGGGCAAACCCTGATCCGAAAAGATAAGAATGCCAGCTCATACAGACCAGAAACCATCTCAAACAGAATGTCATGAGAGGAAGGTGCAGAGGTAGATGGCTGGTCAGCAGGAGGAACCATGGAGGAAGATGGAGCAGATGTGGATTGCCTCTTCTTAGATGCAGATTGCAGAGCCGAAGAGGACTTCGACTTTGCAGAAACATCAAGAAGAGGACCAAAAGGCAGAGGCTCGTATGGAGTCAAGTCAATCCCAAAATGACGGAAGACGAGTGTAAGAAGACCACCATAAGGAATGTGAGAGGAGGCAGTAGTAAACTCGACCTTGTCCATCCTATCAAGGAGGACATCGGCCCAGTTTACTGACATGCCGAAAAAGATCGCGTACATACACCTAAGTATCTCCTGGGAATGCTGGTCTGAAGATCCGTACTTTGGCAGGATGTTGGACTTCACCACTAGGTGAACAGCCCAACCTCTAGCCGAGAACATGGATGACTGAACACCAGAAGAAATAGCAGAGGGTATCTCACGGAACATGTCCCGAAGGACAGACTGATCAAGCTCACTGACATCAGAAATGGAAATGTCTGTAGGAAGGGATCCAGTGGAGGGAATCCTAAGAATGGTCCCTAAAAGAGTGTGATCAATACGAATAGGGGTCCCCTGGACAATAGTATTAATAACTTCAGCGGTCGAATACTCACCGCGAACGCGGTTAGCATAGAAAAGCTTAACCAAAAATGGATAAGCACGAGGAGATTCACTCTGAGGAAGCGAAAAAGGTCAGCCAAACGAGTAGCAGAGAGGATCTCAGATAATCTCTCAGCGGTGAAAGCAGGATAGACAATGAATCGCTCTCTAAGAAGTTTGATCCCAAGGAGAGAGTGGAATTTTGCCAAACAGAGATCGTCACGACAGGTGGGACTTAGAGGATCAGAGGGTGGCACGACAGGGGTTTCTTCAGCAGAACTTGACACCGAGTGTGAAGGAGAATGCTCATCGTAATGCTTATTGATGCGAACACCAACGGGCTTGCGCGGACGCTTGACGAGGGGCTCGGTATAAGAAGAAGAAAACCCTGAAGAAGGAGAATAACCCTGCGAAGTGGAGCGAGAGGGAGAATCTGCTTTCTTGGTTCGGGCCTTATAGGGTTGTTTGTTTTTGGCAATTGTAGGCTTGGGAACCCTAGGGCGATTAGAAGCAATAGTCTTTCCCTTGTTCTTGGTTTTGGGATCCATTGCACAATCCAACGAACATCGGGGAGATCGACATGGGATTTGAACAAAAATCGCACAAAAGAAAGAAAAGAGGACATCAAACCTAGTCGAAAGACACGAAGAGACAATCGAGGTCTGAGCAACGAAATCGACAGATGACGAGAAGAGCAGACGAAGAGCGCCGAACGACTTAGGGTTTGAAATGGGGAGACGAAGCGGTTTCAATCGGAGGAGAGAGAATCAGTTGAGTGAAATGAACTTTCTTGTTGAAATATCGAAGTGGAAAATGAATCTGGGCCATTGGATCAGAGAATCGACGGCTCAGATCAAATAAGTGAACCGCCACAATAGGAGACAGTCGACTGTAGAACAATAGTCAGTCGACTGGTTGAAGTGATAAGAGATGAGCTTAGGTTGACAGACAGTCGACTGTTGGATAACATACAGTCCCCTGTCCGTGAGCAGTCGACTGTAATATACTCATCAGTCGACTGATTGAGAATAAATAAAATTGATGATAAAATAGAGACTACTGATGAAATTGACAGGCACCTGATGACTAAAATAAAGTCGTCTGTTGATTCAACAGTCGTCTGTAAATTTATCATCAGTTCGCCTGGAAGAAAGAAACAATTTTCTGACATGGAAAATAGAGTAGGGCAGTCGACTGTCGAAGAAAAGACAGTCGTCTGTCCTGGTCCAAAAATCCACAGTGAGGTTAAAATCCAGAGGATATGCATAACTCACCCTAGGACCTATACTCTAGCACAAACTCATCATAAAATCAATATCAAACGATAAATCATTTATATCATAAATCTCTTAAAACAACCCGAAAACTTATGTAATCAAAGAAATCTCAATAATCAAAGAAATCTTAATAGCCTATCTTAAAAACCAATATAAGATATATCAAAATAAGAGAGGCAACATGATGATATATGTTTAAAAGATGTTATAACAAGTAAGTTGAACTCCTAAATCTCAGATTCACCCATAATCCCTAATTCTACACGCAACCTCACAAAAGAATCTTCTTTAAGAGGTTTTGTAAAGATTTCGGCGATTTGTTTTTGGGTTTCAATGTACTCTAAGATGATGTCCTTCTTAGCTACATGATCATTGATAAAGTGGTGTCTCACATCTATGTGTTTGATACGAGTGTGATGTACCGGATTCTTGAAAAGACATATAGCACTTTTGTTATCAACCATGATAGGGCAAGTATCACAATTGACACCATAGTCTTTAAGAGTGTGTCTCATCCAAAGAACTTGTGCACATGCAAGACCAACAGTAATATTTTCCGCTTCAGTCGTGGACAATGATACCGAGTTCTGTTTCTTGGAGAACCAAGAAACTAGGGAATTTCCTAGAAAATGGCACGTGCCATTAGTACTTTTCCTATCGGATTTGCATCCGGCAAAGTCGGCATCACTATATGAGATTAACTCATATGTGCTAGATTTAGGATAAAGTAACCCATAATCTAGTGAATGATTGAGATAACGAAAAATTCGTTTAATCGCAATCAGGTGTGACTCCTTAGGTCTAGCTTGATATCTAGTACACAAGCATACGGAAAACATGATATCGGGCCTACTAGCAGTTAAATAGAGTAAGCTACCGGTCATATCTCGATATAGATGAACGCCTACATCTTTTCTATTTTCATCCTTGTGTAGATGGGTTGTCGTACTCATGGAAGTCCTTTTGCTTGAAGACGATTCCATCCCGAATCGCTTGATAAGCTTTACTGTGTACTTGGTTTGATGTATGAAAGTCACATCCTTCATTTGTCGAATTTGAAGTCCAAGGAAATAGTTGAGCTCACCCATGTGGCTCATCTCGAATTCATCCTTCATGGACTTAGAAAATTCTTGACAAAGATTAAAGTTAGTAGAACCAAATATTATATCGTCTACATAAACTTGAATCAAGATGATGTCATTTTCATAATCCTTAATGAAAAGTGTTGAATCAACTTCACCCATTTTAAAACCTAAATCCAAAAGAAAGGTCTTGAGTCGATCATACCAAGCTCTAGGAGCTTGTCTCAACCCATACAATGCTTTCTTAAGTTTGAAAACATGGTTTGGAAATTTTTCATGAATGCCGGGAGGTTGAGAAACATACACTTCTTCATTGACAATGCCATTTAAAAATGCACTCTTAATATCCATTTGAAATAATTTGAAATTCTTATGAGATAAAAAAGATAAAAGCAATCTAATAGCTTCTAATCTAGCTACGGGGGCAAAGGATTCTTCGAAATTGATACCTTCTGCTTGCCGGTAGCCTTGAGCTACTAACCTTGCTGTGTTCCTTGTGATGAACTCGTTCTCATCAGTCTTGTTCTTGAAGATCCATTTGGTCCCAATAACTTGATGACCACTTGGAAGAGGAACGAGCTCCCAAACTTCATTTCTCTCAAATTGCATTAGTTCTTCTTCCATTGCCACTATCCAAGAGCTATCTTCACAAGCTTCTTGGATGTTCTTTAGCTCAATGGTAGAGACAAATGCGCAATGAGAGAATTCTTCAATTCTAGACCTCGTTCAAACACCCACACCAATATCTCCAATAATTTGGTCATGTGGATGGTTGCGAACGGTTGGGTAAGCTTTGGGTATTCCTGCATCTCTTGGAACATCTTCAACAATCTCATTATTAGTGTTAGTCTCAATAATCGAATCATTAATCTTGACATTACTAAGAGAATCACATATAGCATCCACACTATCATCAATACCATGAGGAAAATCAAAATCTTCATAAAATGATACGTGTAGTGATTTCTCGATTGTTGAAGAGGTTTTGTTGTATATCCGGTAGGCTTTGCTATGTGTGAAATATCCAACAAAAATTCCTTCATCGGATCTTGCCTCAAATTTTTTTAAGTTACAAAATTGTTCTTGATAAAACATTTTGAACCAAAAACACGAAAATACTTAACTTGAGGCTTTTTGTCGTAAAATAACTCAAAACAAGTTTTATTCGTTCGGGGTCTCACTGGGATCCTATTGAGCACATAACATGCCGTGTGCACCGCTTCTGCCCAAAATTGTAGTCCAAGATGACTATCATGGAGCATTTTACTAGCACACACAATAATAGTCCTGTTCTTTCTATCTACAACACCATTTTGTGGTGGTGCCCGAGGAAAAGAAAAATTGTGAGTTATCCCGGTGTCATCACAAAAATTTGTAAAAGATTCATTCTCAAATTCTCCTCCATGATCACTACGGATAGTGATAATGGTGGATCCTAAGAGATTCTGAACCTTCTTTGCAAATATGGTAAACTCTTCGAAAGCTTCATTCTTATTAGTTAAGAATGAAACCCAAGTAAATCTAGAGAAGTCGTCAACGACAACTAATCCATAATGAGCATTGCCTAAAGAAGCGGTTCTAGTTGGCCCAAACAAATCTAAATGAAGTAGTTCTAGGGTCCTCTTAGAAGTAATGCCTTCTTTAAGTTTAAAAGATGATTTACTAAGTTTACCTCTTTGACAAGAATCACAAAAGTTTTTCTTACTAAAAGTTATTTTTGGAAAACCTTTGACTAGATCATGCTTAGCTAACTTATATAAGTGCTTGAAATGAACATGACCAAAACAGCAATGCCATAATAGTTGTTCACTTGTATTAGCAACGAAGCAATGTTCTACAGTTTTAGGCATGCTCAAATAATAAATATTTTTACGTCTAATACCGGTATATAAAACATGAGAATTAGAATCAAAAAATTTACACAATCCTTCTCTAAAGTTAATCTTGTAACCTTTATCACAAAGTTGACTAATGGAAATCAGATTGTGACACAAACCACTAACTAGAAATACATTTGTAATTAAAGGTTTGGAGGGGGTTTTGACTATACCTACTCCAATGATGGTTCCCTTTTGGTTACCTCCAAAAGTGACCGTTGCACCATCCTTGATGCTAATCACTTCGGAGAGAAATGAGGGATCTCCCGTCATGTGTTTAGAGCAACTGCTGTCGAGAATCCATCCTTTTCTTTTAGAGCTAGTTTGACCTTTATTGCTCTTTTTCGTTCTCTTGGGTACCTACATAGTATACCATAAGCTTATGGTACCCAATTTTTGTTGGGTCCAAGTGGATTAGATTTCTATGTGGTGCATGCTTCTTAGAACATGGGTTCTAGCATAAAAATGAGGTGGTGGATATGCATTGGACATATGAGGATTGTATGCATGCTTGGGAACATGCATGTTGTATGAAACATATGGGTCATGCATGCATGTGGAGGATGTGCATACATGTAAGAATGATGCGAATGAGCATATAGGTGTAAAGGAGCACGTATATGAGTATTTCTCATGTGTGGATTTGCACGTGTCCGTGGGTGTGGAGCATAGAAAGTTTCATGAGTATCCACTTGTGAATGTCACGCCCAGCTCACCCAAATACGGGGAGCGTAGCTAACGAGGTCGCCGTAGTATTTAGACTCGGGATTCGAGCCGTTTCATCTAAATACTACTAGGCATTTTTTGTGGTTTAATATAAAATAATGATGCAGGCCACTGCAATAACACTGGAATAGTACACAGATAAAAGAAAAGTGCTCCAACAGAAAATAAAAAGCAGTACTGAAAGGAAATTACATCAACACAGAAGTTACATTACATCACATACATAAGTTCATATACATATAAGCATCAGCTGTACAAGGGGGTACAAAAGTGGGTACACAAAAAGTAGAACCCCCAGCCCAAAAGTACAAAAGTCCACACCCAGTACAACACACCCGCTAGTGTAAACCCGGGAAGTCTAACTGGACGAGGTCGCCCGTAGGCTCCACCTCCGCTGTACTGGCACCGATCTCTGGCTCCGGGACACCCGAAGACTGCTCGGGACTCATACCTGAAAACTATGGAATGGGACACGTCAACGCGTGACCCAGTAGGAACTCCTAACACCATAGTAGAACCCAGTTTTAGAACTGGTCTTCCTAACTAACCAACTAACTGCAAGTGTCACATCAATCTCAAGAATATGCAGAAATTAAAAGACAGAAAATAAGTGCTGAAGGTAAACAACAGAAAGTAGAGCTGAAGTGAAATTTTAGAATTAAATTAATTAAATTTAACTGTCGTTCTAATTTGGAACCCGGATAAACCATAGGCTGCTAAGGAAGCGGACTTCACCCAGGGTGGGTGAAAAGTGGTACCACTCCAGCGACACGAGCACTGGAGGGGCCTCTCGTAACTCCGTACCCGACTGGACGAGGTACCAGAGCGATAATCATCTCGGTTTTTTTGTCAGACAAACGGAGAAAACCATCATTTACCGTCCTGGTGCGTCACGAGCGCACCAGCGGCCTCTCTAACTCTAGTCAACTCCCCCTTACGGGAGTGACGTAGCGAGTGAGAAATCATATTATGTACGCTCTTAACACCTACAATTTACCCGTGTTCCCCAAAACCCCCATTAGGAGTCTCACCCATTTCAAAATGGAACGAGAACTCCCGATGTCATACTCGCATCCTCACTCACAAATTTTCTTTTGATATGCCTTACTTCATTTGACATGGTATCAATTAGTGGTCTCAAATACCACTTTCGTTTCAACATACTTGCATTCTCATCATCAATGAAACATAATACATTAAACATCATCATTAAAGCATATCTTAAGAGCACGATAATAAAGCACAACTAACATGTTCAACATTAATTTTAAAACAAAAGTACAACTATGAAATTCCAACTCAAAATTACAACACAAATCTGCCAAAAGTGTCAGTCCAGAAAGAATGGCTCTGCTACCCTATCTGCAGTCAGAATTGGCTCTCGGCCCCTCTTCAAAGTTGTAGGAAATCTTCTGTAGTTTTTCGTAGTGTCCTTAATTATATTTTTCTGATTTTTCTACTATTTTATATGATTTTTACAAGTTACTGTCCTGCTAAACAAAAAATTCCAGCAACTAGTTTTCTTACAAAATCTAGTTCTAACATGTTTGAATGCCACAATTAACATAATTACACTAGCATGGGAATAGGGTTACAACATTTACAAATCCTTAACATAATTCCAACTTTACAAAGATGATACTTTTACTATTGAACATATGTCACACAATATGGCCATATAACTTGCAACTTCAAACTAAAATGAAACTAACATAGAAATCAATTCTCTAAACATAACAAACTACATTCTAGCACTATTTTAGCAAATTAACATATTGAACATGGTATTAAAATATGTAACTACAATTATGCAACAATTTCATATCCAAGCATGAATATCGTCTAGGGATAAGTTAGCCAAAAGTTCCTTCAATACTAACACATGGACTTTTTAGCAATGTTTATCATCATGTTAAAACACAACACTAAATCTGTGGCATGCACTTACATACTTTCATTATTCCTTTTCTAGAAATGAGAATGAGCTAATTATTTTACTAATCATCCTACACCAAGAATTTCTACTAACACAAATCCTAAAACTAAATCCTAACTAGAATGTTAGAAAATCCTATCTTGCAAAAGTCCTCCAAAATTGTTCTTTGTCACTTCTTAGTCCTTGATGGAGAGCCTCCTATCCTTCCTTCTTCAAGCCCCAATTTGGTCTCCAAAAGTTGGATTTTGGCTATTTTTTTGGGATATTTTAGGTGTTGGAATGATGAGGGAAAGTGAGGGGTCATTGGTGGTGGAAGGGGAGGAGTAATGGGTGGTGATGGGAGGAGGGAGGAGGAACAAATGGCTGAAAGGGAGGAGGAGCAATTTTCAGCCAGCCTAAGGGGGAGGTGAGGGAGAGAATGAGAGAGTGAAAATGGGATTTTCTTTTTCTTTTTTGATTTTTATTTTCTTGCGTTGAAAGTTGTATTCACTAAAACCCTCTCCTCCACTCATTTTAGTCAAAATTAAGCCATGTGTCCTAGCTTAAGCTAACAACATGACACATAGCCATATTAAGTGTCATGGCAACAAAATTTTAAAATTATAATTTTAGGATAATAAAAATACATGGTGAAATACACCATACTTCTTAAATACATGTATTTCATCCCAATACCCTTATTTTCTAATCTTAATAATGGGTTTAAAACCATTTAAAAATAATTCATTCACCAAAATAATTAAAGAAAAATACGGGCATACTCCCAAAAATTATACGTACGCATCTACGCCAAAATACGTACAAATACGCGTATATTGAAATTGGGGCCATTACATCATATCCCCCTTAATATAAATTCCGTCCTCGGAATTTCAAATTAAGGGAGAAAAACTTTCTATACATCATATCACATACAAAACAAAATTACATCAGACAACCAAGTGAGGGTACTTCTCCCTTATCTCATCCTCGAGTTCCCCGGTAGACTCTCCTAGTGACTCGCGGTGCCACATAACCCTCACTAAGTTGATCGATTTCTTCCTCAGCATCTTTTGTCTCTGATCTAGAATGGCCACAGGCTGCTGACCATAAGTCAAGTCTGGTCGCACTTCGATCTCAGAGAAGTCAACGACATGATCAGGATTTCCAACACAACTCCTGAGTTGCGATATGTGAAACACATTATGCACTCCCTCAATAGATGCTGGCAAGGCAATTCTATAAGCCACTTCTCCAACGTGAGCCAGAGCTTCAAAATGTCCAATATATCTTGGGCTCAGCTTCCCACGTCTTCCAAAACGAATCAGTCCTCGTGTTGGTGAGATCTTCAAAAATACTAACTCTATTGGATGGAACTCCAAGTGTCACCTCTTCGCATCTGCCCAGTGCTTATAACGGTCCTGAGCTATACGAAGATTGTCTCTGACGACTCTCACAACATCTACGGTTTCAGCAATCATATCAGGGCCCAACAATTCACGATCTCCAACATCATCCCAACTGAAAGGAGATCGGCACTTCCTTCCATACAAGGCTGTAAATGGTGCCATGCCTATACTGGCTTGATAACTGTTATTGTAGACGGATTCTACCAGATGTAGATGTTCTTCCCAAGAACCCTTGAAATCCAGCATGCACGCCCTCAGCATATCTTCTAGAATCTGAATTTTCCTCTCCGACTGACCGTCTGTCTGTGGATGGTATGCAGTGCTGAAACTCAGCTGAGTTCCCAAGCTAGCCTGCAGACTTCTCCAAAAATGAGACGTGAATCTAGTGTCACGGTCGGAGACTATGCTTACAGGTACTCCGTGAAGTCTCACGATTTCCTCCATATATCTCTTAGCAAGATGGTCTGTCGACTGGCCCACTCGAAATGGTATGAAGTGAGCCGATTTGGTTAATTGGTCAACGATTACCCAAATAGCATCATGTCCTCGAAAAGTACGAGGTAAGCCAGTCACGAAATCCATCGTCACATACTGCCACTTCCACTCTGGAATTGGAAGAGGCTGCAGAAGTCCTGCCGTTCTCTGATGCTCGGCCTTAACTTGCTCACATGTCAAACATGAAGCTACACTTCTAGCCACACTACGCTTCATGTCATGCCACCAAAAAATGTTTTCGCAGATCACGATACATTTTGGTGCCTCCAGGATGGATAGAATAAGGTGAGCTATGAGCTTCTTTTAACAGTTCATCCCGAATGTCACCTGATGGCACACAGATCCTACCCCCAAAATGCAGAGATCCATCTTCATGAACACAGAAATCATTACGAAGTCCGGCTTCTGTCTGCTCGCGAATCTTCTTCAACTTCGCATCTCCAGACTGAGCTGCCTTAATCCTTTCAACTAAATTAGATTGAACTTGCAAGTTCATCATCATCACTGATGAACCAGGTAAGACAACTTCAATCTCCATCTGTCGAATATCACCCCGAAGTTCTCTCTGCATAGTCAACATCATCACTATCGGCATGCGACTAAGAGCATCAGGTACTACGTTGACTTCCCCCGGGTGATATTGGAGGTCGACATCATAATCAGCCATCAACTCAAGCCATATGCATTGCCTCATATTCAGCTCTTTCTGAGTGAACACGTACTTCAAACTGTTGTAATCTGTGTATATCTTTACACGTTCACCCAGGAGAAAATGCCTCCATAACTTCAATGCAAACACCACTGCTGCTAACTCCAAGTCATGCGTAGGATAGTTTCTATCATGAGTCTTCAACAATCTAGAAGAATAAGCTACTACCTACCATGCTGATGGAGAACACATCCCAATCCTCTGCCCGACGGATCATAGTAAATCTCATATCCACCTGAACGGTCTGGAATCGTCAGGACAAGTGCAGTGATCAATCTATGCTTCAGTTCATCAAATGCTCGCTGACATTCCTCTGACCAATTGTAAACAACATTCTTCTTGGTTAGATTAGTCATCGGTGCAGCGATCTTAGAAAAATCCTTGATGAACTTCCTGTAGTACCCAGCCAATCCCAAGAAACTTTTGATCTCCGTTACTGACTAAGGAACTGGCCACTTCTCTACTGCAGCAACCTTCTCTGGATCTACAGCTATCCCATCTCCAGATACAACATGTCCCAGAAAAGCAACCTTGGTCAGCCAAAACTGACACTTGCTATACTTAGCATATAACTGGTGCTGCCTCAGAGTCTCCAGGACTATCCTCAGATGCTCAGCATGATCTTCCTCTGATCTTGAGTACACCAAGATATCATCTATGAAGAAGACCACAAACTTATCCAAATACTCATAGAAGACTTGGTTCATCAATCTCATGAATGTGGCCGGTGCATTAGGAACACCAAAAGGCATCACTAAAAACACATAATGACCATACCGAGTTCTAAATGCAGTTTTTGGAATATCTGATCCTCTGACCTTCACCCG
This sequence comes from Scilla litardierei, assembly GCA_030789695.1. Classification (NCBI taxonomy): domain Eukaryota; kingdom Viridiplantae; phylum Streptophyta; class Magnoliopsida; order Asparagales; family Asparagaceae; genus Scilla; species Scilla litardierei. The sequence continues at coordinate 51,263,843 of CM061134.1, forward strand.
ATGATACCCGCTTCTCAAATCCAGATTTGAATACACTCGCGATCTACCCAACTGATCAAAGAAGTCATCAATCCTAGGAAGAGGATACTTGTTCTTCACAGTAACTTTATTCAACTCCCGGTAGTCGATGTACATCCTTTGAGATCCATCCTTCTTGTTCACCAAAAGCACTGGCGCACCCCAAGGTGAAACACTTGGCTGAATCAAACCATGCTCTGACAAATCCTTCAACTGACTACGAAGCTCTGCTAACTTTGGAGGAGCCATACAGTATAGAGCCTTCACAATCGGTTGAGTGCGTGGAATCAGATCGATGGTAAACTCCAATGATCTATCCGGAGGAAGTCCATAGATATCATCTGGAAAGACATCAGGAAAGTCCGGGACTACCCTCGGCAATACAGGTTCTACATCCATCTCCATCATCACTTCTACTGGGCTGGCCTTAAACTTCAATGGTCCAAGGGAACTACTACCACTAAGAAAATCAAACGCTGGATGATCAAGAATCTGAAACACTATCTTCCTGAGCCTACAATCTATAGTGGCATAGAACATCCCTAACCAGTCCATCCCAAACACTGCTTCAAAATGAGGCATCTCCATCACTAAGAAATCTGCATACAGTCTACGTCCACAAATCTTAACAGGACACTGTCGGTATCCCGAAGAACTGCGGATTGCTCCACTCCCTGTATGGATATTCCAACTAGAAGCAAAGGAATCTACTACTAATGAATTCCTAGTCATAAACTGTTGAGATAAGAAGCAATGGGATGCTCCTGAATCGAATAGTGACAAGGCAGGGAAAGATGCAACTCTAATAATACCTAAGAGGACAAACATAAACTAACATAAAAATCTAATCATCCTAGTCACATCAACAAATATAACATACTATAGTAAAAATAACAAAGCATTCAACTCTAAAAGAAATAGGTACCAGTGATAACACGACCGGTGTCCTCTGCCTCGACAGCCGACATGGTGAAAGCCTGACGCCTTGGCACCGATCTCCTAGGGGTCTGCTGCTGCTGCTGCTGTGGAGGCCTAGGTGGTCCCCTCTGAGTCACTGCACCAGGCGCTGGTGGAGCTGGCAGTGGAAGCCTCTGTGGAGCCGGCGGAAGGGTCCTCTGCTGCTGCTCAGGCCGGACTGCCACTGGTGCCCCAGAACATGAAGTCTGCCCTTGCTGAGGTGCCTACTGATGTGTCCTGACTGACCACAGGTAAAACATCACCCATGCCTAAACTTGCAATCCCGCTGCTCATGCCCAGTCTTCCTACAAAATCCACAAGGTAACCGCTGCTGTGGCGCGGGTGGAGCTCCAGGCCTCCTAAACTGAGTGGTCTGAGTGGGCCTCAGAAAACTCCTCTGTTGACCCACAGGGCGCCTCTCAGATGCTGTTGGACCTCTACCCACACTCTTCAGGTGCGTCTCATGCATCCTGGCCGCCTCCAATATGGCACTGTATGTAAGCAACACCTGAGTCGATATCGCTGCTCTGAACTCAGGGTCCAACCCTATCCTGAATCGTCTAGCTCTGGTGGCCTCCGACTGCACCAACTCCGGAGCAAACTTGCTCAATAGTGAGAACACAGCATCGTAGGCATCTATGCTCCGTCGTCCCTGAGTCAGGTGCTCAAACCTCAACCGCAGATCATCCTTCTTCATCTCTGGCAGGAACTGAGCCTCAAATAAATCTCTGAACTTCTCCCACGAGATCGGCTTAGTCAAATGTAACTCCTGAGCATCCCACCATTCTTTTGCCTGATGTGTCAGCTGTCTCTTCGCGGCATCTACCCACTTATCTCTCGGGTATCCAATAGCCTCCAAATCATCCTCAGAATGCCTGCTCCACTCGTCCACCTCCAGAGGACTCTCCTTACCTGAAAAGGATCTCGGATGCAAAGCTCTAAACTGCCTGATACCCACTAGCTTCAGTGGTGCACCACTAGCCACTCTATCATCCATCTGCTGCATATGCTCCAGAATCCCTATCATAATCTTCACCATCAGGGTAGCCTCAGACGATGCAGCATCAGAAGCGGGGGTTCTGTTCTCGGACCATCCATTCCCCAGATCCATTCTGCAAGAATGAACAGGGAAACAACATTCAGTACCAAAATTGCGGATTATAATATTGGAGTTTACTTATACTATTCTTACGTGTATCGTAGTGTGAGCGGACCTGCATGGGCCACCACAAAAACCCGTCACGCCCCGCTCACCCAAGTACATGGAGCGTAGCTAACGAGGTCACCGTAGTATTCAGACTCAGGCCTCGAGCCCTCTTATCTAAATACTACTAGGCATTTTTTTGTGGTTTAATATAAAATAATGATGCATGCCACTGCAATAACACTGGAATAGTACACAGATAAAAGAAAAGTGCTCCAACAGAAAATAAAACGCAGTACTGAAAGGAAATTACATCAACACAGAAGTTACATTACATCACATACATAAGTTCATATACATATAAGCATCAGCTGTACAAGGGGGTACAAAAGTGGGTACACAAAAAGTAGAAACCCCCAGCCCAAAAGTACAAAAGTCCACACGCGGTACAACACACCCGCTAGTCTAAACCCGGGAAGTCTAACTGGACGAGGTCGCTCGTAGGCTCCACCTCCGCTGTACTGGCACCGGTCTCTGGCTCCGGGACACCCGAAGGCTGCTCGGGACTCATACCTGAAAACCACGAGATGGGACACGTCAACGCGTGACCCGGTAGGAACTCCTAACGCCCTAATAGAACCCAGTTTTAGAACTGGTCTTCCTAACTACCAACTAGCTGCAAGTGTCACATCAATCTCAAGAATATGCAGAAATTAAAAGACAGAAAATAAGTGCCGAAGGTAAACAACAGAAAGTAGAGCTGAAGTGAAATTTCAGAATTAAATTAATTAAATTTAATTGTCGTTCTGATTTGGAACCCGGATAAACCATAGGCTGCTAAGGAAGCGGAATTCACCCAGGGTGGATAAAAAGTGGCACCACTCCAGCGACACAAGCAATAGAGGGGCCTCTCGTAACTCTGTACCCGACTGGACGAGGTACCGGAGCGAGACTCATCTCGGTTTTTCTGTCGGACAAATGGAGAAAACCATCATTTACCGTCCTGGTGCGTCAGGAGCGCACCAGCGGCCTCTCTAACTCTAGTCAACTCTCCCTTACGGGAGTGACGTATCGAGTGAGAAATCATACAACGTCCGCTCCTTAACACCTACAATTTACCCGAATTCCCCAAAACCCCCATCCGGAGTCTCACCCATTTCAAAATGGAACGAGAACTCCCGATGTCATACTCGCATCCTCACTCACAAATTTTCTTTTGATATGCCTTACTTCATTTGACATGGTATCAATTAGTGGTCTCAAATACCACTTTCGTTTCAACATACTTGCATTCTCATCATCAATGAAACATAATACATTAAACATCATCATTAAAGCATATCTTAAGAGCACGATAATAAAGCACAACTAACATGTTCAACATTAATTTTAAAACAAAAGTACAACTATGAAATTCCAACTCAAAATTACAACACAAATCTGCCAAAAGTGTCAGTCCAGAAAGAATGGCTCTGCTACCCTATCTGCAGTCAGAATTGGCTCTCGGCCCCTCTTCAAAGTTGTAGGAAATTTTCTGTAGTTTTTCGTAGTGTCCTTAATTATATTTTTCTGATTTTTCTACTATTTTATATGATTTTTACAAGTTACTGTTCTGCTACACAAAAAATTCCAGTAACTAGTTTTCTTACAAAATCTAGTTCTAACATGTTTGAATGCCACAATTAACATAATTACACTAGCATGGGAATAAGGTTACAACATTTACAAATCCTTAACATAATTCCAACTTTACAAAGAGGATACTTTTACTATTGAACATATGTCACACAATATGTCCATATAACTTTTAACTTCCTACTAAAATGAAACTAACATAGAAATCAATTCTCTAAACATAATAAACTACATTCTAGCACTATTTTAGCAAGTTAACATATTGAACATGGTATTAATATATGTAACTATAATTATGCAAGAATTTCATATCCAAGCATGAATAAAGTCTAGGGATAAGCTAGCCAAAAGTTCCTTCAATACTAACATATGGACTTTTTAGCAATGTTTATCAACATGTTAAAACACAACACTAAATCTGTGGCATGCACTTACATACTTTCATTATTTCTTTTCTAGAAATGAGAATGAGCTAATTATTTTACTAATCATCCTACACCAAGAATTTCTACTAACACAAATCCTAAAACTAAATCCTAACTAGAATGTTAGAAAATCCTACCTTGCAAAAGTCCTCCAAAATTGTTCTTTGGCCCTTCTTAGTCCTTGATGGAGAGCCTCCTATCTTCCTTCTTCAAGCCCCAATTTGGTCTCCAAAAGTTTGATTTTTGGCTAATTTTTGGGATATTTTAGGTGTTGGAATGATGAGGGAAAGTGAGGGGTCATTGGTGGTGGAAGGGGAGGAGTAATTGGTGGTGATGGGAGGAGGGAGGAGGAACAAATGGCTGAAAGGGAGGAGGAGAAATTTTCGGCCAGCCTAAGGGGGAGGTGAGGGAGAGAATGAGAGAGTGAAAATGGGATTTTCTTTTTCTTTTTTGATTTTTATTTTCTTGCGTTGAAAGTTGTATTCCCTAAAACCATCTCCTCCACTCATTTTTGTCAAAATTAAGCCATGTGTCCTAGCATAAGCTAACAACATGACACATAGCCATATTAAGTGTCATGGCTACAAAATTTTAAAATTAGAATTTTAGGAAAATAAAAATACATGGTGAAATACACCATACTTCTTAAATACATGTATTTCCTCCCAATACCCTTATTTTCTAATATCAATAATGGGTTTAAAACCATTTAAAAATAATTCCTTCACCAAAATAATTATAAAAATACGAGCATACTCCCAAAAATTATACGTATGCATCTATGCCAAAATACGTATAAATACGTATAAATACGCGTACATTGAAATTGGGGCCATTACAGTGAAGTAGGAACTTTCCTAGGTGGATGAATATTGGTGTACATGTAAGCATGGCTTCTCTTTTGGTTTCCACCCTTAGTGGGTTTCTTGCCAAAAGGAAGTGACGGTGAAGTGGTGACTTTCTTGGTAGGTTTGCTACCTATAGTGTCTTTGAAACCACTTGTGGATGAACCGGAGGATGGCCTCACAAAGTCTATAGTAACACCAATATAAGAGGTGTGAGCATTGGATGCATTTGCTTCCACAAAGCCAAGACCAACAAGATGTGTGGCCGGAAATTGGTTTGCTAGCAAATCATCCAATTGTCCTTTTTCCTTATTGAATCTCACAATACGGGAGGTCATGAGCTCATATTTCTCCTTAAGAGAGGAAATGTTGGTATCCAAGGTGGACACCCGTGCTTTGAGCTCGTGCACTTGGGTTTTAAGAGACTCATTCTCTAAACCCAATTGTGTGTGTCGTGAAACTAGATCACTATTATCCTTAGGATGTGTTTGATCTAGTTGAGATTTGAGGGTATTCATCTCATTTCTCAAGGTGACATTTTGAGAAGCTAAATTCGCTTTCTCAAGGGTTAAAGTATCAACAATGGTGTCATTGTTGATAATGCATGGAATGGATGAATTGCTAACATTAAATTTCTTTAAACTAGTATATCTAAGCATTAAAGGTTGATACCTAGCAAATAATTCTTCATTAGCAATACATAATTCATACATAGTTACCTCTGTTTCATCCATGTTAGAATCACTCTCATCGGAGAGTGAATCTTCTCGGGCCATGAAACACATGTGGGCACTTTCACCCTTCTCATCATCAGATTCGCTTGATGAGTCTCCACTTGAGTCATCGAATGTACCGACGAGTCTTTTCTTCTTATCTCTCTTATTCTTGTTGGACTTGTGGTACTTCGAAGCCTTCCACTTCTCTTTGTTTCGGAGCATTGGGCAATCCTTCTTGATGTGCCCTAGCTTGTTACACTTAAAGCAAAGAGAGGAAGTGTTATTAGTAGACTCAAATCTATTCTTGGAGGGAAATTTACCTTTACGAAAGAAGCGTTGAAACTTCTTTGCCATTTGGGCCATTTCACCCAAGTCCATCTCATTTTCTGATTCTTCACTATCGGAGGATGATGAATCGGCGTTAAATGCCAAAGCTTTCTTCTTGGCCTCTGAAGAAATCATCATAGCTCAAATCTTTAATCGGTTCTCCCGTCTTACTTCGTAAGACATGAGAGTGCCGATGAGATTCACGACGGTGTAGTTCTTCAAGTCGTTGACCTCCTCAATGGCGATAGCTCTTCATTTCCATTTGGAAGTCATTTCCATAATGATCTTTCTCACCTTCTCTGGTTGGGTGTATGTTTGCCCAAGAGCTTCCAGTTCATTGGTGATGTCGGTAAAACGTCCGTACATCGATGCTATGCTTTTATTTTCCTGTATGTGAAACATGTCGAAATTTTGCACGGCAACATATAGTTTAGAAAGTTTTACCTTGTTCGTTTCCTCATGGGTAACCACGAGTTGGTTCTAAATTTGATATGCACTTTTACATGTGCATATCTTGTTGAACTCATTCGGGTCCAATGCATAATGAAGAGCGTTCATTGCTTTTGCGTTGTTGACTTCGGCAGACTTCTCAGAAGACGTCCATTTTTCGAAATCCTCTTCGGTGGGCTTGACGTATTCCTTGTGGAGGGTTCTCCAAAGGGAAGCACTTCTTAGGAACGTCTCAATCCGGCATTTCCAATAGCCGAAGTTCGTGTCATTGAAATGCGGAGGATGTACAGTGGATTGACCTTCGAAAAGAGTGGATGCTCCATCACGATCGTGATTGTTGTACGAAGTCGGTGGAGGAACGTTGTTGTTATTGGATGTCATAGCTATAAACTTGAGTTCTGATACCAATTGTAAGGACCCTGGCTATGGGGAAAACACTAGAAGGGGGTTGAATAGTGTTTATGTTAGTTAAAAAGATAGTTACACCAATTTAAATTCACAACCAACAAAATAGTGCGGAATAGAAATAAACTCAAAATGAAACAAATGCAAATGCAAGGTTGTTTTAAGGGTTTGGATTACCCAAGTCACTTCTCGACTTGTTTCTGGTAATCCTACGTCCCTTCCACCCGGTTAACAACCGGATACTTAAGTTAGAACCCTAACTTGAGGTTTCCTTAAAACCCACTTGTAGAAACCCTACAAGTGAAATCGAAATACAATCGATTGTCCTTGACTCCCACAACTTGGGAGCAAGCAAACCACTCTCACAAACCGAGAGTAAAACCAATAACGAAAGTTATGAAAGTATGAAATAAAACAACACTTACAATCACCATGCCTTGAAGTAGAACTTGAAGGAGAAGTGTGTTGTGTGTTGAATGACTCTCTTGGAAGAGAGGAAAGCCATTTCTCTTGACTGCACCAAATGCCTAGAAGATATCTCTTTGGTTCTAGGTTAGAGAGCAAGAGATTGAAGATTGGAATTCTAGGGCTTTAGGATTTGAAAGCTTTGATCTTGAGAGAATGAAAGCTTGAAATGATTTTGCACAAATGAGTTAACCTCTCAATGGAACAATATATGCTCCTTTTATAGGTTTCTCAAACCCTTCAAATGAAATCAGCAAAAACCCCTTTGAAATCCGTGAGGAAAAACTCAACGGATAGAATCTGCGCCCGCGACAGTCGACTGTTGAGTAAATCACATTCAACTGATGCACAGTGACAGAGTGTAGGTGAGAATTCATAACGGTAACTTACTACGTGGACAGTCGACTGATGAGGCATAGACAGTCGACTGTTGAACCAACATGCGACTGTAAATCCTACTACAGGCGACTGGCCGCAAGTTGGGTAAGTTGATGAAAACTGAAAGACGTTTGGGAGAACAGGACAGACGACTGATAAAGAGAAGACAGTCGACTGTTAAACTGAACAAACGACTGTAATTCCTTCTACAGACGACTGTCAAGACCCTGAGATTTTCCAGAGAGTAGAGTCATCAAATAGGCTCAAAGACAGATGACTATTGAAGCATTGATAGTCGACTGTTCCAATGGACAGTCGACTGTAAATTCAACAATAGTCGACTGGCCAAAAGATCAAAGAGTTAAGAGTTTGGGCTAAAGATAGACATGTGACTGATAAACAAAACACAGTCGACTGTCACTTGGACAGGCGCCTATGAATCATTCATTAGTCGCCTGCGGGTGTTAAAGCTGAGAAGACCAAAACTAGACTGAAAAAGTTTATGCATAACAGGCGACTGTAGAACAAAACACAGTCGACTATTTTGAGACAGGCAACTGTAAATCGTTCAACAGTCGACTGTTATAAACATGACATGCACAATTTAGATTGAAATGAATTGGAGTCTAAGGAAGATTGATCTAATGATATCCTAAGATTGAAATGAAGATGTGTGTGTGCTCCAACAATATTCTACTTCTAAGCTACATACTAGAAGAGAAATATGAAAGTTACATTTGACGAACTCTCTCTTCTATCCAACGCATGAGCTTGAAGTCTTCTAGGAGCTTCAATCACCATCTACGATCATCCAATCCATTTCATTTGCTTTCAATGATCTTTGAGTATCATCAATTGCTAGTATATCTTCATAATAAGCTTAGGCAATGGATTAACTGCAAATAGGGGATTAGTCAGAAGTATTTATGTTTGCTCATTATTAACACCAAGTAGGGAGAATTCCAATACTCAACATGTTGGATAATGTTGGATGCTAGTTAGTTGTAGAGAATGGCTAGCTGAGGGTATCCAAAGGAGCCATGGTTGTGATGAAGGGACGAAAGGTAGGGAATTTATATGCCCTACAAGGTACCACAGTAGAAGGTGAAGTCAATGCCATCTCTAATAGCCCGAGTGACGGAGATTCAGCAAAGTTATTGCATTATCGTTTGGGTCACCCGTGTGATAATAGCATCGATGTTCTCCGCTGAAGAAAATTGATTAGAGCTAGTGATGAGAGCGTGGAGTTTTATGAAAGCCGTGTGTACGGGAAAAAGACAAAGGTATAATTCAACACGTGGGTGCACTCTAGTGGATGTCCTTTGGATTACTTACATTCCGATGTATGGGGGCCGTGTCCTGTAGTGTCAGGAGGCAGGGTAGGTATTTTGTCCTCTTATCGAGGATTATCCTCAAAAGGTTTGGATGTAATGAAGACAAAAGATCAAACCTTTGTGATGTTAAAGCAATGGCTAGCCATGGTTGAAAAGCAAACCGGTAAGGCGGTGAAAGTCCTTAGGTCCGACAACGGAAGGAAGTACACCTCGAGAGAGTTCACAGGATTCTGTAGATCATATTGGATTCGATGTCATTTTACTACATTGGGTGATCCGCAGTCGAACGAGGTTGTAGAGAGGATGAACATGCCGTTGGAGAGAGTATGATGTTTAAGGCACTTGGCCGGTTTGGAGAAGAAATTTTGGGATGAGGTACTCACCAACGCAGTAACGACCCGCTTTTGGGGGCCATTACTTATTTGATTTATTTGCAGGTCTGCAGATCACCAGTGAAAACAAAAGAGCCACGATGTAGAGAGGTACAAAAATACTCAAATAATGTCCATTTTATTACAGTCCATTTACACAACAAGGATATATGAAAAGGAAAAGAAGTACAACTGAAAATATGCAATTCGGACGCTAAAATCTACAGCCTCTGGGACGAACTTTGTCTCTGCCAACTCAGGAACATCCACCTCAACAGGTGCGTGGTCTATGGTGCCATGAAGATGGAACCGTAAGTAAGTCACAACAATTCTAAATATAGAAATTAAAGCAGTGCACACGTATAAAGCAGGCTAAGTATGGGAACATGCTAAAGAAGTAGCTAAAGATAAGTGCGACAAGTAAAGTAAATGCAGTCATGCATACCAGAGCGATAAGTAAGGTACGAGTGGCTACACAAGTGTAATAAGTAACGTGCATGCAATGTGTAAAGTAAAGGTGATTGTATAGTAAAGGTGACTGTAATGCGTACAGCAAAGGTGACTGTGCAAAAGTAACTACGTGACTCAATTAGGAGAGTATGATATGCAACCATTGAGTTCATCTCTTTCCTAGGTGCACTTTACCCAGACGGGACTGACACACAGTAGAACGTTTTACCGACGCAGGCAGACCTGGAATGTTTTACTGACACAGGCAGACCTGGAATGTTTTGCCGACACAGGCAGACCTGGAACGTTTTACCGACGCAGGCATCAGGTAGATGAACTCACAGTCATAGCTCCCACACTCTCTCTACACTGATTTACCCCAAAGCCAAGTGATGTGTCATGTGCATCTATTACAGGATGTTCCACAAGATGTTCCACGAGATGTTCCACCAGATATTCCACAAGATATTCCACAAGATATTCAACAAGATATTTCACAAGATGTTCCACACATGATATTCCATACGATAATTCATAAGCATTCACTGAGTAATAAATGGCATTCAACAGGTGATGTGATTATGCAATCGTGCAACAAGTGTACACAAAGTTCATGCAAAGTTTTCAATCGATCAAGTTAACAAAAAGTAGTGTAGTTCACGGTTATTGAGAGTTTCATGTTTATTTCGATCTCTACCACTAGTTAAACCAGGACCACATATTGACTTATTGAAAAACTAGAAAGTAAAGCAAAGCGGATGCTAAGAAATTTGAGGATAAAGACAAGTCCAACAAACATGGAGTACAAAAATTGTTGGTTTAAGTGAATAGTCACTCTGTAGTTGATTATTTCTCTAGTTACTTAGGTCTCTAGTCTTTCGTTCGATCAATAGTTATTCTGAGACTATTTATAAAATCCTAAGTTCATGTTTGTACACTTGCTTAGCTTCTAAGACTAGAATTAGAGTGACTTACTGTTATCGAGATCATCGTGATAAGCCGAGGATGAAGCTAAGGCTACCTGGGATGCTCGTGCATGTGAAACGGTACCTGCAAACATAAGAAATCATATTGTTAAGAGTTATACTATTTCTGACCATTTACTTAACGTGTTCGTTTTTTATAGTAGCTTATAACTCGTCAAAATACGTACTAAATATTTTTAGATGTGCTAGATGGGAGCAAAATAATTTTATATAGGAAGAAAATATTTTTCTAAGGCTCCTATGTATTTTTCATAATTTTTAAAAGCTTAAAATCAATTAAAAATAATTAAAATGAGAAAAAGATTTTTTATTATATTTTTCAAATATTTCTCTAGGAAAAACCATACATCGGAATTCTTCCAACAATGGGTCAAAACGACTGCATTAACTAGTACTACAACATATATTTTTCTCGTATGTCAGTGTACGTGAAATTCTTAAGATGTTGATTTTTAAATGAAAACATTCTAATTAGATTTAAACTTTAAAATTTTGATGAGAGCAATATACTCGCCCTATGGCGATGAAACCAGCGCTAATTAGTTCGTTTCGGCGTTTCTGATTTGCTGGGCCTGGTCTGATATTTTTCTGAGTCTTATATAGTTTACTATCAATTTTAGACTATTAAACCATGCATATACATTTTATATACGTATTTACATGCGTATATGTTTTATAACTTATTGTTCTCTTCACCTTCAACTTTGGGGGGTTGTTCTTGCTTCGGCGGCGACGGGGCGTGTGGGAGGCGGCGACCGGCGGTGGGTGATTGGCCCCGGATATACACCTGGAAAACGACTGTAGTTTTACCGCAAGCGCACGGTGTAGTGGCAAGCGGGTATCGAACACAGGGAGGACAATTGACAGTATCCTACTTTGATCACCTAGCTATTGATGGAATAAGAGTGGTTTTGATAGTAGTGTCACAATCGTTCAAATAGCAAATAGATATCAATATAATAAAACGTCTAGGGATATGAAATCCCCACTACGGACCGTTACTTATCCTTGTGAATCATGAATCGCAATGTTGCAAAGCTTGAATGTAGGTGAACTAGTCGCAACTGAATGTAGAACCAAGCTCACGCTCTCGCGCTATTGCCGGTCTATAGCAAACCTAGATTAGAGCCCACTCTCGTGCAAACCCTAACCTGGGCTACTAGCATGAAGATCGACATCATCGTCCAATCACAACTCGAGCCTACTCTCGTGCAAACTCGAGCTACGATCTAGGTTATGATAGTTCGTATTCATCCAATCTCTTGAAAATCCTAGCTTTGGCTCAATCTCTTGCAAACCAAGTCTAGAGAATCTCGATTATAAACCTAAGTCGAATATCTAGGCCTTCCCATCAATTGTGATCCAATCTCTTGCAAATCCCAATCGATGGAAATTCCTAGCTATTCGCAATTAATCAATCACAATCTAACCTTTTATCAATCCTAGCAACAATTTAATCCATTCATCACAATTCAAAGATCGGGTCTATAGGGTTCATCCCCATGCCCTAGAACGATGAAACTACTCACAAATCATCATGGAAATGTAGAAATAAAGCAATAGATCATAGCACAATTCATTGTAGAGAGAAAGCAATTCATAAAAATGAGAGTTTTAGTAAGAAAGAACAAACCAAAAGGCGCGTCTATGATCTCCAGCTGAGATTTACAAAAGGAATAGCCGTCAAAAAATAATACAAGTCTCTCCTAAAACTAGGGATAAAACTAGGTTTAAATACAAGCCAAATTCGTCCAAAAAAATCCTGACAGAATTGCCCCTATGCAGCCCAGAAAACCCAATTTGCGTAGCAGTCGGACTGCGTCACTCGGCCGAGTGACCCATGTCACTCGGTCGAGTGACAGACCCAATAAAAAACAGAGAGTCTAGGAAAGTTGGGGGGTCTGTCGCTCTGTCTGACTCGACCAAGTAGGCTTCTTCACTCGGTCGAGTGAGCAATGTTGCTCGACCGAGTGGGTCTTCTCAGAATTTCCAGTAACCTGGCTGCTTCTCGGGAGAAAAATCCATGTCGCACTCGGGCGAGTGAGTTTCCTCACTCGGCCGAGTGAACTCTCCTGCTCGACCGAGTTAATGTTGAATATTGGCAGTGCGTATCCGTTTCACTCGGACGAGTGCAGTTCTTCACTTGGCCAAGTGAACTAGCTGTTCGGCCGAGTGAGCTGTATCTGGGCTCTTTTCTTCTCCTCCTCGCCTCCTCGACGATTCTATCAAATTTCTTCCTCTTCCGCTCATCCTCTAGCGCTGCTAACTCCTCAAATAAGCTGTGGGTAATGCTCTGGTGTGCGTGAAAGTCCCTTGATCTCATTTTCACTCGAGATCGCTCCATATCTCCTGAAATACGACAAAAACAAGAAATAGTGAAAAGCAACGCGATATTGTCGAATAATCGTGGAAAATGCAATATGGGCGATCGAAATGAAATGAAAATATGTAGGAAAAAAGTGTAAAATAAGGAGAGATCAAAATCCCCCAAGCTTACCTCTTACTCGTTCTCGAGGAAGATGAGTAAAAGGCGAATTCGGCGGGTAAAAATAAGGAAAAAGGAAAAAGAAGATAGAAAAGAAAACAAAGAGGGAGGTGCTAGATCATTTTTTCAGGACGTGACTTGCTTACTCAAATAGCATACGGCGAATAAAAACATGCCAAAGATTTTTATCTCGATATCATGATCATATAAGGATGCATTCGATATAGAAACCCAAGAATATAGAACCAATATGAAATATGAAATAATTTTAGAATTAGCATCGTCTGAAGCATCTAAAGTAATATACATAATCATAGACCACACACTTTTCAATTGACCGCTTTTAATTTGGAGTGTAAGAGGTATCACACAATATGGAGCAATAAGAATAGAAGGGAGTGGCTTTCATGAAATGCATGCCAAATCTCAATTCCTGAATTTCGTTATACTTCTAGTAATCTCTCCGAGTATAGAAAATTACCTAGCCTAGGTTGTCATGCGCAGACAAGTAGTCGCTCTCTCACACATCATTGGATCCTCTCCCCCAAGCTTATCTACAAGTGCGGTGGCATCAAATAAAACAATAAGACTTTTCCCCATTTTTGAAGCTCCAAAAAATAGAAAAATAAAAGAGGGATGAAAGAGAGAAATACATGACATGGGATCTCATATGAACTTCTTTTCTCCCTCTTTTTTTCTTTTGCCTCTTTTTTTTGTAATCACATATATACAATCAGGATCCCAACTCAAACGATAGAGAGATTTACATATATTTTTTTTCTTTTTGATTTTGGGGTGCTGGAGTATGGACTTTTATATAGCAAGGGGAATATGCCATTATAAGATTCGCTAAAGAGAGATTCACCAATGATTCTAAGTATAGAAATGATGCTCAAGATATGTGGAGAAAGAAAATTATGTAACGCTCGGTTCACTCTATAGAATGTGCACGAAAACTTTCAGCGGGGCAATGTAATCTACTCAGTTTGATCTTAGAAAGTAAACTAACCCAGTTATATCAACATATCAATCAGCCTGAAAGTGAAGCGTACAATTTTCATGCAATAAGAAGTGATATCAGATAACAAAGCAATACTTCAAATTTAAGAAATCAATGCGTGAAGCTTAGTGTGTTTTCTATGAAGAGTATACAATATAAATCATCAGATTCAGCTAATAGTAGAATTTCAGCTATATTCATATAATGAAGGTGAGTGATACTATCTCGGATGCACATCAAAGAATAGCATATAATATCTGAAATAAAAACGATGGCATGGCAAGATAATATGCATATAGAGATAAGCTAATTCCACGTCGTCGTCATCACAGAAAATTCATCTCTAGCCAAAAAAGATAAAGGAAATAAGGATAAAAGCAAAATAAGAACTATGTACATATGCAGCACACACAAAAAGTACGAAAACGTGAAGCATGAAAAAAATGAAAAAGTGGGTGAAAATAAGTGTAAAATAAAGAAAGGTGGAAGAAAATAAAATAAAAATGAAGAAAATAAAAAGTGCGTGAGACACTCACTCCCCCAAGCTAAACGGCACACACGGAGAAACAAGATATGGGTTTGGTGGTTGAGGATTCATGTAAGATGGAAAAAAATGAGATGGGTATGCAAGTGATGCATGCAGAGATCAAGATCGTGCAATATAAGTGTCCCCAAAAATAAATACATCCTCTCACACAAGATGATATAGACAAATAGGAGCAAAAAGTAACCAAAATGTGTGTGGGGGAGGGGTGCAAACCAGCAGGCAGGAGATATACAGCATAACAGCAGCAAAAGTATGAGAGGCATCTAGTGTGTGCCTAGGTGGGTGGTGGTGCACCAGCACCGTCCTGTGGTGGTGGTGGCGGTGGCGGTGGCTGCTGGGTAGGTGTAGCGGCAGGTGGCGAATGTGACAGTCGTGCAAGAATCTGGTTCAGGCTAGCCTGAATATCAGGAAGTAAAGCGACGCGAGACTGTATAGCACTGACAGTAGCGGAGAGAGCCCGGAAATCTCCTCTAAGTCCACTAACCGCCCCTTCTAGAGCACGCTGGTGCTGAACTAGGGTGTCGGTGTCACGACCCGCTTCCCTAAAATAGAGGCGAGGCGTGACGAGGCCCGCTCAGGCTGGGAGCTGTGAGGCTCTCAACCTGTAAAGCGTCTGGAATAACACGCAGATCCCTGTAATGTGACACGGAACAAAGATAACAATAATAGAAGAGGCAAATAAAATTATTCATCTCAATGTCCAATAAAATTTTCCATCAACCAGAAAAGCCACCAGGCTAACAAAATAGTCCAAAAGAAAAGGTCCAGCATGGCCAACAAGAACAACTAACAAAATGGTGCTACTCACCGACAAACAACAACAACTAACAAGGAACTACGGAGAGAACTAAGATTGGTCACCGGTGTCCTCGTACTCCACGTCAGCAACGGAATCAGGTACGAACTCCACGAACTCGTTGCCCTCAACCACGGACTCTGGCTCAGCAACTAACATGCGACACCCAAAGAGAAGGGGCACATGTCTGCAAAGTCTACAAGACTTTGTGCAAGGAAACAAAAGAAGGTAAAAGCAACCTAACAATTCTAAAGTATGCATGGCATGACATATAGTTAAGATGTGCAGCAAAAAAAGTAAGAACAGCAAGTATGACATGGCAAGGAGTAAACATGGCATGTAAACATGGACATGACAAAGAAACAAGAATACATTCACAAGGGCAAGTACAAGTATAGTAAGCACGTCGTGCACAAAGATTCCGCCCTTTGGCTAGAGAGGCTGTACGGGCCAACTCTTACGCTCAAGTGACCGTTTATCCCTACCCCTCCACGTGTATCGAGCCAGGGCCTTACCCCTGAACACGGAAAGCTCGCTTCTGGATCACGAGCCAGGAAGTGTTTTAACAAGGATGGCATAGGGTTATGCCCGCATAGTAGGTGCCTAGCCGGAAACACGGAAACACGGATTGTACAAGTATTTGGTAGCGTGTGCTACGATGCAACATACAAATCAAATGGCATGTAAAATGCAATGCATGGCATATATTCAATTTAAATTGCATAACGTTAAAGAATTTAAACATGACAGGCGAATGCATGACATGACATGACAAAAAGGTAATTCTAGCTTCGTTGTCAAGCTAGAACATTGAATTTGTGCCTGGACCGCTATCATTTCACGGTCTAGTCTCTTTCACGCTAAAAGCAAAGAAATGGCCTAAAGCATGGCCTAAAACAAAGGTTGGCAAGTTTCACTTGCCTGGTACCGAGGTTTGTTGATCGACGAGAGTGGTCACACAAATCGCTACTCTACGGGAAAGGTTTCGCTGTTATGGTCAAAGCAGAGAATCGGAATTGTATGATTTTATCCGGTTTTGCATTGGAAACCTACAATGTCTAGCAATCCATTTTTATTAGGTTTTCTAAACTATGGTGTGGGTTACAAGTTGATTAAGGGTAGATCACTAACCGTTTACGAAGCAGATGAACGACGATCTCCGGATGGCCGTCGCTAAATCGGATCTAGCACGGCAACAGAAGGAGCGATCCTGGAAACTACGGTTGAAGAGGAATCCTTGCGGCTGAGATACAACAGATCTGGAGATGGGAGAATAATTGGGAAAAACTGGAGCAAAAGGGAGATTTGGGGTTTTAGGGGTCGGCCGGCGGCCTACGGGGTGGTGCTGGCGCAATGGGGGGTGAGAGAGAGCTCGGGAGGATGCGGGAAGGCTAGAGGAAGGTTGGGGGATGATTGGGGAAGAAGATCGGCTAGGAGAAGTGAAGAAAGAAATGAAAACGTATAGGGTTTAAATAGAAGAAAATAGCGGCGGCTACGACTTAACCTAGGTTTCCTGGGTAAACTAGTCGGTCAGTGAAGAGTGGTCGACCGACTAGTTTGGGAACTAGTCGGTCGGTCGTCCAACTGAGACCGACTAAAAGGCAACAGTGAACATGGTCGACACAGGGTAGACAGATTTAGTCAGTCTGTGAAGGTCCGTCAACCGACTAGTTTGAAAACTAGTCGGTCAGTGGATGTTCATGGACCGACTAAGGGCAAAAAGTGAAAGACAAAAGGTACTGAGAGTTAGTCGGTCTGAGAAGAAACTCTAACCGACTAGTTTTGTAACGACCACTTTTCGTTGTGCGTTGTTCGTGCACATGCTCTTGACCGTGCACGCGTTTATTTTAGACTTTGTTTGTTTGTGAACACTTTGGTGTGATATGCCGTTGTGAACGTCTCTGAGAGTATTAAATTGTGGCACTAATTTGGAACGACATTTCTTGGGTCGTTCTCCCACGATTTGATCTTATTCGATGAGACGTTGCGATTTTCACTTTTGACGGGAGACGTTTCTATTTTTAGTTTCGTCGTCCGACGTAGAAATTGAGATCCGTCTTCTTAGTTACCTTTCTCTCGTCATCACGTTCACCCCGATATTTATTTTATAATTTTTGGAGTTCATTTGACCTACTTTATATTTTTAGCAAGGTTTAAAATATTTTTAATAGCCACGTTTTAAATTATTTTCGGCCAAATAAAATTTATTTAAGTTTAAAACGTTTAAACAATTTTTGAGCCAAATCTTAGCCCCTATCTTGGCCGCACCCAATCCCTATGTGGTTAGGAAAGAGAGTTTTGAATTTTAAATTATTTTAAACTCCTAATCCCATTAGGATTATCCCTAGACCAAGTCAACCCCTCTACACTATATAAACAATCCCTAGGAAGACCTATTTTCGCAAGAAAATAACCCTAGCCACTTCCAAAACCCAAAAACCCACTTGCGACGATTCGTCGCAAAGTTGCGACAGCCAATCCCCGCACCGACCGAGGAAAATCACCCAAAATCCCCGCACCGACCGACAGCCACCCCGCACCACGCCCGCTTCGCACCCCGTTGCATCACCCGCTTCGCATCGTCGCACCGACCGGGAGATTCTCTCGGTCAGACCGAGAGACCCCGCCCGCTCAGCGCCCACTCTGCACCGCACCGACCCCCGCTCCGTTCGCCCGCTTCGCCCCGTGTCTGACCGAGGCGCCCGCCCGCTCACACCCTCTCTCCGCAACGTTGCAACGCTTGCAACATTACAGCGCCCCGCTGCATCACCCGACCCCGCATCTCACCCGTACCGACTGAGACAGTCACCTGTACCGACCGAGAGCCCCGACCCTGCACCCTGCTCCGCACTGCACAACGGCCGTCCGCAGTGTCTGACCGAGCCATTCTCCCGCACCAGCTAGTGTCCGACCGAGAGCCAATCGTCGCAACCCCGCACCCGTCGCACCGCTTGCCACCGTGGGCCCCCCAAGTTCTCCAGAGGTATTGTGGGTCCCCTATTGGTCCCTAGGACTACTGTGGGCCCCACCTAGGTGCTTTCTCTTCGAGGATTTGCCGTTTACGATGTTGCGATACGTCGTAGCCCGTCGTCGCACGTGCTAGCTTTGGAATCTGGATTCGTTGCTCCGGTTGCTGCTCTGAACTTTCCAGCGAGGAATCTATTTTGGAATCAGGACTTGGAGCGCGTTCTTTTATTCCAACCCCTGGCGTCGCTACCCGACACCAGTGTAGCTTTCGCGTCGTGTTGAGGTAACGCTTTGCACCCCTAGGACCCCCAACCCATTGCCTGCTAATCAAGACAAAAATCAATATTTTTAAAGTATTTTAAATGTTTTAGAATACACTAATCAAGATTAATAATATGGACTTTAGGCCGGTGGACTTGTGCACGTAGGATTTTGGTGACTTTGGACTCTTTGGACGGTGTTTCTCTGACGTGATACTTGCAGGCAAGTAAAACTTGCCAACTCTTGTGTAGGACCATGTTTTTAGGCCACTTCCTTGTTTTTAGCGTAAAAGAGACTAGACAGTGAAATGATAGCTGTCTAGACGCAACTTTAGGATCTAGCTTGATAACGAAGCTAGATCCGTCACCCTGCCATGTCAAGCATGCATTGATATCTGTCACATTTAAATTCCTTATCTGTACGGACTTTTAACTGCCATACATTGTATCTTACATGTCATCAAAGTTGAATGTTGTATTCGTAGCACATGCTACAATACTTGTACTTGTACTTCCTTGTCCGGCTAGGTGCACCCCTATGCCATCAAGATAAAACACTTCCTGGCTCGTGATCCAGAAGCGAGCATTCCCGTTCGGGGGTAAGGCCCTAGCTCGATACACGTGGAGGGGTAGGGATAAGCGATCACTTGAGCTTAGGAGTTGGCCCGCGCAGCCACTCTAGCCAAAAGGCGTAATCTCTGTGCACGACGTGCTTACTTTACTTGTCTTGTGCTAGTGAGTGTTTCTTGTAAAACTTGACATCCATGCCATGCTCGTACTTTACTTTACTTTACTTGTTGCACTCATACTTTAACTGCCATGTCATTACATCATGCTAGAATTGCTAGGGTGCTTTACCTACTTTCAGTTTCCTTGCACAAGTCTCTTGTAGACTTGCTGACATGTGCCCCTTGCTCTTTTGGGTGTCACATGTTAGACCCTGGGCCAGAGACCGTAGCTGAGGACGAGGTGTTTGCTAACGCTGAGCCAGAGCCTACTTTTGACGAGGAGTTGGTGGACACCGGTGACCAGTCTTAGAGACTGATTTTAGTTGCTTTTGCTTTAGGTTGCTGTTAGTTGTCGGTGCGTAGCACCATTACTTTGCTTTTGTACTTTGTACTTTTGTTGGCCATGTTGGGGCCTCTTTTTAGACTCTTTTCTTTTAGCCTGGTGGCTTTTCTGTGATGTTGGAATTTATTATTATGGATATTCTGAGATTTCTCTTTTGTCTCATTTCCTTATTATTATCTTTGTTTCGTTTCGCGTTGCATGGACCTGCTATTCAAAGTTGATTGACGCTTATCGGACTTGCAGCTTTGTAGCTTCAAGTCTGAGCGGACCTTCTCACGTCTCGCCTCCACGTTTTTGGGAAGCGGGGCGTGACATGTTTTGTTGGTGGCCCATGTAGGTCCAGTCTTGCAATTGCGAATTAACGGAACAACGATAATAACGGAGTGTCCATTAAATAAATTACAACATCTAAGTCATTAAGCTATCGAGTCTAAATTTTTTTTTGTTTTCTATGTCGTTAGATGGCTAGAAGACGACAGACTCAAGTTGGTGGTGGACCTACTCTGAAGACTTGCTATTTCTGTGGCAAGACCGGGCACGTCAAGGAGTAGTGCAGAAGATTTCTAGGCTGGTGTTTGATTTGTGGTGATGCTACTCATTCAGCAAAGGATTGTCGACATGCAAATCAACTGCAGAAAGCATCGGATGGAATTCCGCAGTGACAAGCACCAGTAACTGGGTCAAGTCGGAAGGTGTGCTATCATTGTAGCAAGATTGGTCATGAGAACGAACAGTGCAGGCGAAAGCTGGGCCAGTGCCTGATTTGTGGAGATCCTACTTATGCTTAGAAGGAGTGCCCGAAGTCTAAGCAGCCTTGGTAGGAACCAATCGCAGCACAGCCGTTACAGCAGAGAGCACCTGTACCTACAAGTCGTGGACCAGCCCTCGTTCTGCAGAAGCAGGCTTTTCAGCAGGCCATGCAGCCGAGGAAGCAGGCTTATCTGATGACGGCAATGGAGAGCGAGGCTGTGGATGAGGTTATCGCAGGTAACTCTCAATCTAGTTGTTTCCTTCCTTAGTTAGTTTTGGTTATTAGCTTATGTTTGGTTGCTTGCATATGATTGTTTGATAGAATATGGTTTGATTGTTAGATTGCTTGTTAGGTGTGATTTTGGTTTGCACATTTCCTGCACGAGTCCTCTTTGACTCTGGTGCATCGATGTGCATTATTTCTTGGAGCTTCGTGGAGAAGCTTTCCTTGTCGACTTCCCCTCTTCCCAAGAGTTGGGATATCGTTACAGGAAATGGCGTGATCCCGGTGCATCGTGGTTGCAATTCTTGCCTTTTGGTGGTCTGTGGACATGAGCGTTACGCTGATTATATTGTCGACGACACCATCAACTACGATGCAGTGCTTGGGGTGGACTGACTTGCGAGTTTCTACGCCCCGATCGACTGCCGGATGAAGAAGGTTGGTTCGCGTCGCATGTGAGTGGATTACCGGGAGCTGAATGCTGTAACCGTCAAGAATAAATATCCCTTGCCTCGTATAGATGACATTTTTGATCAGCTTGGAGGTTCAAGGGTGTTCTCTAAGTTGGATCCGAGGAGTGGTTATCATCAGCTCAAGGTGAGGAAGGAAGACATCCCGAAGACAGCGTTCAGGACGAAGTATGGTCACTACGAGTTCGTGGTTATGCCTTTCGGTGTGACCAATGCGCCCGCAGTTTTTATGAACCTGATGAATCTGATCTTCTACGACTTTCTAGACAAGTTTGTCGTCATCTTTATTGACAACATTCTGATCTATTCAAAGTTGGAGGAAGAGCATGCATCGCACTTGAGGACAGTGTTGGAGATTTTGAGGAAGCATCGTTTGAATGCTAAGTATTCCAAGTGCGAGTTTGGCTGGATAGAGTTTCTTTCTTGGGCATGTGGTTGCGTATGCTTCTCGTCAACTTAAGGCTCATGAGAAGAATTACCCGACACATGATTTGGAGTTGGCTGTAGTCGTGTTTGCGCTGAAGATTTGGAGGCACTTCCTGCTGAGTGAGAAGGTGAAGATCTTCACTGATCACAAAAACTTGAAGTATATCTTTACGCAGAAGGAGCTCAACATGCGACAGCGTCGATGGTTGGAGCTCATGGCAGATTATGAGATCGATTTGCAGTATCACCCTGGCAAGGTCAATGTGGTTCCGGATGCGCTGAGCAGACTTCCAGTGGTGATGATGTTGACTTCGCAGTGGAGATTGTAGCAGGATTTTTTGCGAGACTGGTATCGAGATTATTCTTCCTGGAGAGACTTCTTCGTTGATGAGTATGCAGATACAGTCGACGATCGTGGATAGGATCAATGCTGGACAGGCTGGGGATGCTAAGCTGGTGAAGATTCGGGAGCAGGTGGAAGCCGGTCTACGGACTGACTTTTGATTCATGAGGATGGTTCGTTGAGATTTGGAGCCAGGTTGTGTGTGCCAGCTGGAGATATCAGAGAGGAATTATTGGTGGAGGCACACAGTTCGCCGTATTCTGTACATCCTGGTGGGACCAAGATGTACAAGGATCTTCGCCTGAACTTTTGGTGGCATGGTATGAAGAGGAGTGTGGCTCGGAGTGTAGCCAAGTGTTTGGTTTGCCAACAAGTAAAGGCGGAGCATCAGCGTACGGCAGGGTTGCTACAACCGATTCCGATTCCGGAGTGGAAGTGGCAGCACATCACTATGGATTTCGTGACTGGACTACCTCGGAGTCCGAAGCAGAATGACGCGATTTGGGTGATCGTAGACCCATTGACCAAATCCGTGCACTTTATTCACTTCCGAGTAGGACAATCTACTGAGATGCTAGCGAGGAGATACATGGAGGTAAAATCTTTTACTCTCCGTTTCTATTTCCTTTTCCTAGTTTAGATAGTGATGTAACGTGAATCGTGCAGGAGATCGTACGACTTCACGGAGTCCCTGTGAGTATCGTGTCGGACAGAGACACGAGATTCACGTCTCAGTTCTGGTAAAGTCTACAGAAGAGTCTGGGTACGAGTCTGAGTTTCAGCACGGCGTACCACCCGTAGACGGATGGCCAGTCCGAGAGGACGATTCAGATTTTGGAGGACATGCTGAGAGCGTGCATGTTGGACTTCAAGGGATCTTGGGAGGATCATCTCCATCACGTTGAGTTGCCTACAATAACAGCTATCAGGCGAGTATTGGAATGGCACCTTTCGCCGCGCTATATGGAAAGAAATGTCGATCGCCACTGAGCTGGGATGACATTAGAGATCGGGAGCTGTTAGGACCGGAGATGATCATGGAGGCCGTGGATGTTGTAAGGAACATCCGGGAGTAGCTGAGGATTGCGCAGGACCGTTTCAAGCATTGGGCCATTTGATGTCCTGGAGAGAGTTGGAGCTGTGGCTTATCGCTTGGCGCTGCCACCGTCACTGGAGGGAGTTCACGACGTATTTCACGTATCTCAGTTACGTCGATACGTTAGTGATCCGTCCCATACTGTGGATTTCTCGGAGATCACGGTACATCCGGATCTGTCTTATGATCAGCAGCCAGTTGAGATTCTAGATCGTCGACAGAAGCAGCTGCGGAATAAGACCGTCGACTTGGTTCGAGTGCAGTGGCGTCACGGTTCCCCTGGTGAGTCCACCTGGGAGCGTGAAAATGAGATGAGAGAGCGTTCCCGCACCTTTTCCCGAGCAGTGTTTGATGTTGATTCCGAGGACGGAATCATTTCTAAGGTGGGGAGGATGTAACGACCACTTTTCATTGTACGTTGTTCGTGCACGTGCTCTTGACCGTGCACGCGTTTATTTTAGACTTTGTTTGTTTGTGAACACTTTGGTGTGATATGCCGTTGTGAACGTCTCTGAGAGTATTAAATTGTGGCACTAATTTGGAACGACATTTCTCGGGTTGTTCTCCCACGATTTGATCTTATTCGATGAGACGTTGTGATTTTCACTTTTAACGGGAGACGTTTCTATTTTTAGTTTCGTCCTCCGACGTCGAAATTGAGATCCGTCTTCTTAGTTACCTTTCTCTCGTCATCACGATCATCCTGATATTTATTTTATAATTTTTGGAGTTCATTTGACCTACTTTATAAATTTAGCAAGGTTTAAAATATTTTTAATAGCCACGTTTTAAATTATTTTCGGCCAAATAAAATTTATTTAAGTTTAAAATGTTTTAAACAATTTTTGAGCCAAATCTTAGCCCCTATCTTGGCCGCACCCAATCCCTATGTGATTAGGAAAGAGAGTTTTGAATTTTAAATTATTTTAAACTCCTAATCCCATTAGGATTAGCCCTAGACCAAGTCAACCCCTCTACACTATATAAACAATCCCTAGGAAGACCTATTTTCGCAAGAAAATAACCCTAGCCACTTCCAAAACCCAAAAACCCACTTGCGACGATTCGTCGCAACGTTGCGACAGCCAATCCCCGCACCGACCGAGGAAAATCGCCCAAAATCCCCGCACCGACCGACAGCCGCCCCGCACCCCGCCCGCTTTGCACCCTGCCGCATCACCCGCTCCGCATCACCGCACCGACCGGGAGATTCTCTCGGTCAGATCGAGAGACCCCGCCCGCTCAGCGCCTGCTCCGCACCGCACCGACCCCCGCTCCGTTCGCCCGCTTCGCCCCGTGTCTGACCGAGGCGCCCGCCCGCTCACGCCCGCTCTCCGCAACGTTGCAACGCTTGCAACGTTGCAGCGCCCCGATGCAGCGCCCGACCTCGCATCTTGCCCGCACCGACCGAGACAGTCACCCGCACCGACCGAGAGCCCCAACCCCGCACCCCGCTCCGCACTGCACAGCGGCCGTCCGCAGTGTCTGACCGAGCCATTCTCCTGCACCGGCTAGTGTCCGACTGAGAGCCAATCGTCGCAACCCTGCACCCGTCGCACCGCTTGCCACCATGGGCCCCCCTAAGTTCTTCAGAGGTATTGTGGGTCCCCTATTGGTCCCTAGGACTACTGTGGGCCCCACCTAGGTGCTTTCTCTTTGAGGATTTGCCGTTTACGACGTTGCGATACGTCGTAGCCCGTCGTCACACGTGCTAGCTTTGGAATCTGGATTCGTTGTTCTGGTTGCTGCTCTGAACTTTCCAGCGAGGAATCTATTTTGGAATCAGTACTTGGAGCGTGTTCTTTTATTCCAACCCCTGGCGTCGCTACCCGACGCCAGTGTAGCTTTCGCGTCGTGTTGAGGTAACGCTTTGCACCCCTAGGACCCCCAACCCATTGCCTGCTAATCAAGACTAAAATCAATGTTTTTAAAGTATTTTAAATGTTTTAGAATCCACTAATCAAGATTAATAATATGGACTTTAGGCAGGTGGACTTGTGCATGTAGGATTTTGGTGACTTTGGACTCTTTGGACGGTGTTTCTCTGACGTGATACTTGCAGGCAAGTGAAACTTACCAACTCTTGTGTAAGGCCATGTTTTTAGGCCACTTCCTTGTTTTTAGCGTAAAAGAGACTAGACAGTGAAATGATAGCTGTCTAGACGCAACTTTAGGATCTAGCTTGACAACGAAGCTAGATCCGTCACCCTGCCATGTCATGCATGCATTGATATCTGTCACGTTTAAATTCCTTATCTGTACGCACTTTTAACTGCCATACATTGCATCTTACATGTCATCAAAGTTGAATGTTGCATTCGTAGCACACGCTACAATACTTGTACTTGTACTTCCTTGTCCGTCTAGATGCACCCCTATGCCATCAAGATAAAACACTTCCTGCCTCGTGATCCAGAAGCGAGCATTCCCGTTCGGGGGTAAGGCCCTGGCTCGATACACGTGGATGGGTAGGGATAAGCGATCACTTGAGCTTAGGAGTTGGCCCGCGTAGCCACTCTAGCCAAAAGGCGTAATCTCTGTGCACGACGTGCTTACTTTACTTGTCTTGTGCTAGTGAGTGTTTCTTGTAAAACTTGACATCCATGCCATGCTCGTACTTTACTTTACTTTACTTGTTGCACTCATACTTTAACTGCCATGTCATTACATCATGCTAGAATTGTGACGTGCGTTTATATTTCATATATTCACGCACGTTTTCTTTTGTGTTTCTCCGTGTTTTTCCGCCATCTCTTATTCGTTTTCGTATATTTTCCCGTTTTCTTTCACTTTTCTTTGTTTATCCATGATTGCAGGAGTTCGACCACGTAGGGGACGTTTAACGATGATATCCCAAGTCCCCGGAGCAACAGGAGAAGTCACGCGTGATCCAGGGGGTCAAACGTCGAAGAATTCATCTTTCAGCCCCTCACCCGGTCGGTTGGTCATCTCCAACCGATCGGGTGATGCACGCGTGCACCACCCGGTCTCTACCGCAGCTCACAAAGAAGTCACCCGACCGGTTCACAGACCGGTTCTGCGGGCGGCTGTTCTCTGTTTTTTCGAGCATAATTCCAACCGATCGGGTGACTCTCACCCGATCGGTTCATCTGTAGCTGAAGAAGAAGAGCTGAAGACACGGGCGTCGAACCGATCGGTTCACCCGACTGCTCCAAGATCCAACCGGTCGCTCAAGAACTCACCCGACCGGTTCATGAGATCGGGGTGAAAACTCGTTGTTTTCTGTTATTTATCTGTAACGGATCAACCGATCGGTTGACTTGTCAACCGATCGGTTGATGCGAAGTTCTATATATAGAACCCCTAGGGTTCCAGAAACGGGAGTTGTTGTTTTTCTACTGTTTTATTTCCTTGTGACGGCTGTAATTGTTACTCTTTAGTAAGTTTTCAGATCTTTCTAAAATTTTAGTATTGTCTTTATTACTCTATTACTTCCGCATTGCAATTGTCCGATTATGATTTCAACGGTTAAATTTCATTTAGATCGCTTTTTCATGAATTTTTGTGAGTAGTTCCCAAATCTGGGATTTTGGTGGAAACCCCTTCGGGGGCTCTTCCTGATGCGTCCATAGGGTTAGGAAATCGATAGGGAGTAGGAATCTAACGGTTACGCGGGGTGTTTCATTGTCATCGGCGGGAAAAAGACCGCCTTTGACCGTTGGGCCAAGGGGGAATAAACTTGGCGGTTGACTCCCTAGCCATAGCTCACGCCCTTAGCGTAGACGCTGAATCCTAGCACGCGGGAGCGGCAGGATGAGACGTTGGGAGATATCGTTGCGGGCTTAGTGCTCCCGGGATCGATCAGTGTTAATGGACACGGGAGTGCCCACTGATCGAATCCGGGAAGTCCGGTGTATCATCCTGGGCACCGACCGGAATATCGGGCCCATGGGATGCCGGTACCACTTTCAGAGGCAACGTCTCACCATTAGACCCTAATCCCGATCGCTATCCATACCCGTAGGCCGTATCGGCGAGAGTCTCTCGTCGGGTTGGAAACCAAAGTCCCGGGTTTACTTTCCTTTTGTTCATACCCTTTTATTTTCTTTCGTGACAACCATCTACCGATTCTGGCTAGCTCGCCCCTCGGGGTGATTTAGGTCCTACCTGACCCAAGCACAACCTCGCCTCACTGAGTTCGATATTCCCGCACCCTACACTAACCGTGAAACTTGCGGTAAACGACACCGCGCCGTCGCGACGCAAGCGGGGCGCCGGTAAAGTTTATGGCGCCGTTGCCGGGGAGGCAACGTGCTTGTTATTTTAGGATCTCTTGAACCCTCGTGTCTAGATCACATCCCTACCTCGCAATAATTTTCGCATTCTCCTTTTTCTTTTTTATTTTTCTTATTTTTATTTCTTATTTTATCTGTTTCTTTCCCACTTGTCGCTTCACGGGTGTTTGTTGTTTTTCATGCGCAGGAGTTCAAGGAGTCTTGACGACTTGATTCCCCTCGATCCAGAGATTAACGCCACCCTTAGGCGTTTGGCCGCCGAGAAGAGAAGAAGAGAAGATCCCGAATCCATGGAGGAGAACACCCCACCTCACAAGTCTCTGCTGGAGTACTCGATGCCATCCATCGAGTCTACTTCCGCCATCCGTCCTCCAGCTATCACGGCCCAAAGCTTTGAGCTGAAGCCGTCATTGGTAACGTGGATCCAGCAGGATCAGTTTGCGGGTGCACCCATGGAAAGCCCGATCGAGCACCTAGACTCCTTCTTGGAGAAGTGTGACACCTTCCGGATTAATGGTGTCACGACAGAGGCTATCCGTCTGAAGTTGTTCCCCTTCTCTTTGCGAGACAAAGCCAAGCAATGGCTAAGGGGGAAGGACCCCCACACTTTCAACACCTGGGAGAAGCTCTCCAACGCTTTTCTGACAAAGTTCTTTCCTCCGGGGAAGACCATGAAGTTGAGGAGTGAGATCTCCTCCTTCTCCCAGGCCAGCCACGAGTCCTTGCATGAAGCTTGGATGAGATATAAAGAAATGCAAAGAAGATGCCCTCACCATGAGCTTCCGAAGTGGCAGATTATTAATCTGTTCTACAATGGGTTGAGGGATGACCTGAAATCTTCTATGGACGCCGCGGCTGGGGGTTCCTTCATGTCTAGAAGCGAGGAAGATGCCGGACATATTCTAGAAAACATGGCATCGAACAATGAGCGGTGGTGTGACGAGAGAGCCACACCAAGATCGGGGGGTGTACACAGAGTCGAGGACGTCGACAAACTTTCAAGCAAGTTTGACTTGCTTTCGACCCAGATCTCCGCACTAATGGTAGGAGCCGGTGGGGCCGGTACACAGCAAATTTCTGCGGTAGAGTCCGAATTCTTTGGGGAATTTGACGGTGGCGACATCTCACCACCGTTGGATCAGGCGAGCGCACTATTTTACAACCCTACGGGAAATGCGCCGTATCCGCCAAGGACAAATTCCAACCCGGCCTACTCTCCAAACAATCGGAACCACCCGAACTTCAGTTACCGGCCACCATTTCAGCCCTCACCGCCTCAGCAGCCGCAGCAACAAACTTATCAGCCGGCTAGGCCACAGCAGCAACCATTTCAGCAACAATCTTACGCCCCCCAGGAATCAGCAGCCGTTCCAGCAGCAGCAGCAGTATGGCCAACAGAGGGCCGTCTCTCCGGTTGAGTCTCTCTTGACTCAATATATTACCAACCAGGAGAGGATCAACCAAAAGCTGGAAATGGGTCAGCGGACCCTCACGGACCAAGTAACACAGCTGGGGTTACAAGTGGCAAACCTTGCAAGGTCACAAAAACAATTACTGCCACAACCGGAGGTGAACCCGAGGGGAGCAACCCAAACATCGGCACTCGTGCACGAGCACGCAAATGTGTCCGCTATCGTTCTGAGAAGCGGGACACAAATTCCTACTAGAGTGCCCCCTAGCAACCCGGAAGCACCATTGGTCGTTGAGAAACCGATCGAAAAATCAAACGACGCCGGCGCTTCGTCATCAAATCCTATGACTCCGGAGGGAGTCTCTGAAGAAGAGAATAAGAAGAAGGGGGAAGAGAGCCCGAAAGTGTATAAACCCGTTGTGCCATTTCCACAACGGTTGGCTCAGGCAAAAATCGATGAGAAATATGGCAAGTTCTTCGCCATGGTCAAGGACCTGAGTTTGCAGATCCCATTCCTAGAAGCAATCGAAACAATCCCCTCCTATGCAAAATTCTTGAAAGATTTGGTGACGAGAGGGTCTATAAAAGAGAAAGTAGTGTTGACGGCGGAGTGTAGCGCTCTTATCCAGAGGGCAAATCCGCCGAAACTTAAAGACCCGGGGAGCTTTTCCATTCCTTGCACGATCGGGGCAGTGAAGATTCATCGTGCACTCGTCGATCTCGGAGCGAGTGTTAGTTTGATGCCCTTGTCGATGTACAGAAGGATAGGGATGGGTGATTTGGAGCCCACCGGGATGACCCTACAACTAGCTGACCGGTCGGTCAAATATCCGGTAGGAGTTGTGGATGACCTCCCCGTGAATGTGAGAGGGGTGCATGTGCCCGTGGACTTTGTAATCATGGACATGCCCGAAGACGCACACACCCCCATTATCCTGGGACGGCCTTTCATGGCCACTGCTGGCGTTCTAATAGATGTGAAGAACGGAAAACTATCTTTGAACGTTAGCGGAGAGAAAGTTGAGTTTGATCTGGGATTATCCATGAAGCACCCCGATCCCCCTGATGACCCTGGATGCAATCTGCTTGAGATAGAAGAAGAAAAAGCTGTAGAGGAGAGCTCCTGGGAGATTCTCCTGAGAAACCCCCCCGATGACTTGGGGGATTCAGAAGATGGAGACGGCCCCGAAGACAAAGAAGCTGCTGGGAAACCGAGTGCAGCGAGAACGACCCCTCCCAGGTTCCCCAAGGCTCCTCCTGTGAGGAGAACGGGGAAAGAGCCCATGGACCTCACTAAAGACGAGGTCCGGATCCTGAAGAAAATGGCGGGAAGCGCCAACACCAAGGAAAAGCCCCCAGATACCAAGAACAAGGGAAGGGTAGTCGAGCAAGTATTTTCCAGCCGCTGACTACTCCAAGTGCCTTCAGCTCCAACGAGGAAGAGATGCCGAAATTTGGGCATCACCCGTATCAACCACCATGAGCATCTCTTGCGGGCGTCGAGCCAACGACGTTAAACAAGTGCGCTTCATGGGAGGAAACCCATGTTCTAAACTTTTTCTCCAATTTTTAGCGTTATTTTTTACTTTATTTTATCTATTTTTATAAATAAAATCAGCCGCGAGAGCATCCGTTCGGGGACTTAAACAAATCTATTGGTTTTTGCAGGAAACAAGCCCCAACCGATCGGTTGACAACTCACCCGATCGGTTGGGATGTATCAGATACATGCCGAGATCTGTCCCCATATGACCCGATCGGTTGAGTAATGAAGAGACCGGGTGGCAGACCGGGTGAGCTGGGAAGAACTCTCGGGAAATTTTGGAGAATATCAACCGATCGGTTGAGTTCGAGCGCGATCGGTTGACGCGACCGGGTGAGCAGCCCTAAGCTCTCGGGAAAATGAGTGGAGCGGCCAACCGGTCGGTTGAAAAGTCAACCGATCGGTTCGCCTGTAGCATTTCTTCGGCAAGATTTTCGACCTAACCGTCAACCGATCGGGTGACAAGTCACCCGATCGGTTCGACTTAAAACCCTATATAAACCCCCCCGACACCCGCTCGTTTTCACCCTCGCCCGATCGCAAATTTTGCCGTCGTTTCGCCTTCCCCTCTCTCCCAACAACCGATCTTCCTCCCCCACGGCCTCTACTCCTCCATTACTCCCTCTCCCCACCACCTCCATCAATCCCTCCATCATCTCAACCCTCTCTCCCCTCCCATTCCGAATTTTTGACCTAATTTTCCCCCAAACCATCCCCATTTCGAAAATTATTGCCGAAGGAGTTCGCCGCGGCTCCACGCCACTCTCGTTGAACAGTGTGGGGGCATCTACGAGCAAGCTCCACCATTCCGTTTGGGTACACTCGTTCCGAAGCTCAAATTTATATATTTGCCCTATTAATTGTGCTTGCTCGTTTGCTTGTGTAGTGTGCATCCATTGTTTTTGCACTCATTCTTGCTCACACACTCACACATGGCTCGGGATACGGATAAGGGGAAGGGAATTATGCGGGAAGAGGAGCCGTCTCGAAAGAGACGAAAACAAACACGCCCCCCTCCCCGTACACGAGCACTTACACTTGGCCCTCCTCCACCTATTATCCCCCCTGTGGACCCAATGTTGGGCTCGCATGGGTATATTTTTCGGAACCAGGAGCACAAAGATTTTTACCGTAGGCTTGATGCTCGAGGGCATCTTTCTACTAAGTTCCCGCACGCACAAACACTTGTCGATCTCGGTGTCTTCACCGAGGTCGAATCTCTTTTCGGTAACTTAGGATGGTTGGCCTTCCTTAATGCATCCGCCATTTCCTACCCGGCGCTCACCCTCGAATTTCTCTCTACACTCGTTTTAGAGTCCGGGTCGATCGTTAAATTTCGGGTGCGTAACCGCAGTGTCACCACAAGTCTGAACACGATTAATGATATATTTGGTTTCCCCATTCTTGGGGATGATTCCATCCGACACTACGGGTACACGCCCGAATTTCAAGTTGATCAATTCTGGTTCCGCCTCACACTCATCCATGAATATCCCCGAGGTAGAGCAAAGGCTTCCTCCATCATTCATCCCGTGTTTCGCTTGGCCCACAGGATCATTTCATCTGCATTCTTTCCTAGGGACGAGTCAGGCACTGTGACTATCCCTGACCTTTTTATCCTTTGGGCCATGACTTTCCCTTATGTCCGGGATGATGATGGAGTTAGCTTCAGGGCCCCTACCGTCCCCATCCATGGCGACGATTGGCTTGTTTACAAGCTTCTCGAGATTAGCCGGGCCGGTAAGGGAAAGTTTTGTTGTGGGGGCATTATCACTATCATTTGCTCTTACCCCCAATTTAACATTCCCCTCCCCAATAATCTTCCCATTGCCGCAGGACCATCACGTCTAGATATTGACGTCATGCGGCACATTCACATGATTAGACCCCACTCGGCTGGCCGCTTCATTTTCAATTATGGCCACCCCCAGCCCCTTACACCATTCTCCCCAACCCCGCCCGCATGACCATTGCTCTCGTGGGAGATTGGACTTTCCCACCTGATCCCGACTTCTTTGCGGGGTTGAATCTTCCTTTCCTTCCCGCAGACGCCCGCAGACCACCGTCCCCTATCGCCCACTTAGGCGAGCAGGATATCCCTGCGTCTGGGGGAGATTTAGGGGCTGGCCCGAGTCGTCCTGTTTCTGCTCGGGGACCGATCACGTCTGAGCACCTCTTTGCGGCCATTTCTGGCCTTGTCTCCTGTGCCGGCATGACCACTGCCGTCGGCACCTCTTCGACCTTACCTGGCGGCACCACCTCTGCCTCGCGTCAGTCTACATCTTTTGGTCGCCGTCAGGTATCTGCCCGTCTGGGGCTTGAGAGGGAGGTCGCCGCCCTTCGTGAGCTCGCCATGTCCTCTGCTTCCTCGGACCCATCGCCATCCTCCTTTCTTACTCACCCACGTTTCCTCGCACTTGAGAGGAACGTGGCCGCCATTCTCCGCCTTCTTACCCATATCCACGGACCACCTCCACCTTCACCACCCCGGCGATCTTCTCCTCCACCCACCCACACTTCCCCACATCCATCACCCCCCTCACCACATTCCTCTCCTCCCTCTTCACATCCAATCCCGGCATCCACTTCGCCCCTTCCTACCACTTCCACCGCACCCACACTACCTCACTCCTCCTCCGTCACTCCATACGTGCGCCGGAGGAAATTGCCGGTGCGCTCCAGATCCCTCCCACCACCTCCCACTACCGTCACCACCGCATCTACTTCCTCCACTTCTATTCCTCTCACCACCGCCTTGATCACCTTCCTACCACCACCACCCACCACCACCGACACTCCTCCCATTGTTCACACCACCACTGCCCCTACTCCTTCGCCTCTTTCCCCACTTCTCAGCACACCCCCAGCCTCCCCCGACCACCCATCCACACCCTCTTCCGAGGAGGACGAGGACTCAGCTCCTCCTGCTTTCTGAATTCACCTCTTTTGTTTTTTGACTCCCCCTTGCACATCTCTGCATATCATTGATCATATCATTTCGCTAGCACTTTCTGGTCTAGCTTGGGGGACGTCCATTTTGGCGTGCTGTCGTGCTTGTTTGTTTTTCTCATTTTTTGTGTGTGTGCTTGGTTTTCATTTTTGAGTGTCGTGTCGTGTGGTTTTATTTTTATTTTTCGTATTGTTTGATTTTGATTTTGATCTTTCTTTCTTTTTCAGTTTTATCTATGTGTTTTCCTCGTTTTCATTTCTTTTTGTGTCAGTGCGTTTTCCCCCCCCCATTTTCATTGCCCTCCCGTACTCACTCATATTGCATTGAGGGCAATGCAAATTTCAGCTTGGGGGAGTCGCACTGTGTGCGTCGTTTGAGTCCTTCTTTTTTCGTTTTTTGTGTCGTTTTCATCGTGTTTTTATTTTTTCTTTTCTTCTCTTTTAGCTCTTTCTCCTAGAGATGAATCCTATGATGAATCGCCACAAAGTCACACACACCTAGCATTGCATCGATAATCACACTCACTAACCCTAGGATTTCGAGTCCTCTTGCATTTCACGCATCGCGGGTCCACTTAGCTTTTTGTGAGTCGTGTGTCGTGACTAGCATTGGTGTGCTTCTGCCTTGTGATTTTACTTTATATACCTGTCCAGGAATGACCCCTAGATTATCATGCTCCGATTTGAATATGCGGTATTTGTTTCCACTGTTTGCATGCTATATTTATATCGTATACTTCAATTCGCATGCGTCGGGATTCCACAACTAAGGACTAGGATAACCCATTTAGCCTACGCTCTATTTAGCGAGAATAGTTTCCTTTGCCCAAGTGTTTAGATTTCGACTTCTTTTTTGTTTTACTTGGTGCAAATCCCCTCGTCATGTACCGTTCTCCCACTTGGGAGAGTACACATGTGTATAGCCAATATCCCAAAAATCCAAAAAAAAGGAGAAAAGAAAAGAAAAACCCAAAAAGAAAAGAAAAGAAAAATTGTGTATAGCCCAAAAATCCAAAAAAAATACAAATGCCCAAAACCCAAAAAAATTTTCCGTGTGAATATTTTTTCATACTTGCCAAGAATAAAGGGAAGGCGAGAATTTGCACCGAGTGTTCTTCTCCACATCATCTCAACCCCCGTCGTTATCAAAAACACTTGGCTTAGGAACTTTTTAGCTAGTATCTAGGCTATAGTGGCGTGATTTCCTTAACCCTAGTTGTGGAGTCCCCGATGCATGATACGCTTCTATTCTAACTCTTCTCATGCATGCTTGAACTTATATTCGCCGCTTATTTCAATTCGGATCGATATTTTGGGTCATATCTTGGATTTGTGTATATCGAGCCTCATAGCACATCGTA
Organism: Scilla litardierei; assembly: GCA_030789695.1. Lineage (NCBI taxonomy): Eukaryota > Viridiplantae > Streptophyta > Magnoliopsida > Asparagales > Asparagaceae > Scilla > Scilla litardierei. The sequence goes on from CM061134.1 coordinate 51,298,703, forward strand.
GAAAGCATCACCATTTGCTAGCACATGACGACGCTCACTCGCGCTTCACCGCGTGGACCCACGACACTTATTTGGACTCGCTTTCCTAGGTTTAGTGGTGTGATTTGGCGTTTGATTGCTTGGTGTGTCGTTTCTGATTTTGGTGGCTCTGATGGACGATCTAGGGTTTAGAGTTTTCTTTTCCTTTCTTCCTCTCTATTTTTCCCTTCCGAGCTCCTACTCTCACTCGTCTTCCCCGAGGACGAGGAAGAGTTCAGCTTGGGGGATTTTGACGTGCGTTTATATTTCATATATTCACGCACGTTTTCTTTTGTGTTTCTCCGTGTTTTTCCGCCGTCTCTTATTCGTTTTCGTATATTTTCCCGTTTTCTTTCACTTTTCTTTGTTTATCCATGATTGCAGGAGTTCGACCACGTAGGGGACGTTTAACGATGATATCCCAAGTCCCCGGAGCAACGGGAGAAGTCACGCGTGATCCAGGGGGTCAAACGTCGAAGAATTCATCTTTCAGCCCCTCACCCGGTCGGTTGGTCATCTCCAACCGATCGGGTGATGCACGCGTGCACCACCCGGTCTCTACCGCAGCTCACAAAGAAGTCACCCGACCGGTTCACAGACCGGTTCTGCGGGCGGCTGTTCTCTGTTTTTTCGAGCAGAATTCCAACCGATCGGGTGACTCTCACCCGATCGGTTCATCTGTAGCTGAAGAAGAAGAGCTGAAGACACGGGCGTCGAACCGATCGGTTCACCCGACTGCTCCAAGATCCAACCGGTCGCTCAAGAACTCACCCGACCGGTTCATGAGATCGGGTGAAAACTCGCTGTTTTCTGTTATTTATCTGTAACGGATCAACCGATCGGTTGACTTGTCAACCGATCGGTTGATGCGAAGTTCTATATATAGAACCCCTAGGGTTCCAGAAACGGGAGTTGCTGTTTTTCTACTGTTTTATTTCCTTGTGACGGCTGTAATTGTTACTCTTTAGTAAGTTTTCAGATCTTTCTAAAATTTTAGTATTGTCTTTATTACTCTATTACTTCCGCATTGCAATTGTCCGATTATGATTTCAACGGTTAAATTTCATTTAGATCGCTTTTTCATGAATTTTTGTGAGTAGTTCCCAAATCTGGGATTTTGGTGGAAACCCCTTCGGGGGCTCTTCCCGATGCGTCCATAGGGTTAGGAAATCGATAGGGAGTAGGAATCTAACGATTACGCGGGGTGTTTCATTGTCATCGGCGGGAAAAAGACCGCCTTTGACCGTTGGGCCAAGGGGGAATAAACTTGGCGGTTGACTCCCTAGCCATAGCTCACGCCCTTAGCGTAGACGCCGAATCCTAGCATGCGGGAGCGGCAGGATGAGACGTTGGGAGATATCGTTGCGGGCTTAGTGCTCCCGGGATCGATCAGTGTTAATGGACACGGGAGTGCCCACTGATCGAATCCGGGAAGTCCGGTGTATCATCCTGGGCACCGACCGGAATATCGGGCCCATGGGACGCCGGTACCACTTTCAGAGGCAACGTCTCACCATTAGACCCTAATCCCGATCGCTATCCATACCCGTAGGCCGTATCGGCGAGCGTCTCTCGTCGGGTTGGAAACCAAAGTCCCGGGTTTACTTTCCTTTTGTTCATACCCTTTTATTTTCTTTCGTGACAACCATCTACCGATTCGGGCTAGCTCGCCCCTGGGGTGATTTAGGTCCTACCTGACCCAAGCACAACCTCGCCTCCCTGAGTTCGATATTCCCGCACCCTACACTAACCGTGAAACTTGCGGTAAACGACACCGCGCCGCCGCGACGCAAGCGGGGCGCCGGTCAAATTGCAGGGTGCTTTACCTACTTTCAGTTTCCTTGCACAAGTCTCTTGTAGACTTGCTGACATGTGCCCCTTGCTCTTTTGGGTGTCACATGTTAGACCCTGGGCCAGAGACGGTAGCTGAGGACGAGGTGTTTGCTGACGCTGAGCCAGAGCCTACTTTTGACGAGGAGTTGGTGGACACCGGTGACCAGTCTTAGAGACTGATTTTAGTTGCTTTTGCTTTAGGTTGCTGTTAGTTGTCGGTGGGAAGCACCATTACTTTGCTTTTGTACTTTGTACTTTTGTTGGCCATGCTGGGGCCTCTTTTTAGACTCTTTTCTTTTAGCCTGGTGGCTTTTCTGCAATGTTGGAATTTATTATTATGGATATTCTGAGATTTCTCTTTTGTCCCATTTCCTTATTATTATCTTTGTTTCGTTTCGTGTTGCAAGGACCTGCTATTCAAAGTTGATTGACGCTTATCGGACTTGCAGCTTTGTAGCTTTAAGTCTGAGCGGACCTTCTCACGTCTCGCCTCCACGTTTTTGGGAAGTGTGGCGTGACAAGTTTGGCAACCAATCGGTCGATAGTCGTTCTTTGACCGACTAACGATAAACAGTAACTCGGCTGTCAGAAGGATCTCAGAATTAGTCGGTCTGAGAACAAGTTCTAACCGACTAGTTTGGGAACTAGTCGGTCGATGAATGTGCTTAGACCTACTAAACGTAAACAGTAACTCAGCTGAAATTTACAAGGTGAACTAGTCGGTCCCTGAAGGGTGGCCGACCGACTAGATTGCAATCTAGTCGGTTGGTTCTTCTTCTTGAACCAACTAAGATGCACGAAAAGTGTCGATATGATGCGCAAAGCTTCAGGTAGATCCCTATGGCTCCTAGAATCACTCTAGCTCTAAGATACAGCCAAGAGGAAATTCATCAAAGAAGAAGATCAGAAAGAACTGGAAGTAAACGTCCAACTGAGGGAAAACACACCAAGGAGAGAACAACCAATATATATATATATATATATATATATATATATATATATATATATATATATATATATATATATATATATATATATATATATATATATATATATAGTCAAAAAATCAGTCGTTACATCCTACCCACCTTTCCCTCGGAATTTCCTAACACTCACGTGTCAGAGAACAAAAGTGGGTATCTCTCTCACACCTCATCCTCTCTCTCCCAAGTAGACTCTCCTGGCGAGCCGTGTCTCCACATCACCCTAACAAGATCGACTGTCTTGTTCCGGAGTGATTTCTGACGCCTGTCTAAAATCTGCACTGGCTGCTAGTCATACGTCAGATCGGGGTGAACGGTGATCTCCGAGAAATCCACAGCATGAGATGGATCGCTGATGTATCGACGAAGCTGCGACACATGGAATACATCATGAACTCCTTCCAAATATGGCGGCAAGGCTAAGTGGTAGGATACCTCGCCAACTCTCTCCAGAATATCAAACGGTCTAATGTATCTCGGGCTCAGCTTCCCTCGTTTCCCAAAGTGAATCACTCCTCGATTCGGGGAAATCTTTAGGAACACATGGTCACCTGGCTGAAACTCCAAAGGACGCCGTTTAGCCTCAGCCCAATGCTTGAAATGGTCATGAGCAATCCTCAGCTTCTCCCTTATGTTCCTCACAACATCCACGGCCTCCACGATCATCTCAGGTCCTAACAGCTCCCGATCTCCAATGTCATCCCAGCTCAGTGGCGATCGACATTTCTTCCCTTATAGCGCGGCGAATGGTGCCATGCCAATACTCGCCTGGTAGCTGTTATTGTAGGCAAACTCAACAAGATGGAGATGATCTTCCCAAGATCCCTTGAAGTCCAACATGCACGCCCTCAGCATGTCCTCCAAGATCTGGATCGTCCTCTCGGACTGGCCATCCGTCTGCAGGTGGTACACCGTGCTGAAACTCAGACTCATACCCAAGCTCTTCTGCAGACTCTGCCAAAACTGAGATGTGAATCTCGTGTCTCTGTCTGACACGATACTCACGGGGACTCCATGAAGTCGTACGATCTCCTGCACGATTCACGTTACATCACTATCTAAACTAGGGAAAAGAAATAAGAACGGAGAGTAAAAAGATTTACATCCATATATCTCCTCGCTAGCGTCTTAGTGGACTGTCCTACTCGGAAAGGAATAAAGTGCGCGGATTTGGTCAATCGGTCTACGATCACCCAAATCGCGTCATTCAGCTTCGGACTCCGAGGCAGTCCAGTCACAAAGTCCATAGTGATGTGTTGCCACTTCCACTCCAGAATCGGAAGCGGTTATAGCAACCCTGTCGTACGCTGATGCTCCGCCTTTACCTGCTGGCAAACCAGACACTTGGCTACACTCCGAGCCACACTCCTCTTCATACCATGCCACCAATAGTTCAGGCAAAGATCATTATACATCTTGGTTCCACCAGGATGTACAGAATACGGCGAACTGTGTGCCTCAACCAACAACTCCTCTCTAATGTCTCCAGCTAGCACACACAACCTGGCTCCAAACCTCAGCGAACCATCCTCATGAATCAAGAATTCAGTCCGCAGACCGGCTTCCACCTGCTCTCGTATCCTCACCAGCTTCGGGTCTCCAGCCTGACCAGCCTTGATCCTATCCACGATCGTCGACTGTATCTGCATACATATCAACGAAGAAGTCTCCCCAGGAAGGACAATCTCAATACCAGACTCGCAAAAATCCTGCTGCAATCTCCACTGCGAAGTCAACAACATCACCGCTGGAAGCCTACTCAGCGCATCCGGAACCACATTCACCTTGCCAGGGTGATACTGTAGATCGATCTCATAATCAGCCATGAGCTCTAACCACCGACGCTGTCGCATGTTGAGCTCCTTCTGAGTGAAAATGTACTTCAAGCTTTTGTGATCGGTGAAGATCTTCACCCTCTCACTCAGCAGGAAGTGCCTCCAAATCTTCAGTGCAAACACGACTGCTGCCAACTCCAAGTCGTGTGTCGGGTAATTCTTCTCATGGGTCTTAAGCTGACGTGAAGCATACGCTACCACGTGCCTATGCTGATGCAACACACAACCGAGACCCTTGCCAGAAGCATCGCAAAAAATCTCGAATCCTCCACTCCGATCAGGCACAGCAAGAACAGGGGCGGTCGTCAGCCTCTCCTTCAGAACACCAAAAGCCTCCTCACAGCCATCAGACCAAACAAAAGGTACATCCTTCCACGTCAGTCTGGTCATCGGCTCAGCAATACAGGAGAAGTCCTTAATGAACCGCCAGTAATAACCAGCCAATCCAAGGAAACTCCGGATCTCAGACGCTGACTGCAGAACGGGCCACTCCCTGATAGCCTTAATCTTCTCGGGGTCCACAGAAATACCATCTCCTGACACCACATGCCCGAGAAAAGCAACTCTGTCCAACCAAAATTCGCACTTGGAATACTTAGCATACAACCGATGCTTCCTCAAGATCTCCAACACTGTCCTCAAGTGCGATGCATGCTCCTCCTCTGACTTTGAGTAGATCAGAATGTCGTCAATGAAGATAACGCCAAACTTTTCTAAAAATTCATAGAAGATCAGATTCATCAGATTCATAAAAACTGCGGGCGCGTTGGTTACACCGAAAGGCATAACCACGAACTCGTAGTGTCTATATTTCGTCCTGAATGCTGTCTTCGGAACATCTTCCTTCCTCACCTTCAGCTGATGATAGCCACTCCTCAGATCCAATTTAGAGAATACCCTCGATCCTCTAAGCTGATCAAAGATGTCATCAATACGAGGCAACGGATACCGATTCTTGACGGTCACCGCATTCAACTCCCGGTAGTCCACACACATGCGACGTGAACCGTCCTTCTTCTTTACCAGCAAGACCGGTGCTCCCCACGGAGACACACTGGGATGAATGTAACCTTTCTGAAGAAGTTCGTCCAGCTGCTTCCGCAATTCCTCCAACTCTGCTGGTGCCATGTGATAGGGCGCCTTCGAAATAAGCTGCGCTCCCGGAATAAGATCGATCGAAAACTCGAGAGCTCGATCGGGGCGGTAACCCAGACATCTCCTCAGGGAAAACATCGTCAAAGTCATGCACCACCGCAGGTCTACACTGCTCAATCTACATAGCAACGATCTCCACCGGCTTGGCCCGAAACCTGACCGGACCAAGCGAACTGCTACCACGGCTGAACTCGAACACCGGATGACCAGGGACCTCGAACACCACCTTCTTCCTCTGGTAATCGATCGTGGCATAGAAACTCACAAGCCAGTCCATCCCGAGAATAGCATCATAGTTGATGATGTCGTGGACGATGAAATCAGCGTAGAGCTCATGTCCACAGACGACCAAAGGGCAAGAATTACAACCACGATGCACCGAGATCACGCCATTTCCTGTAACGATATCCCAACTCTTGGGAAGAAGGGAAGTCGACAAGGAATGACTCTCTACAAAGCTCCGGGAAATAATGCACATCGATGCACCAGAGTCGAAGAGGACTCGTGCAGGAAATGTGCAAACCAAAATCACACCTATCGAGCAATCTAACAATCAAATCCTATTCTAGCAAACATAACAAGCAGCCAAACAAATTCTAACAACAAGACTAACTAGGAAAGAACAACTAGACTGAGGGTTACCTGCAATAACCTCATCCTCGGTCTCAGCCTCAACTGTAGTCATCAGAAAAGCCTGCCTCCTCGGCTGAACAGCCTGCTGAAAAGCCTGCCTCTGCGAAACGAGAGGCGATCCACGTCCATCAGGTACAGGTGCCCTCTGCTGCAACGGCTGAGCAGTAACAGGTCCCTTCCATGGCTGCTTGGACTTCTGGCAGTCCCTCATGGTATGCATTGGATCACCACAAACTAAGCACTGTCCCAACATCTTCTGGCGTTGATCCTTGACATGCCCAGTCTTGCCACAGAAATGACAAGTCTTCTGAGTAGGAGTTCCTCCTAGCCTCTTGAACTGTACCGGCTGATTGGGCCTGAACCCTGGTCTCATCACTGCCCTGGCCTGCTCCACAGGCCTCTTCCCAGCCCCAGAAGCACATCCTCTCTTCTGGTTCACGGTCTGCTCTTGCCTCTTCCCTGCAATCAGAACCTTCTGATAGGACTCCAAATCAGAAGAAGTCACAAAGCTCTGAAGATCCAAAGAAAGCCCCTGCAGAAACCTCTGGGCCCTCTCATCAGCATCCTGCACCATCTTCGGTGCGAAACGGCTCAGCCTGGTGAACTCCTGGTGGTACTGGTCCACCGTCAAACTCCCCTGCTTCAGGTCGATGAAGCGCTGCGCCATCTACCTCCTGGAAGCCTTCGGAAAGTACTCCTCATCGAATCTGGACTTGAAAGTAGCCCAAGATATCGGCTCCTCCAGCATCTCCTCCTCCAGCATATTCCTCATCCACTCATCAGCAGCTATAGGTCCTTCGTCCCATCAAAGTAGGTGGGGCCCAGCTCTCGAAACTGCTTCGCTCCTGGCTCGGAGGGAGGGACATTCTGGACTGGCTGCACTGCTCGAGCAGGCGGAACATTCCGGGCATTCTGCAGCATCCCCTGCTGCACCTGCATCATCTGATGCATCATCCGCATAATCTCCCCGTTGGTGGGCTCTCGGTCCGGCTCCTCAACACGAGGGGGCACACCACCACCAGCACGGGTATTCCGTCTTCCAGCCATCTAATGACACAGAAAAACGAAATAATATCAGACTCTTAGCTTTATGACTCGGTGTCGAAATTGTTTATCGAACATTCTATAATTTCTTATCGTTGTTTCGATTAAGTCACAGTTTACAGAGAAGAGGGGACCTGCATGGGCCACCAAAAAAACCTGTCACGACCGGCTTCCTTAAAATGGAGGCGAGGCGTGACGAGGCCCGCTCAGGCTGGGAGCTGTGAGGCTCTCAACCTGTAAAGCGTCTGGAATAACACGCAGATCCCTGTAATGTGACACGGAACAAAGATAACAATAATAGAAGAGGCAAATAAAATTATTCATCTCAATGTCCAATAAAATTTTCCAACAACCAGAAAAGCCGGCTAACAAAAGAGTCCAAAAGAAAAGGCCCAACATGGCCAACAAGAACAACTAACAAAATGGTGCTACTCACCGATAAACAACAACAACTAACAAGGAACTGCGGAGAGAACTAAGATTGGTCACCGGTGTCCTTGTACTCCACGTCAGCAACGGAATCAGGCACAGACTCCACGAACTCGTTGCCCTCAACCACGGACTCTGGCTCAGCAACTAACATGCGACACCCAAAGAGAAGGGGCACATGTCAGCAAAGTCTACAAGACTTTGTGCAAGGAAACAAAAGAAGGTAAAAGCAACCTAACAATTCTAAAGTATGCATGACATGACATATAGTTAAGATGTGCATCAAAAAAAGTAAGAATAGCAAGTATGACATGGCAAGGAGTAAACACGGCATGTAAACATGGACATGACAAAGAAACAAGAATACATTCACAAGGGCAAGTACAAGTATAGTAAGCACGTCGTGCACAGAGATTCCGCCCTTTGGCTAGAGATGCTGTACGGGCCAACTCTTACGCTCAAGTGACCGTTTATCCCTACCCCTCCACGTGTATCGAGCCAGGGCCTTACCCCCGAACACGGAAAGCTCGCTTCTGGATCACGAGCCAGGAAGTGTTTTAACAAGGATGGCGTAGGGTTATGCCCGCATAGCAGGTGCCTAGCCGGAAACACGGAAACACGGATTGTACAAGTATTTGGTAGCGTGTGCTACGATGCAACATACAAATCAAATGGCATGTAAAATGCAATGCATGGCAGATATTCAATTTAAATTGCGTAACGTTAAAGAATTTAAACATGACAGGCGAATGCATGACATGACTTGACAAAAAGGCAATTCTAGCTTCGTTGTCAAGCTAGAACATTGAATTTGCGCCTAGACCGCTATCATTTCACGGTCTAGTCTCTTTCACGCTAAAAGCAAAGAAATGGCCTAAAGCATGGCCTAAAACAAAGGTTGGCAAGTTTCACTTGCCTGGTACCGAGGTTTGTTGATCGACGAGAGTGGTCACACAAATCTCTACTCTACAGGAAAAGGTTTCGCTGTTATGGTCAAAGCAGAGAATCAGAATTGTATGATTTTATCCGGTTTTGCATTGGAAACCTACAACGTCTAGCAATCCATTTTTATTAGGTTTTCTAAACTATAGTGTGGGTTACAAGTTGATTAAGGGTAGATCACTAACCGTTTACGAAGCGGATGAACGACGATCTCCCGATGGCCGTCGCTAAATCGGATCTAGCACGGCAACGGAAGGAGCGATCCTGGAAACTACGGTTGAAGAGGACTCCTCGCGGCTGAGATACAACAGATCTGGAGTTGGGAGAATAATTGGGAAAAACTGGAGCAAAAGGGAGATTTGGGGTTTTAGGGGTCGGCCGGCGGCCTACGGGGTGGTGCCGGTGCATTGGGGGGTGAGAGAGAGCTCAGGAGGATGCGGGAAGGCTAGAGGAAGGTTGGGGGATGATTGGGGAAGAAGATCGGCTAGGAGAAGTGAAGAAAGAAATGAAAATGTATAGGGTTTAAATAGAAGAAAATAGCGGCGGCTACGACTTAACCTAGGTTTCCTGGGTAAACTAGTCGGTCAGTGAAGAGTGGTCGACCGACTAGTTTGGGAACTAGTCGGTCGGTCGTCCAACTGAGACCGACTAAAAGGTAAACAGTGAACAGGGTCGACACATGGTAGACAGATTTAGTTGGTCTGTGAAGGTCCGTCAACCGACTAGTTTGGAAACTAGTCGGTCAGTGGATGTTCAAGGACCGACTAAGGGCAAAAAGTGAAAGACAAAAGGTACTGAGAGTTAGTCGGTCTGAGAAGAAACTCTAACCGACTAGTTTGGCAACCAGCCGGTCGATAGTCGTTCTTTGACCGACTAACGATAAACAGTAACTCGGCTGTCAGAAGGATCTCAGAATTAGTCGGTCTGAGAACAAGTTCTAACCGACTAGTTTGGGAACTAGTCGGTCGATGAATGTGCTTAGACCGACTAAACGTAAACAGTAACTCGGCTGAAATTTACAAGGTGAACTAGTCGGTTCCTGAAGGGTGGCCGATCGACTAGATTGCAATCTAGTCGGTTGGTTCTTCTTCTTGAACCAACTAAGATGCACGAAAAGTGTCGATATGAAGCGCAAAGCTTCGGGTAGATTCCTATGGCTCCTAGAATCACTCTAGCTCTAAGATACAGCCAAGAGGAAATTCATCAAAGAAGAAGATCAGAAAGAACTGGAAGTAAACGTCCAACGGAGGGAAAACACATCAAGGAGAGAACAACCAATATATATATAATAGTAAAAAACCAGTCGTTACAGTCGGGGGGAGGTGGAGCAGAGGGTCGAACAGGTGAAGAGCGGGGTTGCCTCGCACGGCTACCGTAGACAATAGGTGCGACTACAGGGTGGGGTTGTGGTGCTGTGCTCATAAAAAGACGCTCACCCTCTGTGAGAGGCTGAGATGCAGGAATGTTCGAGAAGGAGGGTGCAACAGCAGAAGCTGAAATGGTGAAAGAGGGCGAGGAGGACAGAGAGGTCACAGACACAGAAATGGGGACAGACATCATGACACTCTCGGTGAAGACAGCTGCAGTGGAGACAGAAGGGTCGACGACTGGGGAGGCCGTGAAGTGTGCAGAAAATGACTCTCCAGGGGTCGAGAATAAGAAGGTGGATAGGGTCTCCACTGCTGAAGCAAAGGAGGGCTCGCCGCTCTCAATAATGGCGGTGGGATGCTCAGAGCTTACAGCTGAAATGGGATCGATGGACATCGGCACAGAGGTGGTGGTGGTGGACTCAGCAAGTGTACTCCTGACACTGACAGAAGTGTGGACAGAGGTGTCGGAAGGTGCAGACAAATCTGGTGTAGGCTGAGGGATCTTCGGGTCCAGAGGTGGAAGGAGGGGCTCCTACTGAGCACCCTCAGGCTTAAGCACGTACGCAACTGGGATGAGGACGTTCATCGTTGGAATCCACTCCCCTCCAGTGGGTCCAATATGAGTCCGAGCAGGGCTATAAGAACCATGTAATCAGCGCCAAAAGGACCATGTAGCCATACCCAGTGGTGTTGACCATGAGGACGTAGCATCCTCATCCGGGCCATAACATCAATGGAAAGGGAAGTGGGGCCCGGTGGTCGAAGCAAACCAGCTGGAAGCTCTACTCCAAACAAAGGAGCTAGGAGAGTAATCAGACCGCCGCAACAGATAGGCGTCCTAGCACCGACAGAGACAATGATACTGTCTAAGTAACAACTAGCTATGTCAATATCAACGACGGGGAGTAAAACGTCTCCACCTCTCTCGAAGGCCCTCGACTGAGTCATCGCATAGAGCATGTAGAGCTCTGGCGTCGACATCGTCCCCGGCTCATACCTCGCTAGGAAAGTGGTCGCCATAAGGCGCTGTGAAATGCGGAGGCATGGGTGGAGGATAGCGGAGGCCTTGGCCCGGCTAGGGTCAAAGGCGAGGGGCGATCTAGTGATACTCGTCCAAAAGGCGTGTGTGTCAAATGACAGCGGGGGGATGCGCGTGGGACTATACGATCGGTCAGGGTCCAGGACAGGGGGCCACTGGAAGAAGGCTCTGAGCATATCGAGAGTGATCTTGCACTCACGATCCATCAAGCGAAAGGAGCAACCCCCAGGAGTCCTAGCAATAGAACTCAGAACCTCAAGTGTCGGACGGATGTAAGTGTCCGCCAACACCGACAAAAAGTCACGTCACCCCACGTTGTCATACAACTGGAGTAGCCTCTCAAGTACCCCTAGGCACTCAAAGTCTGCTATGTGCGTGAACCTAGAGGGTACGATCGAGCGATGGGAGATACGCTCAAATCCAGCGCCGTTGTGCGTCGTCTCTGAACGTAATCCTCATAGCGTCGAAAGCAGGGGCAGGCTATTCCGGTGGTGGAATAGGTGCGGTAGGAGGTGGAAGTGTGGGTTGTGGCGAGCTAGGTGGAGGGGAGTCTGCTCTAGCGGGAGAAGAGCCAGGCTTGCTGGTCCTCTTCTGCTTCGAGGCGGGCGCCCGCGTGCGCGACCTAGTATGTGGGGGCATGTGAGCCATGAATCGTGCCCACCCAAATATGAAGTGCTGAAAATAAGGAACGAGTGTACCTGAACATGATGCGAGTGCAAGCGGTGGATGCGTGTGGAGAATCGCCTCCTCCGAGAAGCTCCAAATCCGCCCTGAATCTCCCCCAAGCTTGCCTGAAACGCAAATTCACAAATTAGCAATGTAGATCAATTAGTATGGGGTAAGATCATAGATAATAGATATATATATATATAGATCAATTTCGATTTGGGGGGGTTCGGCTTACGAATTGAAAAAATGGACAAAAAGGGGATTTTGGAGGCGGAATTGGGGATGCGCGGCAGAGGGGGGGGCGACGCCGGCGACATGGAGTCGGCGACGGTCGTCGGCGCTAGGCGGCGACTCGAAAAAAAGGGGGTGGTGGCTCGGTCGAGGGGAGTGGCGATTCGGGCGAGTACGGGGGAAGACGAAGAGCTCGGGTGATTTGGGAAATTTTTTGGGGATTTTGGAATTAGGGCCGTGCGATTTTGATTATAAAGGATAAGTCACTCGGCCGAGTGACGCGTTCACTCGGCCGAGTGGCAGAGTTTTAAATATTTTCGAAAATTTTTCACAGAAGTCGCGACTCGACCGAGCAGTGCTTCTCACTCGGTCGAGTGGACAATTGCCACTCGGCCGAGTGGCAAGGCCACTCAGTGTTTTTCAAGTGTTGAAAGTGTCAGATTCACTCGGTCGAGTGAAAAAGTCACTCGACCGAGTGGCATATAAAATACAGAGAGGGGTTTTCAGAATCTTCCCTGATTAATACCCTTCTCAGCCGAGTAGGGTCTTCACTCGACCGAGTGAAAATTTCACTCGGCCGAGTGGTCTGCTGTTTTCAGCCCCAACTCTCTGTTTTTGATCCACTTTCTGTTTTTTTTCTCCCCTTCAGTTTATTCCTTCTCCTGAGGCCTAAGTGCATTCTTGGAGTGCTCTCCTTTGCCATGGTCATCCTCCATTCAAATGATTCCTTGTTCTCCATCTCCTGCAGTGAAAAATAGAGCCCGTTGTCAGGATTTTCATCGACTCTTGACTCTAAACACTAATAAAGATCTAAAACAAAAATAAAATGAAAAATTCAACTAAAAATAAGATAAAACCGTCGGGTTACCTCCCGACAAGCGCTCGTTTAAGGTCTTGAGCTTGACCCCTTAAGATACTCGTTTAATGCTCGATATTCGGCGCATTTGAGATGCGCACGTCAAACTTGCCGGGAAGGCCACTTGGATTTAATTGTTGTTGTTCATTGGCATTCCTCGGCTTTCCCTCATCATGGGTAGTAATGGGGGATGAGTCCCCCAAGCTTGAGCTTTTACCTTCTTTTTTCTTTGCCGGCGGTGCCAATTTCTCGTCCGGTGGAGCTTTCTTCAAATTCCTTGCTGTAGAAAGCTTACCTAGCTCTCTAATCCTTACGACATCAGCGTCGTATTTTTCATCGTCCATAGAGGGATCTGGCGGGTCTCCCAACATTTCACCATCCTTAGAAGATTGGCCTTCTTCGAGGCCGTCATTGTGCAAGGCGCCGATAGCGTATGGCATAGCATCATCAATGACCTCATCGAGGAGGTCCACGTAATCAACGCCCTCCGTCCAAGGCATGTGCTTCATTTCCTTAGGTATGTGAAGCTCCACCTCAATGTTTCTGACGTTCAAAGACAAGTGCCCTCTCTCATGTCAACTATTACGCCGACGGTTGCCAAGAATGGGCGTCCAAGAATTAGCGACGTATCGCCCTCCTCCTTTATATCCATTACCACGAAGTCGCACAGCAAGCAAAATCCTCCAGGTACCTGTAGCGGTATGTTCTCTGCTATTCCCACCGGCCTAGTGATCCGACCATCCACGAGTTGTATTCTCATATTTGTCGCCTTTAGGTCGGTCCCCGTATTTAATTTTCTAAACATGGTGAGGGGCATGAGGCTCACGCTTGCTCCCAAATCTACCAAGGCTTTTTGTAGCGGGACTCCTCCAAGCATGCAAGGAATGCGGAAGCTTCTGGGATCTTTAAATTTTGTGGGCGCCTTCTCTTTTCGGGTGAACCATGTACTTTGCTCGGCGAGCATTATCTTCTCCTTTCGCTTCTTTCCCGTAATCAAGTCTTTTAGGAACTTAGCGTAAGACGGGATTTCTACAATGGCGTCTAAGAAAGGGATATTTAGGCTCACTCCTCGTAAGTACTCCAAAAATTTGGCGAGCCGCTTCTCAATCTTTGCCCTCGCCAACCGTTGTGGGAAGGGAACCGGTGGCATGTAAGTGCGCTCCTTTTGTGGCTTATTCATTTCAGATTTTTCGCCGTCGTTTGGCGCTTTTGGACCCTCCTCTTCATTTACCGGCTCCTTATCATCCAAAATTTCTTCCCTCGGCTCCTTTGTTTGAACCATGGTGGTAGTGGTGTCCTTCCCGCCCCTAGTAGTTACTGTCACAACCGCATTGATGTTGCCGGTATTGCTCTGGGGATTTTTCTCCGGTTGAGTCGGCAATTGTTGAGTGTTCTTATTGAGCAATGCTAGTTGCTCCGATAATTGTGCTATGACGGTGTTGAGAGAGTCTTGTTGAGTCTTCAGTCTAGCATTTATCTTCTTTTATTCGGATATGAATTCTTCGACCCTTGCTTCATGATCCGACCTCGACGGTGCTTGTGGTGGGTTAGGTGCCCTCCATCCTTGGTTGTACCCCGGGGGTCTATATGGCCCTGCTTATTGCCTTGGCGGAAAGTTTTGTTGTTGGGGCCCTCTTGGTTGATATTGCAATTGTTGTGGAGGTCGGGCTTGAGGTTGTTGCGGTGGTGGATTCAAGGCTCCATCATTATTAGCATATGAAAATCCCGGGTGATTTCTCGTAGCTGGGTTTGCCCAATAACCGGTGTTTCCCGCAACATATTGAACTTGCTCTGTAGCTCCCTCTCCTTACTCCCCTCCAACAAACATAACATGAGCTTGGTCTTGCCAATCGCTCATACTTCCTCCCGGTGTAGATACGGTGGGGGTTCCATGCAGATCACTAATCAACTTCTCCAATCTCTCCACGACCTTGTGGAGAGAATCAAACTTAGTAGAGAGCTCCGCTACGGCCTTTGCCTTATAAATACTTGTCGGCTTCAAAGAGGACGAAGAATGTCCCCTCTCATCGTCTGATTGTTGGTTATTTGAGTCCATCTCCTTGAGTAAGGCCGTAGCATCGTCCGGTGTCTTAGACAAAATAGCTCCATTTGCGGTTGCATCAATAATTTGTTTCATGCATGGTTGCAATTCGTTGTAAAAGCTATGCACAAGCTCCCATGCTTCAATGCTATGGTGAGGACATTGGTGTTGTAGATCTTTGAAACGCTTCTATGCCTCATATAGGGTTTCCTGAGGTCCTTGCTTGAAGGACATGAGCGCGCTTCTTATCTTGACGGTCTTGGATGGTGGGTAGAATTTGTTAACAAATGCGCTCGCCAACTCATCCCATGTAGTGAAGATCCCCTCAGCTTGAGTCCTCAACCAATACAATGCCTTGTCCCAAAGAGTAAACGGGAAAAGGTTCAGTCGAATGGCATCCACCGGCACGCCGGGCATTTGAAAAGTGGCGCATTTGGACATGAACAACTGTAGATGATAATGTGGGTTCTCTTGTGAATTTCCATGAAATGGGTCTTGTTACATCAGCACCACAAGTCCCGTTTTAAGCTCGAAGTTCTTGTCTGCCGCCAACTCCGGCATCATAATAGACGAGGTAGTAGAAGTAGACAGGCTGTAGCCTATCTAGAATAGAGACAAGCCTAGCCATGCGTGCCACTAACTCCTCTGGTGTCTCCGGAGTGGTCATATGATCTCCCTCTATAGCAAGTCTCCTCTGGCTCTAAGCCTCCTTGCCGTACGCTCGATCTCAGGATCAAATAATATATCTTCTTGATGTGCCTTTGATCTCATGTACATGCACAGAAAAAGAGAGCCTTGATGGAATTGTTAGCATGATAGAGGAATAAAAAGGTAAAAATAATAAAAAATAAAAAAGAAATAACTAATCAAAGAAAATAAAATATCGTCGCCTCCCCGACAACGGCGCCAAAAACTTGATCGGCCACGGATATACACCTGGAAAACGACTGTAGTTTTACCGCAAAAGCACGGTGTAGTGGCGAGCGGGTAACGAACACAGGGATGACAATTGACAGTATCCTACTTTGATCACCTAGCTATTGATGGAATAAGAGTGGTTTTGATAGTAGTGTCACAATCGTTCAAATAGAAAATAGATATCAATATAATAAAACGTCTAGGGATAGGAAATCCCCACTACAGACCGTTACTTATCCTTGTGAACCGTGAATCGCAATGTTGCAAAGCTTGAATGTAGGTGAACTAGTCGCAACTGAATGTAGAACCAATCTCATGCTCTCGCGCTATTGTTGATCTATAGCAAACCTAGATTAGAGCACACTCTCGTGCAAACCCTAACCTGGGCTACTAGCATGAAGATCGACATCATCGTCCAATCACAACTCGAGCCCACTCTCGTGCAAACTCGAGCTACGATCTAGGTTATGATAGTTCGTATTCGTCCAATCTCTTGCAAACGAATATTAGTATAGATTTATAATAAAAATCCTAACTTTGGCCCAATCTCTTGCAAACCAAGTCTAGAGAATCTCGATTATAAACCTAAGTCGAATATCTAGGCCTTCCCATCAATTGTGATCCAATCTCTTGTAAATCCCAATCGATGGAAATTTCTAGCTACTTGCAATTAATCAATCACAACCTAACCTTTTATCAATCCTAGCAACAATTTAATCCATTCATCACAATTCAAAGATCGGGTCCATAGGGTTCATCCCCATACCCTAGAACGATGAAACTACTCATAAATCATCATGAAAATCTAAGAAATAAAGCAATAGATCATAGCGCAATTCATTGTAGAGAGAAAGCAATTCATAAAAATGAGAGTTCTAGCAGAAAAAACAAACCAAAAGGCGAGTCTATGATCTCCAGCTGAGATTTACAAAAGGAATAGCCGTCAAAAAATAATACAAGTCTCTCCTAAAACTAGGGATAAAACTAGGTTTAAATACAAGCCAAATTCGTCCAAAAAATCCTAACAGAATTGCCCCTGTGCAGCCTAGAAAACCCAATTTGCTTAGCAGTCAGACTGCGTCACTCGGCCGAGTGACCTATGTCACTCGGTCGAGTGACAGACCCAATAAAAACATAGAGTCTGGGAAAGTTGGGGGTCTATCGCTCTATCTGACTCAGCCGAGTAGGCTTCTTCACTCGGTCGAGTAAGCAATGTTGCTCGGTCGAGTGGGTCTTCTCAGAATTTCCAGTAACTGCTTCTCGGGAGAAAATTTCCTGTCGCACTCGGGCGAGTGCCTCACTCGGCCGAGTGAACTCTCCTGCTCGGCCGAGTGAATGCTGAAAATTGGCAGTGCATATCCGTTTCACTCGGGCGAGTGCAGTTCTTCACTCGGTCGAGTGAACTAGCTGTTCGGCCGAGTGAGCTGTATCTGGGCTCTTTTCCTCTCCTCCTCACCTCATCGTCGATTCTATCGAATTTCTTCTTCTTCCGCTCATCCTCTAGCGCTGCTAACTCCTCAAATAAGCTGTGGGCGATGCTCCGGTGTGCGTGAAAGTCAGTGACCTCATTTTCGCTCCAGATCGCTCCATATCTCCTGAAATACGACAAAAACAAGAAATAGTGAAAAGCAACGTGATATTGTTGAATAATCATGGAAAATGCAATATGGGCGATCGAAATGACATGAAAATATGTAGGAAAAAAATTGTAAAATAAGGAGCGATCAGTGGGGAGGAGCGGGAGTCGACGGAAGCGGATAATGGCAACAAGCAGCAGCGAGGAAGGCCGTATGGAGCGTGATGTAGCTGGGGGCGTTCGAAAGCGGCGGCGTTCGGAACTGGGGGGCTTTGCCGTGGTTGTGGGGGTCGTCGAGAGGCGGCAAGGCTTGGGTTGCATGGAGGCGGAGGGTGGAGGCGAACGTGGGAGCTGTCAGAGCTCTAAGGAGTTCTTCGATGTTGGTGGCTGCTACGGTGATGTCGGGGAGTGGTGGGGTCGTCGTGCATGGCGGGGGGAGGCCTTCGAGCTTGGGTCGTCGAAGATGTCGCTAGTGTCGAAGAAGGGGCAGGGGTTCTCGGTGTGCTGTGGGCGATGCTGTGTAGCAGCGCATCGACATGGGGGAATGTGGGTGCTATAGCGAACGGGGGTTGAGGGAGGCCCAAACTTCGCGGGTCGCCGGAGAAGCGACAGGGACGTAGGCTGGCCCGTCGACGAGGCGGGCTGATCGGGATGCTGCCTCGCAGCTGTTGCAGCAAGCGTCACAGGTGGGAGGAGCTTCGGATGAGGACGGAGGGTGTGGGTTTACGTTGGAAAAGAGAGAGAGAGAGAGATGGAGAGGAGTTTTGAAGGAGATGGGTTTCTTTGGTTTTGCTGTGAAGATGAACGAATGGGGTGGTTATTTATAGAGTAGAAATAATATACATTTAGTTTATAGTAGGTAAATATAAATTGAAAATATGATACTAAAGAATAGAATGGGTTGGCATGTTGGATCTGACCAACCCATTCGGTGAGTTAAATGGGATGGGTTAGGGGATTAATTATGTGTAGATCTAGGGGTTAAGGTAAGAGTAAAAAGTCATTAGGGGATGTAATTAGTAAAAATGGAGGAATACAACCCTGTTTTCGCATATGACTCCGAAAAATTATGAAAACATAGCCACGGTATCATATCGTCACGAGGATCGTGAATACGAGATCCATTTCGGGGTTTGAGCTACAAAGATACTAATTTTAGGCCAAAACGTTTAGGATGCGGGCGGTTCTGGGTCGATTTGATTTCAGAAAATTACGAAAATAAAATGGAGAGCACTAAATGATCATAGAATCGCACTGTAGAAATTTGAAAACATTTTGATGATGTTTATATAGAAAATTAATTAATTCAACTAAATCAGTAACAATTGAAAATGAATTATTATAAAAATTATTTAGAGGAGCTTGATGATACCCGATCCCATGAAATACACCATAACTAGTTTGATGCTTCAAAACATTTTTCACAAAGAATTTTGAAATCATTTTTGATATAAAACTCCTGACTAACCATTATAAAATACTTTTAAAATGTGAAAATACGTCAAATACGTAAATAGTCGTATTGATGAATACGGGTCGTTACAACCGCCATGCACATAGTGAACCGAGTTCCATCGGTGGCTATTGATTACCAAATTCCAAAAGAGAAGTAGAGTGAGAGAGTAGTGATTACTCATACTTACGCATTGTTGGTTGCCCGGCGTATGCTTTAGATATGGACGACAAGTTGGATCCGAGGGCAATAAATTATTTTTTTCTCGGATATGGCGATGGCTGAAAGGATATCACTTGTGAGACCCGGTGGAAGGCGATCTTGAATAGGCAAGTCACATTCGATGAGTCTGTGATGCTCAATGTAAAGCATACTCATTTGGAGGGAGACGAGTCACCCATTGAGACTGAGCCAGACACGATTGATCTCCTGATCCCATTCCAGAGGTGACCCGACAAGGAGCAGATGGTCGAGGTCCCCGTTACAGAACATGATGAGGTCCATGTTGAGTACCATGTGCACACACCTATCCAAGCTCAGGTACGCTATGAATTTTCTGTAGATGAGGTGTGGTAGGCGCAAAATAGTGCTTCTCTCAAGCGCAAGAGTCCGTACAAGTAATATAATCTGGAAGTCCAGATGTCGAATCCTCGGGAGAAAATCTGTTGCAACCACAAAGCTTAAATCAAATAAAAAGCCAACGTAGAGAAACTAACCACTTCAATAATGATGGTGATGGTGGTGTGAAAGTACGTGTTGGTGAAGTTTGATGTGCGAACAATACGAACAAAGAAAAAGTCGTGTATGAAAGTATGTATGAGAAATATGCACATGGTATGGGTTCGTTAGGATCAGTGATTCGTATACGTTGGTTGATTAAATATAACTCAATAAATCCTCCTTTTGGGAGCGATTCATCGGAAGATACCCTTTTGGGGGTTCAAGCACAATATGGATTAAATCGTTGCTAAAGTTATAATCCTACAAATACGGTATGAAACTCTCTTTTGGAGAGATCAAAGCTCACCCTTGTGGGGTGATCATCAACTCAATCACTTCTTTTGGAAGATGAAAGAGAGAATTTAATAATAAAAACTACAACTTTAGCGACATTATCGATTAAGCACGATGATATTCAACCAAACAAATACGATTCACATCCCCTAACTACTCCATACCATGCACAAATAAGATTTAGCTACTCATAATGCAGAAATAATCAATGCTCATAGAAAAATACATAGTTCTAATAGCAAAATACGATGAAAAACACCCAAATACGGGGTATAAGTTTAGGAATTTATCACCAAATCTCCAATATAGACACCAAAACTCTCTGGAAATAAGAAAAATAGCCTCTGGAATTTTACAGAATTTTTCAGAGGAGAAATACGGCTCCTAGAGCCTCCAATACGCCCATAATACCCCAGAATATCCAACAAAAACCCTAGAATACGCTTATATAATAGCATTGCGGGTTTAATGAGCTTAACGGGTCGAAACCCGCATCCAAATAGAACCCAAACCAGCATCAACCGTCGGATCAAACCGCAGCCGCACATCCAAGCGGGATCTTCCCACAAAGCATCGCGTGTGCTTCAAAAACTGTGCTCCGCCCGCTGCATCCGAATCCATCTCGGGGACGATATATGCCGTCCGATCGAGCGGCGACTCGCTCATTTGCGCCACGTGTCCCTTGGAATCGCGCCCGCTTCACATTTTCGCTTTTGATTCAGCCCATAGATTGTAGCCGTCCGATCTAGATCTTGCAGATGAAAGTAGGCCGCGTCGCTCTCTCCGAATGCTGTCAAGCGCCGATTGCTGCCGTTAGATCTCGATCGGACGGTCCTGAAAGTTCCACGTCGCCCGCTCGATTTCCTCGCGTACGGTCCGTTGGATCTCGATCCAATGGCCAAGATCGCTCTGCGTCGACCGTATATACGTATTTTAACGTATTTCTTCCGTATTTCTTCAATTAAATGGTATTCTGCATTCACAAATATATAGAAATTAGCACAGACCTCAGAAAAATACAAATAAATAGTCGTTGGAATCGTGAGATCGAGACCAAGCTAGGAAAAATATAAAAAGTGCAGAAATACTCCATTAATTGCTGTTTTGTGCTCAAATATAGTGTTTTCTCTAATAAATGGTTGTGTACAAAATACGAATGTATTAGAGAACAATATAGCATCACATGAGCACAAAATAGGGCTAAATGGGGGGTTAAATATGTAAATATCACTCCGAATCAAGGTGCGGAGGTCCAAGTGGACCACGAAGGCATCCGAGAGACTTGGAGCTTGGGATTACATGACATTGTCATTTGACGACACGGAGTCATATGCCTTAAACATTGAGCATGAGGAGCCAATGGCCTATGGTGGAGCCATTAGCTCAGGTGATGCGGTGAATTGGCAAGGAGCTATGGAGGAAGAGATGGAGTTTCTCTATCACAATGACACCTGTGAGTTAGTGCCACTACCATGTGAGAAGCGTGCCATTGGATATATGTGGATTTATAAAGTTAAAGAAATCTCAACCCAAGACAGTGGTAATGTATGGTACAAAGCAAGGCTAGTGGCCAAGGTTTTTGAACAGAGGAAGAGAGAGGACTACAATAAAATATTTTCTCATGTGGTAAGATACACTTCCATCTGTGTTTTGTTGGCCCTAGTATCATCCATGGACATGGAGTTAGAGCAACTCGATGTCAAGACCACTTTTTTGCATGGTGATTTGGATGAGGAGATTTACATGCACCAACCAGATGGGTTCGTGGTAGAAGGCAAGGACAGAATGTTCTGCAGGTTGAAGAAATCCTTGTACGATTTGAAGCAATCATCCAGATAATGGTACAAATGATTTGATAACTTCATGATGAGTGTTCGATTTGATCGGAGCGTGAAGGATCAATGTGTATATGTGTGCACATTGGATGACAGCTCGTGTGTCTGCCTCCTACCTACTCTATGTTGACGGTTGACACACCCAGAACTTACACCTAAAATCCACCTGGCGGTGTCACGATCATCAGGCGCGGTATAGTTCCTAGGTGTCGACTCTGGGTTCTATCCGCAAGTGGACATTGTCAAATTATAGTATAAAAGATCGTCGAATCCCATAAGGACAGTGATAGTGTATTGAGGTCTCAGATTATGTCTAGATCTCAGAATGAGATAGCAGTCGGTTGTAGGATTGTTTGTTTGGTGTTGTTGTTGGTTCAATATAAAGAAGCTAAGGCCTTAGGGATCACCGCTAGGACTATCAAATTCTTACGTTGCATTGGGTTTATGGGGATGGTGTATCAGCTCGTACCACTCTCATGGATTAGAGCTTCATGGTACTTCGGTGGCTCTCATTGATGCAATGGCGGTAGCCGTCAATGGAATGATATAGTTCGTCAGTGGATCCACTCAAGGCACGAGCCCGGCATGGTCACGAGCCTTGGTTGGACCCACTAACTCCCTAACTAAATCCTAAGGATACTCCTTAAGCTAATCAATTCCACCGATCGTAGGCATGATCTCAGTACGAGCTCTCCTAGGGATTTGGATGGATCAACCAAAATACTCTCCCTTTATTACCAACACAACCTAAAATTCCAGATTTACATCTTTTCCGTAGGATCTGAAGGCTAACCCATTAGCCCTAGAGAAGATTATTCACACATGGCAATTAGAACAGATAAAGAGGCAATTTTTTACCGTGGAAAACATCTTAGCAATTAAAACAAGTAAAAGGTGAGAGTTTTACTTACCAAAATCAAGAGAGCACAATAGACAATAGAAAATAAACGAGCTCCAATAGATTCCAAAGCGCAAGAGACAATAAAGATCCAATTTTTATCAATGATGGCTCAATAGAAACCCTAGATCTAAAAACACTAATTAATTCTCTCCTCTACTAAAAATTAATTAAAAACTATCTAAAACGGCAGGAAAATCGTCTTAAATACATAAAGGGTGGACCCCCCAAGAAAATCTGAAAGTCTGGAAGTTTGGGGCCCACATGTTGCCGACCGAGTCGGCTGCTCGTTCGAGTAGGTGCCTGCTCGGTCGAGCAAGCACCTTAGCTGCTGCTTGCTAGAAAAGGGATCCGGACTACTCGGTCGAGTAACCCGCCTACTCGGTCGAGTAGCCCGCCTACTCAGTCGAGTTGTCAGTAGGTCGGAATTTCCCTTTCAAATTGTCGCTCTGCCTACTCGGGTCGAGTAGGCCCTACTCGGTCGAGTCATCAGAGGATCAAATATTCTTCTCCAAAACGCCACTCTACCTGCTCGGTCGAGTAGGATGCTGGTGGGAGAAAGCTCGAAAACTGGATCAATTCGGGTCGAGTCGCCACTCTGCTCGGTCGAGTAGAGCGCGCATGTTCTTCCTGCTGGACTCGTGTGTCAGCTCAACCGAGTAGCTGGTGCTACTCAGGTCGAGTCGCCTAGGAAAGCTACATGGGCTTAGGCTTTGACTCCTTTCTCTCGCTCACTTCTCCTCCTCTCCTCCCATATGCTTCCAAACCTCGGTGAACTCCTGTAGAGCTCGGCAATGGCATCCCGTACGTGCTGGGCGTGTCCATGTCCCAAAATGGCTCCGAATCGCTCCAAAATCCCTGAAAATCCACAAAGCTCTACGAAACTCGAATATAGTGTTAGAAGCACAGTGTCGTATGAAAATGCGGATTTGGATGCAGATATGACATGAAATACAATGAAATGATGCGATGAAAATATGGAAAATATGGACACATCAAAATCCCCCAAGCTTACCTCTTACTCATCCTTGATGAAGACGAATACTAGGCTCACCGGGCGATAATAAAAGAAAGTAGAAGAGATAGGAGATGGAGAGGGGTGCTAAAATGTTCAGTCAGATCTCAAGCCCAAGCATCAATCACAATGCTTCGAGTAATAACACACATGCTAATAGTATTTTCAAGTCTTACTAATCATATGGCTAGCATGCAATAAGGGCAAAGGTAGGGATCCTCGAAAATCATGCCGTCAACTCATATCAACATCATGCAATCTATAGAGTCTAGTATAAAAAGAGTTGGCAATGCACTTTTCAATCAATAGATATAAGTGAAGCACAAAGAGATCACACCAACATGCAATATATAATGGAAAGAGGTCATGACATTCAAATATTCGCTTCAAATCATGAAAAATCTCCAAAGCTAGAATATTTCGTAAAGTTTAAGCATTATCGAATCTCCCCATTATGCACCATCTCCACTCTAATGTCATACTCACTCATATAATCAAATGGTTCACCCCCACAAGCTTAGCTTGAGGCGTCGCACCTAGGAATAAGATGTGGAATTTTTGTCTTTTCCCAAGTATTTGTAGTAGCTTCTAATAAAGAGATATGATATATTTTTCTTTTCTTTTTTTTCTCTTTTTTTATTTTTTATTTTTTTATTTTTTGGGCCTTTGGAAACTATCTTTTTCTTTTGAGATTTTTGGGAGGTAGGTGCAATAAAAGTTGCGGTAGGGGGTGAAACCAGATGATATGTAGAGAATCATAAAAATATATAGAGAGGGAAGATAATATCACTCGGTTCACTCATCAGATGTGTACAATGGTTCAATGGGATAATACTCTAACTAAACTCTTAGCTAGCATGTGTATTTTCTTTCATCTCAACGAATAATGAAAGCATGCGGTATAAAGCACAATAATATCAGGCATGCAAACAGAAGTGGATAAGATAACAAACAGGTGCTCCAAATATTCTAATGATGCTTGAACCTAGGTGCATTACCCAACAAAGAACGTACTAGATACTACTTTATGCATTCAGTTACCATTCATATCAGGCATTAAATTAGAAAGATCAGCAAGAGAATATGCAAGCATATAGATAGTAAGACTGAGATTACTCTAAATAGCATGTCAACAGATATAAGCTTCGTGAGTAGCTACTGAGGGCTATACGATATATCAACATGTAGAACAATTCTATCAAAAATGGAAAAAGGACGGAGAAAGTAAGAAAATAAAAATAAGCATGCAAGCATGGCAAAAAGTGGAAAACGTGATGCTGAATGAGAAAAAAGATGGAAAGGAGAAAAATGGGTGGAAAAGTAAAATAAGTGAATGAAAGGTAAAACTGTGTAAAATGAAAGAAAAATGAAAAAAATAAAAAATAAAGAGATAGCGCTCATTCTCCAAGCTAAACGCAGCAGTGTCGTCACTGCTGAGAACATGCTGGCATGCAGGAAATGAGGCTAGGATGGGTGGGTGGGTAAGGAGATAGAAAGTGAATGAAAAATAAAACTGTGAAAACGAAAGAAAAAGTGATATGATGCAAGGATAAAGTAGTGATGCAAATCCATGGAATGATGCATGGTGGGTCCTCCCCCAAGCTGTGTAAGACTAAGGCCCCGAAAAGACAGATTGACATAAAATGGGATGAGGGAGGGACCCTTGCAAAAGAGTGAAAAATGTGTCAGACATGGGCACCACCCTCTAGATGTGGTGATGGGTCCCACTACTGGGGGCCAGGTGGAGGGGTGACATCAGAAGTGGGGGGTCGAGGGGGTTGCTGGCGTCAAATGAGATCTAGAAGGGTGGGGCGGTCCTGCTCAACAGATTACCGAGAGATTCCGCCCCCTTGTCCTACGAGTAGGAGCATGGCAAGGAACTGGTCGTCCTGATCCTCATCCCTGAAGGTAACGTCATATACTGCGTCGTTGAGATACAAACGGGAGGGAGGGGTGGGAGTGGTGTTTGGTTTGAGGGGTTGGATTCGAAGCTCGCCAACGTTATGCTCGTGAGTGGGTGAGCGTGTACGACAAGGGTGTTGAGTAGGCCTAGAGGAGGTTGCATCGGTGTCGCGGTTCCCTGGCCTAGCTCGGCGTGGGGGCATCGTGCAAGCAATCAAACAATGTATGTCGGGAGATAAAATAAATAGTGAAAAGAGTGTACCGACACGAGTGACGCGACAGGTGCAGAATGATCGTGTGCAAGTTGAGTCATGAATCGAAGGTGATCCCCCAAGCTGTCCCAAACCAAAGTCTCCTCGGTAAGCGCAATGTACCTGAAATAGAAAGATAAAATAATATCAGCGGGTGCAAAAGTAGAGTGTAGGGGGAGAAAGGCTTAAGGTGATGCGGGTGTCAGGGGGGTGGATGTCGACCGAGCTGGGGCTGTGCTCAGACGGGTGATTGCGGTTGGGTAGGAGAGGTACTCGGCCCGAGCATTAGACGTGCTCGGTCGAGTTAGGGAGAGGGGCATTGGGTGGGTGACTTGGCCGAGCACTAACTGTTCTCGACCGAGTAAACCGGTTTGCCCTAGGGATGCTGGGGGGCGACGGGGGGCGGGGGGGGTTTCAATAGGAGTCGGGGTAGGGGAGGCTTGGGAGGTGGGGGTGGTAAGATGGTGTTTGGGGCAGTACCGCCGGCACTGGGCGATGCTGTCAGCATTGCTCCGGTGATGACCGGGGCAGAGGGGGTGAAACTGAACGGGAGGGAGAGAAAGAGGGGGGATAGGTGGAGGAAGAAAGATGAGGGGAGAGAGAGAGGGGGGGGGGAGAGAGAGAGAGAGAGAGAGAGAGAGAGAGAGAGAGAGAGAGAGAGCATGTGCGGAGTGGTGGTACAGACGGCGGCACGAACGGCGGAGGAGACGACGGCGGCAGCGGGTTGGGTCGAGTAGGTAAGGGGTTGGGGTGCTCGGGTAGCGGGATTTGGGGGAAATAAAAGTAGGATTAGGTTAAATAAGTCGAGTTGGGTTTTAATAAACCCGACTCGATCAAAACGTGGGCCCCGCTCACAAGTCAGTCGCGACTCAGACCGAGCAGAACTGCTTGCTCGGTCGAGCCACAAAATCAAAAATTTATGGAAATTTAGGGTTAGAATACTCCCTCAGATACTCGATCGAGTAGGGGCTACTCAGGCCGCATAGGCAAAACACCATTTTCACCATTTCTATGTGCTTTCCTTAGCTCGATCGAGCAGATGGATACTCGGTCGAGTAAGCGGCTACTCGACCGAGTAGGTGGTACTCAGGCCTTATAGACAGAACGCCATTTTTCTTTGCTTTTTCTACACTTTCTTCTACTCGACCGAGTAGGTGCCTACTCGGTCGAGTCACATGTAACTCTTTTCTCCTAAGCTTGTTTTTCTATTAGCTGCTCTTCTCCTAGCTCCCTTCCATTCAATACATCGTTTTGCGTGCTCTCCTCAACGTTCGACCTGTAGGAAGGAAGAACTTGTCAGATCTTTGTAGTTTTGTATTTTTATGGAATCGAAAGCGTTTTTACCTTGTTTTTTGGGATAGATAAAGCAAAACAAAAATTGAAAAAGAAAATCTAAGATATAGAAAGTTGGGTTTGTAGGATCTAAATACGGCCTAGAGGGGGGGGGGGTGAATAGGCCTTTGACCAAATTATCGCAAGATAAAAATTAAGCCTAGTTTACAGCATGCAGTTTAGGAATCGGACAATCAAAGAATTCACAGAAGACACAGAATTTAACGTGGTTCGGTCCACATGACCTACGTCCACCCCAATGAGCAATCACTTATACTGTTTCTTTAAGAAGTTACAATCTCCCTTAGATTGGTGCACCAACACCAACCTGTCAGACCAACTCAAGCTCACCAAAGCCAAAAAGAAACATACAAGTATCACTCCCCAACCCAACTTGCCCCAACAAGTTTGGTTCCCAGAGTCCCAAATAACGGAAGAAATTATATTACAGTAATGCTGATCAAAACATTAATAACTTCACAAATAATAAAGATCAAGAGTTTAGAAAGATCATTTGTGAAGATCTCTCTGGTTGTCGTCTTTCAGCACATCAGTAGCTTCGCAACGCTTCTTACGGAATGATGATCGGATGTCTGTAGAAGAAGTAGTCGCTGTCCCCGTGGAAGTAGTCGGTAGAAGTTCCTCACTCAAAGTGATCTCATTTGCTGCACAGGAGGAACTAGCTGCTCAACTTGCTATCACTGCATCGGGGATGAAGTCACAGTCGCAACGCCGCAAACGGTGCTCAATTTGGATCTCTAGAACTCAAGTTATTGATGAAAATGTGAAGAGTGTACATGGGTTTATATAGGATTGAGCTTAACGGGTTTGGTTACTGTTCCAAGGGATCCGCCACGAGGCGGCTCGTGGGTCAAACCCGTGTTAAATTTTCTGTCCGCAAAGTCGGTATGTCGGCAGCCGTCGTATGAACAGTACCGTATGTCGATTTTTCAGTGTATTTCTGACGTATTCCACCGTATTTTGGCATCAGATAAATCCCAAAAATTCTGAAAAAATTCTCAAAAATCCCAGAGCCCAATATATACATGTTAGAATTGTTTCACCTCATTTCACCACTTGTAGAAAAAGTTTCTTCTTTGTATACTCTGTATTTCCTCGTATTTCCCCGTATTTTGGCTTCAAACAATTTCCATAATTCCTGAGAAAATTCCCATGATGTTTATAGCCTATGTTTAACTCTAGGGTAGAGTTTCATAGCTATAATCTCTTGTTTGGAATAGGGAGCTGTGACACACTCAACAAACATATTAGAATAGTTCGGTAGGGTTTGTTATCATCAAACATAGGTTAGGATGCTGTTTCCAACAATCTCCCCCTTTTGATGAGAACAAACCAGACATTAAGATTACATCAAAAATGTGTGAAGTGTGTGAGTGTGTGAAGCATGAATATGAGCATGAATGGCAAAATGATATGCTCCCCTTATTGACATGCTCCCCCTATTGACATGCTCCCCCTATCTCTGACATGCTCAATCTTAATATTTCTCTCCCCCTTTGTTTTCATCAAAAAGTATGAAATAGCATATGATGAATGGAAAATTGAACATTATAAAGCAAAACAAAAGACAATACATCGATGACCACAAGGAATAAATAAGCAATAATCACCAAATCATAACTAGCAGAATTCATCTCCGTGCGCAAGTGTGATGATCAAATGTTTAGTACATATGGAGAGGTAATAAGGAATACAGCCTGTCATAACCATCTTTTCAACTGAATATATGAACATCAAAGATTGAGTTTCCCCTTCTCATGTAATATGAGTTCAAGTTACCAATTCCAAACATGACCGAGAAGGATTTTTAAATGTGAAATGGCATTGCTTGACGGACTTAACACCAACGCTAAAAAAATGACATTTATAGCATAAGTTGGATGTCCAAGGGTAGTATCAAGGACATGGATCGTATCCATTTTTCATACGAAGCTCTTGTGTATATATTTTGAAGACACTCGTCTTGCTATTCTTTTTATACACGTATATTTTGAAGAGAGCTTTTCTTTTTACCCATGCCTTGAAACATCATATCCCATTAAAACATAAATTAGTCCACCAACAACCACTTTTCTTATTCAAGATTACAATTCCATAGCAAAACATTTTGATCTGTGTAAGTGTGATTGGATGATGAAAAACGTTAGTTACTCATTAATGAATATGACCTAATTAAGCATGTAGTCTTTGAATGCAAGCATTGTTAAGAATATAATATTCAAAATCCATAAGACATATGTTTTGCATTTAAAGCTGTTTCTGATGAAAAAAATGCAAAAGGAGGAGATAGACAATTCACTTTCCCTTTCTGTTTATATTTTTTTTTTTTTCATTTTTCTTTTTCATTTTTTTTATTTTTCTTTTTGTAGCACACCACACAAAAACAATAAAAGCACACCAAATAATATTTTCACTCTAAATATAATCAATAATGCCCAGTTCTAGACGTAGACGACAAAAACGATCTTCTGGCAAAGGTTTTGTAAAGATATCTGCCAACTGAGAATCAGTAGAAATATATTCAATGGATACATCCTCTTTTGCCAAATGATCTCTAAGAAAATGATGTCTTACATCTATGTGTTTTGTCCGAGAGTGATGAACAGGATTGTTAGAAAGATCTATAGCACTCTTACTATCACATCGTAATGGAACTTTTCTAAGATCCAAGCCGTAGTCAGACAGGGTTTGCATCATCCAAAGTACTTGGGCACAGCAACTGCCAAGGGCAATATACTCAGCTTCAGTAGTGGACAAAGCAACACTGTTCTGCTTACGACTAGACCAAGAAACCAATGAATGTCCTAGCATAAAACATGTTCCACTAGTGCTCTTTCTATCAATCATACTACCAGCATAATCAGCATCAGCATAGCCAACCAAATTAAGATTACCACAAGAGGGATACCATAGTCCAAGTGTAGGAGTGTGAATAAGATATCGAAAAATCCTCTTAATGGCTATCAAATGTGATTCTTTTGGACAGGCTTGAAATCGTGCACACAAACAGACAGAAAACATGATGTCTGGTCTAGATGCAGTTAAATAGAGTAAGGACCCAATCATACCTCGATAAAGCTTTTGGTCCACATTTATACCTTTGTCATCCTTTTCAAGCTTCGTCGTCGGACTCATTGGAGTTCGCATTGGCTTTGCATTTTCCATCCCAAATTTCTTCAACAGCTCTTTTATGTACTTGGTCTGTGAAACATATATGCCATCTCCAGTTTGTCTTACTTGAAAACCCAAAAAGTATTTCAACTCTCCGACCAGACTCATCTCAAATTGATCCTGCATAACCTTTTCAAACTTTTGGCATAAAAGATCATTAGTAGCACCGTAAATAATATCGTCCACATAAATCTGAACAATAAGAAAATGATCATGTTCATGCAAGATAAACAAAGTGTTGTCTGCACTACCCTTTTTAAAGTTATTTTCCAAAAGATATGAACTGAGACGGTCGTACCAAGCTCTGGGAGCTTGCTTCAGACCATACAAAGCCTTTTGCAACTTGTAAACGTGATTTGGAAAACTATGACTTTCAAAACCAGGGGGTTGTTCAACAAAAACATCTTCTTTCAAATAACCATTTAAAAATGCACTTTTCACATCCATTTGCTTCAATTTAAAACCTTTAAAACTTGCAAAAGCCAGCAATATTCTAATGGCTTCTAATCTAGCAACGGGTGCAAAAGTTTCATCACAATCAATTCCCTCAATCTGGTTATATCCTTTGGCCACTAATCTTGCCTTATTTCTGATTACATTTCCAGATTCATCAAGTTTGTTTTTGAAAATCCATTTAGTGCCAACAATTGGGTAATTATCAGGTCGGGGCACTAATGTCCAAACATTATTTCTATCAAACTGATTAATCTCATCATGCATGGCCATAACCCAACTTTCATCAGTTAAAGCGATTTCAACGTTCTTAGGTTCAATTTCAGAAATGAGATCACCATGAATGCATAAGGCACACAAGTTATTGAAAGTGGATCGAGTGCGTATACCTTCCGTAGGAGTCCCCATGATCAGCTCAGGTGGATGATGTGGATTGAACCTGAGCTCTCCTCTTTCCAGTCTATTTCCTTGTGGTACTTCTGGTTCAGCTTCCTTTTGGCCTTCAGATGGTTCAGCTATGTTTTCAGGCTCTGTAGTTTCCCTATCTGCATCTCCAGCTTCAGTTTCCCTGCAATTTAAAGGATCTATTTCAGCTTCATCAAATTTCACATTAATTGACTCAACAACAGTTAAGGTTCGTTTATTGTAGATCCTGTATGCTTTGCTCCTTGATGAATATCCTACGAACACTCCTTCGTCTGATTTGGATTCAAATGTTCCCAGCTGATCTCCTGTGTTTAAAAGGAAACACATGCATCCAAATACTCTGAAATATGAAATGTTAGGAGTCTTGCCATGCCACAGTTCATAGGATGTTTTGTTCATTAAAGGTCTAAGCATAACCCTGTTGCAGACATAGCAGGCTGTATTCACTGCTTCGGCCCAAAAATACATAGGAAGAGAATAATCATTAAGCATGCTTCTTGCCATCTCTTTTAAAGTTCGATTCTTTCTTTCGACCACTCCGTTTTGTTGAGGTGTTTTAGGAGAAGAAAATTCATGTAAGATCCCTTTTTCCAAACAGAAGTTTTCAAAAACAGAGTTTTCAAATTCACCACCGTGATCACTTCTAATTTTCATAATTGAAAGATTTTTCTCATTTGAAACTTGATTACAAAAATTTTGGAAATTTTCAAAGGAATCCGATTTCTTGGCTAAGAAGTAAACCCATGTATATCTAGAAAAATCATCGATCAAAACAAAACAAAATCTCTTTCCATTGAGGCTAGCAACATCGGTAGGCCCAAACAAATCCATATGAATCAATTCTAGGACTCGTGAAGTGGTAACTTCCCGAATTCCCGTAAAAGTGGATCTAGTTTGCTTACCTTTTGTGCATGCAACACACAACTTACCATTCTCGTACTGTTGATGTGGCAAGCCTCGGACCAGGTTTTTATTCTCCAGCTTATGTAGCAACTTCATGCTGGCATGTGATAGTCTCCGGTGCCATAGTATAGCCTCCTCCTCCCTACCAATCAAACATTTAGCAATTGTCATTTCTTCAATTATTATTGTATAAACATTATTTTTCCTATTGGCTATGAAGAGGGTATTACCTGTGACCGAGTCATAAATTTTACAAATTTTCTCATCAAAAAGTACTTTCATACCTTTGTCACAGAGTTGGCTTATGGAGATGAGGTTGTGTTTGAGATTTTCAACCCAGAGGACGTCAAAAATTTTAAAAGTATTGTTGCCAACAATACCTTTACCCATTACCTTGCACTTGCCGTTGTCCCCTAATGTAACACTTCCTCCTTCTTGCTTCACGAGGCTAAGGAACTTGTCGATGTTCCCTGTCATGTGTCTTGAGCAGCCTGAATCCAAATACCACTCACACAGTTGTTCCTTAGCCACGCTGAGTCCCTACACATAAGAAGAACAAGGTATGTGTGACCTGGGTAGCCAAATAGGTCCACAATGGTTAGTCATAGTACCTTTCGGAACCCATACTTGTTTGAACTTCATGTTTTGGTTCTTATAACGACAATTTCTATATAAATGTTCAAAAGAACCACATGTATAACATTTGGCGTTCCGTTTCTTTTTCTTGATGTAATGATTTTTCTTTATCATGTTTTCATTATAAACATTTCCAAATCCTAGTCCTTGTTTATCGTTTTTGATTGACTGGTATCCAAGAATGATGTCTAGTGATTTCCTTCCTACACCAAATTTTCTGATACTCAGTTCCAAATCAGAGACTTTGGATTTCAAAAAGATGTTTTCATTTACTAACATGACACTTTTATTTATAAAACTCTTTCTAACATTATCTTCATTTTTAGCGAGAGTTTCTATTCTTTTATTTAGGCCAACAATCTTTTCATTACCATTCTTAATTTCTAGCTTTAATGAAGCACAAGTCTGACAAGGTATAGCTTCAGTAATACTAGATTTTCCTTTGAGTTTTTCAATGGTAATTTTGAGCGATGCAATTTCATTTTTCAATTTTATTTCATTTTGCAAAACATTATAGTTTTCCTGCTGTAGTTGGAAATTCATTTCTTTATAATTTTCTATAGAGGATTCAAGAGAAGTAATTTCTGAATTCATGTTTTCACAAATGTTCATTAATTCTGGTAAAGAAAATTCATCTCTTACCTTGTTCGTGTCGCTTTCACCTATTAGGCAAAGTGATGATTGCGCTACCTCGTCTTGTGGTTCGTCTTCATCGTCATCATCCCATGTTACCGCAAATGATTTCCCTTTGGCTTCGGATGACGCGTTCTTTGTTGGACAGTTTTTCATGAAATGTCCAAATTTCTTACAGTTGAAACATTGAACACTTTTAGTAGTATTCTGATCAGACGAGGAATTCAAAGGATTAAAATTATTAAAACGATTGAACCTTTTTGCCATTTTAGATTTTCCGGCAGGAGTTCTGATGAAGCGTCGGAATCCTCTGACCATCAGTGCATGTTCCTCGTCGAGATCTTCTTTGTCACTTTCTTCGGCTTTGAGAGCGATGGTCTTTAAAGGTTTAGCCTCACCTTTCTCTCTTGTCTCGACGGTTTTGAGTTCCAGCTCATGGGATAACAGATTCCCAATCAGATCATCCAGCTTCAGCTTAGTGAGATCTCTCGCTTCTTGGATGGCCGTCACTTTAGGCCGGAAGGAACTAGGAAGCGCTCTTAGGATTTTCCGAATGAGGTCGATGCTGTCGTAAGACTTTCCCAAGGCTTTTGAGTTGTATACGATGTCGGTGAATCGAGTGTACATGTCCTTGATGGATTCTCCTGGTAGTATATGGAAACCATCGTACTCTGAGCTCAGTAGCGCTAATCTGGACTCCTTCACCTGAGAGGTTCCTTCGTGAGTGACTTCGAGAGTGTTCCAGATTTCCTGCGCAGTAAGACAATGAGATATACAGTTAAACTCAGTTCTGTCAAGTGCACAGATAATTGCATTCATAGCTTTACCATTTAGAGCATATAGTTTGTTATCGTTATCATCCCATTTATCTTCTGGTTTTGGTACATCAATATCTTCAATTTTGATTGTAGGTGGGTGATAGCCTTTAGCAACAATTTTCCAAATTTCAAGATCTGAAGAGACTAAGAAAATTTTCATCCTAGCTTTCCAGTAAGAAAAATCAGTCCCATTAAATTTGGGTGGTCTAACTGTAGACTGTCCTTCAGCAAATGCTGAATCATATGTATTCATTATGAACTAGACTCAAATGGCCAGGCCTGGCGCTTTGATACCACTTGTAGGATCTAAATACGGCCTAGAGGGGGGGTGAATAGGCCTTTGACCAAATTATCGCAAGATAAAAATTAAGCCTAGTTTACAGCATGCAGTTTAGGAATCGGACAATCAAAGAATTCACAGAAGACACAGAATTTAACGTGGTTCGGTCCACATGACCTACGTCCACCCCAATGAGCAATCACTTATACTGTTTCTTTAAGAAGTTACAATCTCCCTTAGATTGGTGCACCAACACCAACCTGTCAGACCAACTCAAGCTCACCAAAGCCAAAAAGAAACATACAAGTATCACTCCCCAACCCAACTTGCCCCAACAAGTTTGGTTCCCAGAGTCCCAAATAACGGAAGAAATTATATTACAGTAATGCTGATCAAAACATTAATAACTTCACAAATAATAAAGATCAAGAGTTTAGAAAGATCATTTGTGAAGATCTCTCTGGTTGTCGTCTTTCAGCACATCAGTAGCTTCGCAACGCTTCTTACGGAATGATGATCGGATGTCTGTAGAAGAAGTAGTCGCTGTCCCCGTGGAAGTAGTCGGTAGAAGTTCCTCACTCAAAGTGATCTCATTTGCTGCACAGGAGGAACTAGCTGCTCAACTTGCTATCACTGCATCGGGGATGAAGTCACAGTCGCAACGCCGTAAACGGTGCTCAATTTGGATCTCTAGAACTCAAGTTATTGATGAAAATGTGAAGAGTGTACATGGGTTTATATAGGATTGAGCTTAACGGGTTTGGTTACTGTTCCAAGGGATCCGCCACGAGGCGGCTCGTGGGTCAAACCCGTGTTAAATTTGCTGTCCGCAAAGTCGGTATGTCGGCAGCCGTCGTATGAACAGTACCGTATGTCGATTTTTCAGTGTATTTCTGACGTATTCCACCGTATTTTGGCATCAGATAAATCCCAAAAATTCTGAAAAAATTCTCAAAAATCCCAGAGCCCAATATATACATGTTAGAATTGTTTCACCTCATTTCACCACTTGTAGAAAAAGTTTCTTCTTTGTATACTCTGTATTTCCTCGTATTTCCCCGTATTTTGGCTTCAAAAAATTTCCATAATTCCTGAGAAAATTCCCATGATGTTTATAGCCTATGTTTAACTCTAGGGTAGAGTTTCATAGCTATAATCTCTTGTTTGAGCAGCTTACATAATTCCAAATGTAGTTTCAGCCTTGTATCTCTACGTACTTGAGTACGTACATGTGTAACCTGAGCAATCATGACTATAGGGACCTGTGACACACTCAACAAACATATTAGAACAGTTCAGTAGGGTTTGTTATCATCAAACATAGGTTAGGATGCTGTTTCCAACAGGGTTGCCTCCCGATAAGCGCTCATTTTGAGTCATGAGCTCGACTCCCGCAAGTTTGTCAATGGTTATTGGGCACGTAAGAGATGTGTGCATCATGCTTGCCAACGATACCGTGCGACGGTATTTGGCGTGCTTCCTCTCCGTGGTTCTCCTCAGCTACGTGGTTGATGGCTTACGGCTCTTGGTGGTGCAATGAGTCGTCCGGGGCTCCTCATTAAGCACACAAAGATAGGCGGCAACTGCCTTGTTGTAGATGGAGTTGCCATCGTCATCAATGCTTGTCTTCACCAGGTCCTTCATGACCCCTTCAGTGGTATACTCCCCTATAGCATCATCTTCTAAGAACTCAAGTTAGCTCGCTCCTTCTTCTTAGACATGCTTCTTCATGGATTTTTATAACCGGAATTGAGCTTCAATATTACCCACATTCATTGAGAGAGTCCCTTCACGAACATCTATCAGGACACCGGCCGTCGCTATGAAAGGACGGCCAAGCATGAGTTGGGAACTCCCTCTATACGGAATATCCATTATAATAAAATCCACCGGCACACATAATCCGGGCGGTATTTGCAGAATGATATCTCTAGCTATACCTACCGAAAATGTAATTGAGTGATCCGCCAGTTGTATAGATATGTTATGTCACGCCCCGCTTTCCATTAAGCTTGGGAGCGAGGACGCGAGCGGGTCCGCATGTGCAAGTAAGGAGGAGGTACTTTTGCTTTTCTTTCCTCCTTGACTTAACATAATAAGTGTCTGTGTGAAAAATCGCATGTCCTTGCATGCATTACTCAGAAACAACATAGATAAGTAAAATATTATTACAATCTCATTCGTCTCAAACAAAATTGTTACAATGCAGGAACATAAGAGTGGGTCTTATGACCGTACAACAAATGAAAAGAAGTATAATGAAGGTCCACTGGTTCAGCGACTCTTGGTCCACTGGTTCAGCTATCTCAACTAGTCCTCCAGGTGTTATAGCTCGGGATCTGATATACATCCAAAAACATGAATGTATGACAGCAAGGGTCTACAAGTAGATGTCAGAAACCCAAGGCAAGATATACAATTGATATTTAATTTAAGAGGCATTAATAAATTAAACGAGATAACGACAACAAGCTTAAACATGCTGATTATAAAATGAAATAAAGTAAAATACTCTTATCATGTAGTTCTAAGCAGTTTAACAAGTAAAATAAAACTCTCCTTTTGATTCATTAACATGTCAATTTAACTGAGACAACAATTTCAAGTTCCATGTTAATATTTCATATCTATCATAGGGTTCTCGCCTTTAGGTCGTGATGAGTGAATCGTTCTTCTCACGGGGGTTTACCGTGATTGACGCTACCCAACCGCATGCGGGTTGTGCTATTGAAGAGAGAACCCTTTCATACGCCTAGTGGCTGCTCAACCCTAACCCCACCCCAAATTTGTGCTGGAACACGAGCCAGCCTAGTCGACTCACACGACATCACGAAAGTCACGATTTTGCCTTCGTGGCGCACGATTTCACGATGTCACACATTTGTTAAATATTTTAAGACATGCATCATTTTAATAATATCATCATTTATTTTTATACAACATTTTCCATGATCACAGAGTTTCGAGCAACATTCAAAATAATTTAACAAAAATGTAGAACGTATGGAACTAACGAACATGTCACGAATTGCCATTGTTCAAAACTAAGATATATCAAGTTATATGTCGTTGGGTCACATTTTCAGTCCCGGACGTCATGGTAATAATTTTATGCGTCATTTCATTTGTAGATTTTGAGTTATACAACTTTACATGCAAAAGACCAAATGAACATCTAACTTCAAAAATTCACTATAATTTATACACTTGCCTGATTTCAGCGATTTTGGTGTCGTTGGGTTCGTATTAACAGGTACTACATTATGGTACGCCTGGTTCTCTATTTTGGTTAAACACATCACTGAATTAGTTTCTTCGCGAGATAATCAAAATATCAAAATAATCCCTGAATTAGGTTCGTCTGATTTTATTGGGTTCTCTATCTAGAGTGATGTTTATATTGTATTATATCTCTCTTATACTAACGTGATAAGCCTTATTTTATTCTAATATTATTATCCTAACATTTTTTACAACTACTAACATGCTGAAATTGATTCTAACAAGTTAATATTAAATTTAATACTAACAACCTACTAACTTTACTAACCTTACTAAGCTAATTACAAGGTTAACATTACATTCATTACTACACCTATCTCTTACACATATATTAATAACATACCTATCTTCTAACATATATTAATATATTTCCCTTACCCCTTTCTATATACATGTCTCCTCTTAACTCTCTCTATCTCTTTCTCTTGGCTGTCTCTTTCTTCTTTCTTTATTTTTTTTCTTTCTTTTGTTTGCAGCAGACAAACCCACGCACGCAAGGGGTAGAGGGGGACTCACACACACGCACACGAGAGGAAAGGGCGGCGGCTCTCCGGCGGTCTACATGGCGGTTGTACAGTGGGGTAGGGCGGCGATCCGGCAGGGGTTCACAGTGGCGCTGCACGTCACAGTGGGCGGCTGTCCTCCAGCGACAGCAGCACGCGCGGCGAGGGGGAGGGGTAGCTTGCTGGTAGGGCTAGGAGGAGAGAAGGATTGAATCCGAAGTTGTTTTGATTTTGAATGGTTGATCTGAAATTGAAATGAATCTGAAGTTGTTCCAGATTTAGGTGTCTTCTTCCTCTTTGATTTCTGATTTCAAAATCAGTTGGGGTTTGATTTGAGGAATATGTTTGATTTTGGGGCTGATTTATTTCAGGTTTTGAGAAATTGGTGGAGGATTTGGGTGATTTGTTTGCAGGAGAATTCTCTTGCAGGAGAGAAGACGTTGCTGATCCTTAAGAGGATTAGCAGGGGACATGTTTCTCATAGTCAAATAGGTTAGGTTTTTGATTTGGATGGAATTTAATGTAAACTTTTGACTAATTGTTTTCAGGGGGGAGGAACCTGGTTAGGCAACGTGTGTGTTGTCTTAGTGTTTATGTAAGAGATTAAATTAATTAAGTAAATTTAAATGTAATTATTGAAATAAATAAAGTAATTAGTAAAATAATTAAAGTGATTATCAAATTGAAATTAGTAAGATAATTAAATTAAGTAATTTGTTAAACTTGATAGTTAATTAATTATGATATGGTAAAAACGAAAAACAGAGACGCGCTTGCGGCGACACGTAACAAAGAACGTACGGACAAAGAATATCCGGACGACTGAAATAAAATACCGGTACGCACGATC
This sequence comes from Scilla litardierei, assembly GCA_030789695.1. Taxonomy (NCBI): domain Eukaryota; kingdom Viridiplantae; phylum Streptophyta; class Magnoliopsida; order Asparagales; family Asparagaceae; genus Scilla; species Scilla litardierei. Next base: position 51,337,951 of record CM061134.1, read on the forward strand.
TAAAACACGTCTAAAAATACAGGCCGTTACATGTTGGTAGGCTTTAACTCACTTTCGGTTTGTAGTCTTTTGAATATGGAGAGCGGCATCAAACTGATGCTTGCTCCCAAGTCGATCAATGCAAGGTTAATAGGCGTACCTCCCATAGAGCATAGATCTGGGAAGCTTCCCGGATCCGGTAATTTCTTCGGGAGGTGGTACTTTATGTTGGAAGTTGAATCCTCCAAAATCTTACTTTTTTATGTTTCCGCTTTCCGGTAATGATGTCTTTCAAAAATTTTGCGTAGATAGGAATTTCTGTAATGACATACATAAAAGGGATGGTGAATTTAACACCCTTTAGGAGCTCTGTAAACTTTGCGTACTTTTTCTCCATTATTGCTAAAGCTAGCCTCTGTGGATACATCGGAGGGGGTCGGCTTCCCTTATCCTTGGCGGCGTCCTTAGAAGTTGGCTTATTGGAAGTGGTTGCATCGTTCTTTTGTGCCGGTATGATGGTGGGTAAGAGGGAAGGCAAAACCTCCCTCTCTCCGTTTATGATAGGCTCATCCATAGCCTCTTTCTCATTGTTACCAATAGGGGCATCCTCAATTGTAACTTGTTCCTTATTTATAACCGGCACCATCACATCGTCGGTTATCCTACCTCCTCGCATGGTGACCGTGACCACGACGTTTTCTTGAGCTCTTGGATTCGGCTCCGGTTGTGAAGGCAACCTCCCTTGATGCTTCAGTAATTGGGACATCTGACCTCTGAGCTCATCAAGCGATGTGTTGATGTTCTTTAATTGAGCAGATGTGTCTTGATTGAACTTTACTTGTCCGCTCATAAATGATTCTAAGTGGTGGTGCTGGTGCATAGTTTTGCTGAGGCGAGCGATTGAATTGGTAGCCCGGTGGTCGATATGGCCCAGATGGCCTAAATCCGTTCTGCTGCTGATGTGGCGGCGGTTCTTGTTGTTGAGGAGGAGGGAGCGGTGGCCTCTGAAACTATGGAGGTTGCAGCCCTCCACTAGGATTTCGATAGGACAATCCGGGGTGATTCCTTGCGACCGTATGTTGCCACTAATTGTGCCCATCTCCTTGTACATATTGTACTTTCTCGGATGATTCGGCTCCGTCAAAAGGTCCTTCATTGGGAACGTAGCTTTGCTCCCCGTAGTCTTCTTGAGGATGATAAGCTGGAGCGCTGGTAGTTGTTAGAATGGCATCCAACCGTTGTTCCATCCTTGCCACCTGCTTGTACAAAATTTTAATATGAGAATCGAGGTGGCTAACAGCTTTTACCTCCGGAGTCTTGGTGATAATGGTGCTCTCCTCGCTCCACTGTTGGTTTTTCACCGCCATATGTTCAAGCAGGTCAATTGCCTCATCTGCTGACTTGTCTAGAAGGGCTCCTTGTGCGACGACATCAATGATCATCTTCATACTAGGCTACAGCCTGTTGTAGAAGCTTTGTACTAGATCCCAAGATTGGATCCCATAATGTGGACACTGATGGTGAAGGTCCTTGAATCTTTTCCAAGCTTTATAGAGCGACTCTTGCGGCAGTTGCTTAAAGTTAGAAATAGCTCCTCTGATCCTCACCGTTTTGGACGGTGGGTAAATTTTGTCCACGAAAGCATGCACCAGTTGCTTCCAAGAAGTGAAATGGTTGGATGGATGTGCCTGCAACCAATATGAAGCCTTATTCCTTAGAGTGAAGGGAAAGAGCCTTAGCTTTATCGCATCTTCGCTCACGTCCTTAGTCTTGAACGTATCACACTTCACCAGAAAAGTGTCGATATGATGGTTTGGGTTCTCGTGCAGGTTCCCATGGAACGGATCCTGCTGCATCAGATTTATGAGTCCGGTATTTATCTCAAAGCTACTTGCCAATAGTTACGGTCTCAGAATGGAAGAACTGTTCATGTAGCTTGGATTCATATGGTCTCGGATGGACCTGGTGTGAGGTGGAGTGGCAGTATTTTCTGCCATCTGATCAGAGGGTGTCTGACCCTATTCAGGGCTCTGAGAGTTCTTGTGGTCTTCTCGATTTCAGGATCAAATAGTAGCTCTTTAATAATAGTTCTGAAGCGAGTAATCAAGCACAATACAACTCAGAAAATACCATGAGTAGCAAGGTAATAATAAAGAAGAATAAAAAGGGTGGGGAGATCAGAAATGAGTAGAGTTGCTACCAAATTCTTTGAAAGAAAAATAAGCTGAGTAACACCGTAACTGTCCCTGGTAACGACGCCAAAAACTTGACCCACCCAGAACTTACACCAAAAATCCACCTGGCAGTGTCACGGTCGCTAGGCGTGGTATGGTTCCTAGGTGTCGACTTTGGGTTCTATCTGCAAGCGGATGGTGTCAAATTATAGTATAAAAGAATGTCGAATCCCACAGGGACAGTAACAGTGTATTGAGGTTTCAAATTATTTCTAGATCTCAGAATGAGATAGCAGTCGGTTGGAGGATTGTTTGTTTGGTGTTGTTGTTGGTTCAATATAAAGAAGCTAGGGCCTTAGGGATCACCGCTAGGACCGTCGGAGGTCGATGTTAGACTATGATTATTACGTTGCATTGGGTTTATGGGGATGTTCTCTCAGCTCGCACCACTCTCGTGGATTAGAGCTTCGAGGTACTTCGGTGGCTCTCATTGACGCAATGGCGGTAGCCGTCAATGGAGTGATTAGTTTAGTGACCCTGAGCTATGAGGAACAAACACTAAAGGGGGGTGAATAGTGTTGAGTATTGGTGTTTCATACCAATCTTATTTTGATGATGATCACAACATTATGTTGTTGCTAATGGATCTCATGTTTTAGTCTCTCAGTTTATTTCAAGGATATCTTTCTTGGAGACTAATCACTTGGTGTAAGGATGGACATCTTGTGAAGAAGGGCAAATGTTTGGACTCAAGGAGTGCCAAAGCTTGGAGATGATGGAAAGCAATCAAGGCATCATAGATTGAAGACTTAGACTCTTTTGAAAGCATTGTAATCCATGTAATTTAATTTATTGCTTTCTCTCTCTTTTGAGTCTAGGGTTGATGTAATGCCTTGCTAGATGGTTTTCTCATTCATGCACATGCATTTAACCATCTTAGTGAACCTTAGGATTATCATAAAATCCAACCCAATAGGTTCACTCTTTCCGTCAGTCGTCTGATGAGGGAAACACAGTCGACTGGGTGATTTCCAGTCGCCTGTAGATCCTTCTACAGTCGCCTGATATGCACTGCTCAAGTCAACATTTCTATTGACTCAAACTTGAGCTTTACGCACAGTCGCATGTCAATCAGTTCCCAGTCGCCTGTATTTTTTACAGTCGCCTGAGATTTGGTCAACAGTCACCTGTCTAGCGTAAGTGCAATCTCTGCATCTCTCTGTCTTCTCTCCATACTTTACAGTAGTTGACTGATAAAGAATATACAGTCGCCTGACTATTTGACAGTCGACTGTAGTGTTATCATCAGTCGCCTGTGTGAAGAATTGGAGAAAGAGTGCAGCTCTCTGTTTCGATCCATCCCCTGAAGCAGTCGTCTGCTGAAGGATTAACAGGCGCCTGTCCTGTTTATCAATCGACTGTATTGACTTCATCAGTCGACTCTCCTGGCTCAGATTATAGCCGTTGGATATTTTCTAGCCGTTGATCAGTCGACTGTCTTATGATCATCAGTCGACTGTTCCTGTCATTTTCACCCAGTTTCTAGCCGTTGCAGATTTGATTATTTGGCTGTTTCTTTGGGTTTTTGGGCTTGATATAGTATTCCTATATATATGAGTGTGCTGCCTTTCTTGAGAACACTTGACAACATTTGATAAACTCTTGACTCTATAGAAAATCTCAAGAGATCAATAAGCCACTCTCAAGCTCCTTCATTTCCCTCTATTTGAGCATTCATCTTTCTTTATGCATTGAAGTCCAGCTCAAGGGAAATCATCCAAGTGCTCTCAAGCATATTCCAACACTTGGAGATCCTCTTCCATGCCTTGCATTCATTCATGAGTAAGCATCTCAAGGCATATGTAAGAGTATTTACTTTACAGGGTGTAAATTGTTTTCCTATTTCTCTTTGTGAGATTAGGATACTCTCTTTATGGGAGTTTCTCTCTTTGTGAGAGGTTGTCTCTTTGTGGGACTCGGGAATTCTCTTTGTGAGAATTAACTCTCTTTGTGGGAGTTCGAGTGTCCTAGTGTAGGGCTAACCCTAATTCTCTGAGTGAGAGTTAGTGACTCTCTGTGTGGGAGTCTTGATCCTTGTGTAGGATTGGTTGGGTCCTTGTGTAGGGCATAAATCCTCTTTGTGGGGTATCTCCTTGTGAGATTTGTATTCACTTCTCTGTGTGGGAATATAGTGAATATTGGTGTGGCTGGATGTACCCAAGTTTGGGGAACCAGGGTAATTCTTTGTGTTTGCGTTTGGATTGATTGTGCCATTTAATTCCTCTTGCATTTTTAATTCCGCATTTGCAAGTTAAAATTTGGACAATTTTATTGCCATTACACTATTCACCCCCCTTAGTGTGTGTTGTTAGTATTGCAAGGGTTAGACGATCCCTACAAATAGTATTTTATAGAATTATAAGGAATTTACACCAAATAAAACCCTACTTAACCAACAAATGCGGAATGTATGAAATGAACAATAACACAAAGAACAAAGCAATGCTAACATGCAATCTACCCTGGTTCGGTGCCACCCAAGTCTCCCCGACTTGTTACCGGTGCCCTAATCCAGCAATACCCGGATCTTCTTCGGATACTCTAGCAAACCGCTAGTGATTTCCTTTAGCCCACTTGCGGAAACCCCACAAGTGCAATCGACCTACAATCGATGTCCGTGTATCCCACAACCCGGGAACACGCAAAAACCTTAGTCCCACAACTTGGGACTAAGCACACTCTCACAAACCGAGAGTAAAACGAAATCTTGACTCCCATAACTTGGGATCAAGCCAATCCTCTCACCACCGTGAGTATACAACAATTATGAAGTATAAAGAATGAAATATAAAACTTCTTACGACAAAATCCTATGCCTTGAGAAATACTTACCAATATAGGGCAAGAATGGATTTTGAGGAAGATGAGATCACCAAACCCTAGCTCCACCAAGATGAGCAGCAATAGATGGCTAGGGAGGAGTTGGTGACTTGGATTCAAGCTCTTAGCTTGAGAAGCTCACAAAGAATGTGAATCTCTCTTGAGGAATTAGGGCTCAAAGAGTAAGAGAGAGATTCTTGTGAGATGAGAGACCTTAGAAATAAGAATGAATTGCTCTTCTCTTGGGTGTGAAAATGTCTCTAATTTCAGCCTTTTTTATTATAGGTTTGAAGCTCTCAAACTTATATAGAGAAGAGAGAAAACGGTCACAAAAATCGTGGCATTAAATGCCCCAACGGCTCTATTTCTGAAGCAGTTAATCGGTCCAAGAAGGATCACTGACCGATTAGTTTTACAACTAGTCGGTCGGTGAACCTTCTTGGACCGACTAGAAGGAAGACAGCGAAGATAGTGAATTGCTGAATAAGAAGAACTAGTCGGTCTAAGAAGAAACATCAACCTTCTAGATTGACATCTAGTCGGTCGGTGAACCTTCTTGGACCGACTAAGCAGTAGACAACAAAGATGGTGAATCGCTGAATAAGAAGAACTAGTCAGTCTAAGAAGAAACATCAACCGACTAGTTTGACAACTAGTCGGTCGGTGAGCCTTCTTATACTGACTTATAGGTCAACAGTAAAGAAGTCGAATTTCACTAAGGAGAACTAGTCGGTCTGAGAAGGACTCACAACCGACTAGTTGGACAACTAGTCGGTCGGTGAGCCTTCTTAGACCGACTAAGAGGTCAACTAATAGTCTTGAATTCAATAGGATAACTAGTCGGTTTACAAAGGATCTCCAACCGACTAGATCGTCATCTAGTTGGTTGGTGAACCTTCTTGGACCGACTAATTGATCAACAGTGAATGGGCTGAATTTAACTAGGATGTCTAGTTGGTTCAAGAAGAATTTCCAACCGACTAGATCGTCATCTTGTCAGTTGGTTCTTCTACTTGAACCAACTAAGATGAATACGAAGCCGTGAAAATAAGCGATAAGCTTCGGGAAACATTTTGATGGCTTCTAAGGCAATCCTAGAGATAAGATATGATAGAAATGAAGATTTCTAGGCAAGTACTACTCAAGGATTAACATTCTACTAAACCGAAGATAGAAGACATACAAGTAAACACGACAAACCGTCTTCAAAGCTTCATCATGAAGATTCTGAATCCCTTGACTTCAATAATACTCCTTGAGCTTCAACGAAGCTTCAGGCTCAACGATCACACGTTCTGATGAAGTCTTGGGACGTCGCTTGAGTTGTACAAAGTAGTTTGGCGACGATCTCCATAATCTTCTCTTTGGATTGAATCTCCATTCATTTGTTGATGCCATTGGCTTGAGGTTTGAGGTAGCCTTTGAGTTCATCAAGCCAATGCTTCACCTTTGTTGATCTACCAAGTCCTCCACTTGAATCAACACTTGTAGTCACTTTTGATCTTCTTGAATCTAATTGGTGACTTTATAGCTAACTGCAAACACATGAGTTAGTCACAATGATTTGTGTTTGATCATCATCAAAATCAAGGTGGAGAGTCCAATACTCAACATTCTCCCCCTTTTTGATGATGACAAACCAAATAGAAACAAAACAAATAATTGTGCATTAAATATACTTACTCCCCCTGCAATGATGCCAATCAAGTTAATATCAATAATCAATAGCATCATTCAGCAGTTAATAGTGTGTGTATCACAAGAGGTTGTGTACATATCGCATGAATGACCAGAAATAATTTGCGTACACAATACAAATCATATAGGTGATACACATCATAAACATGAGCATGATTACCAATATAAACCAAGGTAATCACCAAAGCTCCCCCTGAATCATATACATGAACGATCATACATAGAGTCTATATGATTCAAGTTATTGTTTAACACTCAACATTTAATAAGCACATCCTTTGTTTATTTCTCTCTATCCCACTTTGTCATTAACAAAAAGATATGGGGGTATAGAAACAACAAATGCAACAAGGTATATCAATTGTAAAGTTACCAATTGTAAAGTTCTCTAATGTAAAGTTACCAATTGAAAACTAGATATCAAAATAAAGATATCAAATGTAAGAGCACATATCCAACAACAACTCAATCACCTTCAACTATCACAAAAAGATAAGCAATAAGCATATGTGATAAAATATTACAATAGATACTAATTGTAAAGAGTAGTGTGAGCAGTGTTAGAAAAGTGACAATGCAAAAATCATGACATCACTTGTGGAAGAATAACAAGTGATCAAATAGTGCAAGTACAAACTTAATTATCACACAAATTATAACATTAAGCATAATGTGATAGACTGTCCTTGAGCAATGAGCATGACATATTACAAGGACATGATTAAATACATAATGGTGGAATCAAAATCATCACAATGACATAGATCAACAATTTTAGCAAATTGAGTGCATGAAAAACAATTCTATGTTTTCATACAAACAAAGCTAACAAATTCTATGTTTTAATCGTCGAGCGACGAAGTAAACATCAGATACCAATAGTGGAAATATCATTTATACACAGATATCTAAGTCAAACAAAAAAATGCAATGATAAGCATGGAATGCCAAACATGACTATGGAAATGTTTAATCATGCGTACAAAGTTATGTTATGAAACAATAACATAAATTAAGTATAATGGCATGAGAAACCAATTGTATGAATACCAAATCTAAGTGAAGTGTGCGATGTGGGCATACACAAATATCTATATCATGCAAAGGTGTTATGCCAAAAAGAGATAGAAACATCATAAAACGTATGGCATACACAATTCTAGCATACTAGGATACTAATTGAAACAATGTTCAAAAGAACCATAGTACTAGCATGCATTCCAGAATAGATACTCACATAATGAGTCAAAGAAAAGCATGGAATGCCATGAGCATAAGGTAGATAAGCACTATATCACAAGCTCAAAACTAGCATCAAGCAAGAGCATGTAAAGAAGATATCCAATATAAATAGTCTACCAATTGTAAAGATGATACCAATTGTAGTCTAACAAAATATGCAAATCAGGCTAATAAAGCCAAGATCATGACATCACTTGAGAAGGAAACCAAGTGAGCAAATAAAGACATGATCTCATCCTAGCTCAATTATCACGAAGGATTTAACATGAGGCATAATGTGACAAAACATCTTTTGAGCAAAGGCATGAAAATAGTCTACGTTCAAAGTCACAAGGTAGGACATAAACGAATAAATTTATCATGAACATCGCATGGATGCATACCAATTGTGCGAATAGAATAAAAACTTGTGAAAGCACAATATAATCGGAGATAGCATCAAAGAAGTCATATAGCATCAAGATATATTCATGGAAGAATATCTATGACAGAATATACATATCATCAAACACAATATAAACTATTATGATCGTGTATAGCAAAAATTATCTCTAACAAAAAATAGCATAAAATATGAGCTAGCGATGAGAGATAATTAATGCGAAAAATATATAGCATTAAGATCACTAACCAATATGCATGAGTGTTATGTCACTTGTGAAAATATCATACACGAAAGATTTCGCTATAGACATGAAAGATCCCTTGAGTAAAATTATAGCTAAACATCAGTCAGGAAGTAATTAAAATGAGGAACAAACACTAGAGTGGGGTGAATAGTGTTTTATAGAATTATAAGGAATTTACGCCAAATAAAACCCTACTTAACCAACAAATGCAGAATGTATGAAATGAACAACAATGCAAAGAACAAAGCAATGCTAACATGCAATCTACCCTGGTTCGGTGCCACCCAAGTCTCCCCGACTTGTTACCGGTGCCCTAATCCAGCAACACCCGGATCTTCTCCGGATACTCTAGCAAATCGCTAGAGATTTCCTTTAGCCCACTTGTGGAAATCCCACAAGTGCAATCGACCTACAATCGATGTCCGTGTATCCCACAACCCGGGAACACGCAAAAACCTTAGTCCCACAACTTGGGACTAAGCACACTCTCACAAACCGAGAGTAAAACAAAATCTTGACTCCCACAACTTGGGATCAAGCCAATCCTCTCACCACCGTGAGTATACAACAATTATGAAGTATAAAGAATGAAATATAAAACTTCTTACCACAAAATCCTATGCCTTGAGAAATACTTACCAATATATGGCAAGAATGGATTTTGAGGAAGATGAGATCACCAAACCCTAGCTCCACCAAGATGAGCAGCAATAGATGGCTAGGGAGGAGTTGGTGACTTGGATTCAAGCTCTTAGCTTGAGAAGCTCACAAAGAATGTGAATCTCTCTTGAGGAATTAGGGCTCAAAGAGTAAGAGAGAGATTCTTGTGAGATGAGAGACCTTAGAAATAAGAATGAATGGCTCTTCTCTTGGGTGTGAAAATGTCTCTAATTTCAGCCTTTTTTATTATAGGTTTGAATCTCTCAAACTTATATAGAGGATAGAGAAAACGGTCACAAAAATCGTGGCATTAAATGCCCCAATGGCTCTATTTCTGAAGCAGTTAATCGGTCTAAGAAGGATCACTGACCGATTAGTTTTGTAACTAGTCGGTCGGTGAACCTTCTTGGACCGACTAGAAGGAAGACATCGAAGATAGTGAATTGCTGAATAAGAAGAACTAGTCGGTTTAAGAAGAAACATCAACCGACTAGATTGACATCTAGTCGGTCGGTGAACCTTCTTGGACCGACTAAGCAGTAGACAGCAAATATGGTGAATTGCTGAATAAGAAGAACTAGTCGGTCTAAGAAGAAACATCAACCGACTAGTTTGACAACTAGTCGGTCGGTGAGCCTTCTTATACCGACTATTAGGTCAACAGTAAAGAAGTCGAATTTCACTAAGGAGAACTAGTCGGTCTGAGAAGGACTCACAACCAACTAGTTAGACAACTAGTCGGTCGGTGAGCCTTCTTAGACCGACTAAGAGGTCAACTAATAGTCTTGAATTCAATAGGATAACTAGTCGGTCTATGAAGGATCTACAACCGACTAGATCGTCATCTAGTCGGTCGGTGAACCTTCTTGGACCGACTAATTGATCAACAGTGAATGGGCTGAATTTAACTAGGATGTCTAGTCGGTTCAAGAAGAATTTCCAACCGACTATATCGTCATCTTGTCGGTTGGTTCTTCTACTTGAACCAACTAAGATGAATACGAAGCCGTGAAAATAAGTGATAAGCTTCGGGAAACATTTTGATGGCTTCTAAGGCAATCTTAGAGATAAGATATGATAGAAATGAAGATTTCTTGTCAAGTACTACTCAAGGCATAACATTCTACTAAACCGAAGCTAGAAGACATAAAAGTAAACACGACAAACCGTCTTCAAAGCTTCATCATGAAGATTCTGAATCCCTTGACTTCAGTAATACTCCTTGAGCTTCAACGAAGCTTCAGCTCAACGATCACGCATTCCGAGGAAGTCTTGGGACGTCGCTTGAGTTGTACAAAGTAGTTTGGCGACGATCTCCATAATCTTCTCTTTGGATTGAATCTCCATTCATTTGTTGATGCCATTGGCTTGAGGTTTGAGGTAGCCTTTGAGTTCATCAAGCCAATGCTTCACCTTTGTTGATCTACCAAGTCCTCCACTTGAATCAACACTTGTAGTCACTTTTGATCTTCTTGAATCTAATTGGTGACTTTATATCTAACTGCAAACACATGAGTTAGTCACAATGATTTGTGTTTGATCATCATCAAAATCAAGGTGGAGAGTCCAATACTCAACAATTAGTTCGTCGGTGGATCCCCTCAAGGCACGAGCTGGGCATGGTCACGAGCCTTGGTTGGACCCACTAACTCCATAATTAAATCCTAAGGATACTCCTTAAGCTAATCAATTCCACCGACCGTGGACATGATCTCAGTATGAGCTCTCCTAGGGATTTGGGTGGATCAACTAAAATACTTTTCCTTTATTTTCAACACAACCTAAAAATCCAGATCTACATCTTTTTCCTTGGGTCTTAGGGCTAACCCATCAGCCCTAGAGAAGATTACTCACACATGGCAATTAGAACAGATAAAGATGCAATTTTTACCGTGGAAAATATCGTAGCAATTAAAACAAGTAAAAAATCAAGAGAGAACAATAGCCAATATAAAATAAACGAGCTCCAATAGATTCCAGGCGGAAGAGACAATAAAGATCCAATTTTTATCAAAGACTGCTCAATAGAAACCCTAGATCTAAAAACACTAACTAATTCTCTCCTCTACTAAAAATTAATTAAAAACTATCTAAAACATCAGGAAAATCGTCTTAAATACATAGAGGGTGGACCCCACAAGTAAATCTGAAAGTCTGGAAGTTTGGGGCCCACATGTCGTCGACCGAGTCGGCTGCTCGTTCGAGTAGGCGCCTGCTCGGTCGAGCAGGCACCTTAGCTACTGCTTGCTAGAAAAGGGATCGGGGCTACTCGGTCGAGTAGCCTGCCTACTCGATCGAGTTTTCAGCAGGTCGAAACTAACGTCACTCTGCATGTTCGGGCCGAGTAGGTCTTGCTCGGTCGAGTAGGATGCTGGTGGGAGGAAGCTAGAAAACTGGATCGACTCGGGTCGAGTCGTCACTCTGTTCGGTCGAGTAGAGCGCGCATTCTTCCTGTTGGACTCGTGTGTCAGCTCAACCGAGTATCTGGTGCCACTCGGGTCGAGTCACCTGGGACAGCTGCATGGGCTTGGGCTTTGACTCCTTTCTCTCGCTCGCTTCTCCTCTTATCCTCCCATATTCTTCCAAACCTCGGTGAACTCCTGTAGAGCCTTGCCAACGGCATCACGGACGTGTTGGGTGTGTCCATGTCCCAAAATAGCTTCGAATCGCTCCAAAATCTCTGAAAATCCATAAAGCTCTACGAAACTCAAATATAGCGTTAGAAGCACAGTATCGTATGAAAATGCGGAATTTGGATGCGGATATGACATGAAATACAATGAAATAATGAATTAAAAGATGGAAAATATAGACACATCAACGACATGGTGATTGCTTCATGCAATATGTCTTAGGTCAAGAAGCTGAAGTTGAAGCTGGGGAGAGAGTTTGATGTGAAGGACTTGGGGCCAGCGAAGAAAATCCTTGGGATGGAGATATCATGGGATAGGAGGAAAAGTGAGATAAGGTTGTCGCAAAAGGAGTATATTGATAAGGTGCTCGTTTGTTATGGAATGGAGAGCACGCAGCCCGTGGAAACACCTCTTGGAGCTCACTTCGATCTTTCGACATTGCAGTCGCCAAGCACCGAGGATGCGAAGAAATCTATATCTCAGGTTCCATATGCTAGTGCGGTTGGGAGCTTGATATATGTGATGGTTTGCATGCGTCTCAATATTGCACAGGCCGTGGAAGTAGTGAGTAGATATATGGTGAACCCTAGCAAGGAGCATTGGCATGTCGTCAAGTGGATATTGTGATATCTGATAGGCACAATTGGTGTCAGTTTACACGTTGGCAAAGGTGACGGTGTGGTGCTGACATGGTACTGTGATTCTGATTATGCTGGCGACAGGGACAGGCATAGATCAACTATATGAAATGTGTTTACGTTGGGAATCACAGTGGTGTCGTGGCGATCTGTCCTACATTCAGTGGTTGTGTTGTCGACTATGGAGGTCCAGTTGATTGCCGTAGAAGAAGCAATGTAGGAGGCCAAGTATCTCAGATATCCGCTAGAGGATCTGGGGATGCCGCAGAGATTATCGTTGGTTTTCAAGGCGTTATTCATCTTGCGAAGCATCTGACTGACAATTCGAGGACGAAGCACATAGATGTACGTGATTGCTTCCTAGAGGAGGAGAGCAAGCAGATTGAACTTCAAAAGGTCCCGATTGAGAAGAACCCTGCTGCCATATTCACCAAGCCCGTTGATCACTCCATATTTTACACCTTTTTTCTGCATGTTTGCATGCCATTTTGATCGCTCGAATCGTGTTTTTTACAATTTTTCGGCAATATTGCGATGTTTTTCACGATTTCTTGTTTTTGTCGAATTTCAGGAGATTTCGAGCGATTTGGAGTGATTCAGAGATACACCCACTCCAGAGTGTCACCCGTGACTCCTTCGAGGAGAATTTTGCTATTGGAGAGGAGTGGAAGAAGAAAGAACGTCGTAGGAGGGACGAGGGAGCAAAAATATGAAGATTGGGCATTTTGAGCATGTCACTCGGCCGAGTGAAGGAGTCACTCGGCCGACCATCGAGAGCCCGCTCGGCCGGCCAGATCGGACACGCAGAAGATAGAGTATCAGCGTGCACTGGGCCGAGCATCGCCAGCCCACTCGGCCGAACCACAGAGACACCACTCGCCCGAGTGGCATCAAGACGACGGCAACAAAAAGTCCAGAGTTACTGTAAATTGTCAGTCGATTCCCGGGTTCCAACTCGGCCGAGTGAAGAAGTCCCCTCGACCGAACCAAAGAAAGTCACTCGGCCGAGTGACTCCCGAGGAGCCGACCCCCAAAAGTCTGAAGTTACTGGAATTTGTCAGGGTTTGTCACTCGGCCGAATGGCATTTGTCACTCGGCCGAGTGAGTCGCGCTGCCTATAGCGTAAACTGCGATTTTGAGGCTGCGCAGGGGCATTTTCGTTACAGTTTTTGGACGATTTTGGGGGGTATTTAACCCCAGTTTTTAACCTAGTTTAGGGAGCTTTTTCAGAACTTTTTGCAGCCTTTTTTAGATTACTTTTAGGAGATTAGATTGAGCTTTTAGGGGAGAGAGAGAAAAGTGTTAATTTGTTGGATGCTATTGGTTCTTCATTGGTTTGTCTCTCTCTCTCTCTATCAAAAACTCCATTTTTATTGATATATTGAATATTGCAATGAATTCTATTGATTTTGTTTGCGGATTTCTATTGAATTTCATCATGAATTGTGAGTAGTTTTATCGTCTTAGGGCATAGGGATGAACCCTACGAACCCTATTTCTAATTTGTGATGAATTGGTAAAATCATTGCTAGGATTGATTAGGGTTAGTTTGGGATTGATTTAATACGAATATCTAGGGATTCATACCGATTGGGATTTGCAAGAGATTGGATCCCAACTCGATAGGAAGCCCTAGAAATTCGAATTGGGTTACAATTGGATTCCTCCGGAATCGGTTTGCAAGAGATTGGACCGAAACTAGGGTTTTCGATTGCAATTCTATACCAATACCCGTTTGCAAGAGATTGGACGGGTAGGAACTATCCCAACCTAGGTCGTAGCTCGAGTTTGCACGAGAGTGGGCTCGAGACACGATTGAACGATGATGTTGTTCTTCACGCTAGCTTGCCTAGGTTAGGGTTTGTAAGAGATTGGACCCTACCCTAGGTTTGCTATAGACTGGTAATAGCACGAGAGCGTGAGCTTGGTTCTACATTTAGTTGCAACTAGTTCCCCTGAATTTCAAGTCTAGCAATTGTGAAACCTACGAATCACAATGAAAAGATACTGTTTGTAGCGGGGATTCTCTACCCCCTAGGCGTCTTTATTAATTTGATATTCCTTTTATACAATTGAACGAATGTGACAGCTTTATTACGAACATTTCTCGACTGTTCTTATAGCCAGGTGAGTTGAAGAAGACACTGTCATTTGGCCTCTCTGTGTTCGATACCCGCTCGCCGCTACACCGTGCGCTTGCGGTAAGACTAGCGAGTCGCGTGCCCCGGTTGCGTGTTCGCGCATCCTCGGGGCTCCGATCAAGTTTTTGGCACCGTTGCCGAGGAGTATTTTTGACGGAGTTCAATTTGGATCACCCGGTTATTTTTAAATTTCTTTATTTATTTATTTCTTCATTCTTTTCTAACTCTGTTTACAGCCCTATTTGCACACTCTCCCAAAATTTTCCACAAGATCTTAACAGGTAAAATGGGGAATGCAATTCCAATGACTGGGTCTGGCCAGGGAGACGATGAATCCTTTGCGGAGCTCCTTAAGGAACTTGTTGACGAGGTCCACGCTACCGGAGCTTTTGCTATTAATATCGAGGACCCCGTCGAACAATTGTTTGCTAGCTTTGTGATGGATCAAATCTCCCCGGATGGGACTATTGGGGGCGATATCAGAGTTGATGTGAGAGACGACAAGCTATATTTTGAAGACGGTAGAACATGCGTCGAAGAGTACTACACTCCCGATGAATCCTTCGAGCAACCCGATATTCAGGGAGTTACACTCTACGACCCCCACTCTTGCATTTTTGAATCTGCTGACATATTTCTTGATCTCAGGAATGAACCGGAGCCAGGTGGTGGTCCTATCGATGCTAGCGCAGAATTGGAGAGCGTCTATTTCGATGCACCGTCCTCACTAAGAAGCGAATCTGAGCCTCCACTCGAGAGTGAGCTAAACTCAGATGTTGAAGGAGAAGCAAAACTCACACAAGATGATGAAGCAGAGGGTACGACACCCCTTGATGTAGAGCTTAAACAATTACCGCCGAATCTAAGGTATGCTTTCTTGGGTAGTAAATTGACCTTCCCGGTGATTGTTAATGCCCACCTCGGCCATGATCAACTTGAAAAACTATTAGAAGTCCTTAGGGATCACAAGGATGTCCTTGGCTACACTATCTCTGACCTTAAGGGAATAAGCACGAGGCTATGCACGCATAGAATCCACTTGGAAAACACTGAAGCCACTTCTATTGAGCCTCAAAGGCGGTTGAACCCTAACATGAAGGAGGTGGTCAAAAAGGAAATCCTAAAATTGCTTGAGGCCGGAATTATCTACCCTATCTCTGACAGTAGATGGGTTAGCCCCGTGCACGTTGTCCCCAAAAAGGGGGGATGACCGTTATAAAAAATGAAAAGGGAGAGCCCATTTCTACACGCACAGTCACGGGATGGCGGATGTGCATTGATTATCGGAAATTAAATAAAGCCACCTGAAAAGACCATTACCCACTACCCTTCATAGATCAAATGCTTTAACGGCTTGCTAAACATAAATACTTTTGCTACTTGGATGGGTATTCGGGATTTTTCCAAATCCCTTTGCATGAAGACGATCAAGAAAAGACTACTTTTACTAGTCCTTATGGCACTTACGCCTACCGTAGAATGCCCTTTGGTCTTTGTAATGCACCCGCCACCTTTCAGAGGTGCATGACCTCCATCTTTTCCGACTATATTGAAAATATTATGGAATTTTTCATGGATGATTTCTCAGTTTATGGAAGTGAGTTTGATTCTTGTTTGGCTAATCTTACCAAAGTTCTTAAAATATGTCAACAAAATAATCTTACTCTTAATTGGGAGAAATGTCACTTCATGGTCACCGAAGGGATAGTGCTTGGGCACCTTGTCTCCTCAAGAGGAATTGAGGTTGATAAGGCGAAGATTGAGGTAATCGAGAAACTCCCTCCTCCTATTAATGTTAAGGGCATTAGGGGCTTTCTTGGTCATGCGGGGTTTTACCGCCGCTTTATCAAGGATTTCGCCTTGATTGCCCGACCCCTTACCTCCTTGCTTGCTAAAGATGCTCCGTTTGTTTTTTCAGGTGAATGCTTGCAAGCGTTCAATACACTGAAGGAACCACTAATTTCTGCGCCCATCATACAACCACCGGATTGGAACCTTCCCTTTGAGCTCATGTGTGATGCAAGTGACCAAGCCATTGGAGCGGTATTGGGACAAAGGAAAGACAGAAAGCTTCATGCAATATTCTATGCAAGCAAAATGTTGGATGACGCACAGAAAAATTATACAACTACGGAGAAAGAGCTTCTCGCGGTCGTTTATTCCATTGAAAAGTTCCGCTCCTACCTCCTTGGATCCAAGGTAATTGTCCACACCGACCATGCGGCATTGAAGTATCTTCTAAACAAGAAAGATGCCAAACCTAGGTTGATTAGGTGGATACTTCTATTGCAAGAGTTTGATTTGGAAATCAGAGATAAGAAGGGTACGGACAACGTTGTGGCGGACCATTTGCCTAGGCTTATTCGTGACAAGGAGGACGACAGCTTGCCCATCGATGACTCCTTTGTTGATGAGAGGCTATACGCCATAAGGCCCGGGGAAGTTCCTTGGTATGCGGACTTTGTCAATTACTTGGCTTGTGGGATTAAACCATGCGGGATGCCCACACAGCAAAAGAGGAGATTTATGCATGAAGTCCGTAGCTATTTTTGGGAAGATCCGTATCTCTTTAAGATATGCAAGGATGTGGTTATTCGGAGATGTATTTCTAAGGAGGAGGCCGCCTCCATTATCTTGCATTGCCACGGTATGCCATGCGGGGGACATCACGTCGCTTCTAAGACTACCGCTAAGATATTACAGAGTGGATTCTTTTGGCCAACCATGTTCAGAGACACGCACGACTTCGTCAAGGGGTGCGATAGATGCCAACGGACCGGGAACATTTCCAAACGAAATGAGATGCCAATGAGGCCCATTCTAGAGATTGAGCTCTTTGATTGTTGGGGAGTGGACTTCATGGGACCATTTCCGTCAAGCAAGGGTATCAAGTATATCTTATTGGCCGTGGACTACGTCTCCAAATGGGTAGAAGCCATCGCCACCCCTACCAATGATGCGAGGGTTGTCTCCAAGTTTTTCAAGCAGAATATTTTCCCGCGCTTTGGGGTGCCCCGTACTTTGATAAGCGACGGGGGAAGTCACTTTATAGAAAACAAATTTGAAGCCATGTTGAAAAAGTACGGGGTAAACCATAGAATTGGCATGGCCTACCACCCTCAAACGAGCAGACAAGTGGAAGTTTCAAATAGGGAAATCAAGCAAATTCTTGAAAAGACCGTAGATCGATCTAGAAAAGATTGGTCCATGAAGCTAAACGATGCCCTATGGGCATATCGCATGGCCTTTCGCACTCCCATTGGCACCACGCCGTTCCGACTTGTTTATGGGAAATCTTGTCACTTGCCGGTGGAGTTGGAGCACCGCGCGTATTGGGCCATCAAGACCCTCAATTATGACTATAAGAGTGCGGCGGTGAGACAGCTCCTAGATATCAATGAGCTTGACGAAATTAGAAGAGATGCCTACGAGAGCTCAAGAATTTACAAAGAAAGGACCAAGATTCTCCACGACGCTTGCATAACTGTCACGGACTTCAAGGTCGGAGACAAAGTCTTGCTATATAATTCCCGACTCCGACTATTCCCCGGGAAGTTGAGGTCACGGTGGTCCGGACCTTTCACCATCAAGCACATACAACCGGGAGGAGCTTTTGAATTGGAAGGGAAAGACGGAGCCACGTTCAAGGTGAATGGGCAACAGCTAAAGCATTATTCCAAAGGAGTCCCTATGGGCGAAGTAAATAGAATATATCTACTCAAGGGACGGCCGGGTGACCTTTCATACCTCCTTGATGAGGTCGTTGAAGAGGCTATCCCCTACTTCATCGGTGCACTCCACGATGATAGCTTTGAAGAAAACCAAGATTTGAGCGAAGAAGAGAAGATGAAGGATTCTCCCAATAGATCCACGGTGAATGATGATGACGACGCTGCTGTCGCGAGAATACGGGAGCTTTGCAAGCTCTCGACATTGAAGAATCCGAAGAAAGCTCCACCGGCTCGAAGATCGGTGTCACCGGCGAAGCCAAGGACCGGAACAAGTTCAAGCTTGGGGGAGCCATCTCTCAACATTGTTCATGATGAAGGAGCGCTGCGGAAGGCCACACACCGCCACGATCCAAATCCGAGCGGTCTTCCCGGCAAGTTCGACGGGTGCATCTCATATGCACCCAACATCAAGCGTTAATTGAAAATCCAAAGGGGTCGAGCTCAAGACCTTAAACGAGCGCTTGTCGGGAGGCAACCCGACGGTTTTTGCATTCTTTTTATTTAGGGTTTTATTTTTGTTTTAGGCTTTATTAGTGTTTCGAGTCTTTTTGCCCATAAAAACCGTGACAACGGGTCTTAATTTCTATGACAGGAGAGGAGAAAAGGAGATCTCTCATGTGGAGGAAGATAGAGGCAAGGAAGAGCGCTCCAGGAATGCGCTCAGGCCTTGGGAGGAGGAAGAAACCAACTGGAGGAAGAAAAATAGAGAGTAGAGCGAAAACGGAGCCCCGAAGCAGAAAACAGCATGTCACTCGGCCGAGTATCATATGTGACTCGGCCGAGCAAATGCCCCCATTCGGCTGAGTGGGGCACCAACGAGGGAAGTCTGCTGAACCCAACTCTCTGTCTTTTTTGTGCATTTCATATTAACTGTCACTCGGCCGAGTACATTTAGTCACTCGGCCGAGGGAAACAGATACCCTCCTAGCCTGAATATTGCTGAGTAGCTTGTGCCACTCGGCCGAAGGAGTTTTCTCCCTTCGGCCGAGTGAACATAAGCCACTCGGCCGAGTCGTAAGTGGCGGGGAAGATTTAAATTTTTTCTATCGATACGTCACTCGGCCGAGCAACATAGTCACTCGGCCGAGCAACATAGTCACTCGGCCGAGTCGTATCTGCACCTATATAAACCGCTTGGGCTCGGCGCGAACTTCGAAGCCCCTATTCTCGGTTTTCTTCGCCCGAGCCTCGCTCTTTCGACTTCCCTCACCCGCGACATTTGCCCCCTCGCCCGATTCACCTCGCCACTGGCCCGATCGGCCGACCACCACCGACGATCGTACGACCGCCGACGCCCCGACTCCGGCGACACCCCCCCACCGCCGGCCAACTCCCTATCACCTCGGTTTGCCCCCAAACGCCATTTTTCTCCTATTTTTCTCGATCCGTTGACCCGTTGAGCCCCTACCCCAAATTAAATTGTCTATCTATCTATTATACCCCATCTCCCCCATGTATTTTGAATATTACCCGCTGATATCGTTGTTTGTTTTGCAGGCTATCTTGGGGGAGCTTAGGGGAGCTTCAGGACGCGTTTTTAGCTTCGCGGAGGCGGCGCTCTTCGCACGGACTTGCTTATTTTCTCTCGTGGCGTGTTTAGGTACACTCGCTCCTTTTATTGAGCATGCCACACTTTATTTTTATTGGGTGAGCGCTCGCGGCACACATGCCGCCCCGCACTAGGCCACGCACGCGGGGAGCCTCTTCCAAGCGGAAGAGGACCGATGAGGCCGGTCCCTCTCACGCTAGGGAGGACTCCCCTCCACCTAGTCCACCACCCCCCACACAGTCGCTTCCCGCCTATCCCATCCACGCACAGCCCCTACCCACCGATCCTATCCCACCACCGGCTCCCGTTGTCGAGCCGCTGGGGATCACGTTCAGAGACGACGCACAGCGCGTCCGATTTGAGCGTATCGCCCAGCGATCTATAGTGCCCTCTAGGTTCACACATTTAGCAGACCTTGATCGCCTAGGGGTGCTAGAGGGGATGCTCACGTTGTACCACAATGTGGGTTGGAGCGATTTTTTGTCAGTGTCGGCGGACACCTACGTCAGTCCGACACTTGAGGTACTCAGCTCGATCGCACGGACCCCTGGATGGTGCACATTTCGCCTTATGGACCGAGAGTGTGAGGTCACTCTCACCATGCTCCATGCATTCTCCCAGTGGCTCGATGTCCCCGTCCCTGACCGAGCCTACGCACCCACTCACATCCCACCACCATCATTTGACACTTCCACGTTCTGGACACGTATCACGGGCTCCCACCTTGGCTTTGACCCTAGTAAGGCCAAGGCCTCAGCCATCCTACACCCCTGCCTTCGCATAGTCCAGCGCCTCATGGCGACCACCTTCTTGGCGAGGTACTAGCCTGGGACGATGTCTACGCCTGAGCTCTATATGCTCTACGTGATGACTCGCCCCAGAGTTCTCGATAGGGATAGTGATGACCTGGTCCCCGCCGTTGAGATTGATATTGCTAGCTGGTTCTTAGACCGCATCATCATTTCGGTGGGCGCTCGCTCACCGATTTGATGCGGCGGTCTGATTACTCTGCTAGCCCTGATGATCGGCGTGGACCTACCTGCTGACCTTAGACGAGCCTCGGGCCCCACTGCACTCTCGATAGATGTCATGGCCCGGATGAAGATGCTTCGTCCCCACGGCTAGCGGCACTGGGTGTGGTTGCACGGTCCTTTCAGTGCTGATTACATGATCCTCCCGAGCCACGCTCGGACACATATAGGACCGGCCCACGAGGATTGGATCCCAGCGATGGATCTCCTCATCCTAGTTGCTTACGTTCTTGAGGCTGAGGGCGCTGAGCAGGCACCCCCTGCGCACCCTGCACCTCCTACTGACCCCGTGATCCCTCAGCCCGCGCCTGCACTTTCTGCACCTCCCGGCACTTCTGTCCCCACTTCTGCCAGTGTCGGGAGTACCCTTGCTGAGCCGTCCACCACGTCCGTCACCACCACCACCCCTCACCACTGTTGTGCCTATCTCGGTTGAGCCTATTTCTTCACTTCTTCCCGAGCGTCCACCCACCATACTAGAGAGCGGCGAGCCTTCCTTCGCTGCCGTCGTGGGGACCCTGTCCGGTTTGCTGTCTGCTGGGGTGTCACCTTTTGTCCCTTACACTTCCTCCCCAGTGGTCGACCCTTCTGTCTCAACCACAGCTGTCATATCCGAGAGTGTCGTGACGTCTGTCCCCACTTCTGTGTCACCGACCTCTCTTGCTGCCTCGTTGCCAATTTTGTCTTCCACCACCACTGCTGCTACCTCCTCGTCCCAGCCTGCGTCCCAGCCTCGCACTGAGGCTAGGCATCCACTAGTGAGCACAGCACCTTTTTCACACCTACCTGCTGGCCCGATTACTTACACTGCCCGTATCAGACAGCCCCGACCTTCGCAGCCTAGACCTGTCCGTCCCTCCGCTCCACCACCCCCTGACGCCTTAGTTCAGAGCCTTCGTGCTCTTGAGGGGGTGGTGAGTGGACTCAGGGGCGATTTTAGGGCTCTCTCTGTCGCGGTCAGTTCCATGGAGGCCCGCGTCGCCATGCTTCCAGATATTCAGGTTTGCCTGAACCAGATCCTGGCGCGACTCCCTCCACTTCACCAACCCACCCAGCCGACACCTAGACCACCACCTCCACCACCACCTCCACCACAGGACAGAGACGGTGCAGCACCACCAGCTTAGGTACACCCTTGATGCCATTGATCTTTTTTGTCGTTATGCTGCCCATTCTCTGCTGGTCCTGTCGTTATATTTTTTTCCCACCCCCCCCTCCTCCCCGCACTATTTTTGTCCCTATCTTGCTCACATCATTATATATTTTTTAGGAGCGAGGGAGAGTTAGTTTTGGTGACACATACCTGCATCACTCCCATCTTTGCATGCATCATTCACATCATCATATTTTCTTTCTATTTTTACCTTTTTTTTACATATCATGCTTGCACCCTCACCCTCCCCACCCATTCCCGTCTCTCGGTGTGCCACACTTTGCACATTGAGGACACTGTGCACTTTAGCTTGGGGGAGTGAGTTCTCACACTTTTTGCTTTTATCACCTTTATTTTTAGTTTTTTCACGTTTTCCCGCTTTTGCACCCATTTTTCATCAATTTTTCATTTTTTTTACCATGCATCACGTTTTTCTTATTTTCTTTGTGTGATGCATTGTAAATAGTCTTGTTTTCCTTTATCTTTATTTCTTTCATCTTTTGCTAGAGATGATTTTTCTGTGATGACGATGACGTGGTGTTAGCTTTTCTCTATATGCATGCTAATTTTGTCATGTCATAGCTTTTGTTTCTGATATCATATGCTATGTCCTGTTTTGCATTCAGAAATAGTAACCCACTTCTTCTTTCCGTATGAAAATGGATGAAATTCTATTATTAGCTGATGTCTGATGATTCATGTGTATGCTATCGTAGAAAACACACCAAGATTCACGCATTGATTGCTTATATCTGGAGTACTGCTTTCTTTTCTCATATCACTTCCTATTGCATGATTTGTACGCTTCACTTCAGGTTGATTGAATGTTTGCTAGCATTGGTAAATCTGGATTAGTTTACTTTTTGAGATCAAACTGAGTAGATTAGATTACCCTGCTGAAGTTGTCATGCACGTCCTATAGAATGAACCGAGAGATACATTTATTTCTTTCTCCACATATCTTGAACATCATTTCTCTATTTTAAATTCATTGGTGAATCTCCCCTTAGCAATTCTATTATTGGCATCCCCCCCCGTTATTATATCACATGCTCCAAATTCCCCAAAACCCAAAGAAAAAAATACTTGTATATCCTTCTCTTTGATTTGGGAGCATTTGTGTATATATGTTAATCAAAAAAAAGAAAAAGAAAGAAAAAGAAAAAAAAAGAGATTTGAGAGTAAGAAAAGAAAAGAGAAAAGAAGTTCGAAAACGATCCCATCTCATACCCTTTCTCTCTTTCTTCCCTCTTTTGCCTTTTTTTTTTATTTCTTTGACTTTTGGAGCTTCATAAGAAACGGGGGAATGTAAATATTGTTTAGTATATGCCACCACGCTTATGGATAAGCTTGGGGGAGAGGATCCTATGATGTGTGAGAGAGTGACTACTTGACGGTGCATGACAACCTAGGCTAAGTAATATTTTATACTCGGTGAGATCGCTAAAGTTTCACGAAATCCAGAAATCTACGCTTAGCACTCATTTCATGAAAACCACACTTTTCTATTCTTACTACTCTATTGTGTGATATCTCTTATACTCCTTATAGAAAGCATTCAATTGAAAAGTGTGTGATCTACGATATTGTATACCGCTTTAGATGCTTCAGATGATGCTAATTCTAGAATTATTCCATCTTTCATGCTATATTGATATTCTTGGGTTTTCTATTTCAAATGCACCATTATACTATGATATCGAAATAAAAGTCTTTGACATGTGTTTTACATTCGATGCATGCTATATGAGTGAGCAAAACCCACGTCCTGAGAAAAATGATCTAGCAGCTTCCTTCTTCGTTTTCTATTTCGTTTTTCGTTTTATTTTCATTTTCCACTTTTCCATCGTTTCTATTTTCTTTATCCACCGGGTTCGCTTTTTACTCATCTTCCTCGAGAACGAGTAAGAGGTAAGCTTGGGGGATTTTGATCACTCCATATTTTACACCTTTTTTCTGCATGTTTGCATGCCATTTTGATCGCTCGAATCGCGTTTTTTACGATTTTTCGGCAATATTGCGATGCTTTACACGATTTCTTGTTTTTGTCAAATTTCAGGAGATTTCGAGCGATTTGGAGTGATTCTGAGATACACCCACTCCGGAGTGTCACCCGTGACTCCTTCGAGGGGAATTTTGCTATTGGAGAGGAGTGGAAGAAGAAAGAACGTCGTAGGAGCGACGAGGGAGCAAAAATACGAAGATTGGGCATTTTGAGCATGTCACTCGGCCGAGTGAAGGAGTCACTCGGCCGACCATCGAGAGCCCGCTCGGCCGGCCAGATCAGACACGCAGAAGATAGAGTATCAGCGTGCACTCGGCCGAGCATCGCCAGCCCACTCGGCTGAACCACGGAGACACCACTCGCCCGAGTGGCATCAAGACGACAGCAACAAAAAGTCTAGAGTTACTGTAAATTGTCAGTCGATTCCCGAGTTCCGACTCGGCCGAGTGAAGAAGTCCCCTCGGCCGAAGCAAAGAAAGTCACTCGGCCGAGTGACTCCCGAGGAGCCGACCCCCAAAAGTCTGAAGTTACTGGAATTTGTCAAGGTTTGTCACTCGGCCGAATGACATTTGTCACTCGGCCGAGTGAGCCGCGCTGCCTGTAGCGTAAACTGCGATTTTGAGGCTGCGCAGGGGCATTTTCGTCACGGTTTTTTGGGCGATTTTTGGGGGTATTTAACCCCAGTTTTTAACCTAGTTTAGGGAGATTTTTCAGAACTTTTTGCAGCCTTTTTTAGATTACTTTTAGGAGATTAGATTGAGCTTTTAGGGGAGAGAGAAAAGTGTTAATTTGTTGGATGCTATTGGTTCTTCATTGGTTTGTCTCTCTCTCTATCAAAAACTCCATTTTTATTGATATATTGAATATTGCAATGAATTCTATTGATTTTGTTTGCGAATTTCTATTGAATTTCATCATGAATTGTGAGTAGTTTTATCGTATTAGGGCGTAGGGATGAACCCTACGAACCCTATTTCTAATTTGTGATGAATTGGTGAAATCATTGCTAGGATTGATTAGGGTTAGTTTGGGATTGATTTAATACGAATAGCTAGGGATTCATACCGATTGGGATTTGCAAGAGATTGGATCCCAACTCGATAGGAAGCCCTAGAAATTCGAATTGGGTTACAATTGGATTCCTTCGGAATCGGTTTGCAAGAGATTGGACCGAAACTAGGGTTTTCGATTGCAATTCTATACCAATACCCGTTTGCAAGAGATTGGACGGGTAGGAACTATCCCAACCTAGGTCGTAGCTCGAGTTTGCACGAGAGTGGGCTCGAGACACGATTGAACGATGATGTTGTTCTTCACGCTAGCTTGCCTAGGTTAGGGTTTGCAAGAGATTGGACCCTACCCTAGGTTTGCTATAGACCGGCAATAGCGCGAGTGCGTGAGCTTGGTTCTACATTTAGTTGCAACTAGTTCCCCTGAATTTCAAGTCTAGCAATTGTGAAACCTACGAATCACAATGACGAGATACGGTTTGTAGCGGGGATTCTCTACCCCCTAGGCGTCTTTATTAATTTGATATTCCTTTTATACAATTGAACGACTGTGACAGCTTTATTGCGAACATTTCTCGACTGTTCTTATAGCCAGGTGAGTTGAAGAAGACACTGTCATTTGGCCTCCCTGTGTTCGATACCTGCTCACCGCTACACCGTGCGCTTGCGGTAAGACTAGCGAGTCGTGTGCCCCGGTTGCGTGTTCGCGCATCCTGGGGGCTCTGATCACCCGTTCCCACCATTAAGCGCAAGACATGCTTGAGCTTGATTTGTTTGGTGGCTTAAGTGTGGCACCGAAGGGTGTTGATTTCGATACGACGAGAAGGTCCGTAGAGTGACCGTAGAGTGACCATGTAGTTTTGATCAATGTAGAGTTTGGATGGAATGCTGGAGATTTTGTAGCATTGTAGAGTGTTAATTATGTGCTGCAAATTATCTCCTTTGCACAGTGTGATGGGGACGAAGCTTTATTATGGTTATTGGCTCTTAAAGGCTGTCCAACCATCTTCTTGGGGGGTGTGTATGTGTGAGTGTGAGTGATGAATCAGCCACAACCGACACACACACACACACACACACACACACACACACACACACACACGGAGATAGATATAGATGAAAAAACACAGAGCCAAAAAGAAGATGGTTGCGGGTGTTTTTTAGAGCTGCTGCTGATTTTCAAGTGATCTAAAAACCAAAGGAAGAAGAGAGGAAAGTGAGAGCTTTGGATTCTTAGAAGAGAGTAGAATCAAGGAGAAATATCTTAGGGCTTTTTGGGTTCTCTTGATTTCATGGGTCTTCTAGTTAGCCTCTTGTTTTGCTTATTTGTGAGTTTCATGAGGGCTTGGTTATTTCAAGTTACTACTCACTTGAGGGTGAAGAAGAAGAGGGTTGTAAAGCTCGTGGATTTCTCCTGATGAAGCTAGTGGATCATCTCGAAATGCTGGAGTAGGTTGATTCTTAACCGAACCAGGGTAAAATCTGCGCCTCATTTATTGTCTATTTGTTGATAATGTTGCACTTCGTTTGCTAAGTGTAACGGACTGTATTTTTTAGTCGTGTTTGATTGTTGTGTGCATGTAGTTTCTTTTACTTCGATCGTCTGGATGTTTTCGTCCGAGTGATTTTCTTACACGCATCGACGCAAGCACGTCTCTGTTTTTAGTTTTTACCGTGTCGTAACTATTTGCTTATTAACCCTTACTTATTACTACTGGCTAAGATTAAATTACTAATTAACTAAGTTACATTAACCCTAACCCTACTTATTTAATCCCACTGAAAGAATTCAAAGTGAGATCCGACACCTCCCCAACCCCCGTTTAACCATCAGCCCCACTTCTCATCAAATCTAAATTCAATTTCAACCCCCACATCCAGCTCCCCACATCAAGGCTGCCCCCTTCCACTGTGTTCTTAAATTAACAATGATGGCAACAACAGTATGTAATTCCATCTCCCTGCATTTCCATAAACCACACCCAACACCAAATTTAGCCCGAATTCAAACCAATTTCAGCATCCCCTCTTCCTTCAACCAATTTCCATTCCTCCGCTAACAAACAACAAACCAAACCCAACCCAAAATCAATCAAAACCCAAATTCATACATCCCCAAAATCGAATCCCCAAATAAAAACACAAATTGAGAATTGAAATTGAGAGGAAGAGAAACCCAAACCAATTCAAATCTGAAATCAAATTTCAAATCAATACAAACCCAAAAAATCAACAATCCCCCTCAGCCCTCACCTCTCCCTCTTCCCACTCCCCTCCTCCATGCCGGAGCCGCCACCGCCGCTGCTGTGCGCCCCGCCACGTCCCTGGCCGCCGCCGCCCGCTGCAGGCGACCAGGCATTTTCCATGCCCAGGAACCGCCGCGCCCAAGCCACCGCTCACTGCAGGCACCCAGGCCGCCGCCGCCTGCCCCCTTGCTGTCGTTTCCCCTGCAAAAAAGAAAGAAAAAGAAGAAGAAAGAACAGAAGAACAGAAAGAAGAGGGAAGAATAAGAGAAGATAATAGGCAGGTATAACTTTGGGATTTTTAGTATTGGGTTGGGAATGAAGTTTACTTATTGGGTTTTAAAAGCTTATTGGGTTTGGGTATTGAAAATTATTGGGTATTGGGTTTTTGTTGGATAAGTTATGCTTATTGGGCTGGGTTTAATTGAACTATTAACCTATTGGGTTTTGGGTCTATTTATTGGGTATAAATCATTATCTTATTCAATCATTAGGCCATTTTGTAAAGTTAATTAATTATTCAAGTTTTTATTATAATGTTGAGTTTAAGTTTACAAAAATAAGTTTAAAATCAATTAGTATAATGATGTTAGTAAGTTAATATTAACTAGTATATTATAAAGTCAATGTTAGTTAGTAATATACGTTAGTTTCATAATAATTGTTAAAATCTGTAAATAGTTTGTTAATATTAATTAGTAATATAAATGATGTTAATATAACATAACAATATTAGTTTATAAAACGTTTCTATTAGCGTAAAACGATTAGTCTAATATCACGAATCTAATGACGCATATAAAACGCGCATCACGTTACCATCACCTAGACACCCAACATCACCCTGAGGCAAGTATTTTATCGTAAATGAATTGCAAATTGAACTATTCGAACTTAGTACTAAAATATTATTTTAACGTGCTTGTCGAATTTAGAAGCTGAATCGTATGCTCTCATTATACTGGTTGTCTTCTAATTTAAATGGACATGTTATATTGATGTTGATCGTTTAGCACAATTCACTACATGCATGCTATTAAATTGAACTACCTCTACTACCTGCATGCTATCAAGTTGAACTAATTTGGAAAGTGAGTATGTTATAACTCGAAAACATATATGTAAAACCATCGAATGCAAAT
The DNA here is from genome assembly GCA_030789695.1 of Scilla litardierei. NCBI lineage: Eukaryota > Viridiplantae > Streptophyta > Magnoliopsida > Asparagales > Asparagaceae > Scilla > Scilla litardierei. The sequence continues at coordinate 51,366,489 of CM061134.1, forward strand.
GTGATGAAACCATCGAATATAGATGGAATGAAATTTAGTCGGTGACTAGACAGACACTTTGGATGGAGTTGGTTCATGTAGTAGAGTCCGTAAATGTGGCTTAAACATCTTACGGCTACCTCAATACCACATTAATGGAGGCAAGCATCTTGGCCATCTTCTAGGTTAGGAATGGCAAGAAGCATCACGGTAAACCCCGATGATAGGGTGTATCGAGAACATTTACCTACTCAGACATGGACTTATCATGAGCACAAATAATCAAATACTCAATATACAACTGCTTTACTTTTTGAACTGCAAATCCATACAAGCTCGTAATTTACTTTTCTGCACTTATTATTTATAAATGTGTATTAACTCTCTTTTGTCCTTTTCTAAGTTATTCTTTATTTCATTACTTTAAATATCTTGCCGAGCTTATCGCTGACATATATTTCAATGTATTTATGAAATATATGTTAGGTTCAGGGTCCGAGTACATCGAGGACCCTACTTTTGAGGATCCTATCTTAGAGGTGGACCCCGCTGATCAGAGCTACGAGGACGCTGAGATCCTCCCTGCTGAAGACTAGAGCGAGCTATTTCTATTTCAGTTTTATTAATTAACTTGTTGTTTTCAGGTGTGTTTACTTTCAGCAGATTGTACGGCCATGCTAGGCCTTAATTGCTTTGTGTACTTTGTTTTAAAAACGCTGGTGTTAAAAATGTAATGACTATTTATGCTGCTTCTGAGAAATTCGCGTGCAGTGACCTACTTTGCTAAAACAACGCTTATTATACTGAAGTCAAATAAGAAAGATAAAAATAATTAGTACCTTTTCTTTCTTTAAGCACATGCGAACCCGCTCGCATCCTCGCTCCCAAGTATAATGGAAAGCAGGGCGTGACAGGTTTTAATGGTGGTACATGCAGGTCCTCCTCCTCTTGCACTCTGTGAAATACTTCAGAAACAGTGTGAATATCATCACTAACCAGATCGTTTGAATAAATTTGTACACAAATGTTTAACTTGTTCCTTTTGCAGCATGGCAGGAAGACCGCACACTCGCAACGGAAATGGAACTAGCGGAATGATGCTCCCGACATCCATGAACTTATGAGTATCATGAGAGGAATGTTGGAGACCCAACATTAGCTGATCCATCAGGGTCAGCAGCCTGCACCACCTGCACCACCCCCTCTTTAAGCCGAGCCTGGGGCCAAGCAATTTCGGGAGCTGAACTTGAAGAGATTTTTTGGAAGAGAAGGCCCGCTAGAAGCAGAAGAATGGGCCCGAAACACAGAAGATGACCTGAGTCTTGCATGCATTAACCAGGCAGGCTGGGTAGAAGTTGCCAAGAAACAGTTGACTGGAAATGCTCGAAACTAGTGGGACACTGAAGAAGCTCGTCCTGTCAAGCCCATCAACTGGACTATGTTTCGAGAGCGGTTTAACGCTCAATATTTTCATCCATCAACCAAGAGGGAACTGCATCAACGTTTCATTAACCTGGAACAAGGCAATCAGACTGTTGACGAATACGCGGCAGAGTTTTCGATGCTTAGTCGATTCGCCATACACATGGTAGAAGATCCCGAAAACTGTGCTTATCAGTTTCTCCAAGGACTGGACCTGGACATTCAGGCTTCAATGTCTTCGACGAATCCGACTACACATCAGTAAGTATTAGATGCTGCTAGGAAGCATGAGCTTATTGTGAAGCGTAAGAAGGCGCTTCAGATTGGAGGAAGTAGATGTCCACCGGAGCCACCCAGGGGCAATCTCCGACCTACTCAGACTGCACAGTTCAAGAGGCCTACTGCCCCGGCCAATAATCGACCCTAGCTAGTGTGCTTTCACTGCAAGCGGATTGGTCATGTCAAGAAGGACTACAGAGAGCTGTTGAATCAATGCTTGATATGTGGAGCATCTGCACATGCTACCAGAGACTGCCCTCGCCGCACCAACAAGCTGATGACTGCTGGACCTTCTGGACCTATTCATCATGGAGCTCCTGGGCCTACTCAGCATGGACCACCTCTGGCTCCACAACAGAGGGCTTTTGCACTAGTAAGGCAGAACCAGCCAAGGTGTCAAGTTTTCACCATGACAGCTGCGGAGGCTGAGACTGATGAGCAAGTGATATCAGGTAATACTTAAACCCTTATTTTATAATGCTTATGGTATATGCATGTGTTACTCGTCTATCTTTTAGCTAAGACATACTTCTTATGTACTAGGTGTTGTCTTGATAGTCTCTCATCCAGCCCTATCTCTTTTTGATTCTGGAGCCACTCACTGCTTCAAATCCCGAGGATTTGTAGAGAAACATTCTATTCATGTTGACTCTCTACCAAATTTCTTGAACATCACTACTACGAGTGGAGTAGCGAGAACTTCTAATGGCTGTCGGTCTTGCCCTATAGTGATTTGTGGACATGAGTTGTTCGCAGATTTTATGATAGTCGACATGCCAAACTTCGATGTGATATTCGGCATGGATTGTTTAGGAAATTTCTACGCTACTATCGATTGTCATAAAAAGAAAGTAGTGTTTGAAATCTCTGATCATCGTGTAATTGAATTCATGAGCAGAGATCGTTCACTTGGGCCTATCAAATTTCGAGCCAAGCCGAACGAACTAATCATTGCATCGATGCAAGTTGAGCCCGAGAAGCCTAGAGTGGTTCGAGACTTTGCTGATGTATTTCCTGAAGATATTTCAGTATCACCGCCTGATCGAGCTTTGGAATTTACTATCAACCTTATGCCGAACACTCAACCTATTTCAAAGGCTCCTTATCGCATGGCTCCTGCTGAACTGGAAGAACTTCGAAAACAACTTGACGACCTGTTACAGAAGGGATTGATGCATCCCAGCGTATCTCCTTGGGGTGCGCCAGTTCTTTTGGTCAAGAAGAAGGATGGGTCGAGAAGGATGTGTGTGGATTATCGAGAACTGAATAAGGTAACCATAAAGAACAAGTACCTACTGCAGCGCATTGACGACATCTTCGATCAACTTGGCAGATCACAAGTATTCTCTAAGCTGGATCTCCGAAGTGGTAATCATCAAGTGAAGGTCAGAAGTGAAGACATCCCAAAGACGGCATTCCGGACCAAGTATGGGTACTATGAATTTGTAGTCATGCCATTCGGCGTGACTAATGCCCCAGCAGTATTCATGAACCTTATAAACTTGAGCTTCTATGAGTTTTTGGATAAGTTCGTGGTGATCTTCATCGACGACATCATGGTCTACTCGAAGGATGAAGAAGAGCATGTCGAGCATATGTGGATTGTATTGGAGACCTTGCGACATCATCGATTATACGCCAAGTACAGCAAGTGTGAATTTTGGTTAAACCGATTCTCCTTTCTTGGGCATGTGGTATTAGGAGAAGGTATCTCTGTCAATCCAGAAAAGGTCATTTCAGTCAGAAACTGGCCGACTCCTCGATCAGCTACCGACATCAGGAGTTTCCTAGGATTGGCAGGTTATTACCTTCGATTCATCAATGACTTCTAGAAGATTGCCGAGCCTATGACTTGCCTGATGAGAAAGGATATTAAGTACATCTGGTCTGGGGCTTGTGAGCAAGCATTTGAAGAATTGAAGTCGAAGCTGACGATTGCACCAGTGTTAGCTATACCAGACAGAATTGGAGGATTTGAAGTTTTCTGCAACACATCTGGCAAGGGCCTTGGATGTGTCCTCCATCAGCATGGTTATGTAGTCGCATATGCTTCGCGACAGTTGAAGATTCATGCAAAGAATTATCCGACTCACGACATGTAGCTAGCTGCTGTCATCTTTGCTCTGAAGATTTGGAGGCATTTCTTACCGAGTGAGAAAGTGAAAATCTTCACTGATCACAAAAGTTTGAAATGCATTTTCACCCAGAAAGAGTTGAATATGAGGCATCGCAGATGGTTAGAGCTGATGGCCCATTACGACATCGACCTCCATTATCATTCGAAAAAGTGAATGTCGTACCAGATGCATTGAGCAGATTACCATCGATCATGACTCTCTCAGCTCATTGGAGACTTCAGCAGGCTATACGTGAGATAGAGGTTGAAGTTATTTTACCCAGGACTTCTGCATCATTGATGAATATGCAAGTTCAGTCAACTATCGTGGATCGAATCAAAGCTACTCAGACTAGAGATGCGAAATTACGGAAGATTAGGAAGCAAGTCGAAGCTAGACTTCTGACGGATTTCCTGATTCATGAGGATGGTTCTTTGATATATGGTAGTAGGGTTTGTGTGCCTTTTCCGGTGATATCAGAGATGAACTATTGAATGAATCGCACAATTCTCCTTACTCTATTCATCCTGGGGGCATCAAGATGTACAAAGATCTTCGTCTGAACTTTTGGTGGCATGGTATGAAGAGAAGTGTGGCTCAAAGTGTTGCTAAGTGCCTTGTGTGTCAACAAATGAAGGCTGAACATCATCGCATTGCGGGACTGCTACAATCACTGCCGATTCCAGAGTGGAAATGGCAGCACATCACTATGGATTTCGTGACTGGACTACCTCTGAGTACTAAGCAGAATGATGCGATTTGGGTGATCGTTGATCGATTAACCAAATCAGCACATTTCATACCCTTCCGAGTAGGACAATCTACGGAAATACTTGCTAAGTATATGGAGGTAATGATCTATCCTATACCTTTAAAACTTCCTTCTAGTATACTTATTGATAATCGTGCAGGAGATTGTTCAATTGCACAGAGTTTCGGTGAGCATCGTCTCTGACCGGGACACTAGATTCACGTCTCAGTTTTGGAAGAGTTTGCAATCCAATTTAAGTACCGGTCTTAGTTTCAGCACTGCGTATCACCCGCAGACGGATGGCCAATCAAAGCATACCATCCAGATATTGGAGGACATGTTACGAGCTTGTATGCTAGACTTCAAAGGCTCGTGAAAAGATCATCTAAACCTGGTAGAGTTTTCCTACAACAATAGCTACCAAGCTAGCATTGGCATGTCCTCATTCATAGCACTTTATGGAAGGAAGTGTCGATCCCCGCTGAGTTGGGATGACATTGGTGATCGAGAATTATTGGGTCCAGAGATGATTGTTGAAACAGTGGATGTAATGCGCAACATCATAGACAAGTTACACATTGCACAAGACCAGTACAAGCATTGGTCTAATGCCAATCGTCGTCACTTGGAGTTTCAACCAGGAGATCATGTTTTCCTGAAGATATCCCCAAACCGAGGAGTGATACGCTTTGGGAGGCAAGGCAAGCTCAGTCCAAGGTTCGTTGGACCATTTGATGCGTTAGAGCAAGTTGGAGAGGTAGCTTATCACCTAACTCTACCGCCATCGTTGGAGGGAGCACATAATGTTTTCCATGTCTCCCAGCCGCGTCGTTATATCAGTGATCATACGCATGTGGTTGATCATTCAGAGATCATGATGCGACCAGACCTTACCTATGAGCAGCAACCAGAACTGATTCTTGATCGATGTCAAAAGACGCTCAGGAGCAAGGTCGTTGAGCTCATGAGAATGATGTGGCAACATGATTCGCCAGGAGAATCTACCTGGAAGTGAGAGGACGAGATGCGAAGATGTTACTCCTACCTTTTTCCTGCACTGTAGAGAATTCCGGGGATAGAATTATTCTAAGGAGGGTAGATGTAACGGCGTGTATTTTTTAGTCGTGTTTAATTATTATGTGCATGTAGTTTCTTTTACTTCGATCGTCCGGATGTTTTCGTCCGCGTGATTTTCTTCCACGCGTCGATGCGAGCGCGTCTCTGTTTTTAATTTTTACCATGTCGTAACTATTTTCTTATTAACCCTAACTAATTACTACTGGCTAAGATTAAACTACTAATTAACTAAGTTATATTAACCCTAACCCTACTCATTTAATCCCACCGAAATAATTCGGTGAGATCCGACACTTCCCAAACCCTCGTTTAACTATCAGCCCCACTTCTCATCAAATCCAAATTCAATTTCTCCTCCCACATCCAGCTCCCCTCATCAACAGGCTGCCCCCTTCCAACTGTGATCTTAAATCAACAACGATAGCAACAACAGTATGCAATTCCATCTCCCTGCATTTCCACAAACCACACCCAACACCAAATTCAGCCCGAATTCAAACCAATTTCAGCATCTCCTCCCCCAATTCAAACCAATTTCAGCATACCCTCTTCCTTCAACCAATTTCCATTCCTCCTTTAACCAAACAGCAAAAAAAACCCAACCCAAAATCAATCAAAACCCAAAATCAATTCCCCAAAATCAAATCCCTAAATAAAAACACAAATTGAGAATTGAAATTGAGAGGAAGAGAAACCCAAACCAATTCGAATCTGAAATCAAATTTCAGAGCAATACAAACCCAAAAAATCAACAATCCCCCTCAGCCCTCACCTCTCCCTCTTCCCACTCCCCTCCTCCCTGCCGGAGCTGCCGCCGCCGCTACTGCGCGCGCTGTCGCATCCCAGGCCACCGCCGCCCGCTGCATGCGCCCAGGCCCCGCCGCACCCAGGAGCCGTCGCACCTAGGCCGCCGCCCGTTGCAAGCGCCCAGGCCGCCGCCTGCCCCCTTACCGTCGTTTCTCTGCAAAAAAAGAAAGTAAAAAAAGAAGAAAGAACAGAAGAACATAAAGAAGAGGGAAGAATAAGAGAAGATAAGAGGAGGTATAACTTTGGGATTATTAGTATTGGGTTGGGAATGAAGTTTACTTATTGGGTTTTAAAAGCTTACTGGGTTTGGGTATGGAAAATTATTGGGTATTGGGTTTTTGTTGGATAAGGTATGCTTATTCTGTTGGGTTTAATTGAACTATTAACCTATTGGGCTTTGGGTCTATTTATTGGGTATAAATCATTAACTTATTGAATCATTAGGCCATTTTGTTAAGTTAATTGATTATTCAAGTTTTTATTATAATGTTGAGTTTAAGTTTACAAAAATAAGTTTAAAATCAATTAGTATAATGATGTTAGTAAGTTAATGTTAACTAGTATATTATAAAGTCAATGTTAGTTAGTTAATATATGTTAGTTTTATAATAATTATTAGAATCTGTAAATAGTTTGTTAATGTTAATTAGTAATATAAATGATGTTAATATAACAAAACAATATTAGTTTATAAAATGTTTCTATTAGCGTAAAACAATTACTCTAATATCACGAATCTAATTACGCAGATAAAACGCGCATCACGTTACCATGACGTGGACACCCAACATCACCTCGAGGCAAGTATTTTATCATAAATGAATTGCAAATTGAACTGTTCAAACTTAGTAATAAATCTTATTTTAACGTGCTTATCGAATTTAGCAGCCGAATCACATGCTCTCATTATACTTGTTGTTTTCTAATTTAAATGGACATGTTATATTAATGTTGATCGTTTAGAACAATTCACTACATGCCTGCTATTAAATTGAACTACCTTTATTACCTGCATGCTATCAAGTTGAACTAATTAGGAAAGAGGGTATGTTATAACTCGAAAACATATATGTGAAACCATTGAATACATATGGGATGAAACCATCGAATACTGTGACGACCCGTATCTAGTAGTATGCGTATATTCGTATTATACGTATTTTCTTAAATTAAAATTATTTTATAATGGTTAGTCATGAGTTTTATATCAAAATGGTTTCTAAATCTTTTATAAAAAAATATTTTGTAGAACCAATATAGTTATAGCCTATTTTAGTGAGTGTGAGTGCCATCCTAAACCCCTAAATAATTTATATAATTATTTAATCTCAATTATTAACGATACAACGGTAACAATTATTTTTCTATATAAACGTTATCAAAATGATTTCAAACTTCTACCATGAGCTTCTATGATCATTTAGTGCTCCCCATATTAATTTCGTAATTTTCTGAAGTCAAATTATTAGAGACCCCGCAAACTCGCATCCTAAATGTTTTGGCCCAAAACTCATATCTTCGTAGCTGAAACTACGAAATAGTTCTTGTAGTCACGGTCCTCGTGATGATACGAACCCGTTGCTATGTTTTTGTAATTTTTCGGAGTCATTTAACTTCAGGGGCAAAATCGTAATTTTACTAATTACATTCACTAATCACTTTTACCCTACCCTAATCACTATTTCTAATTACCCTCACTCTTGTCCGCAGATGACACCAAACCCTAACATGGCAGCCTATGTGTTATACATTTAGTCAAAATTTCTAAACTTAGTCTAAAAGCTTAACTTTTTAAAAGTGGTCAAAAAGACACCTAACAAAATTTATTATCCCCTAATTTCTAAACTTAGTCATCAGACAAAAACCTAAACTATTTAATACTTTTGATTAAGTATTTATCAGATTATTATTTAACTAATTATAATTATCTATTTAAACCCCTTAAGCCTAGCTCTCTATCCCTCATTCTAAAACACACTGAACCCAAACCCCCTCTAATTACCTCCCCCCACTAATCTCTCTCCCTCAAAGAAAATTACCCAAGAGAGCCTGAACCCCACGCTAACCACTCAATCCACCCCCTCTTTCGAAGCACAGGCCCGATCCCCTCTCGTCGACTTCAATCATCGCTCACGGCGACCCCCTTGCCTGCAGCCCTCCCCACGACGCTGTCACCGCCCCTCCTCCCTGCAACATCACCAGAGAATGCTCCCTCCGACCACGACAAGCCCCTCCAAGCGCCACGATAGCCTCCCCATTCCAACGCCACTCGGAGCCCCGCTCCCTCCTCCTCCTGGACACTCGCTACCGCCACCACATCGCTCGTCGTCGCACCACAAAGCCAAGAGCACCTCCGACGACGACGACGACGGCCCGAGCTGTTGAGTATTGATTTCCCGGATTTGATTTTGATGATGAACAAACATAAATATCGTGAACTAACTCTTTGTGAGCGCAGTTATGGAGATCGTCGCCAAAATTCTACGTATATCAAAAGAGACGTCTCAAGACTTCTCAAAGCACGTGATCGTGTGCCTGAAGCTTCGTTGAAGCTCTAGGAGCATTATTGAAGTCAAGAGATTCAGATTGAAGCTTTGAAGACGGTTCGTCAAGTTTATTTTATAGTCTTCTAGCTTCTTTTCGTAGAATGTTAAGCCTTGAGTAGGACTTACATTATAACCTTCATAACGCTCAATTCATTAGAGCTAGGATTATCTTAGAAGCCCAAAGAAACTTTCCCGAAGCTTCACGCTTCATTTCACGGCTTCTAGTGCATCTTAGTTAGTTCAAGAAGAAGAACCAACCGACTAGATTTTCATCTAGTCAGTCAGTAATCCTTCTTGAACCGACTAGATCTCCTTGCTCAATTCAGCATCTTCACTGTTGACCAATTAGTCGGTCCAAGAAGTTTCACCGACCGACTAGTTGTCAAACTAGTCAGTTAGGAAGCCTTCTTAGACCGAATAGTTATAACTTAATTTTCACAGCCTAGCTACTGTTTACTCTTAGTCGGTCCAAGAACAACCATCGACCGATTAGTTGTGAAACTAGTCGGTTGGAATTTGTTCTTAGACCGACTATTTCTCTTGTGTTCAGCCTATTGAATTTCAACTGCTTAGTCGGTCAAAGAACACTCACCGACCGACTAGTTGTCAAACTAGTCGGTTGGTAAGTCTTCTTAGACCGACTAGTTCTTTATCTCCTGAACAATCTTTCTTGGCTGTGAACCTTTTAGTCGGTCCAAGAAGAATCACCGACCGACTAGTTGAGAAACTAATCGGTCAGTGATCCTTCTTAGACCGATTAGACTGCTTCAGAAATAGATCCGTTGGAGCATTAAATGCACGAATTTTCCCTCTCTCTCCTCTCTATCCTATATAATCTTGTGATGCTTCTTCATAGCATTCAAGGCTGCCATTATTGAGTTTTAGAGATCAAAGAGAGAGCATTTAATTCTTATTTCCAAGCTCACTCATTTCTCACAAGAATCTCTCCAAACTCCTTGAGCCCTAATTTCCTCAAGAGAGATTCTCTTCATTATGAGCCTCTCAAGCCAAAAGCTTGATTCAAAGTCTCCAAACTCCATCCTAGCCTTCGATCGCTTTTCATCTTGGTGGAGCTAGGGTTTGGTGACTTCTTCTTCCTCAAAATCCTCCTTGCCCTAAAATCGTAAGTTTTACTCAAGGCATAGGATTTTGTTGGTAAGTATTTCATTGTTTCATTTACATTGATATTGCTAGTTTTTCTCTCGGTTTATGAGAGAAGTTTGTGATCCCGGTTTGTGGGAGTCACATTTCGATTTGTGTATGATTTGATCTTGTAGATGTTTTCTACAAGAATTTCATAGTGCAAACTTGGGTTAGAGGATTCTAACTCAAGTAGCCGGAGGAGATCCGGGTGTTTGGGACGTAGGATCACCGGGAACAAGTCGGGGAGACTTGGGTGGATCCGAACCCGTTATATCGTTTATTTGCATTGTCTTTTATTGTTGTCACATTTTCATTTCTGCATTGTTGGTTGAGTTTGCAAGATAATTAGGAATTATACTCTTGATTATTTTAAAGTACTATTCACCCCCCTCTAGTACTTGTGCAGTAGCTATCAGGGCATTACATTTGGTATCAAAGCCAAGTTCATAGCTATGTCTACCAACGACAACAAGAACGTTCGTCCACCTTCAGACTATAGCACCTTCACGAACCGTGAAGGAGCTTCTTCGGTGATGGAAGGACACTCCTCAACTAGGCTTCCCTTCTTCAACGGTACCAATTATGGGTACTGGAAATGCCGGATGGAAACGTTCCTCCGGAGCACTTCACTATGGAGAGCTACGTTGACGGAGTATGTCGAGCCCACCGAACCAGACTTCGCTAAGTGGACTACCGCGGAGGTCGCCGTGGAGGTAAACAATGCCAAGGCAATGAATGCCTTGCAATGTGCGTTGGAGCCCGAAGACTTCAACAAGATATGCACATGTAAGAGTGCATATCAAATCTGGAACTCACTCCTCATCTTGCATGAAGGAACGAGTAGGGTAAGAGACTCCAAACTCACTGTTGTCAATAAAGATTACGAATTATTTCACATGCAACAGGGTGAGAAGATGAAGGAGTACTATGCTCGCTTCGTTGACATTACCAACGAGTTGGAGGCTCTTGGAAATACCTACACCCAAAAGGAGAAAGTCTCAAAGATTATTGACGGACTTCCTTCTTATTGGAAAAAGTGTACCTTCACCATCGAGGAAGGTAATGATATGAATAAGTATACTGTCGTACAACTAATGGGTACCTTGATGTCCTATGAGGTACGCAAGGACAGTAAACTAAAGATGCAGGACAAGATGAAGTCGTACTTGAAGCAAGACGAGCCAAAGAAAAAGGCGATTGCGTTCAAGGCCGCTCCATCTACATCTACCGATGATGAAGAATCGGAAGACGAGTTGGACTTAGAATACATTGCTCTTATGGCAAAGAAGTTCAACCGATTCTTCTGGAAAGGTAACTTCAAGAACAAATCTAAATTTAGTTCTACTAACGCCTCCGCTCCTTTGTGTTTTAAATGCAACAAGCCAGGACACATCAAAGCGGATTGTCCTCAAAACAAACAAAAGGAGAAATGGAAGGCGCCAAAGTTCGACAAGTCTCGAAAGTACAAGAAAGGGTACAAGAAAGGACTTGTCGAGACATTCACCGACTCCGACGAGGACTCCTCAAGTGGAGAGTCGGATGATGAACATGTGGAGAAAGCACACATGTGCTTCATGGCTAGAGAGGAACATGATCAAGAGTCCTCCTCCGATAAAAGCGAGGATGAAGGCAATGAGATAACAATAGATGACCTTAGATTAGCTAATGAGCAAATTTGGTCTAAATATTCTAAATTGGTAAATAGATATACTAAGACTAAAGATGAGCTAACTAGTCTCCAAACCTCACCTAAGCCTATCATCATCAACAACGACACCGTTGTTGAAGGTTTGAAAAATGAGATTGTAAATCTCAAACCTCAACTTGAGCATGTTCATATTGAGGATTCAGAGGAACACGAGATAGCGTATTGGATTTCTCGAAACTCAACTTTGAATATTGAGAATGAGAATCTCAAGTCTCGTGTTTGTGTACTCACTATTCAAGTGTCCACTTTGGATGCTTCTATACTTTCTCTCACCGAGAAGTATGAGTCCACATTAGGCCGAATTAATAAATTCAATAAAGGTAAGGACCATTTGGATAATATCCTAAATGACTTACTTCCGGCCAATCATCGTATTGGCTTGGGGTATAAAAAGGGAAATTCATCCAAATCGTCCACCACCTTTGTTAGGCCATCTTCCGAAGCCTCAACTAGTGGGAGCAAACACCCCATTGGTAGTTCATCTACCAATGGTGCTTCCACTTCGTACACACCCCCGATTGGAAAGAAACCCACTTTGGGTGGACCTCCAAAGAAGGGTCATGCATTTATGTACACCAATACTATGCCACGTAGGAACACACATCCTACTCCACTGGTTTACAATTATGATGATTTCTATGCTCCACGTCCACGAGCACGTGCACACCAAGTGAGACACCCTCATGCACGTGTTCCTCCACATGCATATGTTCATCCACATCACTATCATATGAATAATTACCATCATAAATCATATCATATGTCGCCACCACCATTTCATCATGTGCCATATGCTTATCCACGACATGCATTTCCTAGGCCACCTCGTCGTAGGCCACATGCATCATGTAGAAATCAACAACGTATGCATGCTCCCAATAGGAATAGGGCTCCCAAAATATTCACTATTTGGGGCCCGAAGAACACTAACATGCATGAAAAACAGGCTTACATGAATTCTTATTTCATGAATGTAGTGCACAATGATGATTATGTTGGGAAGTCAAAGTCCAATTGGATTTGGCTTCCAAAGGTCTAATCTTTTAGGACCCAATGACCTTGGGTATCATGGAATGATATGTTTATCTTTAGGTACTCAAGAAAAAGAAACGGAGCAACAAATCCAAATTTAGCTCCAAGGATGGGTGGATACTCGATAGCGGGTGTTCAAAACACATGATGGGTGAAGCTCAATTGCTCTCCGGAGTGGTGCCCATTGCAAATGGGAACCGAGTAGTCGTTGGAGGCAACGAGAGCGGAACCATCATTGGTGTTGGTAAAGTTGGTAACTCATCTAAACCACTTATAAGTGATGTTTACCTTGTTAAAGGGTTAAATCACAATCTTATTTCAATAAGCCAACTTTGTGACAAGGGTTACAAAGTTAGCTTTGTGAAAGGAATGTGTCATATTTTGAGTAAAGATACTAATAATGTGTTATTCTCTGGCACACGTCATAAGGATATTTATATATTAGATCTTCCAAAATCACATGAACAATGTCTCATTGCCAACACAAGTGAACAACACTTATGGCATCGACGTTTTGGTCATGTGAACTTTGGAACACTTTTTAAGCTATCCAAGTTAAATTCTATTAAAGGATTTCCTAAGCTTTCTTTCCAAAAGAAAAGCTTTTGTGACTCGTGTCAACGAGGCAAACTTCCAAAATCGTCTTTCAAACCTAAGAAAAGCATTTCATCTAAATGGCCTCTAGAGCTTCTTCATCTAGATCTTTTTGGGCCAACTAGAGTTGCTTCATTAGGGAATGCTCGATATGGACTTGTCATCGTTGATGAATTTTCTAGATTTACTTGGGTATTTTCTTTAAGTAATAAAAATGATGCTTTTGACAACTTCACAATATTTGTGAAGAAAGTACAAAATCTCATTGGAACCACCATTGTCACTATTCGTAGTGATCATAGAGGGGAATTTGAGAATGAGTCTTTCTCAAATTTTTGTGATGAAGTTGGTATTACACTCACCTTTTCTTTCCCTCGCGCACCCCCTCAAAATGGTGTTGTTCAGAGAAAGAATATGATGCTAGTGGAATGTGCTCGCACAATGCTTGATGATAGCCAACTTGGCCATCAATTTTGGGCGGAAGCGGTACATACCGCTTGCTACATGTTTAATAGAATACTCTTGAGGCCCGGCACCAAACAAACTTGTTATAAATTGTTGTTTGGTAGATTGCCTCAAGTTAAACATTTTCGAGTTTTTGGTGCAAAATGTTTTATTAAAAACACGTATGGGAGTTTGGACAAATTTGATCCAAGATCCGATGAGGGGATATTTGTTGGATATTTCTCCCGTAGCAAAGCCTACCGGATATACAACAAAAGAACCTCAACGATCGAGGAATCACTTCATGTTTCATTCAATGAAAATTTTGTCCCGTCTAGAATTACTAGTGATGATGACTCTATGGAAGTTTTATGTGATTCTATTGGTAATTCTAATTCTATTGATTCTATTGATACTAACCATACTGATGAATATTTTGAGAATGTTCCTAGTGATCAGGGAGTTCCCAAACGGCTTCATACAGTTCGTGACCATCCCCATGAGCAAGTCATTGGCAACATACTTGATAGTGTCAAGACGAGATCACAAGTCAACTACTTCGCTCATTGTGCCTTTGCCTCTTCGGTAGAGCCAAAGAATATTAACGAAGCGTGCGAAGGTAGTGCTTGGATCCTTGCCATGGAGGAGGAACTCATTCAGTTTGAGAGGAATGAGGTTTGGGAGCTAGTTCCATTGCCTTCGAAGAACCACACCATTATAGGAACGAAGTGGATCTTCAAGAATAAGACCGACGAGAACAAAAACGTCGTCCGGAACAAAGCTCGGTTAGTAGCTCAAGGCTACAGGCAAGAGGAAGGTATAGATTTCGAAGAATCCTTTGCTCCTGTAGCTAGATTAGAATCTATTAGGTTGTTGTTATCTTTTCATGCCATAAAGATTTTAAACTCTTTCAAATGGATGTAAAAAGTGCGTTTTTAAACGGAGATGTCGTTGAGGAAGTTTATATTTCTCAACCTCCGGGTTTATAAATGAAAAGTTTCCAAATCACGTTTTCAAACTTAAGAAAGCACTTTACGGTTTGAGACAAGCTCCTAGAGCTTGGTATGACCGCCTAAAGAACTTTCTTTTGGATTTGGGTTTTAAAATGGGTGAAGTTGATTCTACATTATTTGTTAAGTATTCGAATCATGATATTATTTTAGTTCAAATTTATGTTGATGATATCATTTTCGATGCTACTAACTTCACTCTTTGCGAAGAGTTTTCTAATGTTATGAAGGACCAATTTGAGATGAGCCACATGGGTGAGCTCAAATATTTCTTAGGACTCCAAATTCACCAAATGAACGATGCAATCTTCATCCACCAAACCAAGTACACGGTGGAGTTGC
Organism: Scilla litardierei; assembly: GCA_030789695.1. NCBI lineage: Eukaryota > Viridiplantae > Streptophyta > Magnoliopsida > Asparagales > Asparagaceae > Scilla > Scilla litardierei. The sequence continues at coordinate 51,381,740 of CM061134.1, forward strand.
TAAAGCGACTTGGAATGGAGAATGCTTCTGGCAAGAAGACTCCAATGAGCACTACTACACATCTTGATAAAGATTCGGGCGGCAAAGATGTAGACATTCGTCTATATCGAGGTATGATAGGTAGTTTATTTTATATTACTGCCAGTCGGCCTGATATTATCTTTGATGTATGTGTATGTGCGTATCAATCTCAACCTAAGGAATCTCACTTAGTAGCGGGAAAACGTATTTTCCGTTATTTAAGTTACACCCTCGACTACGGATTATATTATCCAAAGTCTAGCACATATGAGTTAATCTCATATAGTGACACAGATTATGCTGGATGCAAATCCGACAGGAAAAGTACTAGTGGCACTTGCCATTTTATAGGAAATTCTCTTGTCTCTTGGTTTTCCAAGAAGCAGAATTCTGTATCACTTTCTGTAACGGTCGCTTTCCGGCCTTATGTGATTTTCTGCGTGCACGTGCGTTAGCGTGCACGTATTTTATTAGACTAATTCTGGCTTCAAGTTTATGCGCTGTGTCATGCCGTTGTAATCGTTTGTGAGTGTAGCTATTCATGGTAAGTTTTGGGAACATCTTTTCGCGGTGGTTTTCTCGCGAAACGAAGTTGAATCGATAGGGGCGTTTTGGTCATTTGGCTCAAAACGTCGTCCCGAATTTTGCGTAAATTTTTGGTAGGCGCTACGCATGATCGGGCTCCGTAGATCTGTGTGTCTCGTCTCCGCGATCGCTCCGGTATTTTCAGATTATTTTTCCGACGCCCGGATGGAGAGTTATCACTTCGAGAAGTCTGGACCGTTGATTTGCGTTGATCTTTTCAAAATTCAAATCTGTTAACCAAATCTGGCTTAATCCCTCTTTTAAAACGTTTTTAAATCTTCCCAAATCTGTTCCTCTAATCATCCCTAGGCTTACCCCCAACCTGCACCCCCTTAGCTCTACCCTATGCCCACTTAAGATTTTAAACTCAAAGCTGTGTAACAAATAAAATCTTATTATATATCCTAACCCTAAAATTAACCCTAACCCTAACCCTAAGTCGGTGCGCCGTCACCCCCATCAAAATTCCCCGATCCCCTCTCCCATCTCGATCTCCCCCTCGCTCACTCACGACGGCACGGCTCTCCGCCGCCGCCGACCTCAAATTCTTTCCCCCTCAGATCTCTCGCCCTCTCTCCGATCTCGCGCCGCCACGGCCCCAGCGCACGCCTCCGCCCTCGCGAATCCCCTGCAAGCCGCCGTGCCGGCGATCTGATCACAGATCCCCCCCGTCGTCGCTAACTCGCCCTCACGCCGCCGCAGAGGCCCCCTCAGCCACAGACCCGACGCCGGTCTCCCCGCGTCGTTCCCCCCTCTCTCTCCTACCTCGCGCCACCGCAGCCCCAGCGCCGCGATCAGCGCCTCCCGCCGTCGAAATCTTCCCCCGCCGCCGCGACTTCGCCCGCAGCAGCCGCCACCGAGCCCCGATCACAAGCGCCACCCCGCTCGCCTGGACCCTCGCACGACGCCGCCTGCCGTGGCCTTCCGACCGCCGCTCATGCTTTCTCCGACCACCTAGCCATCGCCGCCGACCGTCCGCTAACCCCCGCAGCCCTCTCGATCGCCGGAGGAAGCTGCCACAGCCTCACCGGGCTGTCTTCCCGTCGCGCAGCGGCAACAGCAGCAGCTTGACGCTACTGCTGTGATTTTCAGGCGCCCCCTCGCCTGTCGACCGTCGCTGAGGCACCTCCGTCGCCTTGGGTCATCGGAGGATTCTTCCACCAGTCAGTAGCTCCGCCGAGAACCTGTTGCACGACCTTTCACAGCTGCGCAAAGCACTGTAGAACTGCTGTGATCCTTCCGATCGGTGCACCGCCACGTCAGTTGCCTCCAAGACCCCCCTGAGGCCTTCGTGTTGCCCCGCGACACAACACCGTGCACTACTACCTCCATTGCCCGTTGTTTCGACGTCTATCACCCCGCTGTTCGCTGTTTTGCCGTGGACTGATCGCACTCGCTGAACACGCTTCGTCCACTGCCCGGACGAGTCTCACTACGCTACCCGTAGTTGGGACACTGTAGATGCCACAGACACCCCTCCGTTCAGACCCTACGTCCGCACTACTTCAGACTCCGGAGAGGTTGGTTTTCTCGTAACTCGTAGCGAAACCCACCCGTAGCCAAAACTGAAAACCTAACTAAAATCGACAACTAAACTCGCTAAATTTATTTTCTGCTCCTTTAAAATGTTGTGAACAATAGAATCGACGATCGGACTTTTGAACTGTGCACATAGGATAGAATCGTTGGATAGGCTGATCGGACACTTTTTGACTTGTGACAGTTAGGGTAGCCACGCCTAACTTAGAAATGAACCTAAATAGGATTTGACGATAATCGAGACTTGACACCGTCGTCGTGATCCCTTTTCAGACGGACTACCGCGGACGCGACGACTAGACGAGACGCCCTGGACTGACGACGCACTCGCCATTCCAGGCAAGTGTATCCACTTGCGTTTGACTGTGCCTTAGTTCCAGTTTGTAGAACTGTTAGATTGTGTGTGATGAGAACCGGACGTGAAATGATAACGTCCGGGACGACCCGAGACGGCTCAGACTTGACGACGAAGTCTGAGCCTGACAACAATAAACTGCTGACATCATAGGACTATTTTGCGGGTGCGTGCGTGTGGACACCCTAGAATAACACTCCCTACACTTGTCATGTCATGTCCTGTTACACAAAAAGCCTTCGGGCGTTTCGGATGCTTTCCTAGCGGAAGTGATCCCTGTTACACAAAAAGCCTACGGGCGTTTCAGATGCTTCCCGAGCGGAAGTGATCTCTGTGTTCCCAAAAAAAAGCCTACGGGCGTTTCAGATGCTTCCCGAGCGGAAGTGATCTCCGTGATACAAAAAGCCTATGGGCGTTTCAGATGCTTCCCGAGCGGAAGTGATCTCTGTGATACAAAAAGCCTACGGGCATTTCAGATGCTTCCCGAGCGGAAGTGATCTCCGTGATACAAAAAGCCTACGGGCGTTTCAGATGCTTCCCGAGCGGAAGTGATCTCCGTGATACAAAAAGCCTACGGGCGTTTCAGGTGCTTCCCTAGCGGAAGTGATCTCTGTACTTCTTGTCCTGAGTCTCTGGGTCGGGGTAGGGTTGAGCGTGCGCACGGGGAGAGGGTCTGGCCGCCCTTGAACCGTAAGGCGTGAATCCTTTCGTGTCTCACTTGTCCTGTCCCGTCTTGTCTTGTCCTGTTCCGTCCCGTCACGTCTTGTCTCGACACCTGTAGGTTAGTCCCGTAGTTGGTAGCACACGCTACGTCTACTGCTTGCTACGTTTTACTTTTCCTGCTACGCTACTTTTCGTTACTCAGTTATAACCTCAGCATGTTAATCAACCAGTAAACTGTTGTTTAAAGTTCGGTGCACTTGCAGTAAAGTCTAACCCTTCTTGTAGACTTTACCTGACGTATAGTTCCTTTCTCTTGGGTGCTGTACGTCAGGTGCTCAGCCAGAGTTCGTGGACGAGGCAGACTCACTGGAGTACGAGGAGCCGAGGACGTCGACCCAGAGTACGTGCTTGACAAGGACCAGACCTTGAGGTCTTTTAGTCGTCACTTTCAGAGGTTACTACTTTCATTTTGCTTTTAGATAGTTTGTCGCCACGCTTAGGCTTCTTTTTAGACTTTGTATTTGTTGGATATTATATCTCTAACTTAATGAATGCAACTTCCTTTCCGTACTTTCTGTTGTTTCGAACTATATTAATGCAAGAACCTGAAAGTTTTTAAATGGTACCTCTACAGACGCTTATTGGGTCCGAGCTTCTCAGCTCTGGCCTAAGCGAACCTTAGTCACGCTTCGCCTCCGTCCATTTTGGGAAGCGAGGCGTGACAGGTTTTAGTGGTGGCCCATGCAGGTCTTGCAAAAGTTCGGAACAATAAAAGTACCGCATTCATTTAATATCCACGTACATGTCTGAATTAGTTTCCCAGTCTTAGATAGTAGGAAGACTTAGGTAGATGTCCCAATTTGATAGTCAGACGCCTTGGTTAGGAAATTAGTCGTCCTCGTCCTAGAATACCTTAGTAGCCACTTGACTCTGACCGTGTTAGATTTATAGAGTCCTTCTTTTAGTTTAAGTCGCTCGCCCAGCTTCATCGACTTCGGGCCCAGCAGAACGTAACCTTGATGCTCTTAGGAACCTTTTCCTTAGAACCTGATATAGTCTAGGTCATTAGGAAGTCTTAGAGCTGGGTTATCCTGATCTTTAGACGATCCGATAATTAGGACCCCTGACTTCTAGCGTCCCTCTGATCATTACACTCTGTGTTATCGATCGTAGGGTTTCATCGTAGCTCCTTGCATCTTACCCTATGTGTAACCAACATGCAATCATTTCCCTTTCTTCCGATTCACGTGATCGTTTTCAGACGATTATCGTTGATCCTTCGAATCCCTTCCTTGGCCTATTCTGCTCACCCTAAAAGTATTTTCGAAAATTCCGTATTAAGTTTTCGCTCAGCTTAAACCCTTAAAAAAACCCCTATATTATATATTTTAAAATTTCTCGTTTTTTTGGTTGAGTTAAAATTCTTTCACTGATTTTTTAAAACCTCCTTGGTCGTAAAATTATTTTACTATTTCGTGCCTATTTTCAAATCGGTTTCTTTCGTATTTCAGTTTTAAACCTTATTATCAAATTCTATAATCCAATATATATATATATTACTTTTCTAAACTACAAAAAAAATTTACTTCTAAACACTTACCATACGTACTTTTAAAAATATTTTCTAAACCAAAGAGGACTTTAAATTTCTTCTCGTATATGTGTAAACATCTCTATGTTCTTCGTGCTCATACTTCAAGAATCTTTGTTTAACTTACTTTCATTTGCAAAGCAACCGCTACCTCACCCTACCTTACCTCCTTCTCCACATTGTAAAAAAATTTTACCATCTGCTCGCTTTTCTCTACATATTTTTATAAGTATAAAGTATACGATATCATATTTTACGCGTAAATCTCCTTCATCTATCTAGTTATTCTGAGAAATATTTTGTCTCATCCAACCAACTATCTCCTTACCCCTCCTTATTTGAACTCATTCTTTCCGATTTATTTCGTTACACTTTTGGTTTTCGTTTCCTTCTTTTGGTGGAGACATTAGTCCTTGTAGTTGTTTATAGGAGTAGGCCCTTGGTAGGTGATGTTGTCATGATGCATGAGTATAAGTAGAGTGTGTAGACATGTATGAGTGTGTCATCGTTAGGATCCTGATGATTGCCCTTGTGTCTTGAATGTATGCTCAGTGTTAACCATGATATGCTTGAAGTTGTCTGAATGACGGTATTCATACATGTATGAATATGATCAAACATGCAATTTCCTTAGACGTAGTTTTTCGCAATTATAGAATAGCTTATCTTTGACTGCATGTGATTGTATCAAAACTTTGTTTTTCTTTTAAACCAACCCTTTAAAGTTTTTGAAATTAGCTCACAAGATCACAAATCAATTATCCTTCCTCATCCATTACCACGACTCCACACGTTTTTCCAAATGTTTAAAAAAAATGTGTCGCTGGTTTTAAGTTGCCCTCTCTCTCTCTCTCTCTCTCTCTCTCTCTCTCTCTCTCTCTCTCTCTCTCTCTCTCTCTCTCTCTCTCTCTCTCTCCATTTAGCAATGTTATGTTATGGTTGTTATAGTTTTGGGACTAGCTATTACTGTTGTAGGATTTTGCTTGCGGGTAGGCTCAGGGAGAGAGGAGATTTGTTATAGCAATGATTAATCGATTTTGGAACAATATGATATTGGAATAGATTACTTTCGGATGAAAAGAATGGGCTGTCCAAGACTTATTTATAAAACCGAAATGTGGCGGACTCAACGGAGAATTCTGGTTGAATGAGATTATATACGTGAAGATGGGAACTTATCAGATTTGAGGCTTAGACGAATGGTAGATAGGGATGGCTACAGAGTGTGGTATGAGTTAAGATGATCATGAGTTTGAGTAGAGCTTTTATTAGCATCGAGATCTGATTGATGAGTTGACGTGAGAAGACATTAGGAATGATACGACGCATTGAGATAAATAAATGGTTAGGTAGTCGGACTTAGTATTGGTTGGGATTAGTTATAGTGAGTAGGATGAGATGTGATCTTGATAGTCCAAATTATTTGGTGGATAAAATTATGGGAAAATATGACAAGGAATGTATTGAGGACACGGTGATTGTTGTTTTGTAAAGGTGCTATGAGGTGGACAAAGTTGTTGTCTTCGATTGGTGATCGACTAGAAAAAAAAAATTTTACTTTTGGCGATTGATAAATATTAGAAAGAGATCGAGAGTTTAAAGGATTGTTTGAGCAATGATGTCTAGTGGAGTGGTATGGTATGGGAATATGATTATTAATCCTTGGTGAGGACTTGGAGCTGGAAATTTGAACAGTAGTGATGGGTCTATAGTTAAGATTTAAGAGGTGAGTTTAGTCGTGGCATTGTCTGGTGAAAAGAGGAGTTATGAAGAATTACTTGAAGAGCCTTGTTTGAAGTTATAAGATTAGCAATCCATATGTGTAGACGTGAGAGTTTTGGGTATAAAGTTATGTATAGATGTTATTATTATTAGTATAGGAGATTCCGAGGGCGGAATCATTTCTAAGGTGGGTAGAATGTAACGGTCGCTTTCCGGCCTTATGTGATTTTCTGCGTGCACGTGCGTTAGCGTGCACGTATTTTATTAGACTAATTCTGGCTTCAAGTTTATGCGCTGTGTCATGCCGTTGTAATCGTTTATGAGTGTAGCTATTCATGGTAAGTTTTGGGAACATCTTTTCGCGGTCGTTTTCTCGCGAAACGAAGTTGAATCGATAGGGGCGTTTTGGTCATTTGGCTCAAAACGCCGTCCCGAATTTTGCGTAAATTTTTGGTAGGTGCTACGCATGATCGGGCTCCGTAGATCTGTGTGTCTCGTCTCCGCGATCGCTCCGGTATTTTCAGATTATTTTTCTGACGCCCGGATGGAGAGTTATCACTTCGAGAAGTCTGGACCGTTGATTTGCGTTGATCTTTTCAAAATTCAAATCTGTTAACCAAATCTGGCTTAATCCCTCTTTTAAAACGTTTTTAAATCTTCCCAAATCTGTTCCTCTAATCATCCCTAGGCTTACCCCCAACCTGCACCCCCTTAGCTCTACCCTATGCCCACTTAAGATTTTAAACTCAAAGCTGTGTAACAAATAAAATCTTATTATATACCCTAACCCTAAAATTAACCCTAACCCTAACCCTAAGTCGGTGCGCCGTCACCCCCCTCAAAATTCCCCGATCCCCTCTCCCATCTCGATCTCCCCCTCGCTCACTCACGGCGGCACGGCTCTCCGCCGCCGCCGACCTCAAATTCTTTCCCCCTCAGATCTCTCGCCCTCTCTCCGATCTCGCGCCGCCGCGGCCCCAGCGCACGCCTCCGCCCTCGCGAATCCCCTGCAAGCCACCGCGCCGACGATCTGATCACAGATCCCCCCCGTCGTCGCTAACTCGCCCTCACGCCGCCGCAGAGGCCCCCTCAGCCGCAGACCCGACGCCGGTCTCCCCGCGTCGTTCCCCCCTCTCTCTCCTACCTCGCGTCACCGTAGCCCCAGCGCCGCGATCCGCGCCTCCCGCCGTCGAAATCTTCCCCCGCCGCCGCGACTTCGCCCGCAGCAGCCGCCACCGAGCCCCGATCGCAAGCGCCGCCCCGCTCGCCTGGATCGTCGCACGACGCCGCCTGCCGTGGCCTTCCGACCGCCGCTCACGCTTTCTCCGACCACCTAGCCATCGCCGCCGACCGTCCACTAACCCCCGCAGCCCTCTCGATCGCCGGAGGAAGCTGCCACAGCCTCACCGGGCTGTCTTCCCGTCGCGCAGCGGCAACAGCAGCAGCTTGACGCTACTGCTGTGATTTTCAGGCGCCCCCTCGCCTGTCGACCGTCGCTGAGGCACCTCCGTCGCCTTGGGTCATCGGAGGATTCTTCCACCAGTCAGTAGCTCCGCCGAGAACCTGTTGCATGACCTTTCACAGCTGCGCAAAGCTCTGTAGAACTGCTGTGATCCTTCCGATCGGTGCACCGCCACGTCAGTTGCCTCCAAGACCCCCCTGAGGCCTTCGTGTTGCCCCGCGACACAACACCGTGCACTACTACCTCCATTGCCCGTTGTTTCGACGTCTATCACCCCGCTGTTCGCTGTTTTGCCGTGGACTGATCGCACTCGCTGAACACGCTTCGTCCACTGCCCGGACGAGTCTCACTACGCTACCCGTAGTTGGGACACTGTAGATGCCGCAGACACCCCTCCGTTCAGACCCTACGTCCGCACTACTTCAGACTCCGGAGAGGTTGGTTTTCTCGTAACTCGTAGCGAAACCCACCCGTAGCCAAAACTGAAAACCTAACTAAAATCGACAACTAAACTCGCTAAATTTATTTTCTGCTCCTTTAAAATGTTGTGAACAATAGAATCGACGATCGGACTTTTGAACTGTGCACATATGATAGAATCGTCGGATAGGCTGATCGGACACTTTTTGACTTGTGACAGTTAGGGTAGCCACGCCTAACTTAGAAATGAACCTAAATAGGATTTGACGAAAATCGAGACTTGACACCGTCGCCGTGATCCCTTTTCAGACGGACTACCGCGGACGCAACGACTAGACGAGACGCCCCGGACTGACGACGCACTCGCCATTCCAGGAAAGTGTATCCACTTGCGTTTGACTGTGCCTTAGTTCCAGTTTGTAGAACTGTTAGATTGTGTGTGATGAGAACCGGACGTGAAATGATAGCGTCCGGGACGACCCGAGACGGCTCAGACTTGACGACGAAGTCTGAGCCTGACAACAATAAACTGCTGACATCATAGGACTATCTTGCGTGTGTGTGCGTGTGGACACCCTAGAATAACACTCCCTACACTTGTCATGTCATGTCCTGTTACACAAAAAGCCTTCGGGCGTTTCGGATGCTTTCCTAGTGGAAGTGATCCCTGTTACACAAAAAGCCTACGGGCGTTTCAGATGCTTCCCGAGTGGAAGTGATCTATGTGTTCCCAAAAAAAAGCCTACGGGCGTTTCAGATGCTTCCCGAGCGGAAGTGATCTCCGTGATACAAAAAGCCTACGGGCGTTTCAGATGCTTCCCGAGCGGAAGTGATCTCCGTGATACAAAATGCCTACGGGCGTTTCAGATGCTTCCCGAGCGGAAGTGATCTCCGTGATACAAAAAGCCTACGGGCGTTTCAGATGCTTCCCGAGCGAAAGTGATCTCCGTGATACAAAAAGCCTACGGGCGTTTCAGGTGCTTCCCTAGCGGAAGTGATCTGTGTACTTCTTGTCCTGAGTCTCTGGGTTGGGGTAGGGTTGAGCGCGCGCACGGGGAGAGGGTCTGGCCGCCCTCGAACCTTAAGGCGTGAATCCTTTCGTGTCTCACTTGTCCTGTCCCGTCTTGTCTTGTCCTGTCCCGTCTTGTCTTGTCCTGTCCCGTCACGTCACGTCTTGTCTCGACACCTGTAGGTTAGTCCCGTAGTCGGTAGCACACGCTACGTCTACTGCTTGCTACGTTTTACTTTTCCTGCTACGCTACTTTTCGTTACTCAGTTATAACCTCAGCATGTTAATCAACCAGTAAACTGTTGTTTAAAGTTCGGTGCACTTGCAGTAAAGTCTAACCCTTCTTGTAGACTTTACCTGACGTACAGTTCCTTTCTCTTGGGTGCTGTACGTCAGGTGCTCAGCCAGAGTTCGTGGACGAGGCAGACTCACTGGAGTACGAGGAGCCGAGGACGTCGACCCAGAGTACGTGCTTGACAAGGACCAGACCTTGAGGTCTTTTAGTCGTCACTTTCAGAGGTTACTACTTTCAGTTTGCTTTTAGATAGTTTGTCGCCACGCTTAGGCTTCTTTTTAGACTTTGTATTTGTTGGATATTATATCTCTAACTTAATGAATGCAACTTCCTTTCCGTACTTTCTGTTGTTTCGAACTATATTAATGCAAGAACCTGAAAGTTTTTAAATGGTACCTCTACAGACGCTTATTGGGTCCGAGCTTCTCAGCTCTGGCCTAAGCAGACCTTAGTCACGCTTCGCCTCCGTCCATTTTGGGAAGCGGGGCGTGACACTTTCAACCACCGAGGCGGAATATATTGCCACCGGTGCTGCGTGTTCTCAGGTTCTTTGGATGAGACACACTCTTAAAGACTTTGGTATAAACTGTGATACTTGCCCTATCATGGTGGACAACCAAAGTGCAATATGTCTCTCTAAGAATCCGATACACCATTCCCGTTCAAAACATATAGATGTCTGTCACCATTTCCTAGATGATCATGTTGCTAAAAAGGACATCATTTTAGTGTACGTTGAAACCCAAAAGCAAATCGCCGATATTTTCACGAAACCACTCAAGGAAGACTCCTTTGTGCGGTTACGTCGAGAATTAGGGATTATGGGTGAATCCGAGATTTAGGATTCATATTTTCAATAATCTTGCATGATAATGATTTTTTTATATGTTCATGCTAGAATTATTGGGATTTTCTGGATTTATGATTGGATTTTCGGAATTTATGCTAGATGTGTTCATGCACGTCGTATTTATGATTTTCTATGTTTTATGGGGTAGAATAATATTGTTTGAGAGTATTTTGATGTATCGTCCAAGTGTGCTTAGGAGAGAAATCAAAATTTCTGATTTTCAAACTTTTGGACTCTCTTAGTCGGTCCCAGTTCAGTCATCGACCGACTAGATTCAGTTCTAATCGGTCAGTGAATGAACTTAGACCGACTAGATCTTGCCCTATTTTTGACTTTGGCTGCTGTTTGCACTTAGTCGGTTCAAGCTCATTGGCCGACCGACTAGATTGCATTCTAGTCGGTCAGCACTTGAACTTGGACCGACTAAATGCGTCAGGGGCAGTTGCGTCTTTGACTCGCTGAATCAACTTATAACCTCCCGCACCGATTAGAATTCATTCTAATCGGTGCGATATCTCTCCTCAGCCATAAACCCCCGCGACTCCTCATCTCCCTCTGCCGTGTGTCGACGTTTCCGGCCGTCGCCGACCGTCGCCGTTCACTCTCCTCCTCCGGTCACCTAGGGTATAACATCTCTCAGCTTTTAGGGTTCATTTTCAGCTTGATTTCTTTTCTTTCAATTTCCGTTCGTTTTAGGGTTCGTTTTAGGTTTTTACTTTCGTTCGATTTCGTTCGATCGATTTCGTCTCACGATCATGGTTAAGACTCAGATCCCCATTCGTCCTACCACTCCGTCTCCCATGACCATCGAGTCTCCTCCTACCGACCCTCCTCAATCCAAACGTCGTGCTAAAACCACTCGTCCCTCCTCTTCCTCGCCTCCCCTCAAGAAGAAGAGGACTACCGTTGCCAAGCCTAGAGCGACATCTCAACCCAAGCCCCAGCCTAAGAAGAAAATTTTGACTCCAGGCCCCTTCCGTGCTCCCACTCCTCCCGGTGACTCCGACGATGACTATATTCCGGAGACTGAGGCTACCGAGAAAGCCCCTACTCCTCCTCCTCGTACTTCGTCTCGTCCGTCTAAGGGGAAGGCTCCCATGCCTTTGGGTGGTGTCGATATCTCGTTATGTCGCGATGACCCGATGTGTCTCGCGGCATACAATCGTATTAAGCACTGTCCGTTGATTCTGGAGCACTTCGTTCAGTTTTCTGACTTTCCACATCTTGCAGATCTCCTCTCCTATAGCGGCCTTCTAGATTATCTTTGCCATGACCCCAAGGCGAATCCTCATCCATATACTCGACTCGTCAAATTATTCTATGCGAATCGAGTCCGAGGTGAGTATGATGACACCCACTCCATTGAGACCACTGCCTTGGGGACACCTATTGTCCTCACGGCAGAGATTTTAGGGGAGTTAATTGGTGTCTCATCCTCTGGCCTGCTCCCTGCTGATATCTCCGTGGATAATATCCACTATCTTGACCAGACCATGCTTCCTGAGATGTTCCATGTCATCCCTCCTGTCATGATTGGCGTCCCCTCTAAATCTTTCAAGCCTAATGTGTGGGTCATAAATTTGATTCTGAAGTCGTGCCTCCTCCCGAAGTATGGCTCCTCTAGCTTGCCCTCCCAGCCATTCTTGAAGCTTATCTACGCTCTTTTCATGGGGAGCGAGATAAATTAGGCTCGCATTATCCTTGATAAGATGGATTCCTTCAAGTGCATCCGGAAGTCCACAAAGTCAGCCCACATCCCATATCCTTGCCTATTGACTCTTGTCTTCCGACACTTCGGCGTTCCTCTCCCTCCTGATGACCAGCGTCCTTTGGGTCCTCCCCTGAACGCGACTGCCGTCAAGAAGTCTCTTGCGGCCTTGCGTCACGTTCAGTGGACTACCCCTTCTGCCACCGAGGGTACCTATTCAGCTGCTGCTCCTCCTCCTCCTCCTTCACTCTCTGAGTTTTCAGCTTCCTTGATCCGTCAGGAGTCTCGTATTTCTCGTTGTGAGGTGATGCTTGCTCGCATCTGCGCGTATCTGGAGATTGAGGTTCCTCCTACACTTCCTGACGAGGAGGTCATGGATGTTGATGATGATGAGGAGCGAGATGATTCTCCTGCTCATGCCCCTGAGGGTACTTCTGTTGGCACTTCTTCTGCTGGTGCTCCCGAGAGCACTCCTGCTGCCACCCTACCTTCTGTGGACACTTCTGTCGCTCCTGTGACCTACACACCTGTCGTTCCAGAGACCACCACCCCTTCTGCACAGCCTGCTGCTGCTGCTGATCCTCCCTCCGCCTCCTGAGCTTGCATTGGAGGACTCTCCCATGTGCACTTGGATGATATATTTGTTGTGAGAGAGTGGGGTAGGATAGTTGGGTGGTTATGTGTTTATGATGTATTTTTGGATGTTTTGTCGATGCATTTTGATGTATATTTGTTTTGATGTCTGTTGAGATATATGTTGTATGGTGTGCACCGATCTGATGATCGTTTGTGTTGTCGGATGTATACTTTTTGATGTACCATGTTATATATATACACACACACACACATCATGTTGCCATTTACTTCAGTGTGCACTTTATATTTTTTGTCTCTGATGTTGATTTCGTCGTTCGACGATTATATTGATTTAATAGAATTCTTTCTATGAAAACATAGAATTGTTTTCCATGCACTAAATTCATTAAGAATGTTGATATTGGATAGTATGTTACATAACTCAGTATGTGAAATTGATTTGAGTTTTGATGATTTCATTTTTCGATTTTCGACTATGGTCTCGTTGGCACACTTCGATTTTCTTCGTGATTTTACTTTGGTGTCATTTGAACCGTGGTCGTATTCTACGACTCTCGTGCTTTAATTTTTTAGCCATTGTTGTTGTCGTTGATCTCCTCCCGCTCTTTTTGCTAATGCCAAAGGGGTAGAGAATTAATAATGACGATGTGCTAAATGATAATTTAATGCAATTTACCATGAATCTAATTTGATGTGTTAGATTCAGGGGGAGTTAAGATATAAAAATGGATTTAGATCCTAAATTTCAATAATTGGATTCATATTTTATACTTTCCTCGTCTGCTTGATGCGTATGATTATTATTTAATATGGAATTAACGTGTCATCAATGCAGGGGGGGTAAGTAAATTTCTTTTGACTCATTATTATTGATTATTATTTATGTTGGTTTGTCATCACCAAAAAGGGAGAGAATGTTGAGTATTGATTCCCCGGATTTGGTTTTGATGATAAACAAACATAAATATCGTGAACTAACTCTTTGTGAGCGCAGTTATGGAGATCGTCGCCAAAATTCTACGTATATCAAAAGCGACATCTCAAGACTTCTCAAAGCACGTGATCGTGTGCTTGAAGCTTCGTTGAAGCTCTAGGAGCATTATTGAAGTCAAGAGATTCGGATTGAAGCTTTGAAGACGATTCGTCAAGTTTATTTTATAGTCTTCTAGCTTCTTTTCGTAGAATGTTAAGCCTTGAGTAGGACTTACATTATAATCTTCATAACGCTCATTTCATTAGAGCTAGGACTATCTTAGAAGCCCATAGAAACTTTCCCGAAGCTTCACGCTTCATTTCGCGGCTTCTAGTGCATCTTAGTTAGTTCAAGAAGAAGAACCAACCGACTAGATTGTCATCTAGTCGGTCAGTAATCCTTCTTGAACCGACTAGATCTCCTTGCTCAATTCAGCATTGTAACGACCCGCTCCCGGGGGCCCGTTACTTTTTTGATATTTGCACAGGTCCTGCAGGTTACCAGTGAAAACAAAATAGCCACGATGCAGAGATGTACAAAAAAATACCCAAATAGTGTTCAATTATTACAATCCATACTGTACAAGATGTCCCAACAAATATACATGAAAGAAGAAAAGTACATAAGTGAAAATATCTCTAAAGGCTGCGGTCGACTTCTGGCGCTATTAGCTCAAGAGCATCTATCTCCATCTGTACGTCGTCTGCGGTGCCACAGAGATGGAACCGTAGGTAAGTCACAACAATTCTAAGTATAGAAAAGAAGCAGTGCACAAGTATGACAAAAGTAACTACGTACGAGCAGATCAGAGTGAAAAGTAAAGTACTGAGTAACAACTGTACACAACTGAAAAGTAAAGGCAAACTGAACTGAAAGGAGAGAACCACTGTACTGTGGTAGTGTAAGTGTAAAGTAGGTTAGGAAATTGAAACATATTACTGCTGTAGCTAAAAGTACGACAAGTAAAGAACTGGTGACTGCACAAGTGTAGCAAGTAACGTGCATGTAAAGTAAAGGTGACTGTAGTGCGTAAAGTAAAAGTGACTGTGCAAAAATAACTACACTACGTGACTCAAGTCGGAGAGTACAATATGTGACCATCAAGTCCATCTCTTGCCTGGGCGCGACCCAGACGAATGCCAAAAACGCAGGCACGGTACATGTATTTTGCCGAAACACAGGCAGCGGGACGGTATGCCGAAACACAGGCAGCGGGACAGGAAGATTGAACTCCAGTCACTCCCGCACTCTCTCAAACTATGAGTTACCCCAAAAACCCCAGTGATGTGTCAAGTGTTCTATGTACATGTTCCTTTCATGATGTTCCACAAGATATTCCACACGATATTCCACAAGATATTCCACAAGATGTTCCACATGTTACTAGTCAAACCAAGATAACTGGTTGACTTTCTTATTGAAAACCAAAAAGCCAGACATTCTTTCCAAAGCAAGCTGGCCAAGCGAAGTGAGGATAAAGACAAGTCCAACATTTCGGGGTGTCTAGTATTGTTTAGCACACAATTTACCCAAATTGATGGTTGTGTGTTACAACCTCCAAAGTTGAAAGTTGGCAAAATAATCTGTAGTTGATTACTTCCCTATTAGATTAGGTCTCTAGTTCGGTTCAAGTCAAGTAGTCGTTCTGAGGCTACATGTAGTGTTCCTAAGTTCATACGGGGACACTTATCTAATTTTCTAATTTTAGAATTAGTCGTGACTTACCAATTTCGGGATTGATGTAGCAAGCTGGAATTTGATCTAGGGCTTCTACGGACGTTGGTGCACAAGAAGTGATACCTGCAATCACAAGAATACTCGGTTAAAGAACGCTACATTTTCTACTTAAATAATTTGATCGTTCTGATTTTCTAAACTGGTTGAAACGTTGTCGAAAACTGTTCTAAATTTTTCTATAGCCTAGATATAAGGAAAATAATTTTACTGTAAGAGGAAATATTTTTCGGAAGCTCATAGTAATTTTTATAATTTTTGAAAGCTCAAAAACAATTTAAAAACTATTTTTAATTAAGTAACATATTTATTCAATAATTTCTCTTGGATGCGATCTGTATCGGAAAGTTGCAAATAAGCTGTCAAAATGGCCGTCTCGGAGAGTACTTTAACATATATTTTTCTCACGTATTAGTTTACGTAAAAATAGCAAGTTACTGATTTTTGAATGAAAATAACCTATTTAACTTTTAGGGTTAAAAATTAATTCTGGAAAATCTAAGCGTCCGATTGAGACGAAACTAGAGCCAATGGGTCCAGAATGTCATTTCTGATTTTCCAAAGGTGGTCTCACATTTTTCCGATCCCTACATTATTTATTATTAATTATCTACTATAAAGCCCATATTATCTAATTAGCAAAATACGTAAATACGCGAATTTTATACGAAAATACGTTTTCGTATTTTATAAAAACGAAACGAAGTCACCTTCGTTTCTTCTTTGTACAAGCATGCAGCGGGGGCGGGGGCTTCGGTCGTCGGCGACTGGGGGCTCGGGCGGCGGACGTCGTGGCTACGGCGGCGAGGACGACATGTAAGCCCATCGGAGCTCGGAGCAGAGGGTTAGGGGACGGCGGTCGAGGCGGTGAAGCGTGGGGTGTCTTCTGTTGATGGCGAACGGCGGTGCACGGGGCTTCGACGTGGAGCTCGGGGTTCGTCTGTGCGGACAGAAGCGAGGATGAGGGGCAATGGTCGAAGCAGCGATCGGAGCGGGTTGCTCGGAGAACGGCGTGCGGCCGAGTTGACGTGGCGGTGAGTCTCCGGTGATGTGGTGTTGGGTCATGGAAGCTCGGCGAAGCCAAGGCAGCGTGACTGCGGAAATGTGGCGGAGCTCGGGGTTGCAGCAGGCTCTGTTGAGGACGACAGCGGCGGTGATGTCGTTGCAGGCGGAGGGTCTGCGACGGGGGCTCCGAGGGGAGGAGGTCGAAGGTGATAGCTCGAGGGTGCTCCGTCGTGAGTTGAGCTCGGAGAGAGCTCCGGTGGTGTCGAGATGGCGCCGTGAGGGCGGGGCGTTGTGGCGAAGGTGGTGGCTCGAGGGGGGCGATGCTTCGTCGGAGATGCCTCGAGGTGAAGCGGAGGAGCTTGCGGAGGGGTTTGTCGGTGTACGGGGCCAGGCGGAGGGAGGAGATGGGTAGGGGAGAGAACGAAGAAGAGAGAGTGTGTGATGACTATGGGTTAGCCTTATACGTGTTAATCGAATGGGAGAGAGAACTGAGAGAGAGAGGGTATGTGAGGCTGTGTGCGTGTGTTTGAGAGGGTGAGCTTGATAGGGAGAGGGTGAAAGAGAGAGAGAGCTGTGCGTGTTGGTAGGATCCTTGGGGGAAAGAGAGAGAGGCTAGGGGATTTACAGTGTGTGGGTTTAGGGTTACGGGTCCGGGCTGAGCGAGGAAGAGAGGATATTAGGGTATTTATAGATAACTAATTAGCATTTAGTCAATTGTAATTAATACGTTGGGTTGGTAATTAATAAGATTAGGTAGAACTTTAGACTAAATTTAGAAATGTCTAAACGTGTCCCCTAACACGTTTTAGTTATGGTTAGGGTAGGTAGTTAGGGTAATTTAATAGTTAATAGGGTAATTAGTAATTAAGTAAAAAGGTTAAACGTAATTAGTAGATAATGTCAAAAATACAAAATTATGATTTTGCCCCTACTAGTAAACGTGTCCGAAAAATTACGAAAACATACCCACGGGATCGTATCGTCACGAGGATCGCGAATACGAGATCCGTTTCAGGGTTTGAGCTAGGGGATACGAGTTTTAGGCCGAAACGTTTAGGAAGCGGGTTTGCGGGTTCTCTATCGATTTGACTTCAGAAAATTACGAAATTAATGTCAGAAGCCCTAAATGATCATAGAATGTTACCGTTGAAGTTTGAAAACGTTTTGATGATGTTTGAATAGAAAATAAATTCATTAAGCCAAAACGGTAATAACTGAAAATGAATTTTTATCAGAATTGTTTAGAGGTATTTGATGAAATCGGAAATTACTGAAATACATTATAACTAATCTGTTATTTCAAAATATTTTTTATAAGAAATTTTCGAAATCATAAAACTCCTGACAAACCATTATAAAATAGTTTAAAAATTGAAAATACGTGAATAGTTGCATCGAAAAATACGGACCGTTACATTCTACCCTCCTTAAAATAATTCTGTCCTCGGAATTTAAAATATCTTTCTAAAACAATTAATTGATGTTATGAAGAAGCTCAAGCAAATAAATGATAAAAAAAGTAATCTAATAAATCAAGTTGTAAATAACATGAAATATATTGTGATATTATAGCATCAAGAAAACAAGAGATGTTATAATCATAGCTTCCGTAACTATTTTTGCGACCAGTATCATCACAATAGTTACTCTGACTTCTCAAGTAGTCCAAAATTAACATGAGATAATAACATCACATGAAAATGAGGGCTATTATGATGACAACCTCTGTTCGAACTTGGAACCTGAGGTGATAAGCCAGTAGCAAGCTATTTAAACCACACCAAAAAGAAGAACATAACGCCTAAAATTTTCAACTCATGTTAATGATGATTACTAGGTCTAGATGTTAATCATGTAAATCATCGTCATAGCATACATAAACGTAAGGGCTAAACCTAGTGCATCCGCGCTGTTACAACTTAACCAGCCGAACACAAAGGACTTCATCTGCCACGCTACCAAATTACAAGCCAATATCCAGATCAACACTAACAGGCAAATATAAGGCCAATTCTCGCGGGTCAAGATCATTGCTACCACTTTTTCCAGCAATCTCCATAACATCCAACAAGAAGTCAACATCCTAGCCGTCTCCCAAATCCGAGCACAGGACCGACATCCAACTTCAACACCTAAGGCCAGAAGCAAGCCAATACTCATTCCCAATGATACTGCTTGCCAATACCATTGGTCGACATCTATGGCTATCACCATCAGTCCTAAGCAATTCAACAACCAAAAACTCACAAACCAACCAACACGAAGGAGCGGCCCTAAGATGGAATCGAAGTGGGGTAGCTCGAGGGGGAAGAACCAGAAAAAGGAGCTCGAAATAATGCCAAGAGCGGCGGGTTCCCAATATCCCGACCACATGGCAACAGCGAGGGCGACGGTGAGGACTGTCGCTAAGGCCAAGAATCCCAAAACAGAACGTCGAGGGGCCATCGGTGGCTGCGGGTCCATGGCGGCGAGGGCTGCGACTGGCTGACGATCCATGGTGACGGCCTCCTGGATGGGGTGGTGGAGCTTCGGGTGAGGTTGGAGGAGCTTGAGGCGAGATGGTCGAGTTCGCTTGGGGAAGAGGCCGGGAGGAGGAGTGGGAGTCGATACGGCGTAGGGGAAACCACAGGGTGGCTTGGTGAGGAAGGAGAGGGGTTAAAAAGAAAGGGGAACCGAAAGTCGTCGGTAGGGGGCTAGGTTAGGCGGGACCGGGGCTCGAGGTGAGGAAGAGGACAAAAGGCAATAAAGAGGAGGAGAGATGGTAGGCGGGAAAAAGATACGTCTCATAGGCACAAGATGAGAGTAGGGGTTAGAATAGAAATACGATCTCAAGAAGACGTAATAGCCTACACTCGTACATCGGGTTTGGCTCGTCTCAAATTCTCTAGCATCATCCTCCAATACTTCCGAGCGTTCTTCAATTCGCTTCCGTTGTCGAACTCGAACTTCTGGTGATCGAAAATCGAATGCTACCCTCCTTAAAATAGACGTAGATAGAGTTCAGGCGAACTAAACGCGATTAAGAAGAATGATCAGAAGGCCATCATTAGCTAAAGAAAGCTTGATAGTGAAGAAGATCGATGGCATTACATAATAATGATTCACGTCCTTGCGGTCCAGCGGAACACGGCCAGGGAAGTGACTAAGCTAGGATCACTTACCCCAAGTCCAGCAAGGGTGATCCAACAAACTTAGCCAAGCACATTGACCGGATCATGGTCCATTGAAGAAAGCTTATCATTTATATGCTTGCCATCATCAACTGAAGGAAAGGTGATGAAGATGAAGTGGGTAGATAGTTCAACCTATGAAAAATCACTATAACGGTTAGCAAAAGAGGTTACTAGGGAGGGTATAACCAAGAATGGAACACAAGTTCCTAAGCAAGGATTAAGAGTTCAAAGGAAGATGATGGGAATCAAGGAAGATCAAGGAAGCTGGGTAATAAGAACATTTCACCCGTATATCCAATACAGGTGAACACTCGAGACATCTTGTACTCGAGGTTAATTTGAGTATTTTATACTGTACACCCTGATCTTGCTATATTGTTCACGAGGTAGTTAGCACGGACCTGCATGGGCCACCAAAACTTGTAACGACCCGCTCCCGGGGGCCCGTTACTTTTTTTATATTTGCGCAGGTCCTGCAGGTTACCAGTGAAAACAAAATAGCCACGATGCAGAGATGTACAAAAATACCCAAATAGTGTTCAATTATTACAATCCATACTGTACAAGATGTCCCAACAAATATACATGAAAGAAGAAAAGTACATAAGTGAAAATATCTCTGAAGGCTGCGGTCGACTTCTGGCGCTATTAGCTCAAGAGCATCTATCTCCATCTGTACGTCGTCTGCGGTGCCACGGAGATGGAACCGTAGGTAAGTCACAACAATTCTAAGTATAGAAAAGAAGCAGTGCACAAGTATGACAAAAGTAACTACGTACGAGCAGATCAGAGTGAAAAGTAAAGTACTGAGTAACAACTATACACAACTGAAAAGTAAAGGCAAACTGAACTGAAAGGAGAGAACCACTGTACTGTGGTAGTGTAAGTGTAAAGTAGGTTAGGCAATTGAAACATATTACTGCTGTAGCTAAAAGTACGACAGGTAAAGAACTGGTGACTGCACAAGTGTAGCAAGTAACGTATTACATGTATTTTGCCGAAACATATTACATGTATTTTGCCGAAACACAGGCAATGGGACGGTATGCCGAAACACAGGCAGCGGGACGGGAAGATTGAACTCCAGTCACTCCCGCACTCTCTCAAACTATGAGTTACCCCTAAAAACCCTAGTGATGTGTCAAGTGTTCTATGTACATGTTCCTTTCCTGATGTTCCACAAGATATTCCACACGATATTCCACAAGATATTCCACAAGATGTTCCACATGTTACTAGTCAAACCAAGACAACTGGTTGACTTTCTTATTGAAAACCAGAAAGCCAGACATTCTTTCCAAAGTAAGCTGGCCAAGCGAAGTGAGGATAAAGACAAGTCCAACATTTCGGGGTGTCTAGTATTGTTTAGCACACAATTTACCCAAATTGATGGTTGTGTGTTACAACCTCCAAAGTTGAAAGTTGGCAAAATAATCTGTAGTTGATTACTTCCCTATTAGATTAGGTCTCTAGTTCGGTTCAAGTCAAGTAGTCGTTCTGAGGCTACATGTAGTGTTCCTAAGTTCATACGGGGACACTTATCTAATTTTCTAATTTTAGAATTAGTCGTGACTTACAAATTTCGGGATTGATGTAGCAAGCTGGAATTTGATCTAGGGCCTCTACGGACGTTGGTGCACAAGAAGTGATACCTGCAATCACAAGAATACTCGGTTAAAGAATGCTACATTTTCTACTTAAATAATTTGATCGTTCTGATTTTCTAAACTGGTTGAAACGTTGTCGAAAACCGTTCTAAATTTTTCTATAGCCTAGATATAAGGAAAATAATTTTACTGTAAGAGGAAATATTTTTCGGAAGCTCATAGTAATTTTTATAATTTTTGAAAGCTCAAAAACAATTTAAAAACTATTTTTAATTAAGTAACATATTTATTCAATAATTTCTCTTGGATGCGATCTGTGTCGGAAAGTTGCAAATAAGCTGTCAAAATGGCCGTCTCGGAGAGTACTTTAACATATATTTTTCTCACGTATTAGTTTACGTGAAAATAGCAAGTTACTGATTTTTGAATGAAAATAACCTATTTAACTTTTAGGGTTAAAAATTAATTCTGGAAAATCTAAGCGTCTGATTGAGAAGAAACTAGTGCCAATGGGTCCAGAATGTCATTTCTGATTTTCCAGAGGTGGTCTCACATTTTTCCGATTCCTACATTATTTATTATTAATTATCTACTATAAAGCCCATATTATCTAATTAGCAAAATACGTAAATACGCGAATTTTATACGAAAATACGTTTTCGTATTTTATAAAAACGAAACGAAGTCACCTTCGTTTCTTCTTTGTACAAGCATGCAGCGGGGGCGGGAGCTTCGGTCGTCGGCGACTGGGGGCTCGGGCGGCGGACGTCGTGGCTACGGCGGCGAGGACGACATGTAAGCCCGTCGGAGCTCGGAGCAGAGGGTTAGGGGAAGGCGGTCGAGGCGGTGAAGCACGGGGTGTCTTCTGTTGATGGCGAACGGCGGTGCACGGGGCTTCGACGTGGAGCTCGGGGTTCGTCTGTGCGGACAGAAGCGAGGATGATGGGCAATGGTCGAAGCAGCGATCGGAGCGGGTTGCTCAGAGAATGGCGTGCGGCCGAGTTGACGTGGCGGTGAGTCTCCGGTGATGTGGTGTTGGGTCGTGGAAGCTCGGCGAAGCCAAGGCAGCGTGACTGCGGCAACGAGGCGGAGCTCGGGGTTGCAGCAGGCTCCGTTGAGGACGACAGCGGCGGTGATGTCGTTGCAGGCGGAGGGTCTGCGACGGGGGCTCCGAGGGGAGGAGGTCGAAGGTGATAGCTCGAGGGTGCTCCACCGTGAGTTGAGCTCGGAGAGAGCTCCGGCGGTGTCGAGATGGCGCCGTGAGGGCGGGGTGTTGTGGCGAAGGTGGGGGCTCGAGGGGGCGCTGCTTCGTCGGAGATGCCTCGAGGTGAAGCGAAGGAGCTTGCGGAGGGGTTTGTCGGTGTACGGGGCCAGGCGGAGGGATGAGATGGGTAGGGGAGAGAACGAAGAAGAGAGAGTGTGTGATGACTATGGGTTAGCCTTATACGTGTTAATCGAATGGGAGAGAGAACTGAGAGAGAGAGGATATGTGAGGCTGTGTGCGTGTGTTTGAGAGGGTGAGCTTGATAGGGAGAGGATGAAAGAGAGAGAGAGCTGTGCGTGTTGGTAGGATCCTTGGGGGAAAGAGAGAGAGGCTAGGGGATTTACAGTGTGTGGGTTTAGGGTTACGGGTCCGGGCTGAGCGAGGAAGAGAGGATATTAGGGTATTTATAGATAACTAATTAGCATTTAGTCAATTGTAATTAATACGTTGGGTTGGTAATTAATAAGATTAGGTAGAACTTTAGACTAAATTTAGAAATGTCTAAACGTGTCCCCTAACACGTTTTAGTTATGGTTATGGTAGGTAGTTAGGGTAATTTAATAGTTAATAGGGTAATTAGTAATTAAGTAAAAAGGTTAAACGTAATTAGTAGATAATGTCAAAAATACAAAATTATGATTTTGCCCCTACTAGTAAACGTGTCCGAAAAATTACGAAAAAATACCCACGGGATTGTATCGTCACGAGGATCGCGAATACGAGATCCGTTTCAGGGTTTGAGCTAGGGGATACGAGTTTTAGGCCGAAACGTTTAGGAAGCGGGTTTGCGGGTTCTCTATCGATTTGACTTCAGAAAATTACGAAATTAATGTCGGAAGCCCTAAATGATCATAGAATGTTACCGTTGAAGTTTGAAAACGTTTTGATGATGTTTGAATAGAAAAGAAATTCATTAAGCCAAAACGGTAATAACTGAAAATGAATTTTTATCAGAATTGTTTAGAGGTATTTGATGAAATCGGAAATTACTGAAATACATTATAACTAATCTGTTATTTCAAAATATTTTTTATAAGAAATTTTCGAAATCATAAAACTCCTGACAAACCATTATAAAATAGTTTAAAAATTGAAAATACGTGAATAGTTGCATCGAAAAATACGGACCGTTACAAGCATCTTCAATGTTGACCAATTAGTCGGTCCAAGAAGGTTCATCGACCGACTAGTTGTCAAACTAGTCGGTTAGGAATCCTTCTTAGACCGACTAGTTATAACTTAATTTTCACAGCCTAGCTACTGTTTACTCTTAGTCGGTCCAAGAACAACCATCGACCGACTAGTTGTGAAACTAGTCTGTTGGAATTTGTTTTTAGACCGACTAGTTCTCTTGTGTTCAGCCTATTGAATTTCAACTGCTTAGTCGGTCAAAGAACACTCACCGACCGACTAGTTGTCAAACTAGTCGGTTGGCAAGTCTTCTTAGACCGACTAGTTCTTTATCTCCTGAACTATCTTTCTTGGCTGTGAACCTTTTAGTCGGTCCAAGAAGAATCACCGACCGACTAGTTGAGAAACTAATCGGTCAGTGATCCTTCTTAGACCGATTAGACTGCTTCAGAAATAGATCCGTTGGAGCATTAAATGCACGAATTTTCCCTCTCTCTCCTCTCTATCCTATATAATCTTGTGATGCTTCTTCATAGCATTCAAGGCTGCCATTATTGAGTTTTAGAGATCAAAGAGAGAGCATTTAATTCTTATTTCCAAGCTCACTCATTTCTCACAAGAATCTCTCCAAACTCCTTGAGCCCTAATTTCCTCAAGAGAGATTCTCTTCATTATGAGCCTCTCAAGCCAAAAGCTTGATTCAAAGTCTCCAAACTCCATCCTAGCCTTCGATCGCTTTTCATCTTGGTGGAGCTAGGGTTTGGTGACTTCTTCTTCCTCAAAATCCTCCTTGCCCTAAAATCGTAAGTTTTACTCAAGGCATAGGATTTTGTTGGTAAGTATTTCATTGTTTCATTTACATTGATATTGCTAGTTTTTCTCTCGGTTTATGAGAGAAGTTTGTGATCCCGGTTTGTGGGAGTCACATTTCGATTTGTGTATGATTTGATCTTGTAGATGTTTTCTACAAGAATTTCATAGTGCAAACTTGGGTTAGAGGATTCTAACTCAAGTAGCCGGAGGAGATCCGGGTGTTTGGGACGTAGGATCACCGGGAACAAGTCGGGGAGACTTGGGTGGATCCGAACCCGTTATATCGTTTGTTTGCATTGTCTTTTATTGTTGTCATATTTTCATTTCCGCATTGTTGGTTGAGTTTGCAAGATAATTAGGAATTATAATCTTGATTATTTTAAAGTAGTATTCACCCCCCCTCTAGTACTTGTGCAGTAGCTATCAGGGTATTACACGAGCTCCCCTCCACGATGACCCCCAGCCTGCAGGCTTCATACGCCGCTTGCCGACGGTGCCAACCCCCACCTCCTCGACCCTCCTCTCACCGCCACCTTCGCCCGCCTTCATCCGCTCCGCTACAAACCCCGACCAAGCACCGGAGCACTGCTCCTTCCTCCGACGTCGAACCCAACAGCCCCCCGTTGTTTTCCCTTGATCCGACTAATCCACTATGTACGGGGTGACGTCGTCGCTGCACCGTCGCTGCTCGCCGCCCTTAACCCCGACGTCGCCGCCTCGTCGTTCTTGCCGCACGTCGCCGCCCTCCAAGCCTCACCGGGCGATGTTGAAACTCCGCTGCATGCTTCGAAAGGTGAGAAAGAGCGAACGTTTTTAAAAATAATACGAAAATACGTTTTTGAATACGTATATAAATACGTACGGTAAGGGCTGATCATGATAAATTGATTATAAATCGTACAGGCCTCAGAAAAATACGAGATCAGTCCCAGAAAATCAGAAATGACGAAACGGACTTATTGGCGCTGGTTTCATCGCCAAAAAGCAAGTATATCTCTCACAGTGAATTTTCACAGGCAAAACTTAAATAAGCTAAATTTCTTTTAAAAATCGTATCTTGAGATTTTCACGTATACTGACATACGAGAAAAATATATGTCGTAGTACAAGTAAATACGATCGTTTTGACCCCTTGTTGGAAGAATTCTGTCGTACGGTTTGCTCTAAACAATTCTTTTAACATATGTCTTAAAAGTGATTTCTTGATTTAAAAATTGTTTTTGGCCCTTTTAAATTGTTTAAAATTGCTTAAAAATTATTTAACAATCTTGAAAAATAGCTACTAGCCTTAGGAAAATATTTTAAGCTAATTTAAACTCATTTGCTTAGTTAAATTCATTTCTTGCTCATTCTCTTATATATTTAAGTAATTTTTACGTTTTCGTTTAATTGATAATCAATTCGTGAAGTCGTGATCTTTTGCAAGATTATTATACGAACTATTGAAACACCAAGATTGAATTGACTGAATGGAAGATGGAACTTCTACAATAATGAATGGAAGATGGAGCTTTAATATAATGAATGGAAGATGGAATTTCAACAATAAATAGATAGTACACATCCTCTTGGCCCGACACTTGACCTGACCATGGGATTGAGGTTGTCTATGATCACAAGTGTTGTAATGCACGTATGTGTGAAATACTTTTTGCGTGTGTGTGTATAGTAATTTTATTGTGTGTATAGTAAAATGGTATTTTCATGATAATTGGTGATGCTGAGATAGCTATTAATGAATGATATTAGTATTATTGAAGGTTGGTTGTTATTTTTGGTGATGTTATTGTAAGTTTTGGTATAGTATTACTATTGTTATTATTGTTGATGTAGATTCATAGAATCATTACTATTGTTAAGGCCTGAGTTAATTTTAGTAGTTAGCTAGGGTGGGTTGTTGGGCTTGAATATGAGATGAGAGAAGGGGAATGAGAAATTTTTAATAGAATGGCAAACTTGTGAATATCCACTTCTTTACCTTTTCTACAAACTTCTTCTCTCCACCTTCTTTGATTAATTCCTTCCCTTCTCCACATTTTCCCCAACCCAGGCCGAAACCCCCACGTTTCCCCTTGCTGCCGAATTTTGGTGGAGGGAATGGATGAGAAAAAGAAGAAGAAATGAAGAGGAAAAAGAGAGGTTTGAAGCCCTAATCTTTTCCCCTTCCATCTCCCTCAATTTCTCCTCTTCCTCTCATCTCCATGGCCAAACCCTTAACCCAAAAATCTGTCCAATCTGGCCGAAATCTGTTCTTGCCTTTTTTCCTTCAATTTCAAGCACGAACTCCCTTGTTTCATGCTTCTTTTGAGCCCTAATGTGTTTGGAGCTAGGAGGAGGTGATTCCAAGGCCTAGGATGATGAATTTTGGAGGGGTGATGCTCAAATACGGGATTCTTGGAGCTTGGTGGGTTCTTGGAGGAGGGTGAAGCTCATTATTTTTATGGTAGTCGGATGTTGGAGATCCTCGGAGCTATAGTTGGAGGCCCCTTAGCGCTGTGGGTTGGTGATGAGGGTTATGTTAGTATGTGGGTGGTTTGAGTGAGTGATCTTGTACCCATTTGAGAAGTGGGTTGTTGTTGTGCATGAGATTGTATATGAGAAGTTGTATTTGGATATTTGTAAGTATATTCATATGTGATTCAGTTGTTGGTTCTTGTATCTCCGTGTTGTCTGGAATACTACAGGTACTATCCCAACAGTACGCAGTGGACCTGCCGCTTGAGCTTTGAAATTTTGTATCTCCTTCGTAACACCCGCCTCGTCGGGAATACCTGATACGGATTTGTACTTATCGGGTATCCCGGGGAGCGGGGTGTTACATTTGGTGGCCCATGCAGGTCACCGCACTGCGACTGTGTAGGGTGGTGTGTGTAGTGTTCTGAGAGTAATTGAGTCCTAAGGTGGGTAGAGTCCAGCCTTGGGATAGGACCTGGATATCAGAAGCTTAAGGTGTAGAACCTCTGAGGGTGGACATTAGAGTGTTGATTGAGTATGTATGCTTATGCATATGTATATGATGTATGTGTGTATGTATGTATACTTATGTGTTGGTAGCTATATAAGCATTGAATGGCCTGTCGAGTATATTGAGACGATATACTCCTTTGTGTAATTATGATCGTATATGACTATGGTATGTGTATGAATGATTATATGGCTATGTGATTGTATTTGAATTATATGTGTTAATAATTGATTAAAGGATTAACATATGAGTAGTGTGAAAAATTGAGTTATCTACTTGATTGAGGTGCATGTAGTGTATAGATTCATTGCAAGGTGGTTATATACTGTATGTGATGTGCACATGTAGAGTGTGCGGATGCGTGAGTGGATCCTTGAGCTCCACCCATGCATGTGCGGATATGCCCTAAGAGTATTAGTGTTGTGAGTTGATATACGTGATAAGTATATGAAACACGTATGCACAAATGACGGTATTTTTGCATGGTTATTTATGTATATTAATATTGCTATGGTAGATCTTGTGTGCTGATACATTTATGAATGTTGGATGGATATTAAGGGACATACATGGTTGTATGTCTGGGTGCAAGAGGTGCATGTGTTTATGTGTTAATGAATGGTAGCCTATGAGTAATGTGTTGGGACTATCTTATTGATTGATCTCTAGGCTGTCTATAAATATGGTGTGCTGTCTGTAGCTGTATAATGTGGTAGCTATGTACATAGTTATAGTGTGTTGTCTGTATGGATCCTTGTGTTCCACTCAGGTATGAGTGGGCATGCCCTGGGCGTGTTAGAGTTGTGTGTTTGATATATGAACATATGTAAGATGTATACGGTTGCATGTCTGGCTGTAAGCGGGTGCGCTTACACCGGTGTGAGGATAGATATAGTGATATCTGGGTGTATGGATGTTGATGTGTAAGACTCTATGTATGACATATGTGTATATGTTCAAATGTGTACATGGTGACATAGATGGTTGTATGACTCAGGATGGCAGTGCATGTGGGTATGTTTGAAATGTTATACTTGTGTGTAGTTGACCTAGTAAAAGTGTTGGTATATGAATGTGCTTTATCTATATGGGGTAGAGTGACCATATATATTTCTATTCACCCTTAGCTATGTCCTAAGTTAGAAAGTTCCAGGACGAACTTTATTTTTAGGTGGGTAGATTGTAATGCCCGTATGTGTAAAATACTTTTTGCGTGTGTGTGTATAGTAATTTTGTTGTTTGTATAGTAAAATGGTGTGTTCATGATAATTGGTGATGCTGAGATAGCTATTAATGAATGATATTGGTATAATTGATGGTTGGTTGGTATTTTTGGTGATGTTATTGTAAGTTTTGGTATAGTATTGTTATTATTGTTGATGTTGATTCATAGTATCATTACTATTGTTAAGGCCTGAGTTAATTTTAGTAGTTAGCTAGTGTGGGTTGTTAGGCTTAGTGTTTAGGCTTGAATATGAGATGAGAGAAGGGGATGAGAAATTTTTAATAGAATGGCAAACTTGTGAATATCCACTTCTTTACCTTTTCTACAAACTTCTTCTCTCCTCCTCCTTTGATTAATTCCTTCCCTTCTCCACGTTTTCCCCAACCCAGGCCGAAACCCCCACGTTTCCCCTTGCTGTCGAATTTTGGTGGAGGGAATGGATGAGAAAAAGAAGAAATGAAGAGGAAAAAGAGAGGTTTGAAGCCCTAATCTTTTCCCCTTCCATCTCCCTCAATTTCTCCTCTTCCTCTCATCTCCATGGACAAACCCTTAACCCAAAAATCTGTCCAATCTGGCCGAAATCTGTTCTTGCCTTTTTTCCTTCAATTTCAAGCACGAACTCCCTTGTTTCATGCTTCTTTTGAGCCCTAATGTTAGCTAGAGCTATATGGGGGAGTTTGGAGCTAGGAGGAGGTGATTCCAAGGCCTAGGATGATGAATTTTGGAGGGGTGATGCTCAAATACGGGATTCTTGGAGCTTGGTGGGTTCTTGGAGGATTTTTGGGTGAAGCTCGTCATTTTTATGGTAGTCAACCGTTGGAGATCCTCGGAGTTGTAGTTGGAGGCCCCTTAGCTCTGTGGGTTGGTGATGAGGGTTATGCTAGTATGTGGGTGGTTTGAGTGAGTGATCTTGTACCTATTTGAGAAGTGGGTTGTTGTTGTGCATGAGATTGTATATGAGAAGTTGTATTTGGATATTTGTATGTATATTCATATGTAATTCAGTTGTTGGTTCTTGTATCTCCGTGTTGTCTGGAATACTACAGGGACTATCCCAGCAGTGCACAGTGGACCTGCCGCTTGAGCTTTGAAATTTTGTATATCCTTCGTAACACCCGCCTCTTCGGGAATACTTGTTACGGATTCGTACTTATCGGGTATCCCGGGGAGCGGGGCGTTACAAGTGTTACAGAGTGGCATGATACACCCATACTAAATTACCTCCAACACATTACGGGGGTTAGATCCTTGACCGTCGCCATATCGGGACGGTGGGTACCGCCTCGGAGTTACTTCCGCCGCAGGGCGGATGTTGGTTATCTCTCGCACTCTTGGATATGGACTTATCACTAGAATAGACTGGATATTGAATATTGTTCTAATCTCTTTTTCTACAGGTTGTTACCGTTTTGGCCATCAAATGCTAAATTGTCACAGGTTGCTGATCGTATTGCAAATTGTTATAAATGATTAAATTGTTGCAGGTTGCAAATTGCTGGGAATACTTAAACTGCTATAACTCTAAAATGCTATACCTCTTTCCTATTAAACTTATCACAGCTTTGTTTACTTTAAAATACCTAACGTTTTGGTTTTGAGATTATCTTACCGAGTAAACCTCGCTGATGGACATTTCACTTTGTTGTTTTACGAAATGTCCGTCAGGTATTGATAGTGAGTTCACTGAATACATTGCTACAGGAGTCGAGCCACTGCTCAAAGACTACGTGGAGTACCTATCCACGAAAGACTAGACGTTTACCTTCACGACTGCTCTTTTAAACATTTGAAATAATGTAATTTGTGTACTTTGTTTGTATCGGTTATGCTAGGCCCAAGGTGTATCTTAATTATTGTACGCTGGATATGTAATAATGTTGTTTGGACTGCTTCTTAAATTTGTATGCAAGGACCTGCAATTTCTACACAGACGCTTAGTGTGTTTAAGCCAAGGAGGAATAAAAGATTTTAAAAAGAAAAAATTACTCCGCCTTGTTTTAAGCACATCGCTGACCCGCTCGCGTCCTCGCTACCGGTAGAATGGGAAGCGGGGCGTGACAAATACAGATGGGATGGAACCTAGTCGGTGACTAGACAGACACTTTGGGTGGGGTTGTTTCATGTAGTAGAGTCCGTAAATGTGGCTTGAACATCTTACGGCTGCCTCCATACCACATTAATGGAGGTAAGCATCTTGGCCATCTTCCAGGTTAGGAATGGCAAGAAGCGTCATGGTAAGCCCCGATGATCGGGTGTATCGAGAACATTTACCTACTCAGACATGGACTTATCACGAGCACAAATAATCAAATACTCAATATACAACTGCTTTATTTTTTGAACTGCAAATCCATACATGCTCGTACTTTACTTTTCTGCACTTATTATTCATAAATATGAACTAACGTTCTTTTGTCCTTTTATAAGTTATTCTTTATTTCATTACTTTAAATATCTTACCGAGCTTATCGCTGGCATATATTTTAATGTATTTATGAAATATATGTTAGGTTCAGAGTCAGAGTACATCGAGTATCCTACTTTTGGGGATCATATCTTAGAGGTGGACCCCGCTAATCAGAGCTACGAGGACGCTGAGATCCTCCCTGCTGAAAAATAGAGCAAGCTATTTCTATTTCAGTTTTATTAATTAACTTGTTGTTTTTAGGTGTGTTTACTTTCAGCAGATTGTACGGCTATGCTAGGACTTAATGGCTTTGTATACTTTATTTTAAAAACGCTAGTGTTAAAAATGTAATGACTATTTATGTTGCTTCTGAGAAATTCGCGTGTAATGACCAGCTTTGCTAAAACAACGCTTATTGTGCTTAAGTCAAAGAAGAAAGAAAATAATAATAATATGCACATGCGGACCCGCTCGCATCCTCGCTCCCAAGTATAATGGGAAGCGGGACGCGACACTAAGTTGATCTCACAAGATCCGAAGACGGATTGATTGTTCGCTTGGTGTGTGAACCGATTTTTCAAGCCCTAATTCCCTAGCTGGTTGTTAGGGTTTGTAATTCTGCGGTGTCCCAGATTTTCGCGCAACAATTTACATGTATGTTTTATCTTTTAATATTTTGTTTGATATGTAATTTTTAATAATCACATATTAGAATTGCAATTGAAGAGCCCGCTCGAAAGCCCAATGGCAAACCCAAAAGCCCGTCTGGTTGGATGAGGGCTGCCATTTAAAAGGCCATGGGTCAGGACCGGGTCGGATTTTAAGCCCACGGTATATTGGGGCAGTGGTCTGGCGCCTATCCTCCACCCGATTCAGTCACGATTAGACACAACACGCTGACACACAACGCCGTTTTGGTGATATGGCAAGCAGTATTGTTCACGGTGGCATACAACATATCTGAAGGAAGAAGCATGGCAACATTGCTACATACTTCGCATGGGTAACTGAAACCTTGGAAACTGTCACAATGAATATACATTAGTTTCAAAAATAATAATTAGAATGTAGCATACAGACCATTGCCTAAGGTGGAAATTTCATGAGCGATCTAAGATATATTTACATCTACACAGTTTTACGACGGAGCAATCTTATTGCTGCAACAAAACTCGGCCTTTCACTCGGTCTATACTTCACCTATCTACTTAATTGTATAATTCTTTGATTCAAGACTAGGGTCTTAATCGATCTCAACCGTCCATCCCTTCGTGTCATCGACGAGCCCCATCTGGATGCCTGTGAGAGATTTGTGCAGCCTCTGGGACACTGATCCATCTCCAGTTGTGTACTCAAATCTGCAGACCACATGGACGCACAGTTCAGCACTAGCAATCGAAACGTATATTTGGAGCACCAAGATGCAGATACATACATTCCTCAATGAGGATCAAAATCTTGATATGCACGAGTATCAGATATCGATATCTCATATAACAATATGTTCGGTCAATAATATTACTTACCTATTGCAACATATGTGTCGTACGAACCATAAGTAGCAAACTATCCAGGTACAAAGAGAGTATAAATAGGAGAAAATAGCTAAATTTCATCTTATATCAGAAGCTATTTCGCTTTCACGCAGCCAACATGCTAATTACCTCATATCACGGTAAGTGATGCTGCCGACAGGAGAAACGACGACGGCAGTCCCCGTGCAAAATACTTCGTCTGCATCAGCTAGTTCCTCGACGGAAACTAGCCTTTCCTCAATCTGGTGAACATAGAAGAAGAACTGCTCTAAGTTCTCATGGAACATTTCGAATGCACAACTTTTATGCAATGGATGCACAACTTCCGTGATACCTGATACCCGTGGTCGCGGGCAATCTCGATGATGCTTCCGCGTGTTACACCAGCAAGAATAGTCCCCTGCGTGATTGGAGTTGAGATAACACCATCCTGCACACATTGCAAAGCTAGCATCAATATCTCAGGGCCATATTCGTAATACCTAAATGTTGACGAATAGACGAGCTCAGATGTGCAACACTACTGCCTTCACAATGAATATGTTACAAGAAGAGGCCTCCTCCAAATACTTTTTCTCCACACAATCAAGATACAACACATCTGTGAACCCTTTACTCTTGGCCACCGTTTGTGCCTTCAAAACCTGCAGCACAAGGAAGAGCTCGTGACGTTGCCGTGGTATATTAAGGAACAACGCAGGAAAATTCTAACATCTTCAATTATCGACTGTTACTTACTGGCGCGTAGTTGGTGATTGTTTTCACGCCGCCAGTCCCTCCAGGAGTGGCGCGATGAATTTCATCTTGTACAAGTAGTTTTATTGGCGCCAAACCCTCCTGCAAAAACGAATTATCACCCAATACGTTTGGTGATCGGTTTCTATTCAAATATATAGACAACAGTTTACAAGAAAAGGAAGTAATGAAGATTTGTACAATCTAACTATGTTAACAAATTATCTACAATCAAGGAGAAAGATTGGTTAAAACTTCCTTAACACGCAGTAGTATAATGGTCTGAATTACAACTATGAATGATCAAGAAGTAAGGATTCTTGCCTTGAAATATGTTCCAACCGGCGACGCGTAGACTAGAAATGTGTACTCGGGCGCCGGCGCCAACCCAAGCACAGGCCCGCTTCCGATGAGCAAGGGCCTGAGGTACAGGGATCCCTTCCCTTGGGGTGGAACCTGTTCGAGTTCAAAACCAATCGATAAGGTTACATGCTGGGTGAATGAATCGGTGCAGCAAAAACGTTTCGATTGTTTCGAGCACAGACCCAGCGCTTGTTGGCCGTCACAGTTTGCTTGACGGCGCTAACAAATTGGTCCACCGATGGTGATGGCATGCACATCCTCGCAGCGCCCATCTGCATTCGTAGCGCATTCTCCTCAGGCCGGAACAGCAAGAATCCACGGCCATCTCTTTTTCTGTGAGCTTTAAGACCTTCAAATAGACCCTATACATAATCGTCGTTAAACTTTAAAGATTCAAAAGATTGAGAATGTCCAGGTGAGAAAAGATCATTCAGCTAGATAATGACCTGCCCGTAGTTTAGAACTCCGGATGATGGGCTCAGCTCGATGTTGCCATAAGGATTGAGTTGTCCACACGAGAATTTATCGTCCATCGAGCATCTCATGACGTACATGTAATCGGTCTGCACCACACCAAATCCGAGCTTGTCCCAGTTCACGTCAGAACCTTCGTCATCGCTCCTGTTTATTTTTTCAATCGATTCAATTTTCCTAAGATTATCGCTATATCTTTCACAGTTTTCGTATCATAATCTCGATGTGTCACCTGTCAGAATCCGGTGCCGTTTGCAGGGAAGAAGCAGAGTATGAAGCAAAGGAAGAGCAGCGCCCAACCTGTAACAAAATGAAGAACACACCCATCATTCTAGCTACGTAAAGCGAAGCTGCGAAGATCAATGGTCTCCTTAAACAATTTAAGCTTGTAATTTGAAACTGACCCTGGAGTTCAGAGCCCTGAAACTGCCCACAGGCTTGACAAAGATGCTAGATTTTTCGGCAGCTCTCCTCAGCAACATAATTGTTGTGTCGTTGATGAATCTTAATTAAACCAAGCCCTTAAAAATTCTATATAAACAAAGAGAAAGATACGAGAGAGATAATAGAGAGCTCAAAAGATATGGATCGATAGAGAGCAGAGAAACAATGCTTATATTAAGTTGGGAGGAGCCGTAGGCTGCCAGCTCATCGACACATACACCCCTGCCACGTCAGCTACAAGATATAGGCGTAAACTCTCAACACCGATATTATCTGATTTCACGTTGATGGCAATTTGCGTCGTTCTCGGAAGCAATAGCAGCCGTCAAATAAGCCGTGGACGGCCGTAATTCACGACTGCTATTTGATATATAAATTTCAGCACGTATTTTCTGTGCCAACATACACCAAGAAACTCAAGATGTGGCATTAGAACCACAATTTCGCTTGAACGGCCATTATTTGCCAGAAATGGCATTTTCTTGAAAGAAACTAATTCAGAAAACTTTATAAATTTATTGAAAAGTTGACGGATGCCGTACACTAATGCACGTGCTTAACTTGCCACGGCTGATTTCGTGCCGTGTGGAGACTGAAGATGTGCTTGGGGCTTGATCAAATTGGCTTCGAGTCATCAAACTTGCAAGAGGATAAGGACACTAGAACTGACTGTCACCCCATAAAGTCTTGGAGACATCAGCATCAGCAAATTTGGGTTTGGTGCTCCCTCGCTATCTGCTTGCTCGTCTGTTTCTTTGTTTGTTGTTGGAACGCTGAGATGAATGTCTCGATACATTGTGCCCTCTCTCTCTCTCTCTCTCTCTCTCTCTCTCTCTTTCAGATCAGCCTCATGAAAGAGATCAAGTAAACGGACAACGGGAAAAGATTAGAGGTGCCAAAGGTTTCCAAACCTGCGCGTCGGTTGTCGGCAGGCGAAGGCAACACGGCCGGCACGACCTGAGCAGTTCCGTTACCGTTCCACATTTTACACCGACGATTCCTTTTGCAACAGAGAGGGCAAAAAGCTTGAAAAATTCGAAAGAGGTTTAGATATGGAAGCAAGAAAAGCGAACTGGAAGTAGATTCAAAATACAATCTGACACCTCCTCCAGCATAGATACAGCAATCTTATCCTCACAGTCGGATAAGTTTCATCAGAGAAAAGCACCAAAAGAACAGCTCATTAGATGCATCTGATTGCGACAGGCGAGCCAGTTCAGAGATGATTATTAGAAGATACACTTTGGATAATCATTTAAAGAAAAAAAGAACCACGTAGTTGAGCACATGGGGATGAGACTTGCAATTGCACACATTTTGACTAAGAACAAACAAAACAATTGGACTGATAATGAAGCAGCCTAGCCTAGCCTAGCCTTGTGTGATTGTTATCGGTATCTCACAAACACCTAAGACAGCGCCATAGTCCAACCCATCTTGTCCTCCGACAAGCCCATCTGCAGCGTCGTCAATGCGCTGTAGAGTTGCTGCGACACCATGCCGACTCCTTTGTTCCCATACTCCACCCTGAAACATGCACACGTATTTTGCGTCACACTGATAGAATTTTGAGAAAAATGGCACAATGTTCAAATCCTGCATATGGTGTACGATGCGTATATTGCATTTCCCCCCTTAAGAGATGCTAGTTATTGGACGTAAAGAGATCCTAATGGCTCATCGTGTTTCACAAGATAATATGATTTGATTTTGCTAGCTTAACGGAGGCCAGGAGATGATCCCTGGTAGAGATCAACCAAGGCAGAAGGATTCTTGTGGAGGCAAAATGATTAGAATTAAGGCCTTTCTGTACTTTATATGTGTCATCATGCATGTTCCTTGTTCAGTTATTACCTTGAGTGATCCACCAATGCGCAAAGTCCACATATTTTGCATGATCTTGATGATTACCTTAAGAACACAAGTAAGTGAACAATCACCCGGAAACCTACTGCATCTTCGGCTGCCTCTGTGGCAATCCAAATTTGGATGCAACTTTGGATGTGAAAATTTTAAAAGAAGACAAAAGTCCACAGATGATTTGACAGATTTCTCAGAAGCTAGTTATATCCCTCAATTATGTTAAGAGATGGTTGATAATTACTGAAGAAAAAGAGGAGGTGAAAGCCAGGTAACAAGCATGTACCTTTTCCCCAGGAATGTGATACTTCCCACAGGTGAGACGACCACAGCTGTGCCCGTACAGAAAACTTCATCAGCATCGAGCAATTCCTCTACTGGTACGAGGCGTTCTTCAACCTGTGCAAACAATGGTTAATATCTGAACCAGGCAGTGAGTACAATCAAGGAAAAATAAGTAAACGAAATCATGA
This sequence comes from Scilla litardierei, assembly GCA_030789695.1. NCBI lineage: Eukaryota > Viridiplantae > Streptophyta > Magnoliopsida > Asparagales > Asparagaceae > Scilla > Scilla litardierei. The sequence goes on from CM061134.1 coordinate 51,418,738, forward strand.
TTTATAAATAATAGAAGGAAGAAACATGTTGGATTACGATAAAAGGACTTCATTGACAAGAAGGAAAGTTGAAATACAAGACTCATTAGTCATCAAGCACTTCATAGTTCCTAATTGAATATCAAGGCTGAGTGCTCAAATTGAGTGAAAGCTACAAACAATAATCATATAAACATAAGATATATGTAACCCAGAAGCCACACATCAATCTAGAATATAAGGTAAAATAGATGTACAACAGAAAAGCATTCGCATTAATTTAAATACCTGGTACCCCTGACTCAGAGCAACATCAATTATGCTTTTCCTTGTAATTCCAGGCAATATAGTTCCTTTTATCGCTGGAGTTGATATGAGATTGTCCTGAAACAGCACACAGTCAAGCATTTAGATTACTTGGGTAATAAATAAAATAGACATTTGCACCAAATATATGAACAACAAATGCTGCAACTCCAAAGGTTCTTATAGGTACACACTGATACTGCCAGTTAACAGTATTATGCATGATACAGTTGAACAAAAAATACCATGACAATGTAGAACCAGATTCCTGCATAATACCACTCTTAAAAGAGAGGAACCCAGATGACGTACCTTTACAACAAAAACATTACACGATGAAACTTCCTCAAGGTACTTCTTGTTAACAGAATCAAGGTACAAAACATCTGAGTAACCTTTGGCCTTAGCTATTGACTGCGCCCTCAAAACCTATTTAAAAACCATTGCAAAGTCAGCATGTGAACTACTAGAGTTTTCAAGATCATCCAACCGAATGCATTTTAGTTGTCCAAGGATTAAGGTTCACATTTAGTTAACAGTGAAAAACAATGACGCAATGTTAAGCTTTAAATTTAATATGAAACAAATCATAACTATAGGTAGACGCCTTCCTCTTCAACCATATTGTTCTATCTATATCAGAGACCCCCCTTGATGTAGGATGGGACATAATTTAGGGATTCTGTGGAGGATTTGGGAAAGATCTATATAAATTAGGGTTCTTTGCTTCTCACCAAGAATTCATATGCTTCTCACCAAGGAAGAAGGAACCTTTCTCAGGTTTTGGAGAAAATTTCTTATTTGATTTTTTTTCATCTCCTAAATAACTGAAATTATAAAACTCAAAATAAAATAAAAACTTAAAACTTATAATTCTTGATCCTTATCCCCCCCAACCCAAAAAAAAAGTATAAAAAAGAGTGGTGGTGGTTTTGTGGGTGGGGGACGTGGATAAGAAAAAAACTGACAAATTGAATGCAACCTGCCATGTCAACTAAAAACCCAAGCATAACTATAGCAATGGAATACAAAACCATAACCTGATAGCTAAAAACAGTATCCAAAAAGACTCGATTGTTCTCAACACAGGGTCACCTTCCGAAGACAGATTAACCGCTGGTTCACATAATCAGGAATTCAAAAATTGAAAATCACTTGAGTGATGAGGATTCATTACAGATGCATAATTTCCAATGGTTTTCACACCACCAGTGCCTCCAGGGGTTGCACGATGGAAATCATTCTCGACTATCAAGTTTATTGGGGCTAAACCTTCCTGCAATGATGTAACAGGCATGTAATTAGCAATACAATGATTAAGATTTAATTTATAATTCTGGAAGGAACAATGATTAACTACACTGAAGGCAAGTACGTAGGCAAAACTAACAGTATACTGATGCAAATTCATGCACAAAATATTGTTAGGTAGGTCTCTTCTTTCTTTTTAAGTACTGAATTGCCTTAGATAATTTTTATTTTATATATAATTATTTTATCTATCTATGTTTGGGTGAGGATAAGGTCATATAAGGTTTTCGGATCCAAACATCAGGAGTGGTGCACGACTGCAAGAGGCATTACCGCTGGAGTCAGTACTGTTAATCAGTCTGTCATAATCTATAATGACATGAACGTGCCACATATTCATCTTATGCGAGTAAACAGGAAATTCTGACACCAAAGCTAAGGAAATATAAGCGGTTAAAAACTACAATGACTGTAACTTGAAGTTGCAGAATATATTTAAAATTAAAGCAAGAGTTTGTGATGTGTTTGATTAATATGTAACTAGAATCAGGTGAAAAGAACCATGCGTTGAAGTATTTTTAACGTTAATGACCTACATGATAGCGCAAGGTAAATAGCATTTTGAAATTAAACTCTACATTATCAAATTATAATGCATAGCCTTGACAATTCCATGTCAGCGACATCGAAAGCAATGTTCCAATCTATGCTCGAACTCTATTTGATAACTATAGATTCGGGAAGGGAGAAACCTAAGCAGATCATTATACAAGAAATTAGAAATAAAATAAAATAACTAATTGCATGCCTGGATATCAATAATTCGTTATAGTTGCAGTTTTCATCAAGGGAAACAGGAAAGAAAGTGGAAGCAATTAACATGAGGTGTATAAAGCCCCTACCACTACACTAAAACTCCAAAGTTGTAACGAGGTTTAAGGGAATTGTTTTATATTCTTACACTTACATGCATACTAAGTGTTGCGGGGTAGGATCCGCGTACAATGAATTTATACTGAGAGGAACCAAGGGCACGGTGGTTTAGGAAATGAATAAGGCTTTGGTAGGCTGTTTGACAGGGGGTGAAGGGGGTGACGAGGTTAGTCACAGCTTAGACCGCCCACTAGATCGATTGAGTGAATGCTCCGCTTGTCCGCCGCGCTCCCGAGCACAGACACCGATGGCTAGCTGCGAAGGCGGACGCTCCTGCACACAGAGTAGCTCGTCAAAAAGGCGGGTTGGGGTCCAACCCTTAGCCTCTCCGATGCCTAAGTTAGTATTAGAGCAACTCCAACCCAAATCTCTAAAAACCCCCCTTCAAAATGGAATATCTATAAAAGATGCCATTTTGGAGGATGTGCAACTCCAACCCACCATCTTCAAATCATATTTTCTCTTTATTTAAGCTTTACTAATGAAAAATATTTATCATTAAAATGGGTTAATCTAATACATTATTTCTGCATGAAAGAAAATTATAAATAATATTATTCTTCAATGTTCATTTTTTTTTAATTTTTAAGTATTTAGTATTTCTTGTTATATTGTAAATATTTTAAATTTGCTCGAAAAATATCCAATATTGGTCTCATTTTGTAGGTATAATTGAGATATTTCCAACGGTACTAAAATTATTAAATTTGGTCATGTGATTTGTAAAATACATTAGTTATAAATAATCATAAGTATTTTAATTAAGGGCTAAGTTGTCATTAATGAGAGGTTTAGAGATTTGGAGGGGTGAATAGTGCCCCTCCAAATATGGAGGGGTACTGTAGCAAATCTCTATCCCTATCTCCATTTTGGAGATGGGTTGGAGCAACTTTAATCTCCATTTTGGAGTTTTAGAGAAGGGTTGGAGTTGCTCTTAGGGCTTAAAACGGGGGCTAGGCACGCAGGTCGGACTGAGATGAGTCGACCTTACGTGACGAGCTATCGTGGAAGAACAAAGATATGGAAGACATTTGCCCTTGTGTGTGAGTAATGAGATTCAGAGTTAATTTGCCAACCCCCTTCCTCGACGGAGGTAAGGGGGTATTTATACCTGATGTGGGTGGTTGTGTAAGGCTGACCTGGCATGCTGACCTGGCGTGCTGACCTGGCCCATCTTTCAGCGGAAGCTTCGAACGTGGATGTCAAGACTGGGCGTGTCAGCCATGCTTTTGTCAGATAGCGCAACGGCCAGTGGTACTTTTGTCAGTGTCAGAGCCGAAAGCACTAACGGTCAGGGGGCGCAGCGGCCAGTGGGCGCTTTGTCAGGCGTTCGAGCGGCAGAAGCGTCAGTGGTGTCCTTGTACTAGGTTGTTTGTCGTGTCCGATGTGCCAAAAGGTTGCAGGGACGCGTCGGCGTAGGCGGTCCGTATTCGACCCATCAGGCCGCTCTGAGAGGGCGACGGGCGACATATCTGTCCACCCGGCGGACTCGAGGGGGAGCGGGCGCCCATTGGGCGGAGTCATGGGGCGACCCGAGACTCTCTCTATCACTCGGGAGGCAGACTTCCCATTAGTCCGGCAGGAGGCGGACTGGGACGTAGAGTTGGCGCCGCACGGGCGTGGTCTGGATGTTGAGTCCCCCCTTCGGTGGGGAGCGACTTCTGCGAAGGTAGAGCGTCCTGGCGTCGAAAGTTGGAGTAGCACGATCTTAGGTCGTAACAATTTTCCTCGTTATCTGAGCATGAGGTGGTAGCCCGGCTAAGCTTGGATGACGCACCATCCTTCTTCCCTCGCTCGGCAGAGGGGGAATCGATCTCGAAGCGGCGGTGGATATCTCGAAGTACCCGCCTTTCTTCTTGCCGCCATCATTGCGACTTGAAAGGGCGGGTGGAAATCGAGGGGTCTCTGCTGCTATGGAGGTGACGCGTGACGGATGCGTCTGGAGCATCAGTCGAGGCGTCAGTAGGGCGTGGATAGGCGCCGCATGGCGGCGCTTCGACGGTCGAGATGACCTGCCACTAGCTATAAGTAGGGAGGGATATGATTGATCGAAGGTTTCTTCCGACTTCGAATTTTCTTCGAGCTTCTCTTCTCGGTTCCGTCGATTGCCGTCGTTGCTGCTGTTGCCCTTTGCCGAAGATCCGCTTCCGGTCGTCTCTTTAGCTCGGCTGCTCTGCTAGGTAATTTCTTGATCTTCTCGGTCGATGGCTTCTCATTTTAAGGCCGGAGGGGGTAATGGGGGTGGTAAAGGAAGAGTCAGTGGAAGAGGAGATGTGGCGGCTGAGGCAGAGAAGGTTCCAAGTAGACGCGTCGATGTTGATTGCAACCACCCGGTGTAGGTCGGACAGGGTCAACATTCGGAAGATTCGCGTGCGGTTCGCCCGTCCGCCCTATGAAGTGCGCCTCCTCGGACCCGAGGAGAGGGTATATTGGCCCCGAGATAACGAGGTTGGGGTCTACGTTCGGTCCTTCGAGTTAGGCTCTGCTTCCCGATCAACCCTCACCTTCTCCATCTTTTGAATTTCTTGGAGCTCCCGCTCTTCGCGCTGGCGCCTTGCTCCTTTGGTTTGCTGGTCGGATTTGTTGTTCTATGCCTCGCCAGCACCTTGAGCCCATCCTTGACGTTGTTCCAGCATTTCTTTGAAGTGAGGAGGAGGAGGGCACACTATTGTGTCTACGCGAGGAAGGGACTGGAGCTCATTGTCTGGGTGCCGACCGATGCGAAGGGGTGGACGGAGAGTTTTGTCTTTGTCATGATGCCGGCCGACATGGTGTTGATGTCAAACTGGGGGCATTAAACCCTTAGTGAATGAAGAGGTGACATTGACGGGGGAAGATTTGGCGAATGCCCAAATTTGGCAGAACTTCCCAAGGCGGACCGTCAGCTGGCGAGCTTGACACCGGACAATCGGCTCACCCAGGATTTTTGTCCTAAAGGTACTTTGAATCTGGCGAGCCCTCATGTAGGCTTACCCTGATCTCTCTCTCCTTTACAGGCGAAGACACGATGCTCTCGCGGGAGGAAGTGCTAAGGACGGCCGACGTGTCGGTTGCGAAGAAGACCGACCCTCGGGATAAAGGTAAGGGGCGGGGGACGAGGAAGGGCCAGCAAAGGCGACCGCTCTGAAACGAGGCGCCAAAACCGCGACTAGAGACAGGGCGGAGAAGAGGCAGCGACCATCAGGAGCGGTCGATCCTTCCCAGTGCGCTAGCGGTGCAGCACCCGTGGGGCAGATCGTCCGTGACGAGGCCGCATCGGATCTTCCGGAGACCTCGGCTACGGAGGGGTCCGAAAGGGCGTCCACCGTTGACCGGTGGCCTTATTGGGTTCCCCTGTGGGATATGGGAAGAGTGGCACACCCAAGCTGCGAGAAGGCGCTTGCCATTTTTAAGTCGAAGCGGGCTGAGGTTGAACCCCTTCCGAGGGAGGATGTCATCCGGTCGATCTACCCGATAAGCAGGGAGGAGTCGGTATTTGACGAGGCCGGAGTGACGGCTCGCCTGACGGAAAATAGCATGCTGCCACGGGACCGTGAATCCCTAACCAATGTCAGAGCGGAAAGGCTGTGCGCTTCAGCGATCTGGCATAATATGCAGGTAGGTCGAGCTTCTTATTTCGTCCTATAAGTCTTCTTGCTCGCGTGTCTGACTGTGTCGGCTCCTTTTGTAGGTGGTGGCAGCTATAGTGGCCCTGCAACGCCACACCCCGGTGGCCCTAATCCGGTCCTCTCTCGAGAGGGCGAGGGTCGAGCTTCATGAAACGCGGAAAAAATTGCGGGAGAAGGATGCGGAGCTGGAACAGGCCGTGAGGGTTCAGAGGAAACTCGTTGGGTATTTGGAGGCGAAGCAGGACACGCTCGCCCAACAGCTTCTGGAGGCAGAGGCGAGGCGGGCTGATGTCCTTAAGAGGCATTCAGAGGAGTCGGCCAGCAAAAAGCGTGTGATCGACCTTCAGCTGGAGGAGATAACCGAACTGAAGAAGCTAATCGATGCGGGGAAAGGGAGAACGCTATTTTAAAGGGGCAGATAGAGAAGCGGGTAGAGGAGCATGGAAAAATATACCAGGGTATGATGGATGCCGCCGTCCGCCGTTATCAGGACGGGGTACTCATCCCGTTGTTGCAAGAGGCGAAGGCGGTGGGCGTCGAGGAAGGGATGATGAAGATGAAGGCCCGGCTGGCGAGCTTGCATCCCTCACTGGTGGTCGATTTCCCCAAGATGGACGTGCCCTTAGCAGAGAAAAAGGAGGGAACGGGCGACCAGCCAGTGGTTGGTGGTTCGACAGGCGACCTGGCAGATACGCCGGCTCTGGTGGGCGACGATCGAGGATGAAGTGGCCAAGCCGAGGAACTTTTAGGGTATGGCAAAATTTTGTATGGCTGGCTCTGGGCCGAGCTAGGTGTAACCTTGTATTTTTGACAGACCCGGAGTTGTAAGAAGTTAGTTATAAATGAAATGCGAGAATTTTCCTTACTCATTGGTTTCCTTGTTGGTCGCGCGGTTGACGTTGTTGCCTTAGTATGAATGCCCCCAACAGTCTCCTTAGGACGAGCGTTTAGTCGAGGAGAAGGAGAAAGTTGTAATGCTGTTAGTTCGCCTAGGGTCAGAACGCGGTCTCCCGAGGAGGGTCGGGAGTGAGCTTTAGTTTTCTTTGGCGTTTCTTCTAATGCCGAACTGAATGTTTTGGCTCGCCTCGTTAGCTCGGACGGTACATGGACGGTAGTGCGGCCTAAGCGCTTGGAAAGGGCGGGAAGTTATTTCGAAAAATCTGCCCGTCGTTTCGTTGCCGTCATTTAGAATTAAAGGCGAAAGGGCATCGAAGCGTCCCGGCCGTTCCTCGGACGACGCGTGGGGATGTGACAGCGGATGTCAGGCGAAGCGTCAGGGGGCTCGGATCTACGACGTGTGGCGGGACTCGTGCGGCTAAGATCGGTAGGTGATTTCTATAAATAGGAATGGGGGATCGAGAAAGAGTATCTCACTTCTGAACTTTCTTAGAACTCCCGCCTTCGCCTGGATTCCCAGTCGTTGTAGCCGCAGCGGTCATCGCCGGAGCTCGTGCCGCCGTCTCAGCGTCTTTTTCCGACAGATTCAATAGGTATACTTCTTTTCCTTTTTCTGAGATGGTTTTTTCAGCCTCATCTCGGTCGGCGGAGTCGACGGATGTTGAAGAGAGGGTCCATGGCGGAGGGGCGACGGACAGCTCCGCCACAGAAACGGTGAAGGTAGGGGGAAGGATCGCCGGTGAGTCAGGGCCGTGCTAAGAGTGGGTTGGTGGTGGAGAGCGCAGTTCGCCCGTCCGCGGCAGGTAGTAGGGACCCGAGGAAGGGGAAGGGGCCCTGGAATCAAAGGCGAGATCGTCAGCGAGGGCCATTGTAACCGTGGCCGAGGCCGGGAACGTTCCTGCCGAGATAACGAGTTAGATGTCGGTAGCACGAACAACCGTCATTCCTGACATGCGTGCGAAGTACCTCAAGCCGCCCTACGCAATCCGCTTGCCGACCACTTCGGAATGAGTATGTTTCGCGAAAGACAGTGAGCTCGGGGTCTATGTGGCATGCTTCCAACAAGGGTTGCGGTTCCCTCTCCACCCCTTATACCTCGAGATCCTGAACTTCCTCGGGCTGCCGCTCTTCTAGCTGATGCCGAACTCCATCAGCGTGATCGTGGGGTTTCTCGTTCTATGCGCGAGGAATAATGTTAGTCCGACCCTCCCTCTGTTCCGCTACTTCTTCGCGGTCAAGATGTTGAGGTCGTACTACTACTTATCGGCGAGGAATAGTCATCCCCTCATCCTAGGCTTGCCCGGGAAGATCAAGGGTTGGAGGGAGTCGTTCGTGTTCATCTCCACGCCCGCCGACCTAGTGCTGAAGTCGGACTGCAACCCCGAGGCAAGGAAGGAGTCTGTCTGAGCGAGATTGAGGCGGAGCGGGCGAGGCTACTAGAGGCGATATCACCCGAGGGCAGGCAGTACGCCGGCCTCGCCAAGCCGAAGATGATAGCCCGATACATATGGCCCGAAGGTAACCTCAGCATAGTGGCTTTTATTCCTAATTTGCTCACCCTGAACTCCCTCCCTTTTGCATATCCGACGATGAGTCTGTCCTTCGAGGAGCTGGAGAGGATGGCTGATGAACAAGTGGCCCCACAGCCCGCCAGGAGTAACAAGAAGAGGTCACGGGAGGGGAGGTCGTCAAAAAAGACCGAGAAGCTTAGCAGGCCGAAGAAGACGAAGGCGGTGGAAAATCTGACCGTCGTTGGAACTGGCGATGGTGGGCCTACTGAGGGCGTCGGGCACATCGCCATCCCCCAGGCCATCGACCTCAAAGCGGGGGAAGGTGAGCACGTCAGTCCGGTAGGCCGGGTGTTCCAGAGCGACGGGGCGCATTAGAAGCAAGCCGCACAGGCGTCGGCTCCGAACCAGACATCGGTTCTTCAGGAAGGTTCCGCCGGGTTGAGCTCGGGGGTTGGGTCGGCTGCCGAGGAATCGTGGCCATGCGGCTGCCCCCGGTTCGCGCTGGAGAAGCCGGCTCACCCGAGCTGTGAGTCGATGCTGGCAGTGTCCCGATCGACGAAGGCCGAGGTCGAGAGATTACCGGCAGAAGCTCGACTGGGGGTAGCCTACCCGGTTGGGACGAACGAGTCGGTCTTTGACGAGGTCGGGGTGGCGGCGAGACTGGCCGAGAACTGCCAACTGCCCCATGACCAGGAATCCCTTCGTGCGTTGGTGCGGAGCGGCTCTGCGCCACTGCGACATGGCATATCATGCAGGTTGGTTGACGAGCTATCTTACGGATCTTTGTTTTTACCGTTGTCGAATCTAAATTTTCCTTGTTCGGGCGTACAGGCCAATGCCACGATGGTGGCCCTGCAGCGCCACACTCCGCCCATCACCAAGGCCGAGGCCGCGGTTGCGAGGAAGGAGGTGGAGCTTGCTCGAGAGAGGTCCCAACTCGCCCAGCTGAAAGAGGCGTACGCCTCTCAACGGACGTCGAAACGGGAGTACCAGGCATACGTGGGGGAGCTCGAGGAGAAGGTCGCCGCCGGACTAACTCGCACGACCGAGCTGGAGAGCGATGTAGAGAAAGGGAGGGAGCGGATGGGCGACCTGGAGGCGCATGTGAGGGCCGCGAAGGAAGAGCTGGCGACAAGGATGGATGAATTCCAAGAATTCCAAACAAAGACCTTTGTTCCCAGGCTGGCTCAGGCGAAGAGGAGTGCGCTGGAGAGGGGCCGGGGAGAAGGATGGGAGGCGTGTCTCCAGAGGATCACGAAGAGGTCTGGGACCCTTTATCCTACACTGGGTGTGGACTTCGAGGCATTGGCGGCCTCGGAGGAGGAAGAGGAGGAAGAGGAGGCCGCGACGGTCAACGCAGAAAGGCCAGGTGCCGGGGACCAGGCGTCGGGCAACGCTCCGAAGGATGGGCCTGGGGACGGCAGTGAGGGCCTCATAGGCGACCTCCTGGGAATTTCTGAACCTTCTCTTTTTTTTTCTTTTTGGATGAGGGTGGGGCGATCTAGGGGGGTCAATTTTGTAAGTTTACCCCCTCGATATTTGTAACAAGTTTTGCCCCGGCTTTTGAATGAAATGTGAACTTTTTCTATCCGGTGCTGCCTGGGTTTTCTTTCACAACTTAAATAAAACTAAAGTGATAATGAGAGACATTCAGTCGCACTGGGGGGGAGCGAGCTCGTAGCTCGGTCCGGGCCCTTCTCCGGTTTGGGTGACGAAGCTCCGTAAGCTCGCCACGGAGTTCGACGGAGTTCGTAGACAAGTAAATTTTTTCACACAGATGGAATTTGGTAATTTGCTTGGAAGGACCTTCCCTTCGTCTCTACAGAATAACGACAATAGTTGAGAAAGTGTGACGCGATTCGTGGACGGGCTAGCGTGCCGCTCTACTTTGTTGTAAGCTTCTCTCGACGAGCGGACTCTGATTTTAGGCATGGCCTTCCTTCTCTACCGGTACTCGTTGCGTCCTCTTTCGCCTCCTCGATGATGGCGGGTTGCTTGATCTCTTCTGGGAGTTCCCCCGGCTCGGTAGGAAACCCTAGAAGAGGAGGCACAGGGGCAGACCATTAGAGGGCGAAGAGACCCGTTGTTCGGGAATGTGGTGCCCAATGGGGTGATTTGGGGCGGCGACGCCTCCCCGGAGGTGGAGGCCGTCGCGGAGCGGGCGCTGGAAGGGAGGAACGGTCCGCCGTGGGTCCCCTGGCGCAAGTTGTCCAAGGGAGGTCGAGGAGTGGAAGACGGGCCGCCCTATGTGTAAGAGGAATAAATCGTCGACGATCCGCCTGTAAGATGAATAACTCGTCGGAGAGGCATGGTCGATTGTAGACCGAGGGCCTATCCATCGATTGGGCCGGGGGGTGGATGCTTAGAGGAATCTAAGGGCGGACTGGCATGTAAGGGACCCTGCGGGGCTACACACACTAGAGGGGGTGAATAGTGTAATAGCAAGCAAAGTGCTTAATTAAAATTTACTAAAATTAAAGCACAATAAGCAGCAGAAATTAACAGAGTGCTCAACAACAACAAACACAAACACAATGATTTTACCCTGGCTCCCCAAAACTTGGGTACGTCCAGCCACACCAGTATTCACAATAATTCCCACACAAAGAAGTGAATACAAATCTCACAAAGAGATACCTCACACAGAGGATTTAGGATTCCCACAAAGAGATATCCTTACTCTCACACAGAGGATTTTGTTCTTTCACACAGAAAGAACCAAACTCTCACAAAGAGAGTAACTCCCACAAAGAGATTATCTAATTCCCACAAAGAGAATTAGGGTTTCGAACAAAAACAAAACGAAACAACACTTACCTATGCCTTGATATGATCTTACAAATATGAAGAAGGCATGCAAGTGAAACTCAAGTGCTTGAGATGAGGCTTTGATTGCACTTGGTGATCTTTCTCTCTTCTAGAAATGAATCCTAACACTTCTCACTTGAGTGTATGAAAATAAAGAGAAGAAAGATGATCTCCAAGAAAGGAATGAGAATTAAATCCCTTGGAGAATTTCCCTATGAGCTAGCTTCAATGCATGAAGAGGAACGTGCTCATGAGAGGGAAATGGGAGAGATTAGGAGTGGCTATTGATTCTCAATGATATTCAATATCAATCAAGTGTTCTAAATGAACTAAGCCAACTCCTATATATATGAAGCCAATAAGAGCCCATAAAACCAGCCAAAAAACCAAAGGGAAGAAATCTGCAACGGCTAGATTTTGGCAGGTTATGGTCCAGACAGTCAACTGATGAACAAGTGACAGTCGACTGTTCAACGGCTAGAAAAATCCCAACGGCTATAATCTGAGCCTAGACAGTCGACTGTAGAAGACTACACAGGCGACTGAAAAACAGACAGTCGACTGTATATCCTTCATCAGGCAACTGCTGCAGGGGATTGAATAAAACAGAGAGTTGCAACTTACTCCCAGTATGCATACAGGCGACTGATGACCAGAATACAGTCGACTGTAAAATAGACAAGCGACTGTAAATCCTGAACCAGTCGACTGCTGCATAGGATGGAGAAAAACAGAGAGAGATGCATATTTCGCACTTACGCCTTTCAGACGACTGATGGCCATTTCACAGGCGACTGTAAATATACAGACGACTGTAAAAACATCATCAGTCGACTGTCTTGCAAATTGGGATGAAGCCCAAATAATGCAAGAAGCGCACAGTCGGCTGTCGACCAATTCACAGGCGACTGTAGAAAAACAATCGACTGTAAATTGAACATCAGTCGACTGATGCGAAAAGCTCAAGAAGAGTCAATAAAAATGTTGACTTGAGCAGTGTACCACAGTCGACTGTAGAAGGCTCGACAGGCGACTGAAATCACCCAGTCGACTATAAAACCTTCATCAGACGACTGTTGGAGAGCCACAGACTCCAATTGAGTCTTTGGGCTAGATGAACCTATTAGGTTGGATTTTATGATAATACTAAGGCTCACTAAGATGGTTAAATGCATATGCATGAGAGTATAACCATCTATCAAGGTATTACAATAATCCTAGACACAAAAAGAGAAATGCAAGTAATAGAAATTACATGGATTACATACAGCATCTCCGAGAGTCTAAGTCTTCAAGCTCACGATACATTGATGCTCCCCATCATCTCCAAGCTTTGGCACCCCTTGATGAGCTTTCCTTCATCAAGCTCCAAGCTTTGTCATTGCTCCTATAGATATCCATCCATCATCATGCTCCAAGCTTTGGCTTCATTAGATGATCTTCATGACTTCATCCAAGCTTGAGCACACCATCACCCTTGGAGGTCTTTAAGATATTTCTTGTAATATCCTCCAAGCATTATGCTTTGTCTCATCAACATATAATCATTAAGAAAATCTGAGACTAAAACATAAGATTGATTAGCAAACTAACATAATGTATTGATTATCATCAAAACAACGTTAGTCTTGAACCCAAGAACTAACATGGCATTAATACCGCGGATTTGTGGGGGACCGAATATGAGGGCGTTTCGCCCCCTTTTGCTATTCATGGAGAGCGGACTAACGCTTCTTCACCCCTCTTCTCCTTTGGCAAGAGTATTTATAGGTGCTGGGGAGTCGGTGACCTCTGACACGATGAGCTGGCATGGTGAGCTGGCTTGTCATGGTCGAGTCAATCAAACCAGCCTTTGTCAGGTGCATGAGGCGCCAGGTTCACTTTTGTCAGAATCGCCGCTGTCAGGCCCGCTTTTGTCAGATTTGCCATCGTTAGGCATGCTTTTGTCAGTCAAGCTGCTGTCAGGTGTCGTGTCGTCAGTGATGGCGGGACTCCCAGGGGCGTGTTAGTGCCGTTAGGTCCCGTCAGGGATGTACTACTCGGGGGGCCATGGGGCCTGCCCCGGGGTACCCGTTGTAGGGGCGCGGAAGCCGTAGCTCAGCCCTTGCCCTTCTCCGGTTTGGGTAGCGAAGCTCCGTAAGCTGGCCCCGGAGTCTTCACTAGAGGGGGGAGCGAGCGTATAGCTCGGCCAGTGCCCTTCTCCGGTTTGGGTGGCGAAGCTCCGTAAGCTTGCCCCGGAGTCTTCACTGAAGGGGAGAGCGAGCGTGTAGCTCGGTCCGTGTCCTTCTCCGGTTTGGGTGGCGAAACTCCGTAAGTTTGCCCTGGAGTCTTTGAGTTGGCGGGTATTAGGCCGTCGCCTACCTCGCAGCTTCTGTAATCAGGTGGGTATCAGGCCGTCGCCTACCACACATATGGCACTCCGGTTTGGATGGCGAAGCTCCGTACGCTTGCCCCGGAGTCGTCACTAAGGGGGAGCGAGCGCGTAGCTCGGCCCGTGCCCTTCTCCGGTTTGGGTGGCGAAGCTTCGTAAGCTTGCCCTGGAGTCTTCACTTGAGGGGGAGCGAGCGCGTAGCTCGGCCCGTGCCCTTCTCCGGTTTGGATGGCGAAGCTCCGTAAGCTTGCCCCGGAGTCTTTGAGAGGGTGGAAATTGGGCCGTCACCTACCCCGCAGCCTCTGTAATCGGACGGGTATTAGGCCGTCGCCTACCCCACATATGGCACTCCGGTTTGGGTGGCGAAGCTCCGTAAGCTTGCCCCGGAGTCTTCACTGGAGAGTGGGAGCGAGCGCATAGCTCGGCCAATGCCCTTCTTCGGTTTGGGTGGCGAAGCTCCGTAAGCTTACACCAGAGTCTTTGAGAGGACGGGTATTGGACCGTCGCCTACCCCGCAGCCTCTGTAATCGGACATGTATTGGGCTGTCGCCTACCCCACATATGGCACTTCGGTTTGGGTGGCGAAGCTCCGTAAGCTTGGCCGGGAGTCTTCACTGGAGGGGGAGCGAGCACGTAGCTCGGCCCGTGCCCTTCTCCGGTTTGGGTGGCGAAGCTCCGTAAGCTTGCCCCGGAGTCTTCACTAGAGTGGGTGAGCGAGCGCGTAGCTCGGCCCGTGTCCCTCTCCGGTTTGGGTGGCGAAATTCCGTAAGCTTGCCCCGGAGTCTTCACTGGAGGGGGTGCGAGCGCGTAGCTCGGTCCGTGCCCTTCTCCGGTTTGGGTGGCGAAGCTTCGTAAGCTTGCCCTGGAGTCTTTGAGAGGACGGGTATTGGGTCGTCGCCTACCCCGCAGCCTCTGTAATCGGACGGGTATTGGGCCGTCGCCTACCCAGCATATGGCACTCCGGTTTGGGTGGCGAAGCTCTGTAAGCTTGTCCCAGAGTTTTCACTGGAGGGGGGAGCAAGCGCGTAGCTCGGCCCGTACCCTTCTCCGGTTTGGGTGGCGAAGCTCCGTAAGCTTGTCCCGGAGTCTTTGAGAGGGCGGGTATTGGGCCGTCGCCTACCCCGCAGCCTTTATAATTGGACGGGTATTGGGCCGTCGCCTACCCCGCATATGGCACTCCGGTTTGGGTGGCGAAGCTCCGTAAGCTTGCCCCCTGAGTCTTCACTGGAGGGGAGGAGCGAGCACGTAGCTCGGCCCATGCCCTTCTCCGGTTTGGGTGGCAAAGCTCCGTAAGCTTGCCCCGGAGTCTTCACTGGAAGGAGGAGCGAGCGCGTAGCTCGGCCCGTGCCCTTCTCCGGTTTGGGTGGCGAAGCTCCGTAAGCTTGCCCCTGAGTCTTGTGTGTTAAACTGAAATTTTCAAGTGGAGACGCCAAAATTTGAAAATACGCCAGAAAGGAAAATAATTTTATTAAAACCCACGGGTCATTGATAGTATTTTAGCAAGTGCTCCGTGTTCCAAGGGTGGGTCAGCTCGCTCCCTTCCATGGTTGCTAGGATGTAGGTGGCCTGACCGACGATGTCGATGATCTCGTATGGCCCCTCCCATTTTGCTGCGAGCTTCCCCCGGCGAGCGGTCTCTGGTTTGAAGGTTGCGTCCCGAAGGACTAGGTCGCCGATCCTGAAGCTCCGCTTCTTCACCCGAGAATTGTAATATCGAGCCATCCTCTGACTATGTCGGACAAGGTTGGTTAGGGCTCGGTCCCTCACTTCGTTAAGGAGCTCGAGGTTGAGGTCGAGGCCCTCCACGTTAATGCCCTCGTCAAAGTATTGGAGCCGAAGTGTTTCTTCCCCCACTTCTACAGGAACGACTGCTTCCGCTCCAAATGCCAACATGAAAGGGCTCTCACCCGTTGACGCCTTGTAGGTGGTGCGGTACGAACATATGATACCTGGCAGTTCGTCCACCCAGGAACCCAATGAGTCACCGACCTTCTTCTTTAGCGGGCCCAATATGCATTTGTTGGCCGCCTCTGCCATCCCATTGCATTGTGGATGAGCTACGGACACGAAGTGGAGTTTGATTCCCCACTCCGAACAGAAATTTTGGAAGCCCTCACAGTCGAACTGCCTCCCGTTATCAGTGACTATGGCACGGGGTACCCCGAAGCGACAGATGACATACCTCCAAATGAAATTCATGTATGTCCATGTGATGTGCGCCAAGGGTTCGGCCTCGATCCATTTGGTAAAATAGTCGACGGCGACGACGAGATATTTCCTCTCCCCAGAGGCCTTCGAGAAAGGTCCGAGGATGTCGAGTCCCCACATGGCGAAGGGGATTGGGCTGAGAATAGGCACCAGGTCGGCCGGCGGTGCCGCGGTGTCTGCTAAATTTCTGGCGATCCCTTCACTTCTTGACGTATTGCGATGTGTCATGAACCATGGTCGGCCAGTAGTATCCTTCACGCACTATTTTGTGGGCGAGAGTGCGTCTGCCGTAGTGGTTTCCACAGAGGCCTTCGTGCACCTCGCGGATGACTTGTTCGGCCTGTTCTGGTCCCATGCATTTTAGATAAGGCAGGACGTCGAACTTCGCGCGACGCGTGCGGTAAAGCACTCCGTCGAAGATCACGAACGACAGGGCTCGCCTCTCGATCTTCTTAGCTTCCAGATGTTCCTCAAGCAGGGCTCCCGTCTCCAAGTATTTCACTATCGGGCTCATCCACGTCGTTGTTTGGCTAACACACATCAGCTCGTCTTCTTCAATGGTGGGTGTCAGCAGGTTCTCGACGTAAATGGCCTTTCTAATTTCGGACGGGGAGGATGAGGCCAGCTTTGACAGTGCGGCAGCCCGGAGATTATTGGAGCGAGGTAGGTGCTGGACCTCTGCTCTCTTGAACTTCTGGAGCTCGGCCTGGGTGCGCTTAAGGTAGCGTTTCATCAACTCCTCCCGGGCCTCAAAGCTCCCTTGGACCTGTTGGACGACGAGCTGTGAGTCACTCAGCAACAGCACGTTCGTCGCCCCCATCGCTCGGCACAGCTTCAACCCATTGACCGCAGCTTCATATTCCGCGACATTGTTAGTTGCCGAGAAGCCAAAGCGCAGCGCATACTCCAGCAAGCATCCGTCGGGAGTTTGGATGACGATGCATGCCACTGTTCCGGATCCCGTGGCCGACCCGTCGACGTGAACGGTCCACAGCTCGCCCAAATCCTCCTGGGCGGGCGTCGCAGGTTTGGTTGCCTCTGTCGCTCCCTGCCCTGCCACTGCTGCTTGAACGCTCAGCGGTTCTTCGGGAAGATCTTCGATGATGCGCTGTACTATGAAATCCGCCAGCGCTTGACCCTTGATTGCCGTCCGGGCTTTGTACACGATGTCGAACTCACTGAGCTCGACGCTCCAACTCAGAATTCTACCCGAAGGCTCTAGCCTCTTTAGGTTCTTTTCGAGCGGGAGATTGGTGTGGATGATGATGGTGTGAGCTTGGAAATATGGCCGGAACTTCCTTGCCGTTGTGACGAGGCAAAAGGTTGCCTTCTCTATGGGGCTGTAGCGGGTCTCCGCATCTCGGAGCACCCTGCTCGCATAGTAGACCGGCCGTTGCATCCCCTTTTCTTCCTTAACCAATGCCGAGCTAACGGCCTCGTCGCTAGTAGACAGATATAATCCCAGCGGTTCTCCCTCCTCGGGCTTCGCGAGCAGCGGCGGGCTCTGCAGGTAAGTCCGCAGCTCTGCGAAGGCTTGGGCACAGGTGGCATCCCACCGGATCACTTTCCTGTCGACCTTCTTTGCGGCGAGGGCCTGCCACAGGACTTTGAAAAATGGGAGCGACCTCTCCGCGGATTTCGACAGGAATCTCCCCAGTGCGGCGACCCGGCCATTCAGGTGTTGCAAGTCTCAAATGGTCCGAGGCTCGGTCATGTTGACGAGGGCTGACACCTTGTCCGGGTTTGCTTCAATTCTTCGCTTCATGATCATGAAGCCGAGGAACTTCCCAGATTGCACGTCGAAGATGCACTTTGTCGGGTTCAGCATTAGGTCGTATCAGCGCACCTTCTGGAAGGTCTTCTGCAAGTCGGCAGGTGGTCCGGGGCATCCTTGCTTTTAACTAACATATCATCGATGTAGACTTCCAGATTCCGCCCGACCTGAGAGCCGAAGATCCTGTCCACCATTCGCTGATAGGTTGCCCCGGCATTCTTCAATCTGAACGGCATTTTCGTGTAGCAGAAAGTGCCCTTGTCGGTTATGAAGGATGTCTTCTCTTCGTCCTCCTTCGCCATCGGGATCTGGTTTTAGACCGAGAACGCGTCCATAAAGCTCAGTAACTCATAGCCCGATGCCTGATCGACCAGGTGGTCGATCCTTGATAACGGAAAGCTGTCCTTCGGGCACACTTTATTGAGGTCCGTGAAGTCGACGCACATGCGCCACTTCCCGCTGGCCTTCTTACCAGGACGACGTTGGCAAACCACTCCGGATAGCTCACCGGCCTGATGAACTTGGCCTGGAAAAGCCGCGCCATCTCTTCCCTTGCCGCCCTCATCTTCTCTCCCCCAGAGATCCTCTTCTTCTGTCGGACCAGTCGAGATTTCGGATCCATGTTCAACTTGTGAGCGATCACCGCGGGATCGACTCCGGGCATGTCCGAGGGCGACCATGCGAAGATGTCCGCATTCTCTTTGAGGAGTTTAATAAGGTCCGCCCTCAAAGAGGCCTGAAGCTTCGTGCCGATGGAGACAGACTTGCCCTCCTCGACGACCACGGGTACTTCTTCGATTTCCTCCGCAGGGGTCGGTCGCTGGTCGCAATAATCTTCCCGTTCATCGAGGATGTCGACCAATAAGGCCTGCTCCGGGGCCTTGTGCTTGGTTGATCCCACGTAGCAACTTCGGAACAGCTTCTGGCTCCCTCGCACTTGCCCTACTCCCTGCGGAGTCTGAAACTTAACCATCTGGTGCAGCAGGTGGGGAGAGCCTCAATGGAGGTCATGTATGGTCGCCCGATAATCCCGTTGTACGCCGACGCGATGTCCACGACAACAAACTACGTCATGCAGGTAACGACCCTGTGCTCCTCTCCCAAAGACACTGGCAGGGTGATCACTCCGGCAATGAGAACCGAGTGACAGGTGAAGCCGACGATCGGGCATGTGCACGGCCTCAGGTCCGCCTGCTTTAACCCCATCTTCTCGATGGTTGACATGAACAAAATGTCGCATGAGCTTCCGGTGTCGATTAAGAGGCGGCTGATGATGGCCGTCCCGATCTGAGCTTCAATAACGATGGTGTCGTCATGGGGCAGCTCGACCCCCTCCAGGTCGTCATCAGTGAAAGTAATGGGCGGTCGAGCTACCCGTCTCCGCTTCGTCTCGGCGCCGATGTCCGCCGCCATCACCTGCCAAGCGTACGCCTTTTTGCCCGAAGATGATGCGCCCCCCGAAGATGGTCCACCGCATATTACGTCTATGCGCATGACCACCCTCGACGGACGGGGCTCCTCTCGTTCCTCATTCGGGGGTGGATCCAGCCTTCGTGCTCTCCGCGGAGCTCTCTCCTCTCGGGGGTCTCCTGTCCTCGACGAAGCCTCTGAGGTGTCCTGCTTGGATCAACCGCTCGATCTCCCTCTTCAGTGTGAAACAGTTGTCGGTGTCGACGTGTCATGACCGTGGTCGCGGTGGTACCGACAATATTTCTGGAAATCCCTCCTCGCTGGATCTGATCTCAACTCTCGAGGCGGGTCTGAAAGCAGTCCGGCCCTCGTTGCAGCGGCTAGCACCTCTAACATCGGGGCGTTCAGCTGAGTGTATTGGGCCCGCAGAGGCCGCTCCGCCCTCTGGATTTCCCGTACGGGCTCTCTGGTGGCCCTGAACTCCCGCACCGGGCAGGGACGATCTTGCGGTCGACGCCCTTCTGGGTCGTGTCTTGGCTGGACTAGTTGGTCACGGCCTCTGAGTCTTTTCTCCTGCCTCGGCATGGGGTTGGGCCGATGCTCACTGCGGGGCGCCCCCGCCCTGGCGACCTCCTTTGTTCCAAGGGCATCCTCGCGTAGTGTGTATCTCTCCGCCTGAACAAAGAGCGCGTCAAAGTCGGCGGGTGGGTCTCGGAGGATGGACTTGTGAAGGCTTCGACTAGTCAGTCCTGCCTTGAAGGCCGCCATGACCAGTTCGTCGCCGCAAGCTACCACGCCTAGCTTCTCATCTTGGAAGCGGCGCATGTACTTCCCGATCGTCTCCCCTTCCTTCTGGACGATCGTGAACAAGTGTCCGTGAGTTTCTTCCTGGTACGCCCGGCCCGAAACTGCTGTCAGAATTTGTGAGATAATTCGCCAAAGCTCTCGATGGACCGGGCGGGCAGACCATGGTACCACTCCAGGGCTGAATCCCGCAAACTCTGCTGGAACCCCGGCAAAGGAGTGCGTCATCCACGTCTTGCATCTTCATCGCCCCTCGGTACTGCTGCACGTGCGTGAGGGGCTCGCCTCTCTATTGTAGACCGCTAGCGGGGGGCCTTGACCCTCGCGGGTCTCGGGGCCGAAGTTATCTATCGCGCCAATGGCATGACATCCTTAGGGTAAGCAGGGCGCTCGGGGTGCGATCCCTCCGTATCTCTGGGATTCGACTTCGGTTCCGGCCTAGCTGGCGACGATCATCACGCCCCTGTGAAGGGGGAGGTCGCCTGGGAGGACTCCTCCCGCGCGGCGAGGATCCGGCCGAGGGAGGACTACGGGCATTCCTGTATCGCCGGCCCGAGGTCGACACCTCTGGGATCTCATGGTTCTCCCTGTTTTCCTGTCGGAGCATCTCGCGCTCCGCGATGATGAAGCGGAGCTGACGGCGAGCGGCCTCCTCGTCGTGGCGGGCTTGCTGTATGGCTTCCGCTGCTTTGTCTTTGTGTCTTTTATCCGCGGCCGCTTCTTCGTCGCGCCTTTGCTGCCGTGCAGCCTCCACTTCTTCGTCCAAGAGTCTTTACTAGGCCGCTATCTCCTCGGCGAGCCCTCTCTGCCCCACCTCTTCTTCAAACTGGGGATGAAGATTTCGCCTCAAGTTCGGGGATTCGGAGGGGCCAATGGGTGCCTTGGTCTCAAGCCGCCTCGAGGCCTTCCATCATCTTGGTGAAGGACTCGAAGCTTTGCTGAACGACCCAGGACGAGGCCTGGACGGCCCGGGCCATTCCCTTGGGGGGAGATTAGTCGAAGGAGTCCTCGGGTGAGATTGCGACTCTTGATCCATGGGAGTCTTGTCGTGGTCAGGGTTTCGGTTGATGGGTATGGAATTAGACATGTGTGTGACCCTTCGTTCCCATAGAAGGCGCCAATGGTTGCGGGGTAGGATCCGCGTACAATGAATTTATACTGAGGGGAACCAAGGGTACGGTGGTTTAGGAAACGGATAAGGATTTGGTAGGCTGTTTGACAGGAGGTGAAGGGGGTGATGAGGTTAGTCACAGCTTAGACCGCCCACTAGATCGATTGAGTGAATGCTCCGATTGTCCGCCGCGCTCCCGAGCACAGATGATGATGGCTAGTTGCGAAGGCGGACGCTCCTGCACACAGAGCAGCTCGTTAGAAAGGCCGGGTTAGGGTCTAGCCCTTAGCCTCTCCGATGCCTAAGTTAGTATTAGGGCTTCAAAACGGGGGCTAGGCACGCAGGTCGGACTGAGATGAGTCGACCTTACGTGACGAGCTATCGTGGAAGTACAAAGATATGGAAGACCTTTGCCCTTGTGTGTGAGTAATGAGATTCAGAGTTAATTTGCCAACCCCCTTCCTCGACGGAGGTAAGGGGGTATTTATACCTGATGGGGGTGGTTGTGTGAGGCTGACCTGGCATGCTGACTTGGCGTGCTGAGCTGGCTCATCTGTCAGCGAAAGCTTCGGACGAGGATGTCAGGACTGGGCGTGTCAGCCATGCTTTTGTCAGACGGCACAACGGCTAGGGGTGCTTTTGTCAGGGTGTCAGAGCCGAAAGTACAAACGGTCAGGGATACAGTGGCCAAGGAGGCGCTTTGTCAGGCGGTCGAGCGGCGGAAGCGTCAGTGGTGTCCTTGTACTAGGTTGTTTGTCGTGTTCGATGTGCCAAAGGGTTGCGGGGACGCGTCGGCGTAGGCGGTCCATATTCGACCCATCAGGCCGCTCTGAGCGGGCGACGAGCGACCTATCTGTCCTCCCGACAGGCTTGAGGGGGAGCGGGTGCCCATTGGGCGGAGTTATGGGGCGACCCGGGACTCTCTATCACTCGGGAGGCAGACTTCCCATTAGTCCGGCAGGAGGCGGACTGGGACGTAGAGTTGGCGCTGCACGGGTGTGGTCTGGATGTTGAGCGCCCCCCACCGGCGACTTCTGCAAAGGTAGAGCGTCCTAGCGTCGAAAGTCGGAGTAGCACCATCTTTAGGTCGTAACACTAAGGATTCTTTTGAATGTCGAACCGAGGATTTTGCACAGCTCTATTTTTAATCTAATTATTTATTGTACACAACCAATGTTTAAAAAGGCTGTTGGCATAGGCCAGCCACCAAGTCAGAAGTAGGCAAACACCCAGCTTGCGACTAGGCTTGCCATCTAGAGAGAACTGATCGGTTGGCTAGCACACTTAAACCATATATGATGGGGATTTAAAACTCCATCTAAAATTAAAGAGAGACCCTAACTCCACCTCTAATCCCCCAAAAAAAATCAATCATCTTATTCTTCTTCCTAGATTAAGCCACCATCAAAGTTCACTTGCAAAAAGGTATCCCCCTTCTTCCTTCCCATGTTTTGTCGTTATTTCCACCATTTCTAGCGTCGTGACGACAACACTAGTGGCGCAACAATAACATCTTTTTTCCTCTTCTTTTTCTTATTATTCTCCTTCTTCCTCTTCAAGAAATTGAAAAAAATAAAACACCTAGGCACCTAAGGGTGAGGTGGAAGGGTGACGCCCAACAGCCCCTATTGACCACCCACGCCTAGCGCCCTAGATAGCATTAATGCATCCGATAAGATTAGAATGTATGTTGCTCCAATCGAGATATCATGTAAAACACTTTGGTTTTGGTCATCATCATCATAACCTTCATCCCAAAAAAAAATTGGGAACAGCTTCATAGACTTTATAGAAATAGAGAAAATTATAAAATAATAAAAACAAAAATAACAAATAAAAAGAAACAATAATAACAAAAATAGTAATAATAATATACATGGAAATAATAATAATATATAAATATAAATAGACATAATAATAATAACAACAAACAAGTTTTAAAAATCACATTGGATCGTGATCACATCGAATCGTGATATCGGATATTTGTTTTCAATGCATTACGATCTGAAACTTTCTATTTTGTCAAACAAAAATATTTTACCCTTTTATCACTTTCTTTCATATCTTCTAAAGTCTACTTCTCTTTCTCTTGATTTCAACATTCTTTATTATGTCTTTCCAATAGGCGCATCAATAGGACTTTGATGTATATGGTCAAATCATCTCAAGCGATGTTCTTGCATCTTATTCTTTATAGAGACCACATCTATCCTTAATCAGATATCATCATTTCTCATAGTATCTTTTCTAATATATTCACACATCCACACATCTGCATCTCTACCACAAACATATTGCATCTCTACCACAAACATATTCTGCCCATGCCTTTTAATTGTTGCTTAACATTATATCATGTACCAAAGCTGAGCTAATCAACATCTTATAAAATTAACCTTTAGTTGAAAGTTGAAACGATGACTCCGATCATACAATAATCATCTTATGAGGCTTCACTTCAACCAATCTATTTTGATCATATGATCAGCATTTTCCTTAATCTCTACACCCTCCAAAAAACTGGCACGAGATATCAAAATACTTACACATATACTTTCCATATCCAGCTTCACCACGCTATCACCATGCTATGATCTTTATGTCTTACTCTACTAAACTTATATTTCATATACTTGATCATGTTAATATTAAGTTTGAAATCTTGAGTCTCTAATATCTACCTCTAAAGTTCTAAATTTACATTTACATCATTTATGAGTTTATCTATTAAAATAATATCATCCGCAAATAACATATATCAAGACACATTATCTTAAATATACATATTGAGCTCATCAATCACTTAACAAAACGGAAAGGACTTACCCTCTTTGGTCGTTGTTACACCAAAACTTTAAAGGTGTGACGATGATTAAGGGTAATATTTTTTACATTCTAACAAAGGCGCAAATCCCTAAATGGCATTTATGTAAAAGGGTATTCACCATATAGTACAAAAGATTCAATGCCTGCTTATCAAGCCCTCAACGGTGTCATAAATTTATAAACCCTTCATCCGCAAACTAGCTACAGTTCACAAGAAACTATCATAATTCACTTGACCAAAGGAGCACACTACAAAGGGCATGCTTGCCTTCTCTAGCTTCATAATTTGCCATGAAGCAATATACTCGCATGGAGAAAATTGGAAATCTGCTACTATGGGGAGTTAATGCCTGTCACTGAGCATAATGTTCATGTGTTTGATATGGCATCAAGGCCCTGGGAACATATTTCACATGCCTGCTATCTAAAAGAGAAACAAGGGTATAAGGAATACAAGACCGTAACACGCATTTTCTTCGAAAATATACTTGTTGGATCTATACCTATCAGTTCTGTGACAACACAAATAAACTATGGAAGCATCAGGTAGGCGACGAGGAAACTACAAACTTGATAGACATCTTCATCACAACAATGACAGAGTTACAAACAACTTCGTGTGGAGTCACAGCCCCATCTCCCCTGTTAGTTCTTGGGTTCAAGACTAACGTTGTTTTGATGATGATCAATACATTATGTTAGTGTGCTAATCAATTTTACGTTTTAGTCTCAGTTTATCTTAATGATTATATGTTGATGAGACAAAGCATAATGCTTGGAGGATATTACAAGGGATATCTTAAAAACCTCCAAGAGTGATGGAGTACTCAAGCTTGGATGAAGTCATGAAGATCATCTAATGAAGCCAAAGCTTAAAGCATGATGATGGATGGACATCTAGAGGAGCATTAACAAAGCTTGGAGCTTAATGAAGGAAAGTCATCAAGATGTGCCAAAGCTTGTAAATGATTGGGGAGCATCAAGGTATCGTGAGCTTGAAGACTTGGACTCTAGGAGATGCAATATGTAATCCATGTATTTTCTATTACTTACATATCTCTTTTTGAGTCTAGGATTATTGTAATGCATTGATAGATGGTCTTACTCTTATGCATATGCATTTCACTATCTTAGTGAGCCTTAGTATTATCATAGAATCCAACCCAATAGTTTCATCTAGCCCAAAGACTCATTTGGAGTCTCTGGCTCTCCAACAGTCGCTTGATGAAAGTTTTACAGTCGACTGGGTGATTACAGTCGTCTATCGAGCCTTCTACAGTCGACTGTGGTGCATAGCTCAAGTCAACATTTTTATTGACTCTTCTTGAGCTTTTCGTATCAGTCGACTGATGTTCAATTTACAGTCGCCTGTGTTTCTACAGTCGCCTGTGAATTGGTCGACAATCGACTGTGCGCTTCTTGCATTTTCTGGGCTTCATCCCAATTTGCAAGACAGTCGACTGATGAAGTATTTACAGTCGCCTGTATATTTACAGTCGCATGTGAAATGGTCTTCAGTCGTCTGAAAGACGTACGTGCAAAAAATGCATCTCTCTCTGTTTTATTTCCATCCCTACAGCAGTCGCCAGATGAAGGATATACAGTCGACTGTCTGTTTTACAGTCGCCTGTGTAGTCTTCTACAGTCGACTGTCCTGGATCAGATTATAGCCGTTGGGATTTTTCTAGCCGTTAAACAGTCGACTGTCATTTGTTCATTAGTCGAATGTATGTGCCGTAAACTGCCAAAATCTAGTCATTGCATATTTCTTCCTTTTGGGTTTTTGGCTGGTTTTATGGGTTCCTTTAGGCTTTCTATATATAGGAGTTGGCTTAGTTCATTTTGAACTCTTGGTTAATATTGAATATCTTTGAGAATCATTAGCCACTCATAATCTCTCCCAGTTCCCTCTAATGAGCATATTCCTCTTCATGCATTGAAGCTAGCTCATATGGAAATTCTCCAAAGGATCTAATTCTCATTCCTCTCTTGGAGATCATCTTTCTTCTCTTCATTTCATACACTCAAGTGAGAAGTGTTAGGATTCATTCCTAAAAGAGAGAAAGATCATCAAGTGCAATCAAAGCTAATCTCAAGCACTTGATCATTCACTTACATGCCTTCTTCTTCACATTAGTAAGATCATATCAAGGAATATGTAAGTGTTATTTCGTTTCACCTTTGTGATACCCCTAATTCTCTGTGTGGGAATTAGATACTCTCTTTGTGGGAGTTACTCTCTTTGAGAGAGTTTGGTTCTTTCTGTGTGAAAGAACAAATCCTCTGTGTGTGGTCTCTCTGTGTGAGATTAATGATTTCTCTGTGTGAGAATCCAAATCCTCTGTGTGAGGTTATCTCTGTGTGAGATTGTTTTCACTTCTCTGTGTGGGAATTATAGTGAATATTGGTGTGGCTGGACGTACCCAAGTTTTGGGGAGCCAGGGTAAAATCCTTGTGTTTGCGATTGTTGTTGTTGAGCACTCTGTTTATTTTCCGCTGCTTATTGTGCTTCAGTAACTTTTAATTAAGCACTTTGCTTGCCAGTACACTATTCACCCCCCCCCCCCCCTTAGTGTGTGTGTATAGCCCTGCAGGGTCCCTTACATCCCCCCCAACACACAAAACGTGAGGTAAATATATGGTCAAAAGGTAACTATGCTAATGTTGTTGGTTTGATTCTTTTTAGGTAGAGAAATTGCATTTATCAACTTTTCATAAATGTTATACCAATGCACTGGCCTAACATATAGGTAGAGAATTTTTATAATAACATCCCATGTCAATGAGAAATTTTCAAGCAAAAATAGAAGGGAAAATGCAAATAAGAAACTGAATAATCCAAAGTCATGTCAGTGGATTGAAGTGTACCGGTTCTTGCCACTGTCACGTGCCGGAATAAAGTAAGCATCAGAATCATAAGCCAAAGTTGTAAACAAGGAAAAAAAAGAAAAAGATCCAAAATTGTCGAAGACACAAGAATGCCATTATAAAGAGTACACAGGTGTAATGGTTAGTGACATGGGAGATTATTATAAAAATAAAAAATAGAGAAAAAGTACGACATGAAGCAGGAAGCCCATACTAAGGGGAAAAAAATTAACCAACCTTAAAATAATTCCCAACAGGAGAAACGAATATGAGAAATGTGTACTCAGGTGCAGGCGCAAGACCAAGGACAGATCCACTTCCCATTAGCAATGGTCTGATATACAATGAACCTTTGCCTGCAGGAGGTACCTGCATTAAAACAAAGGTCCACATATGAAACATTAGTAGCTTATTATATCCATTTGTTAATAACTAATGGAATGTTCCATCATACCCATCGTCTGTTTGCCAAAACAGTTTCTTTCACAGCATTAACAAACTGCTCAACAGAAAGCGAAGGCATGCACATCCGCTCTGCACCCATCTGCATTCGTAAAGCATTTTCCTCTGGTCGAAAGAGTAAAATTGACCCATCTTCTTTCCTATAAGCTTTCAAACCCTCGAATAGTCCCTGGAATGCCGAAAATTATATCCCGAAAGATTTAGCAGTAGCACAAAATAAACCTCCTCATGTATTTAATTGTCAGTTAATCAGCTACGTAGAGCATGACACAAAATTTTAACTTTTATAGAGTTTCCTCATAAGGTAGATCATGGATGGTAGCAGCATAAGTGATCGGGCTAAAGGACACTTATAAACAGCAGGTTTAGAATTCTGGAACCCCATATACCCGGGATAAAGATTTTGTTGGTAGTTTTGTTTGTAGTTGTTTTTGCATATAGATTGACTATAGGCACTTTGGCCTGAGAAAATGTCTACATGCATATCCAAGAACCTAGATTTCAAAGTTTAAAGACCAGAATCCAGATTAGTTTTTCCCATTACGTATAAAGAGAATCTTATAAAAAGTAACAGCAAATCCAAAGAAGCTTCTTTAAATAGATTTTTATGTCCAAAGCCAAGAAAGTTTATTCAATGAGCTGACCTACAAACCTAAAAACGAATTAGAGCCTACCAATTACAATTTAAGCAAAACATCTTATATAATGATGACTGTAACATAATGATAATGCTGCGAACCTGCCCATAATTTAAGACTCCTGATGAAGGGTTCAACTCGATAGGTCCAAATGGCTGCAATTCACCGTTGGAAAATGTTCCATTTTGAGGACATTTTGCAATATACATATAATCTGTTGGCACAAGTCCGAATCCAAGATTGTCCCAGTTTATATCAGCCAATTCAAGAGATTCCCTGCTGAATTAGTTAAATGCTGTCAAAATTTGAGGACTTTAAATGCAGAAATAACAGTTTCAGTATACAAATGTGGTCTCAAGAAACCATGTGCTCCCTAAGTGATATATTTTTTCCTCGTAGCAGTGATGATCCAAATCTATTACCATAATCATACATTGAATTGAATGCTGGTATGCCAAAAAAAATTACAATCTGTAAACTCAGAACCAATTTTGGCCTGAAGGAACATTCCCTTTGACTGAAAATAGATTTCTATCATATTAATTGCTCTCTACAACTCAAATCTTCTTGAAACTACTGAAATTGATGTGAAACAGCGAAAGATGATCCTTTTGTGATGTTTGTGTGGTCACATTCACTTGTTTTACACTATGATAAGTAGGACACTTCTTCTAACAAAAAATTATAGTGTCCAACATATTCCAACATGACACACATGTCCATCTATGTCTGACACTTACACGCACACACAACCCCCCCCCCCCCCCCCCCCCCCCCCCCCAAACCAAAAAAAAACCACAAAAAAATTCCCGTAAAAAAATGTACCTCATGAACTATGGTGTGCTCAATTTTTTACAAAAGCTTTTTTAAAAGATCATTCTACTAGTACAAAAAATGTACCACATGAACTATGGTGTGCTCAATTTTTGACAAAAGCTTTTTTTTAAAGATCATTCTACTAGTACGTGCATCTTATATTAATATAAACACAAAATATGTTTATATGAGTCAAATACTCGTATATGCAGAAGAATAATACATTTATATTTGTGTAATCATGTCTATAGTTTGAATAATCGCCGTGTTTAACACCATGTGTATGTGTATGTGTCAGAGCGCAATGCTCGTGTTCGTGTCTCCTAATCATATGCTGTGTGTTTCAAACATAAAACTGCGAAACGCAAATTTATTGTTAATATATTCGTAACATAATTTGGACTCTAAATTCTAGAATGCACCTAGCATATTTTTGAAGTTTTACCAATGAATTATTACAACAAATACAAGAAAACGGTAAAATAGAAGTTTATTTTCTTTCACAACTCTCGCTGCGTGAATTGGACTCTAAATTCTACTTTTACAAGTACTATGTGAGGCCTTGTGAAATGTTTGTTGGGCTAACCTGATATCACCTTTCTTATTATCCCAAAAATGCCGTAAGGCCATTTTTTTTCTATTGGTTGATCATATAGAATCTCAATTTCTTCCACAGACCCTGTTCATTCCCCTAATATTCTGTAGGTAACAAATTTTTTAATGCTTTATCTAATTTAAGCTTGTCCTTTTCTGATCAGATGTCTTGCATCACATCAAATAGTGAGTAGATCGCTTTAGTCCAAATGGAGTAGAGAGAGAGAGAGTTTAGTTGTTAAATATGACAAGAGAAGGGATCCACTAGGACACTCACCTTTTGGTTCATAAGCCTATTAGCCAGTTCCAGCAAAGTCAGTATGCTAATTATCACAACCATCCTTAATCATGAATAATTGATTTGTCCTATTTACAAGAACTTAAATATTTTGCATGATTTTGTTTCTTAATTAACAACCGACATTATTACTTTATTAGTGTGTCTAGGATTATTCAATATGTTACATTTTTCATAACAATGAGGAAAATTTATTTATACTCGTTTTTCCCATAATTTTCCAAGCCAGGATCTAAAATTCAGATTGTATTGGGTCAGCAGCCTGTAATGTAATTAAAAAAAGAAAATCATTATAACATGGAGCCTCAGCCTCTTCATTTTTTAAGTTGTGTCCCATATCCAGTCCCATTTTGCTTCGAAAGACATAGATTACGATGATGGTGGTGGTGGTAGTGGTGCGATCTCACATTTTCTTTGAGATGTCGAAAATCAAAAGCTCTACTGATCAACTATAATTACTTCTAATTCCAATGGCAAAGCAATTGTTCAAAAACTTACGTATAAATCGTAGTTGCTTCAGCCGCTTGGCATCTTGCGCTTGATGCCCTCAGAATACTAGAATGCACGGAATGTAGCTGATATTGCATCTAAAAAATGATCATAGTATAAATACTAACAAATTAACGATCAAAAGGAGAGCTTTACACAAAAGAATCTTTAAAATTCTCGATTTTAAGTTTATACAGATTCGATCGACTTGAGGAATCAACGTCAGAATCTATAAAATTTATTCTTGACCAAAACAATTAAACAAAACTGAAAGGGATAAAACAAGATGAAGAAAGCAGAGACCTTGAGTGAAGAGGATGAGGGATTGAAATGGATCCTGGTGTCGGAGATTGGCGAAGAGAGCATAGAGCCATGGCCGCCAAGCTGTGAGAGGACCAGAGAACGCTCCATCGACCTCCGCCGCTGTTGCCGCCGACTTTCTTGTTTTAGAGAGAGGAAGTGAGCGGAAGAGAGTTGCGGACCTGTGGCTAAATTAACTAATTAATTAATTAATTAAGTCTCCCATTCTCTTCGCATCTGGCGGCTGCTCTCCGGGACCAAAGAGCGTGGCGGTTGGCAGAGCCTTTTGGGATATGGAGTGGGTTAGATCTGAACTAAGTTCATGTGAGTGGGTTGGATCTGAACTAAGTTCCGGCCCAATCTGGCCCAGTCTATTGCACCATAGCCCACGACCAGATCATGTGCTAAAGAATCCAAATATGAAAGTTGATGGTGATGATGGTGAGGGGGGTAGAAAAGGTTTTTTTTTTTTTTTTGGTACATCAGAAAGCATTTTAAGCGTGCGCTGGCCTTGATCCCTCGTCTCTCAAGAGTGAGGGAAGAGAGAGTGCCAATCAGTGGCGGAGCCAGGGGCAAAGGGGGCCAATTGCCTCCACTGGCATTCTGCAGATTGCCCCACTACCTCTGTTTGCCTCCGACATTTGGCTCTGTGAGTGGATACATAGAAGCTAATCAATGGACAAATCACCAAATATTGCTTTTGGTAGAGAGATTGCTAAACGGTTTATTCCACAAGATGAGTTCTCTGCTCATCTACTTTGAGATATCCAATAATCAAAATGTTAATGATCTTTAGTAGACCTAATAATTCCAATTATGAGAGAATGACAGTGCTCATACCTTGTAAAAATTCTGGTTTAATTAGCGGTTTTTATATCACATATGCTGAATGTGTGTAAATTACGAGAAAGTCTGGTTCTTGATGCTACCAACAACTTGCCCTCGGAGAGTATTCACACAGCATTGAATTCCAACAAGCTTTATGGGCTCAAGCTTAGCATCAACGATCTCTCCGGTTCGATTCCTGTTAGCGTGACTCAAAATTGTTTCCCTCGGTTTGCTCTTTCCTAAGCGTAACAATCTCTTGGGTTCGATTCATGATTCTTGGGGAAGAACACAGATTCGAATCTTGAATCTTGGCCACAACTCGATTTTTGAACATACCCATCTCGCTAGCTGCCCAACTGATGCTTGAAGAGCTCGTTCTTAGCAACAACCTGATAAATGGAAGCATACCTAGAGAAATCGGCGATCTTTCGAGGCTTCGGGCATTGGAATTATCCGAAAACAACCTCACCCGAGAGATTCCAAGCTCTCTCGATCACCTAGCCAATCTCAGCTCTTTCGATGTGTCTTAAAACAATCTCTCAGGGCACATGCCTCTTCTTCTTGCATAAAAGTTCTGCTCAAGATCTTTTATAGGAAATGTTGATCTGTGTGGACCTCTTAAAATCATGAAGCATGGTTAGGACTGGATGATTTTTGTATTGAGTCATGTTTATATGATATTTTGAGTACTTCTGCCATATGCATACAACCATCACATATACAATTACCATAGATATAGGCGTACATCTTATTTGTGGAATATGGCAGAGGAAGAAAGGCGTAGATCTTGTGTCGATATGTGTTGTAAGTTAATTTTTTATATTAATGATGAAACTCTGATTTTTGCAATTGAATTCTTTTATGAAACAAAAAATTTTATTATTATTTTTTCACCCCCAACAATATTTTCTGGCTCCGTTACTGGTGCCAACTAAGCAATCACTTGGTGGCAGGCAGAGAAGCTTTTGCTTTGAGCTTTATTCGTGTTAGAGTATTTTTCACACATGTCTTCTTGACCACCACAGGCTCTAGCTACGTTTTTTAGTTGGGAGTACCATCATGCGCCACTTCTTTTCTGGTATCTTTATTTTTAAAATTTACATAAATTTCTTTTGCCAATTTGAATTCGAGTGAGGAAATTTGTTTGGTATTTCCAAACTAAAAGTGTTGCTGTTAAAACTAGTATTCTCTCTATGGAAGTAATTTTCTATCAAAAGCTCATACAATTAATCGAATCATGTATGAGCTTAAAGCAAACCGAAAAAGTTTACTAGAATCAATCAATAATTTTAAAAAGGCATAATTGGAATCAATCATCAACACTCATTAACACTCATTAGTATGAACATTACTATGAAATTTTGGATGGTGATGATGATGATGATAAGAGACAGATTGGATGTTGTTGCCTTATTGGATCAGGTATTATCGCGACGTATGTCGTCAACTGCACTCATGATTAAAGATTTTCATAAAAGAGTAAGAATGAGTGGTGAAAATAGTACTGAGAATTGTAGATGAAACTCTAGCAGAGTGTAACGGCCGCTTTCCGACCATTCGTATTTTCTACGCGTACGACTCTTTTCGTGTGCGTATTTTATTTGGCCTCTTCTTGGATCCGGACTATACGATGTGATATGTCGTTGTGACCGTATGGAAGAGTAGTTATTTGCGGGATTTTTTAGTGAACGTCATTTCTCGGGTCGTTCTCCCATAAATCGAGTTTGATTGCAGGATCGACGTAGCTTTAGACGTAGTCGTCGGATCTTTTATTTTTCTGTTCGTTTTTCGTAGACCAAACGCGTGATTGACCACTGTATCCCCGAGCCTCTCTTCGTCACGGTCGTCCCCATATTTTTTCGTATTTTTCTGACACTCCTAGCCCACCCAAATCACTAATCAAAATCCAAACCCGATTAGCCTTAATCAATTTCGAAATTCTAATCTTAATTCCAAATCTCATGAGATCCCTTACGTATCATGTGGGATTTCATTTGGGGCTACCCTCACCCAGCTTTTCCTCTCTTTGCACACCCCCCTCTCTCACACTCCCTCTCCCGCATCTCTAAATTATAACCCTATATAGCATCTTCCTCTTTTAAAACAACAAACCCATTTCATACCCTAACTATTTTCACGCAAGGCATCAACCAGTCGCCACTAGATCTGTGCCCTCCTCCCTCTCTCATCACCAACAAGGACTCCGGCCATTCTCCGGCCATCCAACCTCTAGCAACAACCTTCTCTCTCTTCTCTCTCTCCTCTCTTTTCTCCTTCCCCATTGAAACACCCAAAAGAACACCATGCCTGCAACCTGCTTTTGGCAGCCCCTTGCGCGCGCTCTCCGGCCACCATGGCCACCACCGGCGAGCCCCCGGCCTCCCCTAACCTCCAGCAACTCCTCCGCCTCCTTCTCCTCCATCTCTCCCTCTCCAAGAGCCCCAAAATCGCAAGTATAAAGCCCCCAACCACAGTTTTTGACAGCCCAGGCAGACTGCGCCATCACCGGAAAAACGGCCGGCCACCCCTATCCGGCCACCTCCAGCCGCTGTCGCCACTGCCATTCAATTCTTCTCTGACCCCCTGATTGTCTCCAACTCCCCTTACCCTTTTCCCACGTCTCGATCTCCTCGAAACCCCCGTGGAACTCAGATCTAGCCGCTGTTTTTGACAGTTTGCGCACCGCCACTTCAAACTCACGTCCACCGGTCATCTGGCCACCTACGATGACCATCCTACCGCCGTTGAACTCCTATCGAAACCATCTACCAACTGCAATTTCCCTTAAGCTCATAGGCCTCCTGTAGCTCCTTGAAACCTCGTTGGAACACGTCATATCGGCTGTTTTTGACAAATCTGGAAGCTGAACTTCAATGCCGGCTCACGATCACCTCCGACCACCCCCCGGCGTCAACTCCACCACCGTTGGCTTCATCTTGAAGTCCTTTACCTTCTGCAACTTTCCAGTGTCGTTGTTCATCGCTAGATTTCTGTTGAGACGTGTGACAACGAACGTTGCGCGAATCTGTCCTCTCCGGCTTCTCACGGCCACCCACCGCCGTACGCTCACGCCGTCGGCCACCCACCGGGTTGGGCATCTTTCACTGGTCCTACTTCATCTATCGATAGTCCCCTTGGACTCTCGGAGTTCACGTGCATTGCCGCACACATGTGTTTTTTAGCCGACGTCGTCGTTATCGTGAAGATCCGTTGCGCTACTCGCAACGGGAGGAGGATCGCTGTTAGCTCGCTGATTTTGTGCCACCACTCCACTGTCCAGATGTACCTCAATGTGCTACCTGCGGCTGAGGAGCTCCAAACGATGCCGACGCTTCGTCGTTCAGACCCGACTTCTGATTGTTGGACGACGTCACGAGGTTGGTTTCCCTAACGAGTAGTAAAACCCACACTGTAACTCATCAAAACCTAATCTAAAATTGGTCAACGAGAACTAAAGTTAATTTTAGCATCTGTAAAACGTTTCCCACCGTAGGAAAGAGCGACGAACAGACTAATTTTCTGTGCACATAGGGTAGACGTCGATCTAGACTGAACAAACACCAAAACGTGACTTTTTGACTGATAGGTTAGTCCCGTTAAATTTAGAAACAAACCGTAATAGGTTTGACCAAAAAGCGCAATCTGACATCGTCGTGATCCTGTTTCAGACGGACCATCGCCGACGCGACGTTTCGACAGGACGCTCTGGACAGACAACGCACTCGCCACCGCAGGCAAGTGTACTCACTTGTACTTTCGGCAGTGTCTAGGACATAGACTCTTAGAATTGGTAAAATGTGAATAAAGAGAACCGGACATGAAATGATAGCGTCCGGGACACCCCTTAACGGCTTAGACTTGACGACGAAGTCTAAGCGTAACAATAACAATTGTCACCTTAGGGTTTTTCCTATGTATGCGTGCGTGTGGACCCCCCTAGAATAACAATTCCTTACGTCTCATGTCGTGTCCTGTTACACAAAAAGCCTCCGGGCGTTTTGGATGCTCTCCACGCGAGAGTGATCCTTGTTACACAAAAAGCCTCCAGGCGTTTCGGATGCTCTCCACGCGAGAGTGGTCCATGTTACACAAAAGGCCTCCGGGTGTTTCGAATGCTATCCACGCGAGAGTGATCCCTGTTACAAAAAAAGCCTCCGGACGTTTCGGATGCTCTCCACGTGAGAGTGATCCCTGTTATACAAAAAGCCTCCGGGAGTTTTGGATGCTCTCCCAGCGAGAGTGATCCCTGTACCTTCTTGTCCTGAGCACTTGGGTTAGGGTAGGGTTGATCGTGTGCACGGGGAGAGGGTCTGATCCCCCTCGAACCGTAAGGCGTGAACCCTTCGAGTCACACGTGTCTTGTCCCATCTTGTCTTGTCCTGTCTTGCCTTGTCCCGTTTAGGTTAGTCCCGTAGTCGGTAGCACACGCTACGGCTACAGCTTGTCGTGTTTACTTTCCCTGCACCGTTTTACTCTCTGCCATGTTATAACCCCAGCATGTTAATCAACCAGTAAACTGTTGCTTTAAACTACAGTACACTTTGCAGTAGAGTCTAACATTTTCTGTGTAGACTTTACCTGGCGTACAATTCCTTTTCTCTTGGGTGATGTACGTCAGGTGTCGAGCCGGAGTTTGTGGACGAGGCAGACTTATCAGAGTACGTGGAGCTCGAGGACGTCGACCCGGAGGGCGTACCTGACGAGGACCAGACTTAGACGTTCCCCACTGTTGCGGACTTCCGGAGGTTACTACTTTTTAGTCTGGGTGAGTAGCACCACTTTACTCTCTGCCTAGGTTGGGTGCTTCGCACTATTAGTTTTCTTTTCTGTAGTTTGTTGCCATGCTTAGGCTCCCTTTATTAGATTTGTCTTATGCTGGATATTATCCCTATTATAAAATGAATGCATCCTTTTCCTTCTGTACTTTTGTTGTTCCGGATTTTATAAACACAAGAACCTGAAAATTTTAAAATGGTACCCATACAGACGCTTATTGGGTCCGAGCTTCACAGCTCCAGCCTAAGCGGGCCTTAGTCACGCTTCGCCTCCGTAGTTTTGGGAAGCGGGGCATGACACAGAGGCCCACCATGATCAAGGCCCGACTGAGCTGGGTAGACGGGACCTGCAAGACACCACGTGCTCCCCTGAGAAACATGTGACCTTCTAGGTCGAGCCTGACTAGCCCTTGTCTGCAATCAGTAAGCCTCCCCAACAGTTCGATTCAACCAAGACCATCCCAAGAGGTCTTCTTTGTCGGATCATCCCACTTAATGGTAAATCTAATGATCCTCTGCAGACAATCGTCCGAGGTCGACCCGCTCAGCTCTACAGCCAAAGCACTCACCCACCTGGCAGGATCGACCCCTGATTACAGGGGTTGATCTCAGGCAGGTGAGCCGCCTTTTCTACAAGCCATTACTAGTGGGCCCGCACCGTGCGCAAAAATGCTAGTTCTATTATAGGGCTGCACGACACGTCTTGTCAGATGACGCGCATCCAGTTTTTTCAGAAGGGACGTGCGTCCGCATGGTCTGACGGTGCACATCTGCCTTTATTGGTGGGCTGCTGACTTGGCCAAGCCAACCCCCCTCCCCTGATCCTATAAATATGGAGGAACCCCTCTCCATCAGGTACGACCAATTTCATACGCTATTTTCTATCTCAAGCCCCTAGCATTCCGCATCCTTCAAAACCCTAACGGTGGCTACCTCTAGCTACACTCCCTCATTCCCTCGTTTGGTCCTAACTTAAGCATCAGAGGTTAATCGGAGGACAACCAGTCCAGTCCTCTGGTTCCTCTAACGTGTGTTCTATCTATTTAAGGCGATGAAGAATTGTCTCCACCTCCAGTTCGACGAAACCAACCTGTATGGCCTCAATTTGTTACTAAAAACTCGTTGTCGTGGCCACATCTAGGCCCAGCGAGATTCTCTGCATCAACAAGAATGACAATGATCATGGCCCACTCTTGGGCAATTTTTCATGCATCCATTAATTCCTATAAAGATGGGCAACTTTTATTTACATGACTGAAAGAAATAGGATGAGCCCAACTATGGCTAGCTACTTGAATTTGCATTGTTGAGGATGTTTATAATGTAACATTTCTCGAGTGAGATAAATTCTTTGATACCTTTTGTAGAATTTGTAAAAAGAGAACTATTGACAGGTACATCTGCCAACAATGAGTAGGATACTGATGAGAACGCCTCAGATGACGTGGCGCTCTGTCAGCTGATGATCGGGACCTAAGCAAGGATGGTCCCAGGTCGGTGAGAGCTAGATCCGAGCTGTTGGGTTGAAGCCTGACCTAACTCCAAGCTCTCTTCTTAGATTTGTGATTAGGAGTGAATATTGTATATTATGTCCCTTAATTATCATCATTTTGTGCACGGACCCCGAGCAGAATAAACAATATCTGGGGACTTGGAAGCACTCAGTTACACGACCGTGTCAACTCGACACAGTCATATTGAGTTTGAAGAATTCTTAAGGCCAAAGCGGTGACACGGTCGTATCGATCCGCAACACGGCCGTGTCACCCAAGTTCGATGTCTTCTCCACCGGATTTCTACAGATGTCGATCAGCAACATGGCTGTGTCACCCGAGTTTTCTGTCTTCTCTACCCAATTTCTACAGGTGAACCCATTCGTTTTTGAGCCGTCGATTCAACCCATCAACAGTGGGGATTAACTGGGGGTTTATGACAGTATAAAAGGGGGATCATATCCCTCATTTTCATTATCTTTGGATGTCCCTAGGGTTAGGCGACGTGAATTCTAAGGTTAGGGCTTGGAGGAGCTTAAGGGAGAATATGGCTTCATCTCTTGCAAGAGATAGCAGATTTATTTTCTCTATCCCCCTCTTGTGTATTTTCATTTTAATTTCATTGTAATATTGATTGGATGATGTTTAGTGACAAAACATTTATTCCTCTTATTAGAATAAATTAGAGCGTCTTTATATGTGTTGTGGATTAATCTAGATTTTGTGATTTGGGATTTTTATTGGTTGATGCATCATTGAATGTTTATGTTATTGATTTTTTGGACACTTGTATTGTATTGCAATGCATTACCCATCGAGTGATTCTATGAGGATGGAAAGTCTCGAGGCATCTCTTACGTGTACTAGCATCACACGTGCCTACATTTCCCATCGAGGGATTCGAGAATAGCATGTCGCGAAGCATAGCTTACGTCCATAAGACTCGTCGAGTGGCCCTAGACAAACTTAGGGTGGCGTGCCACGAGGCACTACCTAGCAAAAGAATTTAAACACATGGACCCAATGAATACCTATGATGCAAACCTCATTGTGCCTAATCATTAGACTTTCCGATCCCTATGCCTTGTCACGGATGTGGGATTGAGATCTAACCCTCGTGTATGCTCCGAGAGGATGTGCGAGTAACTTTGGAATCCCATTTGCAACAACCCTAGGTGACCCCACAGCACATGCAAATCCCCTTACCTCTACCTCTCCAATTGGCTATCCTACTTTAGACATCCTAGATCAACACTCACACCACATATTCATACCATCAATTGTGTAGCATGAGATGGCATTAGTCTCACGATTATATTTCTATAATCATTTGAACCCATTAATTGTAGAACGACTTGTCCATATGGATATGATACCTGACTCACCTGATTCTTACTTCTTGACCTCTTGCACTTGGGAGAGCACAATATTTTGAGGCAAGCAAGTTTTTTGGTACCATTACCAAGGACAACAATTTTCTACAATTATCGTGTTTGATTGGTTTAGGAAATCTTGGTTAGATTAATCCATCTCTTAGTGTGAGTCTTTATATTTCTTTATTTTTCACTTATTGAGTCGTTTTATTTTTCTTAATTTTGTTTTCTTTGAAAAATTAAAAATTTTAAAAATTATGGATATTGACGCAATCGTTTTAGATTTTCTTTCAGGTTTGCCTCAAATCCTACCGGCTTTCCACGACATGGTTAAGGAGAACCCACACTTACACTTGCAAAAATATGAAACAATGCTGCACACTTTATTTGTTGGGAACCCACACATTGAAAGATTATATCTTAAATACTTCACATATTCTTTAAGAGATTATGCATTGTATTGGTTTCATTCTTTGTCCCGTGGCTCATCATCTACTTGGTAATCTTTTCAGGTCGAGTTCTATTATACATTTTTTCCACCTTTCAGGAATCAGGCAGTGCAGAGGCATTAAGCATTTATGCAGGAGATTTTGAGATTTTGCCAGTTTGATGGAGAGAGATTTTGTTAGGGTTGGGAGAGGTTCAACAATATTTTGCTTGGATGCCCGCAGCATGGTGTTGACACGATCCGACTCCTCAATTTTTTCTATGCAAGACTGCAAGTGCATGTGCAAAAGTTCTTAGGAAGGATGAGTGGAGGCGAGTTCTTTGACATGATGCCTGCGGTAGCCTGAAGATATCTGTATGACCTGGCAAAGTATGAGCGGACCGTTCCATTGGACTATCTTTCACTTAGACATGGAGATGATGTGTCACGCCCCGCTTCCCATTATACTTGGGAGAGAGGACGTGAACGGGTCTGCATGTGCTTAAAGCAAAGAAGAAGTACTATTTTTTCTTTCTTCTTTGACTTAAGCACAATAAGTGTCTGTGATTTAAACATCGCAGGTTCTTGCACTCAAACTCAGAACAACACAAAACATCATTATTGCAAACTCAATGTCTAGATTACATGTACACAAATAAGGCCTAGCATGGCCATTCGAAACAGATGCACAAAATGGAAATAAACCCGAATAAGTTTACAATTGACAAATATTAAATTAAAGCGGTGTTGCAAAGGCACTTCGTTCCTCAGCAAAAGATCTCAACGTCAGGGTACTCCTGGTCAATCTGCTCAGTCTCAAGGTACGCTCCTCAGCAAAATCTGTCAAAACCTGACGTATATTTCACAAGATAACAAACATGGAAATATACGTCAGCGAGGGTCGCTCGGCAAGATTTAAAATGTTAGAAAAATGGACACTCGGTAAGATAGTATTATATATGTAGTTTGCAAAGCTTTGAAGACGAGGAAAACGTAATATGATCACAGTTAAGGAAAAGTATGACAGCGTAAGAAAACGTGCGACCATGACAAAGTGTAGTGTACAAAGTAAAGTGTAGTGAACATGCCAAGAACATATGAGCATGGTGAGAGAGTAGCTAGCAGAAAGTAAAAGGTGTGTCATTCCATTACTTAATCTAGTGACAAGTCCAATTCTGAGGGCGGAAGAAACTACAATTACACCCAAACCAACGGGAGCTACCCGTGGTTCTATACTTACTGATCCCATCCGTGCGACAATCAAATTTATTTGTGGGGTGAAATCCAGCATTCCCACCTCTACTTCGATGGACTACCCCACCCAAAAGTGTCATTCTGTATTTGTATAGTTCAATGTATGCCACATGGCCCAATATTCCGTAAATGCCCCGAGGGCCCAATAGTCTGTATATACCGGAAGGCTCAACATCACAATTTATCAAGGGTAGACAATCCAAAGAATAGATGACACTAATACTAGCACAACAAGCAAATAGAGCATTATAAGGGTATTTTAACATGGCAGTAACATTTTTCACAGCAACATTTACAAAGCAACCAAACCATTGAAGGTGGACGTGATAAGTTTATTATGAGGAATTACCTTTCGAATGTCACTTATAATTTTTTTCTGAATTTTTATAACAAGAATATTAACTTTCTGGGATTAAAAAAACAATAGCAGCCATTTTCGGAAATTAGAGAATTAGATTCCTTAAACTTGGAAAAATCCATATCTTACAATCCACACGTCAGACCTTTATGTGTTTGATACCAAAGTTTTCCTGGTGATGAGTACTTTTAAGTCACGGGTGTTTCAGGCAGGCGTTCACGTGAAAATTGCTCAAAATGATTTAAATACGTGCTTAGTAGTAATTACACACGGCTTCAAAAATTCACGGAAAATAATATACTTGTCTGATTGGAGCGTTTTTGGTGTCCACGTGATCGTACAAAAGACGTGAATTTATCTGCGTCAATGGATTCGTGACATCAAGCCAAAGAATCTTAAATACTATTAAAACAAACATGTATATACTGTGTACTAACATTTATATCTAACTACCATATGTCGCTGTTATGCTTATAATTAACATCTTATAATCTTAACTTAATACTGTATATACTATAAACTATACTATAATATTATAAACTATTATATTACTAACATCTTACTATTATATTACTAGCATATTACTGATAATATATATCATACATAAATATAAAATATATTAAAAATTACTGATTACGTAAGGTGCAGTAGGTATTATATTCACTGATTAATATATATAAACATATTTATAAACTATAATTATATATACATACAACTGGGTTCACGTAAAAACATTTACATGCAACTCACCGTTCGTTGCTTCGTTGTCGTTGTTGCAGAGGAGATGACCAGAGGCGGTGACGTGGACGGTACTAGTGGCGCGACAGTAGCGGTTTGGGCGGCGGTCTTACAGCAGTGGGCGGTGCCGGCGGTGCAGGTGGCGGTGAGGGTGTTGGTGTCGGAGTTCTAGTTGCAGGCGGGAGTTGGTGCGAGGAGTGGAGGTGGTGGCTGCTGGGATTGGGCTCCGTCGCTGGGATGGGCAGAGGAAGAGGCTGCGGTCGGAGCTCAGTCGGGGAGCGTGAAGGAGTTGAGAGGCTGAGCTGTCGGGGTCGTGTTGCTCGACGACGAAGTTGTGGGGAGAGATGACAAGGCTGTCGACGGTTTGAAGTGGGGAGAAGGCAGTGGTCACCGGAGTGTTGGAGGGGAAGATGGTGGCGACGATTTTGAAGGTCGACGTGGGTTTGAGGAGGCCGCGGAGCGACGCTGTGGAGGATGGATTGAAGAGGTGAGG
Organism: Scilla litardierei; assembly: GCA_030789695.1. Classification (NCBI taxonomy): domain Eukaryota; kingdom Viridiplantae; phylum Streptophyta; class Magnoliopsida; order Asparagales; family Asparagaceae; genus Scilla; species Scilla litardierei. The sequence continues at coordinate 51,460,742 of CM061134.1, forward strand.
TAGGGGATGAAGAAGACGGTGGCTACGAGGGAACGACTGCGGTGGTTGGAGGGTTCGGCGCTGGCTTGGGTTAAGGGGAGAAGCGATAGGAGGGGGAGGCTATCGTGGGGTTTGAGAGGGGAGGTGGCCAAAGGTAGGCGACGGTAAGGAGGCTGGACGGTGAGGAGGCTGTGGTCACACGGTGGTCGAGGAGGAAGGGAAGTGGGGTCGGGGTTGACGGGGAGATGGGTTCTGCAGCGAGCAGCGGAAGGCGGGTATGTTGGCCGTGGAGTTGCGGTGGCTGCGAGGTTGTGGGGGAGGCGAAGGAGAAGGAGCTCGCCGTGGAGGGTTGAGGAAAGGTTGCGGCTGTCATGGAGTGTTTTTGAAGGAGAAAGAAAGAGAACAATTTGGGTTGTTGCATGCATGGAGGGATATATCACATGTGGGGGGTTGTTGAGATCATACGGGATTTCTTGAGTAAATAATTCACGAAAAAATAAAGGGGCGGCAGTTTAGTTTGTTAAGAGGAGAACGAGTCGTGTGCGTGCATGTGTGATGATATTCCGTAGAGAAACGGTTAGATTAACGTGAGGGGTTGTTGGGATCTCTACATACAAAATTTTAATTAGAGTAAAATAAATCTAATTAAGATATTAGAATTAGTTAAGATAATTAAGTTAGATTTGATTTGGTATGTAACTAGCTAAACTGTTTAGATTATAGGTTTAGATATGATTTAGACAATCAAAATGGTTAACTCATTTAGATTTAATAGAGTTTAAAATTTTGATTAGAAATATAGTTGAAATTAAAATTTCTAAATTATTACTATTTCGCCCCCTATGCTCATCGTTACCCAAAAATTGTAAAATAAATACCCAGGCGATCGTGAAGTCGTAAGGATCACGAATATGTGGTCTGATCATGCTTTCGAGTCACGGAAAATAATAATAAACTCGTAAGACGAATATTCAAGTAAATCAATCAATGGAATTACGTACGAAATATGTACGTACAAAAACATGCCGTTACATGATGTCAAAAGTGGTCCCAATTCAGGATGAGGTCCAGTAGGTCCATAACCAACATGAGGAGCCATTTGAGGGCTCTATCCAATGCCATCCCAATGAGTACCAAGAGGAATCAGATGATGGGGTGCATTAGAGCCAAGTAAAGGAGGTTGATCGTCGATGCTTGGATGAGTCGGAAGAGAGTGATGATGGGGTACGTTGATCGCCTCCCGGATACAAACCTGGGAGTACGACTGGTAGTTTTACCGCAAGCGCACGGTCAAGTGGCGAGCGGGTATCAAACACGAGGAGGTGGTGTTGGCTCCAATCTATCCTAGGTTGGTTTGACTACGAATGTTTTATTGGTGGAGATGGTTATGGAATGATATAATGGGAATGGTGGTGGATGTCGGTGTCGGTGATAAAGAAGTTGGATAAAGTATCGATTAAAATACAATGTAATAAAAGAGTCTAGAGCTAGGGAATCCCTACTACGGATCGTCATACATCATTGTAAATAGTGAATCTCAATATTACTAGGCATGTGTTAAGGTGAACTAGTCGTAACTGAATAGAGAACCAAGCTCACGCTCTCGCGCTATTGCCGGTCTATAGCAACCCTAGGATAGGGCCCAATCTCTTGCAAACCCTAGCCTAAGCCGCTAGCATTAGGATCGATATCATCGTTCAATCGCCCCTTGAGCCCACTCTCGTGCAAACTCGAGTTACGATCTAGGTTGTGATAGTTCGTATTCGTCCAATCTCTTGCAAACGAATATGGGTATAGATTTATAATAAAAATCCAAGCTTTGGTCCAATCTCTTGCAAACCAAGTCTAGAGAATCTCGATTATAAACCTAAATCGAATATCTAGGCCTTCCCATCGATTAGAATCCAATCTCTTGCAAACCCCAATCGATGGAAATCCCTAGCTATCCGTAATAAATCGATCATAACCTAACCTCCTAGAAATTCTAGCAATTTAGAAATTCATTCATCACAAATCTGAAATTAGATCCATAAGGTTCATCCCCATGCCCTAGAACAACAAATCTACTCAAGCATAGCAATAACGATATGAGAATCAATAAAAATCATTGCTTGCATACAAAAAGATAGAAAAAACAAAGATTCAAATAACAAGAACAAAATACTTATCTTTGATGAAGATCTTCAATCCAAATACAAGCTTTTAGATCCAAGAGGGGGCCTAGGGCATGGCCTAACCTCTAAAATAATCACTAATAAAACATTTTGGGAACTCTCCTCTAATGACGGCTACAACCCCCTTATATAGCTCCCCAAAACCCTAGCAAATAACCCTAGAAAACCCCTCAAATTCGTGCCCAAAAACAGCCCTAACTGCAACTTAAAATCTGGGCCCGCCGCCACTCGGGCCGAGTGGCAATCTAACTCGGCCGAGTGGAAATTCCAGCACTGCATCGTCAACTTGCAGAAATTCTCCAGATTTCATCCAACCTCCGATTGGCACGTTCTTGGCGGAGTTGGAACCGTCATGAAGTCTACTATCCATAAAAAATATGAGAAAAATACTTTGATTGCTGTAATGATAGTAGATTTTAAAATAGTGGAAGGCTGTCTGAAAATCTGGGCGTGTGTGTCATCGGCGTCACTCGGCCGAGTGGGATTCTTCACTCGGTCGAGTGGACTTCTCTACTCGGCCGAGTGACAGACCCTGTAGAAAAACAGTAACTTCGAGGTCCTCAGGGGTCTGTCTCCGGGGGTGGCTCGACCGAGTAGCTTTCATCATTCGGCCGAGTGGTAATGTGTACTCGGCCGAGTAGGCCATCGACGGGTCTCTGGGAATCACAGTAGATTCGGCCTCTTCTCTGGAAAATTTCCTTGACGTACTCGGGCGAGTGAGCTTCCTCACTCAGCCGAGTAGGACTTTGTCATTCGGCCGAGTATACGCTGAAAAACATTGTGCACGTATCCGTTCTGGTCGGCCGAGTGGGCTTTCTTGCTCAGCTGAGTGTGTGCTTCACTCGGCCGAGTGGCATGCTGTAAATGCCCAATCTTCTCCGTTTCTCCTCCTCGTCGCTCCTATGAAGTTCCTGTTGAATATTGGACTCCCCGGATTTGGTTTTGATGATGAGCAAACATAAATAATCCATGAACTAACAATTTGTGAGCGCAGTATTGGAGATCGTCGCCAAATTCACGAGAACATTCGAAGCGACATCTCAACACTTCCCAAAGCTCGTATTCATGCCCAAAGCTTCGTTGAAGCTCTTGCGCCGTTTTGGAAGTTATGAAGATTCAATCGAAGCTCTCGAAGACCGTTTATTAAGGTTTTATTTATAATCTTTTTAGCTTCGATATATAGAATGTTAAGCCTTGAGTATATCTTACCATTCTAACTTCATAACGCTCATATCGTAGCTCTAGGATCTTAGTACAAGTTCATTCTAACTTCCTCGAAGCGTCGCGCTTCGATTCGGACTTGTATGTGCATGTTAGTTGGTACAAGAACAAGTACTGACCGACTAGATGGTGATCTAGTCGGTCGGCAACTGTTCTTGGACCGACTAGTTTGATTCCTTAATTTCTTGGACTTTACTGTTTACAGTTAGTCGGTCTACGTTGACTCACCGACCGACTAGTTTGTGAACTAGTCGGTCAGTGATGCTTCTTTGACCGACTAGTTGTGACTTACTGTTCATGCTAAATTTCTCCTAAGCTACTGTTTATCGTTAGTCGGTCTAAGAACGTTTGGTGACCGACTAGTTGACAATTTAGTCGGTCAACTTTTGTTCTTGGACCGACTAAGTCACTTTGTACTCAGACTAATTCTTTTTGCTCTTAGTCGGTCTACGTTCACTGACTGACCGACTAGTTGTGAAACTAGTCGGTCAGAAAGTCTTCTTGGACCGACTAGATTTCTAGGTCTGAAATTCTATCTCTTCTCAGATCTACACTTAGTCGGTCCATGCTGTTTGACTGACCGACTAGTTGATGAACTAGTCGGTCAGTGATTGTTCTTTGACCGACTAATTCTCACAGATTTCTATCCGTTGGAGAATGACCTAACTTGTTTTTATGGGACCCTATAAATACGAACCTAGGTCATTTCTATCTAGGTTAGAGCTTCCATTCAGAGATTCATTGAGATCAAAAGAGATAGCCTTTCTCACTCTAATCAAAAGCTCTCTTCCTCACAAGAAACCCATTCTCTCTCATTTCTAGATCTAGAATCCATCTAGAGAGAAGGTTGTTCTTGGTGAGCTCTTCAAGCTATTGCTTGATCCAAGTCTCCAAATCATTCCTAGGCACCGATTGCTGGTCATTTCCTTGGTGCTAGGTCTTGGTGACTTCATCTTCCTCAAATCCTTCATTTCACCATTTGGGTAAGAAAAACTCAAGGTATAGGATTTTGTGGTAAGATTGTTTATTTCATATTAAACTCTTTAATATTGCTTTGTGATTCTCTCGGTTGTGAGAGAAGTTTGTGATCCCGGGTTGTGGGATTCACGTTTGCTATTGCATGTATGATTTGATCTTGTGAAGGTTTTTCACAAGATATTCATAGTGGAAATCTTAGGTTAGGGTTTCTAACCTAAGTATCCGGAGGGGATCCGGGTGGTTGGGACGTAGGATCACCGGGAACAAGTCGGGGAGACTTGGGTGGATCCGAACCCATTAACATCATTTGTTTGCATTATTAATTTTGTGTTGTCATTCAATTTAAGCTTCCGCAAATTGATTTGGTAGTTGTTTGCAATTTAATTTGGAATTATACTCCTTATTATTTTAAAGTACTATTCATCCCCTCTCTAGTACTTGTGCAGTAGCTAGTAGGGCATTACATTTGGTATCAGAGCCAGATACTTAGCTATGTCTGCCAACGACAACAAGACCGTGCCTCCACCTTCCAACTATGACACCTTCAGGAACCGTGAAGGAGCGTCATCGGTGATGGAAGGACATTCCTTTACAAGGCCTCCATTCTTCAACGGTACCAACTATGGGTATTAGAAATGCCGGATGGAAACCTTCCTCCGGAGTGCATCCTTATGGAGGACTACGATGAAGGAATACATTGAGCCCAAAGAAGAAGACTTTGAGAAATGGACTACCGCGGAGGTCGCCGCGGAGGTAAGCAATGCCAAGGCAATGAACGCCTTGCAATGCGCATTGGAGCCCGATGACTTCAATAAGATATGCACATGTAAGAGTGCATATCAAATTTGGAACTCCCTCCTCATTCTTCATGAAGGGACGAGTAGGGTAAGAGACTCTAAACTCGTAGTCGTAAACAAAGATTACGAAATGTTTCATATGCAACATGGCGAGAAGATGAAAGAATATTACGCTCGTTTCGTTGACATAATAAACGAGTTAGAGGCCCTCGGCAAGTCCTACACTCAAAAGGAGAAGTGCTCAAAGCTTATTGAAGGACTTCCCTCTTCTTGGGAAAAACGTACCTTCGCCATCGAGGAAGGTAATGCCATGAACAAATATACCGTAGTTCAACTAATGGGTACTTTGATGTCATACGAGGTACGCACAGATAGCAAGGTGAAGTTACAAGAAAAGATGAAGTCCTATTTGAACCTAGATGCGCCTAAGAAAAAGGCGATTGCATTCAAGGCGGCTTCATCCACCTCTACCGATGATGAGGACTCGGAAGAAGAAATGGACATGGAATTCATTGCACTCATGGCAAAGAAGTTCAATCGCTTCTTCCGAAAGGGTAACTTCAAACAAAAATCCAAGTTTACTTCTACTAACGCCTCTCCACCTTTGTGCTTTAAATGCAATAAGCCAGGACACATCAAAGCGGATTGTCCTCAAAACAAGCAAAAGGAGAAGTGGAAGGCGCCAAAGTTCGACAAGTCAAAGAAGTACAAAAAGGGGTACAAAAAGGGACTTGTCAGAGCAACATTCACCGACTCCGAGGATTCCTCAAGCGGAGAGTCGGATGATGAGAAAGTGGAGCAAGCGCACATGTGCTTCATGGCAAGAGAGGAGCATGATCAAGGATCTTCCTCCTCCGATGATAGCGACGACGAAGGCGATGAGGTAACTATGGATGACCTTAGGGATGCTAACTCTCATTTATGGTCTAAGTACACTAAGTTAGTAAATAGATATACTAAAGTAAAAGATGACCTAGCTAGCATTCAAACTTCGCCTAAGACTATCGTCACCAACAACGACACCGTTGTTGAAGAGTTAAGAAATGAGATTGCTAATCTCAAATCTAAACTTGAACATGTTAGCATTGATGATCCGGAAGAACATAGGATAGCGGATTTAACTTCTCAAAACTCGACTTTGAGTATTGAGAACGAGAATCTTAAATCTCGTGTGTATGTGCTCACATCGCAAGTATCCACACTAGATACTTCTATGCGTTCTCTCAAAGAGAAATATGAGAACACATTAGGCCGAATCAATAGATTCAATAAGGGTAAGGACCATTTGGATAAAATCCTAAGTGACTTACTTCCGGCCAATCACCACATTGGTTTGGGGTATACGATGGGATGTCCATCCAAAGCGGCCACTACTTTTGTTAGGCCAACTTCCGGTGACTCTACGAGTGGTAGCAAACACTCTATTGGTAGTTTATCTACCAATGGTGCTTCCACCTCGTCCACACCCTCTTTTGGAAAGAAACCCACTTTGGGTGGACCTCCAAAGAAGGGGCATGCTTATATGTACACCAATACCATGCCACGTAGGAACACATGTCCTACTCCACCATCTCACACATATGATGATTTTTATGCAACACATTCTCGGGCACGTGCACACCATGTGAGACACCCTCATGCACGTGTTCCCACACAAGCATATGTACACCCACCTCATCATGTGAATAATTCTCGTCGTGCACCATTCCATCATGTTCCGTATGCCTATCCACGTCATGCATCACGTAGAAATCAACGTCGCATGCATGCACCCAATAGGATGATGGCTCCCAAAATTTTCACTATTTGGAGCCCAAAGGACACAAGCATGGACGAAAAACAAATGTATATGAATGCTTATTTTTCGAATGTTGTGCATAGTAGGAATTATGTGGGGAAGTCAAAGTCCAATTGGACTTGGCTTCCAAAGGTCTAACCTTTGAGGACCCAATGACCTTGGGTACCATGATATGAAAGTTTCTATCTTTAGGTACTCAAGGAAAAGAAAAAGAAAAGGAGCAACAAATATAAATTTAGCTCCAAAGGGAATTGGATACTCGATAGCGGGTGTTCAAAACACATGACGGGTGACGCTCGATTGCTCTCCGGAGTGGTTCCCATTGCGAATGGAAACCGCGTCGTATTTGGAGGCAACGAGAGCGGAACCATCATATGTGTTGGTAAAGTGGGTAACCCTTCTAAACCCTTAATTAGTGATGTTTATTTAGTTGATGGTTTAAATCATAATCTTATTTCAATAAGCCAACTTTGTGACAAAGGTTACAAAGTTAGCTTTGCGAAAGGATTGTGTCATATTTCAAATGATAATAATAAATTATTATTTTCCGGCACACGCCATAAAGATATTTATATTTTGGATCTTCCTAAGTCATATGAACAATGTCTCGTTGCCAACACAAGTGAACAACACTTATGGCATCGACGCTTTGGACATGTGAACTTTGGAACACTTTATAAGCTTTCAAAATTAAATTCCATTAAAGGTTTTCCGAAGCTCGTTTTTGAAAAGAAAAGTTTTTGTGATTCTTGTCAACGTGGCAAGCTTCCTAAATCTTCATTTAAACCTAAGAAAAGCATTTCTACGAAACGGCCACTAGAGCTATTACATCTAGATTTATTTGGGCCAACTAGAGTTGCTTCCTTAGGAAATGCAAGATATGGACTAGTCATCGTTGATGATTATTCAAGATTTACATGGGTATTTTTCTTAAGTAATAAAAATGAAGCTTTTGAAAACTTCACAATATTTGCAAAGAAAGTACAAAATCTCATCGGAACCACCATTGTCACTATTCGTAGTGATCATGGGGGTGAATTTGAGAATGAGCCTTTCTCAAATTTTTGTGATGATCTTGGAATTACTCACACGTTTTCTTTCCCTCGCGCACCTCCTCAAAATGGTGTTGTTGAGAGGAAGAATAGAAAGCTTGTGGAGTGTGCTCGCACTATGCTCGAAGATAGTCAACTTGGTTATCAATTTTGGGCGGAAGCGGTACACACCGCTTGCTATGTGTTTAATAGAATACTTTTGAGGCCCGGCACCAAACAAACTTGCTATGAATTGTTGTTTGGTAGATTGCCTCAAGTTAAACATTTTCGTGTTTTCGGCGTAAAATGTTTTATTAAAAACACATATGATAATTTGGACAAGTTTGATCCGAGATCGGATGAGGGGATATTTGTTGGGTATTCCTCACGTAGCAAAGACTACCGGATATACAACAAAAGATCCTCTACGATCGAGGAATCACTTCATGTCTCTTTTAATGAGAATTTTACTACTTCTAGAATTTCAAATGATAATGATTCTATGGATGTTTTATGTGATTCGTTTGAAAATTCTAAGTCTATTGATTCAATTGATTCTATTGAGACTAACCCGACTAATGAAGTTGTTGAGAATGTGCCTAGTGATCAAGGTATTCCCAAGCGGCTTCATACCGTTCGCGACCATCCCCATGAGCAAGTCATTGGCAATATTCATGATAGTGTCAAGACGAGATCTCAAGTCCACCACTTCGCCAATAGTGCCTTTGTCTCATCAATAGAGCCAAAGAATATAGTTGAAGCGTGCGAAGATAGTGCTTGGATCCTTGCCATGGAGGAGGAACTCATTCAATTCGAGAGGAATGAGGTATGGGAGCTTGTTCCTTTGCCATCGAAGAACCACACCGTCATAGGGACAAAGTGGATCTTCAAGAACAAATCCGACGAAAATCAAGTCGTCATCCGGAACAAAGCTCGGTTAGTTGCTCAAGGCTATCGCCAAGAGGAAGGTATCGATTTCGAAGAATCCTTCGCTCCGGTAGCTAGATTAGAATCGATTAGACTCTTATTGTCTTATGCATGCCATAAAAATTTTAAGTTATTTCAAATGGATGTTAAAAGTGCATTTTTAAACGGAGATGTCGTTGAGGAAGTTTACGTTTCTCAACCTCCGGGCTTCATAAATGAAAAATTTCCAAATCATGTTTTTAAACTAAAGAAAGCTCTTTATGGTTTGAGACAAGCTCCTCGAGCTTGGTATGATCGCCTAAAGAATTTTCTTTTGGATTTGAATTTTAAAATGGGCGAAGCCGATTCTACACTTTTTGTTAAGCATGCGAATAATGATATTTTATTAGTTCAAATTTATGTTGATGATATCATTTTCGGTGCTACTAACTTCACTCTTTGTGAAGAGTTTTCTAATGTTATGAAGGACCAATTTGAGATGAGCCACATGGGAGAGCTCAAATATTTCTTAGGTCTCCAAATTCGCCAAATGAACGATGCAATCTTCATCCACCAAACGAAGTATACGGTGGAGTTGCTTAAGCGATTTGGAATGGAAAGTGCTTCCGGGAAAAAGACTCCAATGAGCACGACTACGCATCTTGACAAGGATACGGGCGGTAAGGATGTAGACATTCGTCTATATCGAGGTATGATAGGTAGCTTACTTTATCTTATCGCAAGTAGGCCCGATATTATGTTTGCCGTATGCATATGTGCTCGTTATCAGTCTCAACCTAAGGAGTCTCACTTAGTAGCGGTAAAGCGTATTTTCCGTTATCTAAGTTACACTTTAGATTTTGGATTACTTTATCCGAAATCTAGCACGTATGAGTTAGTCTCATACAGTGATGCCGATTATGCGGGATGCAAATCCGACAGGAAAAGTACTAGTGGCACTTGCCATTTTCTAGGAAATTCTCTTGTCTCTTGGTTTTCCAAGAAGCAAAATTCCGTATCACTTTCAACCACCGAGGCGGAATATATTGCCGCCGGTGCCGCTTGTGCCCAGGTTCTTTGGATGAGACACACTTTGAAGGATTTTGGTATTCACTGTGATACTAGCCCTATCATGGTGGATAACCAAAGTGCTATCTGTCTTTCAAAGAATCCGGTGCACCATTCCCGATCAAAACACATAGATGTCCGACACCATTTCTTAGATGATCATGTTGCTAAAAAGGACATCATTTTAGTGTACGTTGAAACCCAAAAGCAAATCGCCGATATTTTCACGAAACCCCTAAAGGAGGACTCCTTTGTGCGGTTGCGTCGAGAATTGGGGATTATGGGTGAATCCGAGATATAGGATTCATATTTCATTCAATTATCTTGCATGCTATTATATTTTGCGATATTTCATTCATGCTAGATTTATTGAATTTTTGGGAATTTTATGTGATATGTTTGAATTTATGATCGAATTCGTATTTCAATGTCGTATTTAAGATTTCGACGTTTTATGGGGTAATTTAGATGACTAATGAGAGTTTTAAGTTGTTTCATCCAAGTGGTTTGTGAAGAGAAATCAATTATCAAATTTTGAACTCTTCTAGTCGGTCTAAGTTCATTTGTCAACCGACTAGATGCTCATCTAGTCAGTCAGCAAGTGAACTCAGACCGACTAGATCAAGCTTTCATCCATCTCCTATCATTTTCTTTCGTTAGTCGGTCATAGTACACCTACCGACCGACTAGATTGAAAACTAGTCGGTCAGTGAATATACTGCGACCGACTAAATCTTGCCCTAAAATTTGCTGTTTGCCTCTGTTTCGACTTAGTCGGTTCAAGCTCATTGACCGACCGACTAGATCGTAATCTAGTCGGTCAGTGCTTGAACTGTGACCGACTAAGTGGGTTAGGGCAAATGTGTCTTTTCCAGATCTCGACCGACTTATATCGATTTCATCCGACTAAAAATGCTTTTAGTCGGTATTCTCTCCAGCTCCAGCCCGATATCTCCCAAACCCCCACTCGAAACCCTTCGACTTCCGGCCATCTCTCCGTCGATCGCCGCCGTCCGCCGCCGTCGACTCCTCCTCCTAGGTAAAACCCCCTCTCCTAGGTGTCGATTTCCTATTCTAGGGTTTGCTCTCCTTGATTTCAAGTTCTAGCTCCTAGGGTTTCATTTTAAACCTAGGGCTTGTGCTTTTCGGATTCTAGTTTCTTAGGGCTGAGTGCTAGGGTGTTTGATCTTCCCGTCGTTTGGTTGTACTCGTCGTGCCACGACCATGGCAAAGACGAGGATTCCAATCACTCCCTCTGGGGCATCCCCCATGACCGTAGAACAACCTACCGCTAGGAATCCACCTAAGCCTAAGCGTCGTGCCAAGTCAACCCAAGCCTCTCCATCTTCGCCTCCTCCTAAGAAGCCGAGGACGGCCACAGCTAAACCCCGAAAATCAAAGACCAAGAAGCCTATTCTTCAAACTCCAGCTACTCCTCCCGATTCCGACTCTGAATTTATCCCTGAGGATGAGCCTTCTAGGGAACCTACTCCTCCTCCGAAGACCCGTAAGGCTAAGGGTAAAGCTCCTATGCCAGTCGGCGGTGTAGACATATCGTTGTGCCACGATGACCCTCAGTGTCTCGCAGCGTACAACCGTATAGAGCACTGTCCACTGTTGTTAGAGCATTACGTTCAGTTTTCTGATTTTCTCGGCCTTGCTGATCTTCTGTCCTATAGTGGTCTTCTTGATTATCTCCGATACGACCCCAAGGCCAATCCCAAACCTTATCCTCGCCTAGTGAAATTGTTCTATGCCAATCGTGTTCGAGGCCAGTACGATGCCAGCCACTCCATTGAGACTACTGTCTTGGGAACTCCTATAGTTCTCACGGCAGAAATCTTGGGGGAGATTCTTGGTTGCTCGTCGTGTGGTCTCCTTCCTTCGGACATTTCGGTCGATGATATTTCCTCCTTGGATCAGTCAGTTCTAGCAGATATCTTCCAGGTTATCCCCTCCGCATTCATTGGTGTTCCATCGAAATCTTTCAAGCCGAATGCGTGGGTCCTTAACCTGATCTTGAAGTCATGCCTTCTTCCTAAATATGGATCATCTTCACTTCCATCCCAGCCGTTCTTGAAATTGATCTACGCTCTTTTCTTGGGGTGCGAGATTAATTGGGCTCGCGTGATACTCGATAAGATGGACTCTTTCGAGTGTATACGCAAGACCAATAAGTCTGCGCATATTCCATATCCTTGTCTGTTGACCCTTGTGTTTCGTCATTTCCGAGTCCCTCTCCCTCCTGATTATGAGCGTCCCTTGGGTACTCCTCTGAACGCGACGGCCGTGAAGAAATCTCTAGCGGCGCTTCGTCACGTACAGAGGTCTACCACATCTGCTTCTCAGGTGACTCCCTCTGCTGCTGGTGCCCCCTCTCGTCCTGCTACTTTGGATGATGTCGTACGGATACTTCATCGGCACGAGTCTCGCTTGGCTCGTACCGAGGAGGTAGTTTGCCGTATGGCTCGTCAGATGGGCATTGATCTTCCTCCGTCCGTGTCTGAGGACGAGGAGATGGACGATGAGGAGCTTGACGAGCTTGTCACTTCTTTAGCCCGTGGCGATGAGGCCACTGCTGCTGCTGCTACCTCTTCTGCTCCTGGTGTTGGCACCTCTACCGGTGCTCCAGAGACTTCTGCTGCAGTAGTTCAGACTTCTGAGCCTGCTGACACTCCTGACGTGCCTGCTGATGTTGAGCCTGTTGCTGTTGCTTCCACACCTACCCCGACGATCCCGTCTGTTGAGACACCTCTACTCCCTGCAGAGCCTGAGTCCACTCCGTCGACTGGACCCACGGAGACTGCAGATCCAGCCACTTCCTCGTGATTGTCAGTTTCGAGGACTCTCCACTACACTTCGGATGATATATTTTTTAGTGAGAGTATTTTGGGTTTGGATGGGGTTTGAGAGTTGTTTTGATGTATTTTTGAGCTTTCAGAGTTTCGGTGTTGGTTGTTTTGATACACTTTGGATGATGTTGCTGATGGTTATTTTGTTGTATTTTGATGTTGACGATGATGATGTATCTTTTGATGTTTATATCCATGGTCGTTTGTATTTTGATGTACTCGTTGGGATATCTCTTTGGATGTACTCATGATGTTATCATTTATATGTATACATCGTCGTTCTCTTTGTCTTAATTCGTCGTGCACATTTAATATTCGTTCAATGCATATAATGTGTGAATACGTCGTTCGACGCATGAAAACTTGGTTAAATAGATTTAAATTCTAGAATTGTATAGAATTGTTTTCCATGCACAAATTTAACCAAGAATATTGAATATTGAAGAGTATGTTTCATTATTCAAGAAATTAATAATTATTTGGTATCTTTGATGATTTTGATTATCGGTTTTTGATAATGGACAATTTTGGCACACCTTGATTTGATTTTATCGTTTTTCCTTGGTGTCAATTAGTTCCATCGTCATTGTCTACGACTCCCGATGTTGGATTTTCCATTTCCTAGTTGTTGTCGTTGTATGCCCCCCATTTTTGGGATAATGCCAAAGGGGGAGAGATAATGATAATAAATAGCGCAAATGAAAATTTAACTCAATTTCCAAGAATCTAGTTTGATATGTTAGATTCAGGGGGAGTTAAGATACATATAAGGATTTTCAAAATCCGATATTTCGAAAATTGATTCTCTTTATTTATCTTACTCATCTGATTGATGCAATTCATATATATTCATTTTGGAATTAACGTGTCATCAATGCAGGGGGAGTAAGTATTTTACATTTGAATCATTATTTTTGATTATTATTTATGTTGGTTTGTCATCACCAAAAAGGGGGAGAATGTTGAATATTGGACTCCCCGGATTTGATTTTGATGATGAGCAAACATAAATAATCCATGAACTAACAATTTGTGAGCGCAGTATTGGAGATCGTCGCCAAATTCACGAGAACATTCGAAGCGACATCTCAACACTTCCCAAAGCTCGTATTCATGCCCAAAGCTTCGTTGAAGCTCTTGCGCCGTTTTGGAAGTTATGAAGATTCAATCGAAGCTCTCGAAGACCGTTTATTAAGGTTTTATTTATAGTCTTTTTAGCTTCGATATATAGAATGTTAAGCCTTGAGTATATCTTACCATTCTAACTTCATAACGCTCATATCGTAGCTCTAGGATCTTAGTACAAGTTCATTCTAACTTCCTCGAAGCGTCGCGCTTCGATTCGGACTTGTATGTGCATGTTAGTTGGTACAAGAACAAGTACTGACCGACTAGATGGTGATCTAGTCGGTCGGCAACTGTTCTTGGACCGACTAGTTTGATTCCTTAATTTCTTGGACTTTACTGTTTACAGTTAGTCGGTCTACGTTGACTCACCGACCGACTAGTTTGTGAACTAGTCGGTCAGTGATGCTTCTTTGACCGACTAGTTGTGACTTACTGTTCATGCTAAATTTCTCCTAAGCTACTGTTTATCGTTAGTCGGTCTAAGAACGTTTGGTGACCGACTAGTTGACAATTTAGTCGGTCAACTTTTGTTCTTGGACCGACTAAGTCACTTTGTACTCAGACTAATTCTTTTTGCTCTTAGTCGGTCTACGTTCACTGACTGACCGACTAGTTGTGAAACTAGTCGGTCAGAAAGTCTTCTTGGACCGACTAGATTTCTAGGTCTGAAATTCTATCTCTTCTCAGATCTACACTTAGTCGGTCCATGCTGTTTGACAGATCGACTAGTTGATGAACTAGTCGGTCAGTGATTGTTCTTTGACCGACTAATTCTCACAGATTTCTATCCGTTGGAGAATGACCCAACTTGTTTTTATGGGACCCTATAAATACGAACCTAGGTCATTTCTATCTAGGTTAGAGCTTCCATTCAGAGATTCATTGAGATCAAAAGAGATAGCCTTTCTCACTCTAATCAAAAGCTCTCTTCCTCACAAGAAACCCATTCTCTCTCATTTCTAGATCTAGAATCCATCTAGAGAGAAGGTTGTTCTTGGTGAGCTCTTCAAGCTATTGCTTGATCCAAGTCTCCAAATCATTCCTAGGCACCGATTGCTGGTCATTTCCTTGGTGCTAGGTCTTGGTGACTTCATCTTCCTCAAATCCTTCATTTCACCATTTGGGTAAGAAAAACTCAAGGTATAGGATTTTGTGGTAAGATTGTTTATTTCATATTAAACTCTTTAATATTGCTTTGTGATTCTCTCGGTTGTGAGAGAAGTTTGTGATCCCGGGTTGTGGGATTCACGTTTGCTATTGCATGTATGATTTGATCTTGTGAAGGTTTTTCACAAGATATTCATAGTGGAAATCTTAGGTTAGGGTTTCTAACCTAAGTATCCGGAGGGGATCCGGGTGGTTGGGACGTAGGATCACCGGGAACAAGTCGGGGAGACTTGGGTGGATCCGAACCCATTAACATCATTTGTTTGCATTGTTAATTTTGTGTTGTCATTCAATTTAAGCTTCCGCAAATTGATTTGGTAGTTGTTTGCAATTTAATTTGGAATTATACTCCTTATTATTTTAAAGTACTATTCACCCCCCCTCTAGTACTTGTGCAGTAGCTAGTAGGGCATTACAGTTCCTTCTTCTTCCACTCATCCTCCATCGCCGATAAGTCTGCAAATGAGCTGTGGGCGACACTCCAAAGTGGGTGCAAATCCTCTTGATCTCAAAATCGCTCCAAATCGCTCCATATCTCCTGAAATATGACAAAAACAAGAAATAGTGAAAAGCATCGCAATATTGTCGAATAATCGTGAATAATGCGATATGGGCGATCAAAATGGCATGCAAACATGCAGAAAAAAGGTGTAAAATATGGACCGATCAAAACCCCCCACGCTTACCTCTTACTCGTCCTCGAGGAAGATAAGTAGAGAGACGAACTCGGGAGATGAAAACAAAGGAAATGAAATGAAAGAAAAAGGAATACGAAGTGGAAGGGGTCGCTAGATTATTCTCTCAGATCTCAAGCCATAAGCTACACATCACGATAACTTGGAAAATATGAATCACATGCTATAAGGATTTCATGTCTTACTTAAACATGGTACTTGCAAGCTTTTAAGAATAACAAAAGGGACTCTCTAAATTCATACAATTAATTCATATCCACATCACGCATTTCAAAGAATTTAATATACAAATGTTGGCGACACACTTTTCAATCAAGAGTTATAACAGAAGCAGATAAGAATCACACCAAACATGCAATGGAGAATGGAATAAATCATGGCATTCACATATTTATATCGATTCATAAGAATTCTCCATAACTAAAGTATTTTGCTAAGTTTCAGCATTATCAAACTTCCTCATTCGTGCACCTCTCCACTCTAATGTCGTACTCACTCATATGGTCAAACGAGTTCACCCCCCCAAGCTTAGCTTGAGGCATCGCATCTACAGGAATATGATAGTGGAAAATGAGATTTTTGCCTTGGTTTTCCCAAGTATTTTGTGACTCCAATAATGAGATAGAGAAACATTTTTTGATTTTTTTCTTTTTGAACTCTTTGTTTCTCATTTTTCTTTTTTGATTTTTGCAGGAGCTATATGATTTGTATTTTTGGTTTTTGGCTCCTTTTGGCTTTTTGGACTTTTTGGAGCTAACTTTTCTTTTGTAGGGATTTTTATTGGGAAATGGATGCGATATAAGTGGCTTTAGGAGGTGAACTCAAGTGACATGTAGAGAATAAAAAGATATATGTGGAGAAAGAAATAATCTAACACTCGGTTCACTCTAAGATGTGCACGAACGGTTCAATAAAATAATACTTCAACTAAAACTCATATGTAAGCATGGATATTCTCAATCATCTCAATAAAAAGCAAAGTCAAGCGGTAAAGAGTACTTTCATATCAGGCATGCAACGAAGGTGAATAAGATAATAAGGCAGATGCTTCCGTTATACAATTGATGCATGAATCTTGGTGCACTTCCAACAAAAGCATACTAAACACTAATCCATAGGTTCAGCTTCAACTAATATCATGCATTCATATAGAGGAATCATCAAAAGAGTATATAAGCAAGCACATGGATAGTAGGACTATGGAATACTCAAAGTAGCATGGCATGGAATAATAAGCATCGTGATGGCTACTAAAGCGATAAGATATATCATCATAAGGAACAAATCTAGCAAAAGGAGGAAAAGAAAATAAAGATATAAAAAAATAAAGAAAGAGAGGAAAGAAAAGAAAATCAAGCACACAACATGATGCATGAACACACATAAAAGGAAAATAAGATGGGAAAAATAAAAAAGATGATGCAAAAATTTTGAAATTTTTTAAAAACCCTAAAAATAGAGTAAAAATGCAACTAATGCATCTAAATGACATGGAAATGCACTCCCCCAAGCTTAAACGTCACATTGTCCTCAATGTGATTATAGTGGAAGAATATGAGGAACAACGATAATAATGGGGGGTGAATGAAAAATGATGAAATGAATGATGTGAAATCCTAATGCAACTACATGCACATACAATGATGCATGAGAGTGCCTTCCCCCAAGCTTAACCAAACAATCCTATTCAAATGACTTGATCAATAAAATCACGACTTTGCTAAGCGTGATCAAGTCAAACGAATAAGAAAGTGAGTGTTCACTTGAAAGAAGTGCTCGATGGTGGTGAGCAAAAAGGATGTGACACATCAAAATATAAAGAGGGCAATTAATATATATAATGGGTTTGGGGTGTAAAAAATTTTTGTTGCCGTCATATGAGATAATATTTATTCAAGCAAATCTATACGGTCCTCTCGCTGTCGAGAGAATTCGTGTTTATTTAAAGCATAAAAATTTCTACACTACTGGATTGATATACCTATAGCAAAAGGCGGATCCAGTATCTTTGCCGATGCAGGAAATTGCTCCAACTGCTCCTTCCGTGGCTCTGCCAGATGCGTGTGTCCACGGGCTCCAACGAACTCCAGCAATGCACCCTCCAGCATTCCCACAAGGACTCCACCTGTACCCTGCAGAGAATAGGATGCATCAGTTCGCTGCAAAAAATTCACCCTCGTAATAAAAGTATCCCAAAGAGGATCGTCTATAGAAATATATGGAATAAATAATGGTGGACGATACTTCCCTGGAAATAATCCAATATCCTCACGTGTCGTGATAGCTGTCTCCATGGTGTCTTCTCTATACTGCTCAGGTAAATCTAGATCATAGGTGTGGACCGCATCAAGATGCTCCTCATCATCGTCAGACTCATCCCAGCACACCTCTTGATCATATTCATATGCGTCCATGGGTGCTAACTCCTCGCTCTCCTCCTCGTATACATCCTATTGTACCTTTTGTTCATATGTATGTGTATCCTGCAAAAGGCACGATGAGTCGTCAAAATCTGAATCACAAAAAACATCATACACGGGAGGGGAATCAAATGTAGGAGATGAGGGGGTGAAGAGATCTCCCTGAAAGGGAGCCATAAGCTCTGTGGGATAGTCCTCGGCGTCAATGGAAGGATGAGGTGGCGGCGGAAGCTCAAATGGAGGAGGGTAGTGCTCGGGATCCTCATGAATGGCTATGTCCTCGTCCCGATGCACAACCTCCTCGGTGATAAACTCCGGCTCCGTGTGTGATGCCTCCTCAAAAGCATGTTTTGGCTCCGCAAGGTAAATAACCTCAATGTCTTCTCCTTCTGAATCATCTCCATCCATCCACTCATCGTATGGACTGGCTGTATCTGTAGGTGGGGGAGTGATGACGGTGCAACTCGGCTCTGCAGCAATATGTCCCGAGTGTCTAATCAAAGTTCTCTCATCAGAAGTGGCTGCATCTGTGCCTGGTACCGTTGTCTCCTCAGAGGTGGAAGCATCGATGTCCTTAGCCTGCCATCCAAGAATCTCATCCAGGTAGGCATAAAAATGTGTGGTCCATATGATCACAGCCTCAGCAAAAGGTAGAGGTGGCTGCGGAAGCTCAACTATCGGTGGGCAAGACTCTGGATTTATCTGAATGAAGTTACCCTCGTCCCAAAGTGCTACCTCTGTAATGCAATGCTCTGGCTCTGCATATGATGCCTCCTCGTGAACTATCAATGTAGGCTCTCCTTGGAATGGTGATAATGGCTGCTCATGTGTGTCAGCTTATGGGGATGTATCATGTGGAGGGGAATTCTCGCAAGCAATCTGAAAATATAGTCTATCCCCCTCAAGACTGACATGGATGTCCTCCTCAATTGTTCCTGCAGCTGAAACACGGTTCATAACAAAATCTGCAAATCGTTGCTCAAATGCATCACCTGCTGTAATGCTCTCTGAACCGGTGAACCTCACTAACTCCAAGAGGCCCTCCAATAAGTTCTTAAATGCTTCCTCCTCAAAATCCGTGGTCCACCTAATATCATCCATAACACCTGATCAACAAAGATAAATACATGGAGAAAAATATCAGTGGCACAAAAGAATATGGAAATGATAATAATGGTGGCGGGGGTGAAAATTTCTTTTTGTTAATTAATTTTTTTCGTAGTCTAATCAACCTAATTGTGACAAATTGGCACCCAACGGGAAACACCTCCCCGGCAACGGCGCCAAAAACTTGATCGCCTCCCGGATACACACCCGGGAGTACGACTTGTAGTTTTACCGCAAGCGCACGGTCAAGTGGCGAGCGGGTATCGAACACGAGGAGGTGGTGTTGGCTCCAATCTATCCTAGGTTGGTTTGACTACGAATGTTTTATTGGTGGAGATGGTTATGGAATGATATAATGGAAATGGTGGTGGATGTCGGTGTCGGTGATAAAGAAGTTGGATAAAGTATCGATTCAAATACAATATAATAAAAGAGTCTAGAGCTAGGGAATCCCCACTACGGATCGTCATACATCATTGTAAATAGTGAATCTCAATATTACTAGGCTTGTGTTGAGGTGAACTAGTCGTAACTGAATAGAGAACCAAGCTCACGCTCTCTCGCTATTGCCGGTCTATAGCAACCCTAGGATAGGGCCCAATCTCTTGCAAACCCTAGCCTAAGCCGCTAGCATTAGGATCGACATCATCGTTCAATTGCCCCTCGAGCCCACTCTCGTGCAAACTCGAGTTACGATCTAGGTTGTGATAGTTCGTATTCGTCCAATCTCTTGCAAACAAATATGGGTATAGATTTATAATAAAAATCCAAGCTTTGGTCCAATCTCTTGCAAACCAAGTCTAGAGAATCTCGATTATAAACCTAAATCGAATATCTAGGCCTTCCCATCGATTAGAATCCAATCTCTTGCAAATCCCAATCGATGGAAATCCCTAACTATCCGTAATAAATCGATCACAGCCTAACCTCCTAGCAATTCTAGCAATTTAGAAATTCATTCATCACAAATCTGAAATTAGATCCATAGGGTTCATCCCCATGCCCTAGAACAACAAATCTACTCAAGTATAGCAATAACGATATGAGAATCAATAAAAATTATTGCTTGCATACAAAAAGATAGAAAAAACAAAGATTAAAATAACAAGAACAAAATACTTAACTTTGATGATGATCTTCAATCCAAATACAAGCTTTTAAATCCAAGAGGGGGCCTAGGGCATGGCCTAACCTCTAAAATAATCACTAATAAAATATTTTGGGAACTCTCCTCTAATGACGGCTACAACCCCCTTATATAGCCCCCCAAAACCCTAGCAAATAACCCTAGAAAACCCCTCAAATTCGTGCCCAAAACAGCCCTAACCGCAAATTAAAATCTGGGCCCGCTGCCACTCGGGCCGAGTGGCAATCTGACTCGGCCGAGTGGAAATTCCAGCACTGCAGCGTCAACTTGAAGAAATTCTCCAGATTTCATCCGACCTCCGATTGGCACGTTCTTGGCAGCGTTGAAACCATCATGAAGTCTACTATCCATAACAAATATGAGAAAAATATTTTGATTGCTGGAATGATAGCATATTTTAAAATAGTGGAAGGCTGTCTGAAAATCTGGGCGTGTGTGTCATCGGCGTCACTCGGCCGAGTGGGATTCTTCACTCGGTCGAGTGGACTTCTCTACTCGGCCGAGTGACAGACCCTGTAGAAAAATAGTAACTTCGAGGTCCTCAGGGGTCTGTCTCCGGGGGTGGCTCGACCGAGTAGCTTTCATCATTCGGCCGAGTGGTAATGTGTACTCGGCCGAGTAGGCCATCGACGGGTCTCTGGGAATCACAGTAGATTCGGCCTCTTCTTTGGAAAATTTCCCTGACGTACTCGGGCAAGTGAGCTTCCTCACTCGGTCGAGTAGGAATTTGTCATTCGGCCGAGTATACGCTGAAAAACATTGTGCACGTATCCGTTCTGGTCGGCCGAGTGGGCTTTCTTGCTCGGCCGAGTGTGTGCTTCACTCGGCCGAGTGGCATGCTGTAAATGCCCAATCTTCTCCGTTTCTCCTCTTCATCGCTCCTATGAAGTTCCTTCTTCTTCCACTCATCCTCCATCACCGATAAGTCTGCAAATGAGCCGTGGGCGACACTCCAAAGTGGGTGCAAATCCTCTTGATCTCAAAATCGCTCCAAATCGCTCCATATCTCCTGAAATACGACAAAAACAAGAAATAGTGAAAAGCATCGCAATATTGTCGAATAATCGTGAAAAACGCGATATGGGCGATCAAAATGGCTTGCAAACATGCAGAAAAAAGGTGTAAAATATGTACCGATCATACGTGTAGATTGTGTTGGACACACAATGTGCTTTTATTTTGATGATGATAAGAGAGTGGAGACTAGTAAAGGTGAGGGCAATATTGAGGATATTGGAGAGCCTGATCTATGTCCCCCTTCGAATTCTACTCCCCATCCTGAGGTACATGAGCACATTGAGAGGACTGTTGAAGGTTTTTACTATGGCGAGGATGAAGAGGATGTGAGCACGGGAGATATAATATAGCCTACTTTGAAGCCTGAGACATACCTCCCCAATCATTTCAGCAGCTCCTATTTCTGTTGCCTCAGTATGTGCACCGAGCCATCACCTATGAGGACTTCTAGGAGGAGCCACAGGGTTCAGGGAGGCCTGCAGAGCTTTCACTTTATGATGGAGAGGATAAAGATGATGAAGGCGATAGAGATGATATACATTGAGCCCGAGCTTCATTTCCCTCCATGTCAACTTCTGCAGCCACTTCCCCTTCCTCCAGAGGCAGAAGCCCAAACCAGTGCATAGCATCACACTTCAGGAAAGTTCCCAACAACCCATGCCTCGCAATTTTGAATCTCAATTTTCAATTCCTTATTCTTTTGATTCAAATTATAAGTAGAGCTAAATCCTTTAATTTCTTATGACGACCCTGTGGGATCATGTGGATGGTACACAACATTAGAAGGGGGTTGAATAGAGTTGCCAACAAATAATAAGCTCTGTAGCGTAATAAAAAAAATCCTTTTACGAGTTGCCTAAGTCTCAAATTGAGTTGCCTCAATTTGCACTTAATCAACAATATAATATGCTTGAATATAAGTTTGCAGCAGTAATAAAACAGTTCAAGCAATAATAAGTAAGGAGTCTGAGAGAAATGATCGCAGTACAGACACATAGATTTTATCTTGGTTCCCTACCCTGGGTACGTCTAGTCCCTAATCACCTTCGGGATTTAATCCACTATTGCAACAAGCAATACAATCACCTAACTTTCCTAGCTAGGAATTTCCATGCACTTACCAAGTTACAACCAACTATGATTTCCAACACAAATTTTCCTTATAACCAGGGAATTACAAAACTCAAGTCATCTCCAAAGACTTTCACAAAGGATATGAAAAAGAGTACAAGATTTCCTGTAAGCCAATAGTATATAAGTGCGAAACGTGGCTTAAGAAAATTTGAAACTTTTGATCAAATGAATGATATAAGTAAATCACAATTTGATCAAAAAGTTGTCTTGAAAATTGATCTACCAAAACTGAGCACTTAGGCCTTTAGAGATCAAATATTCAAGATTTTAATCTTTCAAAAAGAATATGAATTAAAAACATAAAGATTTAAAACAATAGTCTTGCGATTTGAATCTCAAAGAAGAAAGCTATTATCTTAGAGATCAAATAGAACAAGTACTATTGAAAGGCTAAAATGAAACTAAAAATGATTTTAAGAAATTTAGCACAAGAATTAAAATAGTAGCCTTTTAAAATATTGGAGAGCAAAAATCGAGCTTTGAGCACTTTGAGCAATAAAGAGAATTCTTTTCAATAAGAATTGTTATGTGTAATGCTCCTAAGTGATAATACAAGTATTCCTCCTTCAAGTATGTGGAGAATTCATTCATTAACTACTAATTTGGACCAAGTTTACTTACATGTCCAACTAGTTTACATTTATACCCAAAGAGGGGTATTTAATTAAATAGAGTGTTGTAGGAACTTGCCAAAAAAATGGCAATGGCCTACTTGTAAATAATTGAAAGGATGAGCTAGCCTAATTTGGTAAATGGCAACTTTGTAATTAAACCACTAAGTTGAGTGGCTTTAAATGAGAATCATAGGCTATGGCATGTGGTGTAATATAGGAACAAAGTTAGAGAGCTTTTGATCAGGGATTATATGCAATTGGCAAATTTGTAAATAAATGAAACCCATGAAGATATCTTTTCCTCTCCTCTCTTCTACAAGCTTCTTCTTCCTTCCCTTTTTTGTTTTTTTTTCATTTCGTTTCAACCCCCCCAACACTGGCCAAAACTTGCAACAACAAAAAACAAAACAAAACAAAAAAAGAAAGAAAAAGAGAGAAAGAGAAGGAAAATTGGAAGAAGAAGAGGGGAGACCTTGCATCTACAACATCAAGGGACATCCTTAGCTCTCCTACAACCATTCACAAACATTAGAAAGGTAGGGTTCTCACCACACTCCAATATGTGGCTACATGTTGAAATTTGTGTTTTTGTTCATTTCCCTTTTGTAAAAGTTGCTATTTGGATCAAATGGAGACATGGGTCAAGCCTAGTTTTTTAAGATTTCATGTTTTGATGTTGATCATTATTTCTCCTATAATTCTTTGAGCAAGACTTGATTTTTCGGGGTTATAGCATGCTTTTCCTTTAATATTACTTATGTTGTAATTGGAAGATTTTGATAAATACAAGAGAAACTCTGCCGAAATTTTCCTGAGCATTTCGTAAGCATCTCCACAACATCCTAAGCATTAGAAACTTAAGTTAGGAAGAATACATAAAATGCCACTTGCTAACTCCTTTAAAATCCCATGTTTAAATGAAAAACCATTTGAAGAATTAGTATAAAAGAAAAATTAATAAGAGGGGGTTTGACAACTTTCAAGTTAGAAGCTCTAAATGATTATAGAGAGTGTAGGAACCTTAATTACCATCACTTACAAGTTCCTACAGGTCCCCTTATGCAAAATTTGATTTCCATATCAATTTGGTTCCATTTTAATAGAAAAGTGTGTTTTTCCATAAACTTAGTAAAAGAGTTTTGTGAACATTCAAATGTAAATAAGAATTCTAGTTTTCCTATAATTATTAGGAAGTTTAAGCCTATTTAGGAATTACTACATGAAATATTTCAAGAACTCTTTTGAAAGACTTAAGTTCCATGACAAAACCATGATTTTTGTAAGAGGGTTTTTGTCAAAGCAAAAAGTTAGGATTAGGCACTTATAATTATCATTAAATAACCCCCTTATGAAATTCTACAAATTATGCTTACGACATTTCATTTATTTTTGAATTTTATATTAACCATCTTCTAAATTTTACAAGTTTTAACTAAACTAATGCAATGTTTTCATTCCACCTTAGCTGTTCTTCTATTTCCTTCCAAATAAGATTAGTAACCACAATTGAAGTTGTCTTTCTATGGCATGTTCTAATTAGTAGTGCTTGGATGGTTGAGTTCAAGTTT
The DNA here is from genome assembly GCA_030789695.1 of Scilla litardierei. NCBI lineage: Eukaryota > Viridiplantae > Streptophyta > Magnoliopsida > Asparagales > Asparagaceae > Scilla > Scilla litardierei. The sequence continues at coordinate 51,485,543 of CM061134.1, forward strand.
CCTTGAAAGTTGCTTGTAGTTTATGTTTCATACCCTTATGTTTCTATTTAAGCGAATGATGAATGATGAATTTTGCTTATGCCTTGAAGGCGTTAATAGAGATGGTTATAATGCCTATGGCTGTGTTTCCTTTATATATGAAAAGGTTGGTTTGATTTGTTACATTGAAAGATGGATATTCAAATTTTACACCATTATGTTTCAGATAAATCCGATGCAATGCTAATTGATAAGTGATTAAAATGAAAGCCCGTGATGTCTCCTTCCACTTTAAGGTGGGTGAGCATCTTAATGAATGGGATGGGGAACCAAAGCATTAGGTGGACATAGTGTGGACTGGACTTTTGAGGTTGTTTCTTTGGCCCTCCTACCGCGGGGAGTGGTCGTGGCCCTTTGGGGTGCGTGGGTTCTTTGGCCTTTCGAGGTCGTGGCCCTTTAGGTCATGGAGAGAGGATGTGTTACGAATGCTCTTGACGGGCTAGCATGCCAGAGAGTCGGAGATTCTTTCCACACGCCTTATGGGTGAGGTCCAGCTCCCTTGTGTCCCACTTGATGCTTAGGTTCCAAACAACGAATATTAATTTAACAAACTTAGTACTTGTGACCTACGTGCAGTGTTGTGAATATGGCTTGTGTGGTTGAGTTTCCTACTAGACACGTTGTGACGTGTCCCTTTTCCCCCACTCTCCAGGTACATGTCCAGGGACATCAGCTCACCAGCCAGACTACCAATGCCCTGAGGGCGACTCTTCCAGGCCAAGAGCCCAGAGCAGTTAGTTAGGGCTCGGATGTAGTGGGTCGGGGTAGTTCTTTTATGAAAAGTCACTTTTGTTTTTCCCCTTCAGCTTTTGTGTCCCTGGTGATAGTATATGTATAGTATATGATGTTGTGGTGTGTTGATAATAGGTGTTCTGTGATGCACACTCGTACGCTCCTGCTTATTGCTTGTTGTTGCCTCGCTGTACTTTTCTGTGTTGTGCTGGAGCTTTACAGCTCATGCTTTACTTTTGCGCCTGCTTTATTTGCCTGTGTTATTCTAGCAGTTGCAGTGGCCTGCTAATTTCTTGTAGCACCTTTACGCTTGGTTCTCCCGTACCGCGGCCGTCACCGCTGTCCCCGTTTTTGGACAACGGGGCATGATAGTTTTTGTGGTGGCCCATGCCGGTCACCACACACTGTGATTGTGTAAGGATGACACAGGTAATGCTCCGTCACTTCAAGATGTATATGAGGTACTAATTCAAGTTTGTTTTGTTTCTACTCCGTAGTATGGAGGCAGGAAACGGGACGTCTGGTGGCGACGGGACACCTGGAGGGTCTGGAGGGACCGGAGCTTCGGGTAGCTCGGTAGACCGGACCTCAGAGTCGGCCCTGATGGCGAAGGTCCTGATGGGGATCTTGGACCGCTTGCAGTGGCTAGAGGACAGGGCAGCTGGACTCGAGGCGCCTGCACCGAAGGCCCCAAGTTACAAGCAGTTTCGATCTTTGTGGCAGGTGTAATTTTCTGGCAGAGAGACCAGCTTAGAGGTCGATGAGTGGCTACGTCACACAGAGGATGACCTGACTTTGGCTGGTATACCCCCAGAGGCGTGGATAGAGTTGGTCAAGCGGCAGCTGACTCATCAAGCCCGAGATTGGTGGGATGCCTAGGAGAGGCATATGATAGGGGTAGTGGAGTGGAAAACCTTCAGGGAGAGGTTTGAGGCCTATTACCTTACAGGGGAGGCGATGGATGAGTTGAGGCTGCGGTTCGAGCACCTGACGCAGGACCGCAGGACGGTAGACGAATACAATACCGAGTTCTCTCTACTGAGCAGATACGCCCCAGAGTTAGTGGCGACAGATGCTACTCGTGCTAGACGCTTCCGCATGGGCTTGGACCCAGAGGTCAGAGGGGCTATGGCTACACATTAGCTGTTGACATACGAGGCAGTGGTTAGCGCTGCTCGACAGTACGAACTACACTTGAGGAGTCTGGGAAAGCTTCCAGTCGTCGACAAACAACCTGTAGCACCACAGAGAGCTGCTCCTCGCCCGACTCACCAGGTGATCTTCAAGCGATCAGGTCATCCACTAGTATCTCAGAGGGGGCCTGCTTGTCTGAGGTGTGGGAAGCCTGGGCATACAACTAAGGATTGTAGAGTTATGTGCAGACAGTGCTACACTTGCGACGAGATGGGGCACTTTAGTAGGGATTACCCCCGACGAAGATGACCTATGGAGGCACCATTACCAATAGCAGCTGCACCACCTCAGCCGAGGGCTCTTCCACCGGCACTGCAGCGGTTGGCTCTTCCACCACTGCCGGGGCCGTAACCGACTGCTTCGAGGGGACCTCCTTGGAGACCTCCACGGTGCAACTTCCAGAGGCAGGCTCCTGTCCCGCAGAGGCAAGCACAGTTTCAGATGACAACGTTCAAGGCCAAGCGCTCAGGACAGGTAATCTCTGGTATGACCCTAACCCCAGTCCTCGTATTTCATGGTTCTATGTTTAGCTATTGCTAGATGGTTAGTTGTTTGTGTTGTGCTATTATAGGAATGGTTAGAGTAGCTTCACATCTAGCCTGGTTTTTGTTCGATTCTGGAGCGTCACATTGTTTTTTATCCAAGGGATTTGTGGCGAAGCATTCTATAGTTTTTGATTCTTTTGTTGCTAAGTGGAATGTTCATACGGGTAATGGTGTGATATGTAGTGTGTCAGGATTACGGAATTGTTCCGTGGAGATAGGAGGTCGAGAGCTATATGCAGATTTTCTAGTGATCGAACTACCAGATTATGAGGCAGTATTTGGAATGGATTGGTTGGGGACGTTTTAGGCGACCATAGACTGTAGGTTAAGGCGAGTCGTCTATCGAATCCTGGATCACCCAGAGTTTGACTTTTGTAGTGGTAATCGGGCTCTCGAACCCTTGAAGTTTAAGGCGATGTCCTTGGAGATGACAATGGAAGCATAAATAGTTTTGCCTAAGTTAGTTCAGGCATTCCCAGATGCATTTCTCGATGATATTTTTGGACTTCCTCTAGAAAGGTCCTTAGAATTCATTATTGACCTATTACCGGGCACACAGCCAATAGCGAAAGCTCCTTATCGTATGTCTCCATCTGAATTAGTTGAGCTTCACGATCAGTTGACTGATTTGTCTGATAGAGGACTGATACGTCCGAGTGTATCCCTGTGGGGAGCACCAGTGTTGTTAGTGAATAAAAAGGATGGAACTCGGAGATGTGCATTGATTACAGGGATCTGAACAAAGTGACAGTGAAAGACAAGTACCCCCTTCCTTGGAATGATGACATTTTTGATCAGCTCGGTGGTTCATGAGTGTACTCGAAGCTGGATTTACGAAGCTGTTATCATCAAGTGAAGGTCTGTGGATCGGATGTTCCGAAGACGGCGTTTAGAACTCGATATGGGCATTATAAATTCTTAGTGATGCCATTTGGAGTAACTAATGCCCCGGCAACCTTTATGAGGCCGATGAATCCAAACTTCTTGGATTATTTGGATAAGTTTGTGGTAGTCTTTATTGATGATATTTTAGTGTATTCGAAGATGGAGGATGAACATGCCGAGCATTTGCAGATGGTGTTGAATACTCTCAGATAGCATCGACTGTATGCTAAGTTCAGTAAATGTCAATTCTAGATGACTAAAGTCACATTCCTAGGACACATTATTACATGAGAGGGAGTGTTTGTCGACCCAGAGAAGGTCGCTGCAATAGAGAATTGGCACATCTCTAGATCAGTCATGGAGATCAGGAGTTTCTTGGGGTTGGCCGGATACTATCGGAAGTTTATTAAGGACTTTTCTAAGATTACCTCACCTTTGACTCATTTGACTAAGAAGGAAGTGCCTTATGTATGGTCAGAGGAGTGTCAGTGCACATTTGAGGAACTGAAGCGTCGACTGACCATTGCTCCAGTATTGACAATTCCTGACCGATCAGGCGGTTTCGAGATTTTCTGTGATGCTTCAGGAAAGGGACTTGTCTGTGTCCTTCATCAGCATGGATGAGTAGTAGCTTATGCTTCCAGATTGTTGAAGGTGCATGAGCAGAATTATCCTACCCATGACCTAGAGCTGGCTGCCGTCATATATGCCCTAAAGTTGTGGAGACATTTCTTACTGGGCGAACATGTAAAGATCTACACTGACCATAAAAGTTTGAAATATGTCTTCACTCAGAAGGAGTTAAACATGAGGCAATGCCGTTGGCTTGAATTAATGGCTGAGTATGACATTGATTTGCAGTACCATCCAGGGAAGGTGAACGTGGTGCCTCATGCTCTTAGTCGACTACCGGCTATGATGAGGTTGACAATTCAGCCTCAGCTTCAAAGAGATCTAAGATGGATGGGTATTGAAGTGATCCTTCTAGGCGAAAAGGTGGATATGTTGGGTTTGCAGATACAATCTGACTTGATGGACGGAATTAAGGCTGCTAAGCTGGACGATGTGAAATTGAAGCAGATTCGGGAACAAGTCGAGGCAGGGCTTCGGAAAGACTTTTGTATTCATGAGGATGGCTCCTTAAGTTTTGGGAACTGGGTGTGTGAGCCAGCTGTAAATTTTCGAGAAGAGTTGCCGAAGGAGGCACACAATTCTCCTTATTCTATTCACCCTGGAGGGACCAAAATGTATAAGGATCTGCGACGATACTACCGGTGGCATGGGATGAAACGAAGTGTGGCGAAGAGCGTGGCTTCATGTCTGGTTTGCCATCAGGTGAAAGCAGAACACCAGAGACCCGCTTGCTTATTGCAACCCCTCCTGATACCAGAATGGAAGTGGGAACATGTGACCATGGATTTTGTGACTGGTCTACCGCGTACTCCGAAGGGGAATGATGCTATATGGGTGACTATCAACCGATTGACTAAGTCAACGCACTTTATTCCATTTCGACTTGGTCAGTCTACGGAAGCCTTAGCGCGGAAGTATATGTAAGAGATTGTAAGGAGTTCATGTGAGCATTGTGTCGGATCGTGATACTAGATTTACTTCTCACTTTTGGAGAAGCTTGCAGGCCAGTTTGGGGACCCATTTGAAATTCAGTACCGCATATCACCCACAGACAGATGGACAGTCAGAACGCACTATTCAAATTTTGAAGGATATGCTTAGGGCTTGCACGTTGGATTTTTAGGGGTCCTGGGAAGACCATCTCCATCCAGTGGAATTTGCTTACAATAACATTTATCAAGCAAGCATTGGTATGGCTCCTTATGCGGCTTTGTATGGTAGAAATTGCCGATCGCCTCTGAGCTGGGATGATGTAGGAGATGGTGAAAATTGGGGACCAGACCTAGTGACTGCTACAGTTGATATAGTGCGAACGGTCCGAGAGAATCTTGCCCAAGACCATTATAAGCACTGGGCGGACAAGAAGCAGCGTCCACTTGAATTTTAGCCTGGTGATTATGTATTCTTGAAGATATCACCAGTCCGTGGGACGATCCGGTTTGGTAAACATGGGAAGTTGAGCCCTAGGTACATAGGCCCGTTTGAAGTTGCAGCGTGGATAGGCGAAGTGGCTTATCGGCTAATGCTGCTGCCACATCTTGAAGGCGTACATGATGTGTTTCATGTATAGCAATTAAGAGGATATATTGCAGACCTTAGTCATGTCGTGGACTACTCAGAGATTGAATTACGTCCCGACCTGACGTATGAACAGCAGCCAGTAGCAATTCTCGATCGGCGACAGAATATGTTGAGGAAGAATGCCATTAATTTGGTCAGGGTCATGTGGCAATAAGAATCTCCCGGAGAATCAACTTGGGAGTGAGAGGATGAAATGAGGGAGAAGTATCCTCATCTGTTTGTTTAAAGATCCTTCGTATGTTTGTCATGTAGATATAAGATCCTCTTTCTTGTTTTGAATTTTGAGGACGGAATTTCTTTAAGGAGGGTAGGGTGTAATGCTCCTAAGTGATAATACAAGTATTCCTCCTTCAAGTATGTTGAAAATTCATACATTAACCACTAATTTGGACCAAGTTTACTTACATGTCCAACTAGTTTACATTTATACCCAAAGAGGTGTATTTAATTAAATAGAGTGTTGATCGCGCCCGTTTATACACCCGGAAAACGACTATAGTCTTACCGTAAGCGCATGGTGTAATGGCGAGCGTGTATCGAACACAGGGAGGACAAATGACAGTAGTCTATTTTAATCACCTAGCTATTGGTGGTAGAATGGAATGGTTTAGAGAATATTTTCACGGTCGTTTAATTAATAATTCGAATTCTATATAATAAAAGCGTCTAGGGCCAGGGAATCCCCACTATAGATCGTTATTTATCATTATGAATCGTGGATCTCAATGTTGCATGGCTTGAATTGAGGTGAACTAGTCGTAACTGAATAGAGAACCAAGCTCACGCTCTCGCGATATTGCCGGTCTATAGCAACCTAGATTAGGGCCCACTCTCGTGCAAACCCTAACCTAAGCCGATAGCATGAAGATCGATATCATCTTCCAATCGCACCTCGAGCCCACTCTCGTGCAAACTCGAGTTACGATTTAGGTTATGATAGTTCGTATTTGTCCAATCTTTTGCAAACGAATATGAGTATAGATTTATAATAAAAATCCTAGCTTTGGTCCAATCTATTGCAAACCAAGTCTAGAGAATCTCAATTATAAACCTAAATCGCATATCTAGGCCTTCCCATCGATTGGAATCCAATCTCTTACAAACCCCAATCAATGGAAATCCCTAGCTACAGGTAGTAAATCAATCATAACCCAACCGTCTATCAATCCTAGCAACACATTAATTCGTTCATCACAATTCTAAAATTGGATCCATAGGGTTCATCCCCATGCCCTAGAATGGCAGGACTACTCGTAATTAATCATGGCAATCACAGAAATAACGAATAAAAACATATAGCAATTCATAGTTGAGAGAAAACAATTCACAAAAAAACTAGAAATTTTGATAGAAAGAACAAACCAAATCTCCAATCTTCAATCTCCAGCTGAAAATTTTAATTAGAATAATTCTCAAAAACTATTTTATGGTCTCCCCTAAAACTAGGAAGAAAACTAGCTTAAATACAAGCCAAAGTCGGCTAGAAAATCCTGACAGATTTGCCCCTAGCGCAGCCCAGAACCATAATTCGCGATACAGGCAGACTGCGCCACTCGGCCAAGTAGAACATGTCACTTGGTCGAGTAGAACATGTCACTCGGCCGAGTGACAGACCCAAAGAAAAACAGAAATATTGGGGGTTTTGGGGGGTCTGTCGCTCTGTTCCACTCGGCCGAGTGGAGTTCTTTACTCGGTTGAGTGAGCTTTCTCACTCGACCGAGTGAGTCTTCTGCTGATCTTCTTCAAACTTCAGAGAGTCGGCTGAGATCTCCGAAGGAAAAACCTGTCGTACTCGGGTGAGTGGACTTCTTCACTCGGCCAAGTAAGATCTTTCACTCGCCCGAGTGGACTCTGACTCCAAGTGCTCTTATATCCGTTGTACTCGGCTGAGTACTTCCTTCACTCGACCGAGTGAGCTGTCTGCTCGGCCGAGTGGGCTGTTTCTGAAGTCGTATCTTCTACTCCTCTCCTCCTCGTCGATTCTATCGAACTTCTTCTTCTTTCGCTCATCATCTAGCACTGCTAGCTCCTCGATAGGGTCATAGGCAGTGCTCCAGCTTGCGCGAAAGTCCCTTGATCTCATTTATGCTCCAGATCGCTCCATATTTCCTGAAATTTGACAAAAACAAGAAATAGTGAAATGCAACGCGATATCGTCGAATAATCGTGAAAAATGCAATATGGGTGAACGAAATGACATGCAAGCATGCAGAAAAAAGGTGTAAAATAAGGAGCGATCAAAATCCCCCAAGCTTACCTCTTACTCTTCCTCGAGGAAGATGAGTAAAAAGGCGAACCCGGCGGGTAAAAATAAGGAAAAAGGAAGGGGAATATAGAATAGAAAACGAAGAGGGAGGTGCTAGATCATTTTCTCAGGACATGGAGCTGCTTACTCAAATAGCACACGACAAATAAAAACATGCCAAAGATTTTTATCTCGATATCATGATCATATATAAATGCATTCGATATAGAAACCAAGAACATCAAAACGATATGAAACATGAAATCATTCTAGAATTAGCGTTTTCTGAGGCATCCAAAGTAATATACATAATCATAGATTGCACACTTTTCAATTGATCGTCTTTTCACTTGGAGTATAAGAGGCATCACACATTATGGGGCAATAAAAATAGAAAGAAATGGTATTCATGAAATGCATGCCAAATTTCAATTCGTGGACTTCGTAATTCTCCAAGTAATCTCCCTGAGTATAAAAAATTACCTAGCTTAGGTCATCATGCATAGACAAGTGATCACTCTCTCACACATCATTGGATCCTCTCCTCCAAGCTTATCTATAAGCGTGGTGGCATCAAATAGAACAATACGACTTTTTCCCATTTTTTTTGAAGCTCCAAGAAAAATAAAAGAGGGAAGAAAGAAAGAAAGAAAGAGATGGGATTGGGTATATACAGTTGAACTTCTTTTTTGTTTTTCTTTTCTCTTTTTCTCTTTTTCTCTTTTTTGCCTTTTTAAGACCGATATACACAATAACAATCCCAGATCAAAGATAGAGAGATATGCATGTATTCTTTTTTTCCTTTTGATTTTGGGGTATTGGAGCTTGGACTTTATAGCAAGGGGAAGATGCCAATATAAGATTTGCTAAAGGAAGATTCACCAATGATTTTAAGTATAGAAATGAAGTTCAAGATATGTGGAGAAAGAAAAATATTCAACGCTCAGTTCACTCTTTTGAATGTGCCTGACAACTTTCAGCAGGGTAATGTAATCTACTCAGTTTGAATTCAGAAAGTAAACTAATCCAGTTATATCAGAAAGGCACACATTCAATTAACTGGGAAGTTGAGCGTACAATTTCATACAAATAGAAGTGATAGCAGACAACAAAGCAGTACACCAAATTTAGGCAATCAATGCGTGAAGCTTTGTGTGTTTTCTATGAAAAGTATACAGTATAAATCTTCAGACTCAGCTAATGGTAGAATTTCATTCACAATTATATAATAAAGATGCAGGTTACTATTCTCGAATGCATGGCAATGTATAGCATATGATATCTGAAATAAAAACGATGGCATGACAAGAGAATATGCATATAAAAGTAAGCTAACTCCAAGTCATCGTCATCACAGAAAATTCATCTCTAGCAAAAAAAAGGATAAAAGAAATAAGGATAAATGAAAAATAAGAACTACTATACATATGCATCACACACAAGAATAAGAAAATGTGATGCATGAGGAAAAATATGAAAAATGGGTGAAAATAAGTGGAAAACAAAGAAAGGTGGAAAAAATGAAGATAAAAATAAAGAAAACAAAACGTGCGCGAGACACTCACTCCCCCAAGCTAAACTGCACAGTGTCCTCAATGTGCGAAGTGTGGCACAAGGAGAAATATGATAGGGGTGGGGGGTGGTGATGAATGCATGATAAAGGAGAAAAATGAAAGAAAATGGGATGGAAATGCAAGTAATGAGTGCAAAGATCAAGGTGGTGTAATATAACGGTCCCAAAAATACCTCCTCTCTCCCAGGATGATATAGACAAATCCGAACAAAAAGTGACCAAAATGTGTGGGGAGGAGGGACGCAAAATCGGCAGAAAAGATAATATCAACCACAGTAGAGACAAAAATATGGGAGGCATCAAGTGTGTGCCTAAGCAGGTGGTGGATCACCAACACCGTCATGTGGTGGGGGAGGAGGATGAGGTGGAGGTTGCTGTGAAATGGGACGGATAGTGGCAGGTGGGGGCTGTGGCAAGCGCGCAAGAATCTGGTTCAGGGTAACCTGAATACCAGGGAGTAGAGCGACGCGAGACTGCACAGAGCTAACGGTGGCAGCAAGAGCCTGAAAATCTCATCTGAGTCCACTAACAGCCCCCTCTAAAGCATGCAGGTGCTGAACGAAGGTGTTAGGGCAAGGGAAGAGGGTCGAACAGGTGGGGGTCGGGGCTGCCACACACGGCCACTGTAGACAAGTGGGGCCACTACTGGGTGAGGGTGTGGTGCTATACTCGCTAAAAGACGCTCAGCCTCCGTCGGTGGCTGAGATGCAGAGATGCTCTCAGAAGTGTGAGCGACGGCAGAATCTGAAGTAGTGAAAGTGGGCGAGAAGGGTGGAGAGGTCGCTGACACCGAAATGGGGACAGACGTCACGACGCTCTCAGTGAAGCCAGCGGCAGCAGAGACAGAAGTGTCGACGACTGGGGAGGTCGTGAGATCAGCAGAAATGACTCCCCAGGTGGTCGAGAAATCTGGTGACGACAGGGTCTCGGCCGTCGAAATAAAGGAAGGCTCGCCTCTCTCAAAAACAGTGGTAGTGGCGCTCTCAAAACTCACATAAGAAATAGGATCAGAGGTCAAAGGCACAGATGTGGTGGTCGTGGTGGTGGTGGACTCAGCAAGTGTGCTCCTGACACTAACAGAAGTGAAGGGAGCATGGATCAAATCTGGTGCAGGCTGAGGGATCGGGATCTCTGGGTCCAAAGGTGGGAGGAGGGGCTCCGGCTGAGCGCCCTCGGGCTCAAGCACGTATGCAGCTGGGATGAGGAGGTCCATCTCTGGTCTCCACACCCCCTGCGGGTCCAATATGGGTCCGAGCTGGGCTCGGAATCACCATATAATCTGTACCAAAAGGACCGTGCAGCCAAACCCAGTGGTGCTGAACGTAAGTACGCAACATCCTCATGCGGGCCATGACATCTATGGAAAGGGTGGTAGGGCCTGCGGGTCAAAGCAAACCAGCTGGGAGATCGACCCCACACAAAGGAGTGATCACTCCATATTTTACACCTTTTTTCCGCATGTTTTCACGCCATTTCGATTGCTCATATTGCGTTTTTCAAGATTATTCGACAATATTGCGATGCTTTTCACTATTTCTTGTTTTTGTCGGATTTCAGGAAATATGGAGCGATCGGGAGCAAAAATGAGTTTAAAGGATTTGCACCCACTCCGGAGTGTCAACCATGGCCCTTTTGAGGGTTATTCTGCAATGGAAGACGAGTGGAAGAAGAAAGAACGTTGTAGGAGCGACGAGGAAGCGAAAAGATGGAGATTGGGCATTTTCAGCATGCCACTCGGCCGAGTGAAGGAGTCACTTGGCCGAGCATTGAGACCCCGCTCGGCCGGCCAGATCGGACACGCAACAGAGATGTATCAGCGTGCACTCGGCCGAGCATCGCACGCCCACTCGGCCGAGTGCGGAGACTCCGTCCGCCCGAGTGGCACCCAGACGACGGCAAGCCAAAATGTCCAACTCTCTGTAATCCGTCAGTCGACTACGAGCTCCGACTCGGCCGAGTTCCAAAAGCCCCTCGGCCGAGTGACATTTGCCACTCGCCCGAGTGATGCCGAGGACACGCAGCGCCCAGATTTTCAGACAGCCTCCCACTCTTTTGAAATCTGCTATCATTTCAGCAATTAAAGTATTTTTCTCATATTTTTTATGGATATTAGACTTCATGACGGTTCCAACGCCGCCAAGAACATGCAAATCGGAGGTCGGATGAAATCTGGAGAATTTCTGCAAGTTGACGCTGCAGTGCAGGAATTTCCACTCGGCCGAGTCACATTTTCCACTCGGCCGAGTGCGGCCTGGGCCCAGATTTTAAGTTGCGGTTTGGGCTGTTTTTGGGCACGAATTTGAGGGGTTTTCTAGGGTTTCTTGCTAGGGTTTTGGGGGAGTATTTAAGGGGTTTGTAGCCACCATTGTAGGGGATCTCCATTATGTTTTCTTAGTTCCCATATGTTTTTCTTAGGATTATTTTAGAGGTTAGGCCATGCCCTAGGCCCCCTCTTGGATCTAAAAGCTTGTATTTTGGATTGAAGATCTTCATCAAGCTAAGTATTTTCTTCTTTTTATTTGAATCTTTGTTTTTCTATCTTTTTGTATGCAAGCAATGATTTTTATTGATTCATATATCCTTATTGCTATGCTAGAGTAGATTTGTTGTTCTAGGGTTTGGGGATGAACCCTATGGATCTAATTTCATATTTGTGATGAATGAATTTTTAAATTGCTAGAATTGCTAGGAGGTTAGGTTGTGATTGATGTACTACGGATAGCTAGGGATTTCCATCGATTTGGGATTTGCAAGAGATTGGATTCTAATCGATGGGAAGGCCTAGATATTTGATTTAGATTTACAATTGGATTTCTCTAGACTTGGTTTGCAAGAGATTGGACCAAAGCTAGGATTTTTTAATTGTAAATCTATACCCATATTCGTTTGCAAGAGATTGGACGAATACGAACTATCACAACCTAGATCGTAACTCGAGTTTGCACGAGAGTGGGCTCGAGGAGCGATTGGACGATGATGTCGATCTTCATGCTAGCGGCTTAGGTTAGGGTTTGCAAGACATTGGGCCCTAATCTAGGTTGCTATAGACCGGCAATAGCGCGAGAGCGTGAGCTTGGTTCTCTATTCAGTTACGACTAGTTCACCTCCACACAAGTCTAGTAATATTGAGATTCACTATTTACGATGATGTATGACGATCCGTAGTGGGAATTACCTAGCCCTAGACGTCTTTATTTGGCTTTATATCCCCATACTTTGCCCGACGATTGTGACAGGATCGCCGCAAGGCAAATTCCCTCTTTTATTATATTGTATTCGAATCGATATTTGAACCGATTTCTTTATCATCGACACCGACATCCACCACCATTGCCATTACATCATACCATAACCATCTCCACCAATAAAACATTCGTAGTCAAACCAACCTAGGATAGATTGGAGCTCAACACCACCTCCTCGTGTTCGATACCCGCTCGCCACTACGCCGTGCGCTTGCGGTAAAACTACAATCGTCGTCCCGGGTGTGTATCCGGGGCCGACCAAGTCTTTGACTAGGTTGTGCTCTAGGGTTGCATTTCGGGGCCGATCAAGTTTTTGGCGCCGTTGTCGGGGAGGTGTTTCCCGTTGGGTGCCAATTTGTCACAATTTGGTTGATTTGACTATTAAAAAAATTTATAAAAAAAACAAAAGAAAATTTTCACTCCCGCCACCATTATTATCATTTCTATATTCTTTTGTGCCACTGATATCTTTTCTCCAAGTATTTATCTTTGTTGATCAGGTGCTATGGATTATACTACGTGGACCACAAAATTTGATCAGAGTGCTCAGATGGGAGATTACTATTTTGATCAGAGTGCTCAGATGGGAGAATACTATTATGATCAGAGTGCTCAGATGGGAGAATACTTTTTTGAGGAGACGCACTGGCCCGAGCTTGATGAGAGACAAAGGATCTTCTTTGATGAGATGCATGCACACCAGGTTGAAATGCAAGCCGGGCTTGAAAAGGGTAACCTTCTATTGGAACGGGTGAAGAGGCAACTTGAAATGAATGCACTCATGTTTAAGGTTGCGATGATTCCCAAAGATATCAGTTCTGTTTCTTCATCTTATGGGCAAGAAGCATCTCCAGACTTACTACCAGAGCCAGAATGTGCCGTCGTCGATCCCACTTCCTACGATACAGCTATTGCATATGAAGAGTGGATGGACGAAGAGGCAGTGAAGGAAGCAGAAATTGAGTCATATGCGCAGCCAGAGGAGGACGCATTTCAGAGATTATTGGAGGGCCTCTTGGAGTCAGTGCGGTTCACCGGTTCAGAGAGCATTACAGCAGGTGATGCATTTGAGCTACTATTTGCAGATTTTGTTATGAACCGTGTTTCAGATGCAGGAACGATTGAGGAGGACATCCATGTCAGTCTTGAGGGGGATAGACTATATTTTCGGATTGCTTGCGGGCATTCCCCTCCACATGATACATCCCCACAAGCTGACACACTTGAGCAGCCAACATCACCATTCCAGAGAGAGCCCAAATTGATAGTTGATGAGAAAGTAAAGGAGCACACTGTCGAGCCAGAGCATATTGAAGAGGAGGCCTCACATGCGGAGCCCGAGCATGCTTTTGAGGAGGCCTTACATACAGAGCCAGAGCTTATCATCGAGGAGGTCATGCATCGAGACGAGGACATAGCCATTCATGAGGATCCCGAGCACTATTCTCCTCCATTAGAGCTTCTGCAGCCACCTCATCCTCCCACTGACGCAGAGGACTACCCCACAGAGCTTTTGGCCCCCCTTCAGGGAGATCTCTTTACTCCCTCGCCCTTTATCTTTGATTTCCCTCCAGTGTATGATGTTTTTTATGATTCATCGTGCCTTTTGCAGGATTCATGTACATACGATCAAGAGGTACGATGGGACGTATATGAGGAGGAGAGCGAGGAGTTAGCACCCATGGACACATATGAATATGATCAAGGGGTGCACTGGGATGAGTCTGACGATGATGAGGAGCATCTTGATGGGGTCCACATCTATGATCTAGATTTACCTGATCAGCATAGAGAAGACACCGTGGAGACAGCTATCACGGCACGTGAGGATATTGGATTATTTCCAGGGAAGTATCGTCCACCATTATTTATTCCATACATTTCTATAGACGATTCTCTTTGGGATACTTTTATTATGAGGGTGAATTTTTTGCGGCGAACTGATGCATCCTATTCTCTGCAGGGTACAGGTGGAGTCCTTGTGGGAATGCTGGAGGATGCATTGCTGGAGTTCGTTGGTGTTCGTGGACGCATGCACCTGGCGGAGCCACGGAAAGAGCAGTTGGAGCAGTTGCCTGCACCGGCAAAGATACTGGATCCGCCTTTTGCTATAGGTGATATCAATCCAGTAGTGTAGAAATTTTTATGCTTTAAATAAACACGAATTCTCTCGATAGCGAGAGGACCGTATAGATTTTCTTGAATAAATATCACCTCATATGACGGCCACAATAATCATTTACACCCCAAACCCATTATATATATTAATTCCCCTCTTCATATTTTGATGTGTCACATCCTTTTGCTCCCCACCATCGAGCATTTCGTTCAAGTGAAACCTCACTTTCTTATTTGTTTGACTTGATATCGCTTAGTGAAGCCGTGATATTTTTGGTCAAGTCATTTGAATAGGATTGTTTGGTATAAGCTTGGGGGAAGGCGCTCTCATGCATCATTGTATGTGCATGTAGTTGCATTAGGATTTCATGTCATTCATTTCATCATTTTTCATTCACCTCCCTCATATTTATCGTTGTTCCTCATATTTTTCCTTTTATGATCACATTGGGGACAATGTGAAGTTTAAGCTTGGGGAGTGCATTTCCATGCCATTTAGATGCATTAGTTGCATTTTTACTTTATTTTAGG
Source organism: Scilla litardierei (assembly GCA_030789695.1). Classification (NCBI taxonomy): domain Eukaryota; kingdom Viridiplantae; phylum Streptophyta; class Magnoliopsida; order Asparagales; family Asparagaceae; genus Scilla; species Scilla litardierei. The sequence continues at coordinate 51,500,864 of CM061134.1, forward strand.
GTTTTTAAAATTTTTCAAAATTTTGGCATCATCTTTTTGAATTTTCCATCTTATTTTCCTTTTATGTGTGTTCATGCATCATGTTGTGTGCTTGTTTTTCTTTTCTTTCCTCTCTTTTATTTTTTTTCTTATTTCTTTATTTTCCTTTCTCTTCTTTTTCTAGATGCGTTCATTATGATGATATCTCTTATTGCTTAAGTAGCCATCACGATGCTTATTATTCCTTGCCATGCTACTTAGAATATTCCATAGTCTTGCTATTCACATGTGCTTGCAAATCTATTTCTTTTGATGATTCATCTACATGAATGCATGATATTAATTGAAGCTGAATGTATGGATTAGTGTTTAGTATGCTTTTGTTGGAAATGCACCAAGATTCACGCATCATTAGTATATCTGAAGCATCAGTTTTATTGTCTTATTCACCTTCTGTTGCATGCTTGATAAGATTGTGCGCTTTACCGCTTAACTTCACTTTTTATTGAGATGAGTGAGAATATCCATGCTTACATATTAGTTTTAGTTGAAGTATTATTTTATTGAACCGTTCGTGCACATCTTAGAGTGAACCGAGTGTTACATTATTTATTTCTCCACATATATCTTTTTATTCTCTACATGTCGCTTGAGTTCACCTCCTAAAGCTACTTATATATCATCTATTTTCCAAAAATCCCCACAAAAGAAAAAGTTAGCTCCAAAAGTCCAAAAAGCCAAAAAGGAGCCAAAATTCAAAAAAAAAAATACAAATCATATAGCTCCTACAAAATCCCAAAAAGAAAAATGAGAAACAAATAGTTCAAAAAGAAAAAAAAAGAAAAATGTTTCTCTATCTTATTATTGGAGCCACAAAATACTTGGGAATACCAAGGCAAAAATCCCATTTTCCACTATCATATTCCTGTAGATGCGATGCCTCAAGCTAAGCTTGGGGGGTGAACTCGTTTGACCATATGAGTGAGTACGACATTAGAGTGGAGAGGTGCATGAATGGGAATATTCGATAATGCTTAGACTTTGCAAAATATATTAGATATGGAGATTTTTCATGATTTGAAATAAATATGTGAATGCCATGACTCTTATTCTATTCTCTATTGCATGCTTGGTGTGTATCTTATATGCTTCATTTATAACTTTTGATTGAAAAGTGCATTACCAACATTTGTATATTAAATCCTATGAAATGCGTGACGTGGATATGAATTGATTATATGAATTTAGAGAGTCCCTTTTGTTGTTCTTAAAAGCTTGCAAGTACCATGTTTAAGTAAGATATGAAATCTTTATAGCATGTGATTCGTATTTCCCAAGTTATCGTGATGTGTAGCTTATGGCTTGAGATCTGAGAGAATAATCTAGCGACCCCTTCCACTTAGTATTCTTTTTCATTTTTTTTCCTTATTTTTACCCTTCGGGTTCGCCTTCTACTTGTCTTCCTCGAGGACGAGTAAGAGGTAAGCTTGGGGGATTTTGATCACTCCATATTTTACACCTTTTTTCCGCATGTTTTCACGCCATTTCGATTGCTCATATTGCGTTTTTCAAGATTATTAGACAATATTGCGATGCTTTTCACTATTTCTTGTTTTTGTCGGATTTCAGGAAATATGGAGCGATCGGGAGCAAAAATGAGTTTAAAGGATTTGCACCCACTCCGGAGTGTCAACCATGGCCCTTTTGAGGGTTATTCTGCAATGGAAGACGAGTGGAAGAAGAAAGAACGTCGTAGGAGCGACGAGGAAGCGAAAAGATGGAGATTGGGCATTTTCAGCATGCCACTCGGCCGAGTGAAGGAGTCACTCGGCCGAGCATTGAGACCCCGCTCGGCCGGCCAGATCGGACACGCAACAGAGATGTATCAGCGTGCACTCGGCCGAGCATCGCACGCCCACTCGGCCGAGTGCGGAGACTCCGTCCGCCCGAGTGGCACCCAGACGACGGCAAGCCAAAATGTCCAACTCTCTGTAATCCGTCAGTCGACTACGAGCTCCGACTCGGCCGAGTTCCAAAAGCCCCTCGGCCGAGTGACATTTGCCACTCGCCCGAGTGATGCCGAGGACACGCAGCGCCCAGATTTTCAGACAGCCTCCCACTCTTTTGAAATCTGCTATCATTCCAGCAATTAAAGTATTTTTCTCATATTTTTTATGGATATTAGACTTCATGACGGTTCCAACGCCGCCAAGAACATGCAAATCGGAGGTCGGATGAAATCTGGAGAATTTCTGCAAGTTGACGCTGCAGTGCAGGAATTTCCACTCGGCCGAGTCACATTTTCCACTCGGCCGAGTGCGGCCTGGGCCCAGATTTTAAGTTGCGGTTTGGGCTGTTTTTGGGCACGAATTTGAGCGGTTTTCTAGGGTTTCTTGCTAGGGTTTTGGGGGAGTATTTAAGGGGTTTGTAGCCACCATTGTAGGGGATCTCCATTATGTTTTCTTAGTTCCCATATGTTTTTCTTAGGATTATTTTAGAGGTTAGGCCATGCCCTAGGCCCCCTCTTGGATCTAAAAGCTTGTATTTTGGATTGAAGATCTTCATCAAGCTAAGTATTTTCTTCTTTTTATTTGAATCTTTGTTTTTCTATCTTTTTGTATGCAAGCAATGATTTTTATTGATTCATATATCCTTATTGCTATGCTAGAGTAGATTTGTTGTTCTAGGGTTTGGGGATGAACCCTATGGATCTAATTTCATATTTGTGATGAATGAATTTCTAAATTGCTAGAATTGCTAGGAGGTTAGGTTGTGATTGATGTACTACGGATAGCTAGGGATTTCCATCGATTTGGGATTTGCAAGAGATTGGATTCTAATCGATGGGAAGGCCTAGATATTTGATTTAGATTTACAATTGGATTTCTCTAGACTTGGTTTGCAAGAGATTGGACCAAAGCTAGGATTTTTTAATTGTAAATCTATACCCATATTCGTTTGCAAGAGATTGGACGAATACGAACTATCACAACCTAGATCGTAACTCGAGTTTGCACGAGAGTGGGCTCGAGGAGCGATTGGACGATGATGTCGATCTTCATGCTAGCGGCTTAGGTTAGGGTTTGCAAGACATTGGGCCCTAATCTAGGTTGCTATAGACCGGCAATAGCGCGAGAGCGTGAGCTTGGTTCTCTATTCAGTTACGACTAGTTCACCTCAACACAAGTCTAGTAATATTGAGATTCACTATTTACGATGATGTATGACGATCCGTAGTGGGAATTACCTAGCCCTAGACGTCTTTATTTGGCTTTATATCCCCATACTTTGCCCGACGATTGTGACAGGATCGCCGCAAGGTAAATTCCCTCTTTTATTATATTGTATTCGAATCGATATTTGAACCGATTTCTTTATCATCGACACCGACATCCACCACCATTGCCATTACATCATACCATAGCCATCTCCACCAATAAAACATTCGTAGTCAAACCAACCTAGGATAGACTGGAGCTCAACACCACCTCCTCGTGTTCGATACCCGCTCGCCACTATGCCATGCGCTTGCGGTAAAACTACAATCGTCGTCCCGGGTGTGTATCCGGGGCCGACCAAGTCTTTGACTAGGTTGTGCTCTAGGGTTGCATTTCGGGGCCGATCAAGGAGCTAGCAAGGTAATCAGACTGCCGCAATGGATCGCCGTCCTGGCGATGGCAGAAGAAAGAATGCGGTCTAGATACCATCTAGCTATATCGATCTGAACTGCGGGGACTGAGACGTCCGTGTCGGCCTCAAAGACTCTCGCTCCAATCATCGCGTAGAGCATATAAAGCTCAGGCGTAGACATCGTCACAGGCTCATACCTCACGAGAAATGTGGTCGCCATGAGGCGCTGAGCAATACCGAGGCATGGGTGGACGATAGAGGAGGCATTGGCCCTGCTAGGGTCAAAAGCGAGTGGGGAGCCCGTGATCAATGTCCAGAAAGCATGTGTATCGAATGACGATGGGGCGATGTACGTGGGACTGAAAGCGCGGTCGGGGCCTGGGACAGGGGGTCACTGGAAAAAGGCTTGGAGCATGTCGAGAGTGATCTCGCACTCACGATCCATCAGACGAAACATGCAGCCTGCTTGAGTCCTACAGATAGAACTCAGGACCTCGAGTGTCGGTCGGACATAGGTGTCCGCGGACACCGACAGAAAATCACGCCACCCCACGTTGTCATACAACTAGAGTAGGCTTTCGAATACCCCTATGCGCTCAAAATCTGCTATGCGCGCAAACCTAGAGGGGACGATCGATCGGTGGGAGATTCTTTCAAATCTGACGCGGTATGCGTCGTCTCAGAAAGTAATCCCCTTCGTATCGAAAGCTGGACGGGCTGTGCCGGTGGGGGTGGAATGGGTGCGGTAGGAGGTGAAAGTGTAGGTGGTGGTGGGCTAGGCGGCGGGGAGTCCGCTTTAGTGGAGGAAGAGCCAGGCTTGCTAGTCCTCCTTTTCTTGGAGGCGGGCACCCGCGAACATGACCTAGTGCGTGGAGGCATGGTAATGCCGTGAGATGTGCCAACCAAAACGAAGTGCTAATAAAAAGGAGCGAATATACCCGAGCACGACGCGACTCCAAGCAAGCAGTAAGAGCAAAGAGACGCCTACTCTGAGAAGCTCCGAATCTGCTCCTGATTCTCCCCCAAGCTATCCTGAAACACAAAATTGATTGATTAGCAATGAATATCAATAAATTAAGGGGAAAATCAAGAGAAATATGTGTGAATATAGTTTAATTTCGATTCGGGACGGAATTGGGCTTATGAAATGGAGATTGGGAGAAAAGGGGAAAATTGGAGCAAAGAGGGAACGACCAGCGGCATGTGAGGCGGCAGTGGCGGCGACCGGACGGCGGCATGGCCGACGGTGGGTCGCGCCACTCGGGCCCGGGTGGGTGCGGCTCGGGCGATGGGTTGGATTGCTCGGGCGATGGGGGAGTGAGCTCGGGCTATCGAAGTTAGGAAATTGGGGGATTTTGATTTGGCCGCGAGCACTGAGTTATATAGGGTAAGTCACTCGGCCGAGTGGCCTCAGTTTATAAAATTTTAAACTTTTTCGTGTATGTTTCGACTCGACCTAGTAGCACTATCACTCGGCCGAGTAGACAAAAGTCACGCGGCCGAGTGGCTAGGCCATTCAGAGCTTTTAAAGTGCTGAAAGTGTCTGGTTCACTCGGTCGAGTGACAAAGTCACTCGGCCGAGTCGCATGTAATTAACCGAGGGGGTTTTTCAAATCTTCCCTGATCAGTACCCTACTCGACCGAGTAGGGTCTTCACTCGGCTGAGTGAAAATGTCACGGCCAAGTGGGCTGCTATTTTCAGCTCCAACTCTCTGTTTTTGCTCCACTTTTGATTTTATTTCACCCGTCAGTTTCTTCCTTCTTTTGACGTTTGAGAATATCCCTGGAATGCTCCCTAACACCATGGTCATCCTCCATTCATATGGTCTCCTATTCTCCATCTCCTGAAATAAAACATGTTGCCCGTTGTCAAGTTTTTCTTCGACACTTGATTCTAAACACTAATAAAGATCTAAAACAAAAATGAAAAGAAAAGTTCAACTAAAAAATGAGATAGAACCATCGGGTTGCCTCCTGATAAGCGCTCGTTTAAGGTCTTGAGCTCGACCTCTTAAGATTCGCGATTAAAGCTCGATGTTTGGCGCATGTGAGATGCGCATGTCAAACTTGCCAGGAAGGTCGCTTTGTTTCAGTTGTTGACGTTCTCCGGCGTTCCTAGGCTCCCCTTCATCATGGATAGTAGTGGGGGGTGAGTCCCCTAAGCTTGAGCTTTTGACATCCTTCTTCTTGGCCGGCGGCGAAGATTTGTTGTCCGGTGGAGCTTTCTTTATGTGCTTCACCGTAGAGAGCTTGCATAGCTCTCTAATCTTGACGACATCAGCGTCGTCCTTCTCTTCGTCAGTAAGATGGTCCAGTGGGTCTCCCATCATTTCGCCTTCTTTGGTAAGTTGGCCCTCTTCGAGGCCGTTATCGTGCTTGGCCCCGAGGGCAAATGGCATGACGTCATCAATCACCTTGTCGAGGAGGTATGAAAGATCTTGGGACCAACCCTTAAGTAGGTATATGCTATTTACTTCCCCGGTGGGGGCTCCCTCCGAATAATACTTGAGCCTTTGTCCATTTACTTTAAATGTGATACCGTCTTTTCCCTTTATCTCAACGGCCCCTCCCGATTGTATGTGCCGAATGGTGAAAGGTCCCGACCATCGTGACCTTAGCTTTCCGGGAAAGAGTCAAAGTCTAGAATTGAATAATAGGACCTTGTCTCCGACCTTGAAGTCCGTAACAGTGATGCGTGTGTCATGGAGAATTCTGGTTCTTTCCTTGTAAATTCTAGAGCTCTCGTAAGCATCCCGTCTAATCTCATCAAGCTCATTGATATCTAGAAGACGTCGCAATACCGCACTCTTGTAGTCGTAATTTAAAGTCTTGATTGCCCAATCGGCACGATGTTCCAACTCTACCGGCAAATGGCATGCCTTTCCATTAACTAGCCGGTACGGGGTGGTGCTAATGGGGGTTCGAAAGGCCGTGCGATATGCCCACAGTGCATCGTTCAATTTCGTGGACCAATCCTTCCTAATCTATCGACAGTCTTCTCTAGAGTTTGTTTAATTTCCCGGTTTGACACTTCCACTTGTCCACTCGTTTGAGGGTGGTTTGCCATACCGATTCTATGATTCACCCCATACTTCTTTAGCATGGCTTCGAACTTGCTTTTTATGAAATGGCTTCCTCCATCGCTTATCAATGTTCGTGGCACTCCAAAGCACGGGAATATGTTTTGCTTGAAGAATTTAGATACCACCCTCGCATCATTGGTTGGGGTTGCGATGGCCTCTACCCATTTCGAGACGTAGTCAACAGCCAATAGAATAGAATTGTTTCCTTTACTTGATGGAAAAGGTCCCATGAAATCCACTCCCCAACATTCAAATAGCTTCATTTCCAAAATGGGTTTCATTAGCATCTCATTCTGTTTGGATATGTTTCCTGTCCGTTGGCATCTATCGCAATGCTTGACGAAGTCACGTGCGTCCTTGAACATGGTCGGCCAAAAGAACCCACACTGCAATATCTTTGCAATGGTTTTGGAGGCGGGGTGATGTCCCCTGCAAGGCATATCATGGCAATGTAAAATAATAGATGTGGCCTCTTCCTTTGAAACACACCTCCGTATAATCCCGTCTTTGCATACCTTGAAGAGGTATATGTCTTCCCAGAATTAGTTGCGGGCTTCATGCATGAACCTCCTTTTTTGTTGAGTGGCCGTCCCGCACGATTTTATCCTGCACGCCAAATAGTTCACATAATCTGCATACCAAGGCACCTCTCCGGGTCTGATGGCGAATAGCCTCTCATCAGCAAAAGTGTCATCAATCGGCAGGCTATCATCCCTCTCGTCACGAACAATCATAGACAAGTGATCCGCCACAACGTTGTCTGTGCCTTTCTTGTCTCTGATTTCCAAGTCAAATTCTTGGAGTAGTAGTATCCATCCTATTAGTCTTGGCTTGGCTTCCTTTTTGCTCAATAGGTATTTCAATACCGCATCAAATGTATGCACAATCAGTTTTGATCCAAGGAGGTAAGAGCAAAACTTATCAATGGAGTAGACAACTACCAAGAACTCCTTTTCGGTGATAGTGTAATTATTTTGTGCCTCGTCCAGAGTTTTGCTCGCATAAAATATTGCATGAAGCTTTTTGTCCTTTCTTTGTCCTAGTACCGCTCCAATTGCTTGGTCACTTGCATCACACATCAGCTCGAAAGGAAGATTCCAATCTGGCGATTGTATGATTGAGGCGGAAATGAGGGCTTCCTTCAGTGTGTTAAAGCCTTGCAAGCAATCTCCTGAAAAGACAAATGGAGCATCTTTAGCGAGTAAGGCTGTAAGAGGACGGGAAATTAGGGCAAAGTCTTTGATAAAGCGACGGTAAAATCCCACATGACCAAGAAATCCCCTAATGCCCTTGACATTAATAGGACGGGGAAGTTTATCGATTACCTCAATTTTTGCCTTGTCGACCTCGATCCCTCTAGATGAGACAAGATGCCCAAAACTATCCCCTCAGTGACCATGAAATGGCATTTCTCCCAGTTAAGAGTAAGATTATTTTGTTGTCATATTTTAAGGACTTTAGTAAGATTGGCTAAACATGAGTCAAACCCGCCACCATAGACAGAAAAATCATCCATGAAGACTTCCATGATGTCTTCAATATAATCAGAAAAGATGGACGTCATGCACCTTTGAAAGGTGGCGGGGGCGTTTCAAAGTCTGAAGGACATTCTACGGTAAGCATACGTACCATAAGAGCACGTAAAAGTAGTCTTTTCTTGGTCATCCTCATGTAAGGGAGTCTGAAAGAATCCCGAATACCCATCCAAATAGCAAAAGAATTTATGTTTGGCGAGGCATTCTAGCATTTGGTCAATAAAGGGTAATGGGTAATGATCTTTACGGGTGGCTTTATTCAATTTCCTGTAATCGATACACATTCGCCAACCCGTGACGGTGCGTGTGGATATAGGCTCTCCCTTATCATTTTTATGACGGCCATTTCCCCTTTTTAGGGACGACATGAACAGGGCTAACCCATCTGCTGTCAGAAATAGGATAAATGATATCGGCTTCAAGCAGTTTAAGGATCTTCTTCTTAACCACCTCCTTCTTGTTAGGATTTAACCGCCTTTGAGGCTCTATGGAGGCGGCTTCAGTGTTTTCTAGGTGGATCCTGTGCGCACAAAGTCTAGGGCTTATTCCCTTGAGGTCAGAGATGGTGTAGTCGAGGACGTCCTTATGGCTCCTAAGGACATCTAAAAGTCTCTCAAGCTGCTGGTGGTTGAGGTTAGCATTAACAATCACCGGGTAGGTCAGTTTATCCCCCAAGAAGGCATACCTTAAGTTAGGAGGTAATTGTTTCAGTTCTACCTCAGGGGGCGCTGTACCCCATACATCCTCTTCCTGTGAAAGCATGGCGTCTTCGATCATATCTGTGTTCAGTTCCCCCTCAGAGAGTAGGCTCTCGTATGCCGACTCAGATTCTCTTCTCGGCGAGGAGGGTGCATCGGAGTGGATGCTGCACAACTCTTTTCTGATGTCGGTGGGACTACCATTTTCCTCAGGTTCACACTTGAAAAGATAGGTCAGTGCGTTCATCAATGTTGAAAAGAGGATCGTCAAGTGCACTTCCCTGAACCCCGGTATGCCGAATGGAATCCTCACAAGTAAAGACCTCTCAAGTGCATGCTTCGCTACCTTCCCTTATTCCAGGCTGAGGTGTCTTGCTAACTTCGAAGTACAACTTATCTTCCCTCACGTCAACTCTAATGTTGCCCTCGATATTCCCTTCCGGAGAAATTTGATCAATCACAAAGCTAGCAAATAGCTGTTCAATGGGGTCCTATATGTCGATGACCAAAGTCCCTGTAGATTGGACCTCATCCATAAGTTCTTCCAGAAGAGGCGCAAAGGTGTCATCATATTGCAGGCTAGAATCTGTTCTCATCATCGTGTCTCCCATGTTACCTGTTAAAAATTCTATTGGAAAATCTGGAAAAGCACGTCAATTTGAGCGTCAAATAAAAATAAAAATAAAAAAAAGATAGAAGATGAGATATAGCCGGGTGAGGAAAATAAAACACCGTCGCCTCCCCGGCAACGGCGCCAAAAACTTGAACGCGCCCGGATATACACCCGGAAAACAACTGTAGTCTTACCGCAAGCGCACGGTGTAGTGGCGAGCGGGTATCGAACACAGGAAGGACAAATGACGGTACTCTATTTTAATCACCTAGCTATTGGTGGTAGAATGGAATGGTTTCGAGAATATTGTTACGATCGTTTAATTAAAAATTCGAATTCTATATAATAAAAGCGTCTAGGGCCAGGGAATCCCCATTACGGATCGTTATTTATCTTTATGAATCGTGAATCTCAATGTTGCAAGGTTTGAATTGAGGTGAACTAGTCGTAACTGAATAGAGAACCAAGCTCACGCTCTCGTGCTATTGCCGGTCTATAGCAACCTAGATTAGGGCCCACTCTCGTGTAAACCATAACCTAAGCAGCGAGCATGAAGATCGACATCATCGTCCAATCGCACCTTGAGCCCACTCTCGTGCAAACTCGAGTTATGATCTAGGTTATGACAGTTCGTATTCGTCCAATCTCTTGCAAACGAATATGAGTATATATTTATAATAAAAATCCTAGCTTTGGTCCAATCGCTTGCAAACCAAGTCTAGAGAATCTCGATTATAAACCTAAATCGAATATCTAGGCCTTCCCATCGATTGGAATCCAATCTATTGCAAACCCCAATCAATGGAAATCCCTAGCTACCTGTAGTAAATCAATCATAACCCAACCGTCTATCAATCCTAGCAACACATTAATTCGTTCATCACAATTCTAAAATCGGATCCATATGGTTCATCCCCATGCCCTAGAACAGCGGGACTACTCGCAATTAATCATGGCAATCACAGAAATAATGAATAAAAACATATAGCAATTCATAGTTGAGAGAAAACAATTCACAAAAAACTAGAAATTTTGATAGAAAGAACAAATCAAATCTCCAATCTTCAATCTCCAGCTAAGAATTTTAATTAGAATAATGCTCAAAAACTATTTTCTGGTCTCCCCTAAAACTAGGAAAAAAACTAGCTTAAATACAAGCCAAAGTCGGCTAGAAAATCCTGACAGATTTGCCCCTGACGCAGCCCAGAACCCTAATTCACGATACAGGCAAACTGTACCACTCGACCGAGTAGAACATATCTCTCGACCGAGTGACGGACCCAAAGAAAAACAGAGATATTGGGGTTTTTGGGGGGGTCTGTCGCTCTGTTCCACTCGGCCGAGTGGAGTTCTTTACTCGGTCGAGTGGGATTTCTCACTCGGCCGAGGGAGTCTTCTACTGATCTTCTTCAAACTTTAGAGAGTCGACTGAGATCTCAAGAGGAAAATCCTGTCGTACTCGGGCGAGTTGACTTCTTCACTCGGCCGAGTGAGATCTTTCACTCGCCCGAATGGACTTTGACTCCAAGTGCTCTCGTATCCGTTGTACTCGACCGAGTACGTTCCTTCACTCGACCGAGTGAGCTATCTGCTCGGTCGAGGGGGCTGTTTTTGGAGTCCTATCTTCTACTCCTCGCCTCCTCGTCGATTCTATCGAACTTCTTATTCTTTCGCTCATTATCTAGCGCTGCTAGCTCCTCGATAGGGTCACAGGCAGTGCTCCAGCATGCGCGAAAGTCCATTGATCTCATTTATGCTCCAGATCGCTCCATATTTCCTGAAATCCGACAAAAACTAGAAATAGTGAAAAGCAACGCAATATCGTCGAATAATCGTGAAAAACGCAATATGGGCGACCGAAATGTCATGCAAACATGCAGAAAAAAGGTGTAAAATAAGGAGCGATCAAGTGTTGTAGGAACTTGCCAAAAATGGCAATGGCCTACTTGTAAATAATTAAAAGGATGAGCTGCCTAATTTGGTAAATGGCAACTTTGTAATTAAACCACTAAGTTGAGTGGCTTTTAATGAGAAGCATAGGCTATGGCATGTGGTGTAATATATGAAAAAAGGTTAGTGGGCTTTTGATTAAGGATTATATGCAATGGCAAATTTGTAAATAAATGAAACACATGAAGATATCTTTTCCTCTCCTCTCTTCTACAAGCTTCTTCTTCTCTCCCTTTTTGTTTTTTTTTCATTTCGTTTGAACTCCTCTGGCCGAAACTTGCAACAAAAAAAACAAAACAAAGAAAAGAAAGAAAAATAGAGAAAGAGAAGGAAAATTGGAAGAAGAAGAGGGGAGACCTTGCATCTACAACATCAAGGGACATCCTTAGCTCTCCTACAACCATTCACAAGCATTAGAAAGGTAGTGTTCTCACCACACTCCAATATGTGGCTACATGATGAAATTTGTGTTTTTGTTCATTTCCCTTTTGTAAAAGTTGCTATTTGGATCAAATGGAGACATGGGTCAAGCTTAGTTTTTTAGATTTCATGTTTTGATGTTGATCATTATTTCCCCTATGATTCTTTGAGCAAGACTTGATTTTTCGGGGTAATAGCATGCTTTTCCTTTAGTATTACTTATGTTGTAATTGGAAAATTTTGATAAATACAAGAGAAACTCTGCCAAAATTTTTCTGAGCATTTCGTAAGCATCTCCACAACATCCTAAGCATTAGAAACTTAAGTTAGGAAGACTACACAAAATGCCACTTGCTAACTCCTTTAAAATCCCATGATTAAATGAAAACCCATTTGAAGAATTAGTATAAAAGAAAAATTAGTAAGAGGGTTTTTGATAGTTAGAAGCTCTAAATGATTATAGAGAGTGTAGGAACCTTAATTACCATCACTTACAAGTTCCTACAAGTCCCCTTATGAAAAATTTGATTTCCATATCAATTTGGTTCCATTTCAATAGAAAAGTGTGTTTTCCCATAAACTTAGTAAAGGAGTTTTGTGAACATTCAAATGTAAATAAGAATAATAGTTTTCCTATAACTTTTAGTAAGTTTAAGCCTACTTAGGAATTACTACATGAAATATTTCAAGAACTCTTTTGAAAGACTTAAGTTCCATGACAAAACCATGATTTTTGTAAGAGGGTTTTTGTCAATGCAAAAATTTAGGATTAGGCACTTATAATTATCATTAAATAACCCCCTTATGAAATTCTACAAATTATGCTTCAGACATTTCATTTATTTTTGAATCTTATATTTACCCTCTTCTAAATTTTACAAGTTTTAACTAAAATAATGCAATGTTTTCATTCCACCTTAGTTGTTCTTCTATTTCCTTCCAAATAGGATTAGTAACCACACTTGAAGTTGTCTTTCTATGGCATGTTCTAATTAGTAGTGCTTGGATGGTTGAGTTCAAGTTTCCTTGGAAGTTGCTTGTAGTTTATGTTTCATACCCTTATGTTTCTATTTAAGCGAATGATGAATGGTGAATTTTGCTTATGCCTTGAAGGCATTAATGGAGATGGTTATAATGCCCATGGCGGTGTTTTCTTTATGTATGAAAAGGTTGGTTTGATTTGTTACATTGAAAGATGGATATTCAAATTTTACACCATTATGTTTCAAATAAATTCGATGCAATGCTAATTGATAAGTGATTAAAATGAAAGCCCGGGATGTCTCCTTCCACTTTAAGGTGGGTGAGCATCTTAATGAATGGGGTGGGGAACCAAAGCATTAGGTGGACATAGTGTGGACTGGACTTTTGAGGTTGTTTCTTTGGCCCTCCTACCACAGGGAGTGGTCGTGGCCCTTTGGGGTGTGTGGGTTCTTTGGCCTTTCTAGGTCGTGGCCCTTTGGGTCGTGGACAGAGGATGTGTTACGAAGGCTCCTGACAGGCTAGCACGCCAGAGAGTCGGAGAATCTTTCCACCCGCCTTATGGGTGAGTTCCAGCTCCTTTGTGTCCCACTTGATGCTTAGGTTCAAAACAATGAATATTAATTTAACAAACTTAGTACTTGTGACCTACGTGCAGTGTTATGAATATGGCTTGTGTGGTTGAATTTCCTACTAGACACGCTGTAACGTGTCCCTTTTCCCCCACTCTCTAGGTACAGGTCCATGGCCATCAGCTCACCAACCAGACTACCGACGCCCTGAGGGCGACTCTTCCAGGCCAGGAGCCCAGAGCAGTTAGTTAGGGCTAGGGTGTAGTGGGTCGGGGTAGTTCTTTTGTGAGCAGTCACTGATCGACGCCCGGTATGCACACGCAACCGGGACGAGCGACTCGTAGTCTTACCGCAAGCGCACGACGTAGTGGCGAGCAGGTATCGAACTCAGGGAGGGACAATGACAGTGTTTTCTTCTAATCACCTAGCTATCAAAATGGTCGAGAATAATTTGGGGTGAAATTGTCACAATCGTTCGTGTATCGATAGAAATATCAATGAAATAAAACGCCTAGGGATAGGGAATCCCCGCTACGAACCATATCTCATCGTTGTGATTCATAGGTTACATCATTGCTAGACTTGAATTTTAGGTGAACTAGTCGCAACTAAATTTAGAACCAAGCTCATGCTCTCGCGCTATTGCCGGTCTATAGCAAACCTAGGTTAGGGCCAATCTCTTGCAAACCCTAACCTAAGTCGCTAGCGTGAAGAACGACATCATCGTCCAATCGTATCTCGAGCCCACTCTCGTGCAAACTCGAGCTACGACCTAGGTTGAGATAGTTCCTACCCGTCCAATCTCTTGCAAACGGGTATTTGTATATAGATACGATTGAAAACCCTAGTCTTGGTCCAATCTCTTGCAAACCAATACTAGAAAATTCCAATCATAAATCTAAATCGAATTTCTAGGGCTTCCTATCAATTGGGACCCAATCTCTTGCAAATGCCAATCGATATGAATCCCTAGCTATCCGTAATTTATCAATCCCAACCTAACCATAATCAATTCTAGCAAGAATTTCACCAATTCATCACAATTCGGAAATAGGGTTCATAGGGTTCATCCCCATGCCCTAAGACGATAAAACTACTCACTAATCATCATACAATTCATAAGAAATTCAATAGAAAAACCAACACAATTCATTGCAATAGAGAAATTATCAATAAAAATAGAGTTTTTGACAAGAAAAGAGACAAACCAATGAGACTCCAATAGCATCCAACAAAAGTCTCCTTTCTAATCTCTCAAAAAGCCTAAATCTAATTAACTAAAAAGCTCTCTAAAAAGGCTGCAAAAAGTATCAAAAAGTTCTCTTTATCTAGGGCAAAAACTCGGTTTAAATACCCCTCAAAATCGCCCAGAAATTCGTGACAAAAATGCCCCTGCGCAGCTCAAAAATCGCAGTTTACGCAGCAGGCGGGGTGGCTCACTCGGCCGAGTGACAAATGTCACTCGGCCGAGTGACAAACCCTGTAAAATTCCAGTAAGTCGGGACTTTTTGTGGGTCTGTCTTCGGAAGTGACTCGGCCGAGTGGATTTACTCACTCGACCGAGGGGCATTTCTTGCTCGGCCGAGTGGAAGCTTTGAATCGCCTGTAAATTAACAGTAAGTCGGCCGTTTTTGAAGTGTCTGTTCTCATGCCACTCGGGCGAGGGGGTTTCCATGCTCGGCCGAGTGGACTATCATCACTCGGCCGAGTGCACGCCTATTTTCTTCTGTTGATGCGTGTCCGGTCTGGTCGGCCGAGTGGTCTTCTTGCTCGGCCGAGTGGTAGTTCACTCGGCCGAGTGAGATGCTGCAAAGGCCCAATCTTCGTCTTTTCGCTTCCTCGTCGCTCCTACGACGTTCTTTCTTCTCCCACTTGTCTTCCATCGTCGAATATCCCCCAAAAGAGCCTTGGGTGACACTCCGGAGTGGGTGCAATCCTCTTGATCTCAAAATCACTCCGAATCTCTCCATATCTCCTGAAATACGACAAAAATAAGAAATCGTGAAAAGCATCGCAATATTGCCGAATAATAGCGAAAAACGCGATATGAGCGATCAAAGTGGCATGCAAACATGCAGAAAAAGGGTGTAAAATACGGAGCGATCAAAATCCCCCAAGCTTACCTCTTACTCGTCCTCGTGGAAGATGAGTAAAAAGTAAACCCGACGGGCAAAATAATGGAAAAGAAGGAAAAATAAAAGAAATAGAAAATAAAAATAGAATAGAAAGCGAAGAAGGGGGGTGATAGATCATTTTTCTCAGGACGTGGGTTTTGCTTACTCATATAGCATACATCGAATATAAAACACACATCAAAGACTTTTATTTCGATATCATAGTATAATGATGCATTCGAAATAGAAAACCCCAAAATATCAATATAGCATGAAACATGGAATCATTCTAGGATTAACATCGTCTGAAGCATCTAAAGCGGTATGCATAACCATAGATCACACACTTTTCAATTGAATGCTTTCTATAAGGAGTATAAGAGATATCACACGATATGGAATAGTAAGAATAGAAAAGTTTGGTTTTCATGAAATGAATGCTAAGTGTCGATTTCTGGATTTCGTGAAACTTTAGCAATCTCACCGAGTATAGAAGATTACTTAGCCTAGGTTGTCATGCACCGTCAAGTAGTCACTCTCCCACACATCATTGGATCCTCTCCCCCAAGCTTATCCATAAGCGTAGTGGCATAAACAAATCAATATGTACATTCCCCATTTCTTTAGAAGCTCCAAAAAAGTAAAAATAAAACAAAAGAGGGAAGAATGAGAGAAAGAGTATGAGATGGGATCGTTATGAACTTCTTTTCTCCTTTTCTTTTCTTTTCTCAATTTTTCTCTTTTTTTTGCAATAACATATATACATAAGCGGTCCCAAATCAAAAGAGAGAAGGATATACAGATATATTTTATTTTCTTTTTGATTTTGGGGATTTGGAGCATGAAAATAAATAGCGGGGGAAATGCCGATAATAGACTTGCTAGGGGGGTTCACCAATGAATATCAAATAGAGAAATGATGCTCAAGATATGTGGAGAAAGAAATCAATGTATCACTCAGTTCACTCTATAGGACGTGCATGACAACTTTCAGCAGAGTAATATAATCTACTCAGTTTAATCCAAAAGTAAACTAGTCCAGATATATCACCCTAGCAAACATTCAATCAACCCGAAAGTGAAGCGTACAATTCATGCAATAAGAAGTGACATGAGAGAGGAAAGCAGTACTCCAAATATAAGCAATCAATGCGTGAAGCTTGGTGTGTTTTCTATGATAAGCATACATATGAATCATCAGACATCAACTAATAATAGATTTTCATCCATATTCATACAGGAAAAGAGTGGGGTACTATTTCAAAATGCAAAGCAGGACATAGCATATGATATCTGAAACAAAAGCTATGACGTGACAAAATAGCATGCATATGTAGATAAGCTAACACCACGCCATCATCATCACAGAAAAATCATCTCTAGCAAAAGATGAAAGAAACAAAGATAAAAGAAAATAGAACTATATACAATGCAGCATACTCAAAAGAGGAAAAGAAAACGTGATGCATGATAAAAAACGAAAAAGTGGTGAAAATAAGTGCAAAAGTGGAAAGAAAACGTGAAAAATAAAAAAAAATAAAGGGTGTCAAAAGTGAAAAAGTGTGAGAACTCACCCCCCAAGCTGAAGTGCACAGTGTCCTCAATGTGCAAAGTGTGGCACACCGAGAGATGTGAGATGGGTGGGGTGGGTGAGGATGCATGCATGATGAAAAAGAAAAGAAAAAGAAAAAGAAAATAAAATGCAGATGAATGTGATGCATGCAAAGATCAGGATGATGCAGATATGAGTGTCCCCAAAAAGTCTCTCCCTCACTCCCAAAAAGATATAAAAATATACGATCAGGATGGTACGAAAATAATAATACGCGGAGGAGGGGGGGGGGGGGGGCAAAAATCAATCACCAGGCCCAGGAACAAACGGGCAGCAAAACGACAAAAAATATCAGAGGCATCAAGAGCGTGCCTAAGCTGGTGGTGGTGTTGCACCATCACCGTCCTATGGCGGAGGTGGTGGGCGTGGTATCTGCTGGGTGGGTGGGTGTAGTGGAGGCAGATGCGCCAGAATCTGATTCAGGCAAGCCTGAATATCGGGAAGCATGGCGACGCAGGACTGCACAGAACTGACCGTGGCAGAGAGAGCCCTAAAGTATCCTCAGAGTCCACTAACAGCCCCCTCAAGAGCACGAATGCTCTGAAGTAGAGTGTCAGGGGGTGGTGGTGGCGCCAAGGGACGCACAGGTCGAACAGGTGAGGTGCGGGGCTGTCTCTGGCGGGAAGCGTATAGGATGGGGCCAGCAGGGTAGTGTGGAAGGGGTGCTGTGCTCGGTAAGTGATGTCCAGCCTCGGTGTGAGGCTGGGACGCAGGCTGGGTCGGAGCAGCAGCAACAGCAGAAGTGGAAGGCAAAATAGGCGACGAGGCAGCTGGAGAGGTCAGTGACATAGAAGTGGGGACAGAAGTCACGACACTCTCGGTGAAGACAGTGGCAGTGGGGTCGGAAGGGCCGACGGCCGGGGTAGCTGTGGACAAAAGTGAGGTCAGGACCGCCACTGCGGTGGTAAAGGAGGTCTCGCCGATCTCTAAAATGGTGGTGGGACGCTCGGGACTAAGAGAGGTGATATGCTCGACGGACATAGGCTCGGTGGTGGTGGTGGTGGTGGTGGTGGACGGCTCAGCAAAGGTACTCCCGACACTGACAGAAGTGGGGACAGAAGTGTCGGGAGGTGCAGTCAGTGCATGTGCAGGTGTAGGCTGAGGGATCACGGGGTCCATAGGTGGTGCAGGGGGTGCCTGCTTAGCATCTTCAGCCTCAAGTACGTAGGCAGCGGGGATAAGTAGGTCCATCGCTGGAATCCAATCCCCATGGGCCGGTCCAATGTGTGTCCGAGCGAGGCTCGGAAGAACCATGTAGTCAGCACTAAAGGGACCGTGCAACCACACCCAGTGCCTGCGACCGTGGGGACGAAGCATCTTCATCCGTGCCATAACATCTATCGAGAGTGAAGTGGGGCCCGGGGCTCGACGCAAGTCGTCAGGTAGGTCCACGCCGGTCATAAGGGCTAGAAGTGTGATCAGACCGTCGCAACAAATAGGTGAGCGGGCACTCACCGAAATGATGATGCGGTCCAGAAACTAACTAGCGATGTCGATCTCGATGGCGGGGACCAGGTTGTCACTACCCCTATCCAGAACCCTAGGGCGAGTCATCGCGTAGAGCATATAGAGCTCTGGCGTAGACATCGTCCCGGGCTCATACCTCGCTAGGAAAGTGGTCGCCATGAGGCGCTGTGCAATGCGGAGGCAGGGGTGCAGGATAGCTGAGGCCTTGGCCCTACTAGGGTCAAAGCCAAGTGGGGATCCCGTGATCCGTGTCTAGAATGTGGAGGTGTCGAACGATGGGGTTGGGATGTGCGTGGGAGCGTAGGCACGGTCAGGGACAGTGACAGCGGGCCACTGGAAGAATGCACGAAGCATGTCGTGAGTGATCTCACACTCTCGATCCATCAAGCGGAATGTGCATCCTCCAGGGGTCCGGTCAATAGAGCTCATGACCTCCAGTGTCGGACGGATGTAAGTATCCGCCGACACCGCAAGAAAATCACGCCATCCCACGTTGTCGTACAACGTGAGAAGCCCCTCGAGTACCCCTAGGCGGTCAAGGTCAGCTAAGTGCACGAACCTAGAGGGTACTATCGAGCGATGGCAGATACGCTCGAACCTGGCACGGTGTGCATCATTTCGAAACGTGATCTCCATCGGCCCAACAGCGGGAGCGGGTGGAGGGACATGATCGGCTGGGATTAGCTGTGTGGGTGGTGGTGGCGGTGGCAGGCTAGGTGGAGGGGAGTCCTCCCTAGTGTGAGAGGGACCGGGGTCATCAGTCCGCCTCTGCTTGGGGGCGGATCCCCGTGTACGCGGCCTAGTGCGCGGTGGCATGTGTGCCGCGAGACATGTCCCAAACAAATAAATGCAGCGACATGCCAAATAATGGAACGAGTGTACCTAAACACGCCGCGAGAGAAATAAGTGGTGCGTGCGAAGAGATGCCTCCGCCGCGAAGCTAAATGCGCGTCCAAAAGCTCCCCAAAGCTCCCCCAAGATAGCCTGCAAATCAAATGATCAAATCAGCAAATAATATTCAATATATATGGGGGAGATGGGGGATAATAGATAGATATAGAAATTAATTTGGGTTAGGGGCTCAACGGGCTTACGGATCAAGAGAAATGGGGAGAAAAGGGGGTTTTGGGGCAAAACGAGGTGATTGGGGGCGGTGGAGGCCGGCGCCGACGAGGTGGGTCGGCGGCCGATCGACGGCGAAGCTCGGTCAGGCGGTCACCGGCAGAGGTGTTTCGATTCGGGCGCGGGGGGTGCGAAGCAGCGGGCGAGGGAGAGGAAACGGCAGCGGCTCGGGCTCGATTTGGGGCGATTTGGGTTTTTAGAAAGTCGCGCCCGCCGCTGAGCTTATATAGAAATTGTTACGACTCGGCCGAGTGGCTTTGGTTCACTCGGCCGAAGGGAGAAACTCC
Source organism: Scilla litardierei (assembly GCA_030789695.1). Classification (NCBI taxonomy): domain Eukaryota; kingdom Viridiplantae; phylum Streptophyta; class Magnoliopsida; order Asparagales; family Asparagaceae; genus Scilla; species Scilla litardierei. The sequence goes on from CM061134.1 coordinate 51,520,927, forward strand.
ACTCGGCTGTTTCACTCGGTCGAGTGACAAGTCACTCGCTGACGTGCGTTTATATTTCATATATTCACGCACGTTTTCTTTTGTGTTTCTCCGTGTTTTCCGCCGTCTTTTATTCGTTTTCTCGTATTTTCTCGTTTTCTTTCACTTTTCTTTGTTTCTCCATGTTTACAGGAGATTGACCGCGTAGGGGACATTTAACGACGATATCGCAAGTCCCCGGAGCAACGGGAGGAGTCACGCGTGATCCAGGGGGTCAAACGTCAAAGAATACATCTTTCAGCCCCTCACCCGGTCGGTTGGTCATCTCCAACCGATCGGGTGATGCACGCGTGCACCACCCGGTCTCAGCTGGAGCTCAAGTGAAAGTCACCCGATCGGTTCACAGGCCGGTTCAGCGGGGGCCTGTTCTCTGTCTTTTCGAGCCAAATTCCAACCGATCGGGTGACTCTCACCAGATCGGTTCATCTGTAGCTGATGATGAGGAGCTGAAGACACGGGCACCCAACCGATCCCTTCACCCGATGGCGCCAAGATCCAACCGGTCACTCCAAGAACTCACCCGACCGGTTCATATGACCGGGTGAAAGCTCGCCGTTTTCTGTTCATTATCTGTAACGGATCACCCGATCGGTTGACTTGTCAACCGATCGGGTGATACGAGAGTCTATAAATAGAACCCCTAGGGTTCCAGAAACGGGGGGAGCTGCTAGTTTTTACTGTTTTCTCCTATTGTGACGGCTGTAATTACTGTTCTTTTGTAAGTTGTCGGATCTTTCTCAAATTTTAGTATTGTCTGAACTACTCTATTACTTCCGCATTCCAATCGTCTGATTATGATTCCAACGGTTCATTTTCATTTAGATCGCTTTTTAATGAATTTTTGTGAGTAGTTCCCAAATCTGGGATTTTGGCGGAAACCCCTTCGGGGGCTCTTCCCGATGCATCCATAGGGTTAGGAAATCGATAGGGATTAGGAATCTAACGGTTACGCGGGGTGTTTCATTGTCATCGGCGGGAAAAAGACCGCCTTTGACCGTTGGGCCAAGGGGGAATAAACTTGGCGGTTGACTCCCTAGCCATAGCTCACGCCCTTAGCGTAAACGCCGAATCCTAGCACGCGGGGAGCGGCAGGATGAGACGTTGGGAGTTATCGTTGCGAGCTTAGTGCTCCTGGAATCGATCAGTGTTAATGGACATGGGAGTGCCCACTGATCGAATCCGGGAAGTCCGGTGTATCATCCTGGGCACCGACCGGAATATCGGGCCCATGGGATGCCGGTACCACTTTCAGAGGCAACGTCTCACCATTAGACCCTAATTCCGATCTCCATCCTACCCGTAGGCCGCATCGGCAAGAGTTGCTCGTTGGGGTGGAAACCAAAGTCCCGGGTTTATTTTCTTATTGTTCACACCTTGCATTCCTTTCCGTGACAACCCATCAACCGATTCGGGCTAGCTCGCCCACGGGGTGATTTTGGTCCTCCTTGACACAAGCACATCCTACCCTCCCTGTGTTCGACCCCCAAGCCACACTACAACACCGTGTGCTTGCGGTTACAAATATCTAAACCCCTGTGCCGCGCGGCCTACCGCCAGCGTGGCACACGTCAAGTTTATGGCGCCGTTGCCGGGGAGGCAACGTGCTTGTTATTTTAGGATCTCTTGAACCCTAGTGTCTAGCTCTCGTCCCTACCTCGCGATAATTTTCGCATTCTCCTTTTTCCTTTTTATTTTTCTTATTTTTATTTCTTATCTTATCTGTTTATTTCCCACTTGTCGCTTCACGGGTGTTTGTTGTTTTTCATGCGCAGGAGTTCAAGAAGTCTCGACGACTTGATTCCCGTTGATCCAGAGATTAACGCCACCCTTAGGCGCTTGGCCGCTGAGAAGCGAAGAAGAGAGGATCCCGAATCCATGGAGGAGAACACCCCGCCTCACAAGTCCCTGTTGGGTACTCGATGCCATCTATCGAGTCCACTTCCGCCATCCGTTCTCCAGCTATTGCGGCCCAAAGCTTTGAGCTAAAGCCGTCTTTAGTGACATGGATCCAGCAGGACCAGTTTTCGGGTGCACCCATGGAGAGCCCGATCGAGCATCTAGACTCCTTCTTGGAGAAATGTGACACCTTCCGGATTAATGGTGTCATGACTGAGGCGATCCATCTGAAGCTGTTCCCTTTCTCGTTGCGAGACAAAGCCAAGCAATGGCTTAGGGGGAAGGACCCCAACACTTTCAATACCTGGGAGAAGCTCTCCAACGCTTTTCTGACGAAGTTCTTTTCTTCGGGGAAGACCATGAAGTTGAGGAGTGAGATCTCCTCCTTCTCCCAGGCCAGCCACGAGTCCTTGCATGAAGCTTGGACGAGATACAAAGAGATGCAAAGAAGATGCCCTCACCATGAGCTTTCGAAGTGGCAGATTATTAATCTGTTCTACAATGGGTTGAGGGATGACCTAAAATCTTCTATGGACGCCGCGGCTGGGGGTTCCTTCATGTCAAGGAGCGAGGAAGATGCCGGACATATTCTGGAAAATATGGCATCCAACAATGAGCGGTGGTGTGACGAGAGAGCCACACCCAGATCTGGGGGATGCCGTGCGTTTATATTTCATATATTCACGCACGTTTTCGTTTGTGTTTCTCCGTGTTTTTCTGCCGTCTCTTATTCGTTTTCGTGTATTTTCCCGTTTTCTTTCACTTTTCTTTGTTTATCCATGATTGCAGGGGATTGACCACGTAGGGGACGTTTAACGATGATATCCCAAGTCCCCGGAGCAACGGGAGAAGTCACGCGTGATCCAGGGGGTCAAACGTCGAAGAATTCATCTTTCAGCCCCTCACCCGATCGGTTGGTCATCTCCAACCGATCGGGTGATGCACGCGTGCACCACCCGGTCTCTGCCGCAGCTCACAAAGAAGTCACCCGGCCGGTTCGCAGACTGGTTCAGCGGGGGCTGTTCTCTGTTTTCTCGAAGCAAAACGCCAACCGATCGGGTGACTCTCACCCGATCGGTTCATCTGTAGCTGAAGAAGAAGAGCTGAAGACACGGACGTCGAACCGATCGATTCACCCGACTGCTCCAAGATCCAACCGATCACTCAAGAACTCACCCGACTGGTTCATGTGATCGGGTGAAAGCTCTCCGTTTTCTGTTATTAATTTGTAATGGATCAACCGATCGGTTGACTTGTCAACCGATCGGTTGATACGAAGGTTTATAAATAGAACCCCTAGGGTTCCAGAAACGAGAGCTGTTATTTTTTCTACTGTTTTATCTCCTTGTGACGGCTGTAATTGTTACTCTTTTGTAAGTTTTCAGATCTTTCTAAAATTTTAGTATTGTCTTTATTACTCTATTACTTCCGCATTGCAATTGTCCGATTATGATTCCAACGGTTAAATTTCATTTAGATCGTTTTTTCATGAATTTTTGTGAGTAGTTCCCAAATCTGGGATTTTGGTGGAAACCCCTTCGGGGGCTCTTCCCGATGCATCCATAGGGTTAGGAAATCGATAGGGAGTAGGAATCTAACGGTTACGCGGGGTGTTTCATTGTCATCGGCGGGAAAAAGACCGCCTTTGACCGTTGGGCCAAGGGAGAATAAACTTGGCGGTTGACTCCCTAGCCATAGCTCACACCCTTAGCGTAGACGCCGAATCCTAGCACGTGGGAGCGGCAGGATGAGACGTTTGGAGATAGCATTGCGGGCTTAGTGCTCCCGGGATCGATCAGTGTTAATGGACACGGGAGTGCCCACTGATCGAATCCGGGAAGTCCGGTGTATCATCCTGGGCACCGACCGGAATATCGGGCCCATGGGACGCCGGTACCACTTTCAGAGGCAACGTCTCACCATTAGACCCTAATCCCGATCGCTATCCATACCCGTAGGCCGTATCGGCGAGAGTCTCTCGTCGGGTTGGAAACCAAAGTCCCGGGTTTCCTTTCTTGTTGTTCATACCCTTTTATTTCCTTTCGTGACAACCATTCACCGATTCGGGCTAGCTCGCCCCTCGGGGTGATTTAGGTCCTACCTGACCCAAGCACAACCTCGCCTCCCTGAGTTCGATATTCCCGCACCCTACACTAACTGTGAAACTTGCGGTAAACGACACCGCGCCGCCGCAACGCAAGCGGGGCGCCGGTCAAGTTTATGACGCCGTTGCCGGGGAGGCAACATGCTTGTTATTTTAGGATCTCTTGAACCCTCGTGTCTAGCTCACATCCCTACCTCGCGATAATTTTCGCACTCTCTACACTTTTAGATTTGACTTGGATATACTGTGGATAGTAATTGTATAGAGCTAATTGACTGGATCGCCGTGCTTCCATCGCAACTTGCGGTTCCCGTTTATGCAACCTGTGCTTTTGACGTGTTTGCCACTTGTGCAGTTCTCTCTCTCTCTCTCCTTTTGTATAAGATCCCGGCCCCACGGCAAAGATGTTGCATGCAGTTTCAGGAGACATCTGGGATCACTCTCACCATATCCGCTGTTTGGCGCAGAGCTTAGCAGAATCACTGAATACTTCGAATATACTATCCCTCCTGTCTGCCGCCGTGGTAGGCCAGAGATATCGAGATGCGCAGGAGCACCTTGCCATGGCAACTCCCTTTCCCCACGGAGAAGTGGCGTATATCGACAACCATGGTCTCGAATGTAGTGAAGAAGAGTTAACCGCAGAGTTGTGTCAGGAGAGCCGCCCGACCGGGTTTGTAGGCTACGCTGAACATGAATCAATCTATCCCTTGCAGACTTCTATTGAGCGTCCCCGGTCTTTGGACAATGGAGAAGCTGGAAACGGTTGTGGAGAATCATCGATGACTGAAACCTGTTTTCACCTACAAGCCTTCTTCCCGGATAATTATGATGAGCTCGGAAGAGACCCGGTGCATCCCTCGATCGTTCCCACTATGCCCTGCGAAATTTCGCCGTGCGGAGTCACGGCCGAGGGCGAGATTCCGGATGCTGGCTTCCGTGAAATCCACGAAGAACTCCTTTCCCTTGAGGATGCTCAGCTTGAAAAGTATGCGTCAGGACCCCAAGAAGTTGAGATGAAAGAATTACCGCCGGGGCTTAAATATGAATATTTGGGAGCAGGCTCGACCCTTTCGGTTATAGTCAACTCTTCACTACCCGAAGACCAAATGACCAAACTTCTTGGAGTTCTAAAAGGGTTTAAAGGAGTTTTCGGATATGCAATTGAGGATTTAAAAGGGGTTAGCTTAGGCCTCTGATCACACAGAATTCTGCTTGAAGATGAGCAAGCCTCCTCGATTGAGCCACAGCGGAGGTTAAATCCCATAATGATGGAAGTTGTGAAGAAAGAGATTGTTAGGCTTCTACATGCCGGTATTATATACCCTATCTCCGATAGTCGCTGGGTTAGCCCGGTACACGTTGTACCCAAGAAAGGAGGGATGACGGTGGTTCGCAATGAAAAGAACGAGCTTGTACCAACGAGGACCGTCACGGGGTACATGATGTGCATCGACTATAGAAAGCTGAACAAGGCTACAAGGAAGGATCATTACCCCCCTCCCCTTTATTGACCAGATGCTCGAGAGGCTGGCAAAGCATAATTATTTCTGTTTCATGGACGGGTATTCAGGATTTCTTCAAATCCCTATTCATAACGATGACCAGGAGAAGACGACTTTCACTTGCCCTTTCGGGACGTATGCCTATAGAAGAATGCCATTCGGACTTTGTAACGCCCCTGCTACATTCCAAAGACTCATGTCTGCTATCTTCTCCGACTACTCCCAAGACATCATGGAGGTTTTCATGGACGACTTCTCAGTCTACGGAACTAAATTTGACTCGTGCCTCAGTAATCTCACTAAGGTCCTGGAGAGATGTCAGGAAAAGGGACTAGTCCTAAACTGGGAGAAGTGTCACTTTATAGTCCAAGAGGGAGTTGTGCTGGGACACATCATCTCTTCGAGGGGAATCGAGGTTGATAAGGCTAAAGTCGAAGTGATTGAAAAGCTTCCACCACCGCACAATCTTCGAGGAGTCCGTGGTTTCTTAGGACACGCGGGATTTTATCGCCGCTTCATAAAAGACTTTTCGAAGATTTCCAGGCCTCTGACCCAGCTCCTCGTGAAGGACGCACCTTTCGTCTTCAGCGAGGAGTGTATGGAGGCCTTCCGCACTTTGAAGCAAGCATTGATTTCCGCACCCATAATACAGCCACCAAACTGGAAACTCCCCTTTGAGCTGATGTGTGACGCTAGTGATTATGCGGTTGGTGCCGTCCTAGGGCAGAGGAAAGATAAAAATCTTCATGTCATATATTATACGAGCAAAACCCTTGATGCCGCCCAAAGAAATTATACTACCACGGAAAAGGAATTGCTCGCGGTGATCTACGCCATGGATAAGTTCCGACAATATCTCGTTGGCGCCAAGGTGATCGTACACACGGATCACGCGGCTCTTAAATACCTATTGAACAAGAAAGAAGCTAAGCCACGACTCATTAGATGGATTCTCCTCCTTCAGGAGTTTGACCTGGAAATCAGAGACAAGAAGGGGGCGGAGAATGTTGTTGCCGATCACCTATCCAGGATGCCCACTCTCGATTTAAATGCTACACCGATCGATGATTCACTCCCTGACGAGCACCTCTTCTCTGTCTCTTCCTCCTGGACCCCCTGGTACGCCGACATCGCAAATTATCTTGCTTGTGCCATCGTTCCCCACAATGTGAGCTTTCAGTAGAAGAAGAAATTTTTCCATGAGGTCCGCAAATTCTATTGGGATGACCCCCACCTATACAAAACCTGCAATGATGGGGTGATACGAAGATGCATCCCTGAAACTGAGGCGACTTCCATCATTTCCCACTGCCACGAGCAGCAATGTGGAGGGCACGCGAGCACCTACAAGACCACCGCAAAAATTCTCCAAAGCGGATTTTACTGGCCTACACTCTTCAAGGACACACATGTTTACGTCCAAGCCTGCGATAGATGCCAAAGAGCTGGGAATATCTCCAAAAGAAATGAGATGCCTCAACACTACATCCTGGAGATAGAAATCTTCGATGTATGGTGAGTGGACTTCATGGGACCGTTCCCTTCTTCCTCGGGGAACCAGTATATCTTGGTGGCCGTAGACTACGTGTCAAAATGGGTTGAAGCGGTGGCCAGTCCAACCAACGACTCCAGAGTGGTGGCCAAGTTCTTTAAAAGCAACATCTTCCCACGGTTCGGTGTGCCTCGTGTCCTGATCAGTGACGGAGGGAGCCACTTTATAGAGAAGAAATTTGAGGCTCTCTTAAAAAAATACGGGGTACAACACCGGGTGGGGCGTGCCTACCACCCGCAGACCAGCGGTCAGGCGGAAGTCTCTAACCGGAAGATTAAAAGCATACTAGAAAAGACGGTGGCCAATTCCAGGAAGGACTGGTCATCAAAGCTCCCTGACGCGCTTTGGGCTTACAGGACGGCATTTAAAACTCCTATCGGCACAACTCCCTACCGGCTCGTCTATGGGAAAGCTTGCCATCTTCCTGTGGAATTGGAACATAAGGCATATTGGGCAGTTAAGAATCTGAACTTCGACACCAAGAAGGTAGGAGTGCACCGGCAGCTACAACTCAACGAACTCGACGAAATCCGGCTCAATGCCTATGAGAACGCCAAGATCTACAAGGAGAAGCTGAAGTGGTGGCACGATAAGCGAATCTTAAGGAGGGAATTCAAAGAAGGGGACTTAGTTCTCCTGTTCAACTCACGGCTGAAGCTCTTTCCTGGGAAACTCAAGTCAAGATGGTCGGGACCGTTCCGCGTCACCAAGGTTTTCCCGCATGAGGCTATCGAGATAATGGGAAGGGATGAGCCGTTTAAAGTAAACGGGCAGCGTCTGAAACACTATGCAGTAGGAGAACCAGAATTCTCTCCGGCCGGATCCCCCACGAGCGACAACTCTTCCTCTAACCCTCCGGATCCTAATTGACCACCGCTGCGGGCGTCGAGCCAACGACGTTAAACAAGTGCGCTTCATGGGAGGCAACCCATGTTCTAAACTTATGCTTCGTTTTGTAGTATTTTTTCCACTTTATTTTTCTCTATTTTTATAAATAAATCCAGCCGAATCAACTTCTATGAAGGAACTCAGGCATTCCTTGGGTTTTGCAGAAAAACAAGGCCTCAACCGATCGGGTGGGTTCCCACACGATCGGTTGGGATGTGTCAGATACAAACCAAGAACTGTCCCCGAATGAACCGATCGGTTGAAAAATGAGGAGACCGGGTGACAGACCGGGTGAGCTGGGGAGAACTCTCGGGAAATTTTCGGGGAATACCACCCGATCGGTTGAGTTCGAGCGCGATCGGTTGAAGCAACCGGGTGAGCAGCCCTCAATTCTCGGGAAAAACTTGGTAAGCGGCCAACCGATCGGTTGACATTTCGACCGACCGGTTCGCCTGTAGCTGTTGACCAACTAGAACTTTCGAAATTTGGCTACCCGATCGGGTGGGTTCCCACCCGATCGGTTCACTTTCGCCCCTATAAATAACCTTGACACACGGCGACCGCCACCCGACCTCAGAAAATCCCCTTCACACGATTTCACGCCCTCCAGCTGTAGAATCGACTTCCTCGACCCCACATACTGTCCCTAAACCCTCATCCCCACTCGCTCCCATACTTCCCCACCTCCGCCACCTCGCCATCGTCGACATTCCATCATCAAAACCCCCAAACCCTAACCCTAGCCCCAAAATTTTCAAAATTCTGTTCTTGTCGGATCAGCGAGCGGCGGCTTCCCGGATTGTTTCCTCCTACTACGCGAGACCCCCGGGCGCTTGATCTTGCTACATCGATGGGTAACATTCTTCCACTCTGCACATCTTCAACTTTATCTGTAATATCCTAAATTGGTGTGGTATCTGCTTCACTTGCCCTATATTCATCTTAAGTTCGCCACCCACATAGCCGCCATGTCTAAGAAAGGGAAAGAGATTGCATCATCTTCACGCCGTGATCCGCTCCACGGCCCCTTTTCCCCCTCTTTCCTTGGCATAAACCCTTCTACGGAAGAGCAGTCTGACCGTTTGCGAGCACTGCTTCATCGTCCGATGAGACCTACACTCTTCGCCGATCGCCCCACACTCGAAGCTCTAGGGCTTTCGAACGGCGTCGCCAGAATTTTCAACTGTATCGGGTGCCATACCCTCTCTCACATCCATGCTCACACACACAGAAATCTTACGCTTGAATTCCTCAGTTCCCTCGAGTTGTTTGATGGAGGTTTCTCCTTCTGCGCTTTCAATTGTGACTTTTCTCTGGGTTTCATCGAGCTGAACAATATCCTTAATCTCCGTCACCCCGATCTTAATACTGAACATTCCACCCACGATCGAACTGACATCTACTCTCAATTTCGGGCTGATGGTGTTTGGCAACGATTTACCCGGTACACCACCTTTCCACCCGAGGCTCCTGCCTCCTACATTATTCACCCGTGTTACCGCCTCGCCCATTGCATCCTCGCCAACACTGTTTTCGCCTGCGTGGATGTGTCCACTGTATCTAGGGATGAGCTCTTCTTTCTCTATGCCATGTTCGATGACAGGATCCTTGGGCACGTCCCTATGCCCATAAACGCCGCTCATTGGATCGTCCACGAAATTTTTGCTGTTAGCAGCGCCACTTCTGGTTCCATCTGTTGTGGTGGGATGATCACTCTTATTGTCAGATGTGTTCTGAGGGTACCTCCCGACCTCCCTATTTTGCCTGGACGTAGCCGTATTGATCGCGATTACTTGATCGACATCAATATGCTCACTCCCTTCGGTGAAGACTGTGCTGTCTACCTCTACAGCCCCGCCTGCGAACCTTTCGCGATCCTGCCACCTCTGGCCCCTTTGTGGGTACCCTATACCCCGTCTCGCCTTCCTTGGGAGTTTTACCCCGATCCTTGGTATTCTCCATTAGTGCATCTACCACCCTTGGATCCTCCCGATTGGCACCCAACTGTCGGCCCACCTGGTACGATCTTCTTCCACCACAGCCCACCGGTGCACATCGATCCTCCCGTGCTCCAGCCTGTCGCCCCTCCTTCACCCATAGGCACACCCTCCTCTTCCTCTGAGGATTCTTTCATTCACTATTCCCCTCCCTCCTCCCCCTCCCCCTACCATTCCAGTACCAGCGAATCCGATTGACCACCCCTTGCATATCTCTACATTTCATCGATCACATCATTTAGCTAGCACTTTCTGGTCTAGCTTGGGGGACGTCTATTTTGGTGTGCTGTCGTGTTTTGTTTGTTTTTCTCATTTTTGTGTGTGTGCTTGTTTTTCATTTTTTGAGTGTCGTGTCGTGTGGTTTTATTTTTATTTTCGTGTTGTTTGATTTTGATTTTGATCTTTCTTTCTTTTTCAGTTTCATCTATGTGTTTTCCTCGTTTTCATTTCTTTTTGTGTCAGTGCGTATTACCCCCCATTTTCATTGTCCTCCGGTACTCACTCATATTGCATTGAGGGCAATGCAAACTTCAGCTTGGGGGAGTCGCACTGTGTGCGTCGTTTGAGTCCTTCTTTTTCGTTTATTTGAGTCGTTTTTCTCCGTGTTTTTATTTTTTTCTTTTCTTCTTTTTAGCTCTTTCTCTTAGAGATGAATCCTATGATGAATCGCCACAAAGTCACACACACCTAGCATTGCATCGATAATCACACTCACTAACCCTAGGATTTCGAGTCCTCTTGCATTTCACGCATCGTGGGTCCACTTAGCTTTTTGTGAGTTGTGTGTCGTGACTAGCATTTGGTGTGCTTCTGCTTTGTGATTTTACTTTATATACCTGTCCAGGAATGACCCCTAGATTATCATGCTCCGATTTGAATATGCGGTATTTGTTTCCACTATATGCATGCTATATTTATATCGTATACTTCAATTCGCATGCGTCGGGATTCCACAACTAAGGACTAGGATAACCCATTTAGCCTATGCTCTATTTAGCGAGAATAGTTTCCTTTGCCCGAGTGTTTAGATTTCGACTTCTTTTTTGTTTTACTTGGTGCAAATCCCCTCGTCGTGTACCGTTCTCCCACTTGGGAGAGTACACATGTGTATAGCCAAAAACCCAAAAATCAAAAAAAAAGGAGAAAAGAAAAGAAAAGAAAAATTTTGTATAGCCCAAAATCAAAAAAAATACAAATGCCCAAAACCCAAAAAAATTTCCGTGTGAATATTTTTTCCTACTCGCCAAGAATAAAGGGAAGGCGAGAATTTGCACCGAGTGTTCTTCTCCACGTCATCTCAACCCCCCGTCGTTATCGAAAACACTTGGCTTAGGAACTTTTTAGCTAGTATCTAGGCTATAGTGGCGTGATTTCCTTAACCCTAGTTGTGGAGTCCCCGATGCATGATACGCTTCTTTTCTCACTCTTCTCATGCGTGCTTGAACTTATATTCGTCGCTTAATTCAATTCGGATCGATATTTTGGGTCATATCTTGGATTTGTGTATATCGAGCCTCATAGCACATTGTAGAAGGCATCACCATTTGCTAGCACACGACCACGCTCACTCGCACTTCACCGCGTGGACCCACGACACTTATTTGGACTCGCTTTCCTAGGTTTAGTGGTGTGATTTGGCATTTGCTTGCTTGGTGTGTCGTTTCTGATTTTGGTGGCTCTGATGGACGATCTAGGGTTTAGAGTTTTCTTTTTCTTTCTTCCTCTCTATTTTTCCCTTCCGAGCTCCTACTCTCACTCGTCTTCCTCGAGGACGAGGAAGAGTTCAGCTTGGGGGATTTTGACGTGCGTTTATATTTCATATATTCACGCACGTTTTCTTTTGTGTTTCTCCGTGTTTTTCCACCGTCTCTTATTCGTTTTCATGTATTTTCCCGTTTTCTTTCACTTTTCTTTGTTTATCCATGATTGCAGGGGATTGACCACGTAGGGGACGTTTAACGATGATATTCCAAGTCCCCGGAGCAACGGGAGAAGTCACGTGTGATCCAGGGGGTCAAACGTCGAAGAATTCATCTTTCAGCCCCTCACCCGGTCGGTTGGTCATCTCCAACCGATCGGGTGATGCACGCGTGCACCACCCGGTCTCTGCCGCAGCTCACAAAGAAGTCACCCGACTGGTTCGCAGACCGGTTCAGCGGGGGCTGTTCTCTGTTTTCTCGAAGCAAAACGCCAACCGATCGGGTGACTCTCACCCGATCGGTTCATCTGTAGCTGAAGAAGAAGAGCTGAAGACACGGACGTCGAACCGATCGATTCACCCGACTGCTCCAAGATCCAACCGGTCACTCAAGAACTCACCCGACCGGTTCATGTGATCGGGTGAAAGCTCACCGTTTTCTGTTATTAATTTGTAACGGATCAACCGATCGGTTGACTTGTCAACCGATCGGTTGATACGAAGGTCTATAAATAGAACCCCTAGGGTTCCAGAAACGAGAGCTGTTATTTTTTCTACTGTTTTATCTCCTTGTGACGGCTGTAATTGTTACTCTTTTGTAAGTTTTCAGATCTTTCTAAAATTTTAGTATTGTCTTTATTACTCTATTACTTCCGCATTGCAATTGTCCGATTATGATTCCAACGGTTAAATTTCATTTAGATCGCTTTTTCATGAATTTTTGTGAGTAGTTCCCAAATCTGGGATTTTGGTGGAAACCCCTTCGGGGGCTCTTCCCGATGCGTCCATAGGGTTAGAAAATCGATAGGGAGTAGGAATCTAACGGTTACGCGGGGTGTTTCATTGTCATCGGCGGGAAAAAGACCGCCTTTGACCGTTGGGCCAAGGGGGAATAAACTTGGCGGTTGACTCCCTAGCCATAGCTCACACCCTTAGCGTAGACGCCGAATCCTAGCACGTGGGAGCGGCAGGATGAGACGTTGGGAGATATCGTTGCGGGCTTAGTGCTCCCGGGATCGATCAGTGTTAATGGACACGGGAGTGCCCATTGATCGAATCCGGGAAGTCCGGTGTATCATCCTGGGCACCGACCAGAATATCGGGCCCATGGGACGCCGGGGTACCACTTTCATAGGCAACGTCTCACCATTAGACCCTAATCCCGATCGCTATCCATACCCGTAGGCCGTATCGGCGAGAGTCTCTCGTCGGGTTGGAAACCAAAGTCCCGGGTTTCCTTTCTTGTTGTTCATACCCTTTTATTTCCTTTCGTGACAACCATTCACCGATTTGGGCTAGCTCGCCCCTCGGGGTGATTTAGGTCCTACCTGAACCAAGCACAACCTCGCCTCCCTGAGTTCGATATTCCCGCACCCTACACTAACCGTGAAACTTGCGGTAAACGACACCGCGCCGCCGTAACGCAAGCGGGGCGCCGGTCAGGGGAATACACAGAGTCGAGGACGTCGACAAACTTTCAAGCAAGTTCGACTTGCTTTCGACCCAGATCTTCGCACTAATGGTAGGAGCCGGTGGGGCCGGTACACAGCAGATTTCAGCGGTAGAATCCGAATTCTTTGGGGAATTCGACGGTGGTGACGTCTCACCACCGTTGGACCAGGCGAGCGCACTATTTTACAACCCCACGGAAAATGCGCCGTATCCACCAAGAACCAATTCCAACCCGGCCTACTCTCCAAACAACCGGAACCACCCTAACTTTGGTTACCGGCCACCATTCCAGCCCTCGCCGCCTCAGCAGCCGCAGCAACAAATATATCAGCCGGCTATGCCACAACAGAGTCAGATTCAGCAGCAACAATATCAGTAGCAACCTCAGCAACAATTTTACGCCCCCAGGAATCAGCAGCCAATCCAGCAGCAGTAGCAGTATGGCCAACAGAGGGCCGTCTCTCCGGTTGAGTCTCTCTTGACTCAATATATAACCAACCATGAGAAGATCAATCAAAAGCTGGAAATGGGTCAGCGGGCCCTCACGGACCAAGTAACCCAGCTGGGGTTACAAGTGGCGAACCTTTCGAGGTCACAAAACCAATTGCCGCCACAACCGGAGGTGAACCCGAGGGGAGCAACCCAAACGTCGGCACTCGTGCATGAGCACGCAAATGTGTCCGCTATCGTTCTGAGAAGCGGGATACAAATCCCTACTAAAGTGCCCCCTAACAGACTGGAAGCACCGTTGGTCGTTGAGCGACCGATCGAAAAATCAAACGACGCCGGTGCTTCGTCATCAAATCCTACGACTCCGGAGGGAGTCTCTGAAGAAGAGAAGAAGAAGAACGAGGAAGGGAGCCCAAAAGTTTTCAAACCCGTTGTGCCATTTCCACAACGGTTAGCTTAGGCCAAAATCGACGAGAAATATGGCAAGTTCTTCGCCATGGTCAAGAACCTGAGCTTGCAAATCCCCTTCCTGGAAGCAATCGAAACAATCCCCTCCTATGCAAAATTCCTGAAAGATTTGGTGACGAGAGGGTCTAGAAAGGAGAAAGTAGTGTTGACGGCGGAATGTAGCGCTCTCATCCAGAGGGCAAATCTGCCGAAACTTAAAGACCCGGGGAGCTTCTCAATTCCTTGCACGATCGGGGCAATAAAGATTCATCGCGCGCTCGTCGATCTCGGAGCGAGTGTAAGTTTGATGCCCTTGTCGATGTATAAAAGGATAAGAATGGGTGATCTGGAGCCCACCGATATGACCCTACAACTAGCTGACCGGTCGGTCAAATATCCGGTGGGGATTGTGGATGACCTCCCCGTCAATGTAAAAGGGGTGCATGTGCCAGTGGACTTTGTAGTCATGGACATGCCTGAAGACGCACACACCCCCATCATCCTGGGACGGCCTTTCATGGCCACTGCTGGCGTCTTGATTGATGTGAAGAACGGAAAACTTTCGCTAAACGTCAACGGAGAAAAGGTTGAATTTGATCTGGGGTTGTCCATGAAGTATCCCGATCCCCCAGATGACCCTCGGTGTAATTTGCTGGAGGTGGAAGAAGAAAAAGCTGCTGACGAGAGCTCCTGGGAGATTCTCTTAAGAACCCCCCCGATGACTTGGGGGATTCAGAAGACTAAGACGACCCTAAGAACAATGATGCTGCTGGGAAAGTGAGTGCAGCACGTACAACCCCTCCCGGGTTCCCCAAGGCTCCTCCTGCGAGAAAAACGGGGAAAGAACCCATGGGCCTCACCAAAGACAAGGTCCGGATCCTAAAGAAGATGGCGGTAAGCGCCAATAAGAAAGAGAAGCCACCGGATCCCAAGAACAAGGAGAGGGTAGTCGAGCAAATCTTTCTCCAGCCGCTGACTACTCCAAAGGCCGTAAGCCCCGACGAAGAAGAGATGCCGAACTTCGGTCATCACCCGTATCAACCACCGTGAACATCACTTGCGGGCGTCGAGCCAACGACGTTAAACAAGTGCGCTTCATGGGAGGCAACCCATGTTCTAAACTTTTTCCCCACTTTTTAGTGTTATTTTTTACTTTATTTTATCTATTTTTATAAATAAAATCTGCCGCGAGAACATCCGTTCAGGGACTTAGACAATCTGTTGGTTTTTGCAGGAAACGAAGCCCCAACCGATCGGTTGATAACTCACCCGATCGGTTGGGATGTATCAGATACAAGCCGAAATCTGTCCCCTAATGAACCGATCGATTGAAGAATGGAGAGACCGGGTGACAGACCGGGTGATCTGGGGAGAATTCTCGGGAAATTTTTGGGGAATATCAACCGATCGGTTGAGTTAGAGCACGATCGGTTGAGGCGACCGGGTGAGCAACCCTCAATTCTCGAGAAAATGAGTGGAGCGGCCAACCGATCGGTTGACAAGTCAACCGACCGGTTAGCCTGTAGCACTTCTTTGGCAAGAATTTTTGACCTAACCGTCAACCGATCGGGTGACAAGTCACCCGATCGGTTCGACTTAAAACCCTATATAAACCCCCGACCACCCGTTCGCATTCACCCTCGCCCGATCGCCATCGCAGCCGTCGTTTCGCCTCTTTCTCCTCCCCAACGGCCGATTCTCACTCCCCCACGTCCTCCACTCCTCCAATACTCCTTCTCTCCACCTCCTCCATCAATCTCTCCATCATCTTCACTCCCTCTCTCCTTTCATTTCGAATTTCTAACCT
Organism: Scilla litardierei; assembly: GCA_030789695.1. Classification (NCBI taxonomy): domain Eukaryota; kingdom Viridiplantae; phylum Streptophyta; class Magnoliopsida; order Asparagales; family Asparagaceae; genus Scilla; species Scilla litardierei. The sequence continues at coordinate 51,536,982 of CM061134.1, forward strand.
AATTTCCCCCCAAACAACACCCATTTCGAAAATTCTTGCTGAAAGAAGTCGTCGCGGCTCCACGCTACTCTCATTGCACAGTGTGGGGACATCTACGAGCAAGCTTCGCCATTTCGCTTGGGTACACTCGCTCCTACGCTCATATTTCTATTTTTGCCCTATAAATTGTGCTTGCTCATTTTGCTTGTTTTAGTGTGCATTCATCGCTTTTGCACTCATTCATACACGCACACTCACGCATGGCTAAGGATAAAGACAAGGGGAAGGGGATTATGCGGGAGGAGGAACCGTCTCAAAAGAGACGAAAACAAACACGTCCCCCTTCCCACACACGAGCACTTACACTTGGCCCTCCCCCGCCTGTTATCCCCCCTGTGGACCCAATGTTGGGCCCGCATGGGTATATCTTTAAGAACCATGAACACAAGGATTTTTATCGTAGGCTCGATGCTCGGGGGCATCTATCTACTAAGTTCCCGCACACACAAACACTTGTCGATCTCGGCGTCTACACCGATGTCGAATCTCTTTTCGCTAACTTAGGATGGTTGGCCTTTCTTAATGCATCTGACGTATCTTACCCGGCACTCACCCTCGAATTTCTCTCTACATTTGTTTGGGAGTCCGGGTCGATCATAAAATTCCGGGTGCGTAACAGGAGTGTCACCACAAATCTGAACACAATTAACGATATATTTGGTTTCCCCAATCTTGGGGATGACTCCATCCGACACTACGGGTACACGCCCGAGTTTAACGTCGATCAATTCTGGTTTCGCCTCACACTGTTCCATGACTATCCCCGAGGAAGGGCCAAGGCCTCCTCCATCATTCATCCCATGTTTCGTTTGGCCCACAGGATCATATCATCTGCATTTTTTCCCAGGGACGAGTCCGGCACCGTGACTATCCCTGACCTTTTTATCCTCTGGGCCATGACTTTCCCTTTTGTCCGGGACGATGATAGAATTAGCTTCAGGGCCCCTATCGTCCCCATCCATGGCGGCGATTGACTTGTTTACAAGCTACTCGAGATCAGCCGGGCCGGTAAGGGGAAGTTTTGTTGTGGGGGGCATCATTACTATCATTTGCTCTTACCCCCAATTTAATATTCCCATCCCCAATAATCTTCCCGCTGCCGCAGGACCCTCATAGCTAGATATTGATGTCCTGCGGCACATTCACATGATTAGACCCCACTCCGATGGCCGCTTCATCTTCAATTATGGCCACCCCCCAGCCCCTTACACCGTTCTCCCCAACCCCGCTCGCATGACCATTGCTCTTGTGGGAGATTGGACCTTCCCACCTGCTCCCAACTTCCTAGCGTGGTTGAACCTTCCTTTCCTTCCCGCGGACACACGCAGACCACCGTCCCCTGCCGCCCACTTAGGCGAGCAGGATATCCCTACGTCTCGGGGAGATATAGGGGCTGGCCCGAGTCGTCCTGTCTCTGTTCCGGGGCCCATCATGTCTGAGCACCTCTTTGCGGCCATTTCTGGCCTTGTCTCCTATGCCGGCATGACCATCGCCGTCGGCACCACTTCCACCTTACCTGGCGGCACCACTTCTGCCTCACGTCAGTCCACATCTTTTGGTCACCGCCAGGTCTCTGCCCATCTTGGTCTTGAAAGGGAGGTCACTGCCCTTCGTGAGCTCGCCATGTCCTCTGCCTCCTCGGACCCATCACCGTCCTCTTTTCTCACTCACCCACGTTTCCTCGCACTTGAGGGGAACGTGGCCGCCATTCTTCGCCTTCTCACTCACATCCATGGACCACCTCCACCTTCACCACCTCCACCTTCACCACCTCGGCGATCTTCTCCTCCACCCTCCCACACATTCCCACATCCATCACCTCCCTCACCACATTCTTCTCCTCCCTCATCTATTCCCATCCCAGTATCCACTTCCCCCCTCCTGACCACTTCCATCACACCCACGCTACCTCCTCCCTCCTCCATCACTGCATACGTGCGTCGGAGGAAATTGCCGGTGCGCTCCAGATCTCTTCCACCACCACCCACTACCGTCACCACCACATCTTCTTCCCCCACTTCTATTCCTCTCACCACCGCCTTGATCGCCGTCCTACCACCACCACCCACCTCCACCGACACTCCTTCCATCGTTCACACCACCGTTGCCCCTATTCCTCCACCTCGTTCCCCACTTCTCCGCACACCCCCAGCCTCCCCCGACCACCCATCCACACCCTCTTCCGAGGAGGACGAGGACTCACCTTCTCCTGCTTTCTGATTTCACCTTGTTTGCTTTTGACTCCCCCTTGCATATTTCTGCACTTCACGATCACATTTTATTTGCTAGCACTGTCATGTCTAGCTTGGGGGACGTCTATTTTGGTGTGTTGTCGTGTTTTGTTTGTTTTTTTTCTCATTTTGTGTGTGTGTGTGTGCTTGTTTTTCCCCTTTTAAGTGTCGTGTCGTGTGGTTTTATTTCTATTTTTGTGTTGTTTGATTTTGATTTTGATCTTTCTTTATTTTCATTTTCATCTCTGTGTTTTCCTCATTTTCATTTCTTTTTGTGTCGGTGCGTATCCCCCCATCTTCATTGCCCTCCCGTACTCACTCATATTGCATTGAGGGCAATGCAAACTTCAGTTTGGGGGAGTCGCACTATGTGCGTCATTTGAGTCCTTCTTTTTCGTTTTTGTGTCGTTTCCATCGTGTTTTTTATTTTTTTCTTCTTTTTTCTCTCTTCTCTTCTTTTTATCTCTTTCTCCTAGAAATGAACCCTATGATGAATCGCCACGAAATCACACAAACCTAGCATGGCATCGATAATCACACTCACTGACCCTAGGATTTCGAGTCCTCTTGCATTTCACGCATCGTGGGTCCACTTAGCTTTTTGTGAGTCGTGCGTCTGCCTATCTGTTTGGTGTGCTTCTACTTTGTGATTTTACTTTATTTACCTGTCCAGGAATGACCCCTAGATTATCATGCCTCGATTTGAATATGCGGTATTTGCTTCTACTATATGCATGCTATATTTATATCATATATTTCAATTCGCATGTGTCGGGATTCCACAATTAAGGACTAGGATAACCCATTTAGCCTATGCTCTATTTAGCGAGAATAGTTTCCTTTGCCCAAGTGTTTAGATTTCGACTTCTTTTTTGTTTTACTTGGTGCAAATCCCCTCGTCGTGTACCGTTCTCCCACTTGGGAGAGTACACATGTGTATAGCCAAAAACCCAAAAATCCAAAAAAAAAGAGAAAAGAAAAGAAAAACCCAAAAAGATGAGGAAAGAAAAGAAAAGAAAATTTGTATAGCCAAAAATCCAAAAAAATACAAATACCCAAAACCCAAAAAAAAAATTCCCGTGTGAATATTTTCCTACTTGCCAAGAATAAAGGGAAGGCGAGAATTTGCACCGAGTGTTCTACTCCACATCATCTCAACCCCCATCGTTTTCGAAAACACTTGGCTTAGGAACTTTTTAGCTAGTATCTAGGCTATAGTGGCGTGATTTCCTTAACCCTAGTTGTGGAATCCCCGATGCATGATACACTTCTATTCTTATACTCTTCTCATGCATGCTCGAACTAATATTCACCGCAATTTCAAATTCGAATCGGTATTTGGGTCATTTCCTGGATTTGCGTATATGAGCTCATAGCACATTGTATAAAGCGACACCATTTGCTAGCATACGACCGCACTCACACGCGCTTCACCGCGTGGGCCCACGACACTTATTGGGACTCGTTTTCCTAGGTTTAGTGATGAGATTTGACGTTTGCTTACTTGGTGAGTCGTTTTTGATTTTGTTGGCTCTGACGGACGATCTAGGATATAGAGTTTTCTTTTTCTCTCTTTCTCTCTATTTTCCCCTCCGAGCTCCTACTCTCACTCGTCTTCCTCGAGGACAAGGAAGAGTTCAGCTTGGTGGATTTTGACGTGCATTTATATTTCATATATTCACTTACGTTTTCTTTTGTGTTTCTCCGTGTTTTCCGCCGTCTTTTATTCGTTTTCTCGTATTTTCTCGTTTTCTTTCACTTTTCTTTGTTTCTCCATGTTTGCAGGAGATTGACCACGTAGGGTATCGCAAGTCCCTGGAGCAACGTGAGGAGTCACGCATGATCCAGGGGGTCAAACGTCAAAGAATACATCTTTCAGCCCCTCACCCAGTCGGTTGGTCATCTCCAACCGATCGGGTGATGCACGCGTGCACCACCCGGTCTCAGCCGGAGCTCAAGTGAAAGTCACCCGACCGGTTCACAGGCCGGTTCAGCGGGGGCCTGTTCTCTGTCTTTTCGAGTCAAATTCCAACCGATCGGGTGACTCTCACCAGATCGGTTCATCTGTAGCTGATGATGAGGAGCTGAAGACACGGGCACCCAACCGATCCCTTCACCCGATGGCGCCAAGATCCAACCGGTCACTCCAAGAACTCACCCGACCGGTTCATATGACCGGGTGAAAGCTCGCCGTTTTCTGTTCATTATCTGTAACGGATCACCCGATCGGTTGACTTGTCAACCGATCGGGTGATACGAGAGTCTATAAATAGAACCCCTAGGGTTCCAGAAACGGGGGGAGCTGCTAGTTTTTACTGTTTTCTCCTATTGTGACGGCTGTAATTACTGTTCTTTTGTAAGTTGTCGGATCTTTCTCAAATTTTAGTATTGTCGTAACTACTCTATTACTTCCGCATTCCAATCGTCTGATTATGATTCCAACGGTTCATTTTCATTTAGATCGCTTTTTAATGAATTTTTGTGAGTAGTTCCCAAATCTGGGATTTTGGCGGAAACCCCTTCGGGGGCTCTTCCTGATGCATCCATAGGGTTAGGAAATCGATAGGGATTAGGAATCTAACGGTTACGCGGGGTGTTTCATTGTCATCGGCGGGAAAAAGACCGCCTTTGACCGTTGGGCCAAGGGGGAATAAACTTGGCGGTTGACTCCCTAGCCATAGCTCACGCCCTTAGCGTAAACGCCGAATCCTAGCACGCGGGAGCGGCAGGATGAGACGTTGGGAATTATCGTTGCGAGCTTAGTGCTCTCGGAATCGATCAGTGTTAATGGACACGGGAGTGCCCACTGATCGAATCCGGGAAGTCCGGTGTATCATCCTGGGCACCGACCGGAATATCGGGCCCATGGGATGCCGGTACCACTTTCAGAGGCAACGTCTCACCATTAGACCCTAATTCCGATCTCCATCCTACCCGTAGGCCGCATCAGCAAGAGTTGCTCGTTGGGGTGAAAACCAAAGTCCTGGGTTTATTTTCTTATTGTTCACACCTTGCATTCCTTTCCGTGACAACCCATCAACCGATTCGGGCTAGCTCGCCCACGGGGTGATTTTGGTCCTCCTTGACACAAGCACATCATAGCCTCCCTGTGTTCGACCCCTAAGCCACACTACAACACCGTGCGCTTACGGTTACAAATATCTAAACCCCCGTGCCGCGCGGCCTACCGCCAGCGTGGCACACGTCACTCACCCGAGTGGCAATTAAAACTAAAACTCACAGAAATTAACAGAGAGTTGGTCTGCAGAAACTTCCCTGATTGGTGCTCCACTCGGCCGAGTGGAGTCGTTGCTCGGCCGAGTGGCTTATGCTACTCAGCCGAGTGACGTGCTGTTTTCTGCATCTGCACTCCGTTTTCGCTCTGGTTTCTATTTTTCTTCCTCCAGTCTGTTTCTTCCTCCTCCTAAGGCCTAAACGCGTTCCTGGAGCGCTCTTCCTTGCCTCTATCATCCTCCATATGGTTGATCTCCCTTTCTCCTTCTCCTGTCATGAAAAATAGGACCCGTTGTCACGATTTTCATGGACAAAAAATCATAAAAACTAACAAAAGGCTAAACCAAAAATGAAAATCAAATAAAAACAACGCAAAAACCGTCGGGTTGCCTCCTGACAAGCGCTCGTTTAAGGTCGTGAGCTCGACCCCTTAAGATATTCGTTTAGCTCGCGATGTTAGGCGCATATGAGATGCACCCGTCAAACTTGTCAGGAAGGCCGCTCGGATTTGGGTCTTGATGATCATCGGTCTTCCTCAACGCCTCCTCATCATGGGCAATGTTGGGGGATAAGTCCCCTAAGCTAGAGCTTGTTCCTATCTTCTTCTTGGCCGGTGACACCGATCTTCCGTTTGGTGGAGCTTTCTTCGGAATCTTGGCCTTTGAGAGCTTGCAAAGCTCTCGTATTCTTGCGACATCAGCGTCGCCTTCATCACCATCCGTGGAGCTATCTGGAGGGTCCTCCAATTTCTCTTCTTCACCCGATGCTTGGCCTTCTTCGAAGCCATCGTTATGGAGAGCACCAATAGAGTGGGGGATTGCTTTTTTAATCACTTCATCGAGGAGATCCACATAATCTAACTCCTCGTGATATGGTATATGTTTCATGGCCCGGGGTATGTGAAGCTCGACTTCTATGTTTCCGACATTCAAGGATAGAGTTCCTTCACGCACATCGACGATAACACCGGCGGTTGCGAGGAACGGGCGTCCAAGTATGAGCGAAGTGTCGCCCTCTTCCTTGATGTCCATTATGACAAACTCACAAGGCAAGCATATACCTCCCGGTACTTGGAGTGGAATATTCTCTGCGATCCCTACCGGCCTAGTAATCCGACCGTCCGCAAGTTGAATCCTCATGTCGGTCGGCTTCAAGTCGGTTCCCGTGTTCAATCTCCGGAACATACTAAGGGGCATGAGGCTAACACTAGCGCCCAAGTCTACTAGAGCTTTTTGCAAAGGGACGCCTCCTAGTGTGCAAGGGATTTGGAAACTCCCGGGATCCTTCAATTTCACCGGCTCCTTCTCCTTCCGGGTAAACCAAGTTTCTTGCTCCGCAAGCATGATTTTTTCCTTCTTTTTCTTTCCCGAAATCAAATCCTTCAAGAACTTTGCGTAAGACGGGATCTCAATAATTGCATCTAGGAAAGGAATATTGAGGCTTACTCCCCTCAAGTATTCTAGGAACTTGGCGAGCCTTTTCTCCATCTTGGCTCTAGCTAGCCGTTGTGGAAACGGCACCAGTGGCATGTAGCGGCGCTCATCAAGTGGCTCCACAACTTTAGAATTTCCTCCTTCATATGGCTCCTTTCGGCTCTCTTCTTCAATTGCCGTCTCTTTTTCTTCCAAAATTTCCACCACGGGTTGCTTGCTTTGGGTCATAGCGGGAGTGGTATCCTTCCCGCCCCTTATTGTAATCGCAACCACCGCATTGATGTGTCCGGTGTTGCTCCGTGGATTGGGCTCGGGTTGAGCTGGCAATTGTTGGGCGTTCTTGTTGAGCAACGCAAGTTGCTCCGCAAGTTGAGTGACGACGGTACTTAGTGACTCTTGCCCCGCCGTCAATCTAGCGTTGATCTTCCGTTGCTCCACCATAAATTCCTCCACCCTAGCTTCATGGTCCGATCGTGGTTGAGCTTGAGGTGGGTTGGGAGCTCTCCAACCTTGGTTGTACCCTGGGGGTCTATATGGTCCCGCTTGTTGTCTCGGCGGGTAGTTTTGTTGCGGTGGCCCCCTCGGTTGATATTGAGGTTGTGGTGGTGGAGGCCGAGCTTGAGGAAGTTGTTGTGGCGGTGGGTTCAAAGCACCATCATTGTTTGCATACGAAAAGCCCGGATGGTTTCTAGCGGCCGGGTTGGCCCAATATCCGGAGTTCCCCGCGACATATTGTACTTGCTCCAAGGCTCCTTCTCCATTGTCCCCTCCTACATACATGGCTTGGGATTGGTCTTGCCAATCGCTCATATTGCTTATCGGCGTAGATGTAGAGGGTGCTCCATGGGGCTCGGTGATATATTTCTCCAATCTCTCTACCACCTTGTGGAGAGAGTCAAATTTGGTTGAAAGCTCCGCCACGGCCTTGGCCTCATAAATGCTAGTGGGCTTCAAAGAGGACGAAGAATGTCCTCGCTCGTCCCCCCATTGTTGGTTATTAGAGGCCATCTCCTCTAACAAGGCCGTAGCTTCATCCGGGGTCTTTGATAGTATGGCTCCATTGGCGGTTGCGTCAATAATTTGCTTCGTGCCCGGTTGGAGTCCATTGTAGAAACTGTGGACAAGCTCCCAATCTTCTATACTATGATGGGGGCATTGATGTTGCAAGTCCTTGAAGCGCTCCCATGCTTCATAGAGGGTTTCTTACGGTCCTTGCTTAAAGGACATGAGAGCACTCCGTATCTTCACCGTCTTGGAAGGAGGGTAAAACTTGTCAACGAAGGCGCTTGCCAACTCATCCCAAGTGGTGAATGTCCCTTCCGCTTGCGTCCTCAACCAATATAAAGCTTTATCTTTGAGTGTGAAGGGGAAGAGTCGCAGTCGGATTGCATCAACGGAGACGCCCGACATTTGGAAAGTGGCGCACTTGGACAAGAAAAGTTGGATGTGGTAATGCGGATTCTCATGGGCATTCCCATGAAACGGGTCTTGTTGCATCAATACTACCAATCCCGTTTTTAGCTCAAAATTCTTGTCCGCCGCTAGTTCCGGTATGGAGATGGATGATGTGGTGGAAGAAGTCTTAGGCCGAAGCCTATCTCTAATGGAAATGATCCTCGCCATTCGTGCGGCTAGCTCCTCCGGTGTCTCCACACGGTTCATACAACCGTCCTCCGTAGCATGCCTTCTCTCGGCTCTGATCCTCCTCACGGTACGCTCGATCTCTGGATCAAATAATATTTCCTCGGGGTTCGCCGTAGATCTCGTGTACATGCAAGGGAAAACAGAGTTTCAAAGGAAATGTTAGCACGAATAAGGAGTAAAAAGATTAAAAGTAACAAAAGAAAAAGAAAACACTAAGTAAAGAGAATAAAAAACTGTCGCCTCCCTGGCAACGACGCCAAAAACTTGATTGCTTCCAAAATGTAACCCAAGAGCACAACCTAGCATGGCGCAAATGCACGGAGATAAATCCCCGGCAACGGTGCCAAAAACTTGATCGACGCCCGGTATGCACACGCAACCGGGACGAGCGACGCGTAGTCTTACCGCAAGCACACGGCGTAGTGGCGAGAGGGTATCGAACTCAGGGAGGGACAATGACAGTATTTTCTTCTAATCACCTAGCTATCAAAATGGTCGAGAATAATTTGGGGTGAAATTGTCATAATCGTTCGTATATCGATAGAAATATCAATGAAATAAAATGCCTAGGGATAGGGAATCCCCGTTACGAACCGTATCTCATCGTTGTGATTCATATGTTACATCATTGCTAGACTTGAATTTTAGGTGAACTAGTCGCAACTAAATGTAGAACCAAGCTCACGCTCTCGTGCTATTGCCGGTCTATAGCAAACCTAGGTTAGGGCCAATCTCTTGCAAACCCTAACCTAAGCCGCTAGCGTGAAGAACGACATCATCGTCCAATCGTATCTCGAGCCCACTCTCGTGAAAACTCGAGCTACGACCTAGGTTGAGATAGTTCCTACCCGTCCAATCTCTTGTAAACGGGTATCTGTATAGAGATACGATTGAAAACCCTAGTCTTGGTCCAATCTCTTGCAAACTAAGACTAGAAAATTCCAATCGTAAATCTAAATCGAATTTCTAGGGCTTCCTATCAATTGGGACCCAATCTCTTACAAATGCCAATCGATATGAATCCCTAGCTATTCGTAATTTATCAATCCCAACCTAACCCAAATCAATTCTAGCAAGAATTTCACCAATTCATCACAATTCGGAAATAGGGTTCATAGGGTTCATCCCCATGCCCTAAGACGATAAAACTACTCACTAATCATCATACAATTCATAAGAAATTCAATAGAAAAACCAACACAATTCATTGCAATAGAGAAATTATCAATAAAAATAGAGTTTTTGACAAGAAAAGAGACAAACCAATGAGAATCCAATAGCATCCAACAAAATTCTCCTTTCTAATCTCTCAAAAAACCTAAATCTAATTAACTAAAAAGCTATCTAAAAAGGCTGCAAAAAGTATCAAAAAGTTCTCTCTAACTAGGGCAAAAACTCGGTTTAAATACCCCTCAAAATCGCCCAGAAATTCGTGACAAAAATGCCCCTGCGCAGCTCAAAAATCGCAGTTTACGCAGCAGGCGGGGCGGCTCACTCGGCCGAGTGACAAATGTCACTCGGCCGAGTGACAAACCCTGTAAAATTCCAGTAAGTCGGGACTTTTTGTGGGTCTGTCTTCGGGAGTGACTCGGCCGAGTGGATTTACTCACCAGGCCGAGGGGCATTTCTTGCTCGGCCGAGTGGAAGCTCTGAATCGCCTGTAAATTAACAGTAAGTCGGCCGTTTTGAAGTGTCTGTTCTCAAGCCACTCGGGCGAGGGGGTTTCCATGCTCGGCCGAGTGGACTATCGTCACTCGGCTGAGTGCACGCCTATTTTCTTCTGTTGATGCGTGTCCGGTCTGGTCGGTCGAGTGGTCTTCTTGCTCGGCCGAGTGGTAGTTCACTCGGCTGAGTGTGATGCTGCAAAGGCCCAATCTTTGTCTTTTCGTTTCCTCGTCGCTCCTACGACATTCTTTCTTCTCCCACTTGTCTTCCATCGCCGAATATCCCCCAAAAGAGCCTTGGGTGACACTCCGGAGTGGGTGCAAATCCTCTTGATCTCAAAATCACTCCGAATCGCTCCTTATCTCCTGAAATACGACAAAAACAAGAAATCGTGAAAAGCATCGCAATATTGCCGAATAATCGCGAAAAACACGATATGAGCGATCAAAGTGGCATGCAAACATGCAGAAAAAGGGTGTAAAATACGGAGCGATCAGTCACTTTTGTTTTTCCCCTTCAACTTTTGTGCCCAGTGCCCCTGGTGATAGTATATGTACAATATATGATGTTGTGGTGTGTTGATAGTAGATGGTCTGTGATGCACACTCGTATGCTCGTGCTTGTTGCTTGCCGCCGCCTCGCTGTACTTTTCTGTGTTGTGCTGGAGCTTTACAGCTCGTGCTTTACTTTTGCACCTGGTTTATTTGCCTGTGTTGTTCTAGCAGTTGCAGTGGCCTTGCTAATTTCTTGTAGCACATTTACACTTGTTACTCCCGTACCACGGTCGTCACCGCTGTCCCCGTTTTTGGACACCGGGGCGTGACATTATGTATAAACCTTCTGAAATTCCAGCTATTTATAGCAAAATAGTCGCATAAAATCTGCTCAAAATTGCTTAAAATCAGCTCCAAAAGTCAACTACAATGGCTAGCTAATGGCTAGCAAAAAATCAAGGCAAATTTTCAAATCTGTCTTTAGTTGACCCTGATAGTCGGCTATCTCTCTCGGCTATCTCTCCAAATAGTCGGCTATATGTCCAATTAGCAGCTATCTCTTCCAGATAGTCGTCGATCTCTCCTAGATAGTCGACTATTTTCTCAAATAGTCTGCTATTATTTTGACAGAGAGTTTGGAGAAAATCCCTGATAGAAATAGTCGGCTATCAGACTATAATAATCAGTTATTTTGGGATACATCAATTTTTATACTTAAAAATACTTCAAAAATAAATTATAAAAATTATTTTAGAGAAATATATTAAGTAATAAATTTAAAAACGTTTTTCAAAGAAGTTTACATGTGTGTGTGATATTATATGGCTTTACATTTCTAAGTAATTACGCACACAAACATACCTTTAGCTCTTCATTCTTCATTCTTTATCTTGAGCTAACTTCTCTTGTTCACAAATCTTCATTTGACTCACGATTCAACGCATTAATATACTTCATTTTGTAGCTTTCTTGATCGTGGGTCTAATTCTTTTAATTTGCTCCACAATGGTTGTGTTCTCCATATCTATAAACTAATCTATATACATTTGAAATGAAACCATTAGTACACATATCACTTGTGCACATCATCAAAATCCACTAGGGTGGGTCTCAATTTCCCAACATTCTCCCCCTTTTGATGATGACAACAAATGATATGAATTATAAAAATAATATGAAATAAGAAAATTACTTGCATACGCTCCCCTTCCAGAGATGCATGATTGCTATGAAGATGTTACTCCTTCTGCATCAAAGCTAGTTAGCAATAAGATTTGACAAATGCATGATTTTCATATTATTTTCAATTCAAGTATTATTAAGTATTATTTTATATATGCATTGTGAACTATCTCCCCCTTTTGTCACATCAAAAAATAATATTATACCAAGTGTAATAATAAAGACTGACATAGGAATGAAACCAAATGTGATATATATACAACATGTAACATAATTACATAAGTGAAATATCAAGTGTCAGAAATAAAGAGTGACATAGGAATCAAAATGATTATAGCAGAATATATCTCAATATCCCTTCAATAATAATTTTTCAATATTTTCGCAAAAGGAATTTGCAATTTGTCACAGATATGCAAAAGGATATAACTTAGCAAGCATATTTTGCAACATGAACATAAGAATTTTTAACTAGCCTGATCAATCAAACAAATATAATAAGCCATCATATAGGTTCCAAACCAAAATATTACATAACTTTCTCATATAAAAGTACAAAATTTGTGAGAAATTAACGATTGTAGCATATTAATACAAACCATCAAAGAGTAGTTCAAATATAACATTGTCCAAAATAACATAAGTAAGCAAGCCAACAACACGACATGAAGCTATTCCCCTCGAATCTCCTTCTTGAGTTCCTCGGGCTCCTCTTTGACTTCTTTAATTACGGCATCGGTGATGTCATGCCCTTGCTTCATGGTCTCTTTGAGGCTCTCAATCCTTTGAATCACATCATCTCTTATGCTACTCATGCGATCATTTGCTTGAATTTCCATTTTCTCAAGCCTAGCAATTATGGCTTTTTGAAATGAAAGCATATACGGTGGGATGTCTTCAGAGAATGAAGCTTCACCTTGCTCCATTGGTTGCCTCCCCTCGGCTTCTTCTTCTTCTTGTGCTGCTTCTTCTTCTCCTTCACCTTCTTCTTCCTATTCATCACTATTCTCCCTATAAGCTGGGTCCAAACTAAGTCCCATTCTACTGAGTGCTCTCGAATCAAATAAAGATATAGGTTCAATGAATTGGGTTTCACTCTCAATGTATATGCCAGCGGAGATGAAGAAATAGGTAAGATAGTGGTCGTGATGGAGTAGGGAAGTGGGGTTCACGGAGGTCACACTATCCATGATGTTGTTGAAGATGATTTGAGCCCAGTTTACTTTAATTTTTGCCAACATTGCATATACGCATTTGGCTTGATTAAAGGATAAAACTGTTCTACTACCTCCTTTTTTATTAATATTATATGACAAAATATTGGCGAGAATTCGCGCAATAAGAGTGAGGTAGCCGGTGGGTAAACTAGCCTTGTAAAATTTTCATTTCATATACATAAACTTGAGGACATCTTTGTCCGTCATCTCAATCTCACGGAGAAGTGACCTCATGCTTGGTATGCCAAGTCTTAGTCCTAAGTTTTCACCATTAAGATTGATAGAGGAATCAAAGACTTTGGTTGAGATTTCAAGAGCTTTGGTGGATAAAGTGTTGTTCACGGCCATGTTGGTGTAAAATAGGTTTATCAACCTAGGCAGACACCTACATTTGATACGGTGATAAAATAAATCCGTTAACCCTTGGTATTGGAATATAGAATCAATTCCATAATTTCCCAAATCACTAATTTTGACATACCTCTCTTGGACAATAGTCCTATGTGCATTAAGATGAAAAGTAGTGATGAGATCAAACTTGATGAGGTAGGGAGTTGTCACGCCCCGCTCTCCCAAATATGGAGATACCTAGCTGACCAAAACATTACATTAAGCTTAACATGAGCTAGCACATGGTTATAATCATAAATTAATCCTGAAACATGAAGGAACTCAACATGCAACATTCATAACCATGTGAACTAATCATAACCATGGAACTAACTTGAAATTAAGATGGTCATAAACATGAAACTTAGAAGGGATTTGACATGAAACATAACTTAGTTATAAGAACCAACATGAGTTAACATGGTCATAACTTGAAACATTCTCATAGAAGCATCCTAACATAAAATATACTATTACGAGCACATAAAGCATAACATGGCATATTATTATGTATCATGTAGCATGACATGGTATATTAACATGAATACACTAAAAATGAGTTACTACATATGCTAACATGTAACATACTTTACGGGTTACCACATGTGGTAAGAGTACTAACATGTAGCATACTAGAAATAAGCTTCTAAAGTGAATTTGGCATAATATAACATAAAATTAAGATACTAGTATGCTACAACATATAGAGAACATGACACTAAACATTTTAAATGAAACTTAACATCAACATAGCATAATGTGACATGGCATAATTAGTGATATGTCATGAGCATAAACATGTAGGCATGCAATTTATTGTAACTAGCTCTTTAACTTAAATCATAGTAACATATTAACATGGACTTAAGCATTGAACACCATTTTCCTACAACAACATTTAAGAAGCATATGAATGAAATAACTACACTATCATAAATGAGTATTTAAGAACATGAGTACTATCACATGGTTTACAATAGCATGTCCATAATTATGTTATAATATGAGTACTACAATCATAGATTTCACTAGCATAACATGGACTTTTCCATAATAATTTTAAAACATGTGAGAACATGAATATTGCTAATTTCATAAAGATGAACACAAGCTAAAACATAATTTCCTATTTTCTACACCATCCTAAAATTTGGCATCTAGATAGAGTAATTAGAATTTCCAACAAAATCTAAAAATGAACCCAAATTAAAAATGCTAGAAAATTCTACTAATGATGTTAGAAAACCTACTAAAAATGTTAGAAATTCCTACCTTAATTAGTCCTTCTTTAAGGACTTTGGCCCTTCTTCTCCTTGAAGGCCTTTGAGCTTTTTCTTCTTCAACTCCTTCTTTAATTCCTCTTCAATGATTTTTGGACATGGGGTTTATTTGGTTTTGGTGAAAATGAGGGCATGTTTTGTAAGTAAAAGATGGCTATGAGGTAATTTTAATGGAGGTAATTTGGTGGTGGAAGGGGAGGAGGATGAGGTGGTGGGATGGTGGAGCGGTGGTGGGAGAGGAGGAGCAAGGAGGGGGAAGGAAGCAAGGGTCCAGCCCTAAGGGGAGTGGGAGAGAAGAGTTGCAAAATTTTCTTCTTCTTTCCTTTTTCTTTTCTTTGATTTTTTCTCTTTTAATCCTCTTCCATGCCACATCATGCTCCCCCAAATTCATGTAAGCATGCCACCTAATTAGAGTTAGGTGGGGTTCATCCTCCTAATGCCACCAGTAATGGGTTAGGTGAAAATCATTCTCTAAATGACACCTAGCAAGGAGGAGGTGGCATATCATGGTTAATTAGGGATTTAATTTTAAATAAATGAGAATAAATGAATTAATACTCTGTATCCTCCATTATACAAGTATTTACTTATGTATACTCCATTTAATAATTCCAAACGGTGAGTTGAAATTATATAAAAATAATTTCTTTACCACAAAAATTAAGAAAAAATAATAGAAATACCCCAAAAATTTATACATACACATATACATCCAAAATACGCATCCATAAATATACATTAATTTTGGGGCCATTACAGGAGTGATGAGTTCCCTCTCTGAAAGGGGTTGGGATGAGGATTCTTCCATCCACTTCTTCTTAATAGAAGTGCCTCTAACCATGACTCTAGAAAGTATGATGCAAAAAAATGAAGTTTTGATGAGATAACGATATACCTAGGATGAAGGTTATCTCTTGTAAATATCTCCACAAAGAGCCTTGAGATCCTTGAGATTTCTGATAATTTCAAGTTTGGAGTGGGAGAGAGAGCCATAGTCGGCTATGAGAGTGGAAAATGAGAAAGGGTAAAAATCTAGGGTTTTACTCTAACTCTAGTAAATCTTAGCCTTAGGATTATAATCAATGGTGTAGATCTCTCATTCTTAATGGGTATGAGTAAATGGAGATGTTAAAAACCCAATAAGAAAACCCAAAAACCGAAATCACAAATCCAATAGTCGGCTGTAATTAGATATAAAATAACACCCAGGTAGTCGGCTATCTAGCAGCTTGGTCAAAAGTGCTTTTTATCTTAACTAATATTATGCCAAACTGATTTATATCAACATATAATCATTCAAAACATGATTCTATTGTATGAAAATAATTTACAGACTATTACCTTGCTTTAAAATAAATTATCATAGTTTTCTTACTGAATTTTAGTTTTGTCTCCTCTGCAATTTTGTATGCAAGCCAATTCTTTAACAGAGACTTCATTGCTAATCCCCGTAATTGTTGGTACCTAAAAAATAGATATAAATTTTGGTACCCTTTTTCTTTTGGGTCCGAGGGATTAGATGAGATTAGATCTCATTTTGATGGAAGCCAAACCCAATAAGGTTTAGTACTTCCATCACAAATATAAGTATAATTTTTGTTGAAATGAATATTATGCATAAATTAATTTACGTACCTTTCCTTTGCTGTGCTCGTGCCATTTCTGGGAATCCACATTCTAATGTACTTGTTTTTCATGTGAGAATTCCTTATATGCTTTTCTATATGCTTAGGGTTGGATTTTTCATAACCTAAGCCAGTCCTATTTCCTGAAGATTTTTTGCTTATCAATTATATCTACAAGTTTTCCCTTTCCCTTGTTAAATTTCTCCACAATTTTAGATAAATAATCAAACTTTCTTTTTGTGGTGGTCACTATATCGTCTAGGTCATTTATCCTAGTTTTCATTCCATTGACCTCTTCTAAAATGGATTTGTTCTTATTGATCAAATCTTCATTTTCTTTCTCAAGTTCTTCTTTTCTCTTGGTGCAAGTCTTAAACTTCTTATTCAATTTGTGATGCTCTCTAATAAGATTTTCATGAACATTACACAATTCCTTATATGCACCTTTAATATCAAATTCAGAATCACTATCACTATCATCGTCGCTATCACTATTACTAACTAGGTCGTCGTTGCTATAATGATGCGAAGGTGGATAAGAATTAATTACCTTGGGTGATGTTGAAGCCATAAAACACATGTGCGCATGTTTCCTCTGGGTTCTTCTTCGTCAGATGATGATGATGATTCATCGGAACTTGATATGTCACTTTGATCAAAAGCCACAAACGCCCTTTTCTTTGGCTTTACGAACTTTTTGTCCTTCAGTTCCGTCTTCTATCTTTCTCCTTTTCTTTGCCCTTTCCTTATTCATGATTTTTCTTGAAGGGTCAATCTCTCCGAACGTGTCCTGGTTTATTACATCCAAAACAAATAATATCGTTAGAGGAACGAGATCTTTGTTTGTCGAACTTATCTCGGAGGAATTTTCTAAATTTCCTCGTAATGAAAGCGATCTCCTTTTGGTCTCTTTCGAAATGTTCTGAATCTGATCTCTCTTCGTTTGCTCTAAATGCCAAGTTCTTCTTCCTTGTAGTTTCCTTAATTTTCTTGTCCTCCTCTAACTCTATCTCATAAGCCATGAGATTTTCCATTAGCTCTTCTAGAGTGATTGTCTTCATGTTGTGTGCTTCTCGAATGGCGGTGGTCTTTCCTTTCCATTCTGCTTGAAGCGATCGAACAATCTTCATCACCTGATCATATTCAGGAATTTTCTTTCCTAATCATGCAAGCTCATTAGTGATGTTAGTGAATCGAGTATTGACTTCACTAATACTCTCTCCTTCTTCCATTTTATAACTTTCAAATTTAGAATGCAACATTGATTCTAGATTCTTTTACCTTTTCTATACGTTCATGACTTACCTCAAGAGTATGCCATATTTGGTGTGCTGTTATACATTGCGATACTTAGTTGAACTCGGTACCTGTTAGTGCACAAAATAATTAATTCATTGCGTTTGCATTAAGATTGCCTCTCTTTTTTTCATCGGCAGTCCAATTTTCCATTTCTGCTTCAGGTTGCGTGTATTTGTTCTTGGTGATGGTCCATATAGCAATATCCACAGACTGTAGATGGATCATCATTCGAATCTTCCAGTTTGCATAGTTTGTTCCATAGAACAATGGTGGACACTGAGTATTGAGTCCTTCGGAGTGGTGAGATGTTGATGCCATCGCCTTTAAATCCAAGCTCTGATACCGATTGTGGGATCCTATTGATGGCAAACAATACTAGAAGGAGGATTGAATAGGGTTGTTAACAAATAATAAGCTCTTTAGCGTAATAAAAAAAATCCTTCTATGAGTTGGCTAAGTCTCAAATCGAGTTGCCTCAATTTGTACTTAATTAACAATATAATATGCTTGAATGTAAGTTTGCAGCGGTAATAAAATAGTTCAAGCAACAATAAGAAAGGTGTCAGAGAGAAATGATCACTTCGCAGACACATAGACTTTATTCTGGTTCCCCACCCTGGGTACGTCTAATCCCCGACCACCTTCGGGATTTAATCCATTATTGCAACAAGCAATACATGTACCTAGCTTCCCTCTCTGGGAATTTCCACGCACTCACCTAGTTACAACCAACTAGGATTTCCAACACCAATTTTCCTTATAACTCGGGAATTACAAAAATCAAGTCGTCTCCAAAGACTTTCACAAAAGATTTGAAAAGGAGTACACGATTTCCTATAAGCCAATAGTATATAAGTGTGAAACATGGCTTAAGATCTGAAACTTTTGATCAAATGAATGATATAAGTAAAGCACAATTTGATCAAAAAGTTGTCTTGAAAATTGATCTACCAAAACTGAGCACTTGGGCCTTTAAAGATCAAATATTCAAGATTTTAATCTTTGAAAAAGATATGAATTTAAGACACAAAGAATAAAACCAATAGTCTTGTGATTTGAATCTCAAAGAAGAAAGATTTTAGCTTAGAGATCAAATAAAACAAGTACTATTGAAAGGCTAAAATGAAATAAAAAATTATCTTAAAAAATTTAGCACAAGAATTAAAGCAATAGCCTTTTAAAATAATGGAGAGCAAAAAATCGAGCTTTGAGCACTTTGAGCAATAGAGAGATTTCTTTTAAATAAGAATTGTTGTGTATAAAACTTCTAAATCCCCAGCTATTTATAGAGAAATAATAGCATAAAATCTGCTCAAAAATAGCTTAAAATCAGCTCCAAAAGTCCACTACAATGGCTAGCTAACGGCGAGCAAAAATCAAGGCAGATTTCCAAATCTGTCTTTAGTTAACCCAGATAGTCGGCTATCTCTCCAGATAGTCGGCTATCTCTTCCAGATAGTCAGCCACTTTGGAAACATCCCTGACAGAAATAGTCTGCTATTATTTTGACAGAGAGTTTGGAGAAAATCCCTGACAGAAATAGTTGGCTCTTAGACTATAATAGTCGGATATTTTTGGAAACATCAATTTTTATACTTAATGATACTTCAAAAATAATTTATAAAAATTATATTAGAGAAATATATCAAGTAATATATTTTAAAATCATTTTTCAAAGAATTTTGCATACGTGTGTGTGTGATATATACTATGGCTTTATATTTCTAAGTAATTACCCACACAAACATAACTTTAGCTCTTCATTCTTCATTCTTTATCTTGAGCTAACTTCTCTTTTTCTCAAACCTTCATTATTCACGATTCAAGGCCTTCATATACTTCGGTTTGTAGCTTTCTTGATCATGACTCTAAGTCTTTCAATTTGCTTCACGATGGCTTTGTTCTCCATATCTATAAAATAATCTATATACACTTGAAATGAAACCATGAGTACCCATATCACGTATGCACATCATCAAAATCCATTAGGGTGGGTCTCAATATCCCAACGGACCCTTATTGGCACTCTGTTATTGCAGGGCATGAACAATTGTCTTGGATCGACACTGCTCGTCTCCTACCGACTGATGAAGCACTTTCTACGGAGATGCAGGGAGCGGTGTTGCTGGTATCCAAGGACACCGGTAGAGACATCGCTCTGAAGCAGCCACTTGAGGAGTGGAAAGAGCAGATTGAACAGCTGTCTCCACCACTGTATATTCAGGATTTGCCATTTGATTACGGTGTGTCCACTCCAGTAGTGTAGATAAATAAATAAAGTTTTATATTTTTTATCGTTTTATTAGTATGTTTTACTTTCATATATTCTTTTGCTTTGGATAATCCTATACTCACTTAACATTGAGAATAATGTATCTTTAAGTTGAGGCGAGAGTATTAGGTAGCTTAGTATGGAGAATTATTTGCTTGCTTTAGTTCTATTTTGCTTTTAAAAAAATTTTATTGCAACATCACCAATTATATTACATGCATATCTTATTTTCCTCCAACCTAGCTAATAGCTTATTACTTAGTCTGTTGTGCATGCATGTGGGAATTTTTTCGGAATATATATGTTCAAAACTTTTAATGTGGTCATAACGTAATTTAGACTAGCTTTTCTCGTAATTTGATGTGGTAATTTGACATGTGTGATATGGGTGCATAAATTTCATGATATGAGCTCTCGAAACAACTTAAGATTAGTTTATATAATTTTGTGAGATGCATAATTCATTTGTAGGCAAATTGACTTGAATTGTTAGTAATCTTCATGGGTTTGACTATTAGCATTTGTTGAATTTAGTACTAATGAGTGTGTATGATTCGCTAAGTCATGATATAAAAAATGATGATAAAAAATGAATAAAATGCATTGTTCTTCTTACTTTTGTTAAGTAGCCGGCTCTTCGTGCCTCAGGAAGCATTGAAGATTTGCGTTGAAAAAACGGAGTTTGGAAGAGTGCTTAAAAGAATACGTGAAATTTAGGTGGTTTGAGTTAGTTGGTCCGAGGGGACCTTCTTGGCCTAATGCCCTAAAATAACTTGATTTGGGTGTCTTTGACCCAACACTCGCTACATGGACCATCCTAAATTTTCCCACACAAAATAAAGAAAGGGGAATATAACCATGATTTAGCATGTCATCACCTGTGAGTTAGGGAAAATGAAACGTTTGTGAATGCCAATATCCGTAGAAGATTCATGAAACTAGGATATGTCACTTTGATATGCTTATGAGGAATGCATGTTCTCGATTTGTATAATAGCTGATTGTATGATTGGATAGAGATAATGCCATGACATATGCCCTTATGCATAAATGTTTCATATTATATATCTGATTATATTGAAAAGTTATTTTATTCGGTGTGTCATAGCCATGTTATAAAATTTTGATATGCTTATTGTTTATTCTGAAAAAACACTTATTTTGCTAAGGACTAGCAAAAAGCTAGTTGGGGGTGCGATTAGGAGTGAATATTGCATATAATGCCCCTTAATTATCGTCATTTTGTGCATATACATATTCATTTTAGCTCCAATATATGCATAATAATGATAGCATTAGATTTGGGAGATCATTCTTTATTTATGTGTAAAATACCATTTTTATTGTTCTTATATGTTTTCTCATAGTTTTCATGTGAAGAGGAACACCTCATGAGTCCAACACATATTTTTACAGATTTTTTGGAGCTCGGAGCAACCCTCTAGAATTTCTGGAAGAAAACAATTGAAGAGTCTTTAGCCTAATTACAGCCATGTGTTACACTCCACACTGGCATCCCATGTGAGAGCAGCTCACACGGTCATGTGCATCATCGCATATAGCCATGTGATGATTGAATCCAATAAGCCCAAGCAACAGAGCAACTCCACTTAAAAGGCCATGTCGAGCTGTGACACGACCGTGCCAGACCGCAAGCAGCATAAACAGAATCTGGGGGACAGTGAAGCACTCAGTTACACGACCGTGTTGTTGGATCTGGATCTAAGCCTAGAGGGGGGTATGAATAGGCAAATAAAAAATCTCACGAACACATGCTATTATTCAGCAATCACAGACAGTTATAATCAGATGTAGATAATCACAGAGTGCACAGAGAATTTATCCTGGTTCAGTCGTACCCACGACATACTCCAGTCCCAAAGCAGATACTAGCATTAATATGTTACTTTTATACAACTACAATGAGCTACAAGCACCCACTCAATTCTCAACTAGTTCGTACCACACTCCCAAAGTGAATAATGTTGGGATATTGAGACCCAACCCAGTGGATTTTGATGATGTGCACAAAGTGATATATGTACTAATATGTTTAATTCAAGTGTGTATATGCATTGATAAATTATTCTATAGTCATGAAGTTTAAATGCATTGAAAAGATAAATGAAGGACTTAGAAGCCATGATCAGAAGTCTACTTACGAGCAAGAAATGAAGCATATGATGGCTCAACAATATGAAGCATATGGAGACTTAAGATCAAGATAAGATGGCTCAAGTCAAAGATCGAAGAACGGGAGCTAAAGATGTGTGTATTAGTAAGTTGTGTATTTAGAATGTAAAAGCCAAATGAATATTCTATATACACACACACAATGATTTTCGAAAATGTTTTTAAACTTGTTTTAAACTTATTTGAGAGCATACTTTTCATAGAAGCTAAGTTTCAACTTGTAGTAAATTACAAACA
Organism: Scilla litardierei; assembly: GCA_030789695.1. NCBI lineage: Eukaryota > Viridiplantae > Streptophyta > Magnoliopsida > Asparagales > Asparagaceae > Scilla > Scilla litardierei. The sequence continues at coordinate 51,559,417 of CM061134.1, forward strand.
TCCAGTAGTAGTTCTCTACCCTGATTTCTGCCTTCTCACTGAAAAGATACTCTGGGAGTCGACTACCAATATTAGGGAGTCGACTACAAGTGTAACAGATTTTCTCAGAAACTACTCTGGGAGTCGACTACCAACCTTAGGGAGTCGACTACCAGCTGTGCGAATTGGCTTCCTTGATTGCCTCTCCCACTTATTATTTGCTTGATTTTTGGGATGAAGTCAAATCATTTTGAAATTCAAAATCCTCTCTTAAACACCATAAATAGAGAACCATATGAGAACATTTTTCCTAAGAAATTCATTCTTGAGCAAAGTTATAATTCTGTCAAAAAGTTCTCAAAGTTCTCAAGCTCTTAAAGTTCTTCAGATTTTCTAAAGGCTAAGTTTTTTTTAATTCTTTTGTGCTTAATTTCTCAATTATTTTCTCTGATCATTTCTAGCCTTTATAACTTGGTTTGATCTCCAAAGCTCATAGCTTTTCTTCTTGAGATTCAAACATCAAGTTTTTCTTTTTGATCTTTGTGTTCTTAACTTTTATATTTCTTTCAAAGATCAAAATCTTGATCATTGATCTCTAAAGCCCAAGTGCATATTTTAGAAGATCATTTTCAAGACAACCTTTTTCGAATTACTTGTTTTTGATCTCCAAAGCTAAAATCTTTTTATATTGAGATTCAAAATACAAGTCTTTCTTTTTAATCTTTGTGTTTTATAATTATATTCTTTCAAAGATTAAAAAGACTTGATCTTTGATCTCTAAAAGCCCACGTGCATATTTTTAGAAGATAAATTTTCAAGATAACTCCTTTGATCAAATTTGTGCTCATCTATATCATTTAATTTGATCAAGAGTTTTCCGATTTTCTTTAAGCCACATATACACAAATATATTCTTTTGGCTTTAGGAAATCTTGTAATTAATTTCATATTTGTTGCAAATCTTTGAAGAAGACTTTGAATTGTAAATTCCCGTGTTATAAGGGAATAGTGGAAATCCTAGACAAGTCTAGGTAGTCGGAAATCCTAGACAAGTCTAGGTGGTTGGAAATCCTGGTCAAGGCTAAGTGTTTGGGAAATCCTAACGAGTGAAGTTAGGTACTTGTATTTCTAAGGCAATAGTGGAAAATCTCGTACAGGATTGGTCGGGGACTGGACGTACCCAGGTTGCGGGGAACTAAGATAAAAATCGCTTGTCTCTGCGTTTGCTTTTCTTTGTTTGTTTAAATTATCTGTACAAGCATTCTTTTATTTATTTGTTAATATTATTATCTTTGTAATTCTTCATTTATATAATTACAAAGATCACCTTTTTAATTCCGCTGTGTAAAGTTCTACTTGTTTATAATCTTATTTGCTTATCTTTTAATATTAATTTGTTGATTAAGTGCTAAGTGTAGATCACTCTACTTGGTTTCTTAGGCAACATTGGAAGGGATAAAATTGTGTTATAAATAACATCGAAAAAGTTTATTAATTGTACAACACTATTCAACCCCCTTCTAGTGTTGTTTTACATCCACATGATCCAACACTTAGTATCAGATCAAGGTCAAAGGTGATGGCATCAACAACATTCTGTCCTCCCGAGTATAATATTCATAAACCACCAATCTTCGACGGCAACTTCTATTCTCAATGGCGAAGAAGAATGGAGATCTTCTTGGAGGCACAAGATCTAAAATACACGAGATTTCTTAGAGAACCATATGAGATGCCAATCATGTCGTAATCTCAATGGAATCCGGATCAAGAAGAAGCCTACTTCAGAAATATAAAGGTAATACATATAATTTATATTGTATTAACTGATAAGATGATAGATCTTGTAGAAGAGGCAGATACCGCACACCAAATCCTCAACATATTGAACGAAAGATTCGGATCTAATTCAAATTTGATTCAATCATCCATGGAGACAATCAAATCTAATAATGAAGAGTTTAGAGAAGAAATATGCATGATGGCTCGTCAAGACGACAAAAATGAGGTTAGTGATTCCAGTTCCGATGAGGAAAATGATTTTGATATTGCTAGTGCATATGAAAATCTCTATAGAGAATATGAAAGATTGAAAAAGAAATATAAAAGGTTAGATAATAAATACAATGCTTTGCATGATGACCATAATGATTTATCTAAGAAACATGATAGTTTATTGGATGATTATAATGATTTGAAAAATGATTGTAGTAATATTTCATTACATGATCATAGTTCCTTGAAGGCAAAATATGATGCATTATTGATTGATAATGATTTATTAAAAAATGAACATGCTTTGTATGATTCTTGTTTAAATAATAAGATAGATTCACTTGCAAATATTATTGCTTCTAGCCGTATAAAACATGAAGAATTAATTGCAAAATTTGATTGTATCAAGAATAATTCTATTTCTTCTTGTTCTTATACTCCTAGAAATGTTGTTAATAGATCTACTCATGCTCAAGCTTCTACATCTAAAGATATGAGTAGAAATATAAACGTTGTGCATGCCAATGTTAAAAAGTATGCTTTTATGTATGATAAAAATGCTAGACACAATAATGTACGGCATGCTTCACATGATCCACATGTTATACATAATGCACACTGTTACGCCTATTTGACCGAGACCCAAAAGACACGAGCCCAGGAGCCCGACTACTGGTCGAGAGCCCATCTGCATCCTCAAGCCCATTCTACAAAGGCCCTATAGGGGATCTTCTCGAATGTCGATCCGACCCGTCCCCGATAACCCGCTGGTCACTCGCCCACTCCTGCGATAACCGCTCCCCCGGACGCGCGACCACTAAATGGCGGTAATGGGGAGGTGCTGGCATGGCGAAGAGAGCGGCGGCGAGGGGGCGGATTGATGGGGCACGATCGAGGGCGGGCGTGGGACGTGGGCCAGAGGCAATCACGCCGGGAGCTCTATAAACGGGCTAGGAAGACGACGAAGAAAGGGGACCGCATCTGAGGTATCAAAAACCGATGGTACTCCATCAACGACCTAGCTCCCCCATCCTATCTCCTTCCTCCCCCGCTCGCGCCGTGAGACGCCGTTCCGATCTCCTCACGAGTCGAACCGTCTCCGCCGGGCCTCCTCTTTCAGATCTCTATCTGACTTAGGCATCGGAGGGGATTTGGCCGGAACCTAGGTCCGGCCCCCTGACGAGCGTTCTCGTCTACGCAGGTGGACAGCTGATCAACGGGCCGAGGCTCCCCCTCGCCCCTCTCCAACCTCACAGTCAATTGGATGAGTGAGGCTTACCCTCACCGTCCGTCAGGCGAGGCCGAGCGCATCCTACCGAGGCCGAGCGTCTCGACCCGGGCCGAGGCTTCCCCTCGCCCCTCGCCGAACACGCATCTAGCTGGGCGACTGAGGCTACCCCTCGTCGTCCTACCTCCGAGGCCGTGCTCGTCTGTCCGAGGCCGAGCGTCTCAACCAGGGCCGAGGCTTCCCCTCGCCCCATCTGCACCGATTCGAAGCCCCCGAGGGACCCAAGCGGGCCCCTTGACCACGTTGACCGGGTTCTCCACGGTCAACGCTTTGTAGTGAGAAAACACTCTGAAACATCTGGTGCCGTCTGTGGGAACGAAAACCGTCCCACGAAGCAGCAAACCATGCCAACAATGGCGCGAGCCAGCAACGGAAGGAAGCGCATGCCCCCCATCCCGGAGGAGGGGAATGGCGCATCAAACGGCAACCCCGAGGACGCGCCTGTCGGCGGCCACCCCGCCCTCTCAACCGAAGAGACCGGCGGCTCAGAACTGGCCACGCAGGGACAGCTCCGCGCCCTGGCTCAGGAGACCAACGCGAGCCTCCAGACGTTGGTCGCGACGGTACAGCAGCTCGTCGGCCCTGCGCCGTCCAACGGAGGCACGTTGGACGATAGCCATCGATGGGCGGGGGGTCCCCCGCACTTGCGGTCCACCGTGGTCGACGACCACGGGACCCAGAAACCGAACATGGAGCGTCGGTTCACGCTGTCCGGCTCTCGTCAGGCGAGGTCACGCGCCTCCTCCCCTTATCGTGAAAGGAGCCGAAGAGAAACCGAAGGGACGGAGGGTGAATCGATGAAGGCATCCTCACGTCAGTCACGGTCGTCCCGCCGCAGGAGAAGCGAACGACACCACTCGAGAGACCGATCACGACGGAGCAGGAGCTCCCGCAGGAGGAGTCGGGAGCATCGGGTCAGCCCGACCCCCAGCGTGGCGAGGGCCGTGGAGCCAGCCCCGCCGGCGCCTGTGCTTCCTCCACCCCCGATCGAGCCAGAGGCAGGCGACTGCCGCATCCCCGGGGGCATCCACGGAGACCGGTGCCCCTTATCACGGAGAATAACCGACACACGGGTCCCCTCTCGATTCAGGATCCTGGTGCTGGGAAAGTACGATGGGATAGGGGACCCGGGACACCACGTGATGGACTACGAGGGGGACATGTCCTTCCAGGGAGCCGACGATGACCTGCTTTGTCGGGGCTTCTATTCTACTCTCAGGGGAGCGGCGAGGACCTGGTACCACAGCCTGCCCGGCCGCTACATCGACAGCTTTGAGGAACTCACCCAGTTGTTCTGCAAACAGTTCATGGCGGGGAGGCAGATCAAGCCTGGTGCTGAACACCTGTTCAACATAGTACAAGGCCCGGCCGAGCCGCTCCGACAGTTCATGCGCCGCTTCAATGCGGAAAGGCTGAACGTGAACAGCCCTCCTGACCTGGTGGTCCAGAAGGCCCTTAAGAAAGGGCTTCGCCACAGAGGCCTCAAGAAGTCCCTGCACAACGATCCCCCGAAGGACCTCCCCGGGATCATGGCGAGGGCCGAACGCTTCATGCTGACCGAGGAGGCCTTGGCCGAGGATGCAGGAAAAGCCACTCGAGGGACCAAGCGCGGCGACGGCGGATGAGGCAGCCCCGAAGGGTACCGGACCGAGAAGAGGCCGAGGAACCGACAGCGGGGAGAAAGCGCGAGGGACACCACCCCAGATGCCGTCCTCACCCAAGTACAGAAGGAAGAGCGAGCTGATCGCCCCCCACTGAAGGCTAAAAGAGGTGGGAAGAACAGGGAGAAGTACTGCAAGTACCATAAGGATGATGGCCATGACACTGAAGACTGCTGGCATTTGAAGAAGGACATTGAGAAGCTGATGAGCCGGGGGCATGCCAGGAACCAGGCCGATGAGCCGGCCCACGGAGAAGGGACCTCCACGCAGCCAGACAAGGGGAAGAAGATCAACACCGTCCAAGGTCCCCTCCGCATCATAGAGTGAGCGGGCGATGTCTCTCCCCCCGGTTGTAGCCTAGTAAGAGGGAGTTATCTAGGCTTACATCCCTCTGTCTAGCTTCATTTCCTTTTTTCCTTTTCCTCCAAATGTACCGGTCCGACAAGACTCTTGAGAGTACAAATGCATTCCCTTTTTGTCTTTTCTTAAATCCCCGACGGAGTTGACATGTCACCAATAGCGCAAAAGGATGGAGACCGCCGCCTCGCTGGAGGAGGAAGAAGAGCTTTGCCCTCGTCGACCGACCCCAGCGCTCATAAGCCTGGGGCAGTTCCCCCAGCAGGCACGGACACCGACCGGTCCTAAGCCGAGGAGCTTTGCCCTCGCCGACCGACTCCTGCGCTCATAAGTCTGGGGCAGTTCCCCCAGCAGGCACGGATGCCGACCGGTCCTAAGCCGAGGAGCCTCGCCCTCGCCGACCGACCCCAGCGCTCATAAGTCTGGGGGCAATCCTCCCAGCCAACGCGAACACCGACCGGTCCTAAGCCGAGGAGCTTTGCCCTCGCCGACCGACTCCTACGCTCATAAGCCTGGGGCAGTTCCCCCAGCAGGCACGGACGCCGACCGGTCCTAAGCCGAGGAGCTTTGCCCTCGCCGACCAACTCCTGCGCTCATAAGTCTGGGGGCAATTCCCCCAGCCAGCACGAACGACGACCAGCTCTAAGTCGAGGGACCTTGCCCTCGCAGACCAACTCCTGCGCTCGTAAGTCTGGGGCAGTTCCCCCAGCAGAGGCGAACGTCATCCAATCCTAGGCCAAGAACGAGGCAGCAACGCAAAATACACGAGGAGTCCGAGTAAGTCAATTTCGTTTATAATAGTTAACCGGGGTACAAAAACGTGTCATATTTACAGGGAATCAAGGCGAAGGAAACACTCTACAAATAATCCACTCACGACGAATGACAGAGTTCTTCACCTACAGAAGCTAGACCGACACCGACAGAGCAAAATTGGTTGACAAAAGACCCAAAGTAGTTAGCCCAAGCTAGCGGCCATGCAACCAACAATTATTGGCCACGGAGTCGATAACGAAGCCGAAGGAGATAGCGGGGGCCAGGGATCCATTTCAAGTAGACTGGCCCAAAGCGAAGCGGATGCTTAAAAATTTGAGGATAAGGCCGAGAGGGACGGCTTAGGGAGCCCGAGCTCGGGAGGACACATCCTCGGGCACTTCGCCCTGCTCGGAGCGAGGGGGATCGACCGGCGGAGGGGCTTGCCGAACACGCTCCGCACACTCCCGGAAGGAAGACTGGACGACTTCGACGATCCGAGGGGCGATGAGGTCTTCATACTTACCGAAGGCCTCCCTGAGAACCTCGAAGATCCTCTTCCCCAGGGTCTCGACGACGCCCTTCTCCACCTCCTCGGCAAGCCGCATCACCTGGCGCCGATCCGACAGTTCCCTCTGAAGCTCCTCCCTCTCCAGGCGGAACGACTCCGCCGCTTCCTCAGCCGACTGCAGGGCGTCCTCCAACTTTCCCCGGAGATCACCCACTCGTCCCTCCAGCTTGGTCACGCGAAGCTGGAGATGCCGGGACTCCATCTGGGCCTTCACCATCGCTACCTCCGCCGCCCCGGCTCGCTCTTGGGCCCTCATGGAGGACTCCTCCAGCTTGCTCAAGTGGACGACTCGCCGCTGCAACTCCACGGCGAGCGTGGAACCCTGGAAGACGGGACATGAGCTAAGAGGAGAGTGAAGGAAAAGAAAGGACTGCAAGATAGCCGAACCTGTTGAAGGGCCCAAACCAAAGAATCCGACACCTTGTCAGTGGGAATCTTTTCGAGGGTGCTGCGGTCCCGGGGAAAGACGGAGCTCTCGGCCACCTGCTGGGATAGGGCCCGGTCGACGAACACCGAACTCCCGGGAGCGACATCGAGGGAAGCCATATGGCCCGCCAAAAGAGCTCTGATTCCTGGAGACGGAAGCGGGGATGCGGCGTCGGGGTGGTTGTCAGGGCTACCTGAAGGTCCCCGGTGGTGGCTGCAGGGGGCACGGAATAGGCCGGGCTGGAGGGCTCCACATCCTCCTTCCTCTTCTTCCCTCCATGAGGCTCCACGGGCGACGAAGGGGAGCGCTTCCGCCTTGCCTCGTCTCCACTCTCGAGGGCAGAAGGGGATGCCCCAGGGGCAGGAGGGACATCACCGGACCTGTCATTACCCCCCTCCTCTCGGGCTGAGGGGGCGGGTCCGGCCCTTACGACGCCCCCGGGGAGGAGATCGCCAGAAGAAGAGGCGGGAGGCGCGGCCACTACCTGGCCCACGGAGGGCTCGGCTCGACGCACCTCCTCCTCAACAGTCCGTCGAGGCGCCTTTCCGGAGGTACTGCCTCAGCTCCGAGCGGCTCCACGACGGATCAGCTCATCAACATCACGGATGAACTCGCGGCCTGCCATCCCTACAAAGGAAACCGAAATCAGGATGAGTCACAGGGCGATTCGAAGATGAAACAGCGACCTACCCGGAGACCACAAGACAGCCTTCAGGAGAGGTCGTCCAACAAAGGCCAGATGGACTTCGATTCCAAAGGAAGAGTCGACAGCAGTGCGGCGGATGCCTGATCAGCGTCAGAAAGGGCTAACAGCAGGCGAGGCTGGACGGACGCGCCCCAGCTTGTCAGAATCTGGGCATCACCCAAAAAGACCACAAAGACATAATCCGAGCTCCAATCCCCCGACCAGCGGGGTAGCCCGATCAGACATTCCCTCCTCGAACGGGCTCGGAGGTGCAGCCATGACCCCGGCCCGACCGTCTGGGCCTGGTAAAAGTGGAAGAGAAGGGGGAGAGACGGCTCCAGACCGCAGGTGCAGCAAAGCGTTACGAAGCCCGTCAGTACCGCGATCGAGCAAGGGGTGAACTGGCAAAGGGGCACCATGAGATACTCCATGACCTGGACAAGTAAGGGATTGAGCGGGAAACAAAGACCCAGGCGAAACATTTCGACGTAGACGCCGACTTCATTGCTCCTCGGAAGGCAAATCCGCTCGTCGACGAATGGAACTCGGACATCGTACGGGAAGCAGAGATACCTTTCCCGGATCTCCGTGACCGCCGAAGGAACGGTCCTCGACGGCGTACGGAGGATGGCCGGGGGCACGTTAAGACGCACTGTAGCCGACGCCACGTCATCACAGGCAAAGTCTGGGAATAGCTTCCCCTTCCCCTTATCCTGGAGGGGACGACTCCCGGAAGAGGAACCTGATCCCACTAGCCGGGGCCTGCCCCGCCTGGACTCTGGAGAATCCCTCGCCCCTCGGCCAGAACCACCTATCCTAAGAGCAGGCATAATACGAGAGCGAGAAAGGAAATTACCTTCTAACTAGTTTGAAGGAGGCGAAGAAGCGAGGGCGACGGGAGACTCCGAGTTATAGAAAGCCTAGAGCAATGGGAAGAGCAAGAAAGGAGAGGAGATCAACGCAGCTGGGGATCTTATATATCGGACGCAGGGACGAATTTGAAGCGCCTGACAATAACGCGTGGCAGGACTCGAAGAACCGGCGGCATTTCGAAATCGGCGCCAGGGGAAGTCCAATCGATCCGCCTCATCATGACCTACATTTATGACCACGCCTCGATTGAAGCGCCACTCGGAATCCCAGGAGGCACAGCGGTCGATCCGAGCAAGCCAAGGCTGATCGACCCCACCAAGGGCGGCTCACGAACCCCTCAGCTTCTCAACTGAAGACAACCCCACGAATGGTGGGGATAGGCTTGCAGCCACACGTGGCAGCATCAGAAGAGCGACGGCGCTTCGGAGCCCGCACTTTAAAAATATCGAGCGGGCCAACTCATGATGACGACTAATAAATGAGTCGGCATCGACTGGTGAGCTTGTCAAAATCGGCAGAAGTCACATCGGCCGAGCCGAACCGGCCGAGGCCGATCAACCCGACCGATGGGGGCAATTGTTACGCCTATTTGACCGAGACCCAAAAGACACGAGCCCAGGAGCCCGACTACTGGTCGAGAGCCCATCTGCATCCTCAAGCCCATTCTACAAAGGCCCTATAGGGGATCTTCTCGAATGTCAATCCGACCCGGCCCCGATAACCCGCTGGTCACTCGCCCACTCCTGCGATAACCGCTCCCCCGGACGCGCGACCACTAAATGGCGGTAATGGGGAGGTGCTGGCATGGCGAAGAGAGCGGCGGCGAGGGGGCGGATTGATGGGGCACGATCGAGGGCGGGCGTGGGACGTGGGCCAGAGGCAATCACGCTGGGAGCTCTATAAACGGGCTAGGAAGACGAAGAAGAAAGGGGACCGCATCTGAGGTATCAAAAACCGAAGGTACTCCATCAACGACCTAGCTCCCCCATCCTATCTCCTTCCTCCCCCGCTCGCGCCGTGAGACGCCGTTCCGATCTCCTCACGAGTCGAACCGTCTCCACCGGGCCTCCTCTTTCAGATCTCTATCTGACTTAGGCATCGGAGGGGATTTGGCCGGAACCTAGGTCCGGCCCCCTGACGAGCGTTCTCGTCTACGCAGGTGGACAGCTGATCAACGGGCCGAGGCTCTCCCTCGCCCCTCTCCAACCTCACAGTCAACTGGACGAGTGAGGCTTACCCTCACCGTCCGTCAGGCGAGGCCGAGCGCATCCTACCGAGGCCGAGCGTCTCGACCCGGGCCGAGGCTTCCCCTCGCCCCTCGTCGAACACGCATCTAGCTGGGCGACTGAGGCTACCCCTCGTCGTCCTACCTCCAAGGCCGTGCTCGTCTGTCCGAGGCCGAGCGTCTCAACCAGGGCCGAGGCTTCCCCTCGCCCCATCTGCACCGATTCGAAGCCCCCGAGGGACCCAAGCGGGCCCCTTGACCACGTTGACCGGGTTCTCCACGGTCAACGCTTTGTAGTGAGAAAACACTCTGAAACACACACAATAAACCCCATGTTATATCCTATAATACAGCACACAAAAATGTTGTACACAATGCACATCAAAGATCACATTTTGTACACAAACCGCACAATGTACACAATGATAGAAATAATATGATATATGTGCCTAAACACTTAGGCTTGCATGATAACAATATTTATGTTCATAATTTGATTAGAAGTATGCATGGATTTTATAATGATTCATTTGTGCATAGGAAATCAAATTCAAATCGAATTTGGGTTCCTAATGGATAGTTTTATCTGAACCTTTGATTTCGGGTATCCATGTTCTTACATGATTATTCTGCTGATACCCTTGTATAAAATGATGAAATATATGTTTTTTAAAATCTATCATGTATATGTATTCATGACTATAATTTCTTCTTGTTGATATTTGAACTATAAAATATAATTAAGTATAATTGAATATAATGTTATATTCTTTGATGAAGGAATTAAATATGATTTATGACTAACCCTAAGGACCTTAAAAATTACGGGTACCAAAATTATTATTTTTCAGGTAATATTTACAAAGTGGAGCCAACCCCGTCAATGCCTTGATTTTCAAAAAATGTCACTCAAAGAAGGAGATTGACATTTGATATGCTCATTTGTAGGGGGGCTAAAAGTTGTACATATGAAAATTTATTTATGAAACACATGCGATATGTTTATTAGTCCAACACATGATTTTTTTCAACACTTGGTAACATATGTACTAGATTTAATTGATGACATTAAAAAAGCTTAATTTTTTTTCAACATAAGAGATCGTATAAATGATATATTTTATCACATACTTATGGCACATCATCTCTAGTATACGAATTACCAAGCTATGCTATTATGTCACACAAATTGATTAATTTATGGATTTATTTCTGTGTGCCTCATTATTATATCTTGTTTGAAGAAAATAGTTAGTTGACATAACTGAGCCTACTCCTTATTGAATATCAACTACTCGTATGATATTATTAATGCTCAATTGTAACATTTGATGCATCTCAATGCTCATGCTATTATTTAGATATCCATTTCAATACTTGGTACTATCTTGGATATTTTTTGTCACACATTGTTACTATGTAAAAATTATTAATTGATGTATATTTGATGATTCATTTTTTCGTACTCATAGAAATCATCACATTTCAATATATTTGATGTCCATATTATTTATGATAACATTCTTGAATAAATTGTGCATTTGATAAGTTGGAATATGGTATAATAAAATTATGGACTAATCATGACATATTCCTAAAATGCTAAGACATGCATACGTTAATATGTGACATCCTTGAAAATATTTTGAGTTAAGCTTATTTTGTGATATCTTGTTATATAACTCTTTTTGGATTTCATTGTTTAATAGTCACATATATGCTTGATTGCATTTATGATTGACATGCTCATACATCTATCGTAATGATTATTAGATACAGTGTCATAAAAATTCATGATAGAATTATTCTCTAAATGACACAACATGTTAAAATTTCACTTGTTCACATTTCTTGCTTATGCAATTCATTTTGTGAAATATGACCATTGATAACATATGAATCCATGCCTATTATTTTTTATCTATACATGGTATTGATATAACGCTTGGTATCATACTTTCTATTAAAATCAATGAATGCTTGGATATTTATTTATGACTCAAAAGATTTAAAAAAATTGCCATTGAGTCATCCTAAATGAATAACATTCCATTTGTTAATGGATAGCAAAAGATTATATTATACTTGGTTGTTATGCATTCTTTATGCATGATATTTGATTTTATTCATCATTAATATGTTTTATGTTAGAAATTGCATATTAGAATTGAATATTCTTATTAACTACAATTGTTGTTTTTGGATATATTCTATGTTTAAATGTTTCTTGCTTTTAATGCCAAAAGAGAAACACATCCATGAGATTAATGCATTATTATATGAGGAGCAAGTATGATTTCTTTTAATTCACACTTCAATTTATGTTAAATTGAAATATATGCATAAATGGGATATTGAGACATTTTATGTCATTCAATAATTGAATATTGCATGCTATGAATGTTTAAGACATGCTATTTATTAAATATCTCTTTCACATAGTATGCATATTATTCTCTCTATGTAATTTTTTCACACTTGGTGTCACGAATATTTTTAACAGTTGGATTATACTCATGTCACACTTTTTGATGTGACAAAGGGGGAGAAAAGTAAAATGCATATAAAATCATGGTTCATGGTAAAATGATATTGTATTGTTCCACACTTGAAAAAGAAATATAATATGAATATGTACACATTTCTTCTTATTGCTAACCAGCCTTAATGCAGGAGGAGTAACATCTCCATAGTAATCATGCTCATGCATTTCTGCAGAGGGAGCGTAAGTGATTTTATTTGTTGCCATATTATATTTTCAATATTTTATATCATTTGTTATCATCATCAAAAAGGGGAGAGTGTTGGGATATTGAGACCAATCCCAGTGGATTTTGATGATGTGCACAAAGTGATATGTGTACTAACATATTTAATTCAAGTGTGTATATGCATTGATCAATTATTCAATAGTCATGAAGTTCAAATGCATTGAAAAGATAAATGAAGGACTTAGAAGGCATGATCGGAATTCTACTTACGAGCCAAGAAATGAAGCATATGATGGCTCAACAATATGAAGCATATGGAGACTTAAGATCAAGATAAGATGGCTCAAGTCAAAGATCGAAGAATGGGAGCTAACGATGTGTGTATTAGTAAGTTGTGTATTTAGAATGTAAAAGCCAAATGAATATTCTATACACACACACACACAAAATGATTTTCGAAAATGTTTTTAAACTTGTTTTAAACTTATTTGAGAGCATACTTTTCATAGAAGCTAAGTTTCAACTTGTAGTCAACTACAAACACCCAGTAGTTCTCTACCCTGATTTGGCTTCCTTGATTGCCTCTCCCACTTATTATTTGCTTGATTTTTGGGATGAACTCAAATCATTTTGAAATTCAAAATCCTCTCTTAAACTCTATAAATAGAGAACCATATGAGAACATTTTTCCTAAGAAATTCATTCTTGAGCAAAGCTATAATTCTGTCAAAAAGTTCTCAAAGTTCTCAAGCTCTCAAAGTTCTTCAGATTTTCTAAAGGCTAAGTTTTTTTTAATTCTTTTGTTCTTAATTTGTCAATTATTTTCTCTGATCATTTCTAGCCTTTATAACTTGGTTTGATCTCCAAAGCTCATAGCTTTTCTTCTTGAGATTCAAACATCAAGTTTTTCTTTTTGATCTTTGTGTTCTTAACTTTTATATTTCTTTCAAAGATCAAAATCTTGATCGTTGATCTCTAAAGCCCAAGTGCATATTTTAGAAGATCATTTTCAAGACAACCTTTTTTGAATTACTTGTTTTGATCTCCAAAGCTAAAAGCTTTTTATATTGAGATTCAAAATACAAGTCTTTCTTTTTAATCTTTTTGTTTTATAATTATATTCTTTCAAAGATTAAAAAGACTTGATCTTGGATCTCTAAAAGCCCACGTGCATATTTTTAGAAGGTCAATTTTCAAGATAACTCCTTTGATCAAATTTGTGCTCATCTATATCATTTAATTTGATCAAGAGTTTTCCGATTTTTTAAGCCACATATACACAAATATATTCTTTTGGCTTTAGAAAATCTTGTAATTAATTTCATATTTGTTGCAAGTCTTTGAAGAAGACTTTGAATTGTAAATTTCCGTGTTATAAGGGAATAGTGGAAATCCTAGACAAGTATAGGTGGTCGGAAATCCTAAACAAGTCTAGGTGGTTGGAAATCCTGGTCAAGGCTAAGTGTTTAGAAAATCCTAACGAGTGAAGTTAGGTACTTGTATTGCTAAGGCAATAGTGGAAAATCTCGTATCAGATTGGTCGGGGACTGGACGTACCTAGGTTGCGGGGAACCAGGATAAAAATTGCTTGTCTCTACGTTTGCTTTTCTGTGTTCGTTTAAATTATATGTACAAGCATTCTTTTATTTATTTGTTAATATTATTATCTTTGTAATTCTTCATTTATATAATTACAAAGATCACCTTTTTAATTCCGATGTGTAAAGTTCTACTTGTTTGTAATCTTATTTGCTTATCTTTTTATATTAACTTGTTGATTAAGAACCAAGCGTAGATCACTCTACTTGGTTTCTTAGGCAACATTGGAAGGGATAAAATTGTGTTATAAAAAACATCGAAAAATTTTATTAATTGTACAACACTATTCAACCACCCTTCTAGTGTTGTTTGCCATCCACATGATCCAACACATAACACTATCAACATAGTAAATGGTCTATCTTAATAAGCTCTAACTCGTCAAGACCCTCTTGTCTAGCACCAACTAGACAAGACCCTAAAAGTATCACAAATATTGTAAAGTTTTCATTACAAAGATCGCTACACGACTACACAAATATAATAATAAAGAGTTTATGAAATCTCAGTTTGTGTAGGCGTAGTTGTCTCAGTCAATCAACTAAGGTCAGACGTGATCTAGTCTCTGACTTAAGTCCCCCTTTTGGTCAGCAAGCTTGGATGGAATTGGATATTCCTCTGATGTTGCGGCAATGAACTCCCCTTTTGGATGTTGCAATAATGGATTCTCCTTGTTGGCTTGAGCAATGTGATGAGGATCCTTCCTTATGTAGTTACACAATGTAGATGCCCTCCTTGTTGGCTTAGGCAATGTGATGATGATCCTTCCTTGTGTAGTTGCGCAATGTAGATGCCCTCCTTGTTGGCTTGCGCAATGTGACGATGATCCTTCCTTTGTTTTGCGTGATGCTTGAAGCCTTGGTCAATTTTTGCGGCTTGTAGGAGACAACCCCTTGGAACTTGCAACTAGTTGATGTAGTGAAGATTGCGGCTTGGAGGCAATTGAAGAAGATTGCAGCTTGGAGGCAATTGAAGAAGATTGCGGCTGAAGGCAATTGAAGATGAGTTGCAGCTGCTCCCTGATGCGTGAGCTGCTTGTCCCTCCTTGTGATTGGAATGATGAAGTCAAGGATTGCGACTGGTAAGCTTGCTGCATTTGCTTGGCCTTAGGAGCTTGTGGCACTTGTTATTTGTTAATGGAGCTTGCAATATCAAAGATATGTTGAATGTGGGTCAGAAATTTGTGGCTTGGTCTTGATGGTATGTCGGAAGATGAGGCTTGAAACTCATTGTTGCATGGCTTCCAAAGCTTGGCTCTTGATCTTTGTGGTTGTCGCATCAATTGATGATGGAGATGCTTGCGTGTAGGGATTTTTGCTATGAGGCTTTGCGGCAAGGAATAGGATGATGCTAGCTTGGGATGCTCTTTGGCCTTGGTAGAATTATGAACTTGCTGCAATAGAGATCAAACCCTAAAGATATTTCGGCAAGGGCAAGGGTTTTGAGATTGGGGATTGTATGTATTGGTTGACCTATATTTGTGTGTGCCGCATGATTTGTGTTCACTTTGATGAGGGCTTTTATAGAAGGATGGTGGAGAGTTTGTAGATCAGAAGGAATCAAATAGAATCCCCCAAACATAGGAATACAAATTCATATGGGATTTGAATTGATCTCAATTTGTATTCAAATTGAATTTGAATCGGAATAGGGATTTGAAATTAGCAACAATTGATATGAATCAATATTCAAATAATATTTGAATTGATCTCTCCTTATTTCCCTATCTTTGACCAAGTCCAATATGTGTAGCCATTATCTCCATCTCTTTGACCACGTCCACTTGGAATGAGTATAGCAATTTCTCCATCCATTTGACTAAGTCCTCCTTTGAAAATTTGCGAGCTCGCTATTCTTGAAAACACTTAGCACACATATCAAATCGTTTACACACGTTTGTTATCATCAAACACGAAGTCATCGATCGTTGTATCCAACTACATGTTGTATCCAACAATCTCCCCCTTTTGATGACGACAAACCAATATAAGATTTGAGTAATAACGATTCATATAATATCATCGTGACATGTGTGTGAAGTGTGATGACAGGGGATGTATGTAACAAGTATAACAATGATGTTCAAATATACAAGCATGCTCCCCCTATATTCATGCTCCCCCTTGAACATATATAACAACATATTTCACCAAGCACATGCATTCATTCATCATTCATTAATGCTCCCACTAAACCAATATTCATATATGCACATATAAGCATATATTCATATATTCATAAGCATTAAGCACAATACACATCAAATCTTTTCCAATATATTCTCGCCTGTATGTTATCATCAAAAGTGTATATACGAAATCAAATTCATACCACATGCAAAATAGTGAGCATTATAAATTACGACATACACTTGCATGCAAACATTCGTATAATAAGCAAGTCAAATTCAATAAAAATTATAACATAGATTTCACCACATTCGTGTAAGTGTGATGATTAAACATTGAAGCACATGAGGAGAACTTTCACGAAATTCAACAAAACCAATTCACATTTTCAATGTAACATGATATCACCTAGGATTCATTTTCCCCATCTCATCAAAAATAAGTTCAAGATACCACACC
This sequence comes from Scilla litardierei, assembly GCA_030789695.1. NCBI lineage: Eukaryota > Viridiplantae > Streptophyta > Magnoliopsida > Asparagales > Asparagaceae > Scilla > Scilla litardierei. The sequence continues at coordinate 51,576,129 of CM061134.1, forward strand.
CAAAACATGGCATATAAGGACTCTTAGATGTGGGGTGGTATTTCTTGACGAGTATAACACTAACGCTAAAGTTTACTCTTAAAGCTTATATTGGATACTTATGGGTAGTGTCATTGCCATGCATCGTATCCATTTTTCATACGGAGCTCTTTTCTTTCTTTTTCATTTATGCATTTTTTTTTCATTTTAATCCTTTTGTGCTTTATTTTTTATACACGGCAAGACACAACATATCCCTTAGATTTTCAGTTATTTTCCATCCTACATTCACTTTCCAATTTTCATAAAAGATGTCTCCAAATGTACAACAAAATTTAATGCTCGTGGAAGTGAAAGTGTAAGTGTAGAAATCATATTATTCAAATAATTGAACATGTCATGCCTATTTAGATAATCAAACATGCACATGAAGCCATAATAATAATACATTAATTTCTACATGGATATGATTATCATTCATTAATGCCACTTAAATGCTTCAAAAGAAAGATATACATTAAGCTCCATTTCTTTTTGCTTTTTGTGTTTTTTATTTTTTTATTTTTTATATAAAGAACTAAGCTAGCAAGCAAACAAACTAGCACACAAATAAAAAAAACAAGCACACAAAAAAAATGCTATGATGGTATGCATTAAGTTAAAAGTAGAAACCATACCTTCGCGTTGTCGTTTGGCTAAGGAACTAAAAAATGCGACGTCCAATTCATAGTTCCTTGCCGCTCCATCTTACCTACACAGAAGATGTTATGTGTGACCTTGAAATCCAACAAGGTCCACTCACGTTAGTCATCAAATTTCTAGGAACCCATATTTGCTTGAATTTAATGTTCTTGTTCCTATATTTGCAATAATAAGAGGTATGACCAACACAACCACATGTAAAGCACTTTGCAGGCATATTTCCAACCTTTGTTGTTTCAATGTGAACTTTTCTATATTTTGACTTTTCAACATTTTTAAAACCATATCCAAGTCCTCGCCTATTATTGCCATATATTTGGTTTCCAAGAATTATATCCAATGATTGTTTTCCCAGACGAAATTTCTTAATGGTCAATTCTAGGTTTGTGAATTTAGATTTCAAATGAGCATTTTCGTTCACAAGAAAAGTACATTTATTAATGAAAGCTTTCTTATTGTCCTCTTCATTCTTTTTTACAATTTCAGCTTTTTTTTAAATCAACCATTTTTTCTTAAAGCTCGTTATTTAGCATGCACATCTTTTTAATAAGCACTTTATTTTCAGTTTCAAGCTTAATCAATTTTCCTTTGTACATGCTAATATCATTTAACAAAGTAGGACAAATTAGGCATTCATCTTTTTCATGCAACCTAGATTTTTCCTTTTTTCAACTGATTAATAGTAGAATTACATGCAACAAGTTTATCTTTCAGTTCATTTATTTCATTAAACATGTCACAATTTTCTTGTTGTAGTTCACCATTATAATTTCTAAACTTCTCTAGAGTGGATTCAAGTTTTTCTACAGTTGATTCTAGGCTTTCTATTTTATCTTGCATTTCATTAATAGTACTCAGAAGTTGAGCTTTGGTTACCTTATCAAGCTTTTCCATTAAGCAAAGGGAGGTATGGACAGTCTCCTCAGGCTCATCCTCGCTATCATCGTCCCACATTACTGCTAAAGAATTCCTTTCTTCTCTGTAATGTTGTTCTTTGATTGTGGGCATTGGCTCATCAAATGTCCTTTCTTCCTGCATTTAAAACACATAATTTTATCATTTGTATTGTCACAAATATTTTTAGACATAGGAGCATCATGTTTATTTAAGAGAGCATTTCTTCCCTTTTGCTTCTTCCCTTTTTGTGTTATCTTTTCATTGCTACTGAGGGATTCCTTGCTTCCATAAGTAGTTTCCAAAGTGCTCCATATATCCTGCGCAGAAGAGCAATGTGAGATATGATCAAATATTTTTCTATCTAATTCACACAATAATATGTTCATTGCTCTAGCATTATAGCACACACATTTTTAGCATCCAAATTACTTTCAGGCTTAGAGATTATAGTATATCTGTTTTCAATAATGTACCAAGTATCAACATCTATGGATAATAAATAAACTTTCATCCTAGCCTTCCAGTAGATATAACCATGACCGCCAAATAGAGGAGGGTGATCTATAGGCATGCCATGAGCAAAAACTAAGTTTGGGGTATTCATGATTTCTAGACTAGATCCTCTAACCTGCTTTGATACCACTTGTTGGATCTGGATCTAAGCCTGGGGAGGGGGTGAATAGGCTAATAAAAAATCTCGGGAACAAAGGCAATTATTCAGTAATCACATGCAGTTATAATCAAATGTAGATAAGCAATCACAGAGTGCACATATGATTTACCCTGGTTCGGTTGCACCCACGACCTACTCCAGCCCCAAAGCAGAAACGAGCATTAGTATGTTACTTTTGTATAACTACAATGAGCTACGAGCACACACTCAACTCTCACCTAGTTCGTACAACACTCCCAAAGTGTACAACACTATCTACCTAGTAAATGCTCTATCTTGACAAGCTCCAACTCGTCAAGACCCTCTTGTCTAGCACCAACTAGACAAGACCCCAAAAGTATCACAAATATGGTAAAGTTTCCCCTACAAAGATCGCTACACTACTACACAAATATAATAATAAAGAGTTTAGGAAATCTCAGTTTGTGTAGGCGTAGTCGTCTCTGTCAATCAGCTCATGTCGTCTCTGACTCAAGTCCCCCTCTTGGTCAGCAAGCTTGGATGGAATTGGATATTTCTCTAAAGTTGCGGCAATGAACTTCCCTTTGGATGGTGCATCAATGGACTCTCCTTGTTGACGTGCGCAATATGATGATGATCCTTCCTTGTGTAGTTGCGCAATGTATATGCCCTCCTTGTTGGCTTGCGCAATGTGATGAGGATCCTTCCTTGTGTAGTTGCGCAATGTAGATGCCTTCTTTGTTGGCTTGCACAATGTGATGAAGATCCTTCCTTTGTTTTGCGTGATGCTTAAAGCTTTGGTCAATCTTTGCGGCTTGTAGGAGACAACCCCGTGGAACTTGCAGCTAGTTGATGTACGGAAGATTGCAGCTTGGAGGCAATTGAAGAAGATTGCGGCTGAAGGCAATTGAAGATGATTGCGGCTGAAGGCAATTGAAGATGAGTTACAGCTGGTCCCTGATGCGTGAGCTACTTGTCCCTCCTTGTGATTGGAATGATGAAGTCAAGGATTGCGGCTGATAAGCTTGCTTCCTTTGCTTGGCCTTAGGAGCTTGCGGCACTTGTTATTTGTCAAGGGAGATTGCAGCATCAAAGATTTGTTGAATGTGGGTCAGAAATTTGTGGCTTGGTCTTGATGGTATGCTGGAAGATGATGCTTGAAACTCCTTGTTACGTGGCTTCCAAATCTTGGCTCTTGATCTTTGTGGTTGCCGCATCAATTGATGATGGAGATGCTTGCGTGTAGGATTTTTGCTATGAGGCTTTGTGGCTAGGAATAAGATGATGCTACCTTGGGATGCTCTTTGGCCTTGGCAGAATTATGAACTTGCGGTAATAGAGATCAAAGCCTAAAAGATATTTCGGCATGGGCAAGGGTTTTGAGCTTGGGGATTGTATGTATTGGCTTCACCCTAGGCACAAGGATCTACTCTCTAATCATCATAATAAACAACAAAGAGAACAATGAAATAAACATCACCAATGCACGAAATATAAAGCAAGAGAAATGCAATTAAAAGAAAAATGCAAAGATTTAATACAAGATTTGAAATTAAAGAAGCTAACAATGCAATAAAAGAACAGCCCCAAAGGGAGGAGAAAACCCCTCGAAGAACTCTCCTCAAATTGCCCACACTCTTATAACCCCAAAACCCATCAGCGAATCGGGTCTGAAAAGCTGGAATTCAAAGTGACACGGCCGTGCTCGAATGCGGCATGACAGTGTTGTAAATTCATCTTCTGAAAACTGGATTTTGTAGTGACATGGCAGTGCTAAAAAGCCTGACTATGTCAAAATTCCAGCATTACAGCCCCGAATTCCAGAAATTATAATAAATCACCTCGATCTCTGGAAATTATAAATAAATATGTGTTGGAATCGTCACAACATGCACTATCAATTAAAAATAGTTCGGGGGAAAAAACTAGGGGATTGAGAGCAGAAATCCACTCTTTGCAACGCTATGGCTCTGTTTGCTCCTGAGGTTGACAAGGCTGTGTCGCAAAGTAGCACGACAATGTCGCCTTTGCTCCTAGCATCTCCAGGCAGCTCCGGTGACATGGCCATGTTGCACAGCCGTGTTGTCAGTCCTCGCTCTATTTTATTTAGGCACGGCCGTGTGGTACGGCCGTGCCGCTGGACTGCATCTCCTCCTCTGGGCTGATATAGTGACACTGCGGTGCGTATGCATACACGGCGTGTTGCCTGCATTTTAGCCCTTCCCTTCTCCCCTTGGCCTTCGACCTTCGATATTCTTCACCGCCTTTTCTCCATTTCTATACAAATCACCAATTTGCATCGTTTAAAGCATGAATTCTCTGAAATACACAAAACATACACCAAAAACATAAAATAGACAAAAGTAAGTTAAAATGGGCAAAATGGCGAGAATGATATGAAATAATCGTGGAAAACGTGGGGCAAAAGGGGCGGAAAAAGGTGCAAAAAATACGCCTAACACCTAGGTCGGTGAGAGCTAGGTTCAGTGCCCCATTAAGTAAGAAATCGTAATCAACAAAAGGCTTTGTTTGCCCCAGCTTGGCGTATCACATCCGAGTTGTTGGATTGAAGCCCGACCTAACTCCAAACTATCTTCGTAGATCTGCAACACAAGAAAATTGTCGAGGGGAGGGGGGTTGGATCTGGGTTCCGACCCAAAGCCCATCCAATGCTTAAGTCAGTGGATGACTATGAAATGCTCTGAGCAGCTAGGTCAGACCTATTGGGAGGTCGTCCAATCACGGTCTCATCGAGCTATGGAGGAAATATAAAGTGGAATCAGATATCTGTGAGTAGCAGAGTACCTGAGTGTTTAGTATGTCTTGAGAGATGCCCTTGTCTTGTCGCTGTTAAGGCTTCTTATAGATGATGGTTCATCTGAGTGTCGTTAACTAATAATGGCCTCCACTTAATGACGCCATTATTGTCCCTCTTTTGCGTTGTCATTCCTTAAAAAGAGAATAATGACCTACCATTTACTCCTGCCGCTGCTAACTAACCCCTTAGTATTCAGAAGCTTAACGGGTGGATGAGCTATCGCTTTGACTGTGTAAGTACATATCTTCATATATGTGCCTTTAAACTTTTGGGTTGAGGCAATATATTTATCTTGGACTCTTTTATTTGAGTAAATATTGTCTCCACTACGTTGACCGGCCAAATGTAGTAACTGTTGCGTATTAATTCCCCCGATTTGGTTTTGATGATGAACAAACATAAATATCGTGTACTAATTCTCTTTGAGCGCAATTATGGAGATCGTCGCTAATTTACTTTGTAGATCTCAAGCGACGTCTCAAGACTTCTTTAGAGCGCATGTTCGTTGTGCTTGAAGCTTCGTTGAAGCTCAAGGATTTGTCGATGAAGTCAAGAGCATCTGAACTCGTCATGTTGGAGCTTTGAAGACGCTTTATCTTGTTTATTCCTATGTCTTCTATCTTCGTTTTATTAAATGTTAATCCTTGAGTCTTACTTATTTAGTAACCCTCATGTCTATCTTATCTTATCCCTAAGAATGCCTTAGAAGCCATTAAATAGGGTTCTTTAGCTTATCATCTTTATCTTGGCTTTTTGTGCATCTTAGTTGGTTCAAGTAGAAGAACCAATCGATTAAATGACAATCTAATCAGTTGGAAATTCTTCTTGAACCGACTAGTCGTCTTTGAGATTCTTAGCCTAATCTCTATTGACCAACTAGTTGGTCCAAGAAGGTTCACCGACTGACTAGTTTCCAAACTAGTCGGTTAATGTTTCTTCTTAGACCGACTAGATTACTCTTCTTAATTTCACTCTATTCTCTATTTGAAACTAGTCGGTCCAAGAAGGTTCACCGACCGACTAGTTCTCCAACTAATCGGTCAGTGATCCTTCTTAGACCGATTAAGCTGTTTTAATTTTCCAGCCGTTGGAGACTTTATTTCCACGATTTTTGTGGATCTGTTTTGATTCTTTCCATATCTGTTTGATACTTTTCAAACATGGAAATTCCTCTATTATGAGAGGGATTTCAGATCTAATTTGAGAACTATCGATTATCGAATTTCAAGGCTCCCTCTCTCTCGAAAAAGTATCTCTCTCTCTTGTAGACCTAATTCTTCAAAGAGATCATAAGTTTTGGTGCGTTCATTCTCCTGAAAGATTCAAAGATCATCATCTTCATCATCCTAGCCATCTTCATCTGTTCATCTCAGTGGTGCTAGGGTTTCATGATCTTTTCTTCTCATCATCCTTCCTTGCCCTAATACCGTAAGTATCTGTCAAGGCATAGGAATTTGTGGTGAGTTCTTTATATTTCATTAAACTCTTTATTATAGTTTGCTCTCGGTTTGTGAGAGCTTCGTGATCCCGGTTTGTGGGAGTCACGATTCAATCTTTGTATTGATTTGTCTTGTAGTATTTTTTACAAGAGGTTTTTAGTGAAAGCTTGAGTTAGTGGATTCTAACTCAAGTAACCGGAAGGGATCCGGGTGTCTGGGACGTAGGATCACCGGGAACAATTCGGGGAGACTTGGGTGGATCCGAACCCATTACATCAGTTGTTTGCGTTGTGTTATTCTTGTTGTCACCTCTATTCCGCATTATTGTTTGTGTTTGCAAAATAATTAGGAATTATCCTCTTGATTATTTTAAAGTACTATTCACCCCCCCTCTAGTATTTGTGCAGTTGCTTCCAGGGTATTACATTTGGTATCACAGCTTGGTTCATAGCTATGATAAAAAACGACAACAAGGCCGTTCGACCACCTCCCGACTACAGCTCGTACAAGAATCGTGAAGGAGCCTCTTCAATGATCGAAGGATACTACTCAACCAGGCCTCATCACTTCAACGGTACCAACTATGGGTACTGAAAATGCCGGATGGAAACTTTCCTCCGGAGCGCATCACTTTGGAGAGCCACGTTAACGAAGTACGTTGAGCCCACTGAAGAAGACTTCACAAAGTGGAGTGCCGCGGAGGTCACCGCGGAGGTGAGCAATGCCAAGGCAATGAATGCCTTACAATGTGCACTGGAGCCTGAAGACTTCAACAAGATATGCACATGTAAGAGTGCGTATCAGATTTGGAATCAACTCCTCATCTTGCACTAGGGAACGAGCAGGGTAAAACACTCTAAACTCACTGTTGCTAACAAAGAATTCGAGTTATTTCACATGGAACAGGGTGAAAGAATTAAGGAGTACTATGTTCGCTTCGTGGATCTAACCAACGAATTGGAAGCTCTTGGGAAGACCTATACCCAAGAAGAGAAAGTCGCAAAGATCATTGACAGACTTCCTTCGAGTTGGAAAAAGCGAACCTACGCTATCGAGAAAGGTAATGATATGTCTAAGTATACCGTTGTTCAATTAATGGGTACCTTAATGTCTTATGAGGTACGAAAGGACATCAAGATCAAGATGGAGGACAAGATGAAGGAGTTATTGAGCAAGAAGAGCTGAAGAAAAAGGCAATTGCTTTCAAGGCCGCCCCTACCACACCTACCGATAGTGAAGAATCGGAAGCTGAGTAGGACATGGAATCTTTGGCCTCATGGCAAATAAGTTCAACCGGTTTTTTCCGAAAAGGTAACTTCAAGAACAAATCCAAAGTTGGTTCTACTAATGCTTCTTCTCCTTTGTGTTTCAAATGCAATAAGCCAGGACACATCAAGGTCGATTGTCCCCTCAACAAACAAAAGGAGAAATAAAAGGCACCTAAGTTCGACAAGTCAAGAAAGTACAAGAAGGAGTACAAGAAAGGGCTTGTTGGTACATTCACTGACTCTGAAGAGGACTCTTCAAGTGGTGAGTCAGATGAAGAACAAGTGGAGAAAGCACACATGTGCTTCCTGGCAAGAGAACAATCTGATCAAGAGACCGCTTCAGATGAAAGCGAGGATGAAGGTGAAGAGGTAACTATGGATGACCTTAGATTAGCTAATGAACAAATTTGGTCTAAGTATTCTAAGTTAGTGAATAGATATACTAAAACCAAAGATGAGCTAACTAGTCTTCTAACCACACCTAAACCTGTTATCACCAATAACGACACCGTTGTTGAATCCTTGAGAATTGAGATTGTAAATCTCAAATCTCAACTTGAGCATGTTAACATTGAGGATCCAGATGAACATGAGATAGCGAATTTGATTTCTCGAAACTCAACTTTGAGTATTGAGAATGAGAATCTCAAGTCACGTGTTTGTGAACTCACCATGCAAGTGTCTACTATGGATGCTAAAATACTCTCTCACTGAGAAATATGAGTTCACATTAGGCCGTGTTGAGAAATTCAACAAAGGCAAGGATCGTTTGGATGATATTTTTAATGACTTATTTCCGGCCAATCATCACATTGGGTTGGGATATAATAAGGAAAATCCATCCAAATCTTCCACCACCTTTGTACGGCCATCCTCCGATGCCTCAACTAGTGGAAGTAAACACCCCATGGGTAGTTCATCTTCCAATGGTACTTCCACTAAGTTCACATCCTCTTTTGGAAAGAAACCCACTTTGGGTGGACCTCCAAAGAAGAGTCATGCATTTATGTACACAAATACTATACCACGTAGGAACACACCTCCTACTCCAAATGTTCACACTTATGATGATTTTTATGCTCCACGTCCACGAGCACGTGCACATCAAGTGAGACACACTCATGCACATGTTCCCCCACATGCATATGTTCACCCTCATCATTATTACATGAATGATTACCATCATGCACCGTATCATATATTGCTACCACCATTTCATCATGTGCCGCATGCATATCCACGACATGCATACACTAGGCCACTTCCTAGTAGAACACATGCACCACGTAGAAATCAACAAAACGTGCATATTCCAATAGGAATAGGGCTCCCAAGACATTCTCTATTTGGGGCCCGAAGGACACTAGCGTGCATGGGAAACACGCCTATATAAACTCATATTTTATGGATGTTGTGCACAATGATGACTATATTGGGATGTCTAAGTCCAATTGGACTTGGCTTCCAAAGGTCTAATATTTTAGGACCCAATGACCTTGGGTACCATGATACAATGTTTCTATCTTCAGGTACTCAAGAAAAAGAAAAGGAGCAACAAATCTAAATCTAGCTCCAAGAACGGTTGGATACTTGATAGCGGGTGCTCAAAACACATGACTGGTAAAGCTCTGTTGCTATCCGAAGTGGTACCTATTGAAATGAAAACCGAGTGGTCTTTGGAGGCAACGAGAGTGGAACCATCATAGGTGTTGGAAAAGTTGGTAACCCTTCTAAACCCCTTATAAGTGATGTCTACCTTGTTAAAGGCTTAAATCACAATCTAATCTCTATAAGTCAACTTTGTGACAAGGGTTACAAAGTTAGCTTTGAGAAAGGAATGTGCCATATTTTAAGAACATATAATAATAGTTTGTTGTTCTCTGGCACACGCCATAAGGACTTATATATCTTAGATATTTCAAATTCACATGAACAATGTCTCATTGCCAACACAAGTGAGCAACACTTATGGCATAGACGTTTTGGTCATGCGAATTTCGGAACACTTTTCAAACTATCCAAGCTAGATTCTATAAAAGGATTTCCTACGCTTTCTTTTAAAAAGAAAAGCTTTTGCGACTCGTTTCAACGAGGCAAACTTCCAAAATCGTCATTCAAACCTACGAAAAGCATATCCTCTAAACGGCCTCTAGAGCTTTTACATCTAGATCTTTTTGGGCCAACTAGAGTTCCTCCATTAGGGAATGCCCGATATGGACTTGTCATCGTTGATGACTTTTCTAGATTTACTTGGGTATTTACTTTAGTCAATAAAAATGATGCTTTTGAAAACTTCACAGTATTTGCTAAGAAAGTACAAAATCTCATTGGAACCACCATTGTCACTATTCGTAGTGATCATGGAGGGAAATTTGAGAACGAGCCTTTCTCAAACTTCTGTGATGAGGTTGGTATTACTCACACCTTTTCTTTTCCTCACGCACCCCCTCAAAATGGTGTTGTTGAGAGAAAGAATAGGACGCTAGTGGAATGTGCTCGCACTATGCTTAATGATAGCCACCGTGGCCATCAATTTTGGGCAGAAGCGGTACATACCGCTTGCTATGTGTTTAATAGAATACTCTTGAGGCCCGGCACTAAACAAACTTGTTATGAATTGTTGTTTGGTAGGTTACCTCAAGTTAAACATTTTAGAGTTTTTGGTGCAAAATGTTTTATCAAGAACACGTATGGTAGTTTGGACAAATTTGATCCAAGATCCGATGAGGGGATATTTGTTGGGGATTCCTCCCGTAGCAAAGCCTACCGAATATACAACAAAATAACCTCAACGATCGAGGAATCACTTCATGAATCATTTAATGAAGAATTTGTCCCTACTAGAATTATCGATGACGATAACTCTATAGAAGTAATTTGTGATTCGGTCGATAAGTCTAATGCTATTGATTCTGTTGAAACTAACCTTACTAATGAATCTCTTGAGAATGTTCCAAGTGACCAGGGTGTTCCCAGAAAGCTTCCAAATGTTCGTGACCATCCTCATTAGCAAATTATTGGCAACATGGAAGATGGTGTCAAAACAAAGTCTCAAGTCAACTTCTTCGATCATTGTGCCTTTGTCTCGTCTATGGAGACAAAGAATATCAACGAGGTGTGCGAAGATAGTTCTTGGATTGTAGCCATGGAAGAGGAGCTCATTCAGTTTGAGAGGAATAAGGTCTGGGAGCTCGTTCTGTTGCCTTCGAAGAACCACAACGTTATAGGAACGAAGTGGGTTTTCAAGAACAAGACAGACGAGAACCAAAATGTCATCCAGAACAAAGCTCGGTTAGTTGCTCAAGGCTACAGACAAGAGGAAAATATCGATGTCGAGGAATCTTTTGCACCTGTAGCTAGCTTAGAATCTATTAGACTACTATTGTTATTTGCATGCCATAAAGATATCAAACTTTTTCAAATGGACGTAAAGAGTGCATTTTTAAACGGAGATGTCGTCGAGGAAGTATATGTTTCTCAACCTCCGGGTTTTATAAATGAAAAATTTCCAAATCACGTTTCAAACTTAAGAAAGCACTTTATGGTTTGAGACAAGCTCCGAGAGCTTGGTATGACCTCTTAAAGAACTTTCTTTTGGATTTGGGTTTCAAAATGGGTGAGGTTGATTCAATGCTTTTTGTTAAGTATGCTGATCATGATATTATTCTAGTTCAAATTTATGTAGATGATATCATTTTCGGTGCTACTAACTTCACTCTTCTCAAAGAGTTTTCTAATGTTATGAAGGATCAGTTTGAGATGCGCCACATGGGTGAGCTCAAATACTTCTTAGGACTCCAAATTGGCCAAATGACCGATGTGATCTTCATCCACCAAACCAAGTATACGGTGGAGCTACTAAAACGATTTGGAATGGAGAATGCTTCTAGCAAGAAGACTCCGATGAGCACCACAACACACTTGATAAAGATACGGGCGGCAAAGATGTAGACATTCGTCTATTATATCTTACTGCTAGTAGGTCAGATGTAATGTTTGCCGTATGTGTTTGTGCTAGGTATCAGTCACAACCTAAGGAATCACACTTAATAGCGGTTAAACGAATTTTCCGTTATTTAAGTCACACAATAGACTACGGATTATTCTATCCAAAGTCAAGCACATATGAGTTAATCTCATATAGTGATGCAGATTATGCTGGATGCAAATCCGACAGGAAGAGTACTAGTGTCACTTGCCACTTTATAGGAAATTCCCTTGTCTCTTGGTTTTCCAAGAAGCAGAATTCCGTATCACTTTCAACCACCGAGGCAGAATATATCACCGCTGGTGCTGCATGTGCACAGGTTCTTTGGATGAGACACACGCTGAAAGACTTTGGTGTACACTGTATATGTCTGTCACCATTCCTATCATGGTGGACAACCTAAGTGCAATATGTCTCTCTAAGAATCCGGTACACCATTCCCCTACCAAACACGTATATGTCTGTCACCATTTTCTAGATGATCATTTAGCTAAAAAGGACATCATTTTAGTGTACATTGAAACCCAGAAGCAAATCGCCGATATTTTCACGAAACCACTTAAGGAAGATACCTTTGTGCGGTTACGTCGAGAATTGGGGATTATGGGTGAATCCGAGATTTAGGATTCATATTTTTTTCGTTTGCATTATCGTGATATTCATAAGTTCATGTATACATTTGTTATAATATTCTCTATTCATGCTGGATTTATGACTTGCTTTTCGATTTGCGGGTCGTATTTATAGTTTTATGGTTTTATGGGGTAGCATAAGTGCGTACGAGAGTGTTTAGATGCCTAGTCCAAGTGCTCTTAGGAAAGAACTCAAAATTTCTCATTTTCAAATTTTTGGACTCAGTTAGTCGGTTCCAGTTCATCTACAGACCGACTAGTTTTACTTCTAATCGGTTAGACATTGAACTTAGACCGACTAATTTGGGCCATATTTCTTGACTCACTTGCTGTTTGTCATTTAGTCGGTCCAAGTTTATTTTCCGACCAACTAGAATGCGTTTTAGTTGGTCAGCTATTGAACTCAGACCGACTAGATGGGCAAGGGCAAACTCGTCCTTGGCCCTATTTCAATCGATTAATTCATCCATCAGCCGATTAGATCTCTATCTAATCGGTTCTCTCTCCCATCCTAAAACCCTAAAGAACCGACCCACTCGTCATCTCCCGCCGTCCAACGTCTTCTCCGGTCGCATCCGTTGCCGCCGGTCGTCCTCCTCCTCCTAGGGTATCTCCTCCTCTCTTCTTTCCTTAATTAGGGTTTGATTTCGTTTCGTTTTGGCTCTGTTTCTCGTCTCGATTTCATGGCAAGAACGAGAATCCCTATACGCCCTTCCGGTCCCTCTCTGATGACCGTCGATCCTCCCTCCAACCCCAATCCACCCAAACGCCGTTCCAAAACCCCTCGTCTGCCCCCTTCGTCGCCAGCTTCTCCATCTTCTTCTGGTTCATCCGTCAGTTTCTGATGAGGAAGACATGGATGCTGCTGAGGATGAGGAGCCCGCTGATGCTTCTCCTGTTCTTACCCCCGAGGGCACTCCTACTGCCACCATCCCTTCGGTGGATGCTTCTGTTGCTTCCGAGTCTGCCACTCCGTCTACACAGCCTAACGCTGGTGTTGCTCCTGCCTCTGCCTCCTGAGCCTACCTTGGAGGACTCTCCTTTGAGCACTTTGGATGATACATCTAGTTGTGAGAGAGTGAGGCTAGGATCATTGGGTGGTTGTTTTGTATGTTTTTGTTATATCTTGGTGTATGTTGTGACATTTTGTGATATCTGCTCGTGCCGATGTTCGATATTTTTTTGTTGGCTGGATGTATCTCTTTTGCTGGTTATATATATATATATATATATATATATATATATATATATATATATATATATATATATATTACATATATATATATTGCTGCAGTTCGTATCTTTGTGCATGTTGTACTTTGTCTCTGTTGTTTTCTTCGTCGCTCGGCGACTATGTTAGTTCTTTAGCTTTGTTTGTATGAAAACATGAATTGCACTCAATTTGCTAAAAATGTTGATATTGGAGAGATTGTTCCTTTATTCAATCATATGATTTGATGTTTTTTGATGATTTCTGTTTTTTGACTATAGTCTAGTTGACACACTTTGTTTTTCTTCGATGTCTTTCCTTGGTGTCATTTGGACCGTCGTCATATTCTTCGACTTTTTTATTTGAATTTTTGTTTAGCCATTGTTGTTTTCGTTTCTTTCCTCCCGCTCTTTTTTGATAATGCCAAAGGGGGAGAGAATTAATAATGACTTAGTGCTAAATGATAATTTAAATATTACCGTGAATCTAATTTCATATGCTAGATTCAGGGGGGAGTGAAGATATAAAAATCTATAGATTCCGATCATATATTTCGATAGTTGGATCATGTTATATTCTTTTCTCTGCTGCTTGATGCTCATGTTCATTATTTAATATGGAACTAACGTGTCATCAATGCAGGGGGAGTAAGTAAATTTCATTTATTTCATTATTATTGATTTATATTTATGTTGGTTTGTCATCACCAAAAAGGGGGAGAATGTTGAGTATTGATTCCCCTGATTTGGTTTTGATGATGAACAAACATAAATATCGTGTACTAATTCTCTTTGAGCGCAGTTATGGAGATCGTCGCCAATTTACTTTGTAGATCTCAAGCGACGTCTCAAGACTTCTTTAGAGCGCATGTTCGTTGTGCCCGAAGCTTCATTGAAGCTCAAGGATTTGTCGATGAAGTCAAGAGCATCTGAACTCGTCATGTTGGAGCTTTGAAGACGGTTTGTCTTGTTTATTCCTATGTCTTCTAGCTTCGTTTTATAGAATGTTAATCCTTGAGTCTTATTTGCTTAGTAACCCTCATGTTTATCTTATCTTATCCCTAAGAATGCCTTAGAAGCCATTAGATAGGGTTCTTTAGCTTATCATCTTTATCTTGGCTTTCTGTGCATCTTAGTTGGTTCAAGTAGAAGAACCAATCGATTAAATGCCAATCTAATCGGTTTGGAATTCTTCTTGAACCGACTAGTCGTCTTTGAGATTCTTAGCCTAATCTCTGTTGACCAACTAGTCGGTCCAAGAAGGTTCACCGACCGACTAGTTTAGACTAGTCGGTTAATGTTTCTTCTTAGACCGACTAGATTACTCTTCTTAATTTCACTCTATTCTCTGTTTGAAACTAGTCGGTTCAAGAAGGTTGACCGTCCGACTAGTTCTCCAACTAATCGGTCAGTGACCCTTCTTAGACCGATTAAGCTGCTTTAATTTTCCAACCGTTGGAGACTTTATTTCCACGATTTTTGTGGATCTGTTTTGATTCTTTCCATATCTGTTTGATGCATTTCAAACATGGAAATTCCTCTATTATGAGAGGGATTTTAGATCTAATTTGAGAACTATCGATTATCAAATTTCAAGGCTCTCTCTCTCTCTCTCGCGAAAAAGTATCTCTCTCTTGTAGACCTAATTCTTCAAAGAGATCATAAGTTTTGGTGCGTTCATTCTCCTGAAAGATTCAAACATCATCATCTTCTTCATCCTAGCCGTCTCCATCTATTCATCTCAGTGGTGCTACGATTTCGTGATCTTTTCTTCTCATCATCCTTCCTTGCCCTAATACCGTAAGTATCTCTCAAGGCATATGAATTTGTGGTGAGTTCTTTATATTTCATTAAACTCTTTATTATAGTTTGCTCTCGGTTTGTGAGAGGTTCATGATCCCGGTTTGTGGGAGTCACGATTCAATCTTTGTATTGATTTGTCTTGTAGTATTTTCTACAAGAGGTTTTTAGTGAAAGCTTGAGTTAGTGGATTCTAACTCAAGTAGCCGGAAGGGATCCGGGTGTTTGGGATGTAGGATCACCGGGAACAAGTCGGGGAGACTTGGGTGGATCCGAACCCATTACATCAGTTGTTTGCGTTGTGTTATTCTTGTTGTCGCCTGTATTCCGCATTATTGTTTGTGTTTACAAAATAATTAGGAATTATCCTCTTGATTATTTTAAAGTACTATTCACCCCCCTCTAGTACATGTGAAGTAGTTTCCAGGGTATTACAGTAACAAGAACATTTGGTACAAAAAAAAATATTAGAGAGGATAGGATTGGAAGTGGGTCTGGACACCTATGGATTGATAGGCTGGCATGGAAAAAATATATGCTATGTATATTTTGTTTTAGGCTACGGGCAGGACCTATGCGAAATTAATAAGGCGCATATTAAACATGGTTGAGACAGGGCATGCTCCCCAACCGAGACGTCACAGCTCACGGCACGACTCACGCCCAGCAGATTGGGACACAAAATTAACCTCAAATACTAGAAGTCTGCTACTAGGCTAGGCAAAAAAAAACCCAGACTTGTGGGCGCCCGGTCCGGCCCGCCTAGACGGATTCGGGCTTTTTTCTCTGGTCGGATTTCAGACCGGCCTCAAGTCCATACATTGTCTCTTTTGGCGAGCTCGGTCCCGGCCTGGGCACAACATTTACCCGTTCGAGCCCAGTCTGAGGCTCGAACGGGCCGATATTTTTGAAGCCCGCTTCTTACAAGCCCAGTCCCGAGCCCGACACGATGTCTAATAAAGCCAGGACATGACATGCAAAAGCCCGAGCCCGGTCCGACTGTTGCCGTCTCTATCTGTCTCTATCTGCTACGACTAGTATCGATGCATGGGCAACGAATCTTAAATAGTGTGTTCATGTGGATCAACTAGCGGGGCCAACCATGTACGTGTATTTTTTGCCTTGTATTAGACCCGTTGATGCATGGGGTCTGGTCAATGTACTTTGTGTTTAATTTGTTGCGTTTTCCTAGTTTGAGTATAATCAGATTATATAATTAACAAAAAAAAATTATATTTGTTATTCTATTGGGAAAAAAAATCTCAATCCTAGAACTTTGGTCGACTTGATTAATTTTCAACTACCGTTCTTCCTTTGATTGTTCGGTTGCCTACTTGTTGATGTGTTAACATCCGTATTGACTTCTTAAAAAATAAAAGGAGAGAAATAATGGGTTTTTATTACTAGCTTGATGACACGTTGATTGGTTTTTAACATTCAACGGTTATTGATTACGAGTTTACCTCAAGAACGATATCAAAATGCCATCTCTCCTTTTTTTTCTTCTTATAAAATCTATGGAATATTGATCGAAGGCTTATTCGACATACGTGAAATCTTCAAACTCTTAAGAGAGAATATTGTGGCCAAAAAGGAGAGAATATTGTCACAATGTCAACTAATTATTCAAATCCATTGATTTTTTTAACTGAATCTAATCAAGCATAATTGCGTTATGCCTGCGACCCACGCTTCACTCTAGGAGAGAGATTAAGGGTATACATCACTTTTCAATCACCAAGCCACTCTTGATCATTGCGCAGAATATGTTGATACAAAATCATTACTCCTTGTCAACTTTATGGTCACTTTTGGAAACATTTGTCTTGTTAGATTTTAAAAAAACTAGAAGTAACTAGTGCACATAGTGCGCTGAGCCAAAAAAAAACTCGGATGCAGTGCACACACGAATCGAAAAGGAGTGAGAAGCGTATGTGGATGTCAGGATGTGTGTGGATCGTCAGGGGGTAAAAGGATGACAATCAAGGGTTTAATTGCAAAAAAACTTTTGGGGGCAAAGCGCGAAATCCTCCATTGGAACCTTGTAATTCTTGGGAATGAGAATAAAAGGTGGAAAAGCATGTGCTAAATTATATAAAAACCTTGACGGGACAAAGTGCAACAATCCCAACGGTAAACTTACAAATTAAGGAAATGTCGGGGGGCATTTAACCCAACTTCCCAAAGGCACACCCCAAAGTAAACCCAAACCCCTAGCCACCCCCAAGTGGCCCCACGGCAAAGCCTGGGCCAATCCGTTGTCCTATTTAGTTTTTCCCAGTAGGACAAATGCCCTCAATTGTAATACAAATTTCCCTTAACACTTGTTTACGGGTGAATTTTCCCCGCAAATCGATAGTATGTAGGGTGCGGGGTCAACGCGGTCAAAGGGGATACGCGGGACCCCGTGTTGTCGTGGCTGTCACGTGATAAAGAGTTGACCCCAGGGGTCGGCCGATGGCACGTTCGCTTGAGTGGGAAGGCACAGTTCCATTCTTCGGCAGGCGGAGGGGTAGCCTCGGTGGGACGACAACCTCCGGGATCGGTTGGAAGCGGAGTCGCTCGGTGAGGGACGCGCGGGTCTTGGCGTCTGCCTACCGAAGGGTGGCCTCGGCAGAGTGACGACCTCCTGGTAGTGGAGACGAGCGGACTCGGGGACGAGGGCGCACGGCTCCGGTTGGGAAGACGCTGAGGGGTAGCCTCGGCGTCGTTGGATCTTCTGGACCTGAATAGACGAGGAAGCTCGTCAGGGGGGGTCGGACATTGGTTCCGACAGATTCCCCTCCAATGCCAAAGTCAGATCTGATCTGTTGGGTGCCCGGTGGGATCGGGCTTGGTTCGCGGAGATACCAAGCACCGATCCTCGGGCCGAGCTATGGAGGAGAAATATGTAAAGGTGGAAGAAGGTGTAAGATGTGAGATTGAGATACCTTCGTTGTAGATCACCAAGATCCGGCCACTGGTGGGATGACGCCACCCCCCTTCCTCATATAGGCGATTCATCCTAATAATGTGCCATGATGTGGCATCATGGCCACCATTCATGGGGACGTGCAAATGGGGGAAGTGTTGACCCCCACTAATTGCGCTCGTCTTGATGAGGGGATGAATGCCATAAAGGTGGCCATGATGACTGGAGTGAAGGCCTTGGGCGGTTGCCATATTTGGCGAGCCATGATGGCTAAAGAGTGATGGCCATTAAGTCGGGCCATAATTAGCGAGCTATGATGGCTAGAGAGTGATGGCCATTAAGTCGGGCCATAATTAGCGTGCCATGATGGCTAGGGTAGGTGATCGCGCCCCGGCGTACACGTCCCGAGGCGACGGTTGTAGTTTTACCGCAAGCGCACGGCGTAGTGGCGAGCGGGTATCGAACACGAGGAGGTGGTGTTGGCTCCAATCTATCCTAGGTTGGATGGACTACGAATGTATTATTGGTGGAGATGGCGATGGTGTGATATAATGGCAATGGTGGTGGATGTCGGTGTCGATGATAAAGAAATCGGTCAAATATCGATTTAAATACAATATAATAAAAGAGGGAATTTGCCTTGCGGCGATCCTGTCACAATCGTCGGGCAAAGTATGGGGATATAAAATCAAGTAAAGACGTCTAGGGCTAGGGAATCCCCACTACGGACCGTCATGCATCATTGTGAATCGTGAATCTCAATATTACTAGACTTGCGTTGAGGTGAACTAGTCGCAACTTAATGTAGAACCAAGCTCACGCTCTCGCGCTATTGCCGGTCTATAGCAAACCTAGGTTAGGGCCCAATCTCTTGCAAACCCTAACCTAAGCCACTAGCATGAGGATCGACATCATTGTCCAATCGCTTCTCGAGCCCACTCTCGTGCAAACTCGAGTTACGATCTAGGCTGTGATAGTTCGTATTCGTCCAATCTCTTGCAAACGAATATGGGTATAGATTTACAATTAAAAATCCTAGCTTTGGTCCAATCTCTTGCAAACCAAATCTAGAGAAACCCAATTGTAAACCTAAATCGAATATCTAGGCCTTCCCATCGATTAGAATCCAATCTCTTGCAAACCCCAATCGATGGAAATCCCTAACTATCCGTAATAAATCAATCACAACCTAACCTCCTAGCAATTCTAGCAATTTGGAAATTCATTCATCACAAATCTGAAATTAGATCCATAGGGTTCATCCCCAAACCCTAGAACAACAAATCTACTCTAGCATAGCAACAAGGATATATGAATCAATAAAAATCATTGCTTGCATATAAAAAGATAGAAAAACAAAGATTCAAATAAGAAGAACAAAATACTTAGCTTGATGATGATCTTCAATCCAAATACAAGCTTTTAGATCCAAGAGGGGGCCTAGTGCATGGCCTAACCTCTCAAAATAACTCTAAGAAAACATGTGTAGAACCCCCTCTAATGGTGGCTACAAACCCCTTAAATACTCCCCCAAAACCCTAGTAAGAAACCCTAGAAAACCCCTCAAATTCGTGCCCAAAAACAGCCCAAACCGCAACTTAAAATCTGGGCCCAGGCCGCACTCGGCCGAGTGGAATATGTGACCCGGCCGAGTGACACTGACATGCAAATTCCAGCACTGCAGCATCAACTTGCAGAAATTCCCCAGATTTCATCCGACCTCCGATTTGCGCGTTCTTGGCGGCGTTGGAACCGTCATGGAGTCTACTATCCATAAAAAATATGAGAAAAATACTTTGATTGCTGGAATGATAGCAGATTTCAAAAGAGTGAGAGGCTGTCTGAAAATCTGGGCGCTGCATGTCCTCGGCATCACTCGGTCGAGTGGCAAATGTCACTCGGCCGAGGGGCATTTGATACTCGGGCGGACGGCTTTCGTCACTCGGCCGAGTCGGGCTTCTGGGGCAGACTGACGGATTACAGTAAGTTGGACATTTTGGCTTGCCGTCGTCTGGGTGCCACTCGGGCGGACGGAGTCTCCGCACTCGGCCGAGTCGACGTGCGATGCTCGGCCGAGTGCACGCTGATACATCTCTGTTGCGTGTCCGATCTGGCCGGCCGAGCGGGGTCTCAATGCTCGGCCGAGTGACTCATTCACTCGGCCGAGTGGCATGCTGAAAATGCCCAATCTTCATCTTTTCGCTCCCCCGTCGCTCCTACGACGTTCTTTCTTCTTCCACTCCTCTTCCATTGCAGAATAACCCTCAAAAGGGCCATGGTTGACACTCTGGAGTGGGTGCAAATCCTCTTGATCTCACAATCGATCCAAATCGCTCCATATTTCCTGAAATACGACAAAAACAAGAAATAGTGAAAAGTATCGCAATATTGTCGAATAATCGTGAAAAGCGTGATATGGACGATCAAAACGGTATGCAAACATGCAGAAAAAAGGTGTAAAATATGGAGTGATCAAAATCCCCCAAGCTTACCTCTTACTCGTCCTCGAGGAAGATAAGTAAAGAGACGAACTCGGGAGATGAAAACAAAGAAAATGAAATGGAAAAGAAAGAACACGAGGTGGAAGGGGTCGCTAGATTATTCTCTCAGATCTCAAGCCGGGAGCTACACATCACGATAACTTGGAAAATACGAATCGCATGCTATAAGGATTTCATATCTTACATAAACATGTTACTTGCAAGTTTTTAAGAACAACAAAAGGGATTCTCTAAATTCATACAATCAATTCATATCCACATCACGCATTTCATAGGATTTAATATACAAATGTTGGAGATGCACTTTTCAATCAAGAGTTATAACTGAAGCATATAAGAATCACGCCAAACATGCAATGGAGAATGGAATAAATCATGGCATTCACATATTTATATCAATTCATAAGAAATCTCCATAACTTAGGTATTTTGCTAAGTTTCAGCATTATCAAACTTCCCCATTCGTGCACCTCTCCACTCTAATGTCGTACTCACTCATATGGTCAAATGAATTCAACCCCCCCAAGCTTAGCTTGAGGCATCGCATCTAAAGGAATATGATAGTGGAAAATGGGATTTTTGCCTTGGTTTTCCCAAGTATTTTGTGGCTCCAATAATGAGATAGAGAAATATTTTTTTTTTCTTTTGGACTTTGTTTCTCATTTTTCTTTTTGGATTTTTGTAGGAGCTATTTGATTTGTATTTTTGATTTTTGGCTCCTTTTTGGCTTTTTGGACTTTTTGGAGCTAACTTTTCCTTTTGTGTGGATTTTTTTTTTTTGGGAAATAGATGCGATATAAGTAGCTTTAGGAGGTGAACTCAAGTGACATGTAGAGAATAAAAAGATATATGTGGAGAAGGAAGTAATATAACACTCGGTTCACTCTAAGATGTGCACGAACGGTTCAATAAGATAATACATCAACTAAAACTCATATGTAAGCATGGATATTCTCAATCATTTCAATAAATAGTGAAGTCAAGCAGTAAAGTTTACAACCATATCAGGCATGCAACAGAAGGTGAATGAGACAATAAAACTGATGCTTCAGATATACTAATGATGCGTGAATCTTGGTGCATTTCCAACAAAAGCATACCAAACACTAATCCATACATTCAGTTTCAATTAATATCATGCATTCATGTAGAGGAATCATCAAAAGAAATAGATTTGCAAGCACATGTGAATAGCAAGACTATGGAATACTCTAAGTAGCATGGCAAGGAATAATAAGCATCGTGATGGTTGCTAAAGCAATAAGAGATATCATCATACAAAACTCATCTAGCGGAAAAAGAGAAAAGGAAAATAAAGAAATAAAAATAAAAGATGGGAAAGAAAAGAAAATCAAGCACACAATATGATGCATGAACACACATAAAAGGAAAATAAGATGGAAAAATCAAAAAGATGATGCAAAAATTTTGAAAAATTTTAAAAACCCTAAAATAAAGTAAAAATGCAACTAATGCATCTAAATGACATGGAAATGCACTCCCCCAAGCTTAAACCTCACATTGTCCTCAATGTGATCATAATGGAAGAATATGAGGAACAACGATAATAATAAGGGGTGAATAAAAAATGAAGAAATGAATGACATGAAATCCTAATGCAACTACATGCACATGCAATGATGCATGCGAGCGCCTTCCCCCAAGCTTATACCAAACAATCCTATTCAAATGACTTGACCAAAAATGTCATGGCTTTGCAAAGCGTGATCAAGTCAAACGAATAAGAAAGTAAGGTTTCACTTGAAAGAAATGCTCGAATGTGGTGAGCAAAAGGATGTGACACATCAAAATATGGAGAGGGGAATTAATATATATAATGGGTTTGGGGTGTAAAAGATTTTTGTTGCCATCATATGAGGTGATATTTATTCAAGCAAATCTATACGGTCCTCTCGCTGTCGAGAGGATTCGAGTTTATTTAAAGCATAAAATTTCTACACTACTGGATTGATATCACCTATAGCAAAAGGCGGATCCAGTATCTTTGCTGGTGCAGGCAACTGCTCCAACTGCTCCTTCCGTGGCTCCGCCAGATGCGTGTGTCCACGGACTCCAACGAACTCCAGCAATGCATCCTCCAGCATTCCCACAAGGACTCCACCTGTACCCTGCAGAGAATAGGATGCATCAGTTCGCTGCAAAAAATTCTCTCTCATAATAAAAGTATCCCAAAGAGGATCGTCTATAGAAATGTATGGAATAAATAATGGTGGACGATACTTCCCTGGAAATAGTCCAATATCCTCACGTGCCGTGATAGCTGTCTCCACGGTGTCTTCTCTATGCTGCTCAGGTAAATCTAGATCATAGGTGTGGACCTCATCGAGATGCTCCTCATCATCGTCAGACTCATCCCGGTGCACCTCTTGATCATATTCATATGCGTCCATGGGTGCTAACTCCTTGCTCTCCTCCTCATATACGTCCCATCGTACCTCTTGATCGTATGTACATGAGTCCTGCAAAAGGCACGATGAATCATAAAAAACATCATACACGGGAGGGAAATCAAAGATAAAGGGCGAGGGAGTAAAGAGATCTCCCTGAAGGGGAGCCATAAGCTCTGTGGGGTAGTCCTCTGCGTCAGTGGGAGGATGAGGTGGCTGCGGAAGCTCTAATGGAGGAGGATAGTGCTCGGGATCCTCATGAATGGCTGTGTCCTCGTCCCGATGCATGACCTCCTCGGTGATAAGCTCTGGCTCTGTGTGTAAGGCCTCCTCAAAAGCATGCTCTGGCTCGATAGTGTGCTCATTTGCCTTCTCATCAACTATCAATGTAGGCTCTCCCTGGGATGGTGATGCTGGCTGCTCATGTGTGTCAGCTTGTGGGGATGTATCATGTGGAGGGGAATGCCCGCAAGCAATCCGAAAATATAGTCTATCCCCCTCAAGACTGACATGGATGTCCTCCTCTATTGTTCCTGCAGCTGAAACACGGTTCATAACAAAATCTGCAAATCGTAGCTCAAATGCATCACCTGCTGTAATGCTCTCTGAACCGGTGAACCTCACTGACTCCAAGAGACCCTCCAATAATCTCTGAAATGCGTCCTCCTCTGGTTGCGCATATGACTCAGTTTCTGCTTCCTTCACTGCCTCTTCGTCCATCCACTCTTCATATGCAATAGATGTATCGTAGGAAGTGGGATCGACGACGGCACATTCTGGCTCTGGTAGTAAGTCTGGCGATGCTTCTTGCCCATAAAATGAAGAAGCAGAACTGATATCTTTGGAAATCCCTTCAACCTTAAGCATGAGCATATTCATTTCAAGTTGCCTCTTCACCCGTTCCAATAGAAGGTTACCCTTTTCAAGCCCGGCTTGCACTTCAACCTGGTGTGCATGCATCTCATCAAAAAAGATCCTTTGTCTCTCATCAAGCTCGGGCCAGTGCATCTCCTCAAAAAGGTATTCGCCCATCTGAGCACTCTGATCAAAATAGTATTCTCCCATCTGAGCACTCTGATCATAATAGTATTCTCCCATCTGAGCACTCTGATCATAATAGTATTCCCCCATCTGAGCACTCTGATCAAAATAGTAATCTCCCGTCTGAGTATTCTGATCAAAATCTGTGGTCCACGTAGTATAATCCATAGCACCTGATCAACAAAGATAAATACCTGGAGAAAAGATATCAGTGGCACAAACGAATATAGAAATGATAATAATGGTGGCAGGGGTGAAAATTTCCTTTTTATTTATTTTTTTTTTCGTGGTCTAATCAACCTAATTGTGACAAATTGGCACCAACGGAAACACCTCCCCGGCAACGGCGCCAAAAACTTGATCGCGCCCCGGCGTACACGTCCCGAGGCGACGGTTGTAGTTTTACCGCAAGCGCACGGCGTAGTGGCGAGCGGGTATCGAACACGAGGAGGTGGTGTTGGCTCCAATCTATCCTAGGTTGGATGGACTACGAATGTATTATTGGTGGAGATGGCGATGGTGTGATATAATGGCAATGGTGGTGGATGTCGGTGTCGATGATAAAGAAATCGGTCAAATATCGATTTAAATACAATATAATAAAAGAGGGAATTTGCCTTGCGGCGATCCTGTCACAATCGTCGGGCAAAGTATGGGGATATAAAATCAAGTAAAGACGTCTAGGGCTAGGGAATCCCCACTACGGACCGTCATGCATCATTGTGAATCGTGAATCTCAATATTACTAGACTTGTGTTGAGGTGAACTAGTCGCAACTTAATGTAGAACCAAGCTCACGCTCTCGCGCTATTGCCGGTCTATAGCAAACCTAGGTTAGGGCCCAATCTCTTGCAAACCCTAACCTAAGCCACTAGCATGAGGATCGACATCATTGTCCAATCGCTTCTCGAGCCCACTCTCGTGCAAACTCGAGTTACGATCTAGGCTGTGATAGTTCGTATTCGTCCAATCTCTTGCAAACGAATATGGGTATAGATTTACAATTAAAAATCCTAGCTTTGGTCCAATCTCTTGCAAACCAAATCTAGAGAAACCCAATTGTAAACCTAAATCGAATATCTAGGCCTTCCCATCGATTAGAATCCAATCTCTTGCAAACCCCAATCGATGGAAATCCCTAACTATCCGTAATAAATCAATCACAACCTAACCTCCTAGCAATTCTAGCAATTTGGAAATTCATTCATCACAAATCTGAAATTAGATCCATAGGGTTCATCCCCAAACCCTAGAACAACAAATCTACTCTAGCATAGCAACAAGGATATATGAATCAATAAAAATCATTGCTTGCATATAAAAAGATAGAAAAACAAAGATTCAAATAAGAAGAACAAAATACTTAGCTTGATGATGATCTTCAATCCAAATACAAGCTTTTAGATCCAAGAGGGGGCCTAGTGCATGGCCTAACCTCTCAAAATAACTCTAAGAAAACATGTGTAGAACCCCCTCTAATGGTGGCTACAAACCCCTTAAATACTCCCCCAAAACCCTAGTAAGAAACCCTAGAAAACCCCTCAAATTCGTGCCCAAAAACAGCCCAAACCGCAACTTAAAATCTGGGCCCAGGCCGCACTCGGCCGAGTGGAATATGTGACCCGGCCGAGTGACACTGACATGCAAATTCCAGCACTGCAGCATCAACTTGCAGAAATTCCCCAGATTTCATCCGACCTCCGATTTGCGCGTTCTTGGCGGCGTTGGAACCTTCATGAAGTCTACTATCCATAAAAAATATGAGAAAAATACTTTGATTGCTGGAATGATAGCAGATTTCAAAAGAGTGAGAGGCTGTCTGAAAATCTGGGCGCTGCATGTCCTCGGCATCACTCGGTCGAGTGGCAAATGTCACTCGGCCGAGGGGCATTTGATACTCGGGCGGACGGCTTTCGTCACTCGGCCGAGTCGGGCTTCTGGGGCAGACTGACGGATTACAGTAAGTTGGACATTTTGGCTTGCCGTCGTCTGGGTGCCACTCGGGCGGACGGAGTCTCCGCACTCGGCCGAGTCGACGTGCGATGCTCGGCCGAGTGCACGCTGATACATCTCTGTTGCGTGTCCGATCTGGCCGGCCGAGCGGGGTCTCAATGCTTGGCCGAGTGACTCATTCACTCGGCCGAGTGGCATGCTGAAAATGCCCAATCTTCATCTTTTCGCTCCCCCGTCGCTCCTACGACGTTCTTTCTTCTTCCACTCCTCTTCCATTGCAGAATAACCCTCAAAAGGGCCATGGTTGACACTCTGGAGTGGGTGCAAATCCTCTTGATCTCACAATCGATCCAAATCGCTCCATATTTCCTGAAATACGACAAAAACAAGAAATAGTGAAAAGTATCGCAATATTGTCGAATAATCGTGAAAAGCGTGATATGGACGATCAAAACGGTATGCAAACATGCAGAAAAAAGGTGTAAAATATGGAGTGATCAGTAGGATGGCCATTAAGTCGGGCCATATTTTCCTCCACTATTAAAGTGGGCAGTCTGTTAGGCCTTCGTCTTGGGCGGAGAAGCACGACCCGCCCGTGAGATCCTTGTGCCGGAGCCCAAGGCCATAGTAGGCCGGTTGACTGGTCGTAGCTGACCTGGCTCTTCCGGACCCGGTCAAAATAGTCCTATCAACACTCATCACAAGTTTGGAGTTTAAGTGTCATGTCGTTAGTTTTCTTCCTAAAGGAAAGTGTGTTGCTAATGATGATTAGGTTGGCTAACTAGAACTTAGGATGTTGGGCTTGAAAAAGAGTGCTTGTGTGTGGGGAGAAAAATAGAGTGCAAGATAGATGAAGGATGTGACCCACCAACGATTTGACTATTTGATGATTGGGATGTGGAGTGATTAGGATTATGGGTGGCAATTTTCGGCCCGGTCCGATAGCTCAGCACGATAAGACCGTGCATGGGCTGACAATTTTGGCACGAAATCCTTATCGGACCGGGCCAGCCTGGCCCGGCCCGGTTCATTTTCATGCCGGACATGGGCCGAGCTATTTAGCCCATTGGACGGCCCCGGCTTGGCCCAAAAAAAATTTGATCGCCCCATCAAGTTGACCGCCCCACCCACTTCGTATTAATGCGTTCTAAATTCTGTTTTAATATAATTCAAATATTGTTTCAATTCAATTAGAATTCTGTTTCAATTTATATATGATCCTAAATGGTGAGTATTGCAAGGGAAATGGCTGTAAGTGCAAGCTTTGCACTTATGTTTCTTGTACACTAGTGCATCCATACAAGTCAAAAAAATCCAAAATTGATTGCTTAATGCGTACTGGCTTGTCACTTTTTAAAATACAATTCTTTATTCTTGAGTTGAACATGTAATTCTGATCAATCTCAACAGCTTATCTTTTTCAAAGCCATCTAACCAACCTATCGTTGACTCCTTGATACTATTTTTGGTTTTCCAGAAAAATATTTGGATCAATCTTCCATAAATTTTCACATGTATGATACAAATGGTGAGTATTGCAAGGGAAATGGCTGCAAGCTTTGCACTTTGGTTTCCTGTACACTACTTCCTCTTCTCATAGTGAAACTCTAGTCTTTTTAAAGTTCAATGCTCTTCCCTCACTCCATCTAAAAATGTCACAATAATGATAAAATAATGGATGATAAAAATGTTAGACGAAATGATCTAGGAACTTTAGTTTGATGATGACAAACGCGTGCGAACTATTTAACGTGTGCGCTAAGTGTGTTTCAGGAATGGCAAAGCAGTAAATTCTTCAAAAGTGATGACTAGGTCAAAAGATGGAGGAATTGCTATTCGTATAGCAATTGGAAGAGATATTCATATAGCAAATTGGACTTGATCCAAGATGGAGAGAATCTCATGGGATGGATTCAAATCAAATGTTGGGACTTGGTCATATCATTTTCCACCCATGGATCCTATCAAATCCTTTTCCTACTAGTATTCAAAATTGAGATGAGATTAAATCCCTATTCAAATTCCTATACCCTTAATTAATGGGATTCTAACTGATCCTCCTCATCTCTTATAAAAAACCCCCTTCATCAATTGCATTAGGGGGCGCGCACGACAACGCAACAAAAAAGGGGAGCAATTATTAGTTGAGAGCCGCATCTTCAAAAGCTTGGGGGTTTTATTTTTGGAGAAGCATATTTTTTGAGCTCATCTTCCGCACATTTCTTTGTCCCAAGTTTCTTCTTTTTGTCTGCATTTCTTTAGGGGACAGCCGAAAATTTTTCAAAGAGCCAAGCCAAAAAAAAGCCTAGCACAGCCGCACTTAATTTCATAGGGGTTCTATTTGTGCAAGGGCAGCCTTCTCTCCAAAAAATTCCCCAAGAGCTCTTCATCTTCAGCCCATCACAATTCTCCAACAGGGCCTATTTTTTTTGTTGCAAACTCATTTTTTTAATAGCCGCATCCTCCAAGATTTGTTGCAGCCGAAACCCCAAGAGATCCTCATCCAAAATTTCAATAGGGGGCGGCTGTTATTTTTTTTGATTGAAAAAAAAGAAGAGCAAGCACTTTTATTTCATCTCTCCAATCAACAAAAAAAGAGCCGACCTTTGTTCTTCAAGAGAGAAGTGCGCACGTCCTAATTGGGGAGAGGAGAAGAAAATTTCAAGAGGAGAGAGGCCGAAATATTTGGTGTGGGGAAAATCTCAAAGCCCTCAACCGCACAATTCTTTTGAGATCCCCAAGACTTTTTTTGAGGTGTCGCACGTATGCAAGACAAGCTGTATTTTTTTTCTCTCCAGGATCAATTCTCAGGTGCCGCACGTTTGCAAAAGGACAGAGCCGAAAAATTCTTGAGCAGCTGCACAAAATCAAGGGAGTATTATTTTTTAACTCCTTGCAAATTTCAAAGCATTATTTAATCTGCATCTTAATGTGTTCTGTTGCTTTGATGACAGGCTGCACAAATTGAGAAAGAGAGGTGCACGCAAAAACCCCACTTCAAAATTCCAAGAGCATTGACTATAGTGCTGCAACAGTGTATGGAGGGCGCAACATCAGAGAGTGTTGCAACCTGAGTTGCAGAGGAGACTACAGCATCTATGTCAGACGATTTCTGGCCCGTGCTTATTGACGAAGACATCGCTGCTGCACAATCTGAGCTTTCTAAACTCAATGCTTTATTATTTTTTGTAGCAATTGTGATAGATCTTCGTAGGGAAAACTTTACCTATCTTTTGTGACTATTTTGGGACTTGTCTGGTTGGGGCTAGACAAGTGGGACCCAGCTAGTTTGGGACTAGCTGGTAGAAAGTGGTACTAGGATTGATAGTGAGAGGAAACACTGTGTGTGGGGTACTGAGAGCCTGGCGAGTGTAGAGACGTAGAGGGTGCTCTGAGCGTGCTCTAACTTGTGGTTTTGTACCTATTGCACTAATCAATACTAGTATCTGCTTTGGGGGCTGGAGTAGGTCGTTGGGACGACCGAACCAGGGTATATCTGTGCGTACTCTGTGATTGTCTTTGATTTACTCTGGTTGTGCTCATTACTGCGTGTGGTTTCTCGTGGGTTGCGCGAGAATTTTTTATTAGCCTATTCACCCCCCTCTAGGCTAGGATCCAGATCCAACAAGTGGTATCAGAGCAGGTTTTAGGATTTTTCCTAGGATTGACCATGGATTACATTGATAGTGCTTTTGCTGAGGGTCAGTCTGTTTCCCGTCCCCCTAGGTTTAATGGAGGTGATTATGCTTATTGGAAAAATAGAATGAAAATCTACCTTATTTCTATTGATTACAAAGCTTAGCAAATAATTGAAAAAGGTTATAAACTGCCTGTTATTATAGTAGATAATGTTGAGACTGAAAAACCAAATGACAAATGGGATGATAATGATTGGAAATCTTATTCTTTAAATGCTAAAGCTATGAATGCTCTCATTTGTGCACTTGATAAATCTGAATATAATAGAATCTCACATTGTTTAACTGCGCAGGAAATATGGCATACTTTGGAGGTGACGCACGAGGGAACGTCACAGGTGAAGGAGTCTAAACTTGCACTTCTGAGCACTGAGTACGAGGGATTTCGCATGCTACCATCAGAGACCATATCAGAGATGTTTGCGAGGTTCAACAACATTGTTTACAAGTCTAGCTCGCTCGGTAAGCCATATTCTAGCCTTGAGCAGGTGAGAAAGATATTAAGAGCACTGCCAAGCTCTTTCAGACCAAAGGTCACCGGCATACAGGAAACAAAGGTATTGTCTCAATTGAAGGTGGAGGACCTTATTGGTAATTTGATGTCCCATGAGTTGGAACTGCAAAATGTTGAAGCAAGAGAGAAACCTAAGGAGAAAGAGAAAGCCATAAAGCCCCTTGCATTGAAAGCTAGCGAAGAAGAGGATGATGATGACGACATAGCGCTAATGGTGAGAAACTTCAGAAAGTTCATCAAGACCAAGCATGGGAGAAACGAAATGGCACCCAGGTTTAATCGTTCTGACTTTAATAATTCTTCCAAGCAATTTAATGATCAGAAATCTACTGATAGAATGAAATGTTTTAAATGCAGGGGAAGAGGACATCTGATGAAGGATTGTCCAAATGAAACTGCTCATCTCGCTAAAGGAAAAGGAAAAGTGAAGGCATTAACATGGGATATGGATAGCGAAGCTGAAAGCGAGGAGAAACATGAAGCCCATTCTTGCATGGCTTTGATGGGCATTCAAGATGAGACACCGTCAGGTAGCAAAGCTGAACTTCTTAAAATTTGTAAAGAAATGCAAAATCAAATAGTAGATCATGAGTTCACTATTGAATGTCTCCAAAATCAGAACTATGACATGCAAGTTAGAGATGATAAGGTGTTTAAAGAGAATGAAAAATTTAAAATTGAACTTAAAGAATGTAAGTCTACTATTGAAATCATGAAGAAGGAAAAAGCAAGCTTTGATGAAAATGCTCCTTCTATTTCTTGTTCCTCATTATTAAACCAAAATAGCATGCTTAAACAAGATTTAATGAAGCTCGAAGCTGAAAATGAATATGAAATAAGAGAGCTTAAGGATAAATTTTGCATGCTAGATAACGATCTTAAAAAGAATACTATTGAATATGAAAAGAAGGAAAAAGAAAACAAGTTGGCTTTCGTTAGTAAATGCACGATGCTTGTGGAAGAAAATAAACAATTAAAAATCAAAGTCTCTCATCTTGAAGTGGCCATTAAGAAATTCTCTATGGGAAAACAATCGTTGGACACTATTTTAGAGAATCAATTATATAGCAATAATAGAAGAGGACTTGGTTTTGGTCTGAAAAACGTTGAAAAGCAAAAAATTCAAGAAATTCCACAATGTTTCCTCTATTGCAAAGAACAAATATGAAAAGTGCTTTACTTGTGATAGTGTAGGCTACACATCATATTATTGTAAATTTAGGAACACAAATATCAAGTTTAAACAAATGTGGGTTCCTAAAACAATAATGGCTAACACTAGTGGACCTTGTTGGATTCCAAGGTCACACTTAACACCTTTCATGTAGGTAAGGTGGAGATTTGGCGAGGAGCAAATTTTTCAATGTCTCATTCTTTTAGCTCCTTCGTCAAATAGCGACGAGAAGGTATAATTTTTATCCCTCTTTGCATTTCATTGCATACCTTCATAGTTTTTGTGTGTGCTTGACTTATTTTTGTTTGTGTGCTTGCTTGGTTGTTTTTAGGTGTGTTTTAGTTCTTTATAGAAGAAAAACAAAAAAAATTGAAAAATAAAAAAATCAAAAAAAATTGTGCTTATTGAATATCCTCTTATGAATATCTATAAGTGGTATTATTGAATGTTCAAATCTATCCCATGTAGAAGTCAATTCATTATTGTTGTAGCTACATGAACATGATGTTATTCTTTTTATTAGCCATGACATGTCTCATAAGTTTTAAACTTGACTTCTACACCTACATTTGCACTTTCACGATAATTGACTTTTTAGTGCTTTTGGAGACTCTTTTGAAGAATAATGGAAAGTGAATGTAGGAATGATTAAATTTTGAATTTTCTAAGGGATATGAAGTGTTTAGCCATGAATAAAAATTGAGCACAAAAGAATTGCAAATGAAAAAATATATATGAAAATTGCTCCGTATGAAAAATGGATACACTTCATGGCTAATACACAACCCACGAGTATCCAACTTGTGCTAAATGGGTAATCATTAGTGTTGGTGTATATTACTCGTCAAGCAATGCCACCCCACATTTAAAAGTCCTTTTAGGCTATGTTTTGGGGTTTGGTAACTTGAACTCATCTTTGATGAGGTGGGAAAATTCAATCCTCGTGATATTCATGAAAAATGGGAAATGTGGATTGATTTGGTTGATTGTTCTAAAACTGAATCTCCATTAGTACTTTATTGCCTATATCATTACACTTACACAAAGGTGGAGAAGTCACTTTATGAAATTCCTTAAGCTTGAATTGTTTGCTAATTAGAAAACTCATGTAAATGTTAGTTATAATTTATAATGGTTTATTTTTGCATGAGATATTTTTGGGACTTCATTAGCCCACTTTTGATGATAACAAATGGGGAGAAAGAAATAGAAAGATTTAGAAAGATTTGGTGTGTCGGTATTATATGTTGAAGGGGGAGCTTGAAAAAATACATAAAGAGGGGGAGCTTGAGAGAAGGGGGAGCATGCCTATAATTTCCATACTTATTGTGCTTTGTAATGCTTGTGTGTCTCACTCCATATCATCCATACATCATACTGCATTACACCCTTTCAACACACTTCACACACTCAAATTCAATGTACAAATCTTTCATTGGGTTGTCATCATCAAAAGGGGGAGATTGTTGGATGCAACGATATAGGAACTTTAGTTTGATGATGACAAACGTGTGCGAACTATTTAACGTGTGCGCTAAGTGTGTTTCAGGAATGGCAAAGCAGTAAATTCTTCAAAAGTGATGACTAGGTCAAAAGATGGAGGAATTGCTATTCGTATAGCAATTGGAAGAGATATTCATATAGCAAATTGGACTTGATCCAAGATGGAGAGAATCTCATGGGATGGATTCAAATCAAATGTTGGGATTTGGTCATATCATTTTCCACCCATGGATCCTATCAAATCCTTTTCCTACTAGTATTCAAAATTGAGATGAGATTAAATCCCTATTCAAATTCCTATACCCTTAATTAATGGGATTCTAACTGATCCTCCTCATCTCTTATAAAAACCCCCTTCATCAATTGCATTAGGGGGCGCACACGACAACGCAACAAAAAAGGGGAGCAATTATTAGTTGAGAGCCGCATCTTCAAAAGCTTGGGGGTTTTATTTTTGGAGAAGCATATTTTTTGAGCTCATCTTCCGCACATTTCTTTGTCCCAAGTTTCTTCTTTTTGTCTGCATTTCTTTAGGGGACAGCCGAAAATTTTTCAAAGAGCCAAGCCAAAAAAAGCCTAGCACAGCCGCACTTAATTTCATAGGGGTTCTATTTGTGCAAGGACAGCCTTCTCTCCAAAAATTCCCCAAGAGCTCTTCATCGTCAGCCCATCACAATTCCAACGTGGCCTATTTTTTGTTGCAAACTCATTTTTTAATAGCCGCATCCTCCAAGATTTGTTGCAGCCGAAACCCCAAGAGATCCTCATCCAAAATTTCAATAGGGGGGCAGCTGTTATTTTTTTTGATTGAAAAAAAGAAGAGCAAGCACTTTTATTTCATCTCTCCAATCAACAAAAAAAAGAGCCGACCTTTGTTCTCTAAGAGAGAAGTGCGCACATCCTAATTGGGGAGAGGAGAAGAAAATTTCAAGAGGAGAGAGGCCGAAATATTTGGTGTGGGGAAAATCTCAAAGCCCTCAGCCGCACAATTCTTTTGAGATCCCCAAGACTTTTTTTGAGGTGCCGCACGTATGCAAGACAAGCTGTATTTTTTTTCTCTCCAGGATCAATTCTCAGGTGCTGCACGTTTGCAAAAGGACAGAGCCGAAAAATTCTTGAGCAGCTGCACAAAATCAAGGGAGTATTATTATTATTAACTCCTTGCAAATTTCAAAGCATTATTTAATCTGCATCTTAATGTGTTCTGTTGCTTTGATGACAGGCTGCACAAATTGAGAAAGAGAGGTGCACGCAAAAACCCCACTTCAAAATTCCAAGAGCATTGACTATATTGCTGCAACAGTGTAGGGAGGGCGCAACATCAGAGAGTGTTGAAACTTGAGTTGCAAAGGAGACTACGACATCTACGTCAGAAGATTTCTAGCCCGTGCTTATTGACGAAGACATCGCTGCTGCACAATCTGAGCTTTCTAAACTCAATGCTTTATTATTTTGTGTAGCAATTGTGATAGATCTTCATAGGGAAAACTTTACCTATCTTTTGTGACTATTTTGGGACTTGTCTGGTTGGGGCTAGACAAGTGGGACCCAGCTAGTTTGAGACTAGCTGGTAGAAAGTGGTACTAGGATTGATAGTGAGAGGAAACGATGTGTGTGGGGTACTGAGAGCCTGGCGAGTGTAGAGACATAGAGGGTGCTCTGAGCGTGCTCTAACTTGTGGTTTTGTACCTATTGCACTATTCAATACTAGTATCTGCTTTGGGGGCTGGAGTAGGTCGTTGGGACGACCGAACCAGGGTATATCTGTGCGTACTATGTGATTGTCTCTGATTTACTCTGGTTGTGCTCATTACTACGTGTGATTTCTCGTGGGTTGCGCGAGAATTTTTTATTAGCCTATTCACCCCCTATAGGCTAGGATCCAGATCCAACAAAAAATAATTCTTTCAACCTTATCGGACCGGGCTAGGCGGCCCAAATTTTTATCGAACCGTGCCCGGTCTTCCCTGGAATGACCCGAAGTCTTATTGGTCCGGGCCAGCCTGGTCCAATAAGAAATCCGGTCGGGTCGGCACGGCCCGATAAGACCGGGACGGCTCGAATTACCACCCCTAATTAGGATCGCACGTGAAGTTGAGGATGGGAACTTTGCGATCATTGGCAGACACCTTAGGGCTTGTTGTTTATGAGAGAGAGTGTGAGAGGGGTGAAAAATAGTCAATAAATTTAAAAAGGTTCAAAGCCAAATTATCCTTCTAATTCACATTAAACTAATGATGGGACAAAAGTGCCCCATAACTCTAGTGATATTTTATGAAATTTATATATAATTTTATAAGGTACTTCACATGTATAAAGTAGATGATATCAATACAATATGCATAAACAATGTTTGTAACACTCATTTTTTCTCACCGCGGATGTTGAAGAAAATGGCCTAAAGGATGTGGCCTAAGGGATGTCGCTGACGTGGATGACGTGGGCAGCCTTCAGGGCGTTGGGTGAGCTAACTTCGTGCTGCATGGACTTTGGGTCGACCTAAGGATGCCGAACTGAGCCATGTAAGAGCTATCTCCCCAGCGATCTGCAACACATGAATCATGTCAGGGGATCGAATCTGGGTTCCGATCACATCACCTCCGATGCTTAAATCAGTAGATGACTAAGAGATGCTCGGTGGAACTATGTTTGACCTATTGGGAGGTTGTCCGTTGGTTCTCGAGCCGACCTATAAGGGGGAAAGATTTTGTTTAGTGGAGCAGATTTAGAGTATATGAATACCCGAATTTATGATCTCAGAGATTCGTCCCCTTCCTCATCATTCTTGGGGTTTTTATAGGAGATGGTTCCCTTGACTTGTTTCGGAGTTACACCCGAGCATTGCAGGCACTTTATTGCCTTTTGACCCGAGCTGTCGCTCTTGATGGAGAGCCAAAAGGCTAGTCATGGATACCCCCATTGATAGAGAGTGCCATAATCAGAGTTTATTAAGGATGTTAACGGTCAACTCAACTGATGCTTCAAACGGAGCAAACCCCGGCCTTATTAGAGGGCCATGGGGCTGTTGGGCTAAATCTATCGACCCTTTTCGGCTCTTAGGCTTTAGCCAACTTAGACGGAGAATTAAGCCCCGATCGGCCCAATGGTGTAACAGTGGCCCCCATCTCCTTAGTTCGACCGTCGTGATAGTTGAGGTCGGGTGATGTGACATGTATGGACGTGAACAATAGTTGAGACGACACATTTAATGTATGCCATTAGGGCACATGGAACTAATATTCTCCTGCCAGTTGAGCATAGAATTTGGAGAGACACTGTTAAGAGATGTTTGACATGCGTTCGAGATCAGACGATCCGAATCGACCTGGCGAAATGGAAACTTTGCATATATGGGGATCGATGGCGGAAGAAAACCCTTTCTTCACTTCAGAGATGAATTATGCTTCATGCAGTTGTTGCCTGCTTTCCATTTGATTGAATCTGCTGATATTTGTGCTGGGCAGCTTTTCCGTCCATGCAATCTTCATCTTCATCTTCCGATTCGGAGATAAGTAGGTTGATGGGTAAAATGGATCACACAGAGACGGTGCAATCTGAAAATCCATCTCTCGAGTACCCTAACCCCCATGATTCGATCTTGCAAGCTGGAGATGATCTGTATCAGGTGCTTGAGAAGATGCTGAATCTGGTCTCCGTAGTTCCTGCTTCTTCAACCCCTGTGATTTAGTCCAAGGATCTCCGATCTCCTTTCAGGGTTATGATTCCTCGTCATGATGAGAGGATCTGTTTCCCTGACTGATGTGAGGTCGGCGTATATGTGAAAACATTATTTCACGAGCACCGTTTTCCCTTCATCCATTCATCCTTCATGTCTTTTCTTTTCTCGAACTCTCCTTCTACCAACTCACTCGCAATTCCATCGAGGGCTTGGTCAACTTCGTTGTGTTGTGCATGCTTAACGGGATAGAGTCGACCATACCACTTTTTTGCCACTTCTTCCATTTGAGTATTCATAAGTCTAGTGTGTGGTCTTATATAACCGTCAAGGGGAAGAAGAACCTGGTATTGGGACTTCCAATCTTTGTTAAGGGCTAGAAGGAGAACTATATGTTCATAATTCTCCTTGGGGAAGCTAACTTGCTCACTCATTGGGGTCACTCGGGTTCGGTGGTTTTAGAAGAGAAGAGCATCGCTAATATCGAAATTGGGGTGGCTAGTAGATTGTTGTCGGTGCCAACCTCTGATAGGTCAGTCACATTTCTTCTTGTGGGATTCTATGGATGGCAGACAATACGAAAAGGAGGTTGAACAGTGTTGTATAAAGTAATGAAATTTTTTGCGTAAATAAAAACCCTTCTATTAGTTTCCTAAGTCTTCAATTAGAGTTATCTCTCTTGGTACTTAATCAACACAAACATATATAGATCTTACAATAAGAGATGTAGCAAAATTGCAGCATAAATTTAAAAAGATCAAGACGAGCAAGTAATAATAAAGAAAAAGTAAGCACACAAAAAACATAGAGATTTTATCATATTTCTCCACAACCTGGGTACGTCCAATCTCCGACCTCCCTCGGGCTTTAATCCACTATTTTCAAACACAAAACAATTACCTAGCTTCACTTGCTAGGATTTTCTAACCACCTAGTTACAACATAACTAGGAGTTTCAAACAAAAAGAATCCCTTTCACTAGGGAATACACCACCTTACCAACGTCTTCTCGAAAGTCTTACAAACCTTTGTCGATATTCTTTACACCCTTTTGATCATATAGCCAAGATGATGGAGTTTTGTGTTTAGGTGTGGCTATATAAAAATCAAAGCTTTTGATCTTTTAAAAAATGTAAGTGAAGTACAACTAGATCAAAAGAAACTTGAAATAAATCTCTTAAAAATATCAGCTTTATAAACAGAGATTACAATCAAGCTTAGGCCCATCAAAATATCATAGAAAAGTTTGAAAATATTAGAACAAAAGAATTAAGAGCAAATTGCCAAAAATAAGAGCTTTTGAGAGTGAGAGAGCTTTGAAATAACTTGAAAACATATATGAGAAATAGCTATAAAATTGATTTATAAAAGTTCTAAAACCTCTGGTATTTATAGAGGTAAAAATCATTTCCTCAAATGGCGAGAAACGACTATAATCCGTAGATCGCGTTTTCCTTAAAAGCTGTTGTTTGACTCAGATAGTCGGTTACTCCAGGAGATAGTCGGCTATATTTTTGCAGATAGTCGACTATTACTGTGTGATAGTCTGCTATATTTTTGCAGATAGTCGATTACTACATTGTGATAGTCGGCTACTACAGTTTAGAGAGTTCTAGTTCGAAATTTGCATCAAGATAGTCGGCTATCAGAGTGTGGGTAGTCGGCTTTTCTATGATACATGAGTTTTTCTACATAAAATCACTATGAAATTATTTAAAAATAATTATATACTAATTTAAAACATTTTAATACATTTTAAAATGATTCGTCTATGATTTTTTGTAGGTGTAGCTCCAAGATAATGGTTTTACCAAACTAAGACTCTTACTTACACAATTTACACATTCTTGAGTTCTTGAGTCTCATTCTCTTGTCTTGAGCCATCGAGTCTTGATTTTGGTCTTCAATTGGTTATTCACTTTCTCTATGTATTGACTCTAGAATGGCTCCGTGATCATGGCTTCCATGTCTTTGTTTTCGAGCTACGCCACATCTTAGTTTCTTCATGGCTTTAATTTGTTCATCACATTATTTTCATCCTACACACTAGAATTAAATCATTAGTACCTATATCATTTGTGAACATCATCAAAACTCCACTGAG
The DNA here is from genome assembly GCA_030789695.1 of Scilla litardierei. Taxonomy (NCBI): domain Eukaryota; kingdom Viridiplantae; phylum Streptophyta; class Magnoliopsida; order Asparagales; family Asparagaceae; genus Scilla; species Scilla litardierei. The sequence goes on from CM061134.1 coordinate 51,614,978, forward strand.
GTGGGTTTTAATATCCTAACCCTTCTGTTCGACGAGACTATGAGGAAACCCGACTGGACGGAAGGTATAGCCGATCCTCGGACCTTGTATCCGCTCTTGCTTATCCTAATCCTTTCTACATTTGCAAATAGGTCACGACAGTGTCAACCGCTATACCCAAAAACGACGCCCTTACTTAAATTTGGATTTAAGAAGTCTGGGGCAGTCCTGTTTGTCTGACCAAATGAACCCAGCTCGGCCCTAACCTTAAGAAGCTCTGCCAAAATCGCTTGGGTTTGGCAGTAAAAATGGATCGATCTTTGGTTGAACCTGACAATGTTGAAGAAGAAGAAAAAAGGTGAGGCCGGCCTCCCAAGCTCAATCTAGGATGAAGTTCCGACCGCTCAAGCTACAACGTTTGAAGTCCAGTCGAATCTTCTCAGATCTGCAAGCTATCAAGATAGATGGTCGTGGGGAGGCCTCCTTCCTATTAGGTCGACACCCCTTGAATATGAGCAAGCTAAATGTTCAAGTCAACAGAAGAAGACCTCCCTCACTATGAGACTTCAAGCCCACGTATCATGTGGGGGCTTAAAGAGTCCATTTTCTAATATTGCGGGTTATAGCTCGACTGGCCAAGAACTCTTATTTGCTGCATGATTGCTCTGATTTGCAGACGGTGGAAATTGAGAAATTGGCCAACTTCGTAGTGTGGCATGGTCAGCAGGTAAAGGCTTTTACTGTGCCTACAGTCACAGAATGTGGGGCTAGCCCCTATCTCATTTTAATGTAGTTATTTCGATGGGTGAGGAATTGCAGCACCGAGCAGAAGCCGTCGCCAATGTCAATGCAAAACTTTCCCAGAAGCAGGCAGAGTTGACTGCGTAAGGGATTGCCCAGGAAGCGAACGTTCAACTGAGGACGATGTTGCTTAAAGTTGACGAGCTATCTTATCATGAAGAAAGTCATGAGACGGCATTGTAAGGACCGTCTACCGTGCAATACTAACAACAAACACTCTATAAGGGGGTTGAATAGAGTAATGGCACAAATCGTGTAATTAAAAATTAACTTGCAAATGCGGAATTATAAATGCAAGAGGAATTTATATAACACAATCAAACAAACGCTAACACAAGATTTTACCCTGGTTCCCCAAACTTGGGTACATCCAGCCACACCAAATATTCAATATACACTACACAGGGTAGTGAATACAATCCCCACACAAGGGATACCCTACACAAGGGATGTTCCCTTCAAGGACTCAACCTACCCTACACAAGGGTCTAACTCCCCCCACAGAGAGAAACTAATTCCCACACAGAGAATTAGGGTTATCCTACACAAGGACACAATCAACCTTACAAGGGTTAAACTCTCACAAAGAGAGTTACCAACTCCCACAAAGAGAGTATCTAATTCCCACAAAGAGGATTATGGTTTCAAGAAAACAAATGAAACAAATGACTCTTACCTATGCCTTGAGTTGAACTTACTCAATATGAAGATGAATGCATGGAAGAAGATCTCCAAGTGATGAGATTTGCTTGAATGCACTTGGATGATTTCACTTGAGCTTGACTTCAATGCATGAAGAGAAATGTGAGCTCTAAGATGGAAATGAGAGAGTTTGAGAGTGGCTTAATGATACTCAAAGATATGCAATATCAACCAAGAGTTATAATAGAACTAAGCCATCTCCTATATATAGGAAGCCCAAAGAAACCCATAAAACCCAAGGAAAAAGCCAAGAGAGAAAAGCTGCAATGGCTATAATATGAGATTTTACGGCAACGACATGAGACTGTATAAGGATCGACAGTCGACTGATCAACAGCTATATTATTCCCAACGGATATAATCTGAGCCAGGACAGGCGCATGTACAATGTGCAAGTGACTGTTAAGACTTCGTCAGGCGACTGTCACATGGGATGGACTGGAGCTGAGAAAATACAACTTACGCACTTGTGCAATCAGACGACTGCCAAGTAAAGTCCAGGTGCTTGAAATATGATAGGCGACTGTAAACTGTACATCAGTCAACTGACACACAACATAGAGAGATGCCGAGGAAAGATAAGTTATGCACTTGTGCATTCAGATGACTGACGAGCGAAGTCCAAGAGCCTGAAGATTTACAGGCGACTGTACACTCTACATCAGTTGACTGACACACAAGCTGGAGCAAAATCCAGAAATATCAAGTTACGCAGTTTGGTACACAGATGACTAAAGAACAATATCTATGCACCTGTTGAAAGACAGGTGCCTGTCAAATAAACTTCGGTCGCCTACTCCCAAAGCTCAAGAAAGAGTCAATAAATATATGACTTGAGCTATGCACAATAGTCGACTGTAGAAGGCTGGCCAGGCACATGGAATCACCCAGTCGACTGTCCTTCCTTCAGCAGTCACCTGTTGTAGAGCCAGAGACTCCAATTGAGTCATTTGTCATGATGAACCTATTGGGTTGAATTCTACGATAATCCTAAGGTTCACTAAGATGGTTATATGCATATGCATGTATGAGTAGACCATCTATCAAGGCATTACAATAATCCTAGGCTCAAAAAGAGAAAAGCAAGTAAATGAAATATTACATGGATTACATTGCTTCCCTTAGAGTCTAATCTTCAAGCTCTTGATGCCTTGACGTTCCCCAACATCTTCCAAGCTTTGGCACCTCTTGATGAGCTTCCCTTCATCAAGATCCAAGCTTTGGCTATGCCCCCATGATGTCCATCCTTGCACCAAGCTATTAGTCTCCAAATCATGCTCTTCTTCATTTGATAATCATGAGACTAAAACATGAGAGTTATTAGCAACAACATAATGTTGTGATCATCATCAAAATAATATTCGTTAAAAACACCAATGTCTAACATGCATTGATCGAGGAAAAGGTTGCTCGGGTGCTTGTCGAAGGAAGTGTAGGGGCCGAAGCAAACCTTCGGAAAGGAGCTGATGAATGATTGAAGATATCAGATGAAAGGATGGTTGATTTCCAAGCTAGGATGACCAAGGAGAAAAGAGTGAGGTGGAGAGGGCTAACCTTCACGATCAAATCAATGCTCTCCAAGCCCAGATCAAGCCCAGATCAATGAGTTAAAGAGGTGATTCGGGGTAGAAATTGTATGTTTATCCCCCATTTTGTGATTTTTGTGCATATATTATTCATATCTTTGCTCCATCACATGCATTTTAGTGATATCATCATATTTCGGAGTAATCATTCATTTCAGCATAATTTTTTATAGATTATCCGTGTCTTGGTTTATTTTACAGGATTTTAAGGATTTTTTCTAAATTTTTCTAAAGCTCAAAGACACAAGTTTGGGGAATTTAGCAGCCCCACACGGTCATGTGTGGTATCACACATGACCGTATGGTTTTATCAGCCAAAGGAGCAACAGCAGCCCTATGGAAGCAAAGAATTCGACACGACCATGTCGAAAATGACACGGTCGTGTCGTTCACACAGACAGATGACAATAGGGGTGCAGTTCTGCGGATTCGTGTCTCCACAAGGTCGTGTCATATTCGAAAAAACCGTGTCGGACCCGATTCAACAGAAGCAGCAAAGTGTGCCACATTTTTGGTGGAGGCAACACGACCGTGTCATTTTCGATATGACCATGTCGCCCCCACTTTCTTCTTCCTAGTTGCGGGTCTGTGCTTTTTCTTCTCGATCAGTTTGGGGTTTTCTTCAACCCGCGAGTTGAGGGCTATTTATACGGCTCCCCTTTTCCTCTTTTCCTCATTCCTTCTTAATCTTCCTCATCTCTTAGGGGTAGATGTCACGCCCTGCTTCCCTAAAATGGAGGCGAGACGTGAGAAGGTCCGCTCAAGCGTGGAGCTGTGAAGCCGCATGCCTGATAAGCATCAATTTAGTATAAGCAGGTCCCTGTAATTGCAAACGGAACAACAACAACAATAATAATAGGATGAGACGGATATGAAATACCAATCCCAAAGTTTGTCCACAAAATATTCAATATCACAGAAAAAGCCACCAGGCTAAAAAGGAAGAGTCTAAAGGCCCAGAACAAGGCCAAACAAAACACAAACATAACAGAGTATCAAACTAGGTGCCACGCATCGACAACTAAGCAGTTTAAACAAGAAGCCAACTAAGGAACTAAGACTGATCCCCAGTGTCAACGAAGTCCTCGATCAACGCGGGTTCCGACTCAGCGTCAGCGAACACCGCGTCCTCAGCAAGTTTCTCAGGCTCAGGCTTTAACATGTGTCACCTAAAAGAGAAAAGGGGCTCATGTCAGCAAGTCGAAAGACTTGTGCAAGGAAACGGAAAGAAAGGTAAACTAGCAACCTAGCAGTTTAAGTATGGTGCATGGCAAGTAAAGTAAGGTGGTAACAAGTAAAGTAAAGTAAAGTAAAGTAAAGTAAAGTACGAGTAGCAAGTATCAAGTGGTAGGGTTGACATGTAATGTCAAGTAACAAGTAAAGTACAAGGGATCACTCAATGAGTGCCCTATTGCCCGCAGGCTGTGTTCAAGTATCAAGTACAAGGGATCACTCAACGAGTGCCCTATTGCCCACAGGCTGTGTTGAGCTCGTCTTCTGGAACACGAGCCAGAAAGTGTATTTGGCATAGGATTGTGCCCGCAAAACGGGTGCCTAGCCGGTACAAATAGTACAAGTATGTAGCGAAGCTACGCAATCACGATGAGTGTTCAAGCATGCAATGACATGAGCAGATATTCGCGTACCGTTAATTTAAATTAAACATGGCAGTTAAAATGCAATAGCAGTTAAGGATGCATGGATGACATGAACAGTTAATACGCGTACCGTTAAGGGAAAGTAAACGTGACATACAAGCATGATGAAGGTGACGGACCAAGCTTCGTTGTCAAGCTAGGTCAATGTCGTCTAGACGGCTATCCTTTCACCGTCCAGTCTCTTTTACGCTAAAGCAAGGTAATGGCCTAAGACATGGCCCAAATCAAGAGATGCAAGTTTCACTTGCCTGATACCGGGATTGACGGGCAATGAAGATCGTCACACAAGCTAACTACGGAATAGATCACTGTTATAGCAAAACAATCATTAGAACAACTATTCTAAATCGATTTCTTAATAGAATCCTAATTGTCTAATAATCCATTTTATTAGGGTTTCACAAATGTCAATGTGGGTTATGCTAAAACTAAAGGAATCGAGTATTACCGTGAAGAAGAGAAGGAACGATGCCGAGCAACCACGGCAATGGAAGAGCGATCCGGCTCAGATCTGGAAATGAGGGAAAAATCTGGATAAATGGGTTTTGATGTGGATTTTGGGGGTTTGATGAAGGTTTGAGGAAGGTGGAAGGTGGAAAGTGTTAAGTAAGGGTTTGGATGATGAAGGATGAGCTTGGGATGAAGGAATAAGGCTTTGAGGAAGATGGGGGCTCAATGGGGGGGAAACTAGGGTTTTAGGTCATGAGGAAGAAGAAGAAAACGTTTGGAGGGGTATTTATAGAGTTTGGTGGCGGCTAGGGCAAAACTAGGGTTTCCTGTACTGTTTAGTCGGTCAAAGAACAACCACTGACCGACTAGTTTGGGAACTAGTCGGTCGGTTAACCAACGCAGACCGACTAAGTGTAAATAGTAACCCAGACAAAAATTAGGATTTAGATTTAGTCGGTCAAAGAACAACTACTGACCGACTAGTTTGACATCTAGTCGGTCGATGAACGTTCTTAGACCGACTAAGAGTAAACATTAACTAGTGCCAAAAATAGTTAAAGAGTTAGTCGGTTAAAGAAGCATTGCCGACCGACTAGTTTGCAACCTAGTCGGTCAACCAACGTTCTTAGACCGACTAATGATAAACAGTAACTCCTGAACATTTAACAAAGCCCACTAGTCGGTTCAAGAAGGTTTTCCGACCGACTGGATCATCATCTAGTCGATCGGTGTCCCTTCTTACACCGGCTTGAGCACCAAAAGTTCCGAAATGGAGCGCGGAGCTCCGGGATGGTTTCCTAAGTCTCCTAGGCTCGTTCTAACTCTAAGATATCGACGTTATGAAGCCCGTCACGAATGACTTACTTCAAACATGCCGACCGACGGTAGAATCTAGAGAATCACGACGAAACGAACGAAAAGAGAACTACGGAGACGGAAATGGAAATCACAACAAGGGAAAGCAACCAAACATATAAATATATATAATAAAATCCATACATGAAAAACCAGTCGTTACATCCTCCCCAACTTAAGAAAAATTCCGTCCTCGGAATTCCCAACACTCACGTGTTCGGGAACAAAAGTGGGTAGCGCTCTCGCATCTCATCTTCTCTCTCCCAAGTAGACTCTCCCGGCGAACCGTGCCGCCACATCACTCTAACAAGATCGACGACCTTGTTCCGAAGTGACTTCTGACGCCTGTCCAGAATCTGCACCGGATGCTGGTCATACGTCAAATCTGGGCGAACGGCGATCTCCGAGAAATCCACAGCATGAGATGGATCGCTGATGTATTGACGAAGCTGCGACACATGGAAAACATCATAGACTCCTTCCAAAGATGGCGGCAAGGCTAAGCGGTAAGCTACCTCGCCAACCCTCTCCAGAACATCAAACGGTCCAATGTATCGCGGGCTCAACTTCCCTCGCTTCCCAAAACGAATCACTCCACGATTTGGGGAAATCCCCAGAAACACATGATCCCCAGGCTGAAACTCCAAAGGACGACGTTTAGCATCTGCCCAATGCTTAAAACGGTCCTGAGCAATCCTCAACCCCTCCCGAATGTTCCTGACAACCTCCACAGCCTCCACAATCATCTCAGGTCCCAACAGCTCCCGATCACCAACGTCATCCCAACTCAATGGCGATCGACATTTCCTCCCATACAAAGCGACGAAAGGCGCCATGCCAATAGACGCCTGGTAGCTGTTGTTGTAGGAGAACTCCACCAAGTGTAGATGGTCCTCCCATGAACCTTGGAAATCCAACATGCACGCTCTCAGCATGTCTTCCAAAATCTGAATCGTCCTCTCGGACTGGCCATCCATCTGTGGATGGTACGCCGTGCTGAAACTCAGACGCGTACCCAAACTCTTCTGCAAACTCTGCCAGAACTGAGATGTGAATCTCGTGTCTCTGTCCGACACGATACTCACGGGGACCCCATGAATTCGCACGACCTCCTCCATATATCTCCTTGCTAGCGCCTCAGTGGACTGTCCCACTCGGAATGGAATAAAGTGCGTGGATTTGGTCAATCTATCTACGATCACCCAAATCGCGTCATTCTGCTTCGGACTCCGAGGTAGTCCAGTCACGAAATCCATAGTGATATGCTGCCACTTCCACTCTAGAATCGGAAGCGGTTGTAGCAACCCGGCCGTACGCTGATGCTCCGCCTTCACTTGCTGGCAAACCAAACACTTGGCTACACTCCGAGCCACACTCCTCTTCATACCATGCCACCAATAGTTCAGACGAAGATCCTTGTACATCTTGGTCCCACCAGGATGCACAGAGTACGGCGAACTATGTGCCTCCACCAATAACTCATCTCTGATATCCCCAGCTGGCACACACAGCCTGCCTCCGAACCTCAACGAGCCATCATCATGAATTAAAAAGTCAGTCCGCAGACCGGCTTCCACCTGCTCTCGAATCCTCACCAGCTTCGGATCTCCGGCCTAACTCGCCTTAATCCGATCCACGATCGTTAACTGCACCTGCATGTACATCAACGAAGAAGCCTCCCCGGGAAGAACAATCTCCACACCAGACTCGCAAAAATCCTGCTGCAATCTCCACTGCGAGGTCAAATTCATCACCGCGGGAAGCCTACTCAAAGCATCAGGAACCACATTCACCTTGCCAGGGTGATACTGCAAATCAATCTCGTAATCCGCCATCAGCTCCAACCATCGATGTTGTCGCATTTTGAGCTCCTTCTGGGTGAAAATATACTTCAAGCTTTTGTGATCGTTGAAGATTTTCACTTTCTCACTCAGCAAGAAGTGCCTCCAAATCTTAAGAGCAAACACAACAGCAGCCAACTCCAAATCATGCGTCGGGTAATTCTTCTCATGAACCTTGAGCTGACGAGAAGTGTAAGCTACAACATGTCCATGCTGATGCAAAACACAATCGAGACCCCTGCCAGAAGCATCGCAAAAGATCTCGAATCCTCCATTGCGATCAGGCACAGCAAGAACAGGGGCAGACGTCAAACGCTCTCTCAGAACACCAAAGGCATCCTCACAATCACCCGACCAAACAAAAGCAACATCCTTCCGCGTCAACCTGGTCATCGGCTCCGTAATACGGGAAAAGTCCTTAATGAATCGTCGATAATATCCGGCCAAACCAAGGAAACTCCGAATCTCAGACGCAGACGACGGAACAGGCCACTCCCTGATGGCCCTAATCTTCTCGGGATCCACTGAAATACCATCTCCAGTCACCACATGCCCGAGAAAAGCAACTCTGTCCAGCCAAAACTCGCACTTTGAAAACTTAGCATACAACCGATGCTTCCTCAAAATCTCCAGCACCGTCCTCAAGTGCGAGGCATGCCTTCCTCCAACTTCGAATAGATCAGAATGTCGTCAATAAAGATAACGACAAACTTATCCAAAAAGTCATAGAAAATCAGGTTCATCAGATTCATGAAAACTGCGGGTGCTTTAGTTACGCCGAAAGGCATAACCACAAACTCATAGTGTCCCTACTTCGTCCTGAAAGCTGTCTTCGGCACATCATCCTTCTTCACCTTCAACTGATTGTAACCACTCCTCAAATCCAACTTAGAAAACACCCTCGAACCTCCAAGCTGATCAAAAATATCATCGGTGCGAGGCAACGGGTATTTATTCTTAATGGTCGCCGCATTCAGCTCCCGATAATCCATGCACATGTGTCACGTCCCGCTTCCCAAAAATGTGGAGGCGAGACGTGAGTAGGTCCGCTCAGACTTGAGGCTGAAAAGCCGCAAGTCCGATAAGCGTCAAATAGAACTACAAATGGCAGGTCCTTGCAAGTGCGAACAGAACAACAACAATAATAAAGAGAGAGACTGATAAGATTATCTCAGAACGTCCAAAAATAAATTCACGCATCCCAGAAAAACCACCAGGCTAAAAGAAGAATCAAAAAGGAAAGTACAAGAGACTGAAAAGAGGCCTAAGGCATGGCCAACATAATACATAACATCAACAAGAAAAGAGGTGCTACGCACCGTCAACCTAACAACGACTAAGCAGAAAACAACCACAGCTAGAAGGAGCTCTAGGACTGGTCTCCTATATCCTCGAACTCAACACCTGTAACCTGTTCGCCCTTGACGACCAACTCTGGCTCACAATCTAACATGTGACACCCAAAAGAGAAAAGGGGCACATGTCAGCAAGCCTAAAAGACTTGAGCAAAGAAACCGAAAGTAACTAACAACCTAGCAATTGTTAATATTAAGCAATGACATGGCAGTTAAGTATGATGCAACAGTTTAAAAGAGAGGCAAGCACGCACGATGTAGCAAAAGCTACCAAATCACTAATCACTTATCATTTAACACTTATCACTTATCACTTATCACTTATCACTTAGTGCATAGAGAGTCCACCTGCTGGCCAGCTCGTGGCTCAGTCCGCTTATCTCTATCACTATTAATCACTTGAACACTAGAGATTTCGCCTGCTGGCCGGAGTGGCGGATCAGGCCAACTCGGGGCTCAGGTGGCCGCTTATCTCTTACCCCACCCATATGTGTCGAGCGTTGGGGTTTCCAACTATAGGGCTCGCTTCTGGAACACGAGCCAGGAAAATAATAGCGTTGTAGCGTGTGCTACGCAATCACGATGACAAATCATTATGCAATGCCAAGAACAGATAATTGCGTACCGTTAATTGAATTTAAACGTGACAGGCAAAATGCAATGACATGATCATATTCGCGTACCGTTAATTTAAAGTAAATGTAACATACAAGCATGATGAAGGTGACGGACCAAGCTTCGTTGTCAAGCTAGGTCAATGGCGTCTAAACGGCTATCCTTTCACCGTCTAGTCTCTTTTACGCTAAAGCAAGGGAAATGGCCTAAGACATGGCCCAATTCAAGAGTTGCAAGTTTCACTTGCCTGAAATACGTGCCGGTATCACAATACTCAATGACCAATCACAAATTCACAAATTCCAGAGCTCCCACGCTCGGTCCAACAATCAGCCTACAGTCCCGTATTATTAAGTTGGATTAGTGAGTTACAAAGCAGTAAAAGTAATTGTTTTTAATCTTGATTAGCATGCAAAATTGGTGGGGGTTCCTACGGTTCAGAATTATACCCTCACACGACGCGAGAGCTACACTGACGTCGTGTAGCGACGTCAGGGGTCGGATTCCAGTATCGTGCAAGGTAACGGCGTCGGCTCGGAAACGGTAACGGATCGCGAAGTAGACGTATCTTATCATATGAAGTACGTCCTCAAAGAATGTGGTTTCACCTGCTCCCTGTATCCCAAGGCTAGAATGTCCAAGAGAGCAACTTGCTCTATGCCTTTAGAACCACAATACACCGGTTCTTGTAGCTCTCTTTCAAGATTCTCCAAACTGTCAATGTTGGTGTTTCCCGTAAACAACACCTTCGACTTGCTCTCGGAAGTGCAATGAACCAACACCAACCCTTTCCACGAAGCAACCCAAGCCATTCACGCTCTCGAATGAAACCTAACCGCACCACAATCTGGGTTACCAAAGAAAATCCTGGACTTGGCCAAAAACACCCGTACATCTCATCTGAAGCTCCACTCTTGAACAGAGGAGGGCAGCGGCTGTCGAGAGGGGACAGGGGCACGGGGTTGGTCGGCGTCGGAATTTGTGTCCGCGTGGAGAAGGTACACGAGCAGGGCGGCAGCAACGGAGGACGAGCCGCGGGGGTCTCGTGTGGGGCTGCCGGTGGGACGTTGCCGGCGAGAGGAGCTCGTGCGGCGGCTGCGGCATGGAGAAGCGGCGCACGGATCAGGGTGGAAGTTAAGTAGGGGAGGACGGCGACATGGTGGCGAGGTGCGGCGGCTTCGTTGTGGCGGTCTCCGGTGGGGATCACGACAGAGGGAAGAGCTGCGAGGGGGTGGCTATGGGCGGAAAGAACTCAGGTGGCCTCTGAGATGACGTCGGAGAGGGAGGGGGACGGTGGCTGCGAGAGGTGGGCGTGGCGCTGCAGCTAACGCGATCGGGGGAAGCCGCGAGCTGGCGTGCTGCGAGACTGGGCGGGGTGCTGGGCGGAGACGGAGCGCCCAGCTGCCGTGCGCCGGCGGCGAAGGCCGGTGACGGCCACCGGTCTCGATCGGAGTGGATCGGGGATCGGGCTTGGCGGTTGCACGAAGGGGGACTAGCGGCGCCGGGGCGAGCGCACGGGGGCCCGACGGAGGGTGCTGTTGTGCTCGAAAATGATGGGGCGGCGCAGATCGAGTTGGCTGAGAAAACATATGGGAGGCGGCGGATTCATTAGGTTAGGCTTGGGAGAAGAAAATATAAAAACCCTAAGTTAATATATGTATATAGGTAGGCTCACGTGGGGGATATGTTAGGTCTAGGTTGCTGTGAAACATAGAATAGGGCTTTTTAAAAATATAATAATCCCTAAAGGCTAATGAACAGGAGAAGCTGAAACGTGGGGTTAGGGCTCGTGGGCTTGGGCTAACAGGTTGGAGTTGTTTGGTAAAAGAGTTTGTTATTAAAAAAATTAATAAAAGCCCAAACTTTCAGTCCCTCTCTCTCACCTGAGTTTGCATGCGGCTAAGGCATAGGAGTATGTTAAAATAATATTGGGTGTATAATATAATAAAGGTTATCAGGGAAATAGATGTCATGTGCAACTTAGGTTTAAATCAATATTACATTGGGGAGGGAAGTGAAAGTAGGTCAAACGGAGTCCAAAAATTGTGAAATAAATGCTGGGGTGACCGGGGCGACGAGAGAAAGGAGACAGTGAAGGCGGATCAAAATTTTGACGAAGAGAAATGAAATTAAAAATATAAAGGCCTAGTGACAAAAGTGAAAATCGTGACGTCTCTACAAACAAGGTCAAATCGTGGGAGAACGACCCGTCAAAATGACGTTCCAAGTTAGTTCCACAATTTAATACTCTTCGAGAGAGTCACAACGGCATATCACACCATAGGGTTCACAAACAAATGAAGTCTAAAATAAACACGTGCACGAACAAAGTACAACGAAAAGTGGTCGTTACATCCTCCCCACCTTAGAATAAAGTCCGTCCTCGGACTTTCTAACATATCTAGTCGTTCTAGTAACTACCCCAATCATGTCGCATTATAATTCAAACCAGGTATAGTTATTACAAGTGCTTATATATGCACTTGGTAGTCAAACATTAACACTACCAACACGTGTATATATTTACGTACGTCATACACTTATACACATTATAGTCAGTCAAATTCATACACATATTTCAATCGTATATATAAGCATACATCCCTTATGTAACCACTACCTTCCTAACACGAAACAATATTTCAGATACTCATATAAGTATGGTCTCACACTTAGCAAATACAATCATTGTTCTACGTATAAATAGCTACCTATGCACAAACAATATGGGTATACAACCCTCTAATATTTCCTAATATACATCCAACACATCAACTCATGTAGTCACATCATACCATAATTAAATCCAGTTTCACTATATATATATTCACCACTACTATAGTTTCACAATATATAGTCATTCAAATGCATGCAAATATTTCACCTTATATTCACATCTCATACGGTCCTATAACTATATTCACGACACACCTACACATATACCGTAATCACCAACACTAATAACTAGGCACATATTTACCCATGCATGGTGCACACCCATACACGCTAACATTTCACTCACATACATCATTCATACCACCATATATCCAACACATCTACACACCTAGTTTAACTAGCACACATACGTTCACACAGGTAAGTCCTTAGTAAATAATTATACCACAAGACCAACACCTATAACTATATACTGGTATAGCGACCCACAATCATGTGCGTAGCACAACCAGGCATAAACAATCCTATCACTATACATACATTAAACATCGCTATATGCAAGCTACAAACATACATAACAATATACTTAGAGTATACCCACTCAAGTTTGAGTGAGACTCGGAACACATATCAGAATACTCTATATACGTAACACGGCACTCATACCCATACCAATACCACTCCAGTATTTATACGTCTACCAATACAACCATATACATACCATAAGTCAATCACACTTAATATTTAGTCAGGTAATACTCGCATAGTTCAATCACTCTATATACCATAATAATACAGACATCATCACACGTATGATTATAATACTCTGCCTAATACACACGCATTCATCGTATAGTCACCCACATGTAACATATATATTCACACCATAGCCGGCTACCTATAATTAGTACACAAACACATCTACTTCATACATGGATAAGACATGCAATGGTCGTGTATACCTCATGGTACACGCACATACAACATCCGTAAAAGCAAGCTATACTAATCAAAATTATAATCCTACTACCATACGTATATCACATATATACTCATGCAGCAGATACATAACTACTTACGTCTAAGCACTATACATATCTACGTACAAGCGCACACTCATACGTGAGTGATACGCCGGAGTTCACACACGGGTCCACACACTCTACTTATATGCATACACTTCAACGACATAACAACTTATACTAATGTGCCCACCAAACTATACTAAGGTTGACACGGCAACGACAAGATCTATTGGCTAGACAAAAGGAAAGAAACCGAAATCAAAAGCATGACGAATGGAAAGATCGAAAAGCACGAGTTCATCTAGGACGAAGGTAAGGAGCCAGATTGGTTAGATGAACTAGGGTAAAACTGTGATTGCTTAGGTGGGAAGAGTAAGAGGTAAGGATACCCTTATGAAATAGAGAAAAATAGTATGTAAAAGTTTTAAGTTAAAATACGAAAAGTTTGAAAACTGTTGTACTTCAAAAGTTGATGTCCCTTTTCGTATAAAAATATTTAGAGGTCGATAAAACAAATTGTTCGAAATAAGCTTGAGTCGAATATACATGATAGGAGAAAATGGTTTATTGGTTTATATAAAATCATTATAAAAGATAGTAAATCATTTACACGAATATTAAGGTCGTAGTTTTAGGAAAATATTACACGGTAGTAATTTAATAACGTTCGCAAAGTTTGAAATGAAATTAAATTAACTGAAGAATTTAAACTCAGGTTAAATGCTTTCAAAATCCTTAAGCCAGGGAAAATTTAAAGTAATCAATATTGAAACTACTTTTTGAGGAATCAGGATTTGCCAAAAAGAGACTGTTTTACACAAAGCTCTTAACATACGAGCACCACGAGCCTGGTGCTGATATATAAAAATAATTGAAATTCCATTTAGGTTAGAAATTATTCTAAAGGCATGTATGGTGAACGGAAAGATAACAATAGCTCATTAGTAGTATTATCAAAATTTGTAGTGAAACTTTAAAATCAAATTTATGGAAGGTCTAGATCAGGAAGTGGTTTTGAAAAGTAATTTTACGGAAATTGGAACTAGGAAAAACGTTGAGCTTAAAATCGACTTGCTGAAATCATATGCGACTTGAAAAGTATATTAAAGGAAGCGCGACGAGTCATTTGAACCGCATAAATAAGAAAGGAAAATTATAAATCGAATTGGGAAAAATAGAAATACGGCTCAGAATACAATTAATATGTGAAAAGGAACAAGATATTTAAATAGGTATGAAAAGTATAGGCTGGAAAAACATTATAAAACAGTAATCAAAATCTCGTCTAACCTTTCGAAATTTCAAAATGAATTTAAGTCAACGGAAAAGCATGAAGTCCAAATACATATATTAAAAGTTTTTGAATGAGTTTAAACCTTGCGAATAAGGGAATCGAAAATACTTCCAAAGATTCAGCATTTGCGATAAAGAGATTTTAAAGTATGTATGCTAAATGGTTAGAATAAATCTCATAGTTTAGAAAAATGGTATATCGAATTTTCAAAATAGTATTAGAGTCCTTAAACCGAAATGCGAAATATAGATTCGGAAATGGTTACGAGATAGCAATTATAATTACAACCATTAGACTCAGAAATCTACAAGGAATTTTGACTCAATCGAACGTGAGAAATTTAAGTATATACGTAGCGGGTTTAAAACAAAGTTTAAACTTAGCGAAAAATTTAATAAGGGAAATCGAAAAATACTTCAAAAGAAATTAAGCTTTGCGAATGGGGACATTCGAAAGATCAACGATTATTGAAACGTGGTGGTCATGGGAATCGAGGCAAGGGATTTGGTCGGATGATCAAAGCATAAATACGCCTAGAGCATGACTTAGGAAAATCTACGGGAAACTCCTACGATCAACCAACTAAAGATTAGGGAACTAAGCGCCAAGACTTTATAAGGGCTAGACAGCAATGAAATGAGTTCAGCTTGGTCCGAAATCGATGAACCCAAGCGAACGACCAAAGAAATTCTAGGAATCTATCATGGTCAGAGCTAGACAGGAACCACTAAGGTAACTCTTAGGACGATCAAATCAATTCCTAGCAAGGAGTCTAACTAACAATCAGGGCCTCTAACTAGCAAGCACGGACGTCTAACTAAGTCTCCTTACCACCTAGTGACATAGGAAAACGACTAGGCTCAAGGCTTATGACTCGGATGTTGCAATTTATTTAATGGACGTTCCATAGTTATTATCGTTGTTCCGATAATTCGCAATTGTAAATGGACCTGCATGGGCCACTAATAAAACCTGTCACGTCCCGCTTCCCAAAAATGTGGAGGCGAGACATGAGTAGGTCCGCTCAGACTTGAGGCTGAAAAGCCGCAAGTCCGATAAGCGTCAAATAGAACTACAAATGGCAGGTCCTTGCAAGTGCGAACAGAACAACAATAATAATAAAGAGAGAGACTGATAAGATTATCTCAGAACGTTCAAAAATAAATTCACGCATCCCAGAAAAGCCACCAGGCTAAAAGAAGAATCAAAAAGGAAAGTACAAGAGACTGAAAAGAGGCCTAAGGCATGGCCAACATAATACATAACATCAACAAGAAAAGAGGTGCTACGCACCGTCAACCTAACAACGACTAAGCAGAAAACAACCACAGCTAGAAGGAGCTCTAGGACTGGTCTCCTATATCCTCGAACTCAACACCTGTAACCTGTTCGCCCTTGACGACCAACTCTGGCTCACAATCTAACATGTGACACCCAAAAGAGAAAAGGGGCACATGTCAGCAAGCCTAAAAGACTTGAGCAAGGAAACCGAAAGTAACTAACAACCTAGCAATTGTTAATATTAAGCAATGACATGGCAGTTAAGTATGATGCAACAGTTTAAAAGAGAGGCAAGCACGCACGATGTAGCAAAAGCTACCAAATCACTAATCACTTATCATTTAACACTTATCACTTATCACTTATCACTTATCACTTAGTGCATAGAGAGTCCACCTGCTGGCCAGCTCGTGGCTCAGTCCGCTTATCTCTATCACTATTAATCACTTGAACACTAGAGATTTCGCCTGCTGGCCGGAGTGGCGGATCAGGCCAACTCGGGGCTCAGGTGGCCGCTTATCTCTTACCCCACCCATATGTGTCGAGCGTTGGGGTTTCCAACTATAGGGCTCGCTTCTGGAACACGAGCCAGGAAAATAATAGCGTTGTAGCGTGTGTTACGCAATCACGATGACAAATCAATATGCAATGCCAGGAACAGATAATTGCGTACCGTTAATTGAATTTAAACGTGACAGGCAAAATGCAATGACATGATCATATTCGCGTACCGTTAATTTAAAGTAAATGTAACATACAAGCATGATGAAGGTGACGGACCAAGCTTCGTTGTCAAGCTAGGTCAATGGCGTCTAAACGGTTATCCTTTCACCGTCTAGTCTCTTTTACGCTAAAGCAAGGGAAATGGCCTAAGACATGGCCCAATTCAAGAGTTGCAAGTTTCACTTGCCTGAAATACGTGCCGGTATCACAATACTCAATGTCCAATCACAAATTCACAAATTCTAGAGCTCCCACGCTCGGTCCAACAATCAGCCTACAGTCCCGTATTATTAAGTTGGATTAGTGAGTTACAAAGCAGTAAAAGTAATTGTTTTTAATCTTGATTAGCATGCAAAATTGGTGGGGGTTCCTACGGTTCAGAATTATACCCTCACACGACGCGAGAGCTACACTGACGTCGGGTAGCGACGTCAGGGGTCGGATTCCAGTATCGTGCAAGGTAACGACGTCGGCTCGGAAACGGTAACGGATCGCGAAGTAGACGTATCTTATCATATGAAGTACATCCTCAAAGAATGTGGTTTCACCTGCTCCCTGTATCCCAAGGCTAGAATGTCCAAGAGAGCAACTTGCTCTATGCCTTTAGAACCACAATACACCGGTTCTTGTAGCTCTCTTTCAAGATTCTCCAAACTGTCAATGTTGGTGTTTCCCGTAAACAACACCTTCGACTTGCTCTCGGAAGTGCAATGAACCAACACCAACCCTTTCCACAAAGCAACCCAAGCCATTCACGCTCTCGAATGAAACCTAACCGCACCACAATCTGGGTTACCAAAGAAAATCCTGGACTTGGCCAAAAACACCCGTACATCTCATCTGAAGCTCCACTCTTGAACAGAGGAGGGCAGCGGCTGTCGAGAGGGGACAGGGGCACGGGGTTGGTCGGCGTCGGAATTTGTGCTCGCGTGGAGAAGGTACACGAGCAGGGTGGTAGCAACGGAGGACGAGCCGCGGGGGTCTCGTGTGGGGCTGCCGATGGGACGTTGCCGGCGAGAGGACCTCGTGCGGCGGCTACGGCATGGAGAAGCGGCGCACAGATCAGGGCGGAAGTTAAGTAGGGGAGGACGGCGACATGGTGGCGAGGTGCGGCGGCTTCGTTGTGGCGGTCTCCGGTGGGGATCACGGCAGAGGGAAGAGCTACGAGGGGGTGGCTATGGGCGGAAAGAACTCAGGTGGCCTCTGAGATGACGTTGGAGAGGGAGGGGGACGGTGGCTGCGTGAGGTGGGCGTGGCGCTGCAGCTGACGCGATCGGGGGAAGCCTCGAGCTGGCGTGCTGCGAGACTGGGCGGGGCGCTGGGCGGAGACGGAGCGCCCAGTTGCCGTGCGCCGGCGACGAAGGCCGGTGACAGCCACCGGTCTCGATCGGAGTGGATCGGGGATCGGGCTTGGCGGTTGCACGAAGGGGGACTAGCGGCGTCGGGGCGAGCGCACGGGTGCCCGACGGAGGGTGCTGTTGCGCTCGAAAATGATGGGGCGGCGCAGATCGAGTTGGCTGAGAAAACATATGGGGGCGGCGGATTCATTAGGTTAGGCTTGGGAGAAGAAAATATAAAAACCCTAAGTTAATATATGTATATAGGTAGGCTCACGTGGGGGATATGTTAGGTCTAGGTTGCTGTGAAACATAGAATAGGGCTTTTTAAAAATATAATAATCCCTAAAGGCTAATGAACAGGAGAAGCTGAAACGTGGGGTTAGGGCTCGTGGGCTTGGGCTAACAGGTTGGAGTTGTTTGGTAAAAGAGTTTGTTATTAAAAAAATTAATAAAAGCCCAAACTTTCATTCCCTCTCTCTCACCTGAGTTTGCATGCGGCTAAGGCATAGGAGTAGGTTAAAATAATATTGGGTGTATAATATAATAAAGGTTATCAGGGAAATAGATGTCATGTGCAACTTAGGTTTAAATCAATATTACATTGGGGAGGGAAGTGAAAGTAGGTCAAACGGAGTCCAAAAATTGTGAAATAAATGCTGGGGTGACCGGGGCGACGAGAGAAAGGAGACAGTGAAGGCGGATCAAAATTTTGACGAAGAGAAATGAAATTAAAAATAGAAAGGCCTAGTGACAAAAGTGAAAATCGTGACGTCTCTACAAACAAGGTCAAATCGTGGGAGAACGACCCGTCAAAATGATGTTCCAAGTTAGTTCCACAATTTAATACTCTTCGAGAGAGTCACAACGGCATATCACACCATAGGGTTCACAAACAAATGAAGTCTAAAATAAACACGTGCACGAACAAAGTACAACGAAAAGTGGTCGTTACAACATGCGACACGAACCATCCTTCTTCTTCACCAACAACACCGGTGCTCCCCACGGAGACACACTAGGGTTGATGTAACCCTTCTGCATAAGCTCATCCAGCTGCTTACGCAACTCCTCCAACTCTGCTGGCGCCATACGATATGGTGCCTTCGAAATGGGCTGCGCACCTGGAATAAGATCAATAGAAAACTCCAAAGATCGATCAGGTGGCAATCCAGACATCTCCTCGGGGATGACGTCATCAAAATCTCGCACCACAGCTGGCCTCTCCAACTCCATCTGCATAGCCACAACCTCCACCGGTCTGGCCCGAAATCTGACAGGACCAAGTGAACTGCTACCTCGACTGAACTCAAATACTGGATGTCCGGGAATCTCGAACACCACCTTCTTCCTCCGACAGTCGATCGTAGCAAAGAAGCTCGCAAGACAATCCATCCCAAGGACCGCATCGTAGTTGATGATGTCGTGGACAATGAAATCAGCATAAAGCTCACGTCCACAAATCACCAACGTGCAAGAATTACACCCACGATCCACCGAGACCACACCGTTCCTTGTGACGATATTCCAACTCTTAGGAAGAGAGGACGTCGACAAGGAATGCTTCTCCACGAAGCTCCGGGTCAAAATGCACATCGATGCACCTGAGTCAAAGAGGACTCGTGCAGGAAATGTGCAAACTAAAACCACACCTAGCAAACAGTCTAACAATCAAATCCTATTCTAGCAACAAACATGAGCAAGCAACCAACATAATCAACAATCAAACTAACTAAGGAAGAAAAATAGATAGAATGAGCGTTACCTGAAATAACCTCGTCTACGGCCATGCTCTCCTCCTCAGTCAGCAGAAAAGCCTGCCCTCTCGACGGAACAGCCTGCCGAAAGGCCTGTCTCTGTGGAACAAGGGGCGCTCCATGTCCAGCGGGCACAGGAGCTCGCTACTGCAACGGCTGTGCTGCAATAGTAGCCCGTCAAGGCTGCTTCGACTTGGGACACTCCCTGATGGTGTGGGCAGGATCTCCGCAGACAATACACTGCCCTAGGAACCTCCTACACTGATCCCTGAGGTGTCCAGTCTTGCCACAAAAATGGCAAGTCTTCAGAATAGGCCCTTCTGGCCTCTTGAACTGCACCGGATGATTAGGCTTGAAACCAGGCCTAACCACCGCCCTGGCATGCTCCATAGGCCTCTTCCCAGCTCCTGAAACATGTCCCTTCCTCTGGTTCAAATTCAACTCTTGCCGCCTCGCAGCAACCAGGACCTTCTGGTATGTCTCCAGGTCAGAAGAGGTCATAAAACTCTGAAGCTCTAAGGCAAGTCCCTGAAGGAATCGCTGAGCTTTCTCATCGGCATCTTGTGTTGAATATTGGACTCCCCGGATTTGGTTTTGGATGATGAGCAAACATAAATACTTCATGAACTAACAATTTGTGAGCGCAGTATTGGAGATCGTCGCCAATTTCACGAGAATATTCAAAGCGACATCTCAACACTTCCAAAAGCTCGTATTCAAGCCAAAAGCTTCGTTGAAGCTCTTGCGACGCTTTGGAAGTAATGAAGATTCAATCGAAGCTCTCAAAGACCGTTTATTAAGGTTTTATTTATAGTCTTTTAGTTTCGATTGATAGAATGTTAAGCCTTGAGTATATCTTACGTTTCTATCTTCATTACGCTCATTTCGTAGCTCTAGGATTCTTGCACAAGTTCACTCTAACTTCCTCGAAGCGTCGCGCTTCGATTCGGACTTTGTTGTGCATGTTAGTTGGTACAAGAACAAGTACTGACCGACTAGATGGTGATCTAGTCGGTCGGCCACTGTTCTTGGACCGACTAGTTTCAGTCAGTTATTTCTTAGCTCTTTACTGTTTACAGTTAGTCGGTCTATGTTGACTCACCGACCGACTAGTTTGTGAACTAGTCGGTCAGTGATGCTTCTTTGACCGACTAGTTGAGACTGACCGTTCTCTCTAAAATTCTCCTAAGCTACTGTTTACCGTTAGTCAGTCTAAGAACGTTTGATGACCGACTAGTTGACAATCTAGTCGGTCAACTTTTGTTCTTGGACCGACTAAGTCAACTTGCCTTCAGATTATGTTGTTTTGCCTCTTAGTCGGTCTACGTTCATTGGATGACCGACTAGTTGTGAAACTAGTCGGTCAGACAGTGTTCTTGGACCGACTAGTTTTCTAGGTCTGAAATTCTATCTTTTCTCAGATCTGCTCTTAGTCGGTCCATGCTTTGTGACTGACCGACTAGTTGATGAACTAGTCGGTCAGTAAGTGTTCTTTGACCGACTAGATCTCACAGATTTATTTCCGTTGGAGATTGACCTAACTTGTTTTTATGGGACCCTATAAATACGAACCTAGGTCATTTCTATCTTCAATAGAGCTGCCATTAAGAGATTCATTGAGTTCTAAAGAGATAGCTATTCTCCCTCAAATCTAAAGCTCTCTTCCTCACAAGAAACCCATTCTCTCTCATTTCTAGATCTAGAGAGAAGCTTGTTCTTGGTGAGCTCTTCAAGCTATTGCTTGATTCAAGTTTCCAAATCTTCCCTAGGCACCCATTGCTGCTCATTTCCTTGGTGCTAGGGTTTGGTAACTTCATCTTCCTCAAATCCTTCATTCCACCTTTTGGGTAAGAAAAACTCAAGGTATAGGATTTTGTGGTAAGAATATTTATTTCATATTAAACTCTTTTATATTGCTTATTGGCTCTCTCGGTTGTGAGAGAAGTTTGTGATCCCGGGTTGTGGGATTCACTTTGCCATTGCATGTATGATTTGATCTTGTGAAGGTTTTTCACAAGATATTCATAGTGGAAATCTTGAGTTAGGGTTTCTAACTCAAGTATCCGGAAGGGATCCGGGTGGTTGGGACGTAGGATCACCGGGAACAAGTCGGGGAGACTTGGGTGGATCCGAACCCATTAACTTCATTTGTTAGCATTGTTAATTTCATTGTTGTCATTCAATTTAAGCTTCCGCAAATTGACTTGGTAGTCGTGTGCAATTTAATTTGGAATAATACGCCTTATTATTTTAAAGTACTATTCACCCCCCCCTCTAGTACTTGTGCAGTAGCTGGTAGGGCATTACATTTGGTATCAGAGCCAGATACTCAGCTATGTCTGCCAACGACAACAAGACCGTGCCTCCACCTTCCAACTACGACACCTTCAGGAACCGTGAAGGAGCGTCATCGGTGATGGAAGGACATTCCTCTACAAGGCCTCCATTCTTCAATGGTACCAACTACGGGTACTGGAAATGTCGGATGGAAACCTTCCTCCGAAGTGCATCTTTATGGATGACTACAATGAAGGAGTACAACGAGCCCGAAGAAGAAGATTTTGAGAAATGGACTACCGCGGAGGTCGCCGCGGAGGTAAGCAATGCCAAGGCAATGAACGCCTTGCAATGCGCATTGGAGCCCGAGGATTTCAATAAGATATGCACATGTAAGAGTGCATATCAAATTTGGAACTCTCTCCTCATACTACATGAAGGGACGAGTCGGGTAAGAGACTCTAAACTCGTTGTCGTAACCAAAGATTACGAAATGTTTCACATGCAACAGGGCGAGAAGATGAAAGAATATTACGCTCGCTTCGTTGACATAATAAACGAGTTAGAGGCCCTCGGCAAGATCTACACTCAAAAGGAGAAGTGCTTAAAGCTTATTGAAGGACTTCCCTCTTCTTGGGAAAAACGTACCTTCGCCATCGAGGAAGGTAATGACATGAACAAATATACCGTAGTTCAACTAATGGGTACTTTGATGTCATACGAGGTACGCAAAGATAGCAAGGTGAAGCTACAAGAAAAGATGAAGTCATATTTGAACCTAGATGCGCCTAAGAAAAAGGCGATTGCATTCAAGGCGGCTTCATCCACATCTTCCGATGATGAAGACTCGGAAAACGAGTTGGACTTGGAGTCCATGGCACTCATGGCCAAGAAGTTCAACCGTTTCTTCCGGAAAGGTAACTTCAAGACCAAAGGTAAATTTGGTTCTTCTAACGCCTCTTCCTCTCCTTTGTGTTTCAAGTGCAATAAGCCAGGACACATGAAAGCGGAGTGTCCTCTCAACAAACAAAAGGAGAAGTGGAAGGCGCCAAAATTCGATAAGTCCAAGAAATACAAGAAGGGGTACAAGAAAGGACTTGTCGGAGCAACATTCACCGACTCCGAGGATTCCTCAAGCGGAGAGTCGGATGATGAGAAAGTGGAGCAAGCACATATGTGCTTCATGGCAAGAGAGGAGAACGATCAAGGATCCTCCTCTTCCGATGATAGTAATGACGAAAGCGATGAGGTAACGATGGATGATCTTAGAAATGCTAACTCTCAACTTTGGTCAAAATACACTAAGTTAGTAAATAGATATACTAAGGTAAAAGATGACCTAGCTAGCATTCAAACATCGCCTAAGAATATCATCACCAACAACGACACCGTTGTTGAAGAGTTAAGAAATGAGATTGTGAATCTCAAATCTAAACTTGAACATGTTAGCATTGAGGATGCGGAAGAACATGAGATAGCGGATTTAACTTCTCAAAACTCGACTTTGAGTATTGAGAACGAGAATCTTAAATCTCGTGTTTATGTGCTCACATCGCAAATATCCGCTTTGGATACTTCTTTGCGTTCTCTCAAAGAGAAATATGAGGACACATTGGCCCGAATCAACAAATTCAACAAGGGTAAGGGCCATTTGGATAATATCCTAAAAGATTTACTTCCGGCCAAACACCACATTGGCTTGGGGTATATGATGGGAAATTCATCCAAGTCGGTCACAACTTTTGTTAGGCCAACTTCCGAAGCCTCAACGAGTGGGAGCAAACACTCTATTGGTAGTTCATCTACCAATGGTGCTTCCACCTCGTCCACACCCTCTTTCGGAAAGAAACCCACTTTGGGTGGACCTCCAAAGAAGGGGCATGCCTACATGTACACTAATAACATGCCACGTAGGAACACACGTCCTACTCCACCGTCTCACACTTATGATGATTTTTATGCAACACATTCCCGGGCACGTGCACACCAAGTGAGACACCCTCACGCATGTGTTTCCACACATGCATATGTACACCCACCTCATCATATGAATAATTCTCTTCGTGCACCATTCCATCATGTCCCGTATGCCTATCCACAACATGCATCACGTAGAAATCAACGTAGCATGCATGCACCCAATAGGATGATGGCTCCCAAAATTTTCACTATTTGGAGCCCAAAGGACACAAGCATGGACGAAAAACAAATGTACATGAATGCTTATTTTTCGGATGTTGTGCATAGTAAGAATTATGTGGGGAAGTCTAAGTCCACTTGGACTTGGCTTCCAAAGGTCTAATCCCTTGGACCCAATGACCTTGGGTACCATGATATGAAAGTGTCTATCTTTAGATACTCAAGGAAAAGAAAAAGAAAAGGAGCATCAAATTTAAATTTAGCTCCAAAGGGAATTGGATACTCGATAGCGGGTGCTCCAAACACATGACGGGTGACGCTCGTTTGCTCTCCGGAGTGGTTCCCATTGCGAATGGAAACCGCGTCGTATTTGGAGGCAACGAGAGCGGAACCATCATAGGTGTTGGTAAAGTCGGTAACCCTTCTAAACCATTAATTAGTGACGTTTATCTTGTTAGTGGTTTAAATCATAATCTTATTTCAATAAGTCAACTTTGTGACAAAGGTTACAAAGTTATCTTTGCGAAAGGATTGTGTCATATTTTAAGAAAGGATAATGAAAAATTATTATTTTCCGGAACTCGTCGTAAAGACATCTATATTTTGGATCTTCCTAAGTCATATGAACAATGTCTCGTTGCCAACACAAGTGAACAACACTTATGGCATCGACGCTTTGGACATGTGAACTTTGGAACACTATATAAGCTTTCAAAATTGAATTCTATTAAAGGTTTTCCGAAGCTTGTTTTTGAAAAGAAAAGTTTTTGTGATTGTTGTCAACGCGGCAAGCTTCCTAAATCTTCATTTAAACCTAAGAAAAGCATCTCTACTAAACGGCCACTAGAGCTATTACATCTAGATTTATTTGGGCCAACTAGAGTAGCTTCCTTAGGAAATGCAAGGTATGGACTTGTCATCGTAGATGACTATTCAAGATTTACTTGGGTATTTTCATTGTGTAATAAAAATGAAGCTTTTGAAAACTTCACAATTTTTGTTAAGAAAGTACAAAATCTCTTAGGAACCACCATTGTCACTATTCGTAGTGATCATGGAGGTGAATTTGAGAATGAGTCTTTTGAGACATTTTGTGATGAAGTTGGTATTACTCACACCTTCTCTTTCCCTCGTGCACCTCCTCAAAATGGTGTAGTTGAGAGAAAGAATAGGACGCTAGTGGAGTGTGCTCGCACTATGCTTGATGATAGCCAACTTGGCCATCAATTTTGGGCGGAAGCGGTACACACCGCTTGCTATGTGTTTAATAGAATACTTTTGAGGCCCGGCACTAAACAAACTTGTTATGAATTGTTGTTTGGTAGGTTGCCTCAAGTTAAACATTTTCGTGTTTTTGGTTCGAAATGTTTTATTAAGAACACATATGGTAGTTTGGACAAATTCGATCCGAGATCCGATGAGGGGATTTTTGTTGGATATTCTACGCGTAGCAAAGCCTACCGGATATTCAACAAACGAACCTCAACGATCGAGGAATCGCTTCATGTCTCATTTAATGAAGGATTTGTTCCAACTAGAATTTCAAATGATAATGATTCTATGGATGTTTTATGTGATTCGTTTGAAAATTCTAAGTCTAATGATTCTATTGATTCTATTGAGACTAACCCAACTAATGAAGTTATTGAGAATGTTCCAAGTGATCAAGGTATTCCCAAACGGCTTCATTCGGTTCGTGACCATCCCCATGAGCAAGTCATTGGCAATATCTATGATAGTGTCAAGACGAGATCCCAAGTTCACCGCTTCGCAAATTGTGCCTTTGCCTCATCGATAGAGCCAAAGAATATTAATGAAGCATGCGAAGATAGCGCTTGGATCTTAGCCATGGAGGAGGAGCTCATTCAATTCGAGAGGAATGAAGTTTGGGAGCTTGTTCCATTGCCATCGAAGAACCACACCGTCATAGGGACAAAGTGGATCTTCAAGAACAAAACCGACGAAAACCAAGTCGTCGTCCGGAACAAAGCTCGGTTAGTAGCTCAAGGCTATCGTCAAGAGGAAGGTATCGATTTCGAAGAATCTTTCGCTCCGGTAGCTAGATTAGAATCAATTAGATTACTTTTGTCTTTTGCATGCCATAAGAATTTTAAATTATTTCAAATGGATGTTAAAAGTGCATTTTTAAACGGAGATGTCGTTGAGGAAGTTTACGTTTCTCAACCTCCGGGCTTCGTAAATGAAAAATTTCCAAATCACGTTTTTAAACTAAAGAAAGCTCTTTATGGTTTGAGACAAGCTCCTCGAGCTTGGTATGATCGCCTAAAGAATTTTCTTTTGGATTTGAATTTTAAAATGGGCGAAGCCGATTCAACACTTTTTATTACGCATGCGAATAATGATATTTTATTAGTTCAAATTTATGTTGATGATATCATTTTCGGTGCTACTAACTTCGCTCTTTGCGAAGAGTTTTCTAATGTGATGAAGGAACAATTTGAGATGAGCCACATGGGCGAACTCAAATATTTCTTAGGTCTCCAAATTCGCCAAATGAACGATGCAATCTTCATCCACCAAACGAAGTACACGGTGGAGTTGCTAAAGCGATTTGGAATGGAGAATGCCTCCGGGAAAAAGACTCCAATGAGCACGACTACGCATCTTGACAAGGATACGGGCGGTAAGGATGTAGACATTCGTCTATATCGAGGTATGATAGGTAGTTTGCTTTATCTTACCGCAAGTAGGCTCGATATTATGTTTGCCGTATGTATATGTGCTCGTTATCAGTCTCAACCTAAGGAGTCTCACTTAGTAGCGGTAAAGCGTATTTTTCGCTATCTAAGTTACACATTAGATTTTGGATTACTTTATCCGAGATCTAGCACATATGAGTTAGTTTCATATAGTGACGCTGATTATGCGGGATGCAAATCCGACAGGAAAAGTACTAGTGACACTTGCCATTTTATAGGAAATTCTCTTGTCTCTTGGTTTTCCAAGAAGCAAAATTCCATATCACTTTCAACCACCGAGGCGGAATATATTGCCGCTGGTGCCGCGTGTGCTCAAGTTCTTTGGATGAGACACACACTTAAAGACTTTGGTATAAATTGTGATACTTGCCCTATCATGGTTGACAACCAAAGTGCAATATGTCTTTCCAAGAACCCGGTACATCATTCCCGTTCGAAACACATAGATGTCCGACACCACTTTTTAGATGATCATGTTGCTAAAAAGGACATCATTCTAGTGTACGTTGAAACCCAAAAGCAAATCGCCGATATTTTCACGAAACCCCTAAAGGAGGACTCCTTTGTGCGGTTGCGTCGAGAATTGGGGATTATGGGTGAATCCGAGATATAGGATTCATGTTTCATTCAATAATTTTGCTTGCTATTATTTTTGGCAATATCTCATTCATGCTAGAATTATTGGATTTTTCGGGAATTTTATGTGATATCTTGATTTTTCGTTCGATTTATGCGTAATCGTCAAATTTCTGTTTTTCGATGATTAATGGGGTAGTTTAGATGTTTATTGAGAGTTTTGAGATTTATCGTCCAAGCGTATTTTGGAGAGAACTTGATTTTCAAGTTTTTGTCTCTTTAGTCGGTTCATGTTCTGTGACCGACCGACTAGATTGAGATCTAGTCGGTCAGTACTTGAACGCAGACCGACTAAATCTTGTCAGTAATTCTTGGATTCAGCCACTGTTTGCAACTAGTCGGTTCAAGCTCATTGACCGACCGACTAGATCGTGATCTAGTCGGTCAGTGCTTGAACTGTGACCGACTAGTTGTGCCAGGGACTGTTTGGTAATTTGCGATCTCGACCGACTTAAACTCATTTTAATCGGTCTGTTCTCATTTTAATCGGTCTATTCTCTTTCTCCTCCAGCTCGAAATCCCGATTCCCCTCAAAACCCTTCGACTTCCGATCGATCTCCGGCCATTTTTCCGGCCATCTCCGTCGATCTCCTCCGTCGGCCCCTCGTTCTAGGTGATCTCCTCTCCTCCTAGGGTTAGATTTCCTTTCCTAGAGCTAGGGCTTGCTCGGTTTCTAGGGTTCTTAGGGTTTATCTTTTTTTTCGGCTAGGGCTTCTTCGTTTGATCTCCTTGTCCCGTGTCTTGCTTCGACTATGGCAAGAACACGCATTCCGATCACTCCCTCTAGCCCCTCACCGATGACCGTTGATCCAATCTCTTCGGATCCCGAGCATCCAACCCCTCCGAAGCGTAGAGCCAAGACCACCCATCCTTCGTCGTCTTCGCCTCCTCTCAAGAAGAAGAGGACGACGACCGCTCAACCTAGAGGTCAACCGAAACCCAAACCCAAACCTAAGCCAAAGGCCAAAATTCTTGCTTCTCAATCTTCGTTCCATACTCCTCCCGATTCCGATACGGAGTATAACCCCGAGACCGAGACTCATAGGGAACCCACTCCTCCTATTCATCCCGAGTCTAGCACCCACCCTCGTACGTCTACCCGTAAGCCTAAGGGAAAGGGTCCGATGCCGGTGGGCGGTGTCGATATTTCCTTATGTCGCGATGACCCTTTGTGTCTCGCGGCGTATAACCGTATCGAACATTGCCCGCTGCTTCTGGAGCATTTCGTCCAGTTTAGCGACTTCATAGGGTTAGCTGATCTTCTGTCGTCGTCGGGTCTTCTTGATTACCTTCGATATGACCCGAAGGCGAATCCTCACCCCTACCCTAGATTAGTGAAGCTTTTCTATGCTAATAGGATCCGGGGTCAGTACGATCAGACCCACTCTGTTGAGACGACCGTTTTGGGGACTCCTATAGTCCTCACTGCGGAAATCTTAGGAGAGATTTTGGGTATCTCTTCGTCTGGCCTTCTTCCTTCTGATATCTCGGTAGATGATATTTCTTCTCTTGATCAGACCATTCTTTCAGAGATTTTCCATCAGATTCCTCCTGCCATGATTGGCGTGCCATCTAAATCATTCAAGCCAAATGCATGGGTCCTAAATCTGATTCTGAAGTCGTGCTTGCTTCCCAAGTACGGCTCCTCATCTTTACCATCCCAGCCATTTTTGAAGCTTATCTATGCGATCTTCATGGGGAGCTCGATTAATTGGGCTCGAATTATACTCGATAAGATTGACTATTTCGAGTGTATTCGAAAGTCCAATAAATCGGCTCATATCCCATTTCCTTGCATGTTGACCCTCGTGTTTCGTCATTTTCGTGTCACATTGCCTCGTGACGATGAGCGTCCCCTTGGTCCTCCCCTGAATGCGACGGCCGTCAAGAAATCTCTTGCGGCGCTTCGTCACGTTCAGAGGACGACACCTTCAGCATCTGTCCCTGCCTCTACCAGTGCCTCTGCTACTCCCGTTGCCACCCTTGATGATGTCGTCCGGATACTTCTTCGTCACGAGTCCCGCTTGGCTCGTACCGAGGAGGTAGTTTGCCGTATGGCTCGTCGGATGGGTGTTGAGCTTCCTCCTTCTGTGTCTGAGGCCGAGGAGATGGACGATGAGGAGCTTGACGAGCTTGCTACTTCTTTTGCCCGTGGCGATGAGGCCACTGCTGCTGCTGCTGCTGGTACTTCCACTTCTGCTCCTGGAGTTGCCACCTCTTCCGGTGTTCCAGAGCCATCTGCTGCAGCTCTTCAGCCTTCTGAGCCTGCTGCTGACCCAGTTTCCGAGCCTGCTCATGTATCTGCTGCTGCTGCTTCTGTCGAGACTCATGCTGCTGTTGACCTGTTGCTGAGATCTCGACTCCTGCCCCGACGATTCCATCTGTTGAGACACCTCTTCTCCCTGCAGAGCCTGAGTCCACTCCGTCGACTGGACCCACGGACGCTGCAGATCCAGCCTCCTCCTCGTGATCGTTGTTCCGAGGACTCTCCATATACGCTTTGGATAATATATTCTAGTGAGAGTGTCTTGGGTTAGGATGGGGTTGAGAGATGCTTTGATGTATTTTTTTTGTGCTTTCTGGTTGTCGGTGTTGGATTTTATGATATGTTGATGATGATGTACTTTTTGTTGTAGTATTTATTTTGATGAGGATGATGATGATGATGTATTTCTTTTTGATGATATGTAGCGCTTGATATGATGTATCTCATATATTCGATGTGATATTTTTTTTGGATGTACTCATGTTGTCTATATATATATATATGTTCATCATCGTTCACTTTATCTTTTATTCGTCGTGCAAATTTTAATATTCGTTGAATATATTTGAAATGTGATATCGAATCGACGCATAAAAAGTTGGTTAAATGGATTTAAATTCTGTAATTTTATAGAATTGTTTTCCATGCACAAAATTAACCAAGAATATTGAATATTGAAGAGTATGTTTCTTTATTCAAGAAATGAATAATGATTTGGTGTTTTTGATGATTTTGATTTTTTTTTGATAATGGAAAATTTGGCACACCTTGTTTTGATTTCCACAATTTTTCCCTTGGTGTCAAGTTGGTCCATTGCCTTTGTCTACGACTCCCGATGTTGGATTTTACATTTCCTAATTGTTGTCGTTGTATGCCCCCCATTTTTGGGATAATGCCAAAGGGGGAGAGATAATGATAATAAATAGCGCAAATGAAAATTTAACTCAATTTCCAAGAATCTAGTTTGATATGCTAGATTCAGGGGGGAGTTAAGATACATATAAGAATTTTCAAAATCCGATATTTCAAAAATCAATTCACTTTATTTATCTTACTCGTCTGCTTGATGCAATTCATTTATATTCATTTTGGAATTAACGTGTCATCAATGCAGGGGGAGTAAGTATTTTACATTTGAATTATTATCTTTGATTATTATTTATGTTGGTTTGTCATCACCAAAAAGGGGGAGAATGTTGAATATTGGACTCCCGGATTTGGTTTTGGATGATGAGCAAACATAAATACTTCATGAAATAACAATTTGTGAGCGCAGTATTGGAGATCGTCGCCAATTTCATGAGAATATTCAAAGCGACATCTCAACACTTCAAAAAGCTCGTATTCAAGCCTAAAGCTTCGTTGAAGCTCTTGCGACGCTTTGGAAGAAATGAAGATTCAATCGAAGCTCTCAAAGACCGTTTATTAAGGTTTTATTTATAGTCTTTTAGTTTCGATTGATAGAATGTTAAGCCTTGAGTATATCTTACGTTTCTATCTTCATTACGCTCATTTCGTAGCTCTAGGATTCTTGCACAAGTTCACTCTAACTTCCTCGAAGCGTCGCGCTTCGATTCGGACTTTGTTGTGCATGTTAGTTGGTACAAGAACAAGTACTGACCGACTAGATGGTGATCTAGTCGGTCGGCCACTGTTCTTGGACCGACTAGTTTCACTCAGTTATTTCTTAGCTCTTTACTGTTTACAGTTAGTCGGTCTATGTTGACTCACCGACCGACTAGTTTGTGAACTAGTCGGTCAGTGATGCTTCTTTGACCGACTAGTTGAGACTGACTGTTCTCTCTAAAATTCTCCTAAGCTACTGTTTACCGTTAGTCGGTCTAAGAACGTTTGATGACCGACTAGTTGACAATCTAGTCGGTCAACTTTTGTTCTTGGACCGACTAAGTCAACTTGCCTTCAGACTATGTTGTTTTGCCTCTTAGTCGGTCTACGTTCATTGGATGACCGACTAGTTGTGAAACTAGTCGGTCAGACAGTGTTCTTGGACCGACTAGTTTTCTAGGTCTGAAATTCTATCTCTTCTCAGATCTGCTCTTAGTCGGTCCATGCTTTGTGACTGACCGACTAGTTGATGAACTAGTCGGTCAGTAAGTGTTCTTTGACCGACTAGATCTCACAGATTTCTTTCCGTTGGAGATTGACCTAACTTGTTTTTATGGGACCCTATAAATACGAACCTAGGTCATTTCTATCTTCAATAGAGCTTCCATTAAGAGATTCATTGAGTTCTAAAGAGATAGCTATTCTCCCTCAAATCTAAAGCTCTCTTCCTCACAAGAAACTCATTCTCTCTCATTTCTAGATCTAGAGAGAAGCTTGTTCTTGGTGAGCTCTTCAAGCTATTGCTTGATTCAAGTTTCCAAATCTTCCCTAGGCACCAATTGCTGCTCATTTCCTTGGTGCTAGGGTTTGGTAACTTCATCTTCCTCAAATCCTTCATTCCACCTTTTGGGTAAGAAAAACTCAAGGTATAGGATTTTGTGGTAAGAATATTTATTTCATATTAAACTATTTTATATTGCTTATTGGCTCTCTCGGTTGTGAGAGAAGTTTGTGATCCCGGGTTGTGGGATTCACTTTGCCATTGCATGTATGATTTGATCTTGTGAAGGTTTTTCACAAGATATTCATAGTGGAAATCTTGAGTTAGGGTTTCTAACTCAAGTATCCGGAAGGGATCCGGGTGGTTGGGACGTAGGATCACCGGGAACAAGTCGGGGAGACTTGGGTGGATCCGAACCCATTAACTTCATTTGTTAGCATTGTTAATTTCATTGTTGTCATTCAATTTAAGCTTCCGCAAATTGACTTGGTAGTCGTGTGCAATTTAATTTGGAATAATACACCTTATTATTTTAAATTACTATTCACCCCCCTCTAGTACTTGTGCAGTAGCTGGTATGGCATTACATCTTGCACCATCTTTGGTGCAAACTGACTGAGCCTCGTGAACTCCTGGTGGTACTGATCCACCGACAAGCTCCCCTGCTTCAGATCTATGAAGCGCTGCAGCATCACCTGCCTAGCAGCCTTCAGAAAGAATTCTCCATCAAATCTGGCCTTGAAGGTAGCCCAAACTATAGGCTCCACCAGCATCTTCTCTTCAGCATCCCACCAGTTTCTGGCATTATCCTTCAGCTGCCTCTTAGCCAAATCAACCCATCCAGCCGGGTTAATCTTCGCCATCGCCAGGTTATCCTCAATGTTCCTTATCCACTCGTCCGCAGCCAAAGGACCTTCAGAACCATCAAAATATGTGAGACCCAGCTCCCGGAACTGCTTCGCTCTAGGCTCGGGGCGAGGGGCTTCCACTGCCCGAGCAGCTCGAGTGGCCGGAGCATTCTGGACCTGCAACAGCACGCCCTGCTGAACCTGCATCATCTGCATCATCATCCTCATCATCTCCCCGTTAGTGGGCTCCCGCTCCGGCTCCTCGTCATGAGGGGGCGCACCACTACCTCCACCACGGGTGATTCGCCTTCCTGCCATCTAATGACACAGAAAACGAAACAATTAGACTCATAGCTTAGGGCTCGGATGTCGAATTTATTTGTTGGACAATCTTATTTTATTATCGTTATCCCGATAATTGCAGTTACAGAGAGACCTGCATCGGCCACCACTAAAACCTGTCACGCCCCGCTTCCCTAAAATGGAGGCGAGACATGAGAAGGTCCGCTCAAGCGTGGAGCTGTGAAGCCGCACGCCTGATAAGCATCAATTTAGTATAAGCAGGTCCCTGTAATTGCAAACAGAACAACAACAATAATAATAATACGATGAGATGGATATGAAATACCAATCCCAAAGTTTGTCCACAAAATATTCAACATCACAGAAAAAGCCACCAGGCTAAAAAGGAAGAGTCTAAAGGCCCAGAACAAGGCCAAACAAAACACAAACATAACAGAGTATCAAACTATGTGCCACGCACCGACAACTAAGCAGTCTAAACAAGAAGCCAACTAAGGAACTAAGACTGATCCCCAGTGTCAACGAAGTCCTCGATCAACGCGGGTTCCGACTTAGCGTCAGCGAACACCGCGTCCTCAGCAA
The DNA here is from genome assembly GCA_030789695.1 of Scilla litardierei. Taxonomy (NCBI): domain Eukaryota; kingdom Viridiplantae; phylum Streptophyta; class Magnoliopsida; order Asparagales; family Asparagaceae; genus Scilla; species Scilla litardierei. The sequence goes on from CM061134.1 coordinate 51,649,031, forward strand.
GTATCTCAGGCTCGGGCTCTAACATGTGTCACCCAAAAAGGAAAAGGGGCACATGTCAGCAAGTCGAAAGACTTGTGCAAGGAAACGGAAAGAAAGGTAAACTAGCAACCTAGCAGTTTAAGTATGGTGCATGGAAAGTAAAGTAAGGTGGTAACAAGTAAAGTAAAGTAAAGTAAAGTAAAGTAAAGTACGAGTAGCAAGTATCAAGTGGTAGGGGTGACATGTAATGTCAAGTAACAAGTAAAGTACAAGGGATCACTCAACGAGTGCCCTATTACCCGCAGGCTGTGTTCAAGTATCAAGTACAAGGGATCACTCAACGAGTGCTCTATTGCCCGCAGGCTGTGTTGAGCTCGTCTTCTGGAACACGAGCCAGAAAGTGTATTTGGCATAGGATTGTGCCCGCAAAACAGGTGCCTAGCCGGTACAAATAGTACAAGTATGTAGTGAAGCTACACAATCACGATGAGTGTTCAAGCATGCAATGACATGAGCAGATATTCGCGTACCATTAATTTAAATTAAACATGGCAGTTAAAATGCAATAGCAGTTAAGGATGCATGGATGACATGAACAGTTAATACGCGTACCGTTAAGGGAAAGTAAACGTGACATACAAGCATGATGAAGATGACGGACCAAGCTTCATTGTCAAGCTAGGTCAATGGCGACTAGACGGCTATCCTTTCACCGTCCAGTCTCTTTTCCGCTAAAGCAAGGTAATGGCCTAAGACATGGCCCAAATCAAGAGATGCAAGTTTCACTTGCCTGATACCGGGATTGACGAGCAATGAAGATCGTCACACAAGCTAACTACGGAATATATCACTGTTATAGCAAAACAATCATTAGAACAATGATTCTAAATCGATTTCTTAATAGAATCCTAATTGTTTAATAATCCATTTTATTAGGGTTTCACAAATGTCAATGTGGGTTATGCTAAAACTAAAGGAATCGAGTATTACCGTGAAGAAGAGAAGGAACGATGCCGAGCAACCGCGGCAACGGAAGAGCGATCCGGCTCAGATCTGGAAATGAGGGAAAAAAATAGGGAGAAATGGGTTTTGATGTGGATTTTGGGGGTTTGATGAAGGTTTGAGGAAGGTGGAAGGTGGAAAGTGTTAAGTAAGGGTTTGGATGATGAAGGATGAGCTTGGGATGAAGGAATAAGGGTTTGAGGAAGATGTGGGCTCAATGGGGGAGAAACTAGGGTTTTAGGTCATGAGGAAGAAGAAGAAAACATTTGGAGGGGTATTTATAGAGTTTGGTGGCGACTAGGGCAAAACTAGGGTTTCCTGTACTGTTTAGTCGGTCAAAGAACAACCACTGACCGACTAGTTTGGGAACTAGTCAGTCGGTTGACCAACGCAGACCGACTAAGTGTAAATAGTAACCCAGACGAAAAATTAGGATTTAGATTTAGTCGGTCAAAGAACAACTACTGACCGACTAGTTTGACATCTAGTCGGTCGATGAACGTTCTTAGACCGACTAAGAGTAAACAGTAACTAGTGCCAAAAATAGTTAAAGAGTTAGTCGGTTAAAGAAGCATTGCCGACCGACTAGTTTGCAACCTAGTCGGTCAACCAATGTTCTTAGACCGACTAACGATAAACAGTAACTCCTGAACATTTAACAAAGCCCACTAGTCGGTTCAAGAAGGTTTTCCGATCGACTGGATCGTCATCTAGTCAGTCGGTGTCCCTTCTTACACCGGCTAATGAGCACCAAAAGTTCCGAAATGGAGCGCGGAGCTCCGGGATGGTTTCCTAAGTCTCCTAGGCTCGTTCTAACTCTAAGATATCGACGTTATGAAGCCCGTCACGAATGACTTACTTCAAACACGCCGACCGACGGAAGAATCTAGAGAATCACGACGAAACGAACGAAAAGAGAACTACGGAGACGGAAATGGAAATCACAACAAGGGAAAGCAACCAAACATGTAAATATATATAATAAAATCCATACATGAAAAACCATTCGTTACAGTAGAGCTTGGGGAGCACAAAGAAATTTTAGAGGAGCACTTGGGTTAGGTTAAAAATTTTGTTTTCCTTGGAGATCTTGGTGAACTCTTTCCCTCTCCTTGTGTATTTAACTTTAGATGTTTGTAATGATATTGGAGGATATTTTTAGAAGTAAAATTTTCTCTTTTATTGTTATGAGTAGCTAGATCTATCTTTGTGTGGTTGTGTGGAAATGTTTGGTTGCTTTGGCTTTGATATTTCAATCTTGCATGTTTTCATGTTTATGTGTTGGATTTTTGTGATATACTTTGACTTAGAGGCCCTAGTGGACATTCCTAAAGTGGAGTATGCCTAGTGGTACCATTCTTGTATGCTTGGTTGATTATTATCTCAATAATTTAAACCCTAATTTCATTGCATACCAAGTGTTCGATTAAATGACACATCCACCGATTGCTCATTCTTTAACCGGAATGATAATTGAGTTATATTTGGATTGAACTCATATGCCTAGCAAACACATTCCCACACACCATACAAGCTTTCTCGCCTATTTGTCTCTTCGATTCTCTACCCTAGAGTGTTGAGTTGGTAAATGGTTTCACGCCACATTTTCACACCCTACCATCCTTCATAGTTTAGTTGGTTATATCCTCATCATTACCCTTCCTTAGTCCATTAAACTCGTGATTGCAAAACAATTTGTCCCCGTGATCTGACCTGATCTCCCTAAAATTTATTACTTGGTGACCTCCTATACGTGGGAGTTGTGTGCAACATTTTGCGGCAGTCAAGTTTTGGGCGTCGTTGCCGGTGACAATGGGTTTTGCTTATCAAATTTTTGATTGATTTATGAAATTTTGGTGTGATACATCATTCTATTTAATGTTAGTCTTTTCGATTATTTATCTTTCACTTATTGTTCATCTTTATTTATTTTATGCTTTTTTGATTCATTTTACTTTCTTTAATTTTCTTTTCTTTGAAAAATTTAAAAATTTAAAAGTATTATGGATCGCGATGCATGTAGTTCAGACTTCATTTCTGGGATGATCCAAATCCTACCAGTTTTCTACGGTACGGAGGAAGAGAATCCACATTTACACTTGCGTGAGTTTGAAAATGTATGCCGATCATTGTTTGGTGAGAGTGCACACATTGATAGATTATTCTTAAGTACTTCCCTTATACTTTGAGAGATTATGATATATGTTGGTTTGATTCTTTACCTCATACCTCACTTTCTACTTGGTTGTCTTTTCAGGCTGAATTCCTATGAAATTTTTTTCAAAACTTCAGGAAGCATGCGTATAGACAGCATGCACTAAGTCAACAGATATCGAGCTTTGCCCAAGAGGATGTAGAATATATTTTTGAGGCTTGGGGGAGGTCCAATGGATATTTGCTTGATTGCCCACAGCATGGGTTCGAGTTGCACCATCTTTTGGAATTTTTCTACGCGGGTCTGCAGTTACAGTTACAGGTGCAGGAGTACTAGATGATAATTGATGGGACATTTTTGGACATGGAGCTTGAGGATGCTTGGGGATTTTTGGTGGACCTTGCAGATCCTGAGCAGCCTATGCCATCTGGAAATCAGTCACTTAAATGTGAAGACGATGGCCAGCACATTCCTTTTAAGGGTACATTTTAGCAGGTCCAGGGCCAGCCTGAGGAGCTATCTGGGCGCTCCTACCAGTGCAACCCTATGGAATACCAAGAGGAACCAATGAAAAGGATACATTGGGGCCACATAGAGGAGTTTGAAAATTGTCATTTGGATGAGCCGAATAAGATGGATGATGGAGTGCATATCGACCATGTAGATTGTTAGATACAACGTGTTGTTGGATACAATGATCGATGACTTCGTGTTTGATGATAACAAACGTGTGTGAACGATTTAATATGTGTGCTAAGTGTTTTTAGGAATGTCACTCTCGCAAATACTTAAAGAGATACTAGCTAAAAGTTATGGAGGAATTGCTATACACACTTCAAGTGGACTAAGTCAAAAATGGAGAATATGACTACAACAATTGGACTAAGTCAAAGATGAGAAGATAATGAGAAAATCAATTCAAACCCATATTTGAATTGATTCAAATCAATTGGTGTAACATTCAAATCCAAATGCCATACAAATTGGAGAATGGGTCAAAGATGGAGAGATATGGAGAATCTCATGCAAATCAAAGGTGATTAAATGAGATCCAATGCAAATTATATAGCTATACAAATTGAAGTCCATAGCCATTCATATTCAAACTCTATATCCTAAGAGATTTATTCAAATCCTAATCAAATTAGGATTCCTTCCAATCTCCAGCAAATATGAGATTCTAATTGATTCTATCATATCCCATCATCTCTTATATAACCCCATATTCCAATAAAGAGTTTTCGAAAGAGAGGGCAAGCAACCAAAGAAGAAAAATTCGGCCAAAACCCTAGCCATAGCAGTAACTTTTTCATGCTTAAAATTCCTAGGTTGCGCTATACACCAAGCCAAAAACTCCATTGCCTACAAGCTTAATCTTCTCTCCTCCTTAAATCCAAGCAACTCCATAGCCATACCCTATTGCGCAAAGCTCTATAAGGCTGCAACTTTCATCTCCTACCCTTTGCCAAGGTCGCAACTTTCATGTAGAAACACCTAACTTGCGCAACATAACCAAGGCCACAAACTTCATCTCCTTCCTCCTTGCATCATGCTCTCCAAGGCCAAAACTTCACAGCATCTCTAAGAGCTCTAGGCCGCAATATCCTTGCCACATTACTCATGGTCGCAAGTTACTAGGAGGGCTTCCAATCTACTACATTAGGATGTGCTTCAATATCTTGCGCAACACTTCAAGGAGCTCTTCATCACATTGTGCAACTTCTCAAGGGGGTATCCATCAAGGCTGCAAGTTCTCAAGGAGCCAAAGCACCTAGGCCACGATTTCCAGAGGCAAGGACGTGCCGTCGGTGATGATATCCTGTCAGATGCGATCTGACCTGAGCTGATTGACAGAGACGACTGCCGCTACACAAACTGAGATTCTCTAAACTCTTTATTATTATTTTGTGTAGTTGTATAGATCTCTGTAGGAGAAACTTTACCATTGTTACTTTTTGGGGTCTTGTCTAGTTGGTCTAGACAAGAGGGACTTGGCTAGTTGGGGCTAGCCAATAGAAAGCTCATACTAGTATTAATTGTATTGAACACGTGTGTTATGGGGGTACTGAGAGCCTGTCGAGTATAGAGACGTAGGTCGTGCTCTAACTTGTGGTTGGTTGTATCTGTCGCGTAATTAATATGGTATCTGTTTTAGAGGCTGGACGTAGGTCGTTGGGACGACCAAACCAGGGTAAATCTGCTGTGCATCTGTGTTTGCTTATTATTTACTTTGCATATGCTTATAAATACGTGTGATTGTTCGTGGGTTGCACGAATATTTTTATTAGCATATTCACACCCCTTTAGGCTACAATCCAGATCCAACAAGTGGTATCAGAGCCAGTTTAGAGGATCTAGTCTAGAGTTTTAGATGACCATGAATATATCTAATTCTGCATTTGCTGAAGGTCATTCTATAGCCCGTCCCCCTAAATTTAATGGAGTTGATTTTGCATATTGGAAGGATAGGATGAAAATCTATCTAGTGTCTGTAGATTATGATGTGTGGGATATTGTTGAAAATGGTTATAATCCACCCACTATTAAAATTGAAGACACCATAATGATTAAGCCTAAATATAAATGGGATGCTTGTGATAAAAAGCTTTATTCTTTAAATGGCAAAGCTATGAATTGTGCTTATATGCTCTCTTGATAAATCAGAGTTTAATCATATCTCACATTGTTTAACTGTGCAGGAAATATGGCATACGATGGAGGTGACACATGAAGGAACTGTAGGAAAATATGCCCTCAGATCATTTGTATTTGATGCAAATGATAATTTAATCCTAGATAGGGACTATTTTGCATTTGATGCAAAAGTGATTAAATGTGTTTTAAATTGTTTAAAACAATATTTAATTATTTAAATGCAAGGAAAAGTTCACGGGTAAGACGGGAATGTCCCGGTCTAAACCCAGATTCGAACGGCGTCCATATCGGACGCCAAATGCCCAACTTATGTCCAAAACAGCCCATTGGGTTAGACCAGGCCAGACCAGGCAGACCCGACCAGACTGGGTCTGGCCTGGCTCCTGGCCAGACCCGTTAGTGCCAGGGCCCGCCTGTGTTATTGTAAGCATACTATAGATTTTCATATTTAAAAAGTATCTTGTTTGGTGCTATTGTAAGCATACCTTACTGTAAATGCAGGTTTGGACCATTTAATTGCCAAAACAGAAGAGGAGTACATCCAACAAGCCCTGCAACTAGCGTCTGATGTTTCTGCGCTATCTGAGTTGAGAATGACGCTCCGGGAACTCATGGCCAAGTCTCCAGTCTGTGATGGAGCAAAATTCACACGAGACCTCGAGTCTAGTTACAGGAGCATATGGCGTAGGTACTGTCATGGTGATGTCCCTGCTCTGAAGAACTTAGAAGCGCTCCAACTGCAGCAGCAGCCACCATCGGACAAGATTTCCATCATGTTCTCTGACATCGCAGGAGGCACCACCGTTGAAGAGAATCATCAGCGGGCTGTAAAGATGAATGGGGTAAACCCGGTGTCTTCTTCCATTCCAAGCATCTCCAGTTCTCAGGGGAACCATATTGAGATTGTAAATTGTGTGAAGCCAAGTTAGATGCAAAATAGTATGTCGCTTGAACTCCAATATTCTTGTACCTTGGGGCCAGCATTGAAGCCAAAACATTCTAAGGCCCCCTTGGTGGTATACTGACGATTTTAATCGAAATGGAAAGGAAATAGAAAGAGGTCATTTTCGAGCTGGATTCTGAAGTCAGTGAATACAATGGGAGCAGAACCCTAAAAGGCAGAACAGTTTTTTACGGCTGATTTTAGTCGAAAATCAAGCCTTGGGCTGATCTTTGGACGGTCAATTGGAGGGTCAAATGAACTCCGATTGATGAACGGGTTTTTCCTATACGTTCACCGTTGAACACCCTTCGAATTGATAGGTTGTATCAATCCTGAAGTTCAACGGTGAGGGAGTTAAAATTCACGGAAGTTTGCACTTTGTGAAGTGCAAACTAACTTGATTTTAATTAACTCAAATTAATAGTCCCACATCAGATTTTGAAAGAAGGGGAGCAGTCAGCCGCCTATATAAATAGGGGTCTGCTCTCTTCCTCAAAACTCGTCCCAAGCTCTAGATTTGAGCGGCTCTCGTAAATGTTGGAGCACGCTCGGATCTAGGCTTAAATTAATATTTCTCCTCTCCCTATAAATTTCTGCCTTGCTCCTGAGGGCTCTAGCAAAGTCGCAAAGGAGTTCGGATTTAGATCCGAAATCTAGGCGGAGGTTTCACTCGCGTGAAACTTTCTTCGGCGCGTGGTTGGCTCGGCGACACGGGATTGATCGCCTCGGGATACGGAGCGGTTCGAGGAGCGGCTCAAGGAGCGGCTCGGCGTGGGACGGGAGCGGCTCGGAAGACGGTGCGGAACATCTCTCCTGCTCCAGGGTTGAGATTCCGCGTATGTGTTTAATTAAGCATTAGTTTAATTTAATCGTAGTAAGCTAGATCCTTCTTGGGATGGTCAGACCCATCCCAAGTCGGCATAGATTTTGGATTAGGGTCTTGGACCTTAGGGTTACATGTTAATTAGATTAACATGTTTATTTTTCCGCTACTTTTCTGTCTATGTTCCGTCCGACTTAGGACGGGCATAGAGTTTTTGTGCCCTAAGGGACCCGGAAAACCCTACAGTGGTATCAAAGCTTGGTCTGTGTTACGATCTAGCCTGCGATTTCTCTAAACTTTGAAATGCTTTTAAATAATTTTAAAAATGTTTTTAAAGTTATGAGATAAATTTTAAAAATGTTTTTGATGTTTAAAAATCTATGTGATAAATTTTTGAATATGAAAATTTTTAAATGACAATTTAAAATTTATGTGATAATTTTTAAAACTAATTTTAAATCTTTTAAAATTTATGCGATAAGTTTAAAGTGCCTAAAAATTTTATATGATAAATTTTTTAAGCATGAATGTTTTTTTAAAATGATGTTTTAATTTTATGAGATATTTTAAAACTGATTTTAAAGGTTAAAATTTTTATGCGATAAATTTTTTAAAGGAGCATGCGAATTTGTGATTTTAAAAACAAGTTTTTATGAGATAAAAATAAAAGATTTTTAAAATCATTTTTAAATTTAAATGTTAAATTTATGTTTGCATGCTAAAATTGTTTATGAGATAGACAGTGGTCTATTTAATTGTTAAATAGTTGTACACTTTCTTTTATGCGATAAAATTAGTGTAGCTTTATTTTAATGGCTAGTTCATCTTGTCCCTTATTTGATAACACAAGACAATCCTTTAGGTTAGCCATTAAGAAATGATTAAAATTTATTAATTGAATTTTAATGACATGCTATGTTTTAATAAAACATTAACAACACTCCAAGACCTAATTCCTGATTAGGGTAGTCCTTTTAATGAATTTTTAATTCTAATTGTTATAATTAATTTTCATTAAAGGACTTCGCTTTTAGCGTTGTTAATAAAATTTATTAAAATCCTAATAACGATTAGGATAGCACGTGAACCTTATAGTTGATAAGGACTTAATAAAAGTTATTAAACAAATCCTAAAATCTTGAATTTAAGGATGCAACTAGTTGATAGGATTAATTAGTTGTTAATAAAAGCTATTTAGTCTATGGCACACATACAAAAATGACAAGCTTCATTCAATGGACCATGATCCGGTCAATGTGCTTGGCTAAGAGTTCTGGATCACCCTTTAAGGGATAGTGATCATGGCTTAGTCAATTTCCTGGCTGTGTTCCGCTGGACCGCAATGTCGCGAATCATGATTGTATGACACCCTGGACTATATCTAAGTCAAATACGTTAATAATCTTTTTCAAGATTAGTCGTAGCCCTCCTTGTTTTAGGGGTTAGCTACTATAGGACCCGTGTTACAGTTGTTGAGATACCCTCAAGCCGTGACATGGCAACCCTGTAGAAACCAACTCCTTAAATACATAAGATGAAATCTTGACTGACCCAAACCGTCGTCTCGTACCCCGAGCGCCGGCGTAAGTTAAGTCAATGATGTAGTCTGACTAGATGTAGTCTAAGTCTTGACCCAAACCGACGTGTCATGAATACCCCGAGCGCAGGAGCAAGTCAGGCTAGACACGAAAACAAGGGTCCGACTAGACTAGACATTGTGATTTGGATGAGCACCCTCATGATCACAAATGGCTAGGGGTAAAAACCGATTAAGAGGGTTATATCTGATATGATCGATGAAGAGTCATCTTCCGATCGCAGAGTCAAGCAACTTGTTGAGATACCCTCAAGGTTGTTAGGCTCAAGGTGATTGGACCTCTTACCCATTAATTTTAATTTGATTAAATCGTTCGTTATTAAGCTTTGAAACGATCGTAAAAATAGTGGGAGGATATAGATAGATAAAAGCCATTCTACCTATATTTAATTTTGAACATATGCCAAAACTAGGGCAAGACTATGTTTACCAAAGGAATCTAATTATATTATTTTAATGGAATAAGTTAATTGGTCAAATAGGTTGATAAATTGAATATCAAAGTTAAATTCTAGTTGACAAAATTAAACTATATTCTCGTTGACAAATTAAATGACCTTCTAAAGAACAGACTTAAGAAATACGATTTCATTAAGTTCTGGGTCCAACAAATAAATTCACGCTACATGTCACTCGTCTCTATATGAGACAGCTTGAACATATAGGATATTCGAAGTATGTTTCTCCCTACAACTTGTCGAGCTACCCTCAAGGTTGTATAGACAAACAATTTTGATCAGCAAAGTTTGAGAATTCGATCAAACTGTTTGAGTCGAATACGAGTGCATGAGCGATGTAAGACTATGTATCCCAACCGGATCTTGAGACAAGCAACTTCTTGAGCTACACTCAAGATTGCAACTCTCAGGCATTTGGATACATGAGACGCTTGCATAGGTATTTATTTATGTTGGGTTATTTAATATCTACATGTGATTTAGAAAAGGAAGAAGGTACTCCGGAAAGTCAATTGAGAAAGTTAGTTTAATTTATCATTAGTAAAGGCGTAAGGAGGAGGAAATGAAAATGTAATATATTCTGATGTCACGATTTCATAATTATTGTTATACAAAAGGTTAACACATTTTGACGAATGTCGTCACATTGCTTCTGAAGCAATGAGTAATATGTATAACGATAATATATATATTAAATGTTAATATATATAAACACACAAGATAGTAGCTAACTTGTATGGCAAAATAGACTGGGCCGTATCGAGAGACTAAGCTTCACAAGTCACATAAAGAGGGGTCTGACCTCTCGTATTATGAAGTCTACGGACACTTGTGAGTCTTATCCTCTTAGATATCATGGCCGAAACCCATCTGTGAGACAGTGGAAGAATGAGTTGTCGAACTCAGTCTCGTACATACTGATGTACCCGAGTCTAGATTAACCAAAATAAGTTATTCGTATATTTTATTAAGACATGTGTTCTTGATGAAACACAAGTCTGATAAAATAAAGGACGAAATGACTAAAGTATTTAAACTGATTCGATTAGATCGAATGGTCAAATACTTAGCTATATTAAATCTTGCATAATTAAAAGAAAATATGATTTTCTCTCAGGTCAAGTCTGTTAACACATCTGTGTGTTAAAATGTATGAATCACACTAAGTTAGACTTGGTGCGATCCATAGCCAGTGACTCTGAGTTAAGTCCTCCCTCTGGGTTAAGTCCCAGATCGTAATGCCTAGGTTTTGATAATGTTCTATGAGAACATTATCAATAAGATATTCATAAAATCAATCATTAGGAAGTTGTAAAATTACTCGAATTTCGTGAGATGAAAAGTCGAGTTAGACATCATAACTGATGATGACTTAGTCAACTTCTAGGATGAAATTCGGAGTAGTAACTCCGATTTAAAACTTGATGCAATCAGAATAGGTCCGTGTGCGTAAATAAATTTTGGAATTTAGTTTACGTGTCCAAGGAAAATGTTTCCTCACTTTCTGCAAGTAAATCTTTAAGTTAAAAGATTAGTGCAGAAAGAAAATAGTGAAGTACAATCATGTTGGTCGAGAACGGTTTTCATATTAATTCCTATAAACAGATTATGTTGAAACCGTCTCACCAGCAGATGTGTACGAATCTACTCTGACCAAACTCTATGTAAACGCTTGAGTTGACCATGAAAATTGGAGCAATCACTTATAAGTTCGTTTTTCTAAATATGATTTAGACGGACCAATTTATATGAATTAGCCAGATAGTTTTCATAGTCAGTGGGAGCGTATAAACTACATGTGAGGCATCAAAGAAATGGAACGTATATTTTGACAAAGTAATCAAAAAGTTTGATACTTTATTAGAAATAGATATGAGCCATTTGAAATGACCATTAACAAATTTAAATAATAAGGTACGATGAACTGGATAAGATCCAAGGAGATAAAATATTATGGATTCCGAAAGACCAAGTGAATTATTTGAATGAGATTCAAATGGTTGGTCTAACATGAACATAGAAACTCCTTAAGTCTATAGTGTAGACGGTTTTAGCAGATCCACTCACGAAGGCTCTACCACATGAAGTCGGGAAAACTTATGTATAAAAACGGTATTAGATACCGAGATAAATGGGCCTGAGTGCAAGTGGGAGATGTTGAGAGATGATACCCTCGAGGCTATCTATCTTCATGTGTGAATAGCACAAACATCTTGTTCGAAATAACAGTAAGCTGTTTGGTAATAATTTATCTAAAGTTATGTTATAATGTAGTTAACATTAGATATTAACTTAGGTAAAGTCCTGAGACTTTATGCAAGGTCAAACATGTACGAGATGAGTATCTCGATCATGGAGAAATTTGACCGTCTGTAGCATAAGTCTAAAAGGGTTCGTGGTCGTAGATGTTTCGAGACAAGGATATCGAAACATCGGATAGACCATTGTGTCTTAGTCTTTATCGTTTAGCGGTGGCGATGATCTCATGATCGCTTGACTTGGCGAAGTCGTAGACGAGACACATGTGTTCATTAGAGAATGAGTTCACTGAACGATCCACAAGAGTTATCATATGGTTATATTGACCAATCTGTCAATGATGACTCTGAGTGATGATAGGCTAGTTGGTCTTTTGATTTGAGGTCATTTTGACGAACCTGTGCGTGAACGGTGCCACTTAGATCAAATGACCTAGCTTCGAGGAAAGGCCTGTCGAAAGGTCTTTGATTGGGTGACACTTGAAGCGTATGAGGAGAGTAATGACCAAGAGAGGATTCGTCTCTCCCAGTCAATGGGAGTTAGTGTCGTAGGGTTAGTTCGGTCTTTAGTAAAAACTCTGGCCAGAGTATGTTGGAAGAAGTCCAACATTTTTGATTAAAAGATCGATAGAAACTAACCGGAGTCAAGTTATTGGGGTTGACAGTTTGACCGTAGCCTAGACTTGATCTACACTACATAGTTAAGACGAAGAGACTATAACTACGTAATTCATCACGGAAACAGTCAGGGTGGTCCCGACAATACTCATGTCAATGAGTCAACCACATAATGATGATTCCTGAAGCAGGAATGGCAACCACTGCTCGTGGTCACTGCCGTATAGGGCTTCGAGCCCAACCTGTTGTAAGGGTCAGGCTGTAGGGTCTCACACAGAGTGCGACTTTGTCTAGTAATAGGTAGAAATTAGTTAGGGAGAATAATTTGCATTTGATGCAAGGGATAAAATGTTGCAAAAGATGTTTGCAATAATCTCCAGTATTCGGGATAAATGATCCTAAGTGCAAGTGGGAGATGTAGGGAAATATGCCCTCGGATCATTTGTATTTGATGCAAATGATAATTTAAGCCTAGATAAGGACTATTTTGCATTTGATGCAAAAGTGATTAAATGTGTTTTAAATTGTTTAAAACAATATTTAATAATTTAAATGCAAGGAAAAGTTCACGGGTAAGACGGGAACGCCAAATGCCCAACTTATGTCCAAAACAGCCCATTGGGTCAGACCAGGCCAGACCAGGCAGACCCAGACCAGACTGGGTCTGGCCTGGCTCCTGGCCAGACCCGTTAGTGCCAAACCCGCCTGGGCCTGGGCGCCCGGCCCAGGGCCGGGCGCCTGGGCCTGGGCCCAGGTGGCCCAGGCGCCCTGGGCGCCTGGCGCCCAGGCCTGACCTGGGCTGCGCCCAGGTTCAGCCAGGGATGTGCCCAGGTTTGGGCAGATGTTGTGGGACCCATCTGGTGGGTCCCACATTGTGTGCAGAACCCTAAAAGGCAGAACAGTTTTTTACGGCTGATTTTAGTCGAAAATCAAGCCTTGGGCTGATCTTTGGACGGTCAATTGGAGGGTCAAACGAACTCCGATTGATGAACGGTTTTTTCCTATGCATTCACCGTTGAACACCCTTCAAATTGATAGGTTGTATCAATCCTGAAGTTCAACGGTGAGGGAGTTAAAATTCACGGAAGTTTGCACTTTGTGAAGTGCAAACTAACTTGATTTTAATTAACTCAAATTAATAGTCCCACATCAGATTTTGAAAGAAGGGGAGCAGTCAGCCGCCTATATAAATAGGGGTCTGCTCTCTTCCTCAAAACTCGTCCCAAGCTCTAGATCTGAGCGGCTCTTGTAAATGTTGGAGCACGCTCGGATCTAGGCTTAAATTAATATTTCTCCTCTCCCTATAAATTTCTGCCTTGCTCCTGAGGGCTCTAGCAAAGCCGCAAAGGAGTTCGGATTTAGATCCGAAATCTAGGCGGAGGTTTCACTCGCATGAAACTTTCTTCGGCGCGTGGTTGGCTCGGCGACACGGGATTGATCGCCTTAGGATACAGAGCGGTTCGAGGAGCGGTTCAAGGAGCGGCTCGACGTGGGACGGGAGCGGCTCGGAAGACGGTGCGGAACATCTCGCCTGCTCCAGGGTTGAGATTCCGGGTATGTGTTTAATTAAGCATTAGTTTAATTTAATCGTAGTAGGCTAGATCCTTCTTGGGATGGTCAGACCCATCCCAAGTCGGCATAGATTTTGGATTAGGGTCTTGGACCTTAGGATTACATGTTAATTAGATTAACATGTTTATTTTTCCGCTACTTTTCTGTCTATGTTCCGTTCGACTTAGGACGGGCATAGAGTTTTTGTGACCTAAGGGACCCGGAAAACCCTACAGGAACGTTACAAGTGAAGGAGTCTAGACTTGCCCTGCTGAGCACAGAGTATGAGAGCTTCCACATGCTTTCATCAGAATCCATTTCAGCAATGTTTGCGAGGTTCACCAACATCTTCTACAAGTTTAGCTCCTTCGGTAAGCCATACTCTAGCCTTGAACAGGTGAGGAAAATCGTAAGGGCGCTGCCAAGTTCGTTCAGGCCTAAAGTTACTGCCATCCAAAAACCAAAGATCTATCACAGATGAGGGTGGATGACTTGATATGTAATTTAATGTCCCACGAGCTTGAGCTGCAGAATATAGAGGCTAGAGAGAAACCAGAGGCGAAAGAAAAAGAAGCAAAACCACTAACTCTTCAACCTAGAGATGCTGATGAAGATGAAGATGAGAACATAGCGCTAATGGTCAGAAAGTTCAGAAAGTTCATCAAAACCAAGCAAGGAAGAGCAGAAATGGAACTCAGATTTAACCATTCTAATACTCTAATTCTGCTAAAAGTTCCTCTAATCAGATTGCTACTCAAAAAGTTGTGTTATAAATGTAGGAACAAATGACACTTAATGAGAAACTTCCCACAAGAAACGGCTAATGTTGTAGACAAGAAAGGAAAAGCCGTGGTGAGAATGTGAGACATAGATAGCGAAGATGAGTATGAGGAGCGTGAAGTTGGTATCAATCTTGCTCTGATGGGAAAACACGATGAGGTAATTTCAGGTACTAAAGCTGAACTTCTTATTATCTGTAAAGAGATGCAAGATAAAATTGTAGAGCTAGAATCTACCACAGATGACTATAGAGATAGTAACTTTGAATTGCAACAAGAAAATTGTGATTTCTTTAAAGAAATTGAAAGCCTGAAAGAAGAATTGTTGCATGTAACGCTACTATTAATTTGCTGAAAAAGGGGAAAGCTCACATGCCTGAAAATACTGAATGTCTCTCTTGTCCATATTTGATAAATGAGATTTGCATGCATAAGCAGGATCTGATTAAACTTAAAACTGAAAACGAATTACTTACTAAAAAGATTAGCATGCTAAATCTTGAGCTTAATGAAAAAATGATTGCTTTTGAAAAGAAAGAAGAGGAAAATAAGAGAGCTTTCATTAGTAAATGCACTTTGATTGTGAATGAGAATTTTATCTTGATATCCAAAGTCATCAATCTAGAATTGTCATTAAAGATATTTTCCATAGGAAAAAAAAATTTGGATATTATTCTTGGAGATAAATTATATGGCAATAATAGACGTGGGCTTGGATTTGGTTCTAAAAATGTGGAAAAGCCTAAGTATAAGAAATTTCACAATGTGCCAAGCAAGGCTAAAAATGTTTATGAAAAGTGCTTTACTTGTGATAGTGTTGGTCATACTTCATATCATTGCAAATATAGGAACAACAATATTAAATTCAAGCAAATATGGGTTTCTAAATCTTTGATGACTAACATGAGTGGACCTTGTTGGATTCCAAGGTCACACATAACATCTACCGTGTAGGTAAGATGAAGATTTGGTGAGGAACTACAAATTGAACTCTTCATTATTTAGTTCCTTAGCCAAGCGATGACGCGAAGGTATATTTTTCTAATTTGCACTTAATGCATACCTCCATTGCATCTTTTTTTATTTTGTGTGCTTGATTTTTTGTGTGTGCTAGATTGCTTGATGTTTAGTTTGTTTTAGTTCATTATAAAAAAAACTAAAAAAATGAAAAAGGCAAAAAGAAAAAAATGGAGCTTAACGTATACCTTTTCTTTTGTATCATTCAAGTGATATTAATGAATGATAATCATATCCATATAGAAATTGATGTATTATTATTGTGGCTACATGCGCATATTTGATTTTCTAAATAGCCATGACATGTTCAATTATTAGAATAATTTGATTTCTACACCTACACTTTCACTTCCACGTGCATTAAATGTTGTTGTACTTTTGGAGAACCTTTTAATGAAATATTGGAAAGTGAATGTAGGATGAAAAATAACTGAAAATCTAAGGGATATGATGTGTCTTGCCATGGATAAAAATTGAGCACAAAAGAATTGAATATGAAAAAAAATATACATGAATATAGCTTCGTATGAAAAATGGATACAATTCATAGCAAGAACACTACCCACGAGTATCCAACATATGCTTTATATGTAATTTTTAGCGTTGGTGTTATACTCGTCAAGCAATGCCACCCCCACATCCAAGAGTTCTTAAAAGCTATGTTTTTGGGGTGTGGTATCTTGAACCCATTTTTAATGAGATGGGGAAAATCAATCCTACGTGATTTCATGATTAATGGAAAATGTGGATTAGTTTTGGTTGATTTCTTAATAGTTTCTCCTTATGTATTTCAAGGTTTAATCATCACACTTACACGATGGTGTAGAAGTCTATGTTATAATTTTCATTGAACTTGAATTGATTATTCCATGAATGTCTACATGCAAGTGCTGGTTGTAATTTATAATACTCTTTATTGTGCATGTGGTATGAATTTGACTTCATGACTACACTTTTGATGATAACAAAATGGGCAGTAAAAATTGAGAAAGATTTTATTGATTTCGTGTGTGCATTAATGCTTACATGTTGCATATATGAATATTGGTTTAGGGGGAGCATTAATGTATAATAATGAAAATGTGCTTATTGAATATATGAATATTGATTCAAAGGGGAGAATGCATACATGTTTGAATGCTTGAAACATCATTGTTGCATGCTTGTATGCTTGCACATCATTGACATACTTGTTGCATATTGCATACATCTTCACACTTCACACACACATGTCACGATGAAATCATTTGAATCACTATTGCTCAAATCTTATATTGGTTTGTCATCATCAAAAGGGGGAGATTGTTCGAACAACGTGTTATTGGATACAATGATCGATGGCTTCGTGTTTGATGATAACAAACGTGAGTGAATGATTTAATGTGTGTGCTAAGTGTTTTCAGGAATGGCACTCTCAGAATACTCAAAGAGAGACTAGCCACAAGTGATGGAAGAATTGCTATACACACTTCAAGTGGACTAAGTCAAAGATGAAGAATATGGCTACAACAATTGGATTAAGTCAAAGATGAGAAGATAAGGAGAAAATCAATTCAAATCCATATTTGAATTGATTCAAATCAATTGGTGCAACATTCAAATCCTAATGCAATGCAAATTGGAGACTTGGTCAAAGATGGAGAGATATGGAGAGTCCCATGCAAATTAAAGGTGATTAAATGAGACCAATTCAATTCCTATAGCTACACAAATTGAATTCCATAGCCATTTATATTCAAACTACATATCCTAAGAGATTTATCCAAATCCTAATCAAATTAGGATTCCTTCCAATCTCAGTCAAATATGGGATTTTAATTGATTCTATCATATCCCATCCTCTCCTATATAAACCCATATTCTAAAAGATATTTTTTGAAAGAGAGGGCAAGTAACCAAAGAAGAAAAATTCGACCAAAACACTAGCCATAGCCACAACTTTTTCATGCTTAAAATTCCTAGGTTGTGCTATACACCATGCCAAAAACTCCATTGCCTACAAGCTTCATCTTCTCTCCTCCGCAAATCCAAGCAACTCCATAGCCATACCCTATTGCGCAAAGCTCCATAAGGCCACAAATTTCATCTCCTACCATTTGCCAAGGCCACAACTTTCATGTAGAAACACCTAGCTTGTGCAACATAACCAAGGCCACAAACTTCATCTCCTTCCTCCTTGCATCAAGCTCACCAAGGCCAAACTTCACACCATCTCCAAGAGCTCTAGGCCGCAATATCCTTGCCACATTACTCATGGCCGCAAGTTAATAGGAGGGCTTCCCATCTACTTCATTGCACAACTTCATAGGGATGTACTTCAACATCTTACGCAACACTTCAAGGAGCTCTTCATCACATTGTGCAACTTCTCAATGGGGTATCCATCAAGGCCGCAAGTTCTCAAGGAGCCAAAGCACCTAGGCTACAAGTTCCAGAGATGAGGACATGACATTGGCGACGACATCCTGTCAGATGCGATCTGATCTGAGCTGATTGAAAGAGACGACTGCCGCTACACAAACTGAGATTCTCTAAACTCTTTATTATTATTTTGTGTAGTTGTATAGATATCTGTAGGGAAAAATTTACCATTGTTATGTTTTAGGGTCTTGTTTAGTCGGTCTAGACAAGAGGGACTTGGCTAGTTGGGGCTAGCCAATATAAAGCTCTTAGTAGTATTAATTGTGTTGAACACGTGTATTGTGGGGTACTGAGAGCCCGTCGAGTGTAGAGATGTAGGTCGTGCTCAAGCATGTGGTTGTATCTGTCGCATAATTAATATAGTATCTGCTTTTGGGGGCTGGATGTAGGTCGTTGGGACGACCGAACCAGGGTAAATCTGCTGTGCGTCTGTGTTTGCTTATTATTTACTCTGCATGTGCTTATAACTGCGTGTGATTTTCGTGGGTTGCACGAATATTTTTATTAGCATATTCACCCCCCCTATAGGCTACGATCCAGATCCAACATAGATGACACGATGTATTTCTTTGTTGGTGGTGATGTTGAGGTGGCGGCATGTGAAGGCATGATCGAGACTAATGACATTGAAGAGACAGAGCCATGCTACCCATTTACTTCATCCCTCTAGATTGAGGTGTACGAGTATATTGGAAGCACTGCGGAGAGTGCCTAATTTTTTGACGATGAGGAGGATATGTGTGAGGGATCGAGCATACAGAACATGATGGAGCCCCAGACATACCTTTCCCCTACTTCAGTGCAACAACTCCTACTTCCTTTACCTCGGGAGGCGCACTAGGCAATTGTTTATGGAGAATTTTAGAATAGACTACATAGTTTGGGGAGGCTTACGGAGCATGTAATCCCTGATAGCGAGGATGATGAGAGCGAAGGCAAAGGTAAAATAGTTTACATTGAGCATTAGTCTCCTTCTACTCCAGATTTGCCTCTGCATCCACTTATCCCTCCTCCTGAGGTAGAGTATCAGATCATGTGTAACGATATATTTCAGGGAAGTTCCCACCAACCCATGCCCTTTATTTCTGAATCCAAAATTAAGTATTAGATACATTGTATCATAATTTAATGCATTAATAGAGGTAGGTTAGAGATTTGACTAACTTTAGAAAATAGGATTTGTGTTTTCCTCGTGGGCTACATACAAGTAGGTTAGGTGAAGCTAAATCAGTAAAACATAATTAGGATAAGTTAATTGATAAAACAGTAATTAGTAAGTACTTATAATAATTACAGTTTTGCCCCTGGAAGTAAACGTGTCCGAAAAATTACGAAAAAAGTACTGCGGGTCCGTATCGTTGCGAGGATAATAAAAAATGAAGTCCATTTTTAGATTTAAACGACGAAAAATATAGAAAAAAATCATTTACCCATTTTTGAAATCATTTGAAAACGTTTTGTTACGGAAATACGTGCATAACGAAAACATGCCGTTACAACGCCGGTGACGGGAATGGGCTCTGGTTTCTTGATAGGAATCAGTCTCGAGTTATCCGAGCCTCCTCTCTGGTCAAGAAGGTTCATCGGGTTGTACTACTCCGTGTCACGCTTCTGGCTGGACTGCTGGTAGCAGGTTCTTGATCTCGCCAGGTCACCCTTCATCCTTCCGACTCCTTCCAGGGTCCTGAACTTGACCATTTGGTGGTGGTAGAGACTATAGTCCCAGCCGCATTGAGGAGCGGCCTGTCGATTATCTTGTTATAAGCCGACCCGACTTTCAAGGCCATGAACTCTGTTGTTAGAGTGATTGAGTGGAGAGGCTCCCCGAGCGTCACTGGTAGGTGGATCATTCATATGATCGGAGCGACATGTCCCGTGAAGCCGACTATGGGACTCGAACAGGGCTTCAGGTCGTCTGCTCACATCCCCATCTTCTCTAATGTTGACATGAACATGATGTCACACGAGTTTCCCGTGTCGACGAGCAGTCATTAGACGAGGGAGGTGTCAATGACCATTGAGACGACCAGCGCGTCATCGTACAACAGCTCTATCCCCTCCAGGTCCTCCTCAGAAAAGTAGACGGGCCGAGGGCCCTCTCCGGTCTTCTCTCGGTCTATGTCCATTGCCGTTGCTCGTAGGACGCTTGGTTCCTTGGTTCGGGATGGGTGTCTGGTGGGCTTAAAAAGGTGGACTTTGGCAGAGTCTGGTGCAGGCACTGTCGCGGCTGTGCTCCTCCATCCCTTGGCACGTGGGCATGCCATTTTTGGTGTGGTGGTTTGATGTGGATTTAGACTCGTCGGTTCCCACAGACGGCGCCAGATGTTTCGGGGTATTTTCTCACCACTGGTTGATAGCTCGGAGGTCCGGGGGTCGTTGCGGTCACGTGAGACGCGTGCGGCCACCGGGGTTAGTTATCCAAGAATTTTCTTGGGCAGGAACACGTGGATCCGTGTGTTGATGTGCTGAAGGGCAGCTTATGCAGAGCGACAGTGTCTTGGAACGATCGGTCGAACAAGACTGGGACTCGAGAGCGTTCGGACCCAAACGATGGAGCACCGAATGGGTGGCTTTGGCTAGTTGATGTCTCCTTCGATCTGCATAGATGATAAAGTTTTTCAGGGGGGTCGGACCTTGGTTCCAACCAAGTCCCCTCCGATGCCTAAGTCAACACTTGTCTGAAGGATGCTCGGTGGGATCGAGTATTTCAAAGAGAGACCAATACGTGAGTCCTCAGGCCGAGCTATAGAGGATAAATGTAAGGTGTAAAAGGGTCTAGAGAGGTGGAATACCCGAGACTTGGATATTCAGGATTCGATCTTTTGGGGTTTTGTCTTTCTGGCCTTTTATAGGAGTCTGCATGTCAACGCCTTTATGGTGTCCTGCCATCTCGCTCTTCATGCTAGCCCGCTTTGATGGACCCTTCAATGGTGATCAATGCAGACATGATCTGGGAAGCAGTTTCCTCGAAGATCGGGAGCCAACAGTGCACCAGATGATGTGCCGGGCCGCGATACCCCGGACCCGCTGACGTGGCCTTTTGGGCTTGGACCCAGTTCAGCTCTTTGGGTGCGAGGTTGGCCCGTCTCTCTTCGGCCTATTCGGGGGTCGTATCAAGAGTCATGGTTAGATCTGAGACCCACAAATAAGGATCTTTACGTTCTAAGATTTTCTTTTGTATTGTAAACCCTTTACATGTTATCTCTCTTATATTGAAATCAAGAACTAAATTCTTCTCTAGCCTAGACACTGAAGTCATTATATAATATTCACACGCACATACAAAAAGTATTTCATTTACAAATAATCAATTTATCTGTTTTAGAATAATAAGTATCATATGAAATATGAGATTTTTCTCGTATACACATTAGTGGCACATTATACTCAACATAGTATAATGTGTCACATGAGGAAGTATCTTTTACCATCCACATATTACGTGGCGAGATCTCTCGTATGTCACATGATATCTATTATTTTCAATCGTTTGCCCTCTTTTGTATATAATGGGAAGCAACAGCAGAAAACGACTTGTTCCCAGCTCTACTTATCGTGTATCCATTATTAATTCTGATACGACCCTCTCAAAACGGGCTAAGACAGAACGAGTCGAGCCCATGATCCGAGCCCATGGGCCTGGATGGGAATAGGCCCTGACGTAAAAGCCTCGAAACACCTCGAGTCATGCCGACCCCAGATTAATGTGAAGGGAACCACTGACCCTGGTAGGTTGAGGTAACCGCTCCCCCAAATTGCGTCCAGCTTCGTCACCATTCAAGAGACCCATTACGTCCACCTTCATGGCCCATTAAGGGACAATAAAAGTGGTGGGTACTTGGGGCGAGATGGAGGGACGTTAAGGAGACATGGCCAGAAAGACTCCTATAAAAGACCTGGAGATCGAAAGACGAAAGGACTGAATTCAGAATACTCTACACTCATGTATTCTTTCCCTACGACCTTTTCTTCCACCTCATATTTCTCCTCCACAGCTCGGCCTGAGGATTGGTGTACCGGTCTCTCCGTGAACCATACTCAATCCCACCAAGCATCCTTCAGATTAGATCTGACTTAGGCATCGGAGGGAACTTGGTCGGAACCAAGGTCTGACCACCCTGACAAGCTTTCTCGTCTGTGTAGTTCAAAGAGACTTCACCCTGTCGAAGATACCCTTCGGTGCTTCATCTGTCGAAGCCGAGCGATCTCGTTCCCGAGCTCGTTCTTCTTTCCACTCGAGAAGGCCGTCGTTCCCCCGAAGCTACCCTTCGGGATACTGACGCATGGATCCATGCATTCCTGACCAAGAGAATGCACCGCTATTTGATCTCGAAGGATGCACGTTTCTCATGCGACCACGTCGACCTCCGACTCTCAAGACTACCAAACAGTGGTAAGAAAACACTCTGAAACATCTGGCACCGTATGTGGGAACGAAATCTTTGCCAACATCATCCACTACAAGCAACATGGAGCAGCACAACAACGGATCTGCCCGCCTGTCGACCATCCCAAGAATGGCGGTTACATCCCGAACGGAACCGGACACAGCCACTCCACAGAGGGAACCGACGACTCGTGCTTGGTAACCCGCGAACTACTTGACCATCTCACTCAGGAGATGAACGCCAACTTTCAGACTCTGGCAGCAGCCATCCAATAACTCGCGGGCCCGTGAAACCCCTTCGGGGGGACCAGACATGGTTCACTGACCACTCAGGGCAGCTCCCCCCCACTATGCTCAGCCGTAGTCGCGGACCGTGAAGGTGGAGGCAAGAACTGGGAGCGCTCACCAACCCCCATTTCTCGTCAGACAAGGGGAGGGGGAACCAAGTGGACCGGGGCAAATCGACTGCGGCTTCGTCCAAACGGTCCCGCTCGGCCAGGCATCAATCATCCAGCCGCACGGCCACCGAAGGACATCAGAGACGAAGAAGGGAAGAGGCCGAGAAGCTGAGAGGAACGCCGTCGCAGAGAGCGCAGTCGACAAACTATGTCGATCCCCAGCCGGGATGGCCACCGAGAGGATCCTCCCCACGTCTCCACCAACCTACCAAGACAACCCGAGTGCTAGGGCGAGACGCCAACTGGCCAGGCTAACCTGGGGCCCCTCGCGATCGACCATTTCCCATTTGCAGAAGCATCACCGAAGCCGGGGTGCCCTCTGTTAGATATAACGTGTGTTGGATACAATGATCGTTGACTTCGTGTTTGATGATAACAAACTTGTGTGAACGTTCTAATATGTGTGCTGACCGGCGCCCCGTTTACGGTATGGGCGCGGTGTCGTTTTACCGCAAGTGCACAGTTAGTGTAGGGTGCGGGTTTATCGAACTCAGGGAGGTGGATGGCTTGAATGGCTACTAGCATCGCCTAGGTTGTGTGCTAGCTATGCGGATAATGTGGGTGGAAGTGTAGAAATAAAAGAAAGAAATGAAAAAGACACGAAATGAATCCCCGCTAACACGGGCTAGAGCATTAATGACACTTGACATTTGACTTGACCCAGGGTGAGACATTGCCCCAAAAGGTGGTACCTAGCATCCATGGCCCGATATTCCAGTCGGTGCCAAGCACGCTAGGCCTACCCGGTTCCGGACGGTGGGCATTCCCATGTCCATTAACACCTTCCGCAACCGGGAGCATTAAGGCCACAATGATATCTCCAAACACTTCGTCCAAGCCGTTCCCACGTGCGAGGACTCCATGTCTACACTAGGGGCGTGAGCTATGGCTAGGGAGTCAACCGCCAAGTTTATTCCCACTTGGCCCGACGGTCAGAGGCGGTATTTCTCCCGCCAATGACAATGAAACACCCCCGCGTAACCCTAATGGCCAGATATGTCAAATGTGATTTCTAGCAATACATCGAAGCGGATCTTGACTGGACAAGCACCGGACCCCAACCCCCAACACAACTAGTGTGTCGTCGTACGAATTGGACCCAGATTGCTAGAAATCCCCATTGACGCATTTCATCAAACACATGCCATGCAACCAAGTCAAATGAAACAACCCCAAGCATCAATCCTACTCTAACCCGTATTATGGTTCATCAAGACTACTCATGATGAAAAACATATAAACAAACAACACAAAAGACATACAAACATTCATCATGAAGCAAAAGAAATACAACACAAAAAATGGAGAACAAGAGAAAGAAATACTTATCTTGATTTTGAACCTCCAATCCAATACAAGACTTAAAACCTAATCTAACCTAATCTAAACTCACAAGAGAAAGGGGCAAAAAGCCCTAGAAAAACTGAGGAAGAGCCCCCCAAGTCGTGCCCCCAATCTCTATTTATAAACCCCTCAAAACCCCTCTTGGGTCGGGTTCAGAACTGTCAAAAAAGGCCCACCCGATCAGGTGAAAACTCACCCGATCGGGTGGAATAAACAGAGAGCACGAAACTGCTGAAATTGACTTCAACCGATCGGTTGGACTCCCAACCGATCGGTTGAAGTGAAATTTCAGACATCAGCCAATTTCAGCACACAGCTGCGCTCAGAAAATTCCAGAAAAATCTAGAAAAATCAGATTTGGGCATGCAACCTATCGTTGGAAAGCTAACGACGATGCCGACGCTAGAAAAATAAGAGATCACCCAAAATCCTTCTGGAATGATAGCAGATCTTCAATGAATGAGCAGCGGTGCGCGAAAGGGGATGAAAAGGCCACCCGATCGGTTGAAATGTCAACCGATCGGGTGAGCAACTTGTTGCTTCGGCCGTCGCCTTCGGGAGCTTCAACCGGTCACTGAGGAGAGCGGGTGGAGCCGTCGGTTCGATATTTGAGACGATGCGGCTACAGATGAACCGATCGGGTGATAAGTCACCCGATCGGTTGGAATTACGCCCAAATTCCCGAGAACTCAGCTGTGTTCAACCGGTCGACGAACCGATCGGTTGATCTTCACTTGGCTTCAGCTTCCGCCCAGGTCGGACACGCGTGCATCACCCGATCGGTTGGCTATGTCCAACCGATCGGGTGGGGGCTGAAAGATGGCAATCTTGGTCGTTTGACCCCCTGGATCACGCGTGACCCCTCCCGTTGCTCCGGGGACTCATGATATCGTTGTTTTATGTCCCAAATGCTGTAAATTCCTGCAAATTACCAAAAACACGGAAAAGTGAAAGAAAACGAGAAAACACGAGAAAACGAATACAAGACGGCGGTAAATAATGGAAAACCACGGGAGAAAACGTGCGCAAATATATGAAATATAAACGCACGTCAAAATCCCCCAAGCTGAACTCTTCCTCGTCCTCGAGGAAGACGAGTGAGAGTAGGAGCTCGGAGAGAGAAAATAGAGAGAAAGAGAGAAAAAGAAAACTCTATATCCTAGATCACCCGTTAGGGCCAACAAAATCAAAAATGACACACCAAGCAAGCGAACGCCAAATCACATCACTAAACCAAGGAATACGAGTCCAGACGAGTGCTGTGGGCTCACGCGGTGAAGCGTGAGTGAGCGTGGTCGTGTGCTAGCAAACGGTGTCACTATCTACATTGTGCAATAAAGCTCGATATACACAAATCCAAGATATGACCCAAATATCGATTCGAATTGAATTAAGCGGTGAATATATTGTTCAAGCATGCATGAGAATAGAGAGAGAATCGAAACATATCATGCGTTAGGGACTCCACAACTAGGGTTAAGGAAATCACCACACTAAAGCCTAGATAATAGCTAAAAAGTTCCTAAGCCAAGTGTTTTCGAAAACGATGGGGGTTGAGATGATGTGGAGTAGAACACTCGGTGCAAATTCTCGCCTTCCCTTTATTCTCGGTAGATAGGAAAAATATTCACACTTGAAATTTTTGGGTTTTGGGTATTTGTATATTTTTTTTTTGAATTTTTGGCTATACAAAATTTTTCTTTTCTTTTCTTTTTGGGTTTTTCTTTTCTTTTCTCTTTTTTTTTTGAATTTTTGGGTTTTTGGCTATACACATGTGTACTCTCCCAAGTGGGAGAACAGTACACGACGAGGGGATTTGCACCAAGTAAAACAAAAAAGAAGTCGAAATCTAAACACTTGGGCAAAGGAAACTATTCTCGCTAAATAGAGCATAGGCTAAATGGGTTATCCTAGTCCTTAATTGTGGAATCCCGACGCATGCGAATTGAAATATACGATATAAATATAGCATGCATATAGTAGAAGCAAATACCGCATATTCAAATCGAAGCATGATAATCTAGGGGTAAACCAAGGATAGGTATATAAAACATAATCACAAGGTAGAAGCACACCAAATGCTAGTCACGACACACGACTCTCAAGAAAGCTAAGTGGACCCACGATGCATGAAATGCAAGAGGACTCGGCTTCCTGAGGCTAGTGAATGTGATTATCGAAGCCGTGCTAGGTGTGTGTGAGATTTTGTGGCAATTCATCATATGGGGTCATCTCTAGGAGGGAGAGAGAGAGAGAGAGAGAGAGAGAGAGAGGGAGAGAGAGAGAACAAAAGATGAGAAGAAAAAGAAAACCACGATGGAAAATGACTCAAAAACGAAGAAAAACGACACAAATGATGCACGAAGTGCGACTCCCCCAAGCTGAAACTTGCATTGCCCTCAATGCAATAATAGTTTATATGGGAGGGCAAAGAAAATGGGGGGTGCGCACCGACACAAAAAGTGAAAAACATGAAAAACATATGAACGAAACTAAAAAAATAAAGAAAAAGAAACACTCAAATAAAAGATATAAAACACGACGTAAACAAACACCCGACAACGACACACGAAAACATGCACACAAAATGATTCCCCCAAGCTGAACATGACAATGCTAGCGAAATGATATGATCAATGTGATGCAGAAATATGCAAGGGGAAGATCGGAAAAGAAAAGAAAGAAATCTAAATGCAGGAGAGACGGTGTGCTCACTCTCCTCGGAAGAGGATGTGGGGTGTGGGCGGTAGAAGTGATAGAAGGGCACGACATGATGGATTATTATGATGCAAAAGCAAATCCTAGATACGCTCCCCTCACTAATGAAAGGAAACGAGATTATTCAAATATAAACTAGAAAGCGGTAGAATTTTTACACTACTGGATTAGGATACACCTGAGCATAGGTGGATCCAAGATCTGGAGCGGGGCAGGTAGCTGCTCTAACTGCTCCTTTTGTGGCTCCGCCAGAAGCGCTATGCCACGTGTGCCAATGGACCCAAGCAATGCACCTCCAAGCATCCATCATAGGTGTCCACTTGCGACCTGCAAAGGACGAGGTGCATTAGTCCATGGCAAGAAATTATTTCCCAAAATAAATGTATCCCAGAGATAATCGTCAACATGAGATGGAAAAATAATAAAAGGGTGACGAATACTCCCTGAGAATGGGTCGCTATCCTCTGTACTAGCGACGACCGAATCCTCGCTCTCCATGAGAAGTGGCTCTCCAGGTGGTGACACACCGCAGTATACCTCAAGGGAAGTAGATCATGTGTCCTGCGAGAGATATGGTATGTCAAATATATACGAGTCTAAAGAAATAGGAAGTGAAAAGTGAGACTCAAAAGTGGAGTGAGAGTGAGTATGAAAATCTCCCTGAATAGGGGCAATATGCTCAAGTAGATGCTCAGCCGCAGAAGAAGTGGAGAGCGACGGTAAAGGTAGATGTGACTCGGGCTCCATGGAGTGGACCATCGTATCCAAGCCCTCATGCACATCCTCCTCGACGATATGCTCATACTCCACCATCTGTCCGATGTCCTGATTGACATCATCGTGGTTGACCACGGACCAAGGAAGAAGCTGCGACAAAGATGGCTGTGGAGGTGGATGTAGAGCAGACCCCTCATATGTGGTCGTGGTGTCCTCGTCCTCATGCACATCCTCATCACCAGTATGCATAATCTCTGTAAACTCTTCGGTGCTCTCATAGGACTCACGCGGGGTATCCAAATCAAGACAAGAAGTCTCTCCCACAGATCCTATAGAAATCACCCCATCCTCACTATCATCATCAAAAAATGCTTCGTCATCCAAGTGGTAGTGATGGAAAAATGGGGTATCGGCTTGAGATGTGTCTATGGTGGCCGATGGCATGGTGGTCTCAACCATGGAAGTGTGTATATCCTCTCCTTCAACCCCCCTCCTAGGTGTAGGCTCGGTGATTGGTAGCATCAAGTTTTGTAATATTTGGCCTTGGTTAAACATGGCACTTTGAAGGAGAGACACGAGGCTTGATTCTTCTTGTGTTTGTGGAGGGGTATAAGGTTGAGGAAATGGATGGGAGGTGTTTGGGCTAAGGTTGTGGAAAAATGTTTGGCCTTGGGGTAGGGGGAGGCTCTCGAGCGTAAATGGGCAATCATAATACACATGCCCCGCCATCCCACAAGTCTCACAAACCACAACCGAATAAGGATTGTATCCTCCCATCTGAGCATCGAAATTTGATCTCCACATGGTTACACCAAAGATACCTGGACAACAAAAATAAGAAAACTAGAGAGGAGCGTCAATAGTACAAAAGAATAACAAAAAGATAATATAATAGTGGGGGATAAATTTCTTGGTTATTGAATATTTTTTAAAAAAAGAAAAAGAATTTTTTTTTTGTGTTTTTATGCGTATTCTAACGAACCCAAGCTAAGCTAATATCAAACCGAACGCGTCCCCGGCAATGGCGCCAAAAACTTGACCGGCGCCCCGTTTACGGTATGGGCGCGGTGTCGTTTTACCGCAAGTGCACGGTTAGTGTAGGGTGCGGGTTTATCGAACTCAGGGAGGTGGATGGCTTGAATGGCTACTAGCATCGCCTAGGTTGTGTGCTAGCTACGCGGATAATGTGGGTGAAAGTGTAGAAATAAAAGAAAGAAATGAAAAAGACACGAAATGAATCCCCGCTAACACGGGCTAGAGCATTAATGACACTTGACATTTGACTTGACCCAGGGTGAGACATTGCCCCAAAAGGGGGTACCTAGCGTCCATGGCCCGATATTCCGGTCGGTGCCAAGCACGCTAGGCCTACCCGGTTCCGGACGGTGGGCATTCCCATGTCCATTAACACCTTCCGCAACCGGGAGCATTAAGGCCACAATGATATCTCCCAACACTTCGTCCAAGCCGTTCCCACGCGCGAGGACTCCATGTCTACACTAGGGGCGTGAGCTATGGCTAGGGAGTCAACCGCCAAGTTTATTCCCCCTTGGCCCGACGGTCAGAGGCGGTCTTTCTCCCGCCAATGACAATGAAACACCCCACGTAACCCTAATGGCCAGATAGGTGAAATGTGATTTCTAGCAATACATCGAAGCGGATCTTGACTGGACAAGCACCGGACCCCAACCCCCAATACAACTAGTGTGTCGTCGTACGAATTGGACCCAGATTGCTAGAAATCCCCATTGACGCATTTCATCGAACACATGCCATGCAACCAAGTCAAATGAAACAACCCAAGCATCAATCCTACTTTAACCCGTACTAGGGTTCATCAAGACTACTCCATGATGAAAAACATATAAACAAACAACACAAAAGGCATACAAACATTCATCATGAAGCAAAAGAAATACAACACAAAAAATGGAGAACAATAGAAAGAAATACTTATCTTGATTTTGAACCTCCAATCCACTACAAGACTTATTACAAGAGAAAACCTAATCTAACCTAATCTAAACTCACAAGAGAAAGGGGCAAAAAGCCCTAGAAAAACTGAGGAAGAGCCCCCCAAGTCGTGCCCCCAATCTCTATTTATAAACCCCTCAAAAACCCTCTTGGGTCGGGTTCAGAACTGTCAAAAAAGACCCACCCGATCGGGTGAAAACTCACCCGATCGGGTGGAATAAACAGAGAGCACGAAACTTCTGAAATTGACTTCAACCGATCGGTTGGACTCCCAACCGATCGGTTGAAGTGAAATTTCAGACATCAGCCAATTTCAGCACACAGCTGCGCTCAGAAAATTCCAGAAAAATCTAGAAAAATCAGATTTGGGCATGCGACCTATCGTTGGAAAGCTAACGGCGATGCCGACGCTAGAAAAATAAGAGATCACCCAAAATCCTTCTGGAATGATAGCAGATCTTCAATGAATGAGCAGCGGTGCGCGAAAGGGGACGAAAAGGCCACCCGATCGGTTGAAATGTCAACCGATCGGGTGAGCAACTTGTTGCTTCGGCCGTCGCCTTCGGGAGCTTCAACCGGTCACTGAGGAGAGCGGGTGGAGCCGTCGGTTCGATATTTGAGGCGATGCGGCTTCAGATGAACCGATCGGGTGATAAGTCACCCGATCGGTTGGAATTACGCCCAAATTCCCGAGAACTCAGCTGTGTTCAACCGGTCGACGAACCGATCGGTTGATCTTCACTTGGCTTCAGCTTCCGCCCGGGTCGGACACGCGTGCATCACCCGATCGGTTGGCTATGTCCAACCGATCGGGTGGGGGCTGAAAGATGGCAATCTTGGTCGTTTGACCCCCTGGATCACGCGTGACCCCTCCCGTTGCTCCGGGGACTCATGATATCGTTGTTTTATGTCCCAAATGCTGTAAATTCCTGCAAATTACCAAAAACACGGAAAACTGAAAGAAAACGAGAAAACACGAGAAAACGAATACAAGACGGCGGTAAATAATGGAAAAACACGGGAGAAAACGTGCGCAAATATATGAAATATAAACGCACGTCATGTGCTAAGTGTTTTCAGGAGTGGCACGCTCGTAAATTTGCAAAAGGAAACCTGATCAAAAAGTTGGAGAAATTGCTATACAAATAACAAATCGGAATTGGTGGATTTGCTATACACATATCACATTTGGACTTGGTCCAACATGGGGTGAGATGGATAGAATCTCATGGGATTGATTCAAATCTATTAATGGGATTAGTTCAAATATAATTTCATCTCTAGCCCAAACCTAATTCATATTCATAATCCCATTTAAATTCAAATCCACAATCCTTATTTCTAGGGTTTTCCTTTGAGCCACAAAGATCTCTACCCATATATATATAAACCCTCTTGAAAGAACCCTAAGAAATGCGGTCATACCAAAATAGAAAGGAGGAGGAATTCGGCCCCAACCCCTAGCATCAACATAATCTTGCGGCAGCCACCCAAGCCAAGATCAACTACATGTCGCAAGCCTCAAGCATCATCTCCTGCCTCTCCTAAGCCGCAAGCAAGGCATCATCTTTTTCCCCAAGCCGTGAGCCACTAGCCAAATACTCCATCTTCTAAACATCCCAAGGCCAAAGCTTCTTGCCTAGATCATCCATCTACCTTGAGGAGTCAACTACAAAGCTTGTGAGAAGAAGGAAAATCATCAAGTTGAAATAGGCATCTACATCAAGCTCACGCGCCAAGAGACTCACGTGCACACCCAAGGCACTGTGAAGAACAGCCTGCTTGCCCTAGCTGCCTACAAGTTTGCCGTTGCCGAGATCCAAGCTGCCGTGACGTACTCTTGCTGCCATCGTCTTCAAACTGTCGCTGCTAAGAAGAAGACGCGGCCGAGACACCCTCTCCACCGACAGGATTATCTAGCTGTCAAGATCTCATATACAAGCCGCAGTAACCACTTCGAACTTCAAGGCTACGATGATCTTCATCTTCTTGCATGCCCTAGCCATCGTGATAGCTTGACTCCATGCCGTGAACGTCTACAAACCCAAGCTGTCGCCGTGGGGCCTCAAGTCGAAGCCATCGGAGGATCTAACTGCTGCCGTGGAGTTGTCGCTGTCAAGTTGTCGCTGCTGGAATCGGGTCGCCGCTGGAGTCAGTTGCTTCCGTGAAGTGTCGCACGTCGAAGTCGAGTTGTCGGAGAAGTCGCGCCCCATGTAAACTTGAGGGCTGTGGATGAAATTAGCTGACGTGGAGGAGTTAAGAAGCAGCTATGCGCACATACCTCTTATTATTTGAACTTGTACTGGAATATTTATACACACAGACCAGATTGCTACGTGACTTCCAGGAGCTACAGATCGAGATCCACAACTCAGATCAAGACACCGTTTGCGTCAGACTGAAGCTGACGACGTGCTGATTGACAGATACGACTACACAGATAGGAACTGAGCTTTTCTAAACTCTTTACTCTTTATATTCGTGTATTAGTGTATCAATCTCTGAAGGGGAAACTTTACCACTTTTTGTGTGATATTTTGGGGTCTTATTTAGCGGTGGTCTAGACAAGAGGAACTTGACGGGTGTCTTCAAGTGAGAGCATATATTAGGATTGATAGTGTTGAACACAGTGAGTGGGGTACTGAGCACAATGAGTGTAGAGACGTTGGTTCTCTAGCTGTTAAGGTTGTGCATGTATACTATTAGTATAATATTTTCTTTCGGTGGCTGGACGTAGGCCGTGGTGATCGACCGAACCAGGGTAAATCTGCTATGCAACTATGACTGCTTTTTATTTACTCTGAATCTGTTATAACTGCGTATGATTACTTGTGGGTTGCACGAGATTTTTTATTAGCCTATTCACTCCCCCCTCTAGGCTTAGATCCAGATCTAGCAAGTGGTATCAGAGCATGTTATAGGATCTAGCCTAGACTGACCATGAATAACTCTATTGATTGTGCTTTTTCTGAAGGTCAGTCCATATCACGACCCCCAAAATTTAATGGAGTAGATTATGCTTATTGGAAATCTAGGATGAAA
The DNA here is from genome assembly GCA_030789695.1 of Scilla litardierei. NCBI lineage: Eukaryota > Viridiplantae > Streptophyta > Magnoliopsida > Asparagales > Asparagaceae > Scilla > Scilla litardierei. Next base: position 51,681,927 of record CM061134.1, read on the forward strand.
ATATACTTGATATCTGTTGATTATAAATATTGGCACATTGTCGAAAAAGGTTATAAGCCACCTGTTATTAAAATTGAAAATATTGATATGCTTAAACATGAAGACAAGTGGCATGAAAATGAATGGAGATTATATTCTTTAAAGGGAAAAACTATGAATGCTCTTATATGCTCTCTTGATAAATCTGAATTTAATCGTATCTCACATTGTCAAACTGCATAGGAAATATGGCATACACTAGAGATGACGCACGAGGGAACGTCACAGGTGAAGGAGTCTAGACTTGCACTTCTGAGCACAGAGTACGAGAGCTTCCACATGCTACCGTCAGAGTCCATATCAGAGATGTTTGCGAGGTTCACTAACATCGTCTACAAGTCTAGCTCACTCGGTAAGCCATATTCTAGCCTTGAACAGGTAAGGAAAATCTTAAGGGTGCTGCCAAGCTCTTTCAGGCCTAAAGTCACCACCATCTAAGAAGCGAAAGATATATCGCAGATGAGAGTGGAGGACTTGATAGGCAACTTAATGTCTCACGATCTTGAGCTGCAGAATATAGAGGCTAGAGAAAAACCAGAGGAGAAGGAAAAGGATCCAAAGCCACTAGATCTTCAAGCTAATCAAGATGACGATGGGGATGAGGAGATATCGTTGATGGTCAGAGACTTCAGAAGATAAATCAAGACTCCTCAAGGAAGAGCTGACATGTAACAAAGGTTTAATCGCTCTAACCATTACAATCCTTCTAGAAATTTATCTGAACAGACTGCTATTAATAAAGTTAAATGTTTTAAATGTAAAAAGCAGGGACACGTTATAAAGGATTGCCCACAAGACACAGCTAATATTGCGTAGAAGAAAGAAAAAGCTGTGGTGCAAACGTGGGACATGGATAGCGAGTATGAGAATGAGGATTGCGCACACTCTTCCCTCTGCCTCATGGCAAAAGATGATGAGGTAAAATCTGGTAGTAAAGCTGAACTTCTAATTATTTGTAAAGGCATGCAAGAGGAAATTGAAGAAATTGAATCCAAATTAGAAGATTAGAGAAATTCCAACAATGAAATGCAACAAGACACTTACAACATGATATTAGAAATTAAGGAACTAAAAGGAAAAATTGTTGCAAGTGATTCTACTATTGCTTTGTTGGAAAAAGAGAACTCTAGGTTGCATGAAAAAGCTAATTGTCCTTCTTGTCCTGCTTTATTGAATGATATTAGCATGCTTAAGCATGATTTAATTAAGCTTGAAACTGAAAAAGATTATGTGATTAGAGAGCTTAATGATAAATTGTGCATGCTAAATAACGAACTTAAAAGAAAAATGTTTGAATTTGAAAAGAAGGAAGAGGAAAACAAGAAAGCTTATATAAGTAAATGCACTTTGATTGTGAATGAAAATGCGTTATTGAAATCTAAAGTAACTAGTCTAGAATTGTCATTAAGGAAGTTTTCAATTGGTAATCATTCATTGGATACTAAACTTGAAAATCAATTATATGGCAATAATAGACGAGGACTTGGATTTGGTTTGAAAAATGTTGAAAAGTCAGAATTTAAGAAAATTTACAATGTGCCTACTATTGTCAAAAATATGCGTGCAAAGTGTTTTACTTGTGATAGTGTTGGTCATACATCTCATTATTGTAAGTATAGGAACACAAAAATAAAGTTTAAAGAAGTGTGTGTTCCTAAAACTTTAATGGCTAACATGAGTTGTAACGGTCTGTTTTCATCAAGACAACTATTTACATATTTAACCTATTTTCAAATTTTTTTAACTATTTTATAATGGTTTGTCAGGAGTTTTACGAATCCAAAAATTCTTATAAAAATATTTTTAAGTATCAAACTAGTTATGAAGTATTTTAGTAAGTTCGGGTTCCATTAAATGCCTCTAAACAATTCTGGTAAAAATTCATTTTCAGTTATTACCGTTTTGGCTTAATGAATTTATTTTCTATACAAACATCATCAAAACGTTTTCAAACTTCTACGGTAACATTCTATGATCATTTAGGGCTTCCCACATTAATTTCGTAATTTTCTGAAGTCAAATCGATAGAGAACCCGCAAACCTGCTTGCTAAACGTTTTGGCCTAAAACACGTATTTTCGTAGCTCAAACCCCAAATTGGATCTCGTATTCACGATCCTCGTGACGATACAATCCCATGGGTATGTTTTCGTAATTTTTCGGACACGTTTACTAGTCGGGGCAAAATCGTAATTTTTGTTACAAATTTTACCATCATCTATTACCCTAGCTAATTACCATAACCTAATTACCAAATTACTTTAACCCCCCATGATAAACACGTTTAGACACTTTACCAAAATTTTCAAAGTTAGTCAAAAAGACTAACCTACCGTATTAAAAATGTTGGGATTAGTCAACCCCTAACCCCCTCATTAATTACAAATAGTGGGGTATTAACCCTATAAATACCCCTTAATCCCCTCATAATTGCCTAGCTCACAAATTTAATTATTTTAAAAAAAATTTTACTCTCCCTCCCTCGTTCACGCAAGCCCCCCCCCCCCCCCCCCCCCCCCCCCCCGTTCGAAAACCCCGCTCACTTCACCCTCTCTCTACATCTCTCTCTCCTCGCCCTCTACTCTAACGAGGCGCCGCCCAGCCCCGAGCTTTGACTGCCGCCCTCCGCCTACCACCGGAGCGCCTCCGTGTCCCCGTACGCCACCGCATCCCACCACGCTCCGGAAGACCCCAGCTCCACCTCCCCGCTCCGCTCCGACGAGGAACCCGACAGCTCGAAGCCGTACGTCTCCGCCTCCGCTCGAGAGCCCGCCATCCTCCGCCGTGGTCATCGAACACCGCCATCCTCTCTCGGAGATCCCCACAGCCCGCCTCTGCCGCTCTCTCGTCGACGCCGTCGCCTCGAACGCCGCCGCCGCCGTTCGCCATCACCACCGCCGTCACCGCCTCCTCCCCCTTCGACGCAGCTCTCGCCGCCGTCGCTGAGCGCCGAAGACCCCTCCCTCCGGCGATCGCTACGAACGAGCAACGGTAAAAAAAATTGCGATGGCACTCTCGTAAATACGAATATATTTCGTATTTACGTAATTTTAACTAATTAATAGTTGGGTTTTATGGTGAAAAATCCATAACTTGAAATATAGGGCCCTGAAAAATATAAAACTAGGCCTAGAAAATCAGAAACAATGTTCCGGACCCAACGGCGCTAGTTTCATCTCAATTTGATGCTTAAAGTTTCCAGAATTAATTTTTAAGCCCAAAACTTAAATACGTCATTTTCTTTTAAAAATTCAAAACTTCTTATTTTTACGTAAACTTATATATGATAAACATATATGTTAAAGAACTCTGCGAGGCGGTCATTTTGACAGCTCACTTGCAACATTCCGATGTAGATTGTATCCAGAATAAATTGTTGAATAAATACGTTAGTAATTGAAAAATAGATTTTAAATTGATTTTTGAGCTTTGAAAAATTATAAAAATTAACAGAAGCGTCTGAAAAATATTTCCTCCTGCAGTAAAATTATTTTCATCATATCTAGCCTATAGAAAAATTTAGAACGTTTTCCGACAACGTTTTAGCCAGTTTTGAAAATCAAAACGATCAGATTATTTAGATAGAAACGTTGTGTGTTTTAATCAATGTTTTTGTGTTACAGGTACAAACTATTGTGCACCTACTTCAGAGGAAGCACTAGATCAAATTCCGGCTAGCTACGACAGCCTCGAAATTGGTAAGTAACGACTAATTCTAAAATTAGAAAATTAGATAAGTGTACCCGTATGAACTTAGAACATCACTATAGCCTCCGAACGGCTACTTGACTTGAACCGAACTAGAGACCTAATCTAATAGGGAAGTAATCAATTACAGATTACTTTGCCAACTTTCAACTTTGGTGGTTGTAACACACAATCATCAATTTGGGTAAATTGTGTGCTAACGAAACTACCACCCCTACACCAACAGTTTTTGTATTCCATGTTTGTTGGACTTGTCTTTATCCTCAAATTTCTTAGCATCTACTCTGCTTTACTTTCTGGTTTTCAAACCAGTGGTCCTGGTTAACCATCATCATGAACAAGGAATTGATAACATCTTGAGAAACATGTTGTGGAATATCTTGTGGAATATTTGGTAGAACATCGCATGGAACATCTTGTGGAACATCCCGTATAAAATATGTACATGGAACACTTGACACTTCACTGGGGTTTTTGGGGTAACTCATAGATCGAGAGAGTGCGGGAGTGACTGGAGTTCAATCTTCCCGTCCCGCTGCCTGTGTTTCGGCATCCCGTCCCGCTGCCTGTGTTTCGACAAACTACATGTACCGTGCCTATGTTTCGGCATTCGTCTGGGTCGCGCCCAGGCAAGAGATGGACTCGATGGTCACATATTGTACTCTCTGACTTGAGTCACGTAGTTTAGTGTATAAGCTTTTGTCGGTAGCACACATAAGAATGATAATCTTCCTTCAATGGACCATGATCCGGTCAATGTGCTTGGCTAAGTTTGTTGGATCACCCTTGCTAGACTTGGGGTAGTGATCCTAGCTTAGTCACTTCCCTGGCCGTGTTCCACTGGACAGCAAGGATGTGAACCATGATTATGTGACGTCATCGATCTTCATCACTATCACTCTTTCTTTAGTTAATACAGTCACCTTTACTTGACACGTTCCATGTACGTTACTTACTACACTTGTGCAGTCACAGTACTTTACTTGTTGTACCTTTAGCTACAGCGGTAGCATTGTTTCTCTTGCTTAGCCTACTTCACACTTGCTCTACCACCGTACAGTTGTTCTTCTTTCTAGTTCAGTTTACTTTTACTACTCAGTTGCGTACATTAGTTATTCCGTACTTTACTTTCACTCCAGTTTGTTTGTACTTAGTTACTTTTTCTCATACCTGTGCACTGCTTCTTTTCTATACTTAGAATTGTTGTGACTTACCTTCGGTTCCATTTATGGCACCGACAGACGACGACCAGGTTGAAGAAATTGCCCCTGAGTTTACAGAGCTAGAGTACGACCCGGAGACTGCAGAATTTTAGCTGTTTGTATTGGTGTGAGTGTGCTACGTAATGTATTTCCTTTCCGAATTTCCTTTCTCTACTTCCTTGATGTATTGGTGAGAGAGTGCTGCTTGCTGTTGTATTTTAATTTGGACTGTAATAATGTACGCTGGTTTGAGTATTGGTACATCTCTGGATTGTGGCTATTTTGTTTTCACTGGTAAACTGCAGAACCTGCGCAAATATCAAATAAGTAACAGGCCCCCGAGAGCGGGTCGTTACATGAGTGGACCTTGTCGGATTCCAAGGTCACACATAGCATCTACCATGTAGGTACGATGAAGATTTGATGAGGAGTTTTGGATTGAATGCTTTCATTATATAGCTCCTTAGCCAAACGACGACGCGAAGGTATATCTTTTTCCCTCTTTAGAATTAATGCATACCTTCATAGATTTTACATGCTTGAATTATTTTGTGTGTGTTAGTTTGCTTGATTCTAGTTTGCTTGATTCATTATATATAAAAATAAAAAAATTGAAAAAGACAACAAGCAAAAAAATGGGTGCTTAATGTATATCTTTTCTCTTTGTATCATTCAAGTAGTATTATTGAATGTCATTCATATCCTTGTAGAAATCATTGTATTATTGTTATAGCTACATATGCATGTTAAAATTCCTAAGTAGCCTTGACATGTTTAATGAATTGAATAACTTGATTTCTACACTTACAATCTCACTTCCACGTTTATTGAATATTGGTGCACAATTGGAGATTCTTTTATGAAATGTTGGAAAGTGAATGTAGGTTGAAAATAACTGATAAATCTAAGGGATATGATGTGTATTTGCCATGGATAAAAATTGAGCACAAAATAATTGAATAAGAAACAAGAAAAATGAAAAATAATGAATATTGCTCCGTATGTAAAATGGATACAATTCATGGCAAGTATACTACTCACGAGTATCCAACTTATGCTATATGGATAATCTTTAGCATTGGTGTTTTTTACTCGTCATGCAATGCCACCCTTACATCTAAGAGTCCTTATAGGCTATGCTTTTGGGGTGTGGTATCTTGAACTCATTTTTAATGAGGTGGGGAAAATCAATCCTAGTGATATCATATATATTGGAAAATGTAGATTGCTTTTGGTTAATTTCTATGAGAGTTTCTCCCTTTGTGCTTCAATTATTTAATCATCACACTTACGCGATGGTGTGGAAGTCTACATTACTCTTTTCATTGAATTTGAAGTGCTTATTTTAAGGAAAATGTCATGCAAGTGCTAGTTGTAATTTATAATACTTTATTTTTGCATGTGATATGAATTAGACGTCGTTTACACACTTTTGATGATAATAAAAGGGGGAGAAAAATATTGAAGATTTGATGCATTAATTCTTATATGTGCTTATATGAATATTGGTTTAGGGGGAGCATTAATGAATTATTGAATATGAGAATATATGTTCATGGGGGCATGAAAATAGGGGGAGCATGCCATGCTTATCTATATCACATTATCAGTGCATCATTGCATACTTGTATGCTTGTGCATCAAGTGTTATATTGTTGCAAACATCCTCTCATTATCACACTTCACACACACATGTTACGATGTATTAATTTGGAACGCTATTGCAAATCTTATATTAGTTTGTCATCACCAAAAGGGAGAGATTGTTGGATACAACGATCGTTGACTTCGTGTTTGATGATAACAAACGTGATGTGTGTGCTAAGTGTTTTCAGGAGTGGCATGCTTGTAAATTTGCAAAAGGAGACTTGATCAAAAAGTTGGAGAAATTGCTATACATATAGCAAATCGGAATTGGTGGATTTGCTATACACATATCATATTTGGACTTGGTCCAACATGGGGTGAGATGGATAGAATCTCATGGGATTGAAATCTCTTAATGGGATTAGTTCAAATATAATTTCATCCCTAGCCCAAATCTAATTCCTATTTATAATCCCATTCAAATTCAAATACCCAATCCAATATCAATTCAAATCCCCAATCCTTATTTCTAGGGATTTCCATTGAGCCCCAAAGATCTCTACCAATCTATATATAAACACTCTTGAAAGAACCCTAAACAATGCGGCCATACCAAAAGAGAAATGAGGAGGAATTCGGCCCAAACCCCTAGCATCAATATCATCTTGCGACAACCACCCAAGCCAAGATCAACTACATGCCGCAAGCATCAAGCATCATCTCCTACCTCTCCTAAGCCGTAAGCAAGCATTATCTTTTTCCCCAAGCCGTAAGCCACTAGCCAAATACTCCATCTTCTAAACATCCCAAAGCCAAACCTTCTTGCCTAGATCATCCATCTACCTTGAGGAGTCAACTACAAAGCTTGTGAGAAGAAGGAAACTCATCAAGTTGAAAGCAGTATCTACATCAAGCTCATGCACCAAGAGACTCACGTGCATACCCAAGGCACCATGAAGAAAGCATGCTTGCCCTAGCTGCCTACAAGTTCGTCGTTGCCGAGACCCAAGCTGCCGTGACGTACTCTTGCTGCCGTCGTCTTCAAACTACCGATGCCAAGAAGAAGACGCTACCAAGACACCCTTGCCACCAACATGATCATCTAGCTGTCAAGATATCATATACAATCCACGACAACCACCTCGAACTTCAAATCTCCGATGATCTTCATCTTCCTGCATGCCCTAGCCACCGCGACAGCTTAGACTCCATGCCGTGAACGTTTACAAACCCGAACTACCACCGTGGGAGCCTCAAGTCGAAGCCACCGGAGGATCTAGCCGCTTCCGTGGAGTTACCGTCGTCGAGTTGTCGCTGCTGGAGTCGGGTCACTGCCAGAGTCAGTTGCTTCTGTGAAGTGTCGCACGTCGAAGTCGAGTTGTCGGAGAGGTCGCGCCCCATGCAAACTCGAGGGCTGTGGATGAAATTAGCTGACGTGAATGAGTTAAGAAGCAGATATGTGCAACATACATCTTCTTATTTGAACTTGTACTGGAATCTCTATACACACAAACCAGATTGCTACGTGACTTCCAGGAGCTACAGATCGAGATACCGAACTCAGATCGAGACACCATTTGTGTTAGACTGAAGCTGACGACGTGCTGATTGACAGAGACGACAACACGGACACGAACTAAGCTTTTCTAAACTCTTTACTCTTTATATTCGTGTATTAGTGTATCGATCTCTGAAGGGGAAACTTTACCACTTTTTGTGAGATATTTTAGGGTCTTGTTTAGCGGTGGTCTAGACAAGAGGAACTTGACGGGTGTCGTCAAGTGAGAGCACATATTAGGATTGATAGCGTTGAACATTGTGAGTGGGGTACTGAGCCTAGTGAGTGTAGAGACGTTGGTTCTCTAGCTATTAAGGTTGTGCATGTACACTATTAGTATAATATTTGCTTTCGGGGCTGGACGTAGGTCGTGGTGATCGACTGAACTAGGGTAAATCTGTTGTGCATCTATAACTGCTTTTTATTTACTCTGAATCTGCTATAACTACGTGTGATTGCTCGTGGGTTGTACAAGATTTTTTATTAGCCTATTCATCCCCCTCTAGGATTAGATCAAGAGCCAACACCCTCCAGGTTCAAAGTGCCAGCCCTGGAGAAATACGATGGCTCAGGGAACACCGAGGAACATGTTCTGGACTACAAAGGGATCATGAGGTTTCGGGGGGCTAACAGCACTCTGCACTGCCGCGGATTCTAAACCACCCTCAAGAAGTCCAAATGATACTGGTACAATAGCCTCTCTGATCAGTCCATCAACAACTTCCAGGACCTGTACCAGATGTTCTGCTAATAGTTTATGGGCGTACGGCAGAAGAAGCCAGGCTTGGACATCCTGTTCAGCGTGATACAGAGACCAGGTGAGACTCTGATGGCCTACATGAAGTGCTTCAACGCCCAAAAACTGAATGTCGAGAGCTGCCACGAGTTGGTCGTGACAACGGCCCTAAAGAAGGGGCTCCGACATAGGGTCCTGAAGAAGAACCTACACAATTACCCCCCTCCCCGAAGAACCTCGCCAAGGTCATAGCTTGGGCGGAATAGTTCATGCTGACCGAGGAGGCCCTGGCTGCAGAAGAAGGGGGTCCTTCAGCCGAACCAAGCACAACTCCAAATGCGAGGAAGGCGATCGTCATGAGCCAAATGATCACAGGCATGAGAAAAAGCCAAGGGGAAAACAGCGCGGAGGGGAAGCACCGCCCGCCAAGCTGAACATGACCCATGACACCTTCCTAACACAGGCTCAGAAGGAGGGCTATATCAACATGCTGCCCCAAGATGAAGGGCGGCCGAAGGGACGAGGAAAAATACTGTAGGTACCACAAGGACAACGGCCACGACACCTATGATTGCTGGCACCTAAAGAAGGACATCGACCAACTGATCAACCGAGGACACCTGAAGAATTGTCGATGCCTCAAAGGCGACCCCCAGGGATGGCACATCCAAGCAAATGGACAACTCCCCCAACAGGCCGATCATACAATCGACTGTAAGGCTGGGGGTAATTCCCCCAGCAGGCCAGTCATTCGGTCGACCGTGAGTCTGGGGGGTAGCTCCCCCAGCAAGCCGACCGACTTGTCGACCGTCAGGATGGGGGAAACTCCCCCAGCAAATCGACATCGCATCGACTGACAGGCTGAGGAAACTCCCCCAGCAGGCCGATCATTCGGTCGGTCGCGAGTCTGGGGGTAGCTCCCCCAGTAAGCCGACCAACCCGTCGACTATCAGGCTGGGGGCAACTCCCCCACTAGATCGACATCGCATCGAGGATAAGGCTGGGGAAACTCCCCCAGCATGCTGACCAAATACCCCAGTAGATCAACATTGCATCGACCATAAGGCTGGGGCAACTCCCCCAGCAGGCCGATCATTCGGTCGGTCGTAAGTCTGGGGTAGCTCCCCCAGCAAGCCGACCGACTCATCGACCCTTAGGCTGGGGGCAACTCCCCCAGAAAATCCACATCACATCGACCATAAGGTTGGGGTAACTCACCCAATAGGTCGATCATTAGATCGGTTGTGAGTCTGGGATAGCGCCCCCAGCAAGCCGACCGACCCGTCGACCGTCAGGCTCGGGGTCGATCTGCTGGGGAGTTGCCCAAGGCTGGGGGCAACTCCCTAGCAGATCGACACCGCATCGACCGTCATGCAAGGGGCAACTCCCCAAGCAAGCCGGACATGATCCGACCATAAGGCTGGGGCAACTCCCCCAACCGGTCGGACCTAACCCAACCACAAGGCTAGGGGTAACTCCCTTGCAGGTCGGACCGATCCGACCACAAGGCTAAGGGCAACTCCCCCAGCAGGTCGGACATGATGCAAGCATAATGCTGGGGGCAACTCCCCCAGCCGGTCGGACCTGATCTGACCATAAGGCTGGGGCATCCCCCCAGCAGGTCGGACCTGATCCGACCATGAAGTAGGGGGCAACCCCCCAGCAAGTCAGTCCAAAACCAAGGCTGGAGGTAACTCCCCCAGCAGAGCGATCATGGACCGCCACGAAGGACTGGGAACAATCCCCTCAATGAATACCTCACGCAGATCAAGTCAGCGAACGACCCAAACTTGAGCAGTGAGAGGGGGTAGAACCAAACCAGATCAAGGACAATTCAGAAAGCGCAAACACGGTGGTAACACATAAAAGGAGAAAAATCTATTTCAACAAATATATTTCTTCTTACGGTCTGATTAAAAAAAAGAGGAAAACAAAAAGGGGTCCGCTCCGCCTATGGCACAAGAGCTCGAAAGATGCGTCCCCAGGTGGTTCGTCTTCTCCCGAAACAGTTGGATGCCCATGGGCAACCAAAGAACAGGGAAGCATTCTTCGGACCCGCTCCTCGAACGCCAGGAACCTTTCCTTGAAGGACCTCGCGATCTTCGGAGCTAAAATTCCCTCGTACGCCTGGAATTCCTCCCGAAGAGACTCCACAATCCTCGAAGCTAGGATATCCTCATAAACCCTTTGGACCTCATAGACGAGGCAAACGGGGTCCACTTGCTGCAGGACGCCTAGCTCAGACCAAAGCTCGGCTTTCTCCTTTCTGTGCACCTACTGGACAAGGACAATGCCTCCTCAGCCTCCTTGGCCGATCTCTCGGTGACCACCCGGGATGACTTAGCAACCGCCCAAGCCTCCCTAAGGCTTCCCACCTCTGAGGTGAGCTTGGAAACCCTACGTTGGGACTGATGGGCCTCCCTACAGGCCACCCCTCAGGCCTTAGGCACTCCTGTGTAAGAGCCACCTCAAGCCCATCAACCGTCTCTGAGCGCTATCGCGCCTCTACGCTAGCGAAGATGCCAGCGAGACGAACAGAATGAAGATAATTCAAAAACAAAATAGGAGTGATGGAAGAAGAAAACGTACCTGCTGGATCTACCATACCATGCAGTTCGCCAGGGTCGTGGAGCGAACCCTCTCAAAGAGGGAGCGATCCCACGGAAGGACAGAATCATGTGCCAGTCGGACGGCCACGTCGCTGTCCTTGAAGACCGACCCCCAGGCGGAACCCCTGGGTCGATCTCGAACGTAGACAAGGGTTGTCCTACCCCAACCGGGGTACGATTGGCTTGATGGGCAGGGGGGACCTCCACCAAGGCCTGTGTGCTTGACCCAAAGGCAACCGGCGAATCACGCACCGTCGGGGACCCCTCTCCCCCTTCTTCTTCTTCCCTTCAGGCCCTTTGGACCCTGAGTGAGAGCGTATCTTCCTCTCCCCCTGATTCCCAGTCAATGCCCTGGGGCCCTGCTTGTCGGCCTCTGCAACCCTCTCTCGGGGATGGGACCAGCGGGAGCATCAAGTGGATCCACCATGATAGGAGAATGTCCGACCGTAACCAAAGGTGAGAAGGGGGAACACCAGTTGCCCTTAGTGTCCCAATCGGTGGGTCGGCTGCACGGGTTTCCTCCTCCACAGTGCGGCGCGTTGCATGGCCAGAGGAACTCCCCCAAGCGCCCAGAGCCCCTCGACGGATGAGTTGGTACACATCACGGCTGAACTCCCGACCCGCCATCTCTGCAAAAGAGAGGAAAATCAGGGTAAGCAAGGGAGGAAAATAAAATCTAAAAGGCTCCTTTACCAGGAGACCACAAGATGCTCTTGAGGAGGAGGCTGTCCAGTAGAGGCCAGACCGATCTCTCTCCTCTAGACAAGCCCGCCAAAAGCCTGACCGCTACCCGATCGGACTCTGAAAGGGATAACGTCAGATCGTAGTCCCCAAGCTCCCCTAATTGGTCAAGATTATTGCATCCGCTGGGGAAGTGACAAAGTTATAGTCACTCTTCCAGTCACCGACCCAGCAGGGCAAACCCAGTAGACATTCTCTGCCCACCCTGGGGCAGATATGAAACCACGTCTCACGAGCAACCACCCGGACTCTGTGATGGTAGAGAAGAGCGGTAGGGTCGGCTCCAACTCATGCATGTGGCAGATCATGACGAATCCAACCAGAGCCAGGACCGAGTACGGGGTCAATTGGCATAAGACCACCTTCAAACTATCCAGGACCCGAATGATGAAGGGGTGGAGAGGAAAGCGAAGCCCCATCTGGAACATCTCAACATACACACCGACCTCGCGGTTTCGGGAAAACAAATCATCTCATCCGTAAAAGGCACCCGAACACCATATGGGTGAGAGGGGTATTCCGTCCCAATTCTCTCAGCGGTGGAATAGAGGACGGTGGAAGTCGAGTCGAGGATCATCGAAGGGAAATCAGACTCTCCCGTTCCAGAAGGATCCCCTCGTCGAGCCGAATCCTCAAATAGCAGGCCCTTGCCGTTATCAGGGAGCAACCTGGGCGCAGAGGAGCCGTTGGGCCTATACAATGGAGTTCCTATCCTCAATGCCATCGCCAATCGAGCAAACCAAAAGCAGAAGCAAGAGAAGGGGATTATCTTGCGAAGTTTGGAGAAGAGAACATTGAAAAAAGGGAACGAATGGAAACTCGTCAACAAAGAGAGAGCAGAAACCGAATTAGAAAGCACAAAAAAGAAATCCAAAACCCAACGGTTTTATATGGAAGGCGATTTCGAATCCAAGCCGTTCAAAGGAGGACGTGTGGCGACATCTTGCAGAAGGCGACACTTTGAATCCTGCTCACTAAGTGCGGGAGAATTCCAATCTGGCATCACCATGATGGCCTTCATTTAATGCGTCGCCTCGACTGATGCACCCATCAGATCCACACGAATGACATCCCTCGGACCGAACCGTCAAAATCTGAACGGCCCAAGAGATGGGGGGCAATTGATACAACCCTCCCAAAACGGGCTAACATGTAATGGGCCGAGCTCATGATCCGAGCCCATGGGCCTGGATGGGATTAGGCCCCGGCCTAACAGCCCCGCAAACACCTCGAGCCATTCCAGCCCCAGATTGACGCGAAGGGAACCGCTGACCCTTGTAGGTTGAGGTAACCGCTCCCCCGAATTGCGCCCACCTTCGTCACCTTTCAAGAGCCCCATTACACCCACCTTCATGACCCATTAAGGGACGACCAAAGCGGCATGTACTTGGGGCGAGATGGAGGGACGTCAAGGGGACGTGGCCAAAAAGACTCCTATAAAAGACCCGAAGATCGAACGACGAAAGGACCGAATTCGGAATAATCTACACTTCGGTATTCTTCCTCCTATGACCTTGTCTTCCACCTCATATTTCTCCTCCACAGCTCGGCCTAAGGATTGGTGTACCGGTCTCTCCGTGAACCATACTCAATCCTACCGAGCATCCTTCAGATCAGATCTGACTTAGGTATCGGAGGGGACTTGGTCGAAACCAAGGTACGACCCCCTTGATAAGCTTTCTCGTCTGTGTAGGTCAAAGAGACTTCACCCCGTCGAAGATACCCTTCGGTGCTTCATCCAGCGGAGCCGAGCGATCTCGATCCCGAGCTCGTTCATCTTTCCACTCGAAGAGGCCATCATTCCCCCGAAGCTATCCTTTGGGATACTGACGCATGGATCCATGCATTCCCGATCAAGCAAACGCGCTGTAATCCGATCTCGGAGGACGCACGTGTCTCATGTGACCACGACGACCTCCGACCATCGAGACTACCAAACTGTGGTGAGAAAACACCCCAAAACAAATTCATTATTCTTTCAAATGACTAAGATTTACACATGGAATTCTTACATGGATGTGATTTGACTATGATGGGATGGGAACAATAAATATGTCAAATAAACGGACGCTGGAAACCATAGACGTGTGCTTTGATAAATAAACAAGGGTAAATTGCATAAGATCTTTCTTGTTGAGAGATGAAGAGTCTCCAAGAAAAGAGTGATTGTTAGGGGTTTCCTAGCCTCACATATATATTAATATATCAGGGTAGAATACGAAGGGATGGATATACAAAAGGTCTCAAAGAGCCTATTCATAACACTTCCCCTTATCTGTCCATCCTTGTAAACTCGACATATGAATACTTCAGGGTCCATAGTGCTAATGAGTATCATAAGGGGTGGTTACTTTCAGATCCTAAGTTAGGGATAACTGCCTCGTTAAAACCTTTAGCTATAAAAAACCCAGTGGGAAAAAACAATAGCCAAGGAAAAAGAGTACAGTTTTCCATAACTTCCACTGATTATGGAAGTATTTAGGGGTGAATACTTCTGGATCCATAGTCAATGAGGTAGCTTCGTGAAAACCTTTAGCCAAGGAAAACCCAGTGGGAAAAACCAATAGCCAAGGAAAAAGAGTACAATACTACATTTGACTTCCCCTTATCTGTACAAGCTACAGGCTTGCAGATCTCCTAGGCAAGTATACATCAATCACTTACAATGTTCCAAGAATAAGTTCAAAATACAAGACATCGCTCATCTATACACGTATTATTCATATATGGCAGGTACTGAATCTGAGGGAGCTCTTCTGAACAGGAGTGGTCTGCAAACTCAGTAGGTAGCTCTACGTCTCTGATTCAATCGTCATTGTGTCTGCAAGGTATTGCAGGACCTGGCTATGCATACTCATGATTTGCTTCTTGGATGATGAGCCTCTTGGGTCATGATTTGCTTCTTGGATGATGAGCCTCTCGGGATAGTGGGATTGATGTTGCCTTGGAAGCATGCTTTGCTAATCTCCGGGAGTTGGTCGTTCCTTTGTTATAGTCACCACGATGATCTGTAACATGTATCTGCAAATACATTTAACATGTTGGATGATCCTTGACCCTTAGAGGTAGCACAGAAGCTACATATCTTTGGTCCAGTGGTGCGCTGCAGGCGCGGCACTGTATCTGGTTAAAAGGTTTACTGCCAATGCTCTCTAGAGTTATGTGCAGTTGTCCAGATAAAGGAGTGTACCAAAAACACTTGAGTAATGCACTTCAGGACCTAGGATATCCTTCCCCTCTTCCAGCGAACGGAAGGGGTCTTACTGTGCATCCATACAACCAGTAGGTGTATTAAATGGATTGTAATTGTCCATGTTTCTTCATTAACTTCGGGTGTACGAAGTTTAATGTCACATGTTTTTCATCTTCAGGATGATAATTTCATCTTCTGGATGATAATTCATCTTCTGGATGATGTTTTCATCTTCTGGATAATAATTTCATCTTCTGGATGATTATTCATCTTCTAGATGATGGTTTCATCTCCTGGATGATAATTCATTGTCTGGATGATAATTTCATAGGGTAGATGTCCCAAAAATATATCCGGGCAAATAAGGAGGAAATCCGTAAAGGTATGTTGTCACATCATCCATAGCAACATAGCCTAAAATTTCCTTTGCCAATCGCATGGTTTTCACAACTATGACCAGGGAGCCTAATGCATCAGTTTAAATAACTTTGTAAGTGAGTTAAGCTCATCTTACTTGATTACTTCCTGGTTTCTGCGAAATAAACCTCTATGCTATAGTGTGTTACTTATAGCATACGATTTTATTTATTTATATTTATACAATACTCGGTTAGCCCACATGTTTGATATCTTTTGATATCAGGACTTCAGGTCCAAACACTTCACATTTCATAAGTGAGTCCAGCTCAACTTATTATTGCCTTGTTTCACATTATTGGCTAATCTCTACGTTTGCTTCAGGAAACGGAGTGTGGAACGATATTTATCAGTTAAATGGCAAAATGAAATGTTAGTAATTGTCGACAAGTGTGTTTTTATCCAAACACCTCCCCCTGTACATACATTATTCAATTTATTCCAGATTCATCTCTTCTAAAGGTTCTGGAAAGGAAGAGGATATGTAGATGAGCTCACTTTTCTGTGGTGGTATTGCTTTAGGATCTCCAAGAGTTATTTCTCGCTTTGGAGCCTCGTGGTATGTCCTCTCATCCATTGAGGACATCCACTCCTGCTACTGGTGGATTGCATCCATTATATTAGGTATGTCAATTCTAGCTGGATTTTTAGCGGCAGGGATGTGTGAATTTAACAATATTTATATTGTCAGTAAATATGTCTAATAATTGTTTAACAGTTTCATAATTGTGGATCTTCAAGATCTCATCACAATTCATGATATTCAGATCATAGGTATTAACTAGAAATAACCCGTGCGCAAAGTGCACGGCACGGAAAAAACCCGTACGAAAAGAATGCGGTGCACACACGCAACCGAAAAGGAGAGAGAAGTGTGGGTGTGTGTATCGGTAGTCGGGGGTAAAAAGACCCAAAACCAAAACCCAAAGCT
Organism: Scilla litardierei; assembly: GCA_030789695.1. Classification (NCBI taxonomy): domain Eukaryota; kingdom Viridiplantae; phylum Streptophyta; class Magnoliopsida; order Asparagales; family Asparagaceae; genus Scilla; species Scilla litardierei. Next base: position 51,698,647 of record CM061134.1, read on the forward strand.
CAAAACCCCAAAGCCTAAAAGAAAGCCCAAAACCACAAAGTTGACTGGGCAGCTTACTGGGCTGCTGAGTAGGCGGGGGCGATGTGACGTTTGTCACAGTCACCTTGTGACTAGGACAAACGTCACATCGCATCCCTCTTTTGTATAACAGATAATTTAAATGGTCAGTTGAGCTTCAGGCTCATGGATGATTATAATATTTCTGTTGAACATAATACTGGAAAATTAAAGAACTCTGAATGTGAAGGATCTTCAGGATCTAATCTTTACTATCGATTCTTTATGTGATGACCCATCAAAGCCACAATTTATTGGATGTGCTCTAAATGCTTCCCCTGTCCGGAGTGCTCGGAATCTATTTATCTGGGGTAATTACTTCTGATAAATAGCTCTTTGATTGCATTTTGATTGTTTATAGTGGTGATATGGGGATGTATACTCATATGGCACAATCTATAAGATGTGCTCTAAATGCTTCCACCATTAGGGGTTCTTGGAAACTGTTTATATGAGGTGATCAGGCTCATATAAATAGGTTCTAAGGATGCGTTTTGATGGTTAGCATTGTAATTGCATGTCCCCATGTAGTCACCTACAACTGGATTTTTAATGGATAAGTAATCCTGTTTAAATCATTTTAATGATTTATTTATATTACCCATTTTTAGGTGTGAACACAAACTTCAGGATGTTCGACATTATTCCGGTTGTAAATATTATTAGATTTCCCAGTGTTATCCACTATTTATTAACATGTCCTATATGCTTGTTAAAAGCTGGACTGCGGTTGGATAATGACCATTTTTAGAGGATATATGGATGAGTAATCTAAAATACATCATCAGCCCTATGTAGGGAGTGGATAAGTCCACTTTTATCCCTCAAATACTCTCAAGAGACCTAAAGGTCTTATTATGTTAATGATGATAGTAAATATATCATCTTAAATTCTTTTGAGGAAGTGAAGAGAGATCCAATGTCCACGTGAATGGAGATGATCTCGTAATCATTTTTCCATTTTTAATGGGACAATGAAAGTTTCACCCTTTTTGAAGAATCTTCAGGGTTTTCAGATTTATAGGATTGGTTAATGATGCCTGCATCATCAATCCAGGGTGACATTGTTCTAAAGTTAATAATTGGTCAATTCTGGAAACTTCTGGTGTTCCAAATTAATTCCTCTTTTCGAAGAAATGTGGGACTTTTGAAAGTCCATTAAAATGCTCAATTTAATTTTGTCTGGTAATAGGTGAACTGTGTTCTAACTATGAAGGATTACATCTTCACATTGATGATTACGTGGATTACAGTGGGACAAAGCTTCAGGCTTCATTGAATTCTTGAGCCATTAATTAGGGATTTCGTTTTGACGAATATCCATCGAAACTTGGTGAGTTTCTTTTATTGATTTTTGAGAGTACTGGGCATCCTCATATACAGTATTCATGTTTGCAAAGCCTGAATCTCAAGTAGACGTCCCAAAAAATAGTTTTCAATTGGACTATTATTAGGGTTTAATGCTTTTGAAAGCAAACGTCTACAACTATACTCATTAAGAAATATGTTAGGACAACAGATTAACTTTGTTTTCAAAATTTATTTCTCCTCGGGAGTAGGTAAGTATACATAAGGTCAATCGACTTTCGTCGTTTAGACTAGATATGTATATATTTTTATATGACATAAATTAATGACCATTCATAGTGCAAGAGCATTATGTGTCTTATCAAAACTTCAGGGCCTGATCATGGTTTCCATTGCTTACTCCATGTCGATGTATATCATATCTTCCCTTTCCATTTGTATTAGACCTTGTTTTTATTCTTTCACTTTTCCCTTCAATATTTATTTCGTTGTATAGCTTCGGACTTTTGAATGTCTATTTAAGTACTCAAGTATGGCTTTAATGCCATTTTTCTTTCTCTTGAGTATGCTATGCAAACATTAAGGATTTCGTTTAAACGAATATCCTTTGAGACTTTGTAAGTTTCTTTAATTATTTGTGGAAGAAGAAACATAGGTCAGTTGAGCAATTACGTTGTTGTGAATATATTTCTCACTTAAGTCACGACTTCGGGCGTACTCTTATAATTATTATACGCAAGGTCAGATATAAGAATACCGCCTTGTAGTGAGATAAATCTTAAAGAGTTAGCGGTGTTATAGCATCCTTTTTTGTGTCCATATTGGTCTATATAGACCAAAGATTTTCAAGATCTATTTACCGCATGGTGCTCATCTTTAAGATATCATAAAAGATGTCCGCATGATGTCGACGTTTTATTATTTTTGGGAATAAGGGGTATTGGCGTATTATTTGAACTTTAGGTTCAATTTTGCCATTTTGAAAACTATATGTATGCCATAAACATAATTATAATTATCTCTATGAACACATATGCATGGAAATAATATTATTATCATCACATTCATAATCACAGAGACATAAGGAAATTTTCATCACAGATATGCTTCAGGCATTAAAATTTTCATCACATATATGCTGCATGCATTAAAATTTTCATTACAGTTATGCTTCGGGCATTTAAAATTTTCATCATATTTATGCTTCAGGCATATAATGGTAAAAAGGAGAATTAATTATATGTCCCGAAAAGTCCCATATAAAATTTAGGAGTCTCTGTCATCCATGGCCATCCCAAGACCCTAATTAGGGTTTGGGTTAGTATTCGCGTGATTAGTGCGGCTACAGCCATTAGGGCCGCGAAGGGTGCGCGAGCACACGGTGGCAGCCTTCAGGACCGCGAAAAATCCTCGGTTATGGTTTTGAGTATGGGGGCACGACGGCGGTCTTCAGGGCCGCGAAAAATCCCTCGGATATAGCATCTCATTTTCTAAATTGCATGTGACCTATAGCATCATAGGTTAGGTGCATTTTATGCGTGAAATACCTCGGGAGAAAATCTCATGCATTGTGTGCATGAAACATAATTCATGGTGTGCATGAAATTGGGAACCAAAAGTCACAGATTATTCTTCAAACTACCAAATACTTCATGCATGGCCTTTGAATTAATTCACAGTGTTCAATTTTTCAATTCAATTCAATAATAACATTTATGTATCTGATGACCTTATATGTCTTAATAAAATTAAGTTGATTCAAATAAATTCCCCCAGATATAATCTCAAAAGTACAAGAGAACAGAACCAATTTGAATTCAGTTTAAAGAATTCAAAATATAATAATCTAAAGAATTCTAAAAAGATGTGGGTTACGATTTCAGGCCGGCATCGTCAACGGCTTCAGGCCATATTCACAGGGATCTTAAAAAGTTTGATTTTTATTTTCAAGACAATACGAAGTTTTTGCACAATTATTTTATGATTAGGTCTCTAGATCCCAAAAGGTCACGTTTTTTTAGATCTAGTAAATTAGATATATGGCATAAAAATGCGATTTTGATCAAAATTAAACTAGATATAGGACATCAACAACATGATCATGATAAAAAAATTGATCAAATCTCGAAATACCTATAGATCCGTGTGTGTCCTACGAAGAATTTATATCGTCGTCTTATGAAAACTTTTCCGTCACGATCCGACAGAGCTTCCGCACGCTTCCGCGCATCATCTCCCTCTTGAGCCGACGCGGAAAAAACCATGAAAGCATCGTCTTGCCGATAACGTGTTGAGAGATGAAGAGTCTCCAAGAAAAGAGTGATTGCTAGGGGTTTCCTAGCCTCACATATATATTAATATATCAGGATAGAATACAAAGGGATGGATATACGATAGGTCTCAAAGAGCCTATTCATAACATTTTGTATTAAATATTGGTCAAAAAAAGGTTGTTGAATTATAAGAATTAACGAAAAGAATCTTCATATGCTGCACTTTAGCCCGTCGAAAAATTAAGACTACGGCATATTAAGTTAATTTTGGCTAAAGTGCAGAGCATGATGCGAGATGTTCATGCATGGTGCCTTAATTTCCTCTAGATATTTTATAACAAAAGATGGTGGCTTAATGATGCAACCTAAGCATATTTAAAGGATAAATCAAACATATAAATAAATAAACACATAATAATTACATACAACAACCTGGCTTCATAAATATCATATTGTTGTAAACAGGTTGACAGCCAGTAAACCCCTAGCCTCATATATGTAATAAACAATGTGGGTGGATACCCAATAGGCCCAATAGGCCACTCTCATAACACGTCCCCTTATCCAACCATCGTTGTATACTCAATATATGACTACTGCAGGATCCATAGTGCTTATGAGTATCATAAGGGGTGTATACTTCCAGATCCTAAGTTAGGGATAACTGCCTCGTTAAAACCTTTAGCTATAGAAAACCCAGTGGGAAAAACTAATAGCCAAGGAAAAAAGAATGTAGTTTTTCATAACTTCCCTTGATTAGTGGAAGTATATAGGGGTGGATACTTCTGGATCCAGAGTCAATAAGGTTGCCTCGTTAAAACTTTTAGCTATGGAAACCCCAGTGGAAAAAATCAATAGCCAAGGGAAAAGAGTACAACACTACATTTGACTCCCCATGATCTATACAAGCTGCAGGCTTGCAGATCTCCTAGGCACCTATACATCAATCACTTACAATCTTCTGAGTACAAAATACAGGACATCGCTCATCTATACAAGACATCGCTCATCTATACAAGTATCGCTCATCTCTGGCAACTACTGAATCTGAGGGAGCTCTTCTGAAGAGAAGTGGTCTACAAACTCGGTAGGTAGCTCCACGTCTTTGACCCAGTCGCCACTGTGTCTGCGATGTGCTACAGGACCGGGCTGTGCATACTTATGATTTGCTTCTTGGATGATGAGCCTCTCTGGATGGTGGGATTGATGTTGCCTGGGAAGCATGCTTTGCTGGTCTCCATGAGTTGGTCGTTCCTTTGTTGTAGTCATTGTGATGATATGTAACCTGCATTTGCAAATACATTTAGCATGTAGAAGGATCCTTGACCCTTAGAGGTAGCGCAGAAGCTATATATCTTTGGTCCAGTGGAGCACTTTAGGTGCTGCACTATATCTGGCTAATAGATTTACTGCTAATGCTATCTAAAGTTGTGTGCAGTTAGCTAGATAAAGGAGTGTACCAAAAACACTTGATTAATGCACTTTAGGACCTAAGATATCCTTCCCCTCTTCCAGCGAACGAAAGGGGTCTTACTGTGGATCCATACAACCAGTAGGTGTATTTAGTGGATTGCAATTGTCAATATTTATGCATTAACTTCGGATGTATGAAGTTTAATGTCACATGTTTTTCACCATCGGGATGATAATTTCATATTCTAGATGATAATTCATCTTCTAGATGATGTTTTCATCTTTTGTATGATAATTTCATCTTCTGGATGATGTTTTCATCTTCGAAATGATAATTTCATCTTCAGGATGATAATTTCATCTTCTGGATGATAATTTGATCTTCTGGATGATGGTTTCATTTTCAGGATGATAGTTTCATCTTCTTGATGATAATTTCATCTTCTGGATGATTATTCATCTTCAGGATGATGGTTTCATCTTCTGGATGATAATTTTTCTTCTGGATGATTATTTCATAGGTTAGGTGTCCCAAAAATCTATCCAGACAAATAAGGAGAAAATTCGTAAGTGTATGTTGTCACATCATCCATAGCAACATAGTCTAAAATTTCCTTTGCCAATCGTATGGTTTTCGCAACTATGACCAGAGTGCCTGATGCATCAGTTTAAATAACTTTGTAAGTGAGTTGCGCTCATCTTATTTGATTACTTCCTGGTTTCTGCGAAATAAACCTCTAAGCTATTTCGTGTTGCTTATAGCATATGGTTTTATTTATTTATATTATACAATACTCGGTAAGCCCACAGGTTTGATATCTTTTGATATCAGGACTTTAGGTCCAAACACTTCACATTTCATAAGTGAGTCCAACTCAACTTATTATTGCCTCGTTCTTCATTATTTGGCCAAATCTCTACGTTTGCTTCAGGAAACGGAGATTGGAACGATATCTATGGCAAAATGAAACGTGAGTAATTGTCGACAATTGTGTTTTATCCAAATACCTCCCCATGTACATACATTATTCAATTTATTCCAGATTCATCTCTTCTAGAGGTTCTGGAAAGAGAGAGGATATGGAGATGAGCTCACTTTCCTGTGGTGGAATTGCTTTAGGGTCTCCAAGAGTTATTTCTCGCTTTGGAGCCTCGTGGTATATCCTCTCATCCATTGAGGGTATCCACTTCTGCTGCTGGTGGATTGCATCCATTATATTTAGTATGTCAATCCTAGCTGGATTTTTAGTATCAGGGATGTGTGAATTTGACAATATTTATATTGTCAGTAACTATGTATGATAACCGTTTAATAGTTTCATAAGTGTGGATCTTCAGGATCTCATCACAATTTATGATAATCAGGTCATAGGTATTACTGATTTAAATGGTCAATTGAGCTTCAGGCTCATGGATGATTATGTATTTCTGTTGAACCTAATATTGGGGAATTAAAGATGTGAGGGATCTTCAAGATCTCATCGAATCTTTAAAGGAGGACCCATCAATGCACATCTTAGGAGAAGTGATTTTTAAATGCTTCCCCTATTTAGAGTGCATTTTGATGGTTTAAAGTGGTGATGAGGGGATGTATACTCATCATGGAACAATCTGTAAGATGTGCTCTAAACGCTTCACCCGTTAGGGGTTCTCGGAAACTGTTTATATGAGTTGATCAGGCCCAGATAAATAGATTCTAAAGAAGCGTTTTGATGGTCTGCATTGTAATTGCATGTCCCCACGTAGTCCGAGTGTTATCCAATGTTTCTGCCATTTAGTAATGTGTCCCATTTGCTTTGAAAAAGCTGGACAGTGGTTTGGATAATAGGTTTGATAATGACCATTTTTAGAGGATACATGGATGTGTACTCCAATGTACATCATCAGCCATATGTAGGGAGTGGGTAAGTCCACTTTTATCCCTCAAATACTCTCAAGAGACCTAAAAATCTCATTATCCTAATGATGATAGTATATCATCTTAAATTCGTTTGAGGAAGTGAGGAGAGTCAATGTCCACGTGAATGGAGATGATCTCGTAATCATTTTCCCCTTTTGAATGGGACAATGAAAGTTTCACACATTTTAAAGAATGTTCAGGTTCGTCTGGTTAATGATGTCTTGCATCATCAATCCAAGGTGACATCGTTCCAAAGTTGGTCGATTCTGGACACTTCTGGGGTTCCAAATTAATTCCTCTTTTCGAATTTATGTGGGACTTTTGAAAGTCCATTAAAATGCTCAAGTTAATTTTGTCCGGTAATATGTGAACTGTGTTCAAACTGTGAAGGATTACATCTTCACATTGACTATTATGCGGATCATTCTGCGACAAAGCTTCAGGCTTCATTGATTTCTTGAGTCATTAGGGATTTCGTTTTGACGAATATCCATCGAAATTTTATAAGTTTCAAAGAATAAATGGCATCCTCATTTTAGGAGTATTCAGGATAACAAATCATTCACATACAGTAAAATAAAATGCATAAAAGCATGAAATTAATCAATAAGAAATATTATGATAATGCATTTAAACACATATATACTGCAAGAAATTACTTTTAATAATTATGTTATGGCCACAAGTTTTATAGTGTGATGTGTGCTTGAGGAATAGCGAGGTAGACAAATGCTAGTTGTGTACCAATATTTTATATTGAACTAGCGTTTGTCAGTTGGACATATGTTATGAGTTGTCGAGAGAAGTTCTTTATATTTGCTCTGTCATTTGTAGGCAGGCAAGCATCTCAAAGTATTTTGTGAAGTTTCCTTCACAGTTTGCTGCATCAGAATCGCGCCTTTATCGTGGAAAGAAGTGTAAGTCATTTCTAACATATGCGTCTAAGAGACATCCTCACCATGATGCTACAGGCGTGGGGTGAAGTATAATAGTACTGAATTAAATTCAGCAATGGACTTGAAGTCCTAGTGTACCTCATAAATTCTCTTACTCATAACAGTCTTTTGGAAGTATAACATCTTTATGATGTTTATACATTTCATCCAAGGCCGCCCATTCCATTCTTTGGGTCCTCAACAGTGAGGTAATCTGATTTCAGATGTTTGTCCATGTGGCGGTGGATGGCTTTTGCCATTGCCATTCCTCTTCGAACTTTGTCACATCTTCCCTTTCCCTAATTTGTATAAGACCTTGTTTTTATTCTTCAACTTTTTCACTCAACATTTATTTCGTTGTATAGCTTTAGACTTTTGAATGTCCATTTAAGTACTTAAGTATGGCTTTAATGCCATTTTTCTTTCTCTTGAGTATGTTATACAAACATTAAGGATTTCGTTTAAACGAATATCTTTTGAAACTTTATAAGTTTCTTTCGGGATTTTGTGGGAGAAGATACATAGGTCAGTTGAGCAATTATGTGAGTGTGAATATATTTCTCACTTAAGTCACGACTTCGGGCGTGGTCTTTATTATGTGCAAGGTCAGATATAAGAATACTGCCTTGTAGTGAGATAACTGGTGTTATGGCATCCTGATTAGGTGTCCATATTGGTTCAGTTAGGCCATAGATTTTTAGGATCTATTTACCGTGTGTTGCTCATCTTTAAGATGGCATAAGTGATTGTTCGCTGATCCCAACGTTTTATTATTTTTGGGAATAAGGGGTATTGTCATATTATTTGAACTTCAGGTTCAATTTTGCCATTTTGAACAATTATATGTATGCCATAAACATAGTTATAATTATCTCTATGAACACATATGCATGGAATATGTTCATCACAGGCATAATCACAGAGACATAAGGAAATTTGTGTGGATCGGCTAGTCACCCTCAAGCAAAGTACAAAGTCCAAAAGTTCATAGTTACAGTCCATACATAAAAATAGGAAAAGTACAACTTTGGAAACCTACGAAGGTTCCTTAGACGACGTTTTCATGGTAGTGCCGCAAATACACTATCCCCTCCGTATGGAAAGCAACGTCGGTCTCTAGTCTTGTACATTTACGTTTATTCCTCACTACATTTTTCACTCAAAGGAAAAGAAATGCAGGAAAAATAAAAAGAGGGTGATAAACCTAGCCAATCTAAAAAGCCACAGATTTCCATCACATGCATTTATATTTACATCACAGGCAATTATCAACAACCACGCAGTTATAATGTATCACATATTAATGTAAACATCACAGGCATGTAGTACGTATAATCGCAAATAAATTCATCTACGGACAATGAAAATATGAAACATTGCAGGCATTTATAATGGAATAAAATATTTTTGTTTAATAATTAATCAGACCACATGGAAACGTCAAACCCCATTAGGTTAGCTGACTAACGGAAGAGCGGTCTCAGGATCCTCAAAATTATTAATCGTAAAAAAATAATCAATTAATCCAAGAAATACGATTAGAGATGATTTACACATATGATGAATCAGATTTATTTGGGAAAAAATCGATCAGTAAATCCAATTAATTTCTGAAAATAGCCTTTTATTTAAAAAAACCGGAAAAACCGTAGTTAGGGTTTCGTTGCGACGAAGCACGCGAGGGAAAAGCGCGTGCGCGCGCGTCAGGCACCCGTCAGCGGGCCACGCACGTGCGCGGTGGCAGACCACACGTCAGGCGCGACGGTGGGGGCAGGCCGCGCGTCAGGCGCGGCCGCCTACTGCACCTTGCGCGGCTGCGGTCCGCGCGTCAGGCGCAGCTGCCTGCCGCGTGTCAGGCGTGGCTGCTGGCCACACCTCGTGTGGCTGCGGTCCGCGCATCAGGCGCAGCTGCAAGCGGCTCCTCGCGCGGCGGCGGGCCGCTCATCAGGGGCGCGCGGTTGCTGGTCGCGCGTCAGGTGTGGCAGTTATTTGCGAGGCGCACGTGTGTCTGGCGCGCATGGGGGTGCCAAATCTTCTGGATTCATGGATTACGGAGGAAAAATTCAATTTTTATTGTAAAAATACAATTGTTAATCTTTGAAACAACATTTTTACAGCAAAAATATGATTTTTAGCCAGAAAAAGTTGATTTTTCATCCAGAAATGTTATCAAAAACTCTTTTTGAAAAGAGATATATATTAAAAATGTGATTTTACATTCAGATCTAAGCAAAAAAGATAGATCTAATTTAAAGTAAATCACAGATTCATTATCATGCGCATGAAAAATGTAAATCTAGGAGTTTCTAAGATGTACCTCTAGATCCTACCCTCTAGATCTAGCGAAGTTCGGTGAAGGAAGGTCGTTTTGCATCCTCACGATTCATCCGTCGGCAGGGGTTCGGCTCAGCTGACGAGCGTGCTGATAACATGTTGTAAACAGGTTGACTGCCAGGAAACCCCTAGCCTCATATATATATATATATATATATATATATATATATATATATATATATATATATATATATATATATATATATATACTAGTCATAACCCGTGCCCGTGGGCACGGTGCATTTAAGATTTTTTTCCGCGAAAACTTTGTCCCCCAAAAAATATTTCTACAGCCAAAATTTAAAAGAACAACAAATTAGCGTAAAAAAATTTAGAGGCACGACCGCCTTCGGCAAGAAACAATAAATTCGGTGCGCCTTCGGTGCAGAACAACAAATTAGCGTATAAAAATTTAGCGGGCGCCTTCGGTGCGGATAGGTTGGTTAGACCTCTGCTTGACGCCCAAAAAACTCAGCCCGCCTATTTGAACGCACATTCCCTGTATTTTTTTTGGGTTTCAATTTTTTTGGGGTCAGCCGAAATAAGCTCAGCCGATATAAAGTTCTCTTTTGCATACTTGTAATTTAAGTTGCATATTTTTTGGGTTTCATTTTGTGTGTGTGTTTTGGGTCTCATTTTTTTGGTCATTTTTGAATGAAGAGTATTAAATGCTGATGGTGCCAATTTCAAAAAAAGAAAAGCTTTTGTATTCTCCCAACAAATTTTTCCCCAACCCAAAAAATTTTCCCCCCAAAACTTGATGTGACATTGCCACATAGGACAAAGTTCAAAAACAGCTCTCAAATGTAATATATATATATATATATATATATATATATATTGGGGATGAGCGATTTCCGGAGGAGAGATTGGGGAGATCCGGGCGCCGGGCCTTCAACCGGCATTTCCAACTCCGGCAATCAGATCGGTGATGTTGTGAAAGGTTCTGAGGCACCTCAGGTTGGCGATGAAGGGATCTGGCAGCGGGTTTCGAGGAAAGGGGTTCGACCTAAGTTCCAGTCGAGAGGTGATCTTAAGTTTAATCCTAATAGGGGCGCTGGGCGTAGCATCTCCCAGAATGGCGTTCATGGCGTTCATGGCGTTCATGGCAGGAGGCCTCCTCAACGTGTTGGTTTTGATCGGTTAAAGGTTGGAACGGGGTACTCCACTACTAACAGCGGGAATAAGGAGACTGCTGATAACCTGTTTGTGAAAATGCCAATTAGGCCAAACATCTCCTTCCGAGTTGATACGAAGGCTGCGAAAGTCTCTTGGTCCGACGTGTGTGCTAACAGACGCACGTACGAAGAATCAATGGGGATGACATTGGTGCCGCCAATTATCAAAGAGGATGGATCAATTGTTGCACGGGTTCCTAATGCTATTGTGGAGCGTGGGGCGGTGAAATGGCAAAATACGTTGGTTGGGTATGTTTTGGGGGATGTCCCATATTACGGGAAAATCCTGGCATGGACGGAGAGACTGTGGAAGTTGAAGAAGAAGATACAAATCTACAGTCGGGACAATGGGTTCTTCTATTTCCGTTTTGAGTCTAAGGAGGAGTGCGATAGGATATTACATGGCGGGCCTTGGCTTTTTGATGGGCGTCTTGTGGTGTTAAAGCGATGGAACTCTACCCTGCGACATGAGCGAGATATTCTTACATCCGTGCCAGTATGGGTACAGCTACATGGAGTTCCCCTTCATATGTGGAATCTTGATGCTTTTAATATTATTGCTTCGGTCGTAGGAACACCACTTTGCCTGGACCGTGCAACAGCCTATTTGGAACGAATAGCTTATGCCAGATGTTTGGTTGAAGTGGATGCAAAAAAACCCCTACCTAAGTCAATTGCGATTGAACTGGATGATGGGGAGGTCATAACTATTGATGCTAAATTCGAAGGCGAGTCGCCTCGTTGTAGTCGCTGTGTTTGTTTTGGGCACTCTGATGCCCAATGCCCTGAACAGGGCCCGCTCCCTTCAATCCAAGCCAACGGCCAGGGAGGAGTGCTTCATGTGGAGGATCTTGACAGCATCGGTGTCTTGAATGAAAATGCTGGCTGTGCGAATGTAAATGCTGGCAGTGTTCTGGCGGATATTCCAAATTCTGGCCTCACTAATTTGCTAAGTGTGTCTCGGGGAGAGGCTAATGCAAGCCCGCCTACAGATCACCCTCTTGAAGAGTCTAATACTCACTCGCCTACTGATTTGCAAAGTGTGTCTCGGGGAGAGATTAATGCGAGCTTATCAGTTAAAATGTCTCCTATACTTAGCCCCCAATCTGAACCCGTGGAAATTGTTGATGGCTCCATTAAAGCACCTTTTGATGATGTCTCTCTTACAGGGGACAAACTAAAGGAGGGTTCTGTAGCAGATAAAGGGTCTATATCATCTGTCAATAAAGAAGCAACTGTGATAAGAGAAGACAACACCGGGTTAGCCAAAACTGCTGCTAACATCCGTCCGATGCCTTCCCTGATTGATGAGGCCGCGTGCTGTGAGATTGATGAGCTGCCTGAAAATCTTGTTTTCGACAACCCTGTCTGGGCTTTGGAAGAGGAAGAACTGTTGTAAGAAGTAACAATGAAGCAAGTAGTCAAAGGTATTTGTTTGGCCTCTGCTGCTCCGGAGATGAAAATTGGCACTCGTAAAAGCAATAGGCTCAAGGAGGTGAGCCAGTTGCGACAAGATCACAACCAATCTTAATGACTTTGCTCTTCTGGAATACTCGTGGCCTCAACAACTCTGTTCGGCGGAGAGATCTTCGTGATAGGCTCAAGGAACTTAAACCTTCTATAGTGTTTTTGCTAGAAACCAAAATGAAATCTTGTGCTTCTATTCAAGGCACAGGCATCCCCAAAAACTGGATTACTTTTGATAACTTTTATGTACAACGAAATGGTCGCATATTTGTTGCAGTTAATCCCTTAGTATGGCAGGCCAGTATGCTATCTATCTCCGGCCAGCATCTAACTCTGCGATGTACTAATGTCGGTGGGTTCCGGTGTGATCTCACGGGTGTTTACGGCTTCAACACCAGTTCTGATAGGCAGGATCTTTGGTCTAGTCTGAAGGAGGATGCGGCACGGATCAATAACACTCCATGGCTGATTGGCGGCGATTTCAACTGTGTTAGATTCACCAAGGATAAGCTTGGCGGTAGGAGGCTGGAACCTAATATGGTTAGTGCTTTTAATGACTGTATCAGCCAATGCAATCTCCAAGAGCTCAATAGTATTGGTTCCCGTATGAGTTGGTGTAACAAACGCACGGGGGCTAGGCGTATCGAGGCGCAGCTAGACAGGGTCTTATGCAATGCTGAATGGGTTAATATATTGTCTGATTCGTTCTATGAGTACCTAGACCCACTTACAAGTGATCATTCTCCAATGGCTGTCAACCTCCACTCTCAGGTACAAGCGGACCCAAAGCCTTTTAAATTCTTCAATCATTGGTTAAAATTGCCTGGGTACACTAATATTGTCGAATCAAGTTGGCTGGAGTACGATGTTGGTACCCCCATGTTCCGCTTGTCTTGTAAACTACAGCGACTCAAAAGAGTTCTTCGGAATTGGGCCTGTGAACAGCAAAATTCGCAATCTATTTCTAATTGCAGGCGTTTGCTAGAAGAAACCCGGGCTTCACTTCATACAAATCCTGATACTCTTCTTCAGGCTAAAGAAATTTCCTTGTCAAATGAACTTGGGCGGTTATTAAGCTTGGAGGAAGAGATGTTTAAACAAAAAAGTCGTCAAGATTGGTTAGAGCTGGGAGACAGAAACACTAAATTCTTCTACAATGCCATGAAAGCTAGGCAGGCTCATAACAATTTGAAGCACCTGATTGATGCAAATGGGAATCAAAATAAAACTTTTGAAGATCTGAAAATTGAAGCCCCCCTCTATTATGAAAACTTATATAACCAGTCCCACTATTGGAATGTTTTTCCAAAGCTGACACCCAAGCGGAAACTTACCCCCGAAGCTATCTGTTGGCTAGACAGAAGAGTTTCATCTGAAGAGGTCAAAGAAGCTGTCTTCCAGATTGGACCCTCTAAGGCTCCGGGTCCTGATGGCTACAATGGGCTTTTCTATCAACATAATTGGAGTCTTGTTGGTGAAGATGTCACCTTAGCAGTGCTTTCCTTCTTTCGCTCTGGATCCCTTCTTCGGCAGGTTAATCACACCTTTTTATCTCTGGTTCCTAAAAATTCAAATGCTTCATGTTTAGGGGACTATAGGCCTATTGCTTGCTGCAACGTCATCTACAAAATTATCAGCAAAATATTATGTAATAGGTTGAAGGCTGTCATTCATGAGCTCATATCTCCTAATCAATCAGCTTTTCTTAAGGGGAGACTTCTTTCCGACTGTTCCCTCCTGGCTCATGAACAGATCAGAGATTTCAGTAACCCTATGGGGGCTAGGGCTTGCCTAAAGCTGGACCTCAGGAAGGCTTTTGACAGTGTTAACAGGGAGTTTGTCTACTTCTTTCTACATCAGTTGGGGTTTGGCAGGACTTTCATTGGTTGGATTATGGAGTGCTTATCCACCCCCACATTCTCTGTTATGATTAATGGCTCCCCGATGGGATATTTTCATGGCAACAGAGGCATTAGGCAAGGTGACCCCCTCTCTCCTTACATCTTTGTTATTATTATGGAAGCTTTCTCTCTACTTGTTGCAAAAGCCATTACTGTGCGTTCTATGCAACCTATGCGGCGGTCAGGAGCTATATCACATCTCCTATTCGTAGATGACTTACTTGTTTTCTGTCGTGCAAACCACAAAACACTTCATGGGTTAAAATTCTGCTAGAAGATTTCACTAATCTAACATGGCTCCATGTTAACTGGGATAAAAGCGCTGCTATCTTTAGTAAGGGGACTAATAATCCTAGGGAGTTATCAGAATCCCTGGGTATAAGACTTGCCACTACTATCACCACATACTTGGGTTTGCCTTTGTCTACAAAATATCTGAAGACTGCAATGTATGGCAGGCTGGTGGATAAATGTAAAAAGAGGCTTATGGGGTGGTCCTCTTCTATGCTTTCCATAGCTGGGCGTATTGAATTGGTAAGAACAGTAATCTATGGTATGGTTGCATTCTGGTCACAAGCTTTTCGAATTCATACGTGTATCTTGCGATCTATCACTTCAGCATGCAGGAAATTCATTTGGGGTGCAAATCAAATATGGGCTTGGAAGGATGTTTGTACCCCCAAATCCGAAGGGGGGGTTGGCCTAAGATTGCTTTCTGATCTTAATCTAGCTGCGGGCGTAAAACTCACTTGGAGATTACTTGCCACCAAAGGACTGTGGGCGGAATTTATGAGGCACAATTTCAAGGATTCAGAGTATTTCTTTGGTGCAAAAGGGACCCCATCTCAATCTGGCACTTGGAAATTCTTGCTCCATTGCAGAAACATCTCCCAAAAACTCATCATAAGAAAGGTCAAGGACGGAGCCACTACCCTCTTCTGGCATGACAACTGGTTGCCTTGCGGTCCCCTAAAAACCCTCTTTGATATTCCATCGGGAGCAGATAGGAAACGAGTGGCTGACTACTGGAGTGGAAATGTTTGGGTGGATGATCCAGACATTCGGCCTATCCTCCCTATTCTAAGTCCGGTAAAGCTAGTGAGAGGGGCGGATTCTTGGGAATGGAAAGCGGGACCGGTGTTTAAGTTCAAGGATGCTTGGGAGGGAGTTCGCAGACAAGGTACCCCTTTTCCCTACTACAGACTTGTTTGGTATAGTAAGCATATACCCAAAATGTCTCTCACTCTCTTACGAGTATTTCAGGGGAAAATCCTTACTAGAGATTTGCTTGCTAAATGGGGAAACATTCCAAATAGGAGTTGTGTATTGTGCGATTCTAATTGTGAGGAGACGTTGGATCACATTTTTTTCGCCTGCCCCTACTCGTGCTATATTCTTCGCAGAGCCTTATTAAAACTGGGTGTTGCTGCAAATGTTGGGCATTCTCTATCTGATGTTGGTGACTACTTTTTAGCTCACTATGGGGGTAAGGGGTCCTTGTGCCTTCTTGCCAAGACTGTCCTGGCTGCCACAGTTTGGCATGTTTGGCGGGAAAGGAATAGAAGGATATTTGAGAACACTAAAGCCTCCAAGATTTCACTCTTTGAAGTAATTGCTGCGGATGTTAGGATCACTCTCCATGACATTGAAGAAGCTGATGATGGGGTTGCTAATATCTATGCAAACTGGGTATTTAGAGACAATGGTTAATGTACCTCCGTTGGTTTTTGCTTATTGGATTTTGTATATTTTTTAGTTTACTTTGCAACAGGCTTTGGGTTGTGGCTTTGATAGTGGGGAGTGACGGCGCTTGTGCCCTATCCTCCCTCTATTGGAACCATTTCCCCTTCCCTGTCATGTTTTGTATTGTTTTGCATATACATCAATAAAAAGCTCGCTAACCTTTCAATATATATATATATATATATATATATATATATATATATATATATATATATATATATATATATATATATATATATATATATATATATAATGTGGGTGGATACCCAATAGGCCCAATAGGCCCATCTCATAACACTTATAATAATATTTAGATGCATTAAGTTTAGACTTGATTAATGATTATAGTAACATTACTCCTAATTTTACGGAGAACTGCTTTACCATTGCCGACTGTGTATTATTGCCAAATGATCTCCTCGTGACTCAGTGCCTGTTTATTTTGTTTTTAATATCTTGATGTGAAGAAAGTTTGGTTTTGTGTATCTTTTGGTTAAAAAGTTGGTTTGAGAATTTAATGTGGGGCCCACAAAACTTTCTTGTGCTTCTTTGGGTTTGAAAGTTTCATGAGATTGTTTGATGTGTGGTCCACGGTTTTTGAAATAATTATTATTAAATATTATTAAACTAATTATGTTTAACCTAATTACGTCTAAACAAAAAAAGAACGGACGGGACGCACTATTCCTCTGAGAAAAAAGAAATTGTGATTAAACCTTAATTAACCGTGGTTAAAACTTAATTAAACCCTTATTTAAGTGCACATACCGACAACAAAATGTCGGAGGTATTGTGTCGGAGGTATTGTGCACTTCTCATGCACAATGCCTCCGTCGAATAAATAAAAATAAAAAACCCCTACAATCGCGAGCTGTGATTCGCTGAGCGTGAGGAGAGAGAAAATGAGGGCCCCACTTTCTACTTTATCAGCTTTCTTCTGCTGTAATCCACAGAATTTCTGCGGATTACGTTCGTGAGAAACTTACCTCCAGCTTGGATCCACGTCTGCGACAGCTAAGCATAAATTCCAAAAAAAAAATTCTCAACGAAAGAGACACTGTAGGAGAGAAGCAGAGGTGAAAGCGATGAATAGTTGATGAATAGTGCTTGCTACACTAGTTATGGGCCACTTTCTACCCAACTTTCAACAAAACGAACATGCCATCAGATGCCCATGATAGGTAACAAATCTCTGGTGGGCGCCGCAGCCGCTACGCATCATGGGCCGACGTGTCGAGAGGAGAAAGGTGGGGCTGAAATGCAGGAGATGTCTGTACATTGAGTCGGTGGTACGACGATGTTTTTTTAAAGGTGAGATTAGATTTGGTTCTTTGAGCACATTCATGAGCTAGTTATTCTCTAATCACGTCATTAGAAATTAGTTGGTCGACTGAAGTGCAGGTCAATGCATATCAATACCCACACCCATAAAGTGCAGACTATAATATCTTGTCTTAAGGAGCACTAATGACACTGATTATAAATGCATCATGTCACCAAGCACAAGCACAATTAAAAATGTACAGGTTGCAACACGAACATGGGTCCAGCTACAAACAATAAAAAGCCATGTAGCATGAGATGTTAAGCCTATAAATAACTGGGCAGGCAAATGAACCGTTCCCAGTCGGATCCAATTGAATACAGAACTCCGTTGAACGTATTATCAATCACTCCCTTGTGATGTGATAAGTAACCAATAGAAAAAAGGAGAACCAAAGTTTCCATCAAATCCCCCATCAAAACTTACTCGTGCTTGGCTGAATCCATGCAACAAAAATCCCATCTCCATGTTGAAGATCTCATCCCACGTACATCCCACGTGTACGCAAACACAGCATGGAGGCCGACGTGCACTGAAAGCCATTGCCAAATTCTCTCTCTAGTCATCTCCAAACTAAGTGAAGACAGAGAGGGCAAAAAACAGGAGGAAGAAGGCAAGGCAGCATGAGCCCCATATCCGACACTGTTTCAGAGTTCAATGATCAGGTGCACTGCGGTGAGATCAGAACACATCACGTGTGGCCCTCATGGAGACCGGGACCTCTGCACGTGCATGCATGGGGGTCTGAGTCTTGTGTACCACTCCATCTTTTGGGGTCAAGCTAGGGTTTGATTGTCATCAAACCATCCCATGTTTGGCTATGCAGGCAAGGACACCGGGGGCGGGACCCGTCGACCGATGATGTGTCGATATCTTGGGTATATCTTCATCTGATTCTGATTCTGATCTCTCTATCTCAAGCATTCATACAGAGAAATTTTCATGTAGTTTCATGTCACACTTGATACAGCACAATACGGTACTGGGCCAGCCAGAGTTTCACTCACTTGTTTATTTGAGCAGACATGCCCAAAAGCCGAGTTAAGCCCACAGCTTCGACCAACAGCCCATAGGCTCTCACGCAAGGCCGGCCGTTTCTTCATTTAAGGTGATAGCTCAGCTAATCGTTGGGCTTCTAAATAGCGAAAGACTTTATGAGGTGCATATGTACATCACTCATGGCCCTAGATAGAATGGGGTGGATGCAACTTTGGTTTTGTAGGTGGATCATGTGCCATATTAAAGAGGCTAGATAAAAATTATGGCTACTCAACTAACAAGCTAGATATCGTACTAGTGCAATCTTAAGTAGAAACTAGGCACAACTATAGAACCGTTCCTACACTTGGCAAAAGTTCCCTAAAAGATCATGAACTACCTTAATTGATATGATTTGGACTAATAAAACTAATTAGTTAACTAGATTAATCAAGCTTGAATGGTGGAGATAGAGCTTTCCATTGCACTGCTACAAGGTTTGGTTGGTGACTAGTTGGTGCACATTACATAATAGTAATTAGTTTGTATTTTCCATAATTAATTTTGTATGAATGTGCTCGCAAAGCCAAATCATGAAAGCCATAGCAAGCTTGCCTTCTCCCTAATAATAATATTATTATGACCATGTGTAAAGCAAAAGGAAAAAAAAAGACACCCACTCAAGAGGACCCAATAGAAAGAGAGGAAGTGAGTAAGGTGCCGCACTTAGTTAATGATCCAAATTAAGGGTGGGTTTGCGGCAACAATCACTCCCTTGATGTTGGCTTTCCCCCTATCATCCAAAGAGCCCACATGACTTTGACTTCCTCTTAATGATTCATATCGATGTAAACATGTTTGGATTATCCAAATCAAATCCGTGTCCAAATTCATGCAGATGTGAATATGAATATCAAAATTTCCTATCCGATAGGATAAGTACATAGATCCTAATGGTGAAATTTTAATTTTTTTCAAATACAGATTCAGATATTGATATCCAATTTATAGATAATATATTAGACCATTGACGTATTTGTACTTAGTTCCTGTTAAGGAAGTTTTGACAAATTAAAATTCTCAAGATCTTCCTCCTTGATTTTAGATAAGTTGTTAAGGAAGTTTTGACAAATTCAAATTCTCAAATCTTCCTTTTTGATTTTAGACAAGTTGTTAAGTAAGTTTTGACAAATTCAAATTCTCACATCTTCCTTCTTGATTGTACATAATTAGTTACCATAAGTTTGTATTATGTACATCTTCATTATTTCATTTCCTTGTAAACTTTTGTCTATATATTTGAATAGAAACAAATCACCAAATGCATTGGGTAATATTTACATGGTATCAGCCTAATTAATCAATCCAAACCCCAATGGCCAACTCTTCCTCCTCCTCTGCGTTGATCACCGACGCAACCCTCCCCTTCTCCATTCTCATCCACATGCTTACTATCAAGCTTTCATCTTCCAAATATCTCTTATGGACAAGCCAACTCAAACCCCTTTTCAGTTGCCAAAACCTGTTAGGATTCATTGACGGCTCGAATCCTTCACCACCACTGACTCGTCTCGAAAAATGTGAGCGCTACTCCCAAGTGTAGGAGATCGAACACGTAATAATCCTGGTGAGTCCAGGTATCATATCCACGGGACAACTAACCTGCAAAATCACGAATTTCAGTTTATAAAGAGTACTAAAACGATAAGAAAAGACCGCCTTTCGAAGGTGAACTAAAGGTGTCGATGGTTTACCATACTAAAAAGAAATCATACGATAGTTACGGGGAATTCGATAATGGGGTACCAATATGAAGAGTGTGCGTTGTTTGTGGTTTCGTTAGGGTGTTTGCAATCAATGATTATTAATATCTTTTCTATAACTCAACGTTTCATCCGGCTAGCGCATGAGTGTAGGATCCTGTCAAAACAACGTTAGGATCGATAAATGAAGTTGAGATTTACACTTGCGTACGCGGCACGGTAATCTCGGAACTTCGCCCTCGGATTCGCCACAACGGTCGATACTTCGTCACGGAGGATCGAAGCAGAGTTTCACCGCCTAAATCTCTAACTAGAAGAGGATTTTAATGGAAGGGAGAAGAAGAACATAAGATGCCTTATGCAAACTTATGGCATGGAAAGTGAGAATGAATGCCTTACCCTTGGGTCCTATTTATAGGCTTTAGGGGTGGTTATTGTAGGAAATAACCAATTATAAGCTTATTAGCCTATATTAGCACATTCATTTATCTTCTTCTTTATCCACTTATCAAGTGCCATTTTGCACTTATAAAGTGGCTTTTTCCACTTATCGAGTGGCTTTTTCCACTTATCGAGTGGTCCTTTTCACACGAGAAAAGGTTCCCTTCGCGCACGCCTTCGTGCACGCGACATCTGAGGTCCGTATACCCTCATACATCCCCTCATGGGTGTATTTATGTCGTCCATATCCAACATCTCCCACTCACACTTGAGGGGATTGTAAGGAAACTTATTTTCCTCTAACTCTTCTTTTTGTCATACCGAGAAATAGGCCGTGTGACCGTCATGCGCATAGAGTCCGTTGTTGTGCACTTGTTAGAGATACACAACACTCCTCGAGGTGCAAAGTTGAGTAGATCAACACATGCTTTACCCTAGATTATTTCTTCACATTTCTTATACTTTATATTCAACAATTGAATCCCATCTGGATTGCAATTGGCTGGCCAGCTTTGAATCTTTAAAGTCCAAATGTGAATATGAAACTAATCTTCCTCTTCTTGCGATCCTTTTGATCTTGACTTGACTCGCTTTTCTAACATGCCCCGCCGGACCGAATTAACCATAGTCCATAAGTAACATGCTAAGATAGCAATCACCCAGTCAAATCTTAAGGAACCAATTAGAGTCCATAAGGGTAACGAGTTAAGACCCATGTGGTCTTTGGGTCTCACATAATAGTAAACTTATTTACTATTCTAACCCAATGGTCAAAAAATGCATACGTAGTATGAATACGTATTACAACATCGCTCCTTTCCGAGGGAGTGTATGTCTTAATGATGTTGTAAGGATGATGATCAGACACCACAATGTCTGACTTTGAGACCCTTTTTCTACTCAAATAATCCTTTGGACTCACATCCCGCATTTAGACAGATAGGATTTCAAAATCCTCTTAGATCTTCTGTAAGCATCCATATGATGCAGATCTTTCATGCGACCATTTTGTTTAAGTCATGACTTTAAATCATCCATCTGATGATTTTGACTTTAAACAGGTCTCATCTCTATTCTATCCGTCTGATAGAATAAGGCGGTTGCTCATGTAAGAGAGCCAACCTCAATCTGTCCGACATACTAGAAAGTATAGCTGAGATTTCAAAAATGTACACAAACATTTCTCAAGAAATTCATATGCAATGTTTGAAAAAGAACTTATTCTTTTATTAAATTTGATCATTTACAGACATGGGAATTTATATTTGGTACAACTCAGCTCTAACGCAATCCTTGAGATGATAAGTGTTTGTAAAACACATCTCTGGGGATCGCCTTCGTAAGCGGATCCTCTATCATCTCATGCGTAGATATGTACCTTATGTCTACCTTCTTGGTTTTATCATAGTCTTTTGCAAATTCGCATCGGATATCAATGTGGTTGATCTTACAAGACACATTATCCTCTTAACCGCTTTCCAGTGTACTTGCCCTGGATTGGATTGGTAACTGCTTACCATTTCCAACGGCAAAACAGATGTCCGGTCTCGTACACACCATAGCGTACATAAGACTATCAACTGCACTGAAATATGGAACTTTTTCCATAATTTCCTTTTCCTTTTGGTTCTTTGGACACGATTCCAGATATAAATTATCGCATATGCTTATATGAATATCAATGGATTTGCAGTCCTGCATATCAAAGCGTTCTAGAACCTTCTTTATATAAGTCTCCTGAGAGAGAAAGAAGTTTCTTCGAACGATTCCTTGAAATCTTAACTCCAAGGATATATGCGGCTTTTCCTATGCCTTTCATCCCAAATACTGATGAAAGTCAAGCCTTGATACTCATCACAAAGCCCTTGTCATTTCCGGCTATTAAATTGTCATCTACATATAGAGACATGATAATATACTTGCTTTTAATCCTCTTGATATATACTCAGTTATCTTCATCAAGCATGGTAAAACCATTTGATAACTTTATGAAATCGTATATACCATTGACTCGAGGATTGTTTAAGACCATATATGGATTTAAGAAGTTTACAAACCTTATGTTCGTTTCCTTCTTTTACAAACCCTGTTGGTTGTTCCATATAGATCTCCTCGTCCAATTCTCCATTGAGAAAGGCAGTCTTTACATCCATTTGATGTAATTCGAGGTCTAAGCAAGTTACCATTGCCAGAATCAGGCGAATTGAGGTAAAACGAACAACAGGTGAGAAGGTCTCCTTGTAGTCTATCCATTCCTGTTGCGTAAAACCTTTCGCGACAAGGCGAGCTTTATATCTGTCAATAGAGCCATCAGCCTTATGCTTGATCTTGAGAACCCATTTGTTCCCAATAGCTCTACGTCCTCTGGGTAAGTCAACTAAGTCCCAGACTCGGTTAACTTTCATGGATTCTAACTCCTCTTGCATCGCTTCCATCCATTTGTCTTTAGCAGGGCAAGATACGGCCTGTTTGAAAGTAGCAGGCTCGTCATCTTCTTGTAGTAAAGTCATAAAGGTTTGCGGAAATTCATCCTCAAATCTTAGAGGAGCCAACCTTGTACGACTACTATGTCGTATTTGAGATTCTTCAAGTCCTTGTTGACTCGAATTTAGATCAATTCTAATATCACTCCCACTTGGAATGTCGTTAGAATTGCTCCCACTTGGATCATTATTCCCGTATGGAATAGGATAATCGTCATTCGTATAATCCATTGGTGAAGGTTGAAACGTATTTTCGTTTTCACCAAGAATTCTCCCACTCAAATGAGGTAATCCTTCTTGATCATAAATCTCAAATAGAGATAAGTCCTGACTTATCTTGCCCTGTCTTGGAAACTCGTTTTCCAAGAAAGTGACATCCCTCGACTCAAACTCAATTAGCCCACCATTGTCTTCCTGACTAAAAAACATAACCTTTGGAGTTTTCTGCGTATCGTATAAAGATACATTTCCTTCCCCTTGGCCCAAGTTTGCCATACTTATGGGAGGAAATATGTGCGTAGGATGCACAACCCCAAGGTTTCAAAATGTTTAAGTCAGGAGACCTTTGGTTCCACAACTCATAAGGAGTGCAGCTAACTGATTTCGAGGGTACGTGGTTTAAAATGAAAGCGGCCGTCAATAATGCATCACCCCAAAAGGTGATTGGCAAGTTAGCTTGCGCCATCATTGAACAGACCATTTCCATTAAAGTCCTATTTCTCCTTTCTGCAACACCGTTTTGTTGAGGAGTATAAGGCATAGTTACCTGATGTACTATGCCTTTTTCATCACAAAGTTCCTTAAAACTTGTTGATTGATATTCACCGCCCCAATCGGTTCGCAAGACCTTAATCTTGCGATCTAATTGATTCTCCACTAAACTCATATAGTTTTTAAAGTAAGCCAATGCTTCACTTTTGTGGAATATCAAATAGATATGTCCGAATCGGGTGAAATCATCAATAAAAGTGATGAAATAGGACTTCCTGTAATGCCCTACAAGCTACTGCACAAGTACTAGAGGGGGGGTGAATAGTACTTTAAAAATAACGAGGAGTATAATTCCTAATTATAATGCAAACAACTACCAAATCAATTTTCGGAAGCTTAAATTGAATGACAACACAAAATTAACAACGCAAACAAGAGATGTTACTGGGTTCGGATCCACCCAAGTCTCCCCGACTTGTTTCCGGTGATCCTACGTCCCAACCACCCGGATCCCCTCCGGATACTTGAGTTAGAAACCCTAACTCAAGATTTCCACTATGAAATACTTGTGAAAATCCTCCACAAGTCAAATCATACAAAATGTATTTTGTGACTCCCACAACCCGGGATCACAACCACACTCTCACAACCGAGAGTGAAACTTACAAATCAAATATGAAATGAAATAAGAAAAACTTCTTGCCGAACAAAATACCTATGCCTTGAGTATTGCTTACGAATTAGGGCAAGGATGATTTTGGGGAAGAAGTGGCACCAAACCCTAGCTCCAAGATGTAGATCAGCGATGGAGAGCTTTGGGGATGTTGGTGACCTAGAATCAAGCACTTGGCTTGGAAGGCTTCACACTCAATGAATCTCTCTTTGGAAGTAAGAGTTAGGAGAGATTATTGAATGGAGGGAATGAGCTTTGAATGAGCTTGGATTGATTTCTCTTGATCTCTAAACTTGCATTAATATCAGCCTTGGCAGCAATGAATGCAGCCCAACAAGTATATATAGGATAGAGGAGAGAGAGAGAGAGAGAAAAACGTTTCAATTAAAGCTCCAACGACTCTTTTCTGAACCCAACTAGTCGGTCAAAGAACAACCACCGACCGACTAGTTCATCAACTAGTCGGTCGGTCAATTAACGTAAACCGACTAATGAGTAAACAGAGAAAAGATCAAAGTACAGACTAAGGAACTAGTCGGTCTAAGAAGAGTAGCTGACCGACTAGTTTCACAACTAGTCGGTCGGTTACTCAACGTGGACCGACTAACAGATAAAACTGAAGTCTGAGAAGAATTGTACTTAGTCGGTCCAAGAACAAATGTTGACCGACTAATTCACCAACTAGTCGGTCACCAAATGAACATAGACCGACTAACAATAAACAGTAAGTATGGTGAAAAATTTGGCATGTACAGTAAACTAAACTAGTCGGTCCAAGAAGGAAAGTTGACCGACTAGTTCATCAACTAGTCGGTCGATCAATGAACACAGACCGACTAATGATAAACAGTAGCTCAAGCTCAAATGTGCATGTTCAGGGAAAGCTCAACTAGTCGGTCACAGAAGCATCACTGACCGACTAGTTCACAAACTAGTCGGTCGGTGAGTCAACTTAGACTGACTAACTGTAAACAGTAAAGAGCTAAGAATTAACTGACTGAAACTAGTCGGTCCAAGAAGCTTGGCTGACCGACTAGATCGCCATCTAGTCGGTCAGTTCTTCTTCTTGAACCAACTAACATGCACAAGAAGTCCCGAATCGAAGCGCGAAGCTTCGGGAAGAATTGTATGGACTTCTACTAAGATCCTAGAGCTAAGATATGAGCGATATGAAGAATTAAAACGTAAGACCTACTCAAGGCGTAACATTCTACGAAAGAAGCTTAAAGACTATTAAATAAACTTGACGATACCGTCTTCAATAGCTTCAATCGAATCTTCATGACTTCTAAATAGGTCCATAAGCTTCAACGAAGCTTTAGGCATACGATCACGTGCTTTGAGAAGTCTTGAGACGTCGTTATTAATATTCATGTGAATTTGGCGACGATCTCCATAACTGCGCTCACAAAGTGTTAGTTCATATTATATTTATGTTTGTTCATCATCCAAAACCAAATCCGGGGAGTCCAATATCCAACATTCTCCCCCTTTTTGGTGATGACAAACCAACATAAATAATAATAAAAAATAATAATTCAAATGAAATTTACTTACTCCCCCTGCATTGATGACACGTTAATTCCAATTTAAACAAAAAAGATACGCATCAAGCAGACGAGTGAAGTATATTAAATGAGAATCGATTGTTGAATTATTGAAATACCAAATGAAGGTTATTGAAATATCGGATTTGAAAATCCATTTATATATCTTAACTCCCCCTGAATCTAACACATCAAGTTAGATTCTTGGAGAAATGCTTTAAATTTTCATTTGGCACATCGTTATTATTATATCTCTCCCCCTTTGGCATAAGCAAAAAGAGCGGGAGGATAACAACGACAACAACAATGGCCTCAAATTAAAAAGCACGGGAGTCGTAGAATACGACGAAGGTTCAAGTGACACCAAAGAGAAAAATATAAATTGAATCAAGGTGTGTCAAAGATACCAAAGTCGAAAAATCATAAAACGAAATCATCAAAACTCAAATCAATTTAACGGATTGAGTTATGGAATATACTTTCCAATATCAACATTTCTTGGTTAATTTAGTGCATGGAAAACAATTCTATGTTTTCATAGACGAAATTTCTATTAAACCAAGTGAATATCGTCGAGCGACGAAATCAAAAATCAGAGACATAAAAATTATACATTGCACAAAATAATGAAATGTCAACTGATATATATATATATATATATAATGTGAAGCAGATTACATCACCGATATACAAACCATCGATCGACAGATCGGGGCACAAAAATACATCATACATCATCAAAAAAAATACATCATGTCGGAATGCAAAATACATCAGCACAGATATCAAAACAAAACATCAAAATGATCCAAAATACATAGCCACCCACACTATCCTACCCAACATCTCTCACTACAAGATATATCATCCAAAGAGTATCAGGAGAGGCCTCGAAGAATCTCAAGAGGCAGCGGGAGGATCAGAAACAACTGCAGGCTCAGCAGGAGCAGAAGAGGTGACTGGATCAGCAGGAACGTCCGGAAGATCAGCAGGAGAGACGACTGAAGTGGCAACCTCTGAAGCAGCAACCGTAGTGGCCTCGGGAGCACCAGTCGGAGTATCCACCACAGGAGTGGTGGCAACAGGTGTGCTCTCGGGGGCACCAGCAGAGGTAGCAGTAACAGCAGCACCGGAAGAGGTAGCACCAGCAGCAGCAGTACCAGCAAAAGTGCCCTCGGGGGCACGAGTCGAAGCACGACAAAGCTCCTCAATGTCCTCCTCAGCCATCTCATCTAACTCCTCATCCTCAGACACGGAAGGAGGAAGCTCAACACCCATCTGACGAGCCATACGGCAGACTACCTCCTCGGTACGAGCCAAGCGGGACTCGTGACGAAGAAGTATCCAGACGACATCATCAAGGGTGGCAACGGGAGTAGCAGAGGCACTGGAGAGGCAGGGGCAGACGCTGAAGGTGTCGTCCTCTGAACGTGACGAAGCGCCGCAAGAGATTTCTTGACGGCCGTCGCATTCAGGGGAGGACCAAGGGGACGCTCATCGTCACGAGGCAACGTGACACGAAAATGACGAAAAACGAGGGTCAACATGCAAGGAAATGGGATATGAGCCGATTTATTGGACTTTCGAATACACTCAAAAGAGTCAATCTTATCGAGTATAATTCGAGC
Organism: Scilla litardierei; assembly: GCA_030789695.1. Taxonomy (NCBI): domain Eukaryota; kingdom Viridiplantae; phylum Streptophyta; class Magnoliopsida; order Asparagales; family Asparagaceae; genus Scilla; species Scilla litardierei. Next base: position 51,726,704 of record CM061134.1, read on the forward strand.
CCAATTAATCGAGCTCCCCATGAAGATCGCATAGATAAGCTTCAAAAATGGCTGGGATGGTAAAGATGAGGAGCCGTACTTGGGAAGCAAGCACGACTTCAGAATCAGATTTAGGACCCACGCATTAGGCTTGAATGATTTAGATGGCACGCCAATCATGGCAGGAGGGATCTGATGGAAAATCTCTGAAAGGATGGTCTGATCAAGAGAAGAAATATCGTCAACCGAGATATCAGAGGGAAGAAGGCCAGACGAAGAGATACCCAAAATCTCCCCTAAGATTTCCGCTGTGAGGACTATAGGAGTCCCCAAAACGGTCGTCTCAACAGAGTGGGTCTGATCGTACTGACCCCAGATCCTATTCGCATAGAAAAGCTTCACTAATCTAGGGTAGGGGTGAGGATTCGCCTTCGGGTCAAATTGAAGGTAATCGAGGAGACCCGACGACGAGAGAAGATCAGCTAACCCTATAAAGTCGCTAAACTGGACGAAATGCTCCAGAAGCAGAGGGCAATGTTCGATACGGTTGTACGCCGCGAGACACATAGGGTCATCGCGACACAACGAAATATCGACACCGCCCACCGGCATCGGAACCTTTCCCTTAGGCTTTCGGGTAGACGTACGAGGGTGGGTGCTAGACTCGGGATGGATAGGAGGAGTGGGTTCCCTATGAGTATCGGTCTCGGGGTTATACTCCGTATCGGAATCGGTAGGAGTATGGAACGAAGAAGGAGAGGCAAGAATTTTGGCCTTGGGCTTAGGCTTGGGTTTGGGTTTCGGTTGACCTCTAGGTTTAGCGGTCGTCGTCCTCTTCTTCTTGAGAGGAGGCGAAGACGACGAAGGATGGGTGGTCTTGGCTCGACGTTTCGGAGGGGTTGGATGTTCGGGATCCGAAGGGTTTGGATCAACGGTCATCGGAGAGGGGCTAGACGGAGTGATCGGAATACGTGTTCTTGCCATAGTCGAAGCAAGACACGGGACAAGGAGATCAAACGAAGAAGCCCTAGCCGAAAAATAGATAAACCCTAAGAACCCTAAAAATCGAGCAAGCCCTAGCTCTAGGAAAGGAAATCTAACCCTAGAAGGAGAAGAGATCACCTAGAAGGAGGGGCCGACGGTAGAGATCGACGGAGACGGCCGGAAAATGGCCGGAGAACGATCGGAAGTCGAGGGGTTTTGAGGGAGGACGGGGTTTCGAGCTGGAGGAGAGAAAAATCAACCGACTAAAGTGAGAATTAATCGGTTTAGATCGAGTTTAAGTCGGTCGAAATCGCAAAAGACCAAACAGTCCCTGGCACAACTAGTCGGTCACAGTTCAAGCACTGACCGACTAGATCACGACCTAGTCGGTCGGTCAATGAGCTTGAACCGACTAGTTGTAAACAGTGGCTGAATCCAAGATATACTGACAAGATTTAGTCGGTCTGCGTTCATTTACTGACCGACTAGTTCTCAATCTAGTCGGTCGGTCACTGAACATGAACCGACTAAAGAGTTAAAAAATTTGAAAATCAATTTCTCTCCACAATACGCTTGGACGATATATCTCAAAACTCTCAATAAACATCTAAACTACCCCATTAAACATCGAAAACTCAAAATTTGACGATTACGCATAAATCGAACGAAAAATCAAAATGTCACATAAATTCCCGAAAAATCCAATAATTCTAGCATGAGAGAGATATTGCCAAATATAATAGCATGCAAAATTATTGAATGAAACATGAATCCTATATCTCGGATTCACCCATAATCCCCAATTCTCGACGCAACCGCACAAAGGAGTCCTCCTTTAGGGGTTTCGTGAAAATATCGGCGATTTGCTTTTGGGTTTCAACGTACACTAAAATGATGTCCTTTTTAGCAACATGATCATCTAAAAAATGGTGTCGGACATCTATGTGTTTCGAACGGGAATGGTGTCCCGGGTTCTTGGAAAGACATATTGCACTTTGGTTGTCAACCATGATAGGGCAAGTATCACAATTTATACCAAAGTCTTTAAGTGTGTGTCTCATCCAAAGAACTTGAGCACACACGGCACCGGCGGCAATATATTCCGCCTCGGTGGTTGAAAGTGATACGGAATTTTGCTTCTTGGAAAACCAAGAGACAAGAGAATTTCCTATAAAATGGCAAGTGCCACTAGTACTTTTCCTGTCGGATTTGCATCCCGCATAATCGGCATCACTATATGAGATTAACTCATATGTGCTAGATTTTGGATAAAGTAATCCAAAATCTAAAGTGTAACTTAGATAGCGAAAAATACGCTTTACCGCTACTAAGTGAGATTCCTTAGGTTGAGATTGATAACGATCACATACGCATACGACGAACATAATATCGGGCCTACTTGCGGTAAGATAAAGCAAACTACCTATCATACCTCGATATAGACGAATGTCTACATCCTTACCGCCCGTATCCTTGTCAAGATGCGTAGTCGTGCTCATTGGAGTCTTTTTCCCGGAAGCACTCTCCATTCCAAATCGCTTTAGCAACTCCACCGTATACTTTGTTTGGTGGATGAAGATTGCATCGTCCATTTGGTGAATTTGGAGACCTAAGAAATACTTGAGCTCACCCATGTGACTCATCTCAAATTGTTCCTTCATAACATTAGAGAACTCTTCGCAAAGAGCAAAGTTAGTAGCACCGAAAATGATATCATCAACATATATTTGAACTAAAATTATATCATTATTCGCATGCTTAACAAAAAGTGTAGAATCGGCTTCTCCCATTTTAAAATTCAAATCCAAAAGAAAATTCTTTAGGCGATCATACCAAGCTCGAGGAGCTTGTCTTAAGCCGTAAAGCGCTTTCTTTAGTTTAAAAACATGATTTCGAAATTTTTCATTTATGAAGCCCGGAGGTTGAGAAACGTAAACTTCATCAACAACATCTCCGTTTAAAAATGCACTTTTAACATCCATTTGAAATAATTTAAAATCCTTATGGCATGCAAAAGACAATAGTAATCTAATTGATTCTAATCTAGCTACCGGAGCGAAGGATTCTTCGAAATCAATACCTTCCTCTTGTCGATAGCCTTGAGCGACTAACCGAGCTTTGTTCCGGACGACGACTTGGTTTTCGTCGGGTTTGTTCTTGAAGATCCACTTTGTCCCTATGACGGTGTGGTTCTTCGATGGCAATGGAACAAGCTCCCAAACTTCATTTCTCTCGAATTGAATGAGATCCTCCTCCATGGCTAAGATCCAAGCGCTATCTTCGCATGCTTCATTAATATTCTTTGGCTCTATCGAGGAGGCAAAGGCACAATGAGCGAAGTAGTTCACTTGCGATCTCGTCTTGACACTATCATAGATATTGCCAATGACTTGCTCATGAGGATGGTCACGAACGGTATGAAGCCGTTTGGGAATACCTTGATCACTAGGAACATTCTCAACAACTTCGTTAGTTGGGTTAGTCTCAATAGAATCAATAGAATCATTAGACTTAGAATTATCAAATGAATCACATAAAACATCCATAGAATCATTATCATTTGAAATTCTAGTTGGAACAAATCCTTCATTAAAAGAGACATGAATCGACTCCTCGATCGTTGAGGTTCGTTTGTTGAATATCCGGTAGGCTTTGCTACGCGAAGAATATCCAACAAAAATCCCCTCATCGGATCTTGGATCGAATTTGTCCAAACTACCATACGTGTTCTTAATAAAACATTTCGAACCAAAAACACGAAAATGTTTAACTTGAGGCAACCTACCAAACAACAATTCATAACAAGTTTGTTTAGTTCCGGGCCTCAAAAGTATTCTATTAAACACATAGCAAGCGGTGTGTACCGCTTCCGCCCAAAATTGATGGCCAAGTTGGCTATCATCAAGCATAGTGCGAGCACACTCCACTAGCGTCCTATTCTTTCTCTCAACTACACCATTTTGAGGAGGTGCACGAGGGAAAGAGAAGGTGTGAGTAATACCAACTTCATCACAAAATGTCTCAAAAGACTCATTCTCAAATTCACCTCCATGATCACTACGAATAGTGACAATGGTGGTTCCTAAGAGATTTTGTACTTTCTTAACAAAAATTGTGAAGTTTTCAAAAGCTTCATTTTTATTACACAATGAAAATACCCATGTAAATCTTGAATAGTCATCTACGATGACAAGTCCATATCTTGCATTTCCTAAGGAAGCAACTCTAGTTGGCCCAAATAAGTCTAGATGTAATAGCTCTAGTGGCCGTTTAGTAGAAATGCTTTTCTTAGGTTTAAATGAAGATTTAGGAAGCTTGCCACGTTGACAACAATCACAAAAACTTTTCTTTTCAAAAACAAGCTTCGGAAAACCTTTAATGGAATTTAATTTTGAAAGCTTATATAGTGTTCCAAAGTTCACATGTCCAAAGCGTCGATGCCATAAGTGTTGTTCACTTGTGTTGGCAACGAGACATTGTTCATATGACTTAGGAAGATCCAAAATATAAATATCTTTATGACGAGTTCCGAAAAACAATAATTTATCATTATCTTTTCTTAAAATGTGACACAATCCTTTCGCAAAGCTAACTTTGTAACCTTTGTCACAAAGTTGGCTTATTGAAATAAGATTATGATTTAAACCACTAACAAGATAAACATCACTAATTAGGGGGTTAGAAGGGTTACCCACTTTACCAACACCTATGATGGTTCCGCTCTCGTTGCCTCCAAATACGACGCGGTTTCCATTTGCTATGGGAACCACTCCGGAGAGCAAACTAGCGTCACCCGTCATGTGTTTTGAACACCCGCTATCGAGTATCCAATTTCCCTTGGAGCTAAATTTAAATTTGTTGCTCCTTTTCTTTTTCTTTTCCATGAGTACCTAAAGATAGAGAATTTCATATCATGGTACCCAAGGTCATTGGGTCCAAAAGATTAGACCTTTGGAAGCCAAGTCCAAGTGGACTTAAACTTCCCCACATAATTTCTACTATGCACAACATCCGAAAAATAAGCATTCATATACATTTGTTTTTCGTCCATGCTTGTGTCCTTTGGGCTCCAAATTGTGAAAATCTTGGGAGCCCTCATCCTATTGGGTGCATGCATGCAACGTTGATTTCTACGTGATGCATGTTGTGGATAGGCATACGGGACATGATGGAATGGTGCACGACGAGAATTATTCACATGATGAGGTGGGTGTACATATGCTTGTGTGGGAACACGTGCGTGAGGGTGTCTCACATTGTGTGCACGTGCCCGAGAATGTGTTGCATAAAAATCATCATATGAGTGAGCCGGTGGAGTAGGACGTGTGTTCCTACGTGGCATGGTATGAGTGTACATGTAGGCATGCCCCTTCTTTGGAGGTTCACCCAAAGTGGGTTTCTTTCCAAAAGAGGGTGTGGACGAGGTGGAAGCATCATTGGTAGATGAACTACCAATAGAGTGTTTGCTCCCACTCGTTGAGGCTTCGGAAGTTGGCCTTACAAAAATAGTGACCGACTTGGATGAATTTCCCATCATATACCCCAAGCCAATGTGGTGTTTGGCCGGAAGTAAGTCTTTTAGGATATTATCCAAGTGGCCCTTACCCTTGTTGAATTTGTTGATTCGGCCCAATGTGTCCTCATATTTCTCTTTGAGAGAATGCAAAGAAATATCCAAAGTGGATATTTGCGATGTGAGCACATAAACACGAGATTTAAGATTCTCGTTCTCAATACTCAAAGTCGAGTTTTGAGAAGTTAAATCCGCTATCTTATGTTCTTCCGCATCCTCAATGCTAACATGTTCAAGTTTAGATTTGAGATTAACAATCTCATTTCTTAACTCTTCAACAACGGTGTCGTTGTTGGTGATGATAGTCTTAGGCGATGTTTGAATGCTAACTAGGTCATCTTTTACTTTAGTATATCTATTTACTAATTTAGTGTATTTTGACCAAAGTTAAGAGTTAGCATTCCTAAGATCATCCATGGTTACCTCATTGCTTTCGTCATCACTATCATCGGAAGAGGAGGATCCTTGATCGTGCTCCTCTCTTGCCATGAAGCACATGTACGCTTGCTCCACGTTCTCATCGTCCGACTCTCCGCTTGAAGAATCCTCGGAGTCGGTGAATGTTGCTCCGACAAGTCCCTTCTTGTACCCATTTTTGTACTTCTTGGACTTATCGAATTTTGGCGCCTTCCACTTCTCCTTTTGTTTGTTGAGAGGACACTCCGCTTTCATGTGTCCTGGCTTATTGCACTTGAAACACAAAGGAGAGGAAGAAGCGTTAGAAGAACCAAATTTAGTTTTGTTCTTGAAGTTTCCTTTTCGGAAGAAACGGTTGAACTTCTTGGCCATGAGTGCCATAGACTCCAAGTCCTACTCGTTTTCCGAGTCTTCATCATCGGTTGATGTGGATGTGGATGGAGCGGCTTTGAAAGCAATAGCCTTCTTCTTTGGCTCGTCTTGCTTTAGGTAGGACTTCATCTTTTCCTGCAATTTGAGCTTGCTATCCTTGCGTACCTCGTATGACATTAAAGTACCCATTAGTTGAACTACGGTGTACTTGTTCATGTCATTACCTTCCTCGATGGCGAAGGTGTGCTTTTCCCAAGAAGAAGGAAGTCCTTCGATAAGCTTCGAACACTTCTCCTTTTGGGTGTAGGATTTGCCAAGAGCCTCTAACTCGTTTATGATGTCGACGAAGCGAGCGTAATACTCCTTCATCTTCTCGCCCTGTTGCATATGAAACATTTCGTAATCTTTGTTTACAACTACGAGTTTAGAGTCTCTTACCCGACTCGTCCCTTCATGTAGAATGAGGAGGGAGTTCCAAATTTGATATGCACTCTTACATGTGCATATCTTATTGAAGTCCTCGGGCTCCAATGCGCATTGCAAGGCGTTCATCGCCTTGGCATTGCTTACCTCCGCGGCGACCTCCGCGGTAGTCCATTTCTCAAAATCTTCTTCTTCGGGCTCGATGTATTCCATCATTGTGGTCCTCCATAAGGATGCACTCCGGAGGAAGGTTTCCATCCGTTGAAGAATGGAGGCCTCGTAGAGGAATGTCCTTCCATCACCGAAGATGCTCCTTCACGGTTCCTGAAGGTGTCATAGTTGGAAGGTGGACGCACGGTCTTGTTGTCATTGGCAGACATAGCTAAGTATCTGGCTCTGATACCAAATGTAATGCCCTACAAGCTACTGCACAAGTACTAGAGGGGGGTGAATAGTACTTTAAAAATAACGAGGAGTATAATTCCTAATTATAATGCAAACAACTACCAAATCAATTTGCGGAAGCTTAAATTGAATGACAACACAAAATTAACAACGCAAACAAGAGATGTTACTGGGTTCGGATCCACCCAAGTCTCCCCGACTTGTTCCCGGTGATCCTACGTCCCAACCACCCGGATCCCCTCCGGATACTTGAGTTAGAAACCCTAACTCAAGATTTCCACTATGAAATACTTGTGAAAATCCTCCACAAGTCAAATCATACAAAATGTATTTTGTGACTCCCACAACCCGGGATCACAACCACACTCTCACAACCGAGAGTGAAACTTACAAATCAAATATGAAATGAAATAAGAAAAACTTCTTATCGAACAAAATACCTATGCCTTGAGTATTGCTTACGAATTAGGGCAAGGATGATTTTGGGGAAGAAGTGGCACCAAACCCTAGCTCCAAGATGTAGATCAGCGATGGAGAGCTTTGTGGATGTTGGTGACCTAGAATCAAGCACTTGGCTTGGAAGGCTTCACACTCAATGAATCTCTCTTTGGAAGTAAGAGTTAGGAGAGATTATTGAATGGAGGGAATGAGCTTTGAATGAGCTTGGATTGATTTCTCTTGATCTCTAAACTTGCATTAATATCAGCCTTGGCAGCAATGAATGCAGCCCAACAAGTATATATAGGATAGAGGAGAGAGAGAGAGAGAGAAAAACGTTTCAATTAAAGCTCCAACGACTCTTTTCTGAACCCAACTAGTCGGTCAAAGAACAACCACCGACCGACTAGTTCATCAACTAGTCGGTCGGTCAATTAACGTAAACCGACTAATGAGTAAACAGAGAAAAGATCAAAGTACAGACTAAGGAACTAGTCGGTCTAAGAAGAGTAGCTGACCGACTAGTTTCACAACTAGTCGGTCGGTTACTCAACGTGGACCGACTAACAGATAAAACTGAAGTCTGAGAAGAATTGTACTTAGTCGGTCCAAGAACAAATGTTGACCGACTAATTCACCAACTAGTCGGTCACCAAATGAACATAGACCGACTAACAATAAACAGTAAGTATGGTGAAAAATTTGGCATGTACAGTAAACTAAACTAGTCGGTCCAAGAAGGAAAGTTGACCGACTAGTTCATCAACTAGTCGGTCGATCAATGAACACAGACCGACTAATGATAAACAGTAGCTCAAGCTCAAATGTGCATGTTCAGGGAAAGCTCAACTAGTCGGTCACAGAAGCATCACTGACCGACTAGTTCACAAACTAGTCGGTCGGTGAGTCAACTTAGACCGACTAACTGTAAACAGTAAAGAGCTAAGAATTAACTGACTGAAACTAGTCGGTCCAAGAAGCTTGGCTGACCGACTAGATCACCATCTAGTCGGTCAATTCTTCTTCTTGAACCAACTAACATGCACAAGAAGTCCCGAATCGAAGCGCGAAGCTTCGGGAAGAATTGTATGGACTTCTACTAAGATCCTAGAGCTAAGATATGAGCGATATGAAGAATTAAAACGTAAGACCTACTCAAGGCGTAACATTCTACGAAAGAAGCTTAAAGACTATTAAATAAACTTGACGATACCGTCTTCAATAGCTTCAATCGAATCTTCATGACTTCTAAATAGGTCCATAAGCTTCAACGAAGCTTTAGGCATACGATCACGTGCTTTGAGAAGTCTTGAGACGTCGTTATTGATATTCATGTGAATTTGACGACGATCTCCATAACTGCGCTCACAAAGTGTTAGTTCATATTATATTTATGTTTGTTCATCATCCAAAACCAAATTCGGGGAGTCCAATATCCAACACTTCCCGCGTCTTGTCTTGACATTCATCGGACCACATATGTCCGAATGGATAAGCTGTAATGGAACCTCGACCTTTGTGCTGGTTCCAAACGGCGTGCGACAAGATTTCCCCACTAGGCAATGTTCGCAGGTCGACATTTCAACCTTTGAAACATTGGATAGAAGGCCACGTTTGGCAAGTCTATCCATACGCGTTGGTCCAATATAACCAAGCTTTGCGTGCCAACAAATCACATCAGACTCAAAAGTCTTAGAATTTGTAATAAGGAAATTTTCATTACACGAGGAATCATACATTGTACTTATTACAATAAATCCTTTAAATACAAACCCAGTACCAATAAAGGCATTATTACAAAACAAGTCCACTTTACAATTTTGAAAGAACCAACTATAACCAAGACCCATCAACACGACCACATATATAATATTCCTTCGAATATCTGGAGCGAAGAGGACATCATAAAGTAGGAGAGTACGGCCGTTGTCCAAGACTAGCTTGCAAGTCCCAACGCCTTTCACTTCAACACGTGTGTTGTTTCCTACATAGATCCACTTCGTTCCTTGGGGTATCCGGTGATACTCCACGAAGGACCGTCTGTCCCTTGCTATGTGGTCGGTGGCACCTGAATCAATTATCCAAAATGGATTAGATTCCACAAGAAATATTGAACTAGAAACACATATGTAACTAGTATTACAAGTTACCTTGTCACTTCCACTCGTACACGAACGAGCATAGTGACCGAACTTGTTGCACTTGAAGCACTTGATCCTCTTCAAGTCTTTCTTCTTGTGCCATTTCTTGTGCCCACTCTTATGTTTGGGTTTCTTGGTAGACTCAGGTTGCTTATTACGTTCATTAGTAGACTTCGAATGATCTTTCCGTTTCTTTCCCCCGTGTGAGGAACTAGCAACCATGTGCACTTCTGCACTAGGCTTGACAACCGCAAGCCGCTCTTCCTCTAATTAGAGGTGCTTGGAAACATCGCTGAAGGTCTTGATGCTCTCATTGTGAGTGAGATGCATCTTCATTTGGTCCCACCCATTTGGTAGGGAACGTATGACTGCTTGGATTTGTTGCTCATCAGTGAGCACATGACCTGCGTCTTTTAACTCTGAGATTTGATTTGCCATGTGTCGCAGATGTTTCCCCATGGAATGATCTGGACGTTTCTTGTATGAATCAAATCTTATAGTTAAGGCGCGAAGTTTTGACACCGATGTGCCACCAAACTTCTCCTCTAGCTTGGACCATATGTCCATGGCTAGGTCATGTTCTCGGAAGATGCACATTATGTCATCAGCCATACTGCTTAATAACGTAATGCGTGCTATCTTGTTCTTCCGAGACCAAGCATCAAAAGCTTCATTGTCTCGTCTATGTTGGGCCGTAGTGCCCAACTCGGGTTCAATCATTACGTTCTTTAGAGTTTCGAGCACTTCTTGCTCCTCTAAAACGTATTGTATCTTGATGGACCAAATTTTGTAATTATCGCCGTTGAGTTTTTCACCTCTGTTTAACTCAGCGACGATATTCTTTGAAGCGGAAGACATTTTACTTTTAAAATGCTGCAAAAGACACAAAACCGAAGGTTTGATCAAAACATTGCATAAAAATTCTTAAAATATAACTCCCACTTGAAATGATAATAGAATATCCCATTTGGATAGTTCTAAAAATTCAAATCCCACTTGGAATTATATTATATTTGATAAGTTACTTTCGAAAAATATTGAAGATGTTGTTCTAGAATCGAAAAGGTCTCTACGATTCCAATCACCATCTAGAACAACCTTCAATATTCCCCCATCACTTATCAAACAATAGTACTCTTATAGTACTAGCAGCGGAAAAGTGTTTTTTGAAAAACGTATTTTTCAAAAAATATTTTGCAAACGTATTTTGCAGTATTTTGAAAACGTATTTTTCAAATGCATTTTGCAAACGTATTTTGCAAGGCCTATACCCCATTATAGGGTGTTATAGCCAAAACATTTCGACAATTTCCCCGGCCATTATCGGGGTCGTGCCGTGGCGAGGCCGAATTCATCTTCCTTTTGAAGTGAGAGTTGCCATCGCAAATTGGCCAAAGCCGGATCCCCCCTTGGGAAAAATGCGATATTCCAACTTAGTACCCTTATGATACTAGTGAAATGTACGGTAATCCCTGGACATTTTCCGGGATAAGTCGTACTTGTACCAAGGCCGGATCCCCCTTTGGGGATTTTTCTGCAAGCCATCGTCGCCGGCTCCCGTATGGATCCAGGTGTTTCCCCCTTATTGGAGAATTTTGCCGCAGATGACTGCCGTCAGCCCCGTAAGGGCTTGGCTTGTAGGTTGCCGGGGCCGAAACCATTGTCAAGGCCTTTGGCTAAATTGGTCGACCAATAATCCTGAATTGGTCGACCAATACCGACCAATCAGTTATTCGGCACCCCCTTGGCCAGGGCCTCTGCCCTGGCCGGGGCTGGCCAAGGGCCGGGTAATGGCCTCTGCCCTGGCCGAGGCCGGCCCTGGCCACTGCCAGGGCCGGCCAGGCCCTGGCCTGAGGCCAGGGCGCCGGCCCTGGCCACTGCCAGGGCCGGCCAGGCCGGCCCCTGGCCTTGGCCGAGGCCGGCCATGGCCTATTGGCCTAGGCCGGCCATGGCCCTTTGGCCATGGCCGGTCTCCCCCCTTGCATGGGGTGGCCGCATGCACTCCTCCCCCTCGACGGGGTGGTCGTGGTGGTTATTGGCCGTAGCCAACCCCCTCCGCATGAGGAGGGGGGGATGCGTTGCCTCCATAGCCCATTTGGCCATGGTGATCATGCACCAAAAGTCATCTTCCCCGATGGGAATAACTTCCATCTTCTTCCTCGATGAAGCACCCGTTCGTCGATGAAGCACACGTTCGTCGAGAAAGTAGTTATTCTCTAATGGCCGTGTGCCAAAATGAAAAAATAACATACTTTAAAATTCGTAAACTACGCGCTCCACATGAAGAGAGTTCACATTCCCTATGAATGGAGACTCAGCATCCATGAAGAGAGCGAGCTTGACGATATGAACGGTCGGTTCTTCCCGTCACGGAGAGTTCCTACCATATCCGTAATGGTAGGAGACCCTAACGTGAAAAGAACAACCGCTGCGTTCTCTCCGTCACGAAGCGTTCCTACCATATCCGTAATGGTAGGATACCCCTTCGTGAAAAAGACAACGCCTCGTTCATCGGTTCGACGGGGCGGCGGTTTGACCAGGGCGAACCCGTATGGCTCTGATACCAATGTAGGATCCTATCAAAACAACGTTAGGATCGATAAATGAAGTTGAGACTTACACTTGCGTACGCGGCACGGTAATCTCGGAACTTCGCCCTCGGATTCGCCACAACGGTCGATACTTCGTCACGGAGGATCGAAGCAGAGTTTCACCGCCTAAATCTCTAACTAGAAGAGGATTTTAATGGAAGGGAGAAGAAGAACATAAGATGCCTTATGCAAACTTATGGCATGGAAAGTGAGAATGAATGCCTTACCCTCGGGTCCTATTTATAGGCTTTAGGGGTGGTTATTGTAGGAAATAACCAATTATAAGCTTATTAACCTATATTAGCACATTCATTTATCTTCTTCTTTATCCACTTATCAAGTGCCATTTTGCACTTATAAAGTGGCTTTTTCCACTTATCGAGTGGTCCTTTTCACACGAGAAAAGGTTCCCTTCGCGCACGCCTTCGTGCACGCGACATCTGAGGTCCGTATACCCTCATACATCCCCTCATGGGTGTATTTATGTCGTCCATATCCAACAATGAGAACGTCGAAAAGTATGGCGATAAAGCGCATAAGATAGTGCAAAGAATAATCACGTAAATCATCGTTTTCATAAAGAAAATACGCACAAGTTCCCTCTCGGGTCACGATACGTCCGCTAGGATCGCATCCCGAATAAGTCTTACTTAGATCATATTCGATTCAAGCATGCCTACGTCTCCGAAGAACATACCCTAATAAAGTATACGTAAAAATCGACAAAATACATGAATTTGACGTGAATATAGAGCGAAAAGATATTAAATCAAAGATTACAAAGCCCTAACTACTTCACAACCAATACATATGGAGATTAGCCACACATGGAGAGAAAAGACCCATTATTCATAGACAAATACATCATCAAATACTCGAAATACGCGTTTAATACTCCAAATACAAGCCAAATACTCAAAATACAAGGCAAAAGTTTGGGAATTTATCACCAATTCTCTCCAATTAAACCCTAGATCTCCTTCAACAATAGATCTCTGCCTCTCTCTCCAGAGCCTCCAAAAGTTACAGCCAAATACGCTTTGGAATTATGAAAATACGCCAAGAATACCCCCAAAACCTAGAAAATACGCTTAAATAGAGGTATTGCGAGTTTGGTAGTCGTAACAGGTTCGGATCTGCTCAAACCCATCGCCTGCCACCTGTGAAAACACTACCTTCCGATCGACTGGGGACGCTCTACGATTGTGCCACGTGGCATCGGGCGCCGCTCCGCTTCGCTTGATTCAAGTTCGATGGAGACTCGATGCGGGCCGTTGGATATTCATCCAACGGTGCTGGTTCTGTCGCGTCGCCTGCCATTTTCCAGCGTTGGATTAGGCGAGATTTGTACTGATGCTGCCATGTGGCAGTATCTGGGCTGTTGCAACCGTATTTCTCCGTATTTCCTTGTATTTTCTTCGTATTTCCTCATCTAAATTGGTATTCTACATTCAAAAATTCATAGAAATTAGCACAAATCTCAGAAAAATATGAATAAATAGCTGTTGGAATCGTGAGACTGAGATCTACACATGAAAAAATACTAAAAATCCAGAAATACTTAATATAATGATGTTTTGTATGTATATCAAGATATTCTTCTAATAATTATCGATATTCTTAATTCGCTTATATTAGAAGCCAAATACGTGTCATATATGCCCAAAATAACACTAAATGGGGGGTTAAATATGCAATATTTATCCCGAATCAACCACCACAAATTGCCGGCGAAAACAACAGTACCATTACAAATCCAGACTATACAAAATGGCGTCTTCTGGATTGGCGCCTTCTGAGCCTTCTCCTTTCCTCAATGACGGAAGAAGCTATGTAGGCGGTCATTAGGTGCAACACCTCTCGCGCAGTATGGTTAGCCCTTACATCGGTATTCAGCTATAGCTCTAAGTCTAAGAAGATTCGCCTCAAAGATGATCTCCAGTTGATGAAGAAAGGCTCATGATCAGTCACCAAATATGGTCGCTCGTTCAAAAATTTTTGCGACCAACTTGCTACAATTGGTCGACTTATTGATGAGACGAACAAATCGCATTGGTTTCTTCGAGGTCTTGGTCCGGTACTCTTGATGTGTCCACAATTTACATATATTTTCTGCATCATTTCATATCATATTCGCCTCCAAAGTCCACATTTTCATATATTATCGAACTTCTAACGCCATATTCGAGTTTCGTATAGCTTTGTGGATTTTCAGGAGTTTTGGAGCGAATTGGAGCTATTTAGGGACATGGACACCTTCTACACGTCCGGGATGTCATTGGCGAGGTTCCATGAGAGTTCGTCAAGGTAAGGAAGAAGATTGGAGGAGAGGAGGAGAAGAAAGCGAGAGATGATAACTCTAGCGCTACTGTGTTCAGTTTCCCAGGCTACTCGGTCGAGTGCATCAGCACTCGACCGAGCTGACACGTGGACGTTGCAAGAGAAACAGACATGCCACACTCGACCGAGCAGCATCAGCACTCGACCGAGCTGATCATCTACTCGACCCGAGTCACAACTAAACAGAGCAGCATTCTGGAGGGAGTTCGGACCTAAAGTAGCTTGACTGAGTGGAGGGGCTACTGACGGAGTAGCCCGTATCAGCCAGAGCCAAAGAAGCAGCAAAGCAACAGCCGCATGCAGCTCCACCGAACAGCGCCCTACTCGACCGAGTAGGGCGACGCTGCCAAGCAAGTTTGTGGGCCCAAGTGCCCAGATTTTCTGAGATTTTTTGGGGTCCATACCCCTTGTATATAAGCACAATTTTAACCCTTTTAAAGATAGCTTTGTTATATTCTGTAGTTTAATTTTAGTTTAAGTTTTACAGAGAAGTTATAGCCGTCGCTATTTTGTAAAGACCAAAGTTGATATTTTTATTGGATATTTTTGCATGGAATCGTGTTCTTCTTAATTATCTGTGATTGCCTATCATCCTAAGACGTGTTGGTAATGATTCTCTAAACTTTCTATGCTTTACTCGATATTTTCTATTGCTATGATGAATTCTCTTGCCTTTATTGAATCTTTCATGTCTCTTACTATGATCCAAGAGTAGTTCTATGTAGGGCTAATGGATTAGCCCTAGGATCTTAGGATTTAGATGTAAATTTAGGATTTTTAGATTGCGTTGGTATAAAAGGGACATGTTTTGGTTGATCTAGCCAAGTTTGTAGGATATCTCGAACTGAGATCGTGTCCACGGTTGGTGGTACATGCGCGCTTAAGGAGTATCATATGACTTAATTAGGAGGTTAGTGGATTCAATTAGGGTTCGCGACCATGCCCAGCATGCTCCTGATGGGATCCACCGACATCCTACATTACAAATTGACGATTATCGCCATTGCATCAATGAGAGCCACCAAAACACACATCGAAGTTCTATCCACGAGGGTGGCATGAACGGAGATTATTCTACCCACGAGAGTGGCATGAATAGTTATCGATCCTAATGCACGGATCGTATGTGAGGCCACTTATGAGAGTAGGGGTAAGCGTGCGATGCGTTAGACAAATGGTGCTAATTTTAGCTGGCCATTGTTCTATATCTTTGATGCGACAACCCCTAATAACGCCAATGCAACGTAAGAGTTCTAACCTAGCATCGATATCCGATGGTCCTAGCGGTGAGTCCTAACTCCCTAGTCTTTATTATTGATTAGAATCTTACTTGAAAGATAACTTTGTAACAACAATCTTCTGAAACTGACTACTAGCATTATTCTAGATATTTAGATATTACCCAAGAAAATAATAGCATTCACCTCCATATGGGATCGGTATCTTTTATATTTTAACTTGACACCATGCACTTGCGGTTCCCTCCGGGAGTTACATTTGGGATACATCTAGCCTTGGCATTCGTTCCAATGCTAGGTGGGTTTTAGGTGTTAGTTCCGGGCGCATCAAGTTTTTGGCGCAGTTGCCGGGGAGGTAACAATTATTACTTGGGTTATTTCTTTATTGAAGATAATTGTTAACAATTCTTACCATCTCTTATCTTTCCATATTTTATTTATTTTTATTCCTTTGCTACTGACGGTATTTCTCTGCGTTTTTGTTGTGCATGAACACTCGCTTCGGGGCCTTGACAAGGAATTATTATTTGACCCCGAGATCGAAAAGACCGCAAGAAGACTCAGAGCAGAAAAGAGGAATCTTATTATTTCTGAACCAATGGCAGGGGGTAATGCTACTCCTCCTCGTCCCAGATCCATTCGGGGCCATGTAAAGCCAAACTTTTTAAGCACATCTTCTATCTTGAGGCCGCAGCTGGCGGCGGGAAGCTTTGAGCTAAAGACCAGATTGATCAACCTGATGTAGCAAGACCCCTTTCATGGGCATGCACATGAGAACCTAATCATATAGACCTCTTCTTGGCGAAGTGCGACACCTTCAACGCCAAAGACGTGAGCGATGATGCCATTAAGCTCAGATTATTTCCGTTCACTCTGAGGGACAAGGCCTCTTATTGGTTGCGATCGCACCCTTCAAATACCTTCACAACTTGGGAGCAGTTAGCTCTAGCCTTTGGGAACAAGTTCTATCCACCATCCAAAACAGTGATGATCCGAGGAGCGATCACTAATTTCAAGCAACTTCCTCAGGAGTCGTTATATGAGGCATAGGAGAGATTTAAGGATCTGCAGTATCAGTACCCCCACCATGGAGTCCCGGAGTGGGAAATTTTTCAGAGCTTCTATAATGGGCTACAGCCATGTACCAAGATGATTAACGACGCCTCTGCTCAAGGCGCTCTTTTAGACAAGCTACCTGAGGAGGCTATATCTTTGTTGGAACAAATGGCCTTCAACAACCAACAAATGGAGCGATGAACGCTCAAGCATCAAGGGTCCCGAGGTGAATATTGCCACGCACTTAGATGGATAAATCGAGACTCTCTGCAAGCAGATAACAAGGATAGAACAGAGGTTGGATGATATTCCCCTCACTCCTAGAGTTCCGGTATATGCTACTCATGAAGACTACGCCGAGCAAGGGTACGCCCCAATAGAAGTGTCCTGTGAAGGAACAGACGTACCAGCGGAGCAAGTCCATTATAAGGGAGGAGAGGGGAGAAATCATTGGCAAAATCTGGCGGCGAGAAATCATCCCGGTTTTTCTTATAGCAACCCCAATGGAGCATTGAAACCTCCACAGTAACAAAGGCCACCACAACCACCTCCTCAACAACAAGGGCCACCTCCTCAGCAACAACGGTATGGGTTTAGGCCATCTGTGCCTTACAGACCGCCGGGGTACAACAATAGACCACCACCACCACAATATCAACTGGCGGCCTCAAGATCTAACCTGGAAGCGACCTTGGACGCATTTATTAGTGGGCAAATGAAGAACAATGCTGAAATTGCAGCCCACTTTAGATCCCTTAACACCTCCATTGATGAGTTAAAAGCTCAAATGGCTCAATTAATGAAGACTCAAGGAAGATGGCCCTCTCAGCCTGAGCCAAATCCTAGAGGGCAAGTCAACGCAGTGGTTACCATCACCACGAGGGGAGGAAAGGTCACTGACGATGTCATGGTGCCGGTTTCCAAAAAAGGTGAGCCAAAGATCATCCATTCCTTCTCAAGAGGAAGACACTGCTATTTCAGCCCATATTGTGGCCAATGCCGAGGAGAGGACTACAAAGGATCCACATGCCATTGGAGAGAGGGAGGCTTTACCTTCTATACTTCCTATTCCCACCACTACGACACCGGTAGATGCTACCATTACTTCAAATCAATCTATTCCAAAGGACGCCGCTAGAGACAAAGCAAGCTGACCTCCACCTCCTTATCCTCAAAGGTTAGCCATGGCGAAATTAGAGAAGAAATATGCCAAGTTCTTCGAGCTTCTCAAGGGAATCCAATTGAATATCCCCTGCATGGACGCAATCACGAAAATTCCCACCTATGCTAAGTTCTTAAAGGATCTAATAACGAGGAAGCGTAAACAAAAAGAGATGAAGCTTTTGGATAATTGCACATCCGTCATCAAAAATCATCAACCTAGGAAGTTGCCAGATCCCGGGAGTTTCACGGTGCCGTGCTCCGTTGGCGGCACCCCAATTAGTAGAGCCTTAATCGACTTGGGAGCGAGCATTAGATTGATGCCGCTCATTATCTTTAAATGGCTAAATACGGGAACGGAACTTGAACCTATCGACATGAGTATCCAATTGGCAAACCAATCGATTACCTATCCGGTGGGCATAGCACGCGACATCATTTTGCAAATACCGCCCGTGCTTTGCGTGCCGGTAGACTTTGTGATCATGGATATGCCGGAGAAGGGTAGTTCACAAATTATATTGGGGCATCCATTCATGGCGACAGCCGGAGTATTGATCGACTTTCGTGAGGGGATGCTATCTTTGAATGTGGGCAACATTGAGGTCGAATTCCGCCTACAAAAGTCGATGAGGGACCACGCTCCACAAGAAGATGAGAGCTATCTTGAGCTCTTAGATGACGAGGCTACTAATGAATACGCCATGGAGGAGATTTCCAAAGACCCCGTAAGGACGAGCTTAGATGATGACGGTGACGCTGTATACAACAAGGCGATGGCCGCCTACTTGCAAGTACTAGATGAGGATCCTCCCAGAGTACCATTGCACCATCAAGAACCGGAGGCTACGATCTTTTCGGCCAAAGAAAGCCAACAAGGAGAAGCGCGCCAACTTCTGCCACATGGCCTCATTGGGAAGCATGACAGGCATATCTCACATGTGCCCAACATCCATGATCATCATTGAAAATCTTGAGGGAGTCGAGCTTACGACATAAAACAAGCGCTTATCGGGAGGCAACCCGAGTTTTCTTTCTTTAGCTTTTATTTTTATTTTTTGTTCTCCCCTTTTCTATTGAAAAACCAAAATAAAAACATTTTTAATTCCTTAAAAACACAAAACATAAAAATTCTGTTATGTTCTTCCTTCTACGGGTTGAACAATGGAGAGAGAGCGCCAAACGATGAAAAGAAAGAGAAGGAACCAAGAGGAGAGAACCATAAAGAAATACTAGCTTGGGGGACAATAGCAGGTCACTCGATCGAGTAGGTACCCTACTCGGTCGAGCTAGAATCAGCCCGAGGAAGCAACTAAAAGAGCTCCTTGGAAGTTAACGCGACTCGACCGAGTAGCTACCCTACTCGGTCGAGCTACAAAAGGAGCTCAAGGAGGCCAAAAACAGCACTCTGTTTCTAATTCGACACGACCGAGTATCTACCCTACTCGGTCGAGCTACAAAAGGAGTCCAAAAGTGCTAAAACATCACTCTGAAAACTTAATGGACCCGACCGAGTAGCTACCCTACTCGGTCGAGCTACAAAGGGAGTAAAAAGAGCTGAAATCAACACTCTGTTTTAATTAAGCTCGACCGAGCTGAGTTAGTAGCTCGGTCGAGTACTAGGGCGCAAATCTGGGATTTAAAATTTCGAAACTTTCATAACTGTTGAGCTCGATCGAGCAGCTGTCGTTGCTTGACCGAGTAGCGACTAACGGGTAGGGCCCGCTCTCCACTTAAACTGCTCGAGCCCTAACCCTAATACTAATCCAATTCGAAATCCCCCCAAGAGCCCGAGTTGCCTTAGCCCTAACCCTCCTCAGCTCGATCCGACGCCTCGCTTCCTCCGCCGCTTGCTCTGCCCGAGCACCGCCGTCTGCTGCACTCGATCCGACCACCACACACCTCCTCTCCATCTCTCTCTCTCTCTCTCTCTCTCTCTCTCTCTCTCTCTCTCTCTCTCTCTCTCTCTCTCTCTCGATCTCCCTATTTCCCCCTAACGCCCAATCCGCCTGCCTTCGCACCCTCCGATCGAAGGCGCCGGAGCGTCGCCGCTCACCGACCGAGCGCCGCCGCTCACTGACCGAGTGCCACCACCCCTGCTACTCGTTCCGACCACAAACCTCCCCATATCTCTCTCTCTCTCTCTCTCAAAATCTCTCTCTCTCTCTCTCTCTCTCTCTCTCTCTCTCTCTCTCTCTCTCTCTCAATTTCCACAAACACCACCCCCATTCCGATCGTCGCCTCCGCCTCCGCCACTAGCGTTACCCGAACGCCGCCACCGCCTGCTCGATCCGCCCCCTTCGTCCACCTATCTCCGCCCCCTTTCACCCCCTATTTCTCCCCATCTCTTTCTCTCTCTCTCCATAAACCCCAATTTCGAACCCCATTTCTAATTCTTTCTATTAAACCCCATACCGATTCATTTTCTTAATTACCAACTGATCCTATTTCATTGTCAATTGCAGGTACTATTGGAGATATTCGTAGATATGATCTGCTTGGGATAGCTTGGGGGATCGTTTTGGTTGAGGCTACGCACGTGCACACGACACTTGCTTTCGCAGGGATGCTCGATTTCGGTATACTCGCTCCACTCCCTATCTTTTATTACCGTATATTGTGCTCAAGTCGTTAGGCCACATTTGCATGATGCCTCCTATGTTGCGTCCTAGGAAGCCTCCGGCCAAGAAGAGGAAGGCCACTACCACTGTCCCATCCTCTTCTCGGCCGTCACGCCGCCGCTGCCACTCACCCACACTTGACGACCACTGGGCAGACTCCACGTCCTCCTCCTTACCCTCACGATCACCATCCCCCATGCCTCTAGCGATAGAGGACCCACTCACTACCCTTATCCCGACACCCACCACTCCCAATCCTGCTCCACCACCTGCACAGCCCGCACCATTCACCCTGAGGACGTATGATATCGTCTTCAGGGACGAAGCTCACCGCGAGCGTTTCCTCGCCATCTCTCACTACACCATCGTCCCGACCCGCATCGTCCATGTCCCCACCCTCATCAGGCTGGGCATCCTGCAGGGTGTCCATAGGCTTTACCAGATCATCGGTTTTGACCAACTCCTTGCCACGCATTCATTCGGGGTGAATATTGCATATTTAACACCCCATTTAGCCCTATTTTGTGCTTATATGATGCTTAATTGATCTCTAATACGTTCGTATTTTGTATATCGTCATTTATTAGAGAAATCACTTGATTTAAGCACAAAACAGCAATAACTGAGTATTTCTGCCTTTTTATATTTTTCATGGCTAGATCTCGATCTCACGATTCCAACAACTATTTATTTGTATTTTTCTGTTATCTGTGCTAATTACTATAAATTTTTGAATGCAGAATTCCATTTAAATGGAGAAATACGGAAGAAATACGGCAAAAATACGCGTACAAACTAATCTGGCGGGCCACGTGGCGGCATCACAGCCGCACACCACCGATCCGACGGCAACCGCCGATCCAACGACGCGGCGTAATGTGCAACGTTCGATTTCGATCAAACTGACGAGAACGAAGCGGATCTGATCGAAGAGCAGGCGACTTTATGATCGTTTGATCGCGATCAAACGGCGGAGAGCAACCCAGGCAATCGAAAGCAAAAGGCGGGCGACGTGGAGATTTTCGACCCGTTGGATTACGATCCAATGGTCCGTAAGCGATCAAATTTCAGCAAAGAGCGGGCGAATTAAGGGGCGACGTGGCCGCTTCCAGACCACACGATGCTAATCCAATGGCCTGCAGCATGCGATTCCAAGCGGCGATGCGGCTTGATCTCGACCATCCGATCCCGATCCAACGGCCACTACCTTCCCCGTAAATTGAAAGAGAAGCAGCGGTTCCTCATGGCGACATGGCGACGTGAGATCCGTTCGATCTCTCGATCGGATGGTGGTGAATCAATCCGAGCTGAGTTTGGTTTCGAAACGAAGTGGGTGAAATTGTCTACCGTTTTCCACGCGTCATCTCGTGGTCGAATCCCGCACGGATGTGCGGTTGTGGTTTAAGCCGCTCGCGGGTTTGGGTTTAAGCGTGATTTGGATGCGGGTTTCAACCCGATAAGTACTTAAACCCGCAATACTCTCTATATAAGCATATTTTGGTCTAGGGTTGCGTATTCTGGCGTATTGGGGGCTCTATGTAACGGTCGGTTTCCGATCGTACTTTCTTTGTGCACGTGCTCTTGATCGTGCACGTGTTTATTTTAGACTTTATTTGTTTCTGAACATTTTTGTGTGATATGTCGTTGTGATCGTCTCTGAGAGTATTAGATTGTGGAGATATTTTGGAACGACATTTCTCGAGTCTTTCTTCCACGATTCTATCTTATTTGATGTGACGTCACGACTTTCTGTTTTGACGTGTGAGGTTTCTATTTTTAGTTTCGTCCCTCGAAGTCGATATTTAGATCCGTCTTCTTCGTTCTCTTTCTCTCGTCGTCCCGATCACCCCAATATTTATTTTACAGTTTTTGGACTTAATTTGACCTATTTTCCATTTTTGAGTAAGTTTTAAATAATTTTAGAACCTACTTTTATAAGTATTTTAATTATAATAAAATTCCTATTTAAATATTACTCTTTAAATAATTTTTGACCAAAATCCTAACTATTTTGGCCGCACATATGTTTGCGTGAGGGATAGAAGAGAGAAATTGATTTAACTTAACTATTTTAATTATTTTAATTATTTTTCCTAAACCCTAGACCTAACCCTAGCTCTTTTCTATTTATATTAGCCCTAGGCTAGGTCTTTTCCGCACAACACAAAACCCTAGCCGCCGTTTCCTCTTCCAAAACTCACGCATCCATCAGCAGCTCACGCAGCCGCAGCAGCCCCCGCATCCGCTCGGCCAGACCGACGAGATCCATCGGTCTGACCGAGAGATCGCCCCGCACCCCGTACTCCGCTCTGCAACGTTGCAAGTTGCAACGTTGCAACGCTTCAGCCGCTCTCCGCTACGACCGATAGCCGCCCCTGCAAATTCTTTGTCGCGACAGATAGCCGCTCCCGCACCCGCAGCCCGCTCCACTTCGTTGCAAGCTGCAACGGTGCAACTCGCCCCGCTCCACATCCGACCGAGAGCTTCCATCGGTCTGACCGAAGCGCTCGCCTGCTCCGCACCCCGCTCCCCTCGTTGCAACCACTCAGCGTTGCAACCCCGCACCCGCAAGCGCTCGACCGACGAGATCCCCCGCATCCGACCGCTGCGACCGACGCTGCAGACCCCGCATCGCGATCCGCTACATCCGACCGACCCAACCGACGCATTCTCTCGGTCTGACCAAGAGATCCCTCTGCAACGGCTCAGTCTGACTGACGGCCGATCGTCGCAACGTCGTTTCTCCCGCACCAACTCCTTTTGTGGGCCCCCCAAGTTCTCCAGAAGTGTTGTGGGTCCCCATTTGACCCCTAGCACTCCTGTGGGCCCCACTTGGGTGTTCTACTTCGTGGATTTTCCGCCTACGACGTTACGACACGTCGTAGGCCTTCGTCGCAAGTTTCAGCTTTTGGGAAAACGTGCGTGGACCAGATTTGACACCAAGGAGTTTCTCCGTTCAGGCACGACTACCGCTCTACTCCAAACCCCGGTAAAGGTTGGTCCCCGAACTCGTAGAAACCCCCATAATAGCTGATTGAACCCTAAACTAAAAATCGACAATTTGAACTAAAATTTCTTCCAGCACCAGTAAAATGTTGTACAAATATAGAAAATCGACGAACGGACTTTTTGACTGTGCACATAGGATGATTCGTCGACTAGGCTGAAACATCAAAATGTGACTTTTGACGAATAGGATAGTCCCGATAACCTAGAAACAAACCCTAATATGATTTGATGAAATCGAGGCCTGACACCATCGACGTGACACTATTTCAGACGGACTTTCGCTGACGAGACGCTTGGACGATACGTTCCGGGGAGACGACACACTCGCCACCGTAGGCAAGTGTATCCACTTGCACTTTTGGCCGTGCTTAGGCCTTAGCTTGTTAGAACTGTTAACTATGAACAAAGAGAACCGGACGTGAAATGATAGCGTCCGGAACGTCCCTTAACGGCTCAGACTTGACGACGAAGTCTGAGCCCAACAACAACAAATTTTGACATCGTAGGACTATCTTGTGTGTGCGTGCGTGTGGACACCCTAGAATAACCTTTCATGTATTGTCACGTCCCGTCCAGTCTTGCACAGCCCAGAGGGCAATAGGGCACTCTCCGAGTGATCCCTTGTCTTGTTACACAGCCCAGAGGGCAATAGGGCACTCTCTGAGTGATCCCTTGTCTTGTTACACATCCCATAGGGCAATAGGACACTCGCCAAGCTAGAGCGAGTGATCCCTTGTCTTGTCACATCTTGAATACTTGGGTTTGGGGTAGGGTTGAGCGTGCGCACGGTAAGAGGGTCTGATCCCCCTCGAACCGTAAGGCGTGAACCCTTTCGTGTCACACTTGTCTTGTCTTGTCCCGCCATGTCCCGATTGTCTTGACACCTATAGGCTAGTCCCGTAGTTGGTAGCACATGCTACGACTACTACTTGTCACGTTTTACTTTCCTGCTGCGTTACTTTCTTTTGTTCCCCTGTTATAACCTCAGCATGCTAATCAACCAGTAAACCGTTGTTAAATAGTTGATACACTTGCAGTTTGGTCTGACCCTTTTTGTAGACCTTACCTGACGTACAGTTCCTTCTTTTGGTGTTGTACGTCAGGTGTTGAGCCAGAGTACGTCGACGAGGCGGACTTGTCAGCAGACGTGGAGCCGGAGGGTGCTGACCCAGAGTACGATCCAGAGGAGGACCAGAGTTAGAGGCCCTCTCGTTGTTGTTCCAGAGTTTCTGTTCCAGTTTAGTTTAGGTGTGTAGCACCTTTTGTTTTCTTGACTAGGTTGGGTGCTTGCACCAGTAGATTTCTTTCTGCAGTTGTAGCCCTTCGGGCGTTTAGACTCTCAGTACTTTGGATGATTATCTTTGGAATAAAATGATATGATTTTCCTTTTAGTACTTTTATTGTTCCGTACTAACTTGCAGGGACTTGTTCCTTTGTTTTGGAATATCACAGACGCTTATTGGGTCTGAGCTCTCAGCTCCAGCCTAAGCGGGCCTTAGTCACGCTTCGCCTCCGTACTTTTGGGAAGCGAGGCGTGACAGGTTTTAGTGGTGGCCCATGCAGGTCCCACCCTTTCTGCAAATTCGGAACAATCGAAGTATTAAACTTCATTTTATTATCATCCGGTAATTGTACGAGTCTAATCTATGTTTTTCTGACAATAGGAAGGCAGGACGACGTACTACCCGATCGGGGAGCTCAGTAGATGGAATTCAGGAAGACCAGGGCAGAGAGTTCCGTCAGTTTCTGGGCGTGATGAGAGACATGCTGGAGGTGCAGCATCAGTTGGTTCAGCAGTCCCAGCGTGCTGCCCAGGCTCCCCCAGTTGCACCACCTCCTCCTCCTCCTGCCCCACGAGCTGCTCCAGGAGTGAAGCAGTTCAACGAGCTTCAGCCGAGGACATTTTCAGGGAAGGAAGGACCACTAGCTGCTGATGAGTGGATCCAGAGCACTGAGGAGAAGTTGGTAGCAGCGAAGATCCCTGATGACACTTGCGTCGAGATAGCGAAGATGCAACTGATGGAGAATGCGAGGAACTGGTGGCGCATCGAGGAGAGGCGTCTCGAGAAACCAGTGGATTGGAAGACCTTCAGATCTATGTTCAAGGATAAGTATTTCACCAAGTCTGCTAGGAGGGAGCTGTTGAGCAGGTTTATAGATCTGAAGCAGGGGGATATGACTGTCGAGGAGTATGAAGCTGAGTTCGAGATGCTGAGTCTTTTTGCCCCGCATATGGTAAGGAAGGAGGAGAAATAAGCTGATCGCTTTCGTCAGGGACTGCGTCCGAAGATTCAGGCTTCTATGTCTCCGGCGAATATCACGACTATGAGAGCTGTGCTAGATGCTGTGAAGAATCATGAGATTATATCGCGTCTACCTGACCCTTCAACTGATAGAGGGAAGCGTCCTATGGAGTAGTACCGGCCACCTGCTAGGCCGGCGATGAGGCCAGTTCAGACGGTACCATTCAAGAGGCCAGGAGCACCAGTTCAGATTCAGGGCAAGGGCCCGTGCCACTTCTACGGAAAGCAAGGACACGTTCAGGTCAACTGTAGGAAGAAGTTGGGACTGTGCCTAGTTTGTGGAGATGCCTCGTATGCTGCGAATGATTGTCCGAGAGCCCGTAATGCTATTGTTGGAGCGCCAGCCCCGCTGCAGATGCGAGCGCCTGCCCCAGTCCAGAGAGGACCTGCTGTACGTGGACCACCCTTGGTGCCACAGAAGCAATGCCACAGAAGCAGATGTTTCAGCGAGCAGCGCAACCCCAGAGGCCGGCGTATACCATTACAGCTATTGAGACTGAGGAGCTGGATGAAGTTATTGCAGGTAACTCTTTAATCCTAGTCTTTCTTTTCATAGTTTAGATCTTATCGTTAGTGTTGCTTGCTTGGCTTGTTTGTTAGAGTAGCTTGGTTTGACCGTAGTTCTTTTATATCTTAGGCACCATTTGATCGGTCCATATTTTACACCTTTTTCTGCATATTTGCATGCCATTTCGGTTGCTCATATTGTGATTTTCACGATTATTCGATGACATTGTGTTACTTTTCACTATTTCTTGTTTTTGTCGGATTTCAGGAAATATGAGCAATTGGGAGCAAAATTGAGCTTAAAGTACTTGCACGCGTAACGGATAATCGCTCATGGACTTATTGAGGACCTATCAGCGATAGAAGACGAGTGGAAGAAGAAAGAACGTCGTAGGAGCGACGAGAAGCGAAATGATAAAGATTGGGCATTTTCAGTATGCCACTCGGCCGAGTGAAGGAGTCACTCGGCCGATCAAATAAGCCCGTTCAGCTGGCCAGATCAGACACGCAATTACTTGAAGATTAGTGTGCACTCGGCCGAGTGACGACATCCCACTCGGTCGAGTTGGGAGACACCACTCGCCTGAGTGGCACACGAACGACGGCATCCAAAAGACCAGACTTACTATAATCCGTCAGTTGACTACGAGCTCCGACTCGGCCGAGTACCAAAAGCCCCTCAGCCGAGTGACATTTGCCGCTCGGCCGAGTGACGCCGAGGACACGCAGCGCCCAGATTTTCAGACAGTCGTTCACTCTTTTGAAATTTGCTATCATTCCAGCAATCAAAGTATTTTTCTCATATTTTTATGGATAGTAGACTTCATGACGGTTCCAACGCCGCCAAGAACGCACCAATCGGAAGTCAGATGAAATCTGGAGAATTTCTGCAAGTTGACGCTGCAGCGCTGGAATTTCCACTCGGCCGAGTCACATGTTCCACTCGGCCGAGTCGGCGGCGGGCCCAGATTTTAAGTTGCGGCAGGGGCTGTTTTTGGGCACGATTTTGAGGGGTTTTCTAGGGTTATTTGCTAGGGTTTTGGGAGACTATATAAGGGGTTTGTAGCCACCATTAGAGGTGGTCCCATATGTTTTCTTAGGGATTATTTTAGAGGTTAGGCCATGCCCTAAGCCCCCTCTTGGATCAAAAAGCTTGTATTTGGATTGAAGATCTTCATCAAAGCTAAGTATTTTGTTCTTGCTATTTGAATCTTTGTTTTTCTATCTTTTTGTATGCAAGCAATGATTTTTATTGATTCTCATATCGTTATTGCTATGCTTGAGTAAATTTGTTGTTCTAGGGCATGGGGATGAACCCTATGGATCTAATTTCAGATTTGTGATGAATGGTTTCATATGTTGCTAGAATTGCTAAAGGGGTTAGGTTGTGATTGATTTATTACGGATAGCTAGGAATTTCCATCGATTGGGGTTTGCAAGAGATTGGATTCTAATTGATGGGAAGGCCTAGATATTCGATTTAGGTTTATAATTGAAATCCACTAGATTTGGTTTGCAAGAGATTGGACCAAAGCTAGCATTTTTATTATAAATCTATACCCATATTCGTTTGCAAAAGATTGGACGAATACGAACTATCACAACCTAGATCGTGACTCGAGTTTGCACGAGAGTGGGCTCAAGGAGCGATTGAATGATGATGTCGATCCTCATGCTAGTGTCTTAGGTTAGGGTTTGCAAGAGATTGGGCCCTAACCTAGGTTGCTATAGACCGGCAATAGCGCGAGAGCGTGAGCTTGGTTCTCTATTCAGTTACGACTAGTTCACCTCAATTCAAGTCTAGTAATATTGAGATTCACTGTTTACAAGGATGAATGACGATCCATAGTGGGGATTCCCTAGCTCTAGACTCTTTTATTATATTATATTTGAATCGATACTTGACCAACATCTTTATCACCAACACCGACATCCATCACCATTATCATTACATCATACCATAACCATCTCCACCAATAAAACGTTCGTAGTCGAGCCAACCTAGGATAGATTGGAGCCAACACCACCTCCTCGTGTTCGATACCCGCTCGCCGCTACACCGTGCACTTGCGGTAAAACTACAATCATTCAAGTGTCCTCTCACCCAGCCCTTGCCTTGTTCGACTCCGGTGCATCCATGTGCATCATATCCCGGAGGTTTGTAACAAGACACTCCATTCCCACCCATACACTCCCTAAGTGTTGGGACATCACCACAGGGAACGGAGTGGTGACAGTGAACTTGGGATGTCGATCGATTTCTTTGGTGGTCAGTGGACATGAGCTCTTTGCAGATTTCATTGTCCACGATCTGCCACACTTCGATGTCGTTCTTGGCATCGATTGATTGGGGGATTTCCATGCCGCGATCGACTGTCACAACAAGAGGGTGGTATTCCGGATTCCAGGCCATCCGGAGTTTGAGTTCCGTAGCAGAGATGAGTCGCTTGGGCCCATCAGATATCGGGCCAAGCCGGAGGTACCGATTGTTGCAGCTATGCAGATGGAGATGGAGATCGAGCGACCAGCTGTCGTCAGAGACTTCGACGACGTCTTCCCAGAGGATATCTCAGGTTTGCCACCCAACAGAGCTTTAGAGTTTGGTATTGATCTTATGCCAGGAGCGCAACCAATATCGAAGGCGGTGTACCGTATGGCTCCCGCTGAGCTCGAGGAGCTGCAGAAGCAGTTAGATGAGTTGCTGCAGAAGGGTTTCATCCACCCGAGTGTGTCACCATGGGGTGCACCAGTTTTGCTCGTGAAGAAGAAGGATGGGTCCCGCAGGATGTGCGTGGACTATCGAGGGCTAAATGCTGTCACGGTGAAGAATAAGTATCCGCTTCCGCGCATCGACGATATCTTCGACCAGCTTGGAGGCTCGAGAGTTTTCTCGAAGTTAGACTTGAGGAGTGGATGTTGGATATGGATGACATGAATACACCCATGAGGGGATGTATGAGGGTATACGGACCTCAGATGTCGCGTGCACGAAAGCGTACACGAAGGGAACCTTTTCTCGTGTGAAAAGGACCACTCGATAAGTGGAAAAAGCCACTCGATAAGTGGAAAAGGTCACTTTATAAATGCATAAAGGCACTTGATAAGTGAATGAAGAAGAGGATAAATGAATGTGCTTATATAGGCTAATAAGCT
The DNA here is from genome assembly GCA_030789695.1 of Scilla litardierei. NCBI lineage: Eukaryota > Viridiplantae > Streptophyta > Magnoliopsida > Asparagales > Asparagaceae > Scilla > Scilla litardierei. The sequence goes on from CM061134.1 coordinate 51,756,415, forward strand.
TATAATTGGTTATTTCCTACAATAACCACCCCTAAAGCCTATAAATAGGACCCAAGGGTAAGGCATTCACGCCACACTTTCCATGCCATAAGTTTGCAAAAGGCATCTTATGTTCTTCTTCTCCCTTCCATTAAAATCCTCTTCTAGTTAGAGATTTAGGCGGTGAAACTCTGCTTCGATCCTCCGTGACGAAGTATCGACCGTTGTGGCGAATCCGAGGGCGAAGTTCCGAGATTACGGTGACGCATACACAAGCGTAAGTCTCGACTTTATTATTCGATCCTAATGTCCTTGTTTTGTCAGGATCCATCATTGGTATCAGAGCCATATGGGTTCGCCCCGGTCAAACTGCCGCCCCATCGAACCGATGAACGAGGCGTTGTCTTTTTCACGAATGGGTATCCTACCATTATGGATATGGTAGGAACGCTTCGTGAAGGAGAGAACGCAGCGGTTGTTCTTTTCACGTTAGGGTCTTCTGTCATTACGGATATAGCAGGAACTCTCCGTGACGGGAAGAACCGACCGTTCATATCGTCAAGCTCGCACTCTTCATGGATGCTGAGTCTCCATTCATAGGGAATGTGAACTCTCTTCATGTGGAGCGTGTAGTTTACGAACTTTAAAGTATGTTATTTTTTAATTTTTGGCACACGGCCATTAGAGAATAACTACTTTCTCGACGAACGGGTGCTTCATCGACGAACGGGTGTTTCATCGAGGAAGAAGATGGTAGTTATTCCCATCGGGGAAGATGACTTTTGGTGCTTGATCACCATGGCCAAATGGGCTATGAAGGCAATGCACCCCCCTCCCCATGCGGAGGGGGTTGGCTACGGCCAATAACCACCACGGCCACCCCTCCGGCGGGGTGTGCGGCAACCCCATACAATGGGGTGGCCGGCCATGGCCATATGGGCCATGGCCGGCCATGGCCAAAGGGCCATGGCCGGGACCATGGCCGGCCCCGACCGGCCCCGGCCAGGGCCAGGGGGCCCTGGCCGTGGCCGAGGCCTGGCCTGGCCGAGGCCTGGCCAGGGCCAGGGGGCCCTGGCCGGCCTCGGCCAAGGCCAGGGGCCGGCCTGGCCGGCCCTGGCAGTGGCCAGGGCCAATGCCCTGGCCTCAGGCCAGGGCCTGGCCGGCCCTGGCAGTGGCCAGGGCAGAGGCCCTGGCCGAGGGGCCATGACCCCTGGCCGGCCAGGGCAGAGGCCCTGGCCGGCCCCTGGCCGGCCCCTGGCCGGCCTCGGCCAGGGCAGATGCCCTGGCCGAGGGGCCAGGACCCCTGGCTGGCCAGGGCAGAGGCCCTGGCCCGGCCCTTGGCCAGCCCCGGCCAGGGCAAAGGCCCTGGCCAAGGGGGTGCAATATTGGTCGGTATTGGTCGACCAATCCGGGATTTTTGGTCGACCAATTCAGCCAGAGGCCTTACCAGTGGTTTCGGCTCCGGCAACCTACAAGACTAGCCCATACGGGGCCGACGGCAGTCATCTGCGGCAAAATTCTCCAATAAGGGGGAAGCGCCTGGATCCATACGGGAGCCGACGACGATAGCTTGCAGATAAATCCCCAAAGGGGGGATCCGACCTTGGCACGGCTACGACTCATCTCGGCAAATGGCCAGGAAGTGCCGAATATTTCACTAGTATCATAAGGGTACTAAGTTGAAATATACATTTTTTTTGAAAAATACGTTTTCATACGTTTTGAAAAATACGTTTTCAAAAACGCTTTTCTGCTGCGAAGTACTATAAGAGTACTTTTATTTGATAAAGTGATGGGGAAATACTGAAAGTTACTCTAGATGGTGATTGGAAACGTAGTGACCTTTCCGATTCTAGGATAACATCTTCAGTATTTTTCGAAAGTAACTTATCAAATTATAAATATCATTCCAAGTGGGAGTTGAAATTAGAACTATCCAAATGGGATATTCTATTATCATTTCAATCATTTCAATCCAAATGGGAATTATATTTTAAGAATTTTCAATGCAATGTTTTTGATCAAACCTTCGGTTTTGTGTCTTTTGCAGCATTTTAAAAGTAAAATGTCTTCCGCTTCAAAGAATATCGTCGCTGAGTTAAACAGAGGTGAAAAACTCAACGGTGATAATTACAAACTATGGTCCATCAAGATACAATACGTTCTAGAGGAGCAAGAAGTGCTCGAAACTCTAAAGAACGTAATGATTGAACCCGAGTTGGGCACTACGGCCCAATACAGACGAGACAAGGAAGCTTTTGATGCTTGGTCTCGGAAGAATAAGATAGTGTGCATTACGTTATTAAGCAATATGGCTGATGACATAATGCGCATCTTCCGAGAACATGACTTAGCCATGGACATATCGTCCAAGCTTGAGGAGAAGTTTGGTGGCACATCGGTGTCCAAACTTCGCGCCTTAACTATAAGATTTGATTCATACAAGAAACGTCCAGATCATTCCATGGGGAAACATCTGCGACATATGGCAAATCAAATCTCAGAGTTAAAGGATGCGGGTCATGTGCTCACAGATGAGCAACAAATCCAAGCAGTCATGCGTTCCCTACCAAATGGGTGGGACCAAATGAAGATGCATCTCACTCACAATGAGAGCATCAAGACCTTCAGCGATGTTTCCAAGCACCTCGAATTAGAGGAAGCGCGGCTTGCGGCTGCCAAGCCAAGTGCAGAAGTGCACATGGTTGCTAGTTCCTCACACGGAGGAAAGAAAAGAAAAGATCGTTCGAAGTTTACTAACGAACGTAATAAGCAACCTGAGTCTACCAAGAAACCCAAACATAAGGGTGGGCACAAGAAATGGCACAAGAAGAAAGACTTGAAGAAGATCAAGTGCTTCAAGTGCAACAAGCTCGGTCACTATGCTCGTTCGTGTACGAGTGGAAGCGACGAGGTAACTTGTAATTATGCTAGTTACATATGTGTTTCTAGTTCAATATTTCTTGTGGAATCTAATCCATTTTGGATAATTGATTCAGGTGCCACCGATCGCTTAGCAAGGGACAGACGGTCCTTCGTGGAGTATCACCGGATACCCCAAGGAACGAAGTGGATCTATGTAGGAAACAACACTCGTGTTGAAGTGAAAGGCGTTGGGAATTGCAAGCTAGTCTTGGACAACGGCTGCACTCTCCTACTTCATGATGTTCTCTTCGCTCCTGATATTCAAAGGAATATAATATCTGTGGTCGTGTTAATGGGTCTTGGTTATAGCTGGTTTTTTCATAATTGCAAAATGGACTTGAGTTGTAATAATTCCTTAATTGGTACTAGGTATGTATTTAAAGGATTTATTGTATTAAATACAATGTATGATTCCTCTGATTGTAATGAAAATTTCCTTATTGCAAATTCTTCGACTTATGAGTCTGATATAATTTGTTGGCACGCAAGGCTTGGTCATATTGGACCAACGCGTTTGGATAGACTTTCCAAACGTGGCTTTCTATCCAATGTTTCAAAGGTCGATATGTCGACTTGCAAACATTGCCTTGTGGGGAAATCTTGTCGCAAGCCGTTTGGAACCGACACAAGGGCCGAGGTTCCATTACAGCTCATCCATTCGGACATATGTGGTCCGATGAATGTCAAGACAAGGCACGGGAAATCCTATTTCATCACTTTTATTGATGATTTCACCCGATTCGGACATATCTATTTAATATCCCACAAAAGTGAAGCATTAACATGCTTTAAAAACTATATGAGTTTAGTGGAGAATCAATTAGATCGCAAGATTAAAGTCTTGCGAACCGATAGGGGCAGTGAATATCAATCAACAAGTTTTAAGGAACTTTTTGATGAAAAGGGCATAGTACATCAGGTAACTATGCCTTATAATCCTCAACAAAATGGTGTTGCTGAAAGGAGGAATAGGACTTTAATGGAAATGGTCCGTTCAATGATGGCGCAAGCTAACTTGCCAATTACTTTTTGGGGTGATGCATTATTAACGGCCACTTTCATTTTGAACCGTGTACCCTCGAAATCAGTTAGCTCCACTCCTTATGAGTTGTGGAACCAAAGGTCTCCTGACTTAAACATTTTAAAACCTTGGGGATGTGCATCCTACGCACATATTTCCTCCCATAAGTATGGCAAACTTGGGCCAAGGGGAAGGAAATGTATCTTTATACGATACGCTGAAAACTCCAAAGGTTATGTTTTCGTTAGTCAGGAAGACAATGGTGGTCTAATTGAATTTGAGTCGAGGGATGTCACTTTCTTGGAAAACGAGTTTCCAAGACAGGGCGAGATAAGTCAGGACTTATCTCTATTTGAGATTTATGATCAAGATGGATTACCTCATTCGAGTGGGAGAATTCTTGGTGAAGAAGAAAATACGTTTCAAACTTCACCAATGGATGATACGAATGATACTAATCATATTCCATACGGGAATAATGATCCAAGTGGGAGCATTTCTAACAACATTTCAAGTGGGAGTGATATTAGAATTGATCTAAATTCAAGTCAACAAGGACTTGAAGAATCTCAAATACGACGTAGTGGTCGTACAAGGTTGGCTCCTCTAAGATTTGAGGATGAATTTCCGCAAAACTTTATGACTTTACTACAAGATAATGACGAGCCTGCTACTTTTAAACAGGCCGTATCATGCCCTGCAAAAGATAAATGGATGGAAGCGATGAAGGAGGAATTGGAATCCATGAAAGTTAACCAAGTCTGGGACTTAGTTGACTTACCCAGAGGACGTAGAGCAATTGGGAACAAATGGGTTCTCAAGATCAAGCATAAGGCTGATGGCTCTATAGACAGATATAAAGCTCGCCTTGTCGCGAAAGGTTTTATGCAACAGGAAGGGATAGACTACGAAGAGACCTTCTCGCCTGTTGTGCGTTTTACCTCGATTCGCCTGATTCTAGCAATGGTAGCTTGCTTAGACCTCGAATTACATCAGATGGATGTAAAGACTGCCTTTCTCAATAGAGAATTGGACGAGGAGATCTATATGGAACAACCAACAGGGTTTGTAAAAGAAGGAAACGAACATAAGGTTTGTAAACTTCGTAAGTCCATATATGGTCTTGAACAATCCTCGAGGCAATGGTATATACGATTTCAAAAAGTTGTCTTATCAAGTGGTTTTTCAATGCTTAATGAAGACAACTGCGTATATATCAAGAGGATTAAGAGCAAGTACGTTATTATGTCTCTATATGTAGATGACATTTTAATCGCCGGAAATGATAAGGGCTTTGTGATGGATATCAAGGCTTGGCTTTCATCAGTTTTTGAGATAAAAGACATGGGAGAAGCCGCATATATCCTTGGAGTTAAGATTTCAAGGAATCGTTCGAAGAAACTTCTTTCTCTTTCACAGGAGACTTATATAAAGAAGGTTCTAGAACGGTTTAATATGCAGGACTGCAAGTCCATTGATACTCCTATAAGCAAGTGCGACAATTTATGTCTGAAATCATGTCCAAAGAACCAAAAGGAAAAGGAAATTATGGAAAAAGTTCCATATTCCAGTGCAGTTGGTAGTCTTATGTACGCTATGATGTGTACAAGACCGGACATCTGTTTTGCCGTTGGAATGGTAAGTCGTTACCAATCCAACCCAGGGCAAGTACACTGGAAAGCGGTTAAGAGGATATTGCGGTATCTCAAAGGAACTGCGGACTATGCTTTATGCTATCAAGAGGATGCCTTGAGGCTCGAAGGCTACACTGATGCTGATTGGGCGGGTGATCTCGATGAGCGACGATCGACCTCAGGATATGTTTTTCTACTCGGATCTGGTGCAATATCCTGGAGTAGCAAGAAACAATCCTGCATCGCACTTTTAACTATGGAAGCCAAGTTTGTAGCATTTAGCATGGCTATCCAAGAGGCTGTTTGGCTTAAGAAGTTCTTAGACAGGCTAATTGATGCAAGTGACTCAGGTGCTGTACCTATACACAGCGACAGTCAAGCATCTATAGCTTATGTCAAAGATCCTAAATTCCATTGTAAGACCAAACACATAGATATCCGCTACAAATTTGCAAAAGACTATGATAAGACCAAGAAGGTAGACATAAGGTACATATCTACGCATGAGATGATAGCGGATCCGCTTACGAAGGCGATCCCCAGAGACGTGTTTTACAAACACTTATCTTCTCAAGGATTGAGTAAGAGCTGAGTTGTACCAATGTAAATTCCCATGTCTGTAAATGATCAAATTCAATAAAAGAATAAGTTCTTTTCAACATTGCATATGAAATTTTAAATGTTTGTGTACATTTTTTGAAATCTCAGCTAGACTTTCTAGTATGTCGGACAGATTGTGGTTGGCTCTCTCACATGAGCAATCGCCTTTATTTTATCAGACGGGTAAAATAAAGATGAGACCTGTTTAAAGTCAAAATAGTCAGACGGATGATTTAGAGTCATGACTTAAACAAAATGGTCGTATGAAAGATCTGCATCATATGGATGCTTACAAAAGATCTAAGAGGATTCTTAAATCCTATCTGTCTTATGCGGGATGTGGGTCAAGAAGATCATTTGAGTAGTAAAAGGGACTCAAAATCAGACATTGTGGTGTCTGATCATCATCCTTACAACATCATTAAGACATACGCTCCCTGGGAAAGGAGTGATGTTGTAATACGTATTCATACTACGTATGCATTTTGACCATTGGGTTAGAATAGTAATTGTGTTTACTATTATGTGAGACCCAAAGACCATATGGGTCTTAACTCGTTACCCTTATGGACTCTAAATTGGTTCCTTAAGATTTGACTGGGTAATTGCTATCTTAGCATGTTGCTTATGGACTATGGTTAATTCGGTCCGGCGGGGCATGTTAGAAAAGCGAGTCAAGTCAAGATCAAAAGGATCGCAAGAAGAGGAAGATTAATTTCATATTCACATTTGGACTTTAGAGATTCAAAGCTGGCCAGCCAATTGTAATCCAGATGGGATTCAATTGTTGAATATAAAGTATAAGAAATGTGAAGAAATAATCTAGGGTAAAGCATGCGTTGATCTACTCAACTTTGCACCTCGAGGGGTGTTGTGTATCTCTAACAAGTGCACAACAGCGGACTCTATGCGCATGACGGTCACACGGCCTATTTCTCGGTATGATAAACAGAAGAGTTGAAGGAAAGATGTTTCCTTACAATCCCCTCAAGTGTGAGTGGGAGATGTTGGATATGGACAACATGAATACACCCATGAGGGGATGTATGAGGGTATACGGACCTCAGATGTCGCGTGCACGAAAGCGTACACGAAGGGAACCTTTTCTCGTGTGAAAAGGACCACTCGATAAGTGGAAAAAGCCACTCGATAAGTGGAAAAAGTCACTTTATAAGTGCATAAAGGCACTTGATAAGTGAATGAAGAAGAGGATAAATGAATGTGCTTATATAGGCTAATAAGCTTATAATTGGTTATTTCCTACAATAACCACCCCTAAAGCCTATAAATAGGACCCAAGGGTAAGGCATTCACGCCACACTTTCCATGCCATAAGTTTGCAAAAGGCATCTTATGTTCTTCTTCTCCCTTCCATTAAAATCCTCTTCTAGTTAGAGATTTAGGCGGTGAAACTCTGCTTCGATCCTCCGTGACGAAGTATCGACCGTTGTGGCGAATCCGAGGGCGAAGTTCCGAGATTACGGTGCCGCGTACACAAGCGTAAGTCTCGACTTTATTATTTGATCCTAACGTCATTGTTTTGTCAGGATCCATCAGTGGATACCATCAGTTGAAGGTGAAGAATGATGATGTTCCGAAGACAGCTTTCTGGACGAAGTACGGACATTATGAGTTCGTAGTCATGCCGTTTGGCGTGACCAATGCGCCAGCTGTGTTCATGAATTTGACGAACTTAATTTTCTACGACTTCCTGGATAAGTTTGTCGTTTTATTTATTGACGACATTCTTATTTATTCGAAGTCTGAGGAGGAGCACAGCTGTCATCTGAGGACAGTGCTGGAGACGCTGAGGCGACATAAGCTATATGCCAAGTATAGTAAGTGCGAGTTCTGGCTGGACAGAGTCGCGTTTCTGGGACACGTGGTGTCCGGTGATGGCATATCTGTGGATCCGGAGAAGGTCAGAACAGTCAGAGATTGGCCGACTCCGCAGTCAGCGTCTGATATCAGGAGCTTTCTTGGCTTAGCAGGCTATTATCGACGGTTCATCAAGGATTTCTCGAAGATTGCAGAGCCGATGACGAGGCTGACAAGGAAGGATGTTGAGTTTCATTGGTCTGATGCTTGTGAGGAGGCTTTCAGTATCTTGAAGGCGAGGTTGACCATGGCACCGGTGTTGACAGTGCCGGATCGAAGCGGAGGCTTCGAAGTATATTGTGATGCATCAGGGAAGGACCTAGGATGCGTCTTGCATCAGCATGGCCACGTGGTCGCGTATGCTTCTCGTCAGTTGAGGACTCATGAGAAGAATTACCCGACGCACGATCTGGAGTTGGCAGCGGCGATATTTGCACTGAAGATCTGGAGGCACTTCTTGCTGAGTGAGAGCGTGAAGATCTTCACCGATCACAAGAGCTTGAAGTACATCTTTACGCAGAAGGAGCTCAACATGTGTCAGAGGCGATGGTTAGAGCTCATGGCTGACTACGAGATAGATTTGCAGTATCATCCGGGGAAGGTGAACGTAGTGCCGGATGCCTTGAGTAGACTTCCCACTGCTATGATGCATACTGCTGACTGGAGGATTCAGCAGGAGCTGAGAGAGATGGATTTGGAGGTCGTCCTACCTGGTGTGGTTCATTCATTCATGAATTTACAGATTCAGTCCACGATCGTGGATCGAATCAAGGCAGCACAGGTAGGAGATCCGAAGCTACAGAGAATCAGGAGGCAAGTTGAAGCTGGACTACGGATGGAGTTCATGATTCATGAGGATGGTTCGCTGCGGTACGACCGCAGACTCTGCGTACATTCAGGTGATGTTCGGGAGGAGCTTTTGAGCGAGGCTCATAGCTCTCCATATTCTATACATCCTGGTGGCACCAAGATGTATAAGGATCTCCGTCTGAATTACTGGTGGATTGGCATGAAGAGGAGTGTGGCACGGAGCATTGCCAAGTGTTTGATATGCCAACAGGTAAAGGCTGAGCACCATCGTGCTGCTGGGTTGCTGTAACCGCTTCCTATCTCGGAGTGGAAGTGGCAACATATTACGATGGATTTTGTGACTAGTTTACCTCAGACCCCGAGGCAGAATGATGCAGTCTGGGTGATCGTAGATCGATTGACTAAGTCTGCGCACTTTATCCCATTCCGAGTGGGCCAGTCTACGGAAGTTTTGGCGAGGAAATATCTAGAGGTAAAATTTCATTCTTTTACTTCTATTTTTAATTTTTCCTCTTGGAGTTGGTTGTGATGTAGACTGTGTGCGTACAGGAGATCATACGCTTACATGGAGTCCCCGTGAGCATCGTGTCTGACAGAGACTCGAGGTTCACATCTCAGTTCTGGAGAAGTCTGCAGGAGAATTTGGGTACGAGTCTGAGTTTTAGCACGGTGTACCACCCGCAGACTGATGGCCAGTCCGAGAGGACTATTCAGATCCTGGAGGATATGCTGCGAGCTTGTACACTCGATTTGAAGGGATCGTGGGAGGACCATCTCCACTTGGTGGAGTTTTCATATAACAACAGCTACCAGGCGAGCATTGGCATAGCGCCGTTTGCTGCCTTATATGGAAGGAAATGTCGATCGCCACTGAGCTGGGATGACATCGGAGATCGGGAGCTGTTGGGTCCAGAGATGATAGTGGAAGCTGTGGATGTCGTGAGAGATATCAGGGAGAAGCTCAGAGTTGCACTGGATCGCTTCAAGCATTGGGCAGATGCCAAGAGGAGACCCTTGGAGTTTCAGCCTGGAGATCACGTCTTCCTGAAGATTTCTCCGAACCGCGGAGTTATTCATTTCGGGAAGAAGGGAAAGCTGAGTCCAAGATACATTGGGCCATTCGATGTGCTAGAGCGTGTGGGAGCAGCGGCCTACCGCCTTGCTCTGCCACCGTCTTTAGAGGGAGTTCACGACGTATTCCACGTATCTCAGATACGTCGGTACGTCAGTGACCCGTCGCACACGGTTGATTTCTCAGAGATTACAGTTCGCCCGGACCTGACATATGATCAGCAGCCTATGCAGATTTTGGACCGTCGACAGAAGCAGTTGAGGAATAAAGTAGTCGACCTGGTGAGAGTGATGTGGCGTCATGGATCACCTGGAGAGTCCACCTGGGAGCGTGAAGATGATATGAGAGAGCGCTTCCCGCATCTTTTTCCCAGCACTGCTTGATGTTGATTCTGAGGACGGAATCATTTCTAAGTTGGGGAGGATGTAACGGTCGGTTTCCGATCGTACTTTCTTTGTGCACGTGCTCTTGATCGTGCACATGTTTATTTTAGACTTTATTTGTTTCGGAACATTTTTGTGTGATATTTCGGTGTGATCGTCTCTGAGAGTATTAGATTGTGGAGATATTTTGGAACGACATTTCTCGAGTCTTTCTTCCACGATTCTATCTTATTTGATGTGACGTCACGACTTTCTGTTTTGACGTGTGACGTTTCTATTTTTAGTTTAGTCCCTCGACGTCGATATTTAGATCCGTCTTCTTCGTTCTCTTTCTCTCGTCGCCCCGATCACCCCAATATTTATTTTACAATTTTTGGACTTAATTTGACCTATTTTCCATTTTTGAGTAAGTTTTAAATAATTTTAGAACCTACTTTTATAAGTATTTTAATTATAATAAAATTCCTATTTAAATATTACTCTTTAAATAATTTTTGACCAAAATCCTAACTATTTTGGCCGCACATATGTTTGCGTGAGGGAGAGAAGAGAGAAATTGATTTAACTTAACTATTTTAATTATTTTAATTATTTTTCCTAAACCCTAGACCTAACCCTAGCTCTTTTCTATTTATATTAGCCCTAGGCTAGGTCTTTTCCGCACAACACAAAACCCTAGCCGCCGTTTCCTCTTCCAAAACTCACGCATCCATCAGCAGCTCACGCAGCCGCAGCAGCCCCCGCATCCGCTCAGCCAGACCGACGAGATCCATCGGTCTGACCGAGAGATCGCCCCGCACCCCGCGCTCCGCTCCGCAACGTTGTAAGTTACAACGTTGCAACGCTTCAGCCGCTCTCCGCTACGACCGATAGCCACCCCCGCAAATTCCTTGTCGCGACCGATAGCCGCTCCCGCACCCGCAGCCCGCTCCGCTTCGTTGCAAGCTGCAACGTTGCAACTCGCCCCGTTCCACATCCGATCGAGAGCTTCCATCGGTCTGACCGAAGCGCTCGCCCGATCCGCACCCCGCTCCGCTCGTTGCAACCGCTCAGCGTTGCAACCCCGCACCCGCAAGCGCTCGACCGACAAGATCCCCCGCATCCGACCGCTGTGACCGACGCTGCAGAACTCGCATCGCGATCCGCTGCATCCGACGGACCCAACCGCTGCATTCTCTCGGTCTGACCGAGAGATCCCTCTACAGCGGCTCGGTCTGACCGACGGCCGATCGTCGCAACGTCGTTTCTCCCGCACCAAATCATGTTGTGGGCCCCCAAGTTCTCCAGAAGTGTTGTGGGTCCCCATATGACCCCTAGCACTCCTGTGGGCCCCACTTGGGTGTTCTACTTTATGGATTTTCCATCTACGACGTTACGACTGTTGGATATGGACGACATGAATACACCCATGAGGGGATGTATGAGGGTATACAGACCTCAGATGTCGCGTGCACGAAAGCGTGCATGAAGGGAACCTTTTCTCGTATGAAAAGGACCACTCGATAAGTGGAAAAAGCCACTTGATAAGTGGAAAAAGTCACTTTATAAGTGCATAAAGGTACTTGATAAGTGAATGAAGAAGAGGATAAATGAATATGCTAATATAGGCTAATAAGCTTATATTTAGTTATTTCCTACAATAACTACCCCTAAAGCCTATAAATAGGACCCAAGGGTAAGGCATTCATACTACACTTTCCATGCCATAAGTTTGCAAAAGGCATCTTATGTTCTTCTTCTCCCTTCCATTAAAATCCTCTTCTAAATAGAGATTTAGGCGGTGAAACTCTGCTTCGATCCTCCGTGACGAAGTACCGACCGTTGTGGCGAATCCGAGGGTGAAGTTCAGAGACTACGGTGCCGCATACGCAAGCGTAAGTCTATGTTATTCGATCCTAACATCGTTGTTTTGACATGATCCTACAACGACACGTCGTAGGCCTTCGTCGCAAGTTTTAGCTTTTGGGAAATCGTGCGTGGACCAGATTTGACACCAAGGAGTTTCTCCGTTCAGACACGACTATCGCTCTACTCCAAACCCTGGTAAAGGTTGGTCCCCAAATTCGTAGAAACCCCCACAATAGCTGATTGAACCCTAAACTAAAAGTCGACAATTTGAACTAAAATTTCTTCCAGCACCAGTAAAATGTTGTACAAATATAGAAAATCGACGAACGGACTTTTTGACTGTGCACATAGGATAGATTCGTCGACTAGGCTGAAACATCAAAATGTGACTTTTGACGAATAGGATAGTCCCGATAACCTAGAAAAGAACCCTAATAGGATTTGATGAAATCGAGGCCTGACACCGTCGACGTGACACTATTTCAGACGGACTTTCACTGATGAGACGCTTGGACGATACGTTCCGGGGAGACGACACACTCGCCACCGCAGGCAAGTGTATCCACTTGCACTTTTGGCCGTGCTTAGGCCTTAGCTTGTTAGAACTGTTAACTGTGAACAAAGAGAACTGGACGTGAAATGATAGCGTCCGGAACGTCCCTTGACGGCTCAGACTTGACGACGAAGTCTGAGCCCAACAACAACAACTTTTGACATCGTAGGACTATCTTGTGTGTGCGTGTGTGTGGACACTCTTGAATAACCTTTCCTGTCTTGTCACGTCCCGTCCCGTCTTGCATAGCCCAGAGGGAAATAGGGCACTCTCCGAGTGATCCCTTGTCTTGTTACACAGCCCAGAGGGCAATAGGACACTCTCCGAGTGATCCCTTGTCTTGTTACACAGCCCAGAGGGCAATAGGGCACTCTCTGAGTGATCCCTTATCTTGTTAGACAGCCCAGCGGGCAATATGACACTCGCCAAGCTAGAGCGAGTGATCCCTTGTCTTGTCACGTCTTGAATACTTGGGTTTGGGGTAGGGTTGAGCGTGCGCACGGTAAGAGGGTCTGATCCCCCTTGAACCGTAAGGCGTGAACCCTTTCGTGTCACACTTGTCTTGTCTTGTCCCGTCATGTCCCGATTGTCTTGACACCTGTAGGCTAGTCCCGTAGTTGGTAGCACACGCTACGACTACTACTTGTCATGTTTTACTTTCCTGCTGCGTTACTTTTTTTGTTCCCCTGTTATAACCTCAGCATGCTAATCAACCAGTAAACCGTTGTTAAATAGTTGATACACTTGCAGTTTGGTCTGACCCTTTTTGTAGACCTTATCTGAAGTACAGTTCCTTCTTTTGGTGATGTACGTCAGGTGTTGAGCTAGAGTACATCGACGAGGCGGACTTGTCAGCAGACGTGGAGCCGGAGGGTGCTGACCCAGAGTACGATCCAGAGGAGGACCAGAGTTAGAGGCCCTCTCGTTGCTATTCCAGAGTTTCTGTTCCAGTTTAGTTTGGGTGTGTAGCACCTTTTGTTTTCTTGACTAGGTTGGGTGCTTGCACCAGTAGATTTCTTTCTGCTGTTGTAGCCCTTCGGGCGTTTAGACTCTCAGTACTTTGGATGATTATCTTTGGAATAAAATGATATGCTTTTCCTTTTAGTACTTTTATTGTTCCGTACTACCTTACAGGGACCTGTTCCTTTGTTTTGGAATACCACAGACGCTTATTGGGTCTGAGCTCTCAGCTCCGGCCTAAGCGGGCCTTAGTCATGCTTCGCCTCCGTACTTTTGGGAAGCGGGGCGTGACACTCTAGGAGCCGTATTTCGCCATGAAATTTGGAGGCCATAGGGACAGAGGCTAGATCTATCATCTGAAGGAGATTTGGGGCTATTTGGAGAGAATTGGTGACATTTTTCCTATCTTTAGCCTTGTATTTTGCGTATTTGGCTTAGAATTGAAGTATTATTCACGTATTTTGATGATTTTATGATGTATTTCTCTATGAATACTGAATATATTCTCTCCATTCATGGTTAATCTTCATATGTGTTGGTGTTGATGTAGTTAGGGTGTCGTAATCATTGATTTTGATATCTTTTCGCCCTATTTGCATTGTATAATCACGTATTTCGTCGATTTCTACGTATATCTTGTTTGGATATGTTATATGGAGACGTGGACATGCTTGAATAGATAGGATCTTTGCGGAATTATTTGTGATGCGACCCGAGAGGGCATTTGTATTTATTTTCTTTATGAAATTGATGTTATACGTGATTAACTCTTTGGCACTATTTCATGCTCTTTATCGCCATATTTTCCAACGTCCTCGTGCCCTAACCGGACGAAACGTTGAGTTATAGAAAAGATATTAATAATCATTGATTTCACACACCTTAACGAAATCAATACCAACACATACTCGCCATATTAGTACCCCATATCGAATTCACCGTAGTTATCGTAGGATGTTCTTTTATTATCTTAAACTCTCGATACCATATCTTTAGGTGGTTGGTTATTACCGTATTATTACTCTTTACAAACTGAAATTCGTGGTTTTGCAGGTCAGTTGTCCCGTGGATACGATACCTGGACTCGCCAGGATTATTACTTGTTCGATCTCCTACGCTTGGGAGTAGCGCTCACATAATTTGAGACGAGTCAAGTTTTTGGCGTCGTTGTCGGGGACAACAGTACTTGCGATCTACGATTTCAGTTCGTTTGGAGGAACATTTGGTGAGATCCTTCCATCTTTTAGTTTGGGATTTTTATTAGTTTTTTTGCTGTTTTGTTTTCTCTCTATTAGTTTGTTGTTGTTGTTTTGTTTTCTCTTTATAAAAAAATGTTGTATATGAATTTCTATCGCATAGACAATTAGTATGATGAAGAGTATAATGTTGCACACAAACATATGATGGAGAAGCTCAAGATCGTTAGTTTTAATCAGACTGATTGTGAAACTTTCTTTCAGGCCTGGAGGAGGTTCACAGACATAGTATCGAGCTATCCGCAGCATTGGTACACAAAGAAAGAGCTTATAGAGTCATTCTTATCTAGACTATGACCACAGCTGCAGGAATTTTTGGGAGTCATGTCGCCAACAGAGGCGTGGAAATACATAGAGTCCTTACAAGAAACTGATCAGATCATTAAAGAGACTTCAGAGTGCGATTCAACGGAGCCTTTATGCCTTGATAAAGGAGAGCAAAGCGTAGACTTACCATTGCAAACCTTGAAAGAGGAAGTTTATTTGCTCATTCAGACACAGGAGGCTACATCCCATCAATTCCAAGAGAACTTCCTTGCTCGGAGTCGGCAAATTCAGCAATCCATTGAAAATATTACTCTGATTGCCACTTGCTTAGAAGAAGGTAATTCTTTTGAAATTCAATTTCAAGAATCTAATATGAGTTCATCTTGGAAGTGTGTGCAAAGGAGAGGACGAGCTAGCAATTTTGGATGAACAAGAGGAGGAGACGACTAGGGACACGTGTTTAGAGATCATTGTTATTGAGTCCGAACCACTCTTTCCCCCAGGTTTTTCCCAAAATCATTTATCCCTCTCCCCAATGACTGAGCATCATACCGAGAGTAGTGCATATCTTTCAGGGAGCAGTCATCAACATGCTTTAATTTATTTCACCTATTTTGATGACTACATTTGGAATATTTTCATTGAAAGGAATTTACGACTAAAATGGATTGACGTGACTCGTCTCTTGCAGGATACAGGTGAACAGCTTAATGAGATGCTGGGAGTTATGTTGCTGGGATCCAATTTAGCTTTTGGAGGAAGACTACTCGTCGAGGAGCGCAAGGAGCAAATTGAACAACTTCCTCCACCATTAAAGATTCGTGATCCGCCATTTGACCACGGTGTGTTCTTTCCATTAGTGTAGATTTTATATGCTTTCTAGGATGATTGCTTTTGAATAAACTCGTACCCTTTTCGACATTGAGGACAATGTCCATCTTTAGTTGGGGTGTGTGTATGAGACATTAGGATTTTTTTTTAAAAATGCAAAAGCAAAGAATAAACCACCATTCTCATCATTTAAAACTCCTTCACCTACCATAATTGCGGATTATTATGCATTGATTGAGTTCTAAAAATCTTTTATGGCTTGAAATCATTATTTTTCTCTTCATGGAATTACCGTTAATATGCTATTTATGAAAATTTTCAATTGCCATGATTAATATCTCGAAATAGTTTGAATTCATTTCATGCATGCTACGGTGATGAAAAAGCTTAAGTATACATGATTTATTAGAATAGTCTTCAAGTTGAAGAGGAATTTGGCCGTGGTTATTAATGTTTATGTTCGAAGAATGGGTGTTGAGTTGCTTACAAATTAAAAAAACAGAAAAAAGGAGAAAAAAATGAAGAAACGGCAAAAAATTGAATAAGTATGTCACTAAATAAATAACTTGGTTGGCTCGAGTAGTACAGTCCGAGGGGGTCCTTTTTGGCCTAATGCCCTATTATTGTCTGATTTGGGAGCCATTGACCGGAACCTCACTCATTTGATGGGGCGATCCAAGTTATACATTTTCTGCAAATGTTGCTTTATGCGCGTTACACAGAACTTAAAAAAAGAAAAAAAGAAGAAATGGTGAATAAATTAAGCAACTTCAATACCCATGATTTGAACGATCGTTTTGAGATGCCAATTCCTTGGAAATGAGAGACCTAGAATATAACGACGTGTTATACTTTCGCTTGCGCGAAACGATGTTTGCATGTTATTTATTCAAATTAAATTAGAGAAAATATCATGTGATTGATCTTGTTCATGGATTGTGTATATTGTTGGTCGAAATCATGTTGGAAAGCATATTATTGAGCCATGCCATAAGCAATTGATAGAATTTATTATTTTACTAATCATCCGATTAAATCGCTCTTTTTGCTAGGGACCAGCAAATCGCTAGTGGGGGGGTATGATTCGGGTCGAATATTGCATATTTAACACCCAATTTAGCCCTATTTTGTGCTTATATGATGCTTAATTGGTCTCTAATACGTATGTATTTTGTATATCGTCATTTATTAGAGAAATCACTTGATTTAAGCACAAAACAGCAATAAACTGAGTATTTCTGCCTTTTTATATTTTTCATGGCTAGATCTCGATCGCACGATTCCAACGACTATTTATTTGTATTTTTCTGAGATCTGTGCTAATTACTATGAATTTTTGAATGCAGAATTTCATTTAAATGGAGAAATACGGAAGAAATATGGCGAAAATACGCGTACAAACTAATCGGGTGGGCCACGTGGCGGTATCACAGCCGCACACCGTCGATCTGACAGCATCCGCTGATCCAACGACGCGGCGTAATGTGCAACGTTCGATTTCGATCGAACGGACGAGAACGAAGCGGATCTGATCGAAGACCAGGCGACTTTATGATCGTTCGATCGCGATCGAACGGCAGAGAGCAACCCAGACGATCGAAAGCAAAAAGGCGGGCGATGTGGAGATTTTTGACCCATTGGATTACGATCCAACGGTCCGTAAGCGATCAACTTTCAGCGAAGAGCGGGCGAATTAAGGGGCAACATGGCCGCTTCCGGACCACGCGATGCTAATCCAACGGCCTGCAGCAAGCGATTCCAAGTGGCGACGCGGCTTGATCCCGACCATCTGATCCCGATCCAACGGCCACTACCTTACCCGTAAATTGAAAGAGAAGCAGCGGTTCCTCATGGCGACATGGCGAAGTGAGATCTGTTCGATCTCTCGATCGGACGGTGGTGAATCAATCCCAGCTGAGTTCGGTTTCGAAGCGAAGCGGGCGAAATTGTCTACCGTTTGCCACGTGTCATCTCGTGGTTGAATCCTGCACGGATGTGTGGCTGTGGTTTAAGCCGCTCGTGGGTTTGGGTTTAAGCGTGATTTGGATGCGGGTTTCAACCCGATAAGTACTTAAACCCGCAATACTCTCTATATAAGCGTATTTTGGCCTAGGGTTGCGTATTCTGGCGTATTGGGGGCTCTAGGAGCCGTATTCCCCCATAAATTTTGGAGGCCCAGGGGACAGAGGCTAGATCTATCATCTGAAGGAGATTTGGGGCTATTTGGAGAGAATTGATGACATTTTTCCTATCTTTAGCCTTGTATTTTACGTATTTGGCTTAGAATTGAAGTATTATTCACTTATTTTGATGATTTTATGATGTATTTGTCTATGAATACTGAATATATTCTCTCCATGCGTGGTTAATCTTCATATGTGTTGGTGTTAATGTAGTTAGGGTGTCGTAATCATTGATTTTGATATCTTTTCGCCCTATTTGCATTGTATAATCACATATTTCGTCGATTTCTACGTATATCTTATTTGGGTATGTTATACGGAGACGTGGACATGTTTGAATAGAATAGGATCTTTGTGTACTTATTCGTGATGCGACCCGAGAGGGCATTTGTATTTATTTTCTTTATGAAATTGACGTTATACGTGATTAACTCTTTGGAACGATTTCATGCTCTTTATCGCCATATTTTCTGATGTCCTCGTGCCCTAACCGGGCGAAACATTGAGTTATAGAAAAGATATTAATAATCATTGATTTCAAACACCCTAACGAAATCAATACCAACATATACTCTCCATATTAGTACCCCATATCGAATTCACCGTAGTTATCGTAGGATTTTCTTTTATTATCTTAAACTCTCGATACCATATCTTTAGGTGGTTGGTTATTACCGTATTATTACTCTTTACAAACTGAAATTCGTGGTTTTGCAGGTCAGTTGTCCCGTGGATACGATACCTGGATTCACCAGGATTATTACTTGTTCGATCTCCTATGCTTGGGAGTAGCGCTCACACATTTTGAGACGAGTCACGCATGCACGCTCTTACACGCACCTCACCCTCGAGACGATGAGCTCCATCATCTGAGAGGGTGACGGCATCCGCTTCCGGCTGCTTGACCATGACGTAGTGGTCATGCATGCCATGATCCGTGCACACTTCCATTTCCTTGCCATTCCCGACCCATCCCTTTCTTACTCCCCAGACTACGAGCTTACCACGTTCGACGTCGAGTAGTTTTGGCGTCGTATCATAGGCCTCCGAGGATATAGCCCTAGCAGGACTAAGTCCTTAGCCATAGTCTGTTGGATCTGGATCCTAGCCTAGAGGGGGGTGAATAGGCTAATAAAAATAATTCGTGCAACCCACGAATAAGCACACGTAGTTATAGCAGCAACAGGGTAAATAAAATACAGACACAGAGTACACAGCAGATTTACCCTGGTTCGGTCGTCCCAACGACCTACTCCAGCCCCCAAAGCAGAACTAGTATTGAATAGCGCAATAGGTACAAAACCACAAGTTAGAGCACGCTCAGAGCACCCTCTACGTCTCTACACTCGCCAAGCTCTCAGTACCCCATACACAGTGTTTTCTCTCACTATCAATCCTAGTAATGCTTTCTACCAGCTAGTCCCAAACTAGCTGGGTCCCACTTGTCTAGCCCCAACCAGACAAGTCCCAAAATAGTCACAAAAGATATGTAAAGTTTCCCTTACGAAGATCTAACGCAACAACTACACAAAATAATAAAGAACAGAGTTTAGGAGGCTCAGTTCATGTAGCGGCGATGTCTTCGTCAATCTGCACGGGCCAGAAGTCGTCTGGCAAGTAGTAGTAGTCTCTGATGTCCCCTCAATAGTTTGGCTCCCCTCTCGATGAAACTTGCGCCTTCCACCAAAGATTGAAACTTGCGACTCCTCACCTTGTAAACAATGATTCCTTGCTGCCTGCGCTTCTCTTCTCTAATTTTCTGTGCCGACGCTCTCAAAAAAATATCTTGTTTCTTTGATTCCCTGCAAACAATTGAACCCCACACAAAATTGAACCCACGACCTCTTGGGATTTCAAAGAGCAGATGGAGATTTTAAAGACGCAAAAGACATGCGGCCAAGTGCTATTCGTGACTTCCCCTATTGACCTGCAAAACAAACATCAAAGGATAAGCTCGTCATCAAATTTTTAAAAAAAAATATAATACTCAAAAAATTGTGCTCCCCACTATATTTCGTGCGCCCAGGGTAAATACAAGATGCGGCTAGATGCTTAATTATTGGCCAATAAAATTTGTAATGAAGGCCGGCCCTGGGTGAGAACAGATACGACTGCTAGTAATTTTTGATGAAAGAAAAAAAAGAACAACAACAAAAACTTGAAAATGTAGGCTGCACCAAAAAAGGATTACGCACACACAAAAAATCGGCTGCAGCATGGAAATGATTTTGTTTGTGCTCTTTAGGAACAATGGTATTTTAAAAAAAAAGTTCTCTTCACAGAATTTGAGCCTTTGGTGTTAGTGCGTGCTCTTTCAAAAAGCAATGCTATGAAATGATTTGTTGCATGGAGTGCACCAAAATAAAATGAATGGGGATATCTCTAACTTTTGCCCAACCAAAAAGAATATCCGGCCCAACTCTTAAACAAATAAGTTCTTCTTGAAACACTCCCTGTTGACTGCCGATTTCCCCTAACTTTCGTTACTTTGGTTCACGTGTAATGCTGCAGGGTCTTGGATTCGGCAATGAGAGGCTTGGCTTGCGGCTGATGGAGTTTTTATTGGCCTGCAAAACAAAGGAAACAACAGAAGTGAACACCAATAAAAATATTATAATGGGATACTATAGCCTTGTACTAGGCTTGGAAAAATTGATGAAAGTGGCAGGCTTTGCTCCCCTCAAAAATTGCGGCTTGCTAATGAGGTCTTCACAAACACTACAGGATGCACATGGATCTCTTCAAGAGCTGCTCTTCAATGCTGGGAGAAATGAGTTGGCCGTAAACTTTCTCTCCCTTGATGTGGCCGTGAGCTTTTGGGCTAGGGTTTTTTGTTGGTCACGCGCAAGTCATCTCCTCTTTGAGATTGTGTTTATATAGGATTAAGAGGGGATCAATGATGATCAAGGAGAATCCCATGATTAGAGGATTTTGAGATGTAGTAGGATTTGAATTGGAATTTGAATTGAATAGGGATAAGTATGATTGAAATAAATCTCAAATTGATTTGACCAAATCTCAAATAGATTTCATCTCCCATTATATTGACCAAGTCAAATTGCTTTCTGTACAGCTCTTTGACCAAGTCCATTAGCTATGTGGATAGCAATTCCTCCACCGGTTGACTAAGTCATCACTTTAAGAATTTTCCGCTTTGCCATTCCTGAAACACACTTAGCGCACACGTTAAATAGTTCGCACACATTTGTCATCATCAAACCAGAGTTCCTAGATCGTTGCGTCCAACAATCTCCCCCTTTTGGTGATGACAAACCCATAAAAGATTTGAGCAATAGATGGGTGTGTGAAGTGTGTTGAAGGTGTAATACAATATGAATCATGGAATGAATATTCAAGGATTACAACATAGCATGCACAACATACAAATATAAAAGCATGCTCCCCCTTCTCTCAAGCTCCCCCTTCAACATTATTGTTCATGCTCCCCCTTCAACAAATAATACCGACATCAAATCAATCTTTTCTTTCTCCCCCTTTGTAATCACCAAAAGTGGATTAATGAAGTCACAACAATATTCCATACAAAAATAAACCATTATTAAATGTAGCGTGCAATTTGCATGAGTTTTCCAGAAAATAGACAATCCAAGCTCATAGGATTTCATAACAAGACTTCTCCACCTTTGTGTAAGTGTAGTGATATAGACAATAAAGTACAAGAGGAGATTCAATTTCAGAAAATCAACCAAATCAATCCACATTTTCCAATTTTCATGAAAATCACTAGGATTGATTTTTCCCACCTCATCAAAGATGAGTTCAAGTTACCGATCCCCGAAACATGGCCTAAAAGGACTTTTAAATGCTGGGTGGCATTAATTGACGAGTTATATACACCAACGCTAATGATTACCCATTTAGCACAAGTTGGATACTCGTGGGTTGTGTATTAGCCATGAAGTGTATCCATTTTTCATACGGAGCAATTTTCATATTTTTTTTCCATTTGCATTTTTTTGCTCATTTTTAATTCATGGCTAAACACTTCACATCCCTTAGAAAAAACAGAAATTAATCATTCCTACATTCACTTTCCATTATTCTTCAAAAGAATCTCCAAAAGCACTAAAAAGTCAATTATCGTGAAAGTGCAAATGTAGGTGTATAAGTCAAGTTTAAAACTTATAAGACATGTCATGGCTACTAAAAATAATAACGTCATGTTCATTTAGCTACAACAATAATGAATTGACTTCTACAAGGGATAGATTTGATCATTCATACAATACCACTTAGGATAAAACATAAAGGGTATTCTTTTAAGCCCAATTTTTTTTGCTTTTTGGTTTTTCATTTTTTTTTCAGAAATAAAAACATAAAAAATCATGCAAGCAAGCACACAAAACAAAATAAAAACAAGCACACAAAAACAAAATAAAAACAAGCACACAAAACAATCTATGAAGGTATGCAATGAAATGTAAAGAGAGATAAAAATTATACCTTCTCGTCGCTATTTGACGAAGGAGCTAAAAGAATGAGACATTGAAAAAATTTGCTCCTTGCCAAATCTCCATCACACCTACATGAAAGGTGTTAAGTGTGACCTTGGAATCCAACAAGGTCCACGAGTGTTAGCCATTAAAGATTTAGGAACCCAAACTTGTTTAAACTTAATATTTGTGTTCCTAAATTTACAATAAAATGAAGTGTGGCCTACACTAACACAAGTAAAGCACTTTGCATATTTGTTCTTTGCAATAGAGGGTACATTGTGGAATTTCTTGAATTTTTGCTTTTCAACATTTTTCAGACCAAAACCAAGTCCTCTTCTATTGTTGCCATATAATTGATTCTCTAAAATAGTGTCCAACGATTGTTTTACCATAGAGAATTTCTTAATGGCTACTTCAAGATGAGAGACTTTGGTTTTTAATTGTTTGTTTTCTTCCACAAGCATCGTGCATTTACTACTAAAAGCTCTCTTGTTTTCCTCTTCCTTCTTTTCAAATTCAATCATTTTTCTTTTAAAGTCATTATCCAACATGCAAAATTTATCATTAAGCTCTCTAATCACATAGTCTTTTTCAGTTTCGAGCTTAATCAAATCAAGTTTAAGCATGCTAATTTGGTTTAATAATGAGGAACAAGAAATACAAGGAGCATTTTCATCAAAGCTTTCTTTTTCCGTCTTCATGACTTCAATAGTAGACTTACATGCATTAAGTTCGATTTTAAGTTTTTCATTCTCTTTAAACACCTTATCATCTCTAACTTGCATGTCATAGTTCTGATTTTGGAGACATTCAATAGTGAACTCATGATCTACTATTTGATTTTGCATTTCTTCACAAATTTTAAGAAGTTCAGCTTTGCTACCTGACGGTTTCTCATCTTGGATGCCCATCAAAGCCATGCAAGAGTGGGCTTCATTTTCCTCCTCGCTTTCAGCTTCGCTATCCATATCCCATGTTAATACCTTCGCTTTTCCTTTTCCTTTAGCGAGCTGAGCAGTTTCATTTGGGCAATCCTTCATCAGATGTCCTCTTCCCTTGCATTTAAAACATTGCATTCTATCAGTAGATTTCTGATCATTAAATTGTTTGGAAGAATTATTAAATTTAGAACGATTAAACCTGGGTGGCATTTCGTTTCTCACATGCTTGGTCTTGATGAACTTTCTGAAGTTTCTCACCATTAGCGCTATGTTGTCAGCATCATATTCACTTTCATCAGCTTTCAGAGCAAGGGGCTTTATGGCTTTCTCTTTCTCCTCAGGTTTCTCTCTTGCTTCAACATTTTGCAGTTCTAACTCATGGGATATCAAATTACCAATAAGGTCCTCCACCTTCAATTGTGACAATACCTTTGATTCCTGGATGGCGGTGACCTTTGGTCTGAAAGAGCTTGGAAATGCTCTTAGGATCTTTCTCACTTGATCGAGGCTATCATATGGCTTTCCAAGCGAGCTAGACTTGTAGACTATGTCGGTGAACCTCGCATATATCTCTGATATGCTCTCTGATGGTAGCATGCGAAATCCCTCGAACTCTGCACTCAAAAGAGACAGTCTAGACTCCTTTACCTGTGAAGTTCCCTCGTGTGTCACCTCCAAAGTGTGACATATCTCCTGCGCAGTTAAACAATGTGAGATTCTATTATATTCAGATTTATCAAGTGCACAAATGAGAGCATTCATAGCTTTAGCATTTAAAGAATAAGATTTCCAATCATCATCATCCCATTTGTCATTTGGTTTTTCAATCTCAACATTTTCTACTTTAAAAACAGGCAGTCTATATCCTTTTTCAATTATTTGCCATGCTTTATAATCAACAGAAATAAGGTAGATTTTCATACGATTTTTCCAATAAGCATAATCACCTCCATTAAACCTAGGGGGACGGGAAACAGACTGACCCTCAGCAAAAGCACTATCCACATGGTTATTCATGGTCAATCCTAGGCTAGATCCTAAAACCTGCTCTGATACCACTTGTTGGATCTGGATCCTAGCCTAGGGGGGATGAATAGGCTAATAAAAATAATTCGTGCAACCCACGAATAAGCACACGCAGTTATAGCAGCAACAGGGTAAATAAAATGCAGACACAGAGTACACAGCAGATTTACCCTGGTTCGGTCGTCCCAACGACCTACTCCAGCCCCCAAAGCAGAACTAGTATTGAATAGCGCAATATGTACAAAACCACAAGTTAGAGCATGCTCAGAGCACCCTCTACGTCTCTACACTCGCCAGGCTCTCAGTACCCCACACACAGTGTTTTCTCTCACTATCAATCCTAGTAATGCTTTCTACCAGCTAGTCCCAAACTAGCTGGGTCCCACTTGTCTAGCCCCAACCAGACAAGTCCCAAAATAGTCACAAAAGATATGTAAAGTTTCCCTTACGAAGATCTAACACAACAACTACACAAAATAATAAAGAACAGAGTTTAGGAGGCTCAGTTCATGTAGCGGCGATGTCTTCGTCAATCAGCACGGGCCAGAAGTCGTCTGGCAAGTAGTAGTAGTCTCTGATGTCCCCTCAATAGTTTGGCTCCCCTCTCGATGAAACTTGCGCCTTCCACCAAAGATTGAAACTTGCGACTCCTCACCTTGTAAACAATGATTCCTTGCTGCCTGCGCTTCTCTTCTCTAATTTTCTGTGCCGACGCTCTCAAAAAAATATCTTGTTTCTTTGATTCCCTGCAAACAATTGAACCCCACACAAAATTGAACCCACGGCCTCTTGGGATTTCAAAGAGCAGCTGGAGATTTTAAAGACGCAAAAGACATGCGACCAAGTGCTATTCGTGACTTCCCCTATTGACCTGCAAAACAAACATCAAAGGATAAGCTCGTCATCAAATTTTTTTAAAAAAATATAATACTCAAAAAATTGTGCTCCCATCTATATTTCGTGCGCCCAGGGTAAATACAAGATGCGGCTAGATGCTTAATTATTGGCCAATAAAATTTGTAATGAAGGCCGGCCCTGGGTGAGAACAGATACGGCTGCTAGGAATTTTTGATGAAAGAAAAAAAAAGAACAACAACAAAAACTTGAAAATGTAGGCTGCACCAAAAAAGGATTACGCACACAAAAAAATCGGCTGCAGCATGGAAATGATTTTGTTTGTGCTCTTTAGGAACAATGGTATTTTAAAAAAAAGTTCTCTTCACAGAATTTGAGCCTTTGGTGTTAGTGCGTGCTCTTTCAAAAAGCAATGCTATGAAATGATTTGTTGCATGGAGTGCACCAAAATAAAATGAATGGGGATATCTCTAACTTTTGCCCAACCAAAAAGAATATCCGGCCCAACTCTTAAACAAATAAGTTCTTCTTGAAACACTCCATGTTGACTGCCGATTTCCCCTAACTTTCGTTACTTTGGTTCACGTGTAATGCTGCAGGGTCTTGGATTCGGCAATGAGAGGCTTGGCTTGCGGCTGATGGAGTTTTTATTGGCCTGCAAAACAAAGGAAACAACAGAAGTGAACACCAATAAAAATATTATAATGGGATACTATAGCCTTGTACTAGGCTTGGAAAAATTGATGAAAGTGGCAGGCTTTGCTCCCCTCAAAAATTGCGGCTTGCCAATGAGGTCTTCACAAACACTACAGGATGCACATGGATCTCTTCAAGAGCTGCTCTTCAATGCTGGGAGAAATGAGTTGGCCGCAAACTTTCTCTCCCTTAATGTGGCCGTGAGCTTTTGGGCTAGGGTTTTTTGTTGGTCGCGTGCAAGTCATCTCCTCTTTGAGATTGTGTTTATATAGGATTAAGAGGGGATCAATGATGGTCAAGGAGAATCCCATGATTAGAGGATTTTGAGATGTAGTAGGATTTGAATTGGAATTTGAATTGAATAGGGATAAGTATGATTGGAATAAATCTCAAATTGATTTGACCAAATCCCAAATAGATTTCATCTCCCATTATATTGACCAAGTCAAATTGCTTTGTGTATAGCTCTTTGACCAAGTCCATTAGCTATGTGGATAGCAATTCCTCCACCGGTTGACTAAGTCATCACTTTGAGAATTTTCCGCTTTGACATTCCTGAAACACACTTAGCGCACACGTTAAATAGTTCGCACACATTTGTCATCATCAAACCAGAGTTCCTAGATCGTTGCGTCCAATATAGTCCACCCCTGCCTCCGCTACGTCTAGCGCCACCTAGCCACCACCATCTTCTCCAGGCCAGAGGTCGGGACACTCTCCCTTCCTGAGCTTACCCATCTTATGGGGATGACTCGACTTCTGTGCCATTACCATGATGGTACCATCCACCCCTTCTTACTTTCTGACGTAGCACACTGGCTGTGTCACCACCTCCTCCAAACTGCCCACGCCACGACAGATATCTGTGGTGGTGGTTTCTTCACTATGTTTGCTTCCATGCTCAGGCTTGCACTTCCTACTGGTCTAGGACACCCACCGAGCCTACTCGACTGACTCTAGATGTGCTTGCTCACATGCCCATCATCAAGCCATACGGTGATCATCATTGAATCCACCTACTAGGCACCCAGCGTGAGCACCATCTCTATCTTCCCCGCCCTGATCTCACACGTGTTGACCCCGTCATGCTTGACTATGTCATTCCTGGCATTTTGCCCATCCCTTCCGTCCACGTCCTTGAGCCCCCAGGAGGACCAGTCGCTGATGACGACTATGACTGAGTACTCAGCTCTGATGAGGAGGAGCCCGAATTTGCTGCCCTCCTAGCAGCCCAGCCAGCCCATCCCGTGAGCACTTCTGTCCACACAGCTGTAAGTGCTCCCACCATTACCACTACCACCACCCTCACCACTTCCACACCCACCACCACCGTAGAGACTTCTGGGGTTGTCCACACCTTTTCCCCTGAAGTCACTACTTCAGTATCTTCCATGCCCGGACCTGAGGGCACGTTTGTTTCTGACGCTCCTACTTCTATCGTTTCACCTTCTTTGGAGCATGTCCATACCACTGTTGTCCCTACCAGTCTTGAGTCTGCCATCACCCTACCTAACCCCGGGGACCCCCTCGTTTCTGTTCCTATCACTTTAGAGTCCACAGCCACAGTTTCTGGCACGACTTCTGTACCAGCAAGCTGTCTTTACTGAGAGCATCGTGGTGTCTGTCACCACTTCTGTTGCCACGACGTCTCCCATTTCTGATGCTGCTACTGATTCTATCTCTACACTGGATCTCGGATCCATTCCATTCATATCCTCCTCCACCGAGATCCTTACTAGACCGCCCTCTCCTGATTTTGTCTTCAGACCTCGTTCTTCACTTGGACGAGGCCAGGCTGAGAGGGTCGTTTCTAGTAGTTCACGTCCCCCTCCTGGTTCCTGCCATATTGACACACGTTTGACTGCCATGAAGACCGAGGTCGCTCGCTTGAAGCGTGCCTTTGACACCTTCGCCAGTTCGGTCGACACCCACCAGCAGTCAGTTGAGCGGGACCTCACTTCTATTCTTGATATTCTGTGGATGCAGCATGCACCAGCTGTCATACTCGCACCCGATCCTCCTGCCAGACCAGACCAGACCCTCCTCCTCCTATCACGCCCATACCTCTCATTATGCCGCATTCTCAAGCTTCTACAGGGCATGTCACTCTTTCCCCTGAGCCGGTTGCACCCCTAGTGGACCCACCTACTACTTCACCTCCTACACCATCCATGGACCCACCTATTGTTAACACACTTGTCGAGCCGCCTCATGTTGTCCTACTTTCTGGTCCTCAGCAGCTGGACCCATCACCACCTCTAGAGGGTGGTACCCCTGCCTGATACTCTGATTATATTATTTTTGCTCCTGTCCCCACTACATATTTGTGCCCATCATATTTGTGCTTATCTGTCTTTTTGGGGCCCTTGTTCTTACACAGCCTAGGGGAGGACCCGATTTTGCACCACCTGTATATATCTTTCATATATCATTTGCATTTTCCCTTCTTGCATCATGTCAACATTTGCATCATCTACCTGCTTGTCCATATTTTTGCATTTAGGCATTAGGTCATGCACCCGCATTTGCATTTTCCCTTTTTTTTATTTGTAGAATACATCCTTTTTTAAGCTTACCTTTTTATTGTAAGGATCGCCTTACCCTTGCAATACTAACAACAACACACTAGAGGGGGGTGAATAGTGTAATGGCAATAATTGTGGAATTAAAATTTAACTTGCAAATGCGGAATAATAAATGCAAGAGGAATTAATCAATACAATCAAATCAAACTCAAACACAAGATTTTACACTGGTTCCCCAAAACTTGGGTACGTCCAACCACACCAATATTCACTATAATTCCCACAAAGAGAAGTGAATACAATCCCACAAAGAGATACATCACCTAGAGGATTTTGTCCTACATAAGAACCAAACCAACCCTACACAAAGGTCAAACTCCCACACAGAGAATTGCTAACTCCCACTCAGAGAATTAGGGTTAGCCCTAGACTAGGACACCAAATTCCCACAAAGAGAGTTATTCCCATAAAGAGAGTTATTCACACAAAGAGAATATCTAATTCCCACAAAGAGAATTAGGGTTTCAAAGAAACACAAAGAAAACAAATACTCTTACCTATGCCTTGAGATGAACTTACTCATTAATGAATGTAAGGCATGGAAGAGGATCTCCAAGTGATGAGATTTGCTTGAAATGTACTTGGATGATTTCCCTTGAGCTTGACTTCAACGCATGAAGAAGAGAATGAGCTCTAAGAGGGAAATGAGAGAGTTTGAGAGTGGCTTAATCAATCTCTAAAGATTTGCAATAACATCAAGAAGTTCCAATAAACTCAGCCCTCTTATATATAGGAACCCTATATGAACTCTCAAAACCCAAGGAAATAGCCAAAAACAAAAAGCTGCAACAGCTAGAATCTGGGCAAAAACGTCATTGACAATTGACTGAAGAACAAATGACAGTCGACTGGCCAACGGCTAAATAAATCCCAACAGCTATAATCTGAGCCAGGACAGTCGCCTGTATACAGGACAGGCGCCTGTAAATCCTTCAGCAGGCGACTGCTGCAGGGGATGAAATAAAACAGAGAGATGCAATCTTACGCACTGTATGTTGACAGATGACTGATGACCAGAATACAGTCGACTATAAAACGACTATAAATACTGAACCAGTCGACTGACTAGCAAATTAGGATGAAGCCCAGACAATGCAAGTTGCGCACAATCGACTGTAGAACAATTCACAAGCGACTGTTGGTAGACATGCGACTGTAAATGGACCATCAATCGACTATTCCAAAAGCTCAAGTATGAGTCAATAAAAGGTTGACTTGAGCCGTGCACCACAGTCGACTGTAGAAGGCTCGACATGCGACTGGAATCATCCATCGACTGTAAAACCTTCATCAAGCGACTGTTGGAAAGCCAGAGACTCCAATTGAGTCTTTGGGCAAGATGAACCTATTGGGTTGGATTCTATGATAATCCTAAGGCTCACTAAGATGGTTAAATGCATATGCATGAATGCAAAGACCATCTATCAAGGCATTACATTAAACCTAGACTCAAAAAAAGCAATAAATGAAATATTCCATGGATTACATTGCTTTCCTTAGAGTCTATGGCTTCACTCTTGATGCCTTGATGCTCCCCATCATCTCCAAGCTTTGGCACCCCTTGAGTCCAAGATTTGGTATAACTCCTCTTGATGTCCATCCTTGCACCACGTGTTTAAGTCTCCAAAAATGATATGTTAACTATGAGACTAAAACAAGAGAGTCATTAGCAACAACATAATGTTGTGATCATCATCAAAATAACATTGGTATGAAACACCAATACTCAACAATCTCCACCTTTTTGATGATGACACACATTATGTAAACTTAAAGAAAATAAAGCACACTGCTAATAAGCTCTCCCTACTTATATGCACCAATTGTAAAATGAGATACACAATTGTAAATACTTATTATACCAAATGAAATAATGAGAAACCATGGTGACATATAACATGCATGGATTACATAAACCAATTGCAATAAATATATAACATGCACACATGAATGGTTTATATAATCCCACATATTTCTCCCCATAGATATATCTCTCTTCCCATAGATATATATCTTTCACCAAATGCTTATGTATGAAATACAAGGTTTATATAATGCATATATCTCTCCCCCTTGATATCGTCAAAAAGGTGGACATCAAAAATATCCCCCTTGTCATCTTAATTAAAGATGTGACAATATGCAAGAGTAAAGAAATGTATGATACCAAATTGTAAAACTTTAGTGGGTATCAATCACTATCCTATGCTCCCCCCAGATCATAGAAATGGTCAAATTTTTTACTTCTATGATCTAATACCAATTGTAAATAAGGCGATAATCAATCTCTAACAATTGAGATAATACCAATTGTAGAAAAAAGAATCTTGAAAGATAATCCTCTTTACCAATTGTTAATCATAATTGGAGCCATGTGCCTAAAGTGTATCAAAGCAATAGATATGGAAAAATTAAGCTTCATTGATACTTAATGACAATGCCAAAACAAAGTATAACATGAAACATGTTGGCAATATCCACGGGGTTGAGTTTGAAACCAAAACTAACCAATTGAAAAATGACACCAATTGTGAAGTAATGATCCCAAAGACACCCTGAAATGAGAGTCAAAATATGTTCTAAAATTATTTTAAACATACAACATATTAACTCTCCAATTATCATACATATGGTTCAATGAATGCATGCATGACAATGTATTCCCCAATGTCCCCATTTTCATGAAAAATAAATTTGAAAACATTTTCAAAATCATGAAACATACACAAACAATGGGTATGCTAAAAATAAACATTTAAGCACAATACCCATGCAATATGCATATGTGTGAGAAACCTAAACATTAGGGAACCAAACCCAAGAGGAGTTTGATTTCCTAATGTAATCACATGAGGTGATCACATCCCTAACTCGAGAGTTGATGTAACTATCCCTCTCTTGCACACTAACCTTAGTGGGAATCCATAAACTCAAGGATTTCATGGGCAAGGGTTTTGCCTTTGTAAGAGGGGTGGATGTGGCATGCTTAAGTGTAGAAAATATTTTCTTAGCATGCATAGAGTGAAGATTTTGCTTCTTAGCAAAAAATGAAGATTTTTCATTTTTTTTACTCACCACCTTGTGATTTACATGCTTCTTGTTGGTGTTATTGTTATACAAGAAAGCACAGTGATTCTTCTTAGGTGCTTTTGCAATATTTCTTGTATTTGCACCAAAAGAAGAATTAGAGGTGGGTTTGTGTACCACATTTTGAATATACCCCAAACCTTCTCTATGGTTTGCCGGATGTTGTTTTTCAAGAAAACCGTGGAGTGAATCCCAAGAATAAACAAAGCTTTTGAGCTTACGGGATTCCTCTTCGCATTTCAACGTAAGTTGTTGAATGCGAGTTTCTAAGCTAAGGTTTTGAGTTACTAAATTATCATTAGACATGCTCAATTCCTTAACTTGAGAGAGAAGTGTGTCTCTCTCACTAGTGTCACAAATATGCATATCATTATTGTTTACACTAGAAGAATCTAGTTCATGCAATCTACTCTTAGCATCCTTATATTTTGTTTTTAATTTATTGTAAGAGTTGATGCACTTACTAGCCCCTTCGGAGACCACGTCAAAATGATATTCGAGCTCCTCCTATGAGATCTTTTCCTCCTCGTGTTCTTCATCGTCTTCTTCCTCGCTAGAGCTTGACGACGACTCTTCCCCGTTTTCCACGAAGCACAATTCCTCATAGGAGTTGAGCCACGCTTCTACCTCTCTTTCATTTGAGCTAGAGGGGATTGGCAAAGAGATATCAAATGCCGCAAAGCACACGTGAGCTTTCTCCTTATCATCCTCTTCTTCGTCACTCGATGTATCCTCACTTGAGTCATCAAATGCCCCGCCAAGCACCTTCTTTTGGTTCTTGAACTTGGACTTGCCTTCCAATGCTTCTTCCCTTTACCCATGTAAGTCTTTTTGTTGGGTTTGGAAGGGCATTCGGTGGATAAATGACCTTTTCCACTGCAAGTGTAACAAGTAGGAACCTTGTTAGAATTGGAGGCAAACTTTGACAAAGATTTACCTTGCTTGCCCTTGAGGAATGCCTTGAAATGCTCGATAAGATCCCCAATTTCATCTCCACTAGCCTCTTCTTGTTCATCTTCTTCACTAGGAGCTTTTCGACGGAATTTCTTCCTCCACTTGATTGGCTCCTCCTTGGCATGGAATGCAACCCCCTTTTGCTTCACCGGCTTCTCGGGCTTAGATGGTTGAATCTTCTTCTTGTGTTGAAGCTTCACTTCATATGCCATGAGATTTCCAATGCACTCCTCAACGGTGTATTTGGACATGTCATTTGACTCCAAAATTTCGTTGGCCTTTGACTCCCAATGAGATGTGAGATAGTCAAGGATCTTCTCTACACGATCCTCTTGGAAAATCATCTTCCTAAGTCCTTCCAAAGCGTTCACGCTGTCTGTGAACCTTGCGAACATTTCTCAAATGCTTTCTTCTTCCTGCATCTTAAACATTTCATTTTTAGATCTAAACACAGTTTGTTTAGATTTCTTTACCTTTGAAATCCCTTCATGATATATCTCCAAAGTATGCCAAATTTCATTGGCCATTTTGCACATGGAGATGCGGTTGAACTCCTTAGCAGTGAGAGCGCAATGGAATGCATTCATAGCCCCCGTATTGAATTTGATCGAGTCCTTTTCCACCTTTATCCTTGAAGCTGCAGGTGTAGTAGGCTTCTCAAATGGCAACTTCGTGATGTCCCATAGGTCTTAACTCTCCATGTAGATCATCATCCTGATCTTCCAACTTGGGTAGTTGGTTCCGTTGAAGAGCAGGATGCGTGTTCAGATGAGAAGTAGAAGTGTTCATACGAGGGTGAGTGTTAGTGTACATAAACGCATGTCCTTTCTTTTGATTTCCATCCGTAATGGGTTTCTTGTCAAACGAAGGAACGTGTATAGTGGTGACTTTCTTGGTAGTTTTGATACCAATATTGTTTTTTTCACTACTAGTGGATACACCGGAGGATGGCCTCACAAAATCTATAATTACACCAATATATGTGGTGCGTGATTTGAATGTGTTTGATTCCACATAACCAAGTCCAATATGATGTGTGGCCAGAAATTGATTAGAAATCAATTCATCCAATTGCCCTTTTTTCTTTGTTTAATCTCTTAATATAGGAGGACATGAGCTCATATTTCTCCTTTAAAGAATAAATGGTGACGTCCAAGGAGGACACACGTGTAGTGAGCTTGTGCACTTGGGTTTTGAGAAAATCATTCTCAATACCCAATTTTGTGTTTTGTGAAATTAGATCATCATTATGTTTAGAAGGAGCGTGTTCTAATTGAGATTTGAGGAGATTCGTCTCATTTCTCAATGTGCAATTTTGAGAAACCAAATTGGCTTTCTCAAGAGTAAGTGTGTCAACAATGGTGTCATTGTTGGTGATGGACGGCATGGATGAATTATTAGCATTCAATTTATTCAAATTAGTAAACCTAAGCATGAAAGATTGATACTTTGAAAATAACTCTTCGTTAGCAATACGAAGTTCATCCATTGTTACCTCGGTTTCATCGTTCTCACTATCGCTTCCATCTGAGAATGTATTTTATCGTGCCATGAAGCACATATGTGCACTCTCACCCTTCTCATCCTCGAATTCACTTGAGAAATCTCCACTTGAGTCATCGAAGGTCCCAACGAGTCCATTCTACTTGTCCTTCTTGAATTTGTCGGACGTGTGGTACTTAAGTGCTTTCCACTTTTCTTTATTCCTTAGCATTAGGTAATCCTTCTTGATGTGCACTGGTTTGTTACACTTAAAACAAAGAGAAGAGGAGTTGTTAGTGGAATCAAATTTAGATTTGGAAGGGAATTTACCTTTGCAAAAGAAGTGTTGGAACTTCTTCGACATTAGCGCCATTTCTTCCAAATCCATTTCGTTCTCGGATGATGAAGAGGTAGCCTTGAATGCAAAGGTCTTCTTCTTTGCCTCCGTTGGATTCATCATAGCTCTGATCTTCAATCGGTTCTCCCTTCTTACTTCGTAAGACATGAGTGTACCGATGAGTTTCACCACGGTATAATTCTGCATTTCATTAACCTCCTCAATAGCAATAGCCCTTCTTTCCCACTTTGCGATCATTGCCATGATTATCTTTCTTACCTTCTCTTATTGTGTGTATATTTAACCGAGAGCTTCAAGCTCATTGGTGATGTCATTGAAGCGTCCGTACATCGTTGCAATGTTCTCGCCTTCCTACATTTGAAACGTGTCGAAATTTTGTATAGAAACATATAACTTTGACAATTTTACCTTGTTCGTCTCCTCGTGGGTGACAATGAGATGGTTATATATTTGATATGCACTCTTACATGTGCATATCTTGTTGAACTCATCCGGATCCATTGCGCAATGAAGAGCATTCATTGTTTTGGCATTGTTCACCTCGGCGGACTTCTCGGTGGGAGTCCATTTGTCCAAATCTTCTTTAGTGGGTTCAACGTAATCCTTATGGAGGGTTCTCTAAAGAGAAGCACTCCTTAGGAATGTCTCCATCAGGCACTTCCAATAGTCAAAATTTGTGCCATTGAAGCACGGAGGACGAACCGTTGGTTGACCTTCGAATGCGGTAGAAGTACCATCACGATCATGATTGCTGAACGAAGGAGGAGGAGGAACGGTATTGTTGTTGGATGTCATAGCTATAAAATTGTGCTCTGATACCAATTGTAAGGACCAATTCTATGAGGAAAACACTAGAAGAGGGGTTGAATAGTGTTTATAAAATTTAAACGATAGTTATACCAATTTAAATCCCTAACTAATAATAAATGCAGAATTATAAATTAACACAAAATGAAACAAACCAACAAAGATATGTTTCAAGGGTTCGGATTACCCAAGTCCAATCCGACTTGTTCCCAGTAATCCTATCCCTTCCACGTGGATACCTCCAGATACTCAAGTTAGAACCCTAACTTGAGGTTTTCTTTAAACCCACTTACAACAATCCTACAAGTGTAATCGATGTATAATCGATGTCCTTGACTCCCACAACTTGGGATCAAGCATCTCACAAACCGAGAGTGTAATCGAAATACGAGAAAATGAAATTCGAAATGTAAACACTTACAAGCACATATGCCTTGAAGTAGAACTTGAAAGAGCATGTGTGTGTGTGTGTGTGTGTGTGTGTTAATGTCGCTTCCAAGATGAGAGAAAGCCATTGCACTTGTCTTCACCAAAGCTTGAAGCTCAGATTTAGTTTAAATGGGAAGTCAAGATTAGAGTTGAGATTTATAATGCTTGATAGTTGAGGAAGAGAGAGCTTGAGATATTGAGCTTAGGAATTAATGCAAGATTGTCTAAGAGTTGCTTAATGGAATAGTAAAAGACCCTCTTATTGGTTCTCTAAAACCCTCAAGTAAAATACCCAAAACCCTCTTTGAGATCCGTGTGGAAAAAGCCATCAAATAGAAAAAATGCGCCAGACAGTCGACTGATGAAGAACACACAGTCGCCTGTTGCACTGTGTCAGAGGGTAGGTGAGAATTCAAATAGTAACTTACTACGTAGGACAGTCGACTGATAAAGGTCAGGTAGGTGCCTGTAAACCAACAGAGGACTGAGAAACCTTCTACAGGCAACTGAATTCCTAAGTGCGTAAGTGGTGAAAACTCAGGAGTTCTGGAAAGACAGGACATGCAACTATAGAAGCATATACATGCGACTGTGCCATGGATAGGCGCATGTAAATCCTTCTTACATCGCCTGCAGGTGCAAGTGCGAAAGTTGTCAAAACTGGGGAAGTTTGACAAGCTGGGACATGCGACTGTAGAGGTATATACAGGTGACTGTGCCATGGGCAGGCGATTCTAAATCCTTCTTACATCGCCTGCAGGCGCAAGTGCGAGCATTTTCAAAACTTGGGAAGTTTGACAAGCTGGAACAGGCGACTGCAAAGGCATATACAGGCGACTGTGCCATGGGCATGCGCCTGTAAATACTTCTTATATCACCTGCAGGTACAAGTGCAAAAGTTGTCAAAAATTGGCGATTCTGGACAAGATGAGACAGGTGACTGACTAACAAGTCATATGCGCCTGTAACTGGACAGGCGCATGTACTTTATACAGCAGTCGCATGTGAAAGATAAGAACAGAAAGCCCAACAATCAAGTTAAAAAGTATGTGCATAACAAACGACTGGAGAACAAATCTCAAGCGCTTGTAAGAAGACATGCGACTGTATTTCGTTCATCAGTCGCATGTTGAAAGTCCAAAATGCACATGCTTGAGAATTATGAAATGAAGGCCTACGAAATGAGTTCTAATGCTTTCCTAGGATAGAATGGAAGGTGTGAGTGTGTTCCAACATAATTCCACTTCTAAGCTACATACTAATGAGAAAGAAAAGAGAATAAAAATATTACATTTATTTTTGCCTCTCTTCTTTCTATTGAAAGATCTTGAAGTCTTCTTGAAGCTTCTATCTTCATCTTTGATCATCCAATTGACTTTATGAGCTTTGATTGATCCTTGAGTGTCATCCATTGCTAATTGATCTTTATGAAAGGCTTAGGAAATGGATTAACTGCAAGTAGAGGATCAGTCACAAGTATTTATGTTTGCTCATCATCAAACCAAGTAGGAAGAAGTCCAATACTCAACAAACCCTACCCCTACTTTCGTGGTGCATGATAGGACTATCTAACCCGTATCGATACCGATGTCAATCGTGCATCGATACGCATTAGATGCATTACGTCCAACGAATGTCCCCAACCACTGTTCAGCCATATTTTGGGGACAGAAACTCGGTCAATGTTAGGAGGGCTCTAATCGATTGATGTCAATCGTGCAATTCGATAGCATCGATCGATGCATTCAAAAACCCTAGATTAACCCCGACGTCATCGTGAATTAATCCAATTACCCACGAAGGGAGAATTCGATCTACTTTAATAATAATAATCCTAACATAACCCTAACAATTATTCAATAGCCAAAAACAAGATCAATCCATGCACAAACCACAATTAGGGATCCACCAAACCCTAGATGAAGATCTACTCACTAAACATTTAAAAATATAAAGGAGAACAATAAGAATGATAAGAAATCATCAAAGATATGCAAAGAATAAGGAAAACAAGAAATACTTAGCCTCACCAATTGTTGGAGTTACAATATCCTCATTACAAGCATATCCACGAAGGGAAAACCGAGCTAAAACCCTATCTAATCTATCCTACTCCTAAAAACTAAGAAGAAAGATCAAAAAGGGAGGAAAATGAATCAAATCTTCTCCCCCTCTCAAAGATGGAGCTCCCTCCTTTAAATAGTTCACTCAAAACCCTAACAAGTTTGTGGGTAACCCGTTTCGACACGACCGCGTCGAGATCGACGCAGTCACGGAGCTGAGGAGAAGCTCTCAAAAGGCTTCAGATGCACACGAATCGACGCCGTCGTTTCGAATTCCAAACGACCGTGTCGCTGAAGTGTGTAGGTTCGATATTTGATTTCTTCAGGCTGACATGGTCATGTGGGGAAGCCACACGATCGTGTCGTTTTGGCTCGGCCTCCAGTAGCTACAGTGACGCGACTGCATCACTGGATCGACATGGTCACATCAACTCCTTAATTTACTAAAAATGAAGAGTTCTTATCTCGTTCTAATGCGGTCATTTGGGGGAAAACCACACGACCGCGTCGCTGGCATTCTGGGGCTCCATCTTTGGGTGTCTACGGGACCATTTGGGGTTGTCACACGATTGCGTGTGACACCCCGCTGCATCTTCTTCATTGTATCCCACACGACCGTGTGGGATGATCCACACGGTCGTGTGGAGCCTGAAAGTCTTCAAACTGCCATGGTTTCAACTCCATCTCCTTGCCTCGCTTCTCGTTCTTGCTCATTGGTTCCTTTAGGCTGTTTTTTTTCCTTTTATCCCACACTAGGGTCCCAAATTCCTTTATTTTAATTGAAACACACAAATTGGGACCAAATGGTAAAACGGAAACAAAAGTGAGGAAAATTGGATGATGTGATGTATGAAATGATATGGGATGAGAATGAAAAGAGCGTAAAATATGTGTAAAAATAACACACATCAAGCAGCCTCCGGGTTTTGTTGACCCACACTACCTGACGCATGTATGTCGCCTCAAGAAAGCAATCTGTAGTCTTAAGCAAGTGCATCGTGCTTGGTTTCAGCGCTTCAGTGATATCCTTCTTCGTATTGGTTTTATTTGCAGCCGGGCGGACCCTTCTTTGTTCTTCTATAGCAGTGGATCATCACTTCTATATCTTCTTGTATAGGTCAACGACATTATTCTCACCGGGAATGACAATACTCTCAGCTGGCATTTTATCACCAAGATAAATTCAGAATTCGCTACCAAAGGTCTTGGTAAGCTCAATTATTTTCTTGGTTTGGAAGTTACATATAACAGTGATAGCTTGTTCTTGGGTCAAACCAAATATGCACATGATATTCTTGCGCGCGCCCAACTTTTAGAGGTGAAACTAGTTCCTACACCGATGGTGGTCGGCCAATGTCTTTCTTTGGATGGTATGCCCTTCTCGGATTTTACGTTATATGATCTCTTGTTGGTGCTCTTCAATATCTTATGATTACGTGTCCAGGTCTCTCTTTTTCGGTAAATTCAATGAGCCAATATCTTCAGGCTCCAACTGAAGATCATTTTCAATCGGTGAATCGCATATTGCACTATGTTAAAGGGACCATGCACTTTGGAATGTGGTTTACGCGGCCAACGTCTTCCTTGCTCACTGGTTAATCTGATGCCGATTAGGCACGTTGCTCTGACACTCGGTGCTCTACCTATGGATTTTCTATCTTTGTTGGAGAAAATTTGGTGTCTTGGCGTGCCAAGAAACAACCGACGGTTTCACGCTCAAGTTGCAAATCTGAATACCGTGCGCTTGCCAATACAGCTGTTGAGGTCATTTGGGTCTCTTATGTTCTTCGTGATCGTCACTGTCTACCGTCCTCTCGGCCAATGCTTTTATGTGATAACCAAAGTGCAATATTCCTCAGTCATAATCATATTGCTCATAAACACACAAAACACATTGATATTGATTATCATTTTTTGAGGGAACTTGTCTCCTCCGAGAAGTTATCCACTCAGCATGTTCCTACACATCTTCAAGTGGCGGATATTTTCACGAAGAGTTTTGCGTGTCCTCTGTTTGAATTCTTTCGATCTAAGCTTCATGTAGTCTCCAACCCACACTTTACTTGAGGGTGGTGTTAAGGAAGTTTTGACAAATTCAAATTCTCAAGATCTTCCTACTTGATTTTAGACAAGTCGTTAAGGAAGTTTTGACAAATTCAAATTTTCAAATCTTCCACCCTGATTTTAGACAAGCAGTTAAGGAAGTTTTCACAAATTCAAATTCTCAAATCTTTCTCCTTGATTGTACATAATTAGTTACAATAAGTTAGAATTATGTAAATCTTCATTATTTCCTTTCCTTGTAAACTTTTGTCTATATACTTGAATAGAAACAAATCACCAAATGCATTGGGTGATATTTACAGTTGCCCTCTTTTATGATCATATATCCATATGTATTTGTTTAATTCAACCAGAATATGATTACATAATAGAATCGTTATGGTTTTGGTACGTTTTATCTTGATATTCACATCTGTTGTATGTTATTTATACCCAACACAATCAAATTGTCTATATTTGGTTCATATCCATATACTTATATTATATTTTCTTTCTGCATATTATCCATATATGATTCAGTATTCAAAAAATGATTTCAAATAACAATACAGTAAAACCAATATCCGATCCATATTAGAAACATTTACATCCATAAAACTGTTGACGGATGACTCTGACGAACAATAAGGTGGAGCTGACATGGACACCTCCGGTGATGTGGCGCTGCATCAACTGATGGATGAGACCCAAAGATGGCTGAATTTGGGTCTGAGAGAGCGAGATCTGAGCTACTGAGATGAAGCCCAACCTAACTCTAAGCTGTTTATTGGGTTAATGACCGACGTATCTGTAATACAGACAATCGTTAGGGTGGTCAGATCTGGTTCCGACCCAAATGCTCTCCGATGCTTAAGTCGGTACGGGACTTGAAATGGCTCGGGGCAGCTAGATCGACCTAGAGGAATGTCGTTCGTAGGCTAGTTGTCGCACCGAGTTATGGAGGAAGAAATATAAGTGAAAGTCAAAAGAAAGAAAGTTGTCAAAGTAACTAGTATTTGGTACCTCTAGAGCTTGATCCCTTGTTCAGTCGACGTTTAGACTAGTTATATGTGGAAATGTCCAATCAGTGTCGTTGATAGATAACGACCTTGCAATAATAATGGTATGATCGTCGTCCCCTTACCTCGTCATTAATATGCACATTATCAACGATTTCCTTAAGATCCGAGAGCTTAACAGGAAGAATGTGGCCTGGCTTTGACTGGATAAGCTGGTAGGCTCCCACGCGGGCCTCATGAGCTTGAAGGACCCCAACGCCTCTCGTGTGGGCCCTTTTATTCCGACGAGGATATTCCTCTCTCCTGGGAAGCCCGGCCCAATGCTGTAACACGATCCGTATTCGAACCATTTACCTCCATAAAACTCAAAGGCAACACATTTCGATTAGTGATTGGTCACACGAAGTTAAAAAAGATGAAAATATTCGAATTCCCAATACATACCTCATTGTTTTTATGTAATTTTCGAAAAAAATTCCAATTTCGCTGTCTTAACTCATTCCTTCCTTTCCTTTGATGGCAATCATGGGCATCTCTCTCTCTCTCTTGCCGACAATCATAGTCATCGCATCTTTTTTCTCTCTCTCCAGAAGTCTCCTCAATATAAGCACAGGCCGAAGCTCAAAAAAAGAACCATGAGCGTGAGCATGGACTCAGATCATGACGCTGGACTTTCTCTCTGCCTGGGCCTAGGCCCGCCGGCCAGCCACCTCCGCCGGAAAGACACCTCCGCCGCCGAACCGTCCTTAACCCTAAGCCTCTCCGACGACGCCTATAACAACGGGCCGACGACGCCGAAGTCCGAGTTGGGCCGCCCGTCCCGATTGTCTTCGCCGCACAGCGCGGTCTCGTCGTACTCGGCGGCGTATCCGGCGGCGGCGTATCCGGCGGCGGCGGCCGGCGTGAAGAGAGAGCGCGATTCGGTCGCCATCGGCGAAGAGGCCGAGGACGAAAGGGGAATTACGCCGTCGAGGATCAGCGATGAAGACGAAGACGGCAACGCCAAGAAGAAGCTTAGGCTCACAAAAGAGCAGTCGGCGCTTTTGGAGGACAGATTCAAAGAGCAAATCACTCTTAATCCCGTAAGTTAATTTAATTTAATTACGCCCATTTTTTTTTTGATTAAACTTAATTTCTGAATGAGGGTTTTTAATGATTAGAAACAAAAGCAGGCTTTGGCCAAGCAACTGGGCCTCCGGCCAAGACAAGTTGAAGTCTGGTTCCAAAATCGAAGGGCAAGGTACCGGTTTCCGACTACTACAGGATTATATTTGCTGTTGGTTTGACGTCTAAAATTTCGATGTGGGACTATTTTTTTTGGCTCAGGACGAAGCTGAAGCAGACGGAAGTGGACTGCGAGTTACTGAAGAGGTGCTGGGAGACGCTGACGGACGAGAACCGGAGGCTGCAGAAGGAGGTCACCGAGCTCCGGGCGATGAAGTTCGCGCGGCCGCCTCTCTACATGCAGCTGCCGGCGGCCACCCTGACGATGTGCCCGTCGTGCGAGAGGCTCGCCGGCGACGGGCCCATGGCCTCCGTCGCGGCGGCTCCTCCCAAGACTCGCTTCTTCAACCCCTTCACTCATTCCGCAACTTGTTAAAATCGATTAAGACTCCAATTATTTTTTTTACTTTTGTTTTATTTATTATTATTTTTAAGGGTTTTTCGTAAGCAAAATTCCGATGATACATATTAGCTACTAGCTAGTTAGCTTGCTTTGAACAATAAGCAACGTATAGTGACGAGATGTGGATAGGCAAAAAAGAAGCAATGGTTTCTTGATAGCTCTCTCCTGACGTTGTATATCTCAGAATTAACTAAGCATTATGTTTGGTGAAGTGTTGGTATTGCATGTATATGAATGGAGTAGACACAAAAAAGCTTGATCTTTTTTTGCTTAGACAATAAAACATAAAACATAAACAAATGTATATCTGCGTATATTTTTTTGGCCCCCACATTTCGCTTTTGGTGTGATTGGGGTGATGATGATGGAGAGACTTCACGTGAAGCTGTCTGTCTGTGGATTTTAAGGATCATTTTAAAAAAAAACTCAGAAAGTCTAACAAAGAAAAGGAGATAGAAGCGACTAGCTAGCGTGTGACTGAAGAAATGAATGATAAATGTACAGGGAAATAATGAGTGATGTGTATTTAGCAGTACTCTATATGCAAATGTTAAAACAAGGACCCAACAACATATTTTTCATTTTGCAATTTAGCAAAAGGGCCCCTCGTTCATTTTCATTTGTTTGCATCAATAGTTGGAGACCAAAATTTGTGGGGGCCAATGCCCATGTGAACTTTTTTTATTTCCAAATTGGTCCCCCACCATGAAAAAAACAGGAGTGTTGTGTATAAGAATTTTTGTTTGCAATCAATCCTTGTCCCCTAATGGCCCTACATCTAAAGTTGGGTGATCCTCATTGTCTTCCATAAGTTTGGCAACTGAGATATGCGTTTATGGTTTTGAGAATATTTGGATGGAAGGGAGTTTAAGAAAATGCAAGTGCTTAATACTTTTTTCTTGTTAATTTGATGATAATGAGATTGATTTCCAATACCAATCCATTCAAAATACGGAGTTAGCAACCCCCTAAGTTCACTTGGTGTTTTGAGGATTTAAGACATGTAGATCAAAATGAACGGCTGAGATTGTAAACAAAAATAAATAGAATGAAGTTCGGAGGAAACCCATACATCGTCTATATTTTTTCTTTGGTCTAAAAAAAATTTGTGGTTACGCCGATGAGTAAGGCTAAGAAATGATGATAATGAGCACTTTTGGTTTTGTGGGTATGTGTGTGTTGGGGTTTGTTTTGGATTGGGTGGGGAAAGAAACGATGAATCTTTGCAACTGGCCCAAGTTGAGTGGTCATAGTTTTTGTGTTCAATCATGTGTACGTGTGAGGATGCTACTAACACAAAGAAAAGGGAAACATACGTACCAAGACTTAAGACATGGTTGGAAAAAGATCGGGCATGTGATGAGGGAACATGACACATGTTCCCCACTTGATGTTCATCTAGAAGCCTTTGATGGGAAAAAGCTGTGTATGTTGTGATGTACTAAACCCCTATGGGTAATTTGATCAGGATTTGAATTCGTTTTCTTATTTTGCCTAATATGCTTATCTACACCCACTCCTCGATGGGAAAGCATCGTACTCTCGACG
The DNA here is from genome assembly GCA_030789695.1 of Scilla litardierei. Taxonomy (NCBI): domain Eukaryota; kingdom Viridiplantae; phylum Streptophyta; class Magnoliopsida; order Asparagales; family Asparagaceae; genus Scilla; species Scilla litardierei. Next base: position 51,800,592 of record CM061134.1, read on the forward strand.
TCTCGCAAGGGATGGAGTGGGAATGTCACTAGGCCAATTGGCTCGGGCCAGTCTGTTATATTATTACGCAATGTAAACTAAAGAAATTTATATACACATCACAAATGAATGTTAACTCATTTAATTTTTTTAAGGCTTTGATCATAAACTCTATGACCCCGTTTAAGATATAACGATCCGATCCGTGCCCAAATCCGTTTTCATCAAATATGAAAAGCGATTTCAGTATCAAAGTATTCACATCAGAGAGGATGGATGTGACAGCTGATGTGACAGTTTTGCCTTTTTTTTTTTGGGGGGGGGGGGGGAACTGCATAGACCGCATTCCATGCGGTATATATAGCAACCCTCATAGTTATTCATCCTCAACACCCCAGGGTGTCACCCATCCGAGTTGTTGGGGAAGGGATGAGAGGCTACAAGGTGCACCGATGCTTGGCTGCACCTCCTAATGTCGGCCCTGATTAAGCCTCTTTTTTTTTCGTGCTGGGGATGCATCTATTCGGCGTTTGCTTGGCAGTGGAAGAAGAAAGCCCCACCGTGGATGGGGGCTGCTTGAGTGTATGATGACAAGGAGGCTAATGGGATCACTGTAGGCTGCAAGGAAAAAAAAGGACAGCATGCCAGCAGTCGGCTCTTGTACTCATTGCTGCTTGGAGAGGGGAAAGAGTTTGATTAGGAGGCGTGATTAGGACCACCATCACGTTACTTCCTAGCAAACGGTCCCCATTGAACCTGGGACATATGTACAAAAGACAAGCCATCACCAGACTCTCACAATCCACCCGCCCTTCTTCTTTTCACCCAAAGAAAACAGTTGATGGTCATCTTCCCGTCTTCGAGCTGGTTTAAGATGAAGTTTTTACTAACAGAAAAGGATTAACACAATAAAGAATTCGAATTGTAATGTTAAGAATTCATATGAAATAAAATACACTTGTACCAACGAAGGCGATAAAAGCTGAGATCTAACCACTGCCCCCATACTCCCATCGCTCCATTAGTGTCGTCAATACAGAGAAATTTAGGCCATGTTTGGCAGCCAATGTTAGTGTTGGGGGTTATAGATATTATAAGATTTCGTTTTTGTAGAGAACATAAGGGGTTAATATAGGAGTTTTTTTAAACATAAATGTGGTCCTTGTAGTTCTGTAATTGGATATATGTCTGAAATTTTTGGGATTGAAAATGATGTAGTTTACGTAAAGAAAAGGAAATTTTGTTTTATTTGGGATACTTTGTGTTTGCGGATGGGTCCCGCCTTCCAGTAAATATGGGCTGACGAAGACGCCTTCGTTGAAATGGATCCTCACCGGTTGAGAAGTAAGATCCGCAGAGAGAAATCTCCTATTCGAGGATGGCTACAATCGAGATTCGTGAGTGGGTATCGACCTAGCTCATGGATGGGTTCCGCCTTCCAGTAAATTGTATTTTGGGTAATGAAAAAGGGGTATTTTTGATTTTTTTTCCTAAAAATTAAGCGGCTTCTGTTGGCATAACAATTCCTGTTTTTGAAAGTTAGGGAGACTCCCAGCTTTTGTGATATTTCTAAGGTTTTTTATTGGATTGATGTATCATCAACACTTATAAATTTTGGTTGTTTGGATAGTATTGGCTGAGGTTGGGCTGTAATACCACCCCAACAGGCCAACAATGGGCCTTATCACGGCCCGGTAATAATGGTCCTACTTAAGAGCCCAGTAAAGTGCTTTGTTATTGTGCTTTGTAAGCCCAGAACTTGTGTACGGCTTTCACTCCTTGTTGCACTTGGTCATCGGCCAGCCTCAGCGAGTTTAGCCCACATCGAAGAAAACAAAGAGCCCAATCTACAATGTGATTTGCAACTTAAACAAAACTTAGGGAGTTTTTTATATTATTATTGGACTGTTATGAATAGGCCTATTGGGCCAATTGGGTATCCAACCCACTATTGAAAGATATAAATACAAGGGTAGTGGGCTCTTAACCCTCTACACATATTCTCCCTATATTTCCTTTCACAACACGTTATCAGCACGATCACGCTCGTTGGAGGAGACGGCGACTCGCGGGAAAGGAGATCCATCAATCGCTCAGATTTAAGAAGATCGTAATCTTCTCAACGGGGAGCGAAAAGGGCATCCTTCACCAACCGTCGCCTAGATTCCTCGTCGAATCTAGAGGTAAAAATCAAAACTTTTAGATCTAAACTTGCTTTTCTCATTAGATCTGCATGTTTTAGGATCAAAAAGTTTATAAACACGGTAAAATTCAATTTTTTATTAGATCTGCATGCCTAAAAAAACAATAAAAATCTGTTTTTTAGCGATCTAAATAGTTAAAAAATCCGTTTTTTACCCCCCCCCGCCTTTGATCCAAAAATCCGCACGCCCGTAGGGCGGAACGGCGGCGCGTCTCTAGCGCCGCCGGCGGAAATCGCACGCCGCGGCCTCAGGCCGCGGCCAGTTGCCGCGGCCTGCAGGCCGCGGCTCGCCGCTGCGGCGGCCGCGGCCCGCAGCCGCGGCCCGTCGCCGCCACGGCGGCCGCGTCCTACGCGGCCAGCCGTCGCGGCGACACGCCGCGGGCCCCCCTAGGGTTTCCTGAAACCCTAACCCTAACGAACCATTTTTCGGGGGAGGCCCAATTTTAACCCTAATGGGTTGTTTTCATGGCCCAAAAGGCCCGAAAATTAGCTCATTCACATAAATTATTTTTCTTTTATTTATTTTTGGCCCTAAAAAGCCCAAAATAATTAAAGGAAATTTTAAAATGGGTTTTATAGCGGTAAAATAAAACATTAAAATATGGATCAAAAGGTAAAAGTTTTTCAAAAAAAATAGGTTTTTTGCACGTCGCACACAAATTTAAATTATTTTAAATGCCTGTGTTTTGATTATCTGCGTGGTTGTATGTCTCGAATATATTATCTGCGTGGATGTGCAATATTAGGCTATGTTTTTAGGGATCAGCCAGGTTTCCGACACCGTTTTAAATTCCTGCAATTTTTTTTAATTTTGTATGTGAGGATGAAAATGTAAAAAGAAGACCGAAGGACACCAATAAGAAGCTGAAGGTGTTCGCTCAATGAAGATAGGGGCTTCTCTCTGAAGTTCCCGAGTTGTACTTTATTTTTTCATGCATTTATTTTGATGTAACTTCGGACTGTACTTCTTTTTATTTTTCGGTGTCGGCTGGCTGATCCCCATAGTCCTAAGTCATTTTTCTGTTTCATTGTTTATGTATTAACTGCGTGGTTGTTAAATTAGCTTAAATACCATGTTTAATGTCACAATGAAATTTCTTAACAGCATGCGTGAATGTTAATCTTTATTAATTAATTATTCACATTATCTGAAAAAAAAGCATGTATGTTAAAATCACATTAATTAAATTCATGCTATGAAAATGTTTACATTACATGCGTGGATGTCTATCTTAATCAGTCTTAATGATACATGCTGTTTTTCTTTACATTGCTAGATCATAAAATGGCCAGACTTGCAAATGTCGACTTCTCGGTCCTGAAGGCCGATGGGTCAAACTACCTGAGTTGGCAGTTGGACCTGAAGTTCCATCTGCGCTCTCATGGTTTCAGTCTCACATAGACTGAAAAGGTAACAACAAGTACTGCCCCAGCAAACAAGGAGGCTTCAGTGGAAGCACCTCATACAGAGGAAGTTTCCGATATATTAAAGGCGAAAGCCATTATATATATCAGGAAACACTTAGACTCGACCTTAAAGGACGAGTACCTCACTGTAGAGGACCCTTACGAGATGTGGGATGCACTCGAGGAGAGGTACAGACATCAGAGGGATGTCATACTCCCCCGTGCACAGTACGAGTGGACTCGCCTCCGCATACAGGATTTCAAATCCGTAGCGGAGTACAACTCAGCTCTCTTCCGCATCACCTCACGCCTGAAGTTGTGTGGTGAACCAGTGACGGAGAAGATGTTGCTGGAAAAGACGTTCACGTCTTTCCACGAAAAGGACATGATCCTTATGCAACAATATAGAGAGAGGAAGTTCACAAAGTACTCTGACCTGCTTTCATGCCTGCTTATGGCTGAACAGAACAGAGACCTGTTGGTTGCCACCCACAACCTGCGCCCTCCTGGCTCCGCTCCATTGCCACCTCCTGCAGAGGCTCACTTCCAGTCTTCCCTGAAGAAGAAGACGGACAAAAAGGCAAAATTCCATAAATGGAAAGAACAGAAGCAGCGGAAGAAGGCCACTCCCCCAGCTCCTCCTCAGAACCAGAAGTTCGTGGACAAGAAGCAGAAGAGGATTCCCAACAAAGGTGGCACTCCCATGAAAGACTGGAAGGACAAGTGCTCTAAATGCGGAATGACGGGCCACTGGTCCAGAATCTGCCGCACAGCAAAACACCTCCAGGACCTCTACCAGGCAAGCCTCATGCCTCGAGCTGAGACAAACCTGATTGAGAGCGCAGCGTTGGCAGAGACCTCATGGACTCCTGAAGACTTCATGGGAGATGACACACTCTAGATCTGGACCACTTCTATGCACTAGCAATGTATCTTCTATTTTTATGCATCGTATCTAGTTTTATTTCCATGTCAAAACAATATTTTGAGCATTTATCTTTATGAAAGTAGATCTTTTCTCTTCATTTATTGCTTGAATGTCTTTCCCCTTTTTTAGATATGGAACTTATCTGCCTAGTGGACAGTGCATCGACGCACTCGATCCTTCAAAACATAGACTACTTCACGAGCGTAAGTAGCTATTCTGGCCCACTGAGAACAATCTCAGGACCAGCAAACATAATCGAAGGATCAGGGGAAGCAATTATATTGCTCCCCGGCAACACACAAATAACACTTAAAAATGCGTTATACTCCCCTAAATCCATCCGAAACCTCCTAAGCTTCAAAGACATCCGTTTAAACGGATATCACTTAGAGACGGTCGAGGAAGATAAAAGGGAATACTTGCTTGTAACGGCTCTTACAAATGGTTCAAAAACCATTGTGGAACGTTTCAAGGGACTCCCCTCGGGACTCTACCAAACAAGTATACAAACTCCAGAAACATCCATGGTGGAGCACCTGCAGTGCCCCCAAACACCAGAATTCCAACTCTGGCACAGTCGACTGGGACACCCTGGTTCTGTTATGATGTACCGCATCATAAAGAACTCCAGGGGCATTGACCTGAAGAACCTGAAGATTCTTCAAAAAGGCAAATTCCCATGTCCACCCTGTTACAAGGGTAAACTGATCACGAGACCCTCTCCACTGAAAGTGGATGCGGAGTCCCCCAGTTTTCTGGAAAGAATCCACGGAGACATTTGTGGGCCGATTCACCCATCAAGTGGTCCGTTCAGGTACTTTATGGTCCTGATAGACGCATCTACTAAGTGGTCACATGTGTGCCTACTGTCCACCCGTAACCTAGCACTATCTAAGTTTTTAGCTCAGATAATCAAGTTACGGGCCCACTTCCCCGACTACCAGATAAAGAAACTTCGTCTGGACAATGCGGGGGAGTTTACGTCACAAGTCTTTCTAGACTATTGCCAAGCTCAGGGAATTGAAGTCGAACATCCTGTAGCGCGTGTTCACACCCAAAATGGGTTAGCAGAATCTCTAATTAAGAGACTGCAATGGATCGCTCGTCCATTATTACTTCAATCCCATATTCCAGTGAATGCGTGGGGTCATGCAATTTTGCATGCTGCATCTTTAATAAAATTAAGACCCTCTGGAGGTCAGTCATCTTCTCCAATGCAACTAGCACTTGGAGCCCCACCAATTGTCTCACATTTGAGAATATTTGGTTGTGCAGTATACGTCCCCATAGCACCACCACAAAGGACAAAGATGGGTCCACAACGTCGCCTAGGCAATTATGTTGGGTTTGACACCCCCTCCATAATTAGATTCCTAGAACCCCTTACGGGGGACGTCTTTAAGGCATGTCTAGAAGACTGTGAATTCGATGAAACATCGTTTCCAAGACTAGGCTCACAGACAAAGAAGCCCGAAGCTTCAGAAAGTATCACTTGGGATACAAAAACTTTATGTCACTTTGATCCGCTAACAAGCCAGTGTGAGGAGGAGGTCCTGAAGATTCTCCACATCCAAAACACTGTCCATCTCTTGCCGGACAAATTTACTGACAACCAGAAGATTGTCAAATCACATGTCCCTGCTGCTAACACTCCAGCTAGGATTGACATACCGCAAAATGGATGCAATCCGCCTGCAGCAGAAATGGTTGGACCTCTCAAAAAGAGAGGACGACCACCGAGATCCAAGGACCAAGTCCCTCGAAAGAGTAGGACCCTTGGCAATGGTAAACAAATACCACCACAGGATGATAATATAAGCCCTGCTACCCCATCTCTCCCAAACTCTCATGAAGAGGAAAAACCGGGAGAAAATGAAGTATCGATACACTATGTACGAACTGAGGAGTATTGGGACAGAAAAAGCACAACAATAGATGACACATTTGCGTGTAATATTGCCATCAACGTCGCGTACTGCGACGATGATATTGAACCACGCTCTCTGACAGAATGTCAAAGCAGAGATGATTGGCCAAAGTGGAAAGCGGCATTAGGAGTGGAGTTGGATTCACTCACCAAACGCAAGGTCTTCGGACCAATAGTCCAGACACCAAAAGGTGTAAAACCTGTAGGTTATAAATGGGTATTTGTTAGAAAACGAAATGAACAGAATGAGATCGTACGCTACAAAGCAAGGCTGGTAGCGCAGGGTTTTACCCAACGTCCTGGGGTGGATTTTGAAGCCACATACTCCTCGGTCATGGACGCGATCACCTTCCGATTCCTCATTGGCTTAACAGCACAAGAGGGTTTAGATATGCAACTCATGGACGTGGTTACTGCATACCTATATGGCAACCTAGACCGAGACATCTATATGAGATTGCCTGCCGGTTATTCTTTGCCTGCAGCACTAAAAGAGAGAGAACATGACATCTACTCAGTGAAACTGCAAAGATCATTATATGGTCTAAAATAATCCGGAAGGATGTGGTATAACAGACTGAGCGATTTCCTTGCACAGCAAGGATTTAAAAACGACCCAGTCTGTCCTTGCATCTTTATAAGAGCAAAGGCAACAGGATTTGTAATTATAGCCGTCTATGTAGACGACTTAAACCTCATCGGATCTCCTGAAGAGATCGCAAAGATTTCTAGAAGCCTAACAGAAACCTTCGAGATGAAAGACCTCGGAAAATCAAAATTCTGTTTAGGTCTTTAGATAGAACATCTTAAATATGGGATCCTGTTACACCAGTCAACTTACACATCGAACTTATTGAAAAAGTTTCAGATGGATAAGTGCTACCCCCTCAGCACTCCGATGGTCGTCAGATCATTGGATGTACACAAAGACCCCTTCCGGCCGCTGGAAGAGGGGGAGGAAGTACTAGGCCCCGAAGTGCCTTATTTAAGTGCTATCGGTGCACTCCTTTACCTGGCTAACTGCACTCGCCCTGACATAGCATTTGCAGTAAACTTACTAGCCAGATATAGTGCTGCACCTACACAGCGGCACTGGGCCGGAGTTAAGCATCTTCTGCGCTACCTCCAAGGGTCCATAGACTTAGGTCTATTCTACAGGAAAGGGGCATCAACTGGTTTAGTTGGTTATGCTGATGCAGGTTACAGGTCCGATCCTCATATAGAGAAGTCTCAGACCAGATACATGTTCACATATGGCGGCACTGCCATATCCTGGAGATCTGTGAAGCAGACCATGACGACCGTCTCATCCACTCACTCAGAGCTACTAGCGATCTTTGAAGCAAGTAAGGAATGCTTCTGGCTACGCTCGGTGATCCAGCACATCCTCACCTCCACCGGCCTGACGACCGGCGTTCTTGCACCTACTACACTCCATGAAGACAATGCAGCATGTATAGCCCAGCTACAGGACGGCTACATCAAAGGTGACAAGACGAAGCATATCTCCCCCAAGTTCTTCTGGACGCACGACCTTCAGAAGCAAAAGCAGATTGAGGTACAGAAGATCCAATCATGTAATAACTTGGCGGATTTTCTTACCAAATCCCTGCCTACTAGCATCTTTGAGAAACTTGTATATGGGATTGGGATGAGGAGAGTGATTAAATGTAAACTGGGTCAGGATGAGAGAACTATGAACTCATAGATACATAGGAGACTGATGTATAGATTCATAGGAAATCTGCAAGCCTGAAGCTTGGTCAGATAAGGGGGAGTCAACTGCAGAGTTGTACTCTTTTCCCTTGGCTACAGGTTTTTTCCCACTGGGTTTTCTGTAGTCAAGGTTTTGACGAGGCAACCTCGTTGACTCTGGATCCTGAAGTATCCACCCCTAGACACATCCCTAAAACAGGGGAAGTTATGGGTTAACTGTTCTTTCATTAACAAGACAGTTACCCTAACTCGGATCCTGAAGAATCCACCCCTTATTCAATGTTGGTTGGATAAGGGGAAGTGTTATGAATAGGCCCATTGGGCCAATTGGGTATCCAACCCACTATTGAAAGCTATAAATACAAGGGTAGGGGGCTCTTAACCCTCTACACCTATTCTCCCTATATTTCTCTTCACAACATGGACGTTGTTAACAACTAGATCACATGGACAAATGTTAAATATGCTTGAGGCGAACTTCTGCTATTACTCTTGCTACCGTGTGATGTACTTTAGACACGGAACTTTAGATGTGGGATCATCCACCAGTTAACCTACCACCCATGATCTAGATGGATGTAATGGGATATGGATACCAATGAAGTTCTCCCTCTAATTTGATGTATTTAAATTTCGATGTATCAAAAAAAAATCACAAATTACAAAATCATTTACCAAAAGCTCGTTTACCGGGAAAAAACGAAAAGAAAAAGATTTTTCGTCTCAAGAAAAACCTAAATATAATCATGCTACTTTGCAAGGGAAATTTCCAGCTAGATTTCATTGTCTCTCATTTCTTAAATAAAATTTATTTGTGTAGATGAAAATAAAAGTGAATTGAGTAAAAGCAACAGACATATGGAGATGGACATGGATTGTTGCTCCTCCAATTTTATGTTGTTGAAATCACTGCACTAGACATATTCATGACAGATTGATGTTGTTGGAATTGGGTGTGCTTATGACGAGATTAACCCGAAGGGCTAAATTGAAATAATTAAAGGATTGAGGGACAGAAATATAATTTTAATTAACCTCTGTAGAAGTTAAGGGGCTAAAATGCAATTTGTGTTAAAAACTGTCCAAACAGTTTTGGAGATTTGTTATTTCTCCAACCTTGAAAACTTCTCTCTTCCATATCCCTATAAATACCGGTTGATTCTTCATTGAAGAGAGTAGTTCTTTTCCCCTCCCATAATCCATCCCAAGGAGGAGGTCGGTAACATTAGTTGTGAGAAGAGTTTGGTTTCCTTACGTGATTCCAAGCCCGATTCTTAAGCACAGTACCTCCTCTCAAGATCTTAAATCTATTCCGCTGCAAAGATACATGCTTACAATTTATGATCCTTATAATCCGACAGACGTTAAATATGCATGCTAAATATCATATAATTGTAATGAACTTTGGGCATGCATAAAAATAAATAATATAAAGCATATGGGTTAAAAATGAAGAAAAAACCGAAAGCCTTTCATCTTTTCAAATAATTACTGTAAAATGGAGACGTGGTTGCATCAGCATCGTGTAATTTGTACGTAAAATATTTGAATGGACGGATTTTCTTTATATAAATTGATTACCGAGCAAAATGTGATTAATACTCGATGTTTGCTCAAAAATTTCAGGGGCGTCCAGTCTGATATCAAAAAGAAACCAAAGGATGTGGAAGCGGATGTTAAATGGGCTGAATCAAGATGGGTTGAATCGGTCTTGGTCGGCTCTGCCTGTAGCAGGCCGTAGTCGAGCTTAACTCGTTCAAGCCCAGTTAGACTGGCATATTTAGAGGGTGCTCATCTCCGGCCCACCTTGCCATGAGCCGGCTCGGCTCATAAACCACATGCTTAAACCGTGCATGGGCCTATGGTTCTACCCAACAGTCAACCCATGGGTTGCCTTCCATGTCGATGTTTCACCCGTGAGTTGGCACGTGGGCCAACCCGCGAGCTGAACATTGAACTAGCCATTTTACACCCATTTTCACATTTTTTTTTATTTTTACATGTAAACACTAACTCTGTTTCTAGGTGTTTTTTCACCACTAGAGTATTTGGTCGAGTGGATGGTTGCAGTAGCTGACGTAGGATGACAAGTGATGACGTGGCAGCTGAATGGACACCAAACGAGCTGACAGTTGGTTGAATAGGCCCCGATCCGAGCTATTAGAGTCGGGTCTGAACCGTCTCTGGACTGCCTGCATCACAAAAGGAGCTCATCATGGAGATCGGATCTAGGGGTTCGACCTAATCCCCCGATGCTTAAGTCAATAGATGACTCAATGATGCTCGGGTAACTATGTCTGACATGTTGGGATGTCGTCAGCTAGTTATCTCGCCGAGTTGTGAAGGTAATGTATGAGGTTAGGTGGAGGCAGATATCATAGTGAATGTTAGATAATGTCAGGGAATGTCTGAAGTTGGCCAAAAGTCCTTTCTTTGTTGTCTGAGAGGCTACTTATATAGGCAGCAGACATGAGAGGGCAACGTCCGAGCCTTTATGGAGCTTTATTGCCTCTGGATCTAAGCCATCGTCATTGATGACGAGCTGAACGGTCGGTCATTGAATGCATGCATTGATGATGAGCTGAACGGTCGGCATTGATGAGGGGGCCCAACGGCCAGCTCGGCTGTGGTCTTAAATGAAGAGTCGGTTGGCCTCCGGTGCGGGTCTTTAGGTTGTTGGGCCAAAGTCTGGGCTTTACTAGGCTTGTCGGCTCGAGATAAATAACCGAACGGCCATTGGACCAGCCCAGGCTGTATCAAACCCATCCCGACTCTTCCACACTACTTTCATGACCCTCTCACGCATAGATACTCTATCCATCTCTCTCTTAATTCCGCAAATTATCAAGATTTAAGGCTTTTATTACTCAATGCACAAGCTCTCTCTCTCTCTCTCTCTCTCTCTCTCTCTCTCTCTCTCTCTCTCTCTCCCCCCCACAAGTGTTTGGGACTACCAAAGTAAATACCACGTCGCTCTCACGTTTCTCAAGCGTTTGCATGTTTCTTCTGTACAATTTAATATTATAATTTTTATTACATATTCTCTTAACGTTATTTATAATTCATTTATTTTTTAATTAGGTAGCTTGATTTTTCACAATCACAGTAACAACACTCAAGAATTTATTCATGGTAATTTTGTAGGAGACGAAGTAGAAACTCAAAAAGTTGGAATGATCGAGGAATATGATGAAATTGAATCAGAAATGCCTTAGCTTGTGCAAAATATAAAAAAGTAAGATATAAAACTACAAAATTGTTAGAAGAGGATTAACCATGGCAAATAGCCATGGTACTATATTTATAAAACTTTCATGTTGAGTTGGGAGTCCAAGGGCCTCCCCACTAACTTAGTGGGGAGTAATGGAGAGTGATGAGGGGAGGGAGGCCAAAGGCCTCCCTCAAATCACAACACTCCCCCTCATCTCTCCATTACCTTGGGTTAAGCATATGAATACTTCAGGATTCAGTATGCCAATGTGGTGGATACTTCTGGATCCAGAGCCACTGTGGTTGCCTCGTTAAAACCTTAGCTGTGAAAAACCCAGTGGGAAAAACCAGCAGCTTAAGGGAAAAGAGTACAACTATCGAGGGACTCCCCCTGATATGTACAAGCTTCAGGCTTGCAGATCTCCTATGTATCTATACAATCATCTCCTATTCGTCTATACATCCATCATGTTCTGAAAGAAAATACAATTATCACTCATCTACACAAGTTTCACTCATCTAGCGGCTATTGGAAGGCAGCGTCGCTCTGGAGTGTAATGCTCTTCGAAGTTGATAGATGACTCCACTAAAGTATTCTTTGAATCAGTCTTCAGTGTGTCTGCATGGTACTGCTAGACCTGGCTGAGCGTTTTCAATACTTGCTTCTTGGATGATGAGCTTCTCAGAAGATGTAGACATTGGATGCTGATGTGTATATATTTAGGAGGTGGTCGGCCTATTGTGTTTCAGTCATCGCGATGATCTTTAAACCTGCATATGCAATATATATTCCTTGACCCTTGGAAGTTGCGCAAAAGCAGCTTATCCTTGGTTTAGTGTTGCTCTCCAGGACAATACTGTATCTGGTTAACAACTTTACTGGAGACGTTCTATCAAAGATACGTGCAGTTGGCCAGATAATACACTAAAGCTAGGCTCTTCAGGACCTAGGATGTCCTCCCCCTCTTTCAGCTACTGAAAGGTGTCATAGATAAGTACCCATTTTTAATAGGTTGCAAAAGGACATCATTCTTCATAAACTCCAGGTGTATGAAGAATATGAAAGGGTTCCACCACGAAGGTGTTTAATATGTAAGCCGAGACATCTTCGGCATGATTAATAATAGTTCATCTTCAGGATGATTAATGTCATCTTCAGGATGATAGTTCATCTCCAGGATGATAGTTCATCTTTAGGATGATTAATGTCATCTTCAGGATGATGGTTCATCTCCAGGATGATAGTTCATCTTCAGGATGATTAATGTCATCTTCAGGATGATTAATGTCATCGTCAGGATGATCGTTATATCTAGGTTTTTCATTTCCAAGGTACGCTTTAAAGCTATCTGAAATCTCAATGGTCTCTGCTGGAGATCATATTAGCTTTAAGTCGACCATATGTAAGGCAAATATAACAAATCCTGTCAACGATCTTTTGAAAAAGATACAAGGGCAAATATTGCTTAAGATCAACTAATGATCTTTGTAGCCTTTATGGAGAAGACGTTTCTACGTTTCTCTTTCATCTCTGAGGGTAGAGTATACCCTTCTGGAAGTTTTATATAGATCTCTATATATATATTGCCGTATATATATGCAGTCACAACGTCCATGAGCTGCATGTATTGGCTTTTGCAGAGAAGTGTAGGCTTAGTAGGAAAATGATCACATTTCCTTCATTTCAATTTCTTTATGAAATTCGAATTATATTCCACAGGTTTTTACACATTCAGGTGTATGGACTACTGGTCCAAAGACTTTGCTTTTCAAGAGTGAGTCCAGCTCTACTCTTATTGCCCCGTCCCACTTTGGCCATTCTATGCGTTTACGCTATAGAAAAGTGGGTAGACGTCATCGTCGTATTCAGCGACGTGAATGGCAATAGCAAAAGCAAAACTGTCGTCGACGACTGTGCTATATCTGTCCAGTACCTCTCCAGTACGTACATAATATAATGATGTTTCTCCTGTTGTTTCCTCTCCATGGGAAATTAGGAGGGGAGAGGTTGCTGGTCTGAGCTCAGCATCCTGTGGTTGGATCATTTTTATATATCCAGGAATCTTCCTATTATGAGGAAATTTTTATTTTGAACCTGGCTGGCGTCCTATTTTCAAATGAGGTACAGCCAATTCTGCTGCCGGTGGATTGCATCCATCTTTGGGAATGTCAATCCTAGCTGGCGTGTTGGCAGCAGGGACGTGTGAACGAACAATCTTCTGGTTGTCCGCAATTTTATTCGTCAATTGATGTACTTTAGTCTGAATGTGAAGGATCTTCTGGATCTCAACGTCACACAGAAAAAGTATGCGGATAATAACGAGATGAGGACTTCTGTGTCCCATGATATGGTCTAAGAAGCTTCAGGCTTCTTTAGACTGCGTGCCTATTACAATGAGACTTTACTCATCAAATTCACATTTATCAAGACTTGGTTGTAAACCATAATGAAGCGGCATCAGCAATAAGATATGGCCACAAGCAGGCCGTATCGTGATAAGCGATGCGGAGTGCAGCTTGTTGGTCCCTAAATATCAACAGGCAACTGGAATCTAACAATGGACGTGAAATCCATTGGAGTCTCTTTACCAGAGACTCTGATAACCCATTCTGAGTATGAACATGCTACAGGACGTTCAATTTCAATGCCAGTCTTGAATGATATGAGTAGTGAATTCACCCTCATTATTAGCTTTGAGAGAGCTATGTTGCGAGTGAATATGAAGGCACACAGAAGACCATCTAGTAGATGCATATATCAGTACAGTAATGAAGTACCGAAAATGGTCCATTTACGGGGTGAATAGGCCCGCAAAAGGTCACCATGTATTCTCTCAATGAAGCCAGGAGACTCTAAACCCACTTTCAGGAGGGAAGTTCTCTCTCTAAGTTTTCCCTTATGACAAAGGGGGACAAGGAAACTCAACCTTTTGAAGAATCTTCAGGTTCTCCAAAGGATTCATTTGATGATGCTTCCATCATCGCTGATCCAGGATGACCAAGTCCATTTTGCCAGAGTTAAAAACTATGGCAATGAAAGGCACTTCTGGTGCTTAGTTAAGTTGGCTTTCTATATGATGAATATCTGTAATTATAGGGGCCCGACGGGGGTCCAATGAAATCGTAAGTAGATGGTCTTCTGGCCATTTTCTTGACGAGTTACATATTGATATTCAATATATATTATCCACAATTTTCAAGTTATTTTCTTTAAAAGAAATATCCTTGAAAATTGGAGATTTCCTATATGTTTATGAGGAGAATTTGCATCTTATAGTCTCGTTGTATGTGGGAGCAATATCAATGCTACACCAGTGCAACGAGGCACTGTCCACAATATTCCATACTTCATCTATAAGTAAAACGAAATCTTATTTAAGTCAATGAAAAAGACATTCAAAATAAAAGTTCGTGCTTAAGCAAATTAAAGATGAAGCAACACTGAATTTTAAATGCATAGATAAAAGGTGAAGCTTAATCGAGCAGGTCGTCATTCTCGAAGTCTTTTGCAGTGAACATCGTTGGTGGTTGAAAAGCCGCCAAGTTTGTTTCAGGCAGAGACTTCTGGCTCGCCTGATATAGTTCCTGGAGGTGGCGAGGAGTGCGGCAGATCCTGGACCAATGGCCAGTCATGCCGCATCTATGGCATTTATCCTCCCCCTTCTTCTTAGGAAGTGACACTTGGTCAGTGTGCTTTTGCTTCCATGTGAAGTTACTCTTTCCTGTATTGTTGTTGTTGGATGGGGGTGCTGCTCCTCGTCCATTCTTCATCACAGCTTTTCCTTTGTTATTATTAGCCTTCTTTTTGTTTTTCCACTTCTGGGGAGAAACGTGTTGGGCTTCAGGAATAGGTGCAGTGCCAGATGGACGTAAATTATGAGTGGCGAGCAGTAAATCTTGATTCTGCTCTGCCCTAAGGAGGCAAGAGATCAAATCGGAGAATTTCGTGAAGTTGCGTTCACGATACTGCTGCATGAGGATTGCATCTTTTTCGTGAAACGAGGTAAATGCCTTTTCCAACATGCGTTGTTCTGTCACTTTTTCACCGCACAACTTCAGGCGTGAGGTGATATTATGAAGTGCAGAGTTATACTCAGAGACGGACCTATAGTCCTGAAGTCTGAGGTTTTCCCACTCATAACTGGCACACGGTAATATTACATCAATTTGATGTTTATACCGTGCCTCCAGCGCTATCCACAGCTCCATTGGGTCCTCTACCGTTAGGTATTCGGTCTTTAAGGTCCGATCTATATGTTTCCTAATATAGATAATGGCTTTCGCCTTATCCACATTAGAGATAGTGGTAGGAGGGCTGCTAGATGATTGGGCCACTTCTGGGGCCTTACTAGCAGAAGCATCGGCCGCTGCTGGGGCCGATGAAGGAACCAAAATTGAGCCAAGGAGGGCCATCGAACGTAAGTGGAACTTCAGGTCCACTCGCCAACTCAGGTAATTTTTCACTGCAACATCAAGGACCTCGAAATCGAAGCTTGCCAATTTTGCCATTTATCTATGCAATTTAAAACAAGCATGAATTAATTAAAATTGAAATTCACGCATAAAAAATAAGTAAAATGTGGGGATCGGCCAGATACCCAAAACGCACAAAGTCCAAAGTACGAATATACAGTCCATAAATAAAAGAAAAATACAATTTGGAAACCAAGAAGTGGTCCCTGTCAATTGAAAATATAAACTCCGTCTTCATATCTCGGTACACCGGTCTTTGGCATTAATATATTTAATCCTCACTTACAAATTCTCTCAAAAAAGAAAATAAAATTGCAAGGAATTTAAAAGGTATCAAACTGGCCGATCCCAAAAATCACATTTTAGCTTATATAAACAACCACGCAGTTTATAATATGCTATAGGCACAAAAGAAGCAACCACACAGTTTATATAACACATGCATATATAATACGGAAAAGGAGACTATAAAATATAATAATCTCTCGGACCACGGGGAGACGTCATACACCGTTAGGTTAGTTGACTAACGGCAGAGCGGTCGCAGGATCCTTAAGATAATTATATTTTCAAAAAATCATAATATTCCATAAATTAATAATAATGCAAGAGTGTTATAATTTTAGCAATATGACGCGACAGGCTCATAAAAAAATTAAAATAAATTAATATTTTGACTGGGGCTGCAGGCCCATAAATATTAATCATTTTAATATATTATTTATATTTAGGCTGCAGTCCCATGTGCCAAAAAATTACAAATTAATTATAGCAATTGAATTAACTTGGCTTCTAGCCCAATAAGCCAAATTAAGAAGTTATTAATATTTGGGCTTCAGGCCCATAATCAAATTTTTAATTAACACATTGAAGATTGCAATTGGAATTACTGGGCTTCAGGCCCAATTTTGGTAGTCAAAAATAATGATTGAGCTAAATGGGGCTGCAGGCCCATAGAATCTATTATCATTGTTACAAATGGGCTCCAAGCACAAATAAACAGGCTATCAAATATAATAAATTTTTGGGCTGCTGGCCCATAGACAGTTATGATCAAAAAAAATTTAATTTTACGGTAATATTAACATAAGCCCTAAATCAAATATTTAGTATATTTGTTAGGGGGTATCAAGAGCCCCCAATTCGATTTCAATTTCAAATCGAATTTCCCAATCCGCAGCAAGTAGGAGCCCCCACGACAGGGGGCGATGCGACGGGGGAGCCCCCGACAGGGGGGCGACGGCTCAGGTGAAGTGTAATCTAATCACCAAAAATATCACGATTACATATATATTTACCTCTTGCATGTAGGTGTTAGATGTCCTGCACACCGTACGGAGAGGTGCAGTGTGTTCTGTCATGACATTGGGCATTGCTAATAATCATGATACTTAGTATATGGGTAGGACATCTAACACCATACAGAGTGGTGTGAACAAATGCAGAATTTTTGGGTTACTGAACATTTCAATTGGCATTTGGACATATAACACCAGGCATTGGGCATTGCTAATAATCATTATAGTTACTGATCATTTCAGGTACAATATGATAACACTTGTGGTTAAAAATCTGTTGTCATTCTTTCGATGGGTTCTTTAGCATTATTTGGTTGCTTGAAAACAAATGACTGGTATCATATAACAGAACTTTTGAAGAATTTTAATATAACAAATGCCTGGTATAACAGAATGCCTGGTATCATATAACAAATGCCTGGTAGCATTATTTCGATGGATTTTCGATAGGTATATTAAACAAATGCCTGGTATCATTTGTGATTTTTTAATATAACAAATGCCTGGTATCATATAACAAATGCCTGGTAGCATTATTTCGATGGGTTTTCGATAGGTATATTAAACAAATGCAGAAATTTTTGAAGAAGATATCGAAATTGTGAACTTGTTACATGATATCATATAGCAGAACTATACAGAAAACCAAATATGATTATCTGTTTTAAATTGGGGAAATTCATCCAAATTCATTTTAATTTGGGGAAATAATTTTATTTCTATATCTACGGGATAAGAAAATATACCTCTAGATCAAAGATCTAGGGAAGATCATGATAATAAAAATCCGTAGATAGTTCTGCTCCCGATACGCTCCACAGAAAATTCCTCGCAAAGCTTCGCCGCAACAAAAGATTCCTTCGCGCGTAGGGGTTTAATTTTTGAGGGGAGGCGGGATGAAAAGCTCAAAGAATTTTAGAGCAAACGTGCTGATAACGTGTTAGAAGAGGATTAACCATGGCAAATAGCCATGGTACTATATTTATAAAACTTTCATGTTGAGTTGGGAGTCCAAGGGCCTCCCCACTAACTTAGTGGGGAGTAATGGAGAGTGATGAGGGGAGGGAGGCCAAAGGCCTCCCTCAAATCACAACAATATATTTTACAACAATATAAATATAATCAAACTATTTACAAAAACACGTAAAAGATTTTGGTATGACTACTTTAGATGACATTATTAGAGAAAACACTTAGATAGGACAACTGGTTTATTAATTTATAATCGTAATTTTGTTATGAACGGGCTTTTGTAGGCCCAAGTGGATCCCAATAGGGTTTAAGGTAAATACCTATTATGTAATGGTTTTCTATAAATAGAGGGCTACGGGTTCAGTAGCCGGCACTCTTATAACACGTTATTAGCACGCTCACAGCTGAGCTGAACCTCTGTCGACGGATGAATCGCGATGCAAAAGGGTTTCCTTCACCGAACGTCACAAGATCCGACGGATAAGATCTAGAGGTAATCATTTACCCCATATGTTACGCCCTAAATGCCCACTCAAATAATCCAACAATAATCCTCATCAATGAGAACCAGTTCGCCCAAACTAAGAAGAGCTCGCCGAGGCTCATAGCAGTACGCCCTTGCGGACCGCCAAACTTGTCAACCAAGCCCAAGTCATGGCACGCCAAATCGCCCAAGTCCCAGAGCAGCTCGCCCCAGAGGCGACTTGCCTACCTCTTTGCCCCAAAGCAGTTCGCCCAAGAGGGGATGCAAGCCGCCACAAATATCACCGCCAATTTCACTACAGACAAACTCTGACAAAAGCATACCTGGCCGCTTCGCCGCCTTACAGCCTATCGAAAGCGCGCCTAATATTTACGGCTCTGACAGCCTGATGCTCCTGACACCTCCTGACACCATTAATGCGGTAAATATCACTGACACAGTCATAGCACTCGAGTGCCGGCTGGGCTGATTCGACAGCTGACAAGACGATTGGAAACCACCTCTCAGCTCTATAAATACCCCCCTCCTGCCTCCATAGAGGGGGTTAAAAAGTTGTTGTTGGTCAGTAGAATCCTCTAACTCATTTCAATACACAAGTCAGATATCTTCCTTATTTCCGTGCCTTCCTCATAAATGACGTCCCCTAGATTTAGCAATATTGGCAATAGAATCGGGGATACCAGATTTAAATATTTATAACCGCAAGCGCAATGTGTTGTAGTGTGGCTTGGGGGTCGAACTCAGGGAGGCGTGTGTTGTGCTTGTTGTCAAGAAGGAACCGGTTCACCCGATGGGTGAGCTAGCCCGATTGATCACTCCTTATTTTACACCTTTTTCCCGCATTTTTGCATGCCATTTAGATCGCCCAAATCACGTTTTTCACGATATATCGACAATATTGCGATGCTTTTCACGATTTGTTGTTTTTGTCGCATTTCAGGTGATTTGGCGCGATTTGGAGTGATCTCGAGATGCCCTTACTCCAGAGGGTCACCGACGACCTCCCCGAGGGGTATTTTGCTGTTGGAGAGGAGCGGAAGAAGAACGGACGTCGCAGGAGCGACGAGGAGGCCAAAATAAGCATATTGGGCATGTTTAGTGTCCCACTCGGCCGAGTGGAGGACCCACTCGGCCGACCAGCGAGACACCGCTCGGCCGACCAGATCAGACACGATTCCTATGTGCACTCGGCCGAGCGACGGAGACCACATCGGCCGAGTGAAGAGACCACGTCCGCCCGAGTGGCGCCCAGACGAAGCCCTTCAAAAATCTCCAAGTTTCTGTTTTTCGGCTGCCTGAGCTTCAGAAGACCCACTCGGCCGAGTGGAGAATCCCGTCCGCCCGAGTACAATGAAGCCATCGGCCGAGTGACGACAACGCACTCGGCCGAGCCGCCCCCGAAGTAGAGACCCCTGAAGGCCCCGACTTACTGGAAAATTACAGGGTTTCTCACTCGGCCGAGCGACTTTTGTCACTCGGCCGAGTGCGACGCGCTGCCTGTAGCGAAAATTGCGGAAAACAGGCTGCGCAGGGGTATTTTGGTCACAGTTTTTGGACGATTTTGGGGGCTATTTAACCCCTGTTTTTACCCTAGTTTTGAGAGCTTCTCCTTAGATTTTTAGCAGCTTTTTAGATTAGTTTTTTAGTTTTATTCTTGAGATTGGAGAGGAAGCAAAGTTTGATTTTTGTTGGATTAATTGAAGAACTCCATTGGTTTGTCTTTCTTTTCCCCAAAAATTCTATTTCTATTGCATATCTCAATATTGTGATGAATTCTATTGCTTATTTCATTGATTATTTTTGTGATCTTGCTATGAATTGTGAGTAGTCGCCACGTCTTGGGGCGTGGGGATGAACCCTACAAGCCCAACTTCATATTTGTGATGAATTAGTAGAAATTTTGCTAGAATCGATATCTAGGGATTAGATTGGGATCAATTTACTACGGTTAGCTAGGAGTTCATACCGATCGGGATTTGCAAGAGATTGGATCCCGATTCGATAGGAAACCCTAGAAATCCGAATTGGGTTGGAATCGAATTTCCGTAGTATCGGTTTGCAAAAGATTGGACCGATACTAGGGTTTCCGGTTGCAATTCCGTGCCAATACCCGTTTGCAAGAGATTGGACGGGTAGGAACTATCCCAACCTAGATCACGAGCCGAGTTTGCAAGAGATTGGGCTCGGTGCGCGATTGGACGATGATGTTGACCCTAATGCTAGCTTTCCTAGGCTAGGGTTTGCAAGAGATTGGACCCAAACCTAGGATAGCTATAGACCGGCAACAGCACGAGAGCGTGAGCTTGGTTCTACATTCAGTTGCAACTAGTCCATCCAAAATCTCAATCTAGCAATTTTGAAACCGACGAACCACATTTATGAGATATAGTGAGTAGCGGGGATTCCCCATTCCCTAGACGTTCTTTATTTGATTCGATATTTCCGCACTTTGTCTGACGATTGTGACAGGATCGCCAAAGGCAAATCTTTCTTCTTGAATAGCCAGGGTGATTGGAACAAGCACGGTCATTCGTCCACCCTGTGTTCGATATCCCGCTCGCTGCTACACCGTGCACTTGCGGTAAA
The DNA here is from genome assembly GCA_030789695.1 of Scilla litardierei. Classification (NCBI taxonomy): domain Eukaryota; kingdom Viridiplantae; phylum Streptophyta; class Magnoliopsida; order Asparagales; family Asparagaceae; genus Scilla; species Scilla litardierei. The sequence continues at coordinate 51,821,775 of CM061134.1, forward strand.
ACTACAACCGTTCTTTAGGGTTACGTCCCGGAGCGATCAAGTTTTTGGCGCCGTTGCCGGGGAAGGCGTTTAGACGGTGTTCGTCATCGACCACCCGGTTACTTCTTCTTTCTCTCTTTCTTTACTTTCTTCTGTTCGCACATTCTCCCTGTATTTTGCATAAGGCCTTTGCAGGAAGAATGGAGAATGCAATGTCAACAATAGAACTCAATCAGGAAGACTATGACTCCTTCACAGACCTCCTTAAGGAGATTGTCGATGAGGTCCACGCTACCAGAGCTTTTGCTATCGACGTCAAGGACCCCGACGAACAACTGTTTGCTAGTTTCGTGATGGACCAGATCTCCCCGGAGGGGACTATCGGGGGCAATGTCAGAGTTGACGTGATCGACGACAAATTATATTTCGAAAACGGTGGAACAAGTGTCGAGGATCGCCATACTCCGGGAGGATCTGCAGAGCAAACCAACGTTCAGGGAGTTACACCCCATGACACTTACTCTTGCTTCTATGAATCGTCTGATGTGTTTCATGATTCCAGGGACGAACCGGAGCCGAGTGAAAGCTCTAACGAAGCTAGCGCAGAATCGGAGAGCGCTTATTTCGATGCATCATCCTCACTAAGTAGTGAGTCTGACTCTTCACAAGAGAGCGTGCCACCTGAGCACGAGCTAGACCCGGATGGCAAGGAAGGAGCAAAACTCATGCGAGCCGATGAAGTAGAAGGAGAGGCGCCTCTTCAGGTAGAACTTAAACAATTACCTCCGAATCTAAGGTACGCCTTTTTGGGTAACAAATTAACTTTCCCGGTGATAGTAAACTCCCACCTCGCGCCAGACCAACTTGAAAAACTCCTAGACGTTCTTAGGAGCCATAAAGATGTCCTGGGATACACTATATCCGATCTAAAAGGGATAAGCCCTAGGCTTTGCACGCATAGGATCCATTTGGAGGATACCGACGCCACCTCCATAGAGCCTCAAAGGCGGTTAAACCCGAACATGAAGGAGGTGGTTAAAAAGGAAATCCTAAAATTGCTAGAAGCCGGTATAATCTATCCTATCTCAGACAGTAGATGGGTTAGCCCAGTTCACGTCGTCCCCAAGAAAGGGGGGATGACTGTCATAAAAAATGAGAAAGGTGAGCCCATATCTACGCGCACCGTCACGGGATGGCGAATGTGCATTGACTATAGGAAACTCAATAAAGCCACCCGAAAGGACCATTACCCATTGCCCTTCATTGATCAAATGCTTGAACGCCTCGCAAAACATAAATACTTTTGATATCTGGACGGGTATTCGGGATTCTTCCAAATCCCTTTGCACGAAGATGACCAAGAGAAGACAACTTTCACTTGCCCCTATGGCACCTATGCCTACCGTAGGATGCCGTTTGGCCTTTGTAATGCTCCCGCCACCTTTCAGAGGTGTATGACATCCATACTTTCCGATTACATTGAAAATATTATGGAAGTTTTTATGGATGATTTCTCGGTTTATGGAAGTGAGTTTGACTCTTGTTTGGAAAATCTTACTAAAGTCCTAAAAAGGTGCCAACAAAACAATCTCACTCTCAATTGGGAGAAGTGTCACTTCATGGTCACGGAAGGTATAGTTCTCGGACACCTAGTCTCTTCGAGAGGGATTGAGGTAGATAGAGAAAAGATTGAGGTAATCGAGAAACTCCCTCCTCCTATTAATGTCAAGGGCATTAGAGGCTTTCTTGGTCACGCGGGGTTTTACCGCCGCTTCATCAAGGATTTCGCCTCGATTGCCCGACCACTTACCTCTTTGCTCGCTAAAGATATTCCTTTTATTTTTTCAGGTGAATGCTTACAAGCCTTCAATGCCTTGAAAGAAGCACTAGTCTCCGCGCCCATCATACAACCGCCGGATTGGAGCCTTCCTTTTGAGCTAATGTGTGATGCTAGCGACCAAGCCATTGGAGCGGTATTGGGACAAAGAAAAGATAAGAAGCTTCATGCGATATACTATGCGAGCAAGACATTGGATGACGCGCAGAAAAACTACACAACTACCGAAAAGGAGCTTCTAGCGGTCGTCTATTCCATAGAGAAATTTCGCTCCTACCTCCTCGGTTCCAAGGTGATCGTCCACACCGACCATGCGGCATTGAAGTATCTTCTAAACAAGAAGGAGGCCAAACCTCGGTTGATTAGGTGGATACTCTTGTTGCAAGAATTCGACTTAGAGATCAGAGATAAGAAGGGTACGGACAATGTCGTGGCGGATCATTTATCTAGGCTCATGCGCGACAAGGAGGACGAGAGTTTGCCTATCGACGACACATTCGTGGATGAGAGGCTATATGCCATAAGGACCGGTGAAGTACCTTGGTACGCGGACTTCGTCAACTACTTGGCTTATGGAATCAAACCGCATGGGATGTCTACGCAACAAAAGAGGAGATTTCTGCATGAGGTCCGTAGCTATTTTTGGGAAGATCCCTACCTTTTCAAGATATGCAAAGATAGTGTCATTCGTAGGTGTGTTTCTAAAGAGGAGGCGACATCCATCATTTTGCATTGCCACGGTCTACCATGCGGAGGACATCATGTCGCCTCTAAAACAACCGCTAAGATCTTGCAGAGCGGATTCTTCTGGCCAACAATGTTTAGGGACACCCACGCTTTTGTGAAGGGGTGCGATAGATGCCAACGGACCGGGAATATCTCCAAGCGCAATGAGATGCCGATGAGACCCATCCAAGAAATTGAGCTTTTTGATTGTTGGGGAGTAGACTTCATGGGGCCATTTCCGTCGAGCAATGGTAACAAATACATCCTATTGGCCGTTGACTATGTCTCCAAATGGGTGGAAGCAATTGCCACCCCTACTAATGATGCAAGGGTTGTCTCCAAGTTCTTTAAGCAAAATATCTTCCCACGCTTCGGAGTGCCTCGTACCTTGATAAGCGACGGGGGAAGCCACTTCATAGAGAACAAGTTTGAAGCCATGCTAAAGAAGTACGGGGTAAATCATAGAGTTGGCATGGCATATCACCCCCAGACAAGCGGCCAAGTGGAAGTCTCAAATAGAGAAATTAAGCAAATTCTCGAAAAGACGGTGGATCGATCTAGAAAGGATTGGTCAATGAAGCTAAACGATGCTCTATGGGCATATCGCACGGCCTTTCGCACTCCCATAGGCACCACACCGTTCCGGCTCGTTTATGGGAAAGCTTGCCACTTACCCGTAGAGTTGGAGCACCGCGCGTATTGGGCCATCAAAACCTTTAATTATGATTACAAGAGTTCGGCGGTGAGGCGACTCTTGGACATCAACGAGCTTGATGAGATAAGAAGAGACGCCTACGAAAGCTCAAGAATTTACAAAGAAAGGACCAAGATTTTCCACGATGCCCGCATAACCGTCACGGACTTCAAAGTAGGAGACAAAGTCTTGCTCTATAATTCCCGGCTCCGACTATTTCCCGGTAAGTTGAGGTCACGTTGGTCCGGACCTTTCACCATCAAGCACATACAACCGGGAGGAGCTTTCGAGTTGGAGAGCAAGGACGGTTCCACGTTCAAAGTAAATGGTCAGAGGCTCAAACACTATTCCGAGGGAGTCCCGACGGGCGAAACCAATAGAATATATTTGCTTAAGGGACGGCCGGATGATCTTTTATACCTCCTTGATGAGGTAATTGAGGAGGCGATCCCCCACTCTATTGGCGCTCTATTCGATGAAGATTTCGAGGAAGGCCCGGATTTAGGCCAAAATGAGAAGAAAGATGATTCCCCCGACCTCTCTGCTGAAGATGATGAAGGCGACGCTGATGTCGCAAGGATTCGAGAGCTCTGTAAGCTCTCGAAATTAAAGTCTCCAAAGAAAGCTCCTCCGGTACGGAAATCGGCATCACCGGTGAAGCCGTTGACCGGAGCAAATGCTAGCTTGGGGGAGCCTCCCCCCAACACTATTCAAGATGGGAGACCACCGAGGGAGAACACGCCGCCACGTCCAAATCCAAGCGCGCTCCCCGGAAAGTTTGATGGGTGCATCTCATATGCACCAAACATCCCACATTGATTGAAAATTATAGGGGGTCGAGCTCACGACCTTAAACGAGCGCTTGTCGGGAGGCAACCCGACGGTTTTTGCTTTATTTTTACTTTTTCTTTATTTTCGTTTTAGAAATTTTTAGTGTTTTGAGTCGTTCGCCCCAAAAATTTTGTGATAACGGGTCCTATTTTTCTTGACAGGAGAGGAGATAGGTAGATCCATCATGAGGAGGATGAACGCGACGACGAGGAGCGCCTCAAGAAGGCGCTCGACGCTTAGGAGGAAGATGGAATCGACTGGAGGAAGAAAGACGGAGTTTAGAGCCCAAACGAAGACAAACAGCAGAACACAAGGCTCACTCGGCCGAGCATACTAGTCACTCGGCCGAGTACAGAAGTTCGTCCGGCCGAGCCGCTCACGAACGAGGGAAGTCTGCTGTACCCAACTCTCTGTTTATTTTCCTGATTTCAATATAACTGATACTCGGCCGAGTATATATCCCCACTCGGCCGAGTAAAACGGATACCCTCCTAGGGCGAGTCATGCCGAGTAGCTTGAGCCACTCGGCCGAATGGACTTACTCCACTCGGCCGAGGCTGGTAAGGCCACTCGGCCGAAGCGTAGACGAGGAGGAAATTTCCATTGACCTCGCTCGGCCGAGTGACCACGTCACTCGGCCGAGTCGTAACTTTTATTATATAAGGGCCGAGGGGGGGGGCGCGATTTTCGAAACGTAAAACCCAATCGTACCCCGACTCTTCAGCTCCCCTCGCCCGACTCCCCTCGCTCGCGCCCCCACTCGCCCGACTGGCCACCTCGCGCCGCCGCTCGGCCCGCCACCGCTAGCCGAGCACCCGCCGACGCCTCGCCCGAGTCGCCGGCGGCGGCCGCCGGTCCGATCGCCTCCGGTACCCCCTATTTCGCCTTTTTCGCCTTTTTTTGTGTATTTTTCGAGGATCCATGTGCTTAATGAACCCCTAACCCAAATCAATTTCTATATTTATCTGTTATACCCCTAATGCTCCATACATTTTGAATATTACCCGCTGATATCTCCATTTCACGCGCAGGTTGTTTTTGGGAGCTTAGGGGAGCCCAGGGGAGCTTCTTGGGACTGATTCGGGCTTCGCGGAGGTGCTGTCTTCACACGCTTCCATTGCTGAGTACTCGCGGTGTGTCTGGGTATACTCCTTCCACTCTTTTACACACACCGCACTTTTTACACTTTTCGGAGCGCGCTCGGGGCCGATATGCCGCCCCGGACACGGCCGCGGTCGAAGAGAGATTCCGCCAAGCGGAAGCGGTCGGATGATGCCGGTCCCTCCCACGAGGTGGAAGGCTCTCCTCCTCCTTCTCCCACACACGCCGTCCACCCAGCACAGCCTGCAGGCCCAGCACACCCCGCACAGCCTGCAGCGCCCGCACAGCCTCTCCCTGCCACTCCACAGCCGCCACCATCGGCTCCATTGGTCGGGCCGCTCGGGATTACGTTTCGAGATGACGCACACCGCGCCGTCTTCGAGCGTATCTCCCAGCGCTCGATCGTACCCTCCAGGTTTGCACACCTTGCTGACCTAGGACGCCTGGGGGTACTAGAGGGGATGCTCACGTTGTACGACAACGTGGGCTGGCGAGATTTCTTTCAGGTGTCGGCAGATACGTTTATCCGCCCGACACTTGAGGTTCTTAGTTCGATCGCCCGGACCGACGAGGGATGCTCGTTTCGGTTCATGGATCGGGAGTGCCAGGTCACTCTCGATATGATGAGAGCGTTTTTCTCGTGGCCCACTGTCCCCGGAGCCGATCGCGGTTACGGCCCCACCCATATCCCCCCACCTTCCTTCGACGCCGATGCCTTCTGGGCCCGGATTACGGGTCTTCACGCTGCCTTTGACCTTAGTAGGGCCAAGGCCTCGGCCATTGTCCATCCCTGCCTCCGTATTGCTCAGCGCCTTATGGCGACGACCTTTTTGGCCAGATATGAGCCGGGCACGATGTCTACGCCAGAGCTCTACATGCTCTACGCGATGACATGCCCCAGAGCTCTATCTAGGGATGGCGATGAGCTGGTCCCCGCCGTCGTGATCGATATCGCGGCATGGTTTTTAGACCGCATCATTATATCGATGGGCGCTCGCTCACCGATATGCTGCGGCAGCCTGATCACCTTGCTTGCTCTTATGACTGGTGAGAATTTCCCCGACGACCTGCGACGAGTATCGGGCCCCACTTCTTTGTCGATCGATGTTATGGCCCGGATGAAGATGCTTCGTCTGCACGGTGAGCGTCACTGGGTCTGGTTGCACGGCCCCTACGGGGCCGATTACATGATTCTTCCGAGCCCAGCTCGGACTTAGATTGCACCAGCCCATGTCGACTGGCTCCCTGCGATGGACATCCTCATCCCCGCTGCATACATGCTCGAGGCCGAGGAGGCCGAGCAGGCCCACGCTGCCCACGCTGCCCCCGCAGACCCTGTCGCACCTGCCGAGCCTGCCGCCCCTGTTGACCCTGTGGCCCCTCAGCCCATACCCGATGTTTCCGCTGCTCCTGACGCCTCTGTCCGTGTCGGGAGTACCTTAGCTGAGACCACCCCCACTGCTTCCGAGGCTGTCACCACCACTCCCACCGCCACCATCGGCCCTCTGTCTGTCGAGCCTCTTTGCTCCGCACTCCCCGAGCGCCCACCGACCTTTGTTGAGAGTGGAGAGCCCTCGTTTGTCGCGGTCATGGAGACCATGGCTAGCATGGTCTCCACTGGGGTTGCACCTTTTGGACCACACACTTCCACCCCAGCGGTAGTCACCTCTGTCTCCACCTCTGCTGTATTTTCCGAGAGTGTCGTGGCGTCTGTCCACACTTCTGTGCCACCGACCTCTCTGGCCGCCTCACTGCCACTTTTGCACTCTTCTTTCGCTGCTGCAGCCTCCACTTCTCACCAGTCTGTGCCCCGGCCTCGCACTGAGGCCAGGCCCACATTTGCGAGTGCATCACCTTTTGTTCCCTTCCCCGCTGAGCCAGTCACCTACGCGACCCGAGTACGCCAGCCACGCCCTGCACAGCCCCGCCCGGTGCGTCCCTCTGCACCACCTCCCCCTGACACTGTACTTCAGAGCATTCGTGCTCTAGAGGGGGCGGTGAGTGGCCTCAGAGGCGACCTTAGGACCCTGTCCTCCACCGTCTCTGTGATGGCTGGCCGCTTCGAGCTGCTCCCGCAGATTCACTACTGTCTTACCCAGGTTTTGGAGCATCTCCCGCGCGTACCCCCACCCACCCAGCAGGTTCCCACCCACACTCACACACACACTCATCCTGCTACCACTTCCACACCCACCCCCGCTCAGCAGCCTGTCCAGCCACCACCACGACCTCCGCCTCAGGACGGAGACGGTGCAGCACCACCTTCTTAGGCACCCTTGATGCCGTCGTTTCTTTTTGCCGTTGTGCTGCCCGTTTCTGCTGGGTCCTGATGCCTTTTTGTCCACCCCCCTCCCCTCACTTATTTTAGACAGACTCATTTTGCTCGTATCCTTATATATCTTTTTGGGAGAGAGGGAGAGTTTTTGGTGACACTCTTATATATCTATATCACTCCTATCTGTGCATGCATCATGTCCGCATCATATTTTCATGTCTTTTTCTTTCTTTTTATTTTCATTTTTCTTTTCATCATGCATGCATCCTCACCTTCCCTTCACATTACTTGTCTCTCGGTGTGCCCCACTTTGCACATTGAGGACACTGTGCCATTTAGCTTGGGTGAGTGAGTTCTCACGTTCTTTTTCGATTTGCCACCTTTATTTTTAGTTTTTCACACCATTCTTCGCTTTTGCACTTATTTTTCATCATTTTTCTTTCATTTTGTCATGCATCACGTTTTTCTTATTTTTTCTGTGTGCCGCATTGTAAATAGCTCTATTTTCCCTTTATCTTTATTTCTTTTTCATCTCATGCTAGAGATGACTTTTCTATGATGATGATGACGTTGGATTTAGCTTACTCTATATGCATGCTATATTTGTCATGTCTTAGACTTTATTTCTGATATCATATGCTATGACTTGCCTTGCATCTAGAGATAGTAACCCACACTTTTGCCACATGAAAATGGATGAAATTCTATTATTAGCTGAGTCTGAATATTCATATGTATGCTATCATAGAAAACACACCAAGATTCACGCATTGAATGCTTATATCTGGAGTACTGATTTCTTTTTCATATATCACTTCTATATGCATGAATTGTACACTTCACTTCAGGATGATTGAATGATGTTAGCTATGATAAATCTGGATCAGTTAGCTTTTTTGTGATCGAAACTGAGTAGATTAGATTACCCTGCTGAAGTTGTCGTGCATGTCTTATAGAGTGAACCGAGAGTTATATCTATTTCTTTCTCCACAAATCTTGAACATCATTTCTCTACTTTTAAAATCATTGGTGAATCTCCCCTTAGCGATTCTATTTTATGGCATTTCCCCCGCTACTAATTCCTAGCTCCAAATCTCTTATTCTCTAAAAAAATAAAAGAGAGAAAAACATTCTTGTACATCATTATCTCTCTTCGAGTTGGGATCGTTGTGTATATATGCTATATTGAAAAAAAGAGAGAGAGAGAGAGAGAAAACAACAACAACAACAAAAAGAGAGAGAAAAGAGGAAAAATCCTCAATAAAAGATCCCATCTCACTTTCTTTCTTTCTTCTTTCTTCTTATTACCTTTGGAGCTATATAAAAATGGGGATGTGAATATTTTTTTTTATGTCACCACGCTTATAGATAAGCTTGGGGGAGGGGATCCATTGATGTGTGAGAGAGTGACTACTTGACGTTGCACGACAACCTAGGCTAAGTAATATTCTATACTCGGTGAGATTATTTCTAGCTTTACGAAATCCAGAAATCTAAGCCTAGCGTTCATTTCATGAAATCCATACTTTTATATTCTCTCTCTATTCTATTGTGTGATACTCTTATACTCCTGATAGAAAGCATTCAATTGAAAAGTGTGTGATCTGTGATTTGTATACCGCTTTAAATGATTCAGACGATGTTAATTTTAAAATTATTCCGTTTTTCATGATTATATCATTGTTCGTGGGTTTTCCATTTCTATTTGCACTATTATACTATGATATCAAAATAAAATCTTTTGACATGAGTTTTTCATTCGGTGCATGCTATATGAGTAAGTGAAACCCCCGTCCTGAGAAAATGATCTAGTAGCTTACCTCTTCGCTTCTTTCTCTCTTCTTTATTTTCATTTCGTTTTCCATTCTTCTCCGTTTTTCATTTTTCATTTTTCGCCATTTTCGTTTTCCAATTCCACCGGGTTCGCCATTTACTTATCTTCCTCGAGGACGAGTAAGAGGCAAGCTTGGGGGATTTTGATCACTCCTTATTTTACACCTTTTTCCCGCATTTTTGCATGCCATTTAGATCGCCCAAATCACGTTTTTCACGATATATCGACGATATTGCGATGCTTTTCACGATTTGTTGTTTTTGTCGCATTTCAGGTGATTTGGCGCGATTTGGAGTGATCTCGAGATGCGCTTACTCCAGAGGGTCACCGACGACCTCCCCGAGGGGTATTTTGCTGTTGGAGAGGAGCGGAAGAAGAACTGACGTCGCAGGAGCGACGAGGAGGCCAAAATAAGCAGATTGGGCATGTTTAGTGTCCCACTCGGCCGAGTGGAGGACCCACTCGGCCGACCAGCGAGACACCGCTCGGCCGACCAGATCAGACACGATTCCTATGTGCACTCGGCCGAGCGACGGAGACCACATCGGCCGAGTGAAGAGACCACGTCCGCCTGAGTGGCGCCCAGACGAAGCCCTTCAAAAATCTCCAAGTTTCTGTTTTTCGGCTGCCTGAGCTTCAGAAGACCCACTCGGCTGAGTGGAGAATCACGTCCGCCCGAGTACAATGAAGCCATCGGCCGAGTGACGACAACGCACTCGGCCGAGCCGCCCCCGAAGTAGAGACCCCTGAAGGCCCCGACTTACTGGAAAATTACAGGGTTTCTCACTCGGCCGAGCGACTTTTGTCACTCGGCCGAGTGCGACGCGCTGCCTGTAGCGAAAATTGCGGAAAACAGGCTGCGTAGGGGTATTTTGGTCACAGTTTTTGGACGATTTTGGGGGCTATTTAACCCCTGTTTTTACCCTAGTTTTGAGAGCTTCTCCTTAGATTTTTAGCAGCTTTTTAGATTAGTTTTTTAGTTTTATTCTTGAGATTGGAGAGGAGGCAAAGTTTGATTTTTGTTGGATTAATTGAAGAACTCCATTGGTTTGTCTTTCTTTTCCCCAAAAATTCTATTTCTATTGCATATCTCAATATTGTGATGAATTCTATTGCTTATTTCATTGATTATTTTTGTGATCTTGCTATGAATTGTGAGTAGTCGCCACGTCTTGGGGCGTGGGGATGAACCCTACAAGCCCAACTTCATATTTGTGATGAATTAGTAGAAATTTTGCTAGAATCGATATCTAGGGATTAGATTGGGATCAATTTACTACGGTTAGCTAGGAGTTCATACCGATCGGGATTTGCAAGAGATTGGATCCCGATTCGATAGGAAACCCTAGAAATCCGAATTGGGTTGGAATCGAATTTCCGTAGTATCGGTTTGCAAGAGATTGGACCGATACTAGGGTTTCTGGTTGCAATTCCGTGCCAATACCCGTTTGCAAGAGATTGGACGGGTAGGAACTATTCCAACCTAGATCGCGAGCCGAGTTTGCAAGAGATTGGGCTCGGTGCGCGATTGGACGATGATGTTGACCCTAATGCTAGCTTTCCTAGGCTAGGGTTTGCAAGAGATTGGACCCAAACCTAGGATAGCTATAGACCGGCAACAGCGCGAGAGCGTGAGCTTGGTTCTACATTCAGTTGCAACTAGTCCATCCAAAATCTCAATCTAGCAATTTTGAAACCGACGAACCACATTTATGAGATATAGTGAGTAGCGGGGATTCCCCATTCCCTAGACGTTCTTTATTTGATTCGATATTTCCGCACTTTGTCTGACGATTGTGACAGGATCGCCAAAGGAAAATCTTTCTTCTTGAATAGCCAGGGTGATTGGAACAAGCACGGTCATTCGTCCTCCCTGTGTTCGATATCCCGCTCGCTGCTACACCGTGCACTTGCGGTAAAACTACAACCGTTCTTTAGGGTTACGTCCCGGAGCGATCACCGATCAATCGGTAGATTGTCACAGAATAGAAATACAGTGGATGTAAGATATAAAAGGAAACCTAGGACTTTGGTTTCCAACCTATCATGTGCCCTCTCTATTACGACCGACGGATAGGATTACGATTGGATTTTAGGGTTTAGTGGTGAGACGTTGCCTCTAAGAGTGGTACCTAGCATCCCATGGGCCCGATATTCCGGCCGATGCTCAGGATGATACGTTAGGACTACCCGGGTTCGGTCGGTGGGCATTCCTATGTCCATTAATACCGACCGACTCTGGGAGCACTAAGCTCTCAACGATTACTCCCAACATTTCATCCTGCCGTTTCCACGCGCTAGGATTCAATATCTATGCTAGGGGTGTAAGATGTGGCTAGGGGATCAAATGCCAGTTTTATTTTCCATTGGCCCGACGGTCAAAGGCGGTCTTTCTCCCGCCAGTGACAATAAAACGCTCCGCGTAACCATATAAATTCCTAAATCTTATCGAAATCCTAATCATATGGTCGTTCTAGGGAGAACCCACGAAGGGGTTTTCACCAATGCCCTAGATTGGAAAACTACTCACAACTCATGGCGAAAATAGCATCACAATCAAATTCAACCGTTGAAACCATAATCAAGCATTAGAAAAAAAGTAGCAAATATTATTAAGAACAATATATCAAAGTTACAGAATGATCAGAACACTTACAAGATAAAATAAAATTCCAGCCGTCACAAATCCCAAAAAGACAAAACAATGGGGATCTGCGTTTGGGAAAACCTAGGTCACTATATATAGAAAATGAGGCCACCCGATCGGTTGAAGCATCAACCGATCTGTTGAGCTGCTAATCGCTTTGGCCATCGGGCTTCAGAAGCACCAACCGGTCAGTTGAAGCGAGCGGTTGATGTCACTGGGTCGATGTTCGTGAATCTCAGCTACAAATGAACCGATCGGGTGAGATGTCACCCGATCGGTTGGAATTCAGCTCAAAATAACAGAGAGTTCTGTCGATCTCATCCGATCACTGAACCGATCGGGTGAGCTGCTCTTCTCTTCAGCTCCTGTCCAGGTCGGATACGCGTGCACCAACCGATCGGTTGGCTCTGTCCAACCGATCAGTTGGGGGCTGAAACTTGGTTTTCTTCAACGTTTGGCCCTCTGGATTGCGCGTGACTCCTCCTATTGCTCCGAGGACTCATGATATCTTCTTTATACGTCCCCAATGCTGGAAAATCCTGCATTTGCATAAAAACACGGAGAAAGTGAAAAGATACAAAAAAATACAAAAGAACGGATATGAAACAACAGAAAACAACAAAAAATCACGAAGAAGACGTGCGTGAATATATAAAATATAAACGCACGTCAAAATCCCCCAAGCTGAACCATTCCTCGTCCTCGAGGAAGACGAGTGAGAGTAGAAGCTCGGAGGGAAAAATAGAGAGAGAGAGAGAAACAGAAAGGGAAAACAAAATCCTAGATCGCCCGTCAGAGCCAACAAAATCAAACATGACACACTAAGCGAGCATGCGATAAAACACATCACTAAACCAAGGAATATGATTCCATACAGGTGTCGTGGGCCCACGTGGTGAAGCACAAGTGAGTGTGGTCGTGAGCTTGCAGACGATGTCACTATCTAAATTGTGCAATAAAGCTCCATATACACAAATCCAAGGAATGACCCAAATATCGATTCAATTCGAATAAGCGGTGAATAATAGCTCAATGATGCATGAGAATAGAATAAGAATCGAAACGTATCATGTGTCGGGGATTCGACCGCTAGGAACTAGAAAATCACCACACTATAGCCTAGATAATCGCTATAAAGTTTCCATGCCAAGTGTTTTCGAAAACGAAGGAGGTTAAGAAGGTGTGGAGTAGAACACTTGGTGCAAATTCTCACCTTCCCTTTATTCACGGTGAAGGAATAATATTCACACTGGAATTTTTTGGGTTTTGGGTATTTGTATTTTTTGGGGGGCTTTTGGCTATACAATTTTTTTCTTTTTGGATTTTTATTTTCTCTCTTTTTTTGTCTTTTGGATTTTTGGATTTTTGGGCTATAAATTTGTGTACTCTCCCAAGTGGGAGAACGGTACACGAAGAGGGGATTTGCACCAAATAAAACAAAAAAGAAGTCGAAATCTAAACAATTGGGCAAAAGAAAATTTTTCTCGCAAATCAGAGCATAAGCTAAGTGGGTTATTCTAGTCCTATTGGTAGAGTCCCGATAAATGCGAATTGAAGCATACTATATATATTTTTGAAAGGTAAGCGAGTTTATTTATTAAATATCTATACAAGAATACAAAGTTCAATGGTTAGTATGATATCTTAGAGGGAGGATATGGCACAAGCGCCGTCACTCCCTACTAAAATGACTCCCAACCATAAAGGACCCATACATCACAAAACCAAGTACAAAGATGAGCTAGCAGTATCATCAACCATTGTCCCTAATATCCCAGTTGGATAAAATAATTGCATCACTTTCAGTTGTTGGCTCTTCCTCATGCATAGCTATTCTAATGTACGCGGCAATTTCTTCGAAAAGGGAGGTCTGACCCTTCTTTACATCTTCAAAAATCCGTCTATTCCTTTCACGCCAGATATGCCACACCATGGCAGACAGACTTAGTCTAGCAAGTAAATTCAAACTCCCTTTACCTCCAAAATTTGCAAGAAAGTAGTTTCCGACCGCCTAGAGAGCAGGGGAAATCTGTGGTAGCACATTTAACTTCAACAGGGACCTGGAAAAATATATTTAGAGTAGCTGCAATCAAAGAATAAGTGGTCGATTGTTTCCACTTCATTATCATCACAAAGGACACAGTTGGCAGGAGCATTGCTTATCCATCTTATGATCTTGTCTCTGGTTAAGAGCTTCCCTTGAAAAGCTCTAAGGAGTGTTAACGCCATCTTTGGAATATGCTTGGGATACCAAACCAACCTGTGAAATGAGAATGTAGGATTCCTCCGTCGAACTCCTTCCCAAGCTTGTTTGAAGGAGAAGGACTCACCAGGCATCCACTTCCACCGATCCGGTCCCGCCCTCAAGGTAACGTTATGTAATAGATGTCGCATATGCTCCAGGTCTGGATCAGACTTCCATCCGCCCTCGTTTCAGTAGTCAGCCACCATGAAGTTTGCGGCAGCAGGAGGCACTTCAAAATGCTTTTTAAGCGGTCCACCATCTAACCAATTATCCTGCCAAAACAAAGTATCTCTCCCATCTCTAACCACCCTTTTAATTAGTGTCTGCGAAGCAATTCGGCACTTAAGAAGCCTCTTCTGCCAGACTGTGTAACCTCACCTTGCGCCCCATAGAAGAAAGCCGGCTTCCCATATTTTGCATGCATATGCTTAGCCCAGATTCCATTGGAAGTAAGGTACCTCCAGGTTAGCCTAATCCCAGCAGCTATATTTAGCTCCTCCAACAACCTAATGCCCACACCTCCCTCCAATTTTGGTTTACAAATATCCTCCCAAGCCCAGGCTCTGGAGTTTACCAGAATGAAACGCCTACAAAGACCCGTAAATAATGTGGAATACCTGCATCCAGAATGCCACCATGCCGTAAATAATGCTCTTGACGAGTTCAATTCGCCCAGATATGGAAAGTTTCGAGGTTGCCCAACCTCCCAACCTCTTCTTGCATTTATCAATAAGCCTCTGGTAATTTGGGGATGTAGGATACTTCAAGGAAAGAGGTAGACCAAGATAAGTGGTGATTGTTGTAGCAATTTTGATTCCAAGCAAATCCGCCAGAGCTTCTTTATTTTTCGCCCCTTTACTAAACAGTCCAGCACTCTTGTCCCAGTTGACACGGAGCCCAGTATAGATGGAAAATTCATCCAATAAAGTATTGATGCCTAAGAAGGATCTCATATTGGCACGGGAGAATACTAGAAGATCATCAGCAAACAAAAGGTGGGAGATGGATCCGTGGCGTCTCATAGGGAGAATTTTACGTGACATGAGAGATTTATCAGTAAGGAGTGAGAAACTCTCCATAACAATAACAAAGAGGAAAGGGGAGAGTGGGTCACCTTGGCGGAGCCCCCTGTTACTACCGAAATATCCACACGGTGAACCATGTATCACAACCGAGAAAGTGGGAGTAGTAATGCATTCACGGACCCAGGAAATGAATGTGTCAAGGAAGTGAAGCTGCTGCATGAAGAAGAATATAAATTCACGGTTCACACTATCAAAAGCCTTTCTAATGTCCAGTTTCAAGCACGCTCTTCCCCCCCATAGGGTTACTGAAGTCCCTAATCTGCTCGTGGGCTAAAAGCGTGCAATCAGAAAGGAGCCTCCCTTTGAGGAATGCAACTTGGTTGGGAGAAACCAATTCATGAATGACCATCTTTAGTCGATTGCAAATGATTTTGCTGATGAATTTGTATAGGACATTACAACAGGCAATAGGCCTATATATATATATATATATATATATATTGAAAGGTTAGCGTGAAATTTTATTGCACAAAAAGTATATACAATGTATAACAATAGCTCATACAGGCGTGCGTTATTAATAGGGAGAGGAGAGGGCACAAGCGCCGTCACTCTCCACTAGAAATTCCACACCCTAAATGAGCTATTCAGCACACTCAACCCAAGTCCCTAAATTCCCAGTTGGCAAATACAGCAGTTTCCTCAGTAGAAGAAGGATCTAGTCCTTCCAGGGTGATACGAATTTCAGTGGCTATCTCCTCAAAGAATGTGATCGTGCTCTTCCTCAGATCTTCAAAGATTCGACGATTCCTTTCTCTCCAAATATGCCATACATCAGAAGCGAGTACGGTCTTAGCCAATGTATCCAAAGCTCTCTTCCCAACAAAATTTGTAATGAAGAAGTTCCCGACAGCTCGTAGTCCAGAATTAATTCCATTTGCAACTCGCAGCTTCAGTAATGATCTGCGCAAAATGTAACTAGAAAAGCTACAAGTGAAGAAAAGGTGTTCAGTGTTTTCCTCTTTGTTCTCGTCATATAGGACACAATTGGTAGATGTATTAAACCCCCATCTATTGATCATCTCTCTAGTGAGCAACTTACCTTGAAAAGCTCGAAGAAGAGTAAGAGACCATTTAGGCACATGATTGTTATACCAAATGAGTTTGTGGAAAGGAAAGAAATTGCCAGGCCGACGAGCTCCCTCCCAAGCGTCCTTGAACCGGAAATACTCACCTGGAACCCACCGCCAGTCATCTGCTCCATCCCTCAAAACAATGCCATCAAGAAGCGCCCTGACTTGATCAAGTGCCGGATCAGTGGTCCAATTCCCCGCCTCCCAGTAGTCTCTTACGCATGCTAGTTTCTCTCCCGGGGGAATTTCGGAAAGCAGACATAGGGGGCCACAATCTAACCACGGGTCTACCCAGAAGAGGGTGCTTCGCCCATCACAAACACGCATGCGAATTAACTTGTGAGAGATTTGCCTACTTTTGAGAAGCCTCTTCCATGTACCTGATTGCGTGACCTGCTCCTTAGCTGCAAAGAAACCCCCGCTGCTCCCATATAATGAACTCATGTGCTTAGCCCATATACTGTCTGTGGTCAAGTACCTCCATGTTAGTTTCAAGCCCACCGCCTCATTTAAATCCTCCAAGAGCCTTATCCCCACCCCGCCCTCCTTCTTAGGCTTGCAAATATCTTCCCAAGCCCAAGCTCTGGATGATCCCAGAATGAATCGCCTACACATGGAAGTGATGGTCCTAAGGACACTCAATGGAATGCGGAATGCGTGCATCCAAAATGCAACAATTCCGTAAATGACCGATCTCACAAGTTCAATACGCCCCGCCATAGAGAGCAAGCAGGAGCTCCAACCCACCATCCTTTTCTTACATTATCCACCAATCTACCATAGTTATCCGTTTTGGGGTACTTAGAGGAGAGGGGCAAACCAAGATAAGTTGAAATAGTAGTTGCAACCTTGATCCCCAGAATATCCGCCAGAGTGCTTTTAATGTTATTGGCCCCTTTGCTAAACAAGCCTACACTCTTATCCCAGTTCACCTGCAGCCTAGTGTAATTTAAGAATTCTACCATCCCAAAAAAGTAGACATGTCAGCACGGCAGAACACCAACAGGTCATCGGCAAACAGGAGGTGAGATATAGAACCTGTGCGCCTCATAGGAAGGATGTACCCCATATTAATATATTTAGAGATCAAGATAGTGAAGGCCTCCATGGTAATAACGAATAAATAAGGAGAAAGAGGGTCTCCCTGTCGGATACCTCTGTTTCCTTTGAAATACCCATGCGGTGTCCCATTAATCATAACTGAGAAGGTCGTGGTGGTAATGCACTCCTTGATCCAACCAATAAATTGTTCAGGGAAACCCAATTGCCTCAAGATGTATAAGATGAAATCCCTATTGACACTGTCAAATGCCTTCCTCAAATCCAGCTTCAGGCAGGCTCTTCGACCCATAGGGTTGCTGAAATCTCTAATCTGCTCGTGGGCCAGGAGGGAGCAATCAGATAAAAGTCTTCCTTTGAGGAATGCAGCTTGGTTAGGGGATATAAGCTCATGGATCACCATTTTAATCCTGTTGCATATAACTTTACTAATGATTTTGTAAATTACATTGCAACATGCAATGGGCCTGTAATCTCCAAAGGAAGATGCACTATCACTTTTAGGTACAAGAGTCAGGCATGTATGATTGATACTTCTGAGAAGGGAATTGGAGGTGAAAAAGGATTTAACAGCAGTAGTTACCTCGTCACCAATATGGGCCCAATTATGTTGAAAGAAAAACCCGTTGTATCTATATTACAATTGACGGCAGATTTTGAATTTGTCCTATGTGGCAATGTCACATCAAGTTTAGGAGGGAAATTTTTGGGTTGAAGAGAAATTTGTTGGGAATACACAAAAACATTGAAATTAGGAATTGTCTTTTAATATTAGTTATGACAAAAAAAATGTTGGCACACACACAATCTCATCTTGGGAATGAACGCGAGCTGTGGGAGAATGAATGCGGGAGATGCTGCCAACTCATTGATCCACGTTACAAAACCCTGTAAAATTTCGATCACATCTGCTGATATTTCAGGGGAAACTAATAATTATTGATGTTTGTTTAAAATTAGTGGGTCCAAGATTTTTAAATGAACAGTGTCCCACGGGCACGGATTATATGTATATGAAGCATGCGTTGAAGGCGCCCGTCGAATTTGTTATTCTGCGCCGAAGGCATCCACGTCGAATTTGGTGTTCTGTGTCGAATGCTCATGCGCTGAATTTGTTGTTCCACGCCGAAGGCGCCCGCACCATTTTTAATGCTGATTTGTTGTTCCGCGTCTAAGGCACATGCGTCGAAATTGTTGTTTTACATCGAATTTGTTGTTCTGCGCCGAATGCACCCACGTCGAATTTGGTGTTCTGTGTCTAAGGCGCATACGCTGAATTTGTTGTTCCGCACCGAAGGCACCCACGCCGAAGGCGCCTGTGCCGCTAAATATTGTAAGCTAATTTGTTTTTCTTTTAAATTTTGACTTTGAAAAAAAAATTCGGGGAACAAAGATTTCACAAGGGAAAATCTTAAATGAACTGTGCCCGCGGACACGGGTTATGACTAGTATATATATATTTCATGCATATAGAAGCATACAGTAGAGGCAAATACCGCATATTCAAAATTGAAGCATGATAGTCTAAGGGTTAACCAAGGACAGATATATAAATCAAAATCACAAAGTAGAAGCACACCAACTAGCTAGTCACGACACACGACCCACATAAAAGCAAAGTGAACCCACGAAGCATGAAATGCAATAGGACACGGCTTCCTAGGGTTAGTGAAAGTGATTATTGTAGCAATGCTAGGTGTGTGTGTAGTTTTGTGGCATTCATCATGTGGGGTCATCTCTAGGAGAGGTAGAGAAAAAGATAAGAAGAAAAAGAAAATACGATGAAAACGGCTCAAAAATGATGAAAAAGAGACAACTGACGCACAAAGTGCGACTCCCCCAAGCTGAAACTTGCATTGCCCTCAATTCAATAGTAGTAAATATGGGAGGACAAGGAAAATGGGGGGAAAGTACGCACCGACACAAAAATGTGAAAAATAAGAAAAACGCATAAACGAAATAGAACAATGAAAAGAAGGAAAAAGAAACACACAAAATAAAAGATAGAAAAGCGCATTCAAACGACACATATAAACATGCACACAACAACGAAATCACACGATAACACACAGAAATCGATTTCTCCCAAGCTAAACATGACAATGCTAGCAATATGATATGATCATGGTGATGCAGAAATAATGTGCTAGGGGGAAGATCGTGTAGGATCCTGTCCAAAACAGAGTTAGGATCGATAACATGAAGTTTAGACTTACGCTTGCGTATGCGGCACGGTAGTCTACGAACTTCGCCTTCGGATTCGCCACGACGGATCGAGTCTTCTCACGAACGGAGTAAGGCTACTAATCCACAATCTAAATCTCTACTTTAGATTAAGAACTTGGATAAGAGGGAGAGAAAGGATTTCTGCAGAGCTTCGCTAGGATGAAGATGCATGCATGAATTTCATGCAAATGGTGTAAGAAATGGCTTACCCTTGGGTCTTATTTATAGCCCCCAAGGTAGTTATTTTAGGGTAAGTTGTTCCTTTGGAACAACTTAATTAAGGTGTACCATGATACATGGCACATTATAAGCTTAAGTTGTACCATATGCATGGTACAACATAAGCTTAAGATATTCCCCCTTTATTAGCCATATGTCGCATGCACTTATGCATATATAATGCGACTTTCCCACTCATCCAGAGATCCTCTCCGCAAGGGAACAGATTCCCTTTGTACACGACTTCGTGTACGCGACGTTCGAGGTCCGTATTCCCTCGTACATCCCCCACAAGGGTGTATAAACGTCTTCCATATCCAACATCTCCCACTCACACTTGAGGGGATTGTAAGAGAACGTCTTTCCCTTAGTTCTTTCATCTATCATACCGAGAAATAGACCGTGCGACCGTCATGCGCGTAGAGTCTGTTGTTGTGCACTTGTTAGAGATACACAACGACCTCGAAGGTGCAAAGTTGAGTAGTTCAACGCATGCTTTACCCTAGATTATTTCTTCACATTTCTTATACTTTATATTCAACAATTGAATCCCATCTGGATCACAATTGGCTGGCCAGCTTTGAATCATTAAAGTCCAAATGTGAATACGAAATCAATCTTCCTCTTCTTGCGAACCCTCTGATCTTGACTTGATTCGCTTTTCTAACGTGTCCCGCCGAGCCGAATTATCATAGCCCATAAGTAACATGCTAAGATAGCGATCATCTCGTCAAATCTAAAGGAACCAATTGGAGTCCTTGAGGGTAAGAGTTAAGGCCCATATGGCCTTTGAGTCTCACATAATAGCAAACACTATTGCTACTAACTCAGTGGTCGAAATGCATACGTGGTATGAACACGTATTACAACATCACTCCTTTCCCAGGGAGAGTATGTCTTAATGATGTTGTACGGATGAAAAGATCAGACACCACAGTGCCTATCTTTTTGAGTCCCTTTACTACTCGTGAAATATTCACAGACTCTCATCCTGCATAAGACAGATAGGATTTAAAAAATCCTACGAGATCTTTTTCAAATATCCTTGTGATACAGATCTCAGATCTTTTGTAAGCATCCATATGATGCAGATCTTTCATTCGACTATCTTGTTTAAGTCATGACTCTAAATCATTCGTCTAATGATTTTTGACTTTAAACTAGTCTCATCTCTATCTTATCCATCTGATAAGATAAGGCGGTTGCTCATGTGAGAGAGCCAACCTTTATCTGTCCGACATACACACAATTCAGCTGAGATTTCAAAAATGTACACAAACATTTCTTAAGAAATTCATATGCAATGTTTGAAAAAGAACTTATTCTTTTATTAAATTTGATCTTTCTTAGACATGGGAATATATATTGGTACAACTCAGCTCATACGCAATCCTTGGGATGATAAGTGTTTATAAAACACATTTCTGGGGATCGCTTTCGTAAGTTGATCCTCTATCATCTCATGCGTAGATATGTACCTTATGTCTACCTTCTTGGTTTTATCATAGTCTTTTGCAAATCTGCAGTTCCTTTAAGATACTGCATTATTCTCTTAACCGCTTTCCAGTGTTCTTGCCCTGGGTTGGATTGGTAACAGCTTACCATTTCCAACGGCAAAACAGATGTCCGGTCTCGTACACACCATAGCGTACATAAGACTATCAACTGCACTGGAATATGGAACTTTTTCCATAATTTCCTTTTCCTTTTGGTTCTTTGGACACGATTCCAGATATAAATTATCGCATATGATTATATGAATATCAATGGACTTGCAGTCCTGCATATTAAATTGTTCTAGAACCTTCTTTATATAAGTCTCCTGTGAAAGAGAAGAAGTTTCTTCGAACGATTCCTTGAAATCTTAACTCCAAGGATATATGCGGCTTTTCCTATGCCTTTCATCTCAAATACTGATGAAAAGCCAAGCCTTGATACTCATCACAAAGCCCCTGTCATTTCTGGCTATTAAAATGTCAACTACATATAGAGACATGATAATATACTTGCTTTTAATCCTCTTGATATATACTCAGTTATCTTCATCAAGCATGGAAAATCCATTTGATAAGACAACTTCTTGAAATTGTATATACCATTGCCTCGAGGATTATTTAAGACTATATATGGACTTACGAAGTTTACAAACCTTATGTTTGTTTCCTTCTTTTACAAACCCTGTTGGTTGTTCCATATAGATCTCCTCGTCCAATTCTCCATTGAGAAAAGCAGTTTTTACATCCATCTGATGTAATTCGAGGTATAAGCAAGCTACCATTGCCAGAATCATGCGAATCAAGGTAAAACGCACAACAGGTGAGAAGGTCTCTTCGTAGTCTATCCCTTCCTGTAGCGTAAAACCTTTCGCGACAAGGCGAGCTTTATATCTGTCAATAGAGCCATCAGCCTTATGCTTGATCTTGAGAACCCATTTGTTCCCAATTGCTCTATGTCCTCTGGGTAAGTTAACTAAGTCCCAGACTTGGTTAACTTTCATGGATTTCAATTCCTCCTTCATCGCTTCCATCCATTTGTCTTTCGCAGGGCATGATGCGGCCTATTTGAAAGTAGCAGGCTCGTCATCATCTTGTAGTAAAGTCATAAAGGTTTACGGAAATTCATCCTCAAAGACTTAGAGGAGCCAACCTTGTACGACTACTACGTCGTATTTGAGATTTCTTCAAGTCCTTGTTGACTCGAAGTTAGATCAATTCTAATATCACTCCCACTTGGAATGTCGTTAGAATTGCTCCCACTTTGATCATTATTCCCGTATGGAATAGGATAATCGTCATTCGTATAATCCATTGGTGAAGGTTGAAACGTATTTTCGTTTTCACCAAGAATTCTCCCACTCGAATGAGGTAATCCTTCTTGATCATAAATCTCAAATAAAGATAAGTCCTGACTTATCTCGCCCTGTCTTGGAAACTCGTATTCCAAGAAAGTGACATCCCTCGACTCAAACTCAATTAGCCCACCTTTGTCTTCCTGACTAACAAACATAAAACCTTTGGAGTTTTCTGCGTATCGTATAAAGATACGTTTCCTTCCCCTTGGCCCAAGTTTGCCATACTTATGGGAGGAAATATGTGCGTAGAACGCACAACCCCAAGGTTTCAAAATGTCTAAGTCAGGAGAACTTTGGTTCCACAACTCATAAGGAGTGAAGCTAACTGATTTCGAGGGTACGCGGTTCAAAATGAAAGCGGCCGTCAATAATGCATCACCCCAAAAGGTGATTGGCAATTTAGCTTGCTCCATCATTGAACGGACCATTTTTCATTAAAGTCCTATACCTCCTTTCTGCAACACCAATTTGTTGAGGAGTATATGGCATAGTTACCTGATGTACTATGCCTTTTTCATCACAAAGTTCCTTTAAACTTGTTGACTGATATTCACCGCCCCTATCGGTTCGCATGACCTTAATCTTGCGATCTAATTGATTCTCCACTAAACTCATATAGTTTTTAAAGCAGGTTTAGTGCTTTCACTTTGTGGGATATCAAATAGATATGACCGAATCGGGTGAAATCATCAATAAAAGTGATGAAAAATAGGACCTCCCGCGTCTTGTCTTGACATTCATCGGACCACATATGTCCGAATGGATAAGCTGTAATGGAACCTCGGCCCTTGTGCCGGTTCCAAACGGCTTGCGACAAGATTTCCTCACAAGGCAATGTTCGCAGGTCGACATTTCAACCTTTGAAACATTAGATAGAAGGCCACGTTTGGCAAGTCTATCTATACGCATTGGTCCAATATGACCAAGCCTTGCGTGCCAACAAATTATATTAGACTCATTAGTCAAAGAATTTGTCACAAGGAAATTTTCATTACATGAGGAAATACATTGTACTTATTACAATAAATCCTTTGAAATACAAACCCAGTACCAATAAAGGAATTATTACAAAATAGGTCCATATTACAATCATGAAGGAACCAACTATAACCCAGACCCATTAAATTGACCACAGTATTAATATTCCTTTGAATATATGGAATGAAGAGAACATCATAAAGTAGGAGAGTGTGGCCGTTGTCCAAGTCTAGCTTGCAATTCCCAACGCCTTTCTCTACAACACGTGTGTTGTTTCCTACATTGATCCACTTCATTTCTTGGTGTATCCAGTGATACTCCACGAAGGACCATCTGTCCTTTGCTATGTGGTCGGTGGCACCTCGTCACTTCCACTCGTACACGAACGAGCATAGTGACCGAGTTTGTTGCACTTGAAGCACTTGATCCTTTTCAAGTCTTTCTTCTTGTGCCATTTCTTGTGCCCACCCTTATATTTGGGTTCCTTGGTAGACTCAGGTTGCTTATTACGTTCATTAGAAGACTTCGAACGATCTTTACGTTTCTTTCCCCCGTGTGAGGAACTAGCAACCATGTGCACTTCTGCACTTGGCTTGGCAGCCGCAAGCCGCTCTTCCTCTAATTCGAGGTGCTTGGAAACATCGTTGAAGGTCTTGATGCTCTCATTATGAGTGAGATGCATCTTCATCTGATCCCACCCATTTGGTAGGGAACGTATGACTGCTTGGATTTGTTGCTCATCAGTGAGCACATGACCTGCGTCCTTTAACTCCGAGATAAGGTTCGCCATATGTCGCAGATGTTTCCCCATGGAATGATCTGGACATTTCTTATATGAATCGAACCTTATAGTTAAGGCGCGAAGTTTGGACACCGATGTGCCACCGAACTTCTCCTCTAGCTTGGACCATATGTCCATGGCTAGGTCATGTTCTCGGAAGATGCGCATTATGTCATCAGCCATACTGCTTAATAACGTAATGCGCGCTATCTTGTTCTTCCGAGACCAAGCATCAAAAGCTTCCTTGTCTCGTCTGTGTTGGGCCGTAGTGCCCAACTCAGGTTCAATCATTACGTTCTTTAGAGTTTCGAGCACTTCTTGCTCCTCTAAAACGTATTGTATCTTGATGGACCAAAGTTTGTAATTATCGCCGTTGAGTTTTTCACCTTTGTTTAACTCAGCGACGATATTCTTTGAAGCGGAAGACATTTTACTTTTAAAATGCTGCAAAAGACACAAAACCGAAGGTTTGATCAAAAACATTGCATAAAAATTCTTAAAATATAACTCCCACTTGAAATGATAATAGAATATCCCATTTGGATAGTTCTAAAAATTCAAATCCCACTTGGAATTATATTATATTTGATAAGTTACTTTCGAAAAATATTGAAGATGTTGTTCTAGAATCGAAAAGGTCTCTTCGATTCCAATCACCATCTAGAACAACCTTCAATATTCCCCCATCACTTATCAAACAATAGTACTCTTATAGTACTAGCAGCGGAAAACGAGTTTGAAAACGTATTTTTCAGATGTAATTCCCACTTGAAATGATAATAGAATATCCCATATGGATAGTTCTAAAATCAACTCCCACTTGGAATGATATTCATAATTCGATAAGTTACTTTCGAAAAATATTGAAGATGTTACTCTAGAATCGGAAAGGTCACTTTGTTTCCAATCACCATCTAGAGTAACTTTCATTATTTCTCCCTCACTTTATCAAATGTTAGTACTCTTATAGTACTTTGCAGCGGAAAAGCGTTTTTGAAAACTTATTTTTCAAAACGTATGAAAAAGTATTTTTCAAAAAAATGAATATTTCATCTTAGTACCCTTATGATACTTAGTGAAACATTCGGCACTTCCTGACCATTTGTCGGGAGTGAGCCGTAGCCGTGCCTAGGTCGGATCCCCCTTTTGGGATTTTCTGCAAACTATCGTCGCTGTCTCCCGTATGGATCCAGGCGTTTCTCCCCGTATGAGAGAATTTTGATGCAGACGACTGTCGTTTGGCCCCGTATGGGCTAGTTGGCACGTTCATGTTCAACCAAGGCCTTTTGCCAAATTGGTCTGAATCACTGCCGGCGAATGCCGATCAGTCCGGCCCCCGGCCAGGCCCTGACCGCTGCCAGAGACGGCCTGCGGCAGCTCTGGCCACTGCCAGGGCCGGCCTGGCCGCTGGCCTGGCCTCGGCCAGAGGCCGGCCAGGCCTCTGCCTGGCCTGGCCTAGGCCAGAGGCCCCTGGCCGGGGCCAGGGCCCCTGCCCTGGCCTCTGCCAGGGCGGCCAGGCCCTGGACTGAGGCCAGGGCGGCCAGGCCCTGGCCTGAGGCCAGGGCGCCGCCCTGGCCTCTGCCAGGGCGGCCAGGCCCCTGGCTGGGGGCCAGGGCCCCTGCCCTGGCCCCGGCCAGGGCGGCCAGGCCCTGGCCTGAGGCCAGGGCGCCGCCCTGGCCTCTGCCAGGGCGGCCTGGCCCTGGCCGGGGGCCAGGGCCCCTGCCCTGGCCCCGGCCAGGGCGCCGCCCTGGCCTCTGCCAGGGCGGCCAGGCCCCTGGCCTGATGGCCAGGGCGCCGCCCTGGCCTCTGCCAGGGCGGCCTGGCCCCTGGCCGGGGGCCAGGGCCCCTGCCCTGGCCCCGGCCAGGGCTGCCAGGCCCTGGCCTGAGGCCAGGGCGGGGCCAGGGCTGCCAGGCCCTGGCCTGAGGCCAGGGCGCCGCCCTGGCCTCTGCCAGGGCGGCCAGGCCCCTGGCCTGAGGCCAGGGCCACTACCCTGGCCCCGGCCAGGGATGTCTGGCGCTGGCCTGGCCGCGGCCAGGGCCTTCTGGCCCTGGCCGTGGCCGGCCAGCGCCGGCCCTGGCCTAGCCGTGGCCGGCCAGGGCCGGCCGGCCATGGCCCGGCCATGGCATATTGGCCTTGACCGGCCATGGCCTTTTGGCCATGGCCGGTTTCCCCTTTCATGGGTGGCCGCTCACCCCCGCCGGAGAGGGGTTGCCGCGGTGGTTATTGGCCGTAGCCAACCCTCTCCGCATGGGGTGGGGGGTGCATGGCCTTCATAACCCATTTGGTCATGGTGCACATGCACAAAAAAAATTCATCTTCCCGATGGGAATAACCACCATCTTCTTCTCCGGTGAAGCACCCGTTCGTCGAGGAAGTAGTTGTCCTCCAATGGCCGTGTGCCAAAAAATGAACCCACTTCAAAAATTCGTAAACTACGCGCTCCACATGAAGAGAGCGCCCATTCCCTATGAATGGAGACTCAGCATCCATGAAGAGAGCGAGTTTGACGATATGAACGGTCGGTTCTTCCCGTCACGGAGAGTCCCTGCCATATCCGTAATGACAGAAGACCCTAACGTGAAAAGAACAACCGCTGCGTTCTCTCCGTCACGAAGCGTTCCTACCATATCCGTAATGGTAGGATACCCATCCGTGAAAAAGACAACGACTCGTTCATAGTTTCTCCGGGGCGAACCCGTATGGCTCTGATACCAATGTAGGATCCTGTCCAAAACAGAGTTAGGATCGATAACATGAAGTTTAGACTTACGCTTGCGTATGCGGCACGGTAGTCTACGAACTTCGCCTTCGGATTCGCCACGACGGATCGAGTCTTCTCACGAACGGAGTAAGGCTACTAATCCACAATCTAAATCTCTACTTTAGATTAAGAACTTGGATAAGAGGGAGAGAAAGGATTTCTGCAGAGCTTCGCTAGGATGAAGATGCATGCATGAATTTCATGCAAATGGTGTAAGAAATGGCTTACCCTTGGGTCTTATTTATAGCCCCCAAGGTAGTTATTTTAGGGTAAGTTGTTCCTTTGGAACAACTTAATTAAGGTGTACCATGATACATGGCACATTATAAGCTTAAGTTGTACCATATGCATGGTACAACATAAGCTTAAGATATTCCCCCTTTATTAGCCATATGTCGCATGCACTTATGCATATATAATGCGACTTTCCCACTCATCCAGAGATCCTCTCCGCAAGGGAACAGATTCCCTTTGTACACGACTTCGTGTACGCGACGTTCGAGGTCCGTATTCCCTCGTACATCCCCCACAAGGGTGTATAAACGTCATCCATATCCAACAGATCGGAAAAGAAAAAGAAAGAGATCAAAATACAGGAGAGGAAGTGTCCTCGTCCTCTTCGGAAGAGTCTGGAGGGGTGTGGGCGGAAGAGGTGATGGGTGTGCGGAGAAGTGGAGAGAGGGGTGGAGATGGAGGATGGATGGGTGCGGTGGTGGTGTGAATGATGGGCGGAGTGTCGGTGGTAATGGTAAGTGGTAGGGATATGGCGACCAATGCGGTGGAGGATTGGTGAGATACAGTGATATAAGAGGGTGGTGAGGGAAGTGATCTCCAGCGCACCAGCAATTTCTTACGGCGCGCATATGCGGTGATGGAAGTGGAGGGTGGTGGATCTATGGGGTTGACGGTAGCGGTTGTGGGTGGAGATGTAGAGGCGGGAATGGAAACGGTGGCGACTGGAGATGATGATCGTTGAGGCGGTGATGGAGGAGGTGAAGGGGAGGAGTGGGTGGAGGCGGACCGTGAATGTGAGTAAGAATGCGTATTCACTCGAGTGCGAGAAAACATGGGTGTGAAAAGAAGGAAGTAGATGGGTCCGAGGAGGTAGAGGTAGATGTGCCAGCGTGCAAAGAAGCTAACTCAGTCTCTAGAGTGAGACGGGCGGAGGTGGCTCGACGAAAAGCAGAAGAGGTACCGGTGGTAGTGGTCGTGCCGGCACCGGAGGCAAGGCCTAAGAGGGCCGAAGTGAGAGCCTCAGAAGAAATAGGGACAGAAGCCGAGGTGGCGCTACTAGGTCCAGCCACGGGGTCTCCTCTAGACGCATGGATGTCCTGCTTGCCTAAGTGGGCGGTAGTGGACGGTGGTCGTGGTGCGTCAGGGATATGAAACTGAAGATGTAACCCACCTAAAAACTCTGGGTCAGGAGGAAACATCCAATCTGCCTCAAGATGTATAGACATACTGCCAGGGTTGGGCAGAATGGTGTAAGGAGCAGGGTGGTGGCCGTAGCAAAAGGCAAACCGACCGTCGCCACGAGGCTTGATCATATGGGTGTGCCGCAGGACATCAAGATCTAGATAGGTGGATCATGTGACGTGTGGCAAATCTCGGGGGATAGCGATATTGGACATGGGATGTGAAGCAATGATGGTAATGAGGCCCCCGCAGCAATACTTGCCCTTGCCGACGCGACTAATATCAAGTAATTTTTGAATAAGCCATGCACCACCGTTAATAGGTATGCGAGGGGCCTCAAAAGCTATCCCGTCATCCCCTCGAATGAAATCGTAGGTCATAGCCCAAAGGATAAAAAGGTCAGGGATGGTCACGGTCCCTGACTCATCCCAGGGAAAGAATGTGCTCGATAAGATGCGGTGGGCTAGACGAAATATGGGGTGGATGATGGAGGAGGCCTTGGCCTTGCCTCGAGGATATCGGTCGTGGAGGGTGAGGCGACCCCAAAAATAATCGACATTGAAGTCACGATGATATTCATAGGGACGGATCTCGTCGCCTAGAATGGGGAAACCGAAGTTATTGTTGATTGTGTTTATGTGGGTGCGGATGTTTCGGTTTCGGACACGGAAATCGGTAATGGACCCCGCCACAGTTTTGAGGGACGAAAGGAATTCGAGTATGAGGGCATGGTATGATTGGGCATGGGCGTTTAGAAAGCTCAGCCAACCTAGGTTTGCAAATAACGACTCGACACCGGAGAAAACTCTGAGATCGATCAGGGTTTGACTATGAGCAAACTTAGTGGCTAGGTGGGACCGTTTGGTTGAGTCTATTATAAAAATCCTTTGCTCTAGACTGAAGAAATGGTATCCCCGCGGTCCCATCAGTGGGTCCTCAGGAGGAATGATGGGTTGGGAAGGAGGTTGGGTAGGAGGAGGAAGAGGAGCACGTGCACTTGGTGGACGTGTGGACTTGCGTCTCTTGTGAGACGGCTCCTCTTCCTGCATTATCCTCTTACCCTTGTCCTATTACAACTGGTGCGGGGGCACACGCCCCTCGCGTGCCCCCAAAGAGCAGGCAGCGGGCCCCTGCAATTCACGGGTGCCCAGCACGCGTGAGTTCTTTTGGGCGAGTTGAAGAGCCCACCCACTCTTTTGAAGCGGTCACCGACCGCTTATGCGGGCGGCTCATTTGGGCCGGGTCCGCCGACCCGGCCCGCCAGTGGAAATGCGCGGCACAAATGTAGGCAGCGGGTCGAGCGCTGGTCGTCCCGCCAGCGAAAATGCATGCGCAGATGCGGGCAACGGGCTGGGTGTTGGTCGGCCCGCTAGTGGAAACGTGCATGCACAGATGTAGGCAGCGGGTCTGGTACCGAGCGCCCGACCCAATAGGCCAAAAACAGACCCGCAAAGGCAGATTTGGGGGGTTTTGATGGGTTGTGTCGATTTCCAGAGGGGGAATCCATATTTTACTATTCCATTAGGTCTAGGAGAGCCCCCTTCTTCATCCTAGGGCTTTGGGGGAGGCCATTGGAGCGTGGTGGAGTTTGGAGGAGGTGCAAGAGAGGGAAAGCTTGTGTTTTTAAGGCTACTATTGGTGATTTCTTCCACTCGCTTGTAACATTTGGCTTTATTGCTTTGTATTTCCACATGTGAATGAATATTTGATGATAGTGAGATTCATTGGATAATTATTTGCTTAATAGCTCGTAATGAAGATTTGTGGGTTCATTTTGAATGATTATCACTTTAATTTCATTATGAAGGCCTAGAGCCATTTGTGTGTGGAATTGGATTATTTGGGGTTTTGTGAGCTTGATTAGAGATGATTCATCTCTAGCATTTAATAGATTTAGAATGCCTTGAAATGGATGCAAGATAGTGTTGATTAATGGTTTGTGCCCTAGATTTCATTGAATCGTGCATTATTCTTGGTGGGGCTGTAGAACGGTGTTGTACATTAAGGGTCACACCTACGTGCACGATCGTTGCATTCTATTGACACGGATGCAAGGATCGATTCTGAGCTTATGTTAGGAAAGTCAACTCATTAATCAACAAATCAATGAATCGTGCACTACCCTTAGTGGGGCCACAGAAAGGCGGTGTGCCTTGAGGGCATTACCTATGTGCACAACCCTTGCATACCTTGAAATGGATGTGAGGGTTGATTCATTTGGAATGAACCTATTGCTAATCATCTCAAAACTGTAACGGCCAGTATTTTTAGGCGTGTTTTCAATTTTTCGTACCGGTATTTTTCTTCAGTCATCAAGTTAACTTTTCGTCCGTACGAGTCGACGCGAGTGCGTCACTATTTTCATTTTACCGTGTCGTCAATATTCACCATCAAGTTTAACTAAAATAATTTAACTAAATTATCCTGCTAATTACTTTCACTAATTACCTTATTAATTACATCTTAAATTCACTAATCACAAATTACTAAATTGCTTTAATTACGTTCACAAATTACTTTTTATTTTACTATTAAAACTTACCTAATTATGTGATTAACTTAACCCTACCTAAAACGACAACCTACACGTTCGGAAATCAGATTCCTCCTAAAATTTGTCAAAGTTGGTTTTCTCTTTCGTTTGAGAAAAGCTGTACGCCTCTCTTTTCCCTTTAGTCTTCAGATCTCATTAAACCCACATCTTAATCTAATTAAGATGGGTTTGACGAATGGAAGTGGATGTTCCCCGCTCATCTTCTTAAGCCTGTAAACCATCCTGCAAACCACTTCCCAAATCAACCAGCAAATCTCCTTCCTCCCTGCAAATTCTTGAAGCCCAAAAACAAAAGAAAACCAGAAACAAATTCCAAACACAAATCTGTTCTTCATCTTCCCCAAATCAATACAAACACCAAACTCCAATTCTGATCTTCCTCTCATCTACCAACAAACTCAATTTCAGAATCAACCAAACTGAAATTCACATCAGAAAGAGGGGGATTGCAAACCTGAGGTTTGAAACTCAAATCAAAAATACACACCAAACCTGAAATTAAACTTTCAGATTCAAATCAAAACCCCAAAAACAACTTCGTCTTCCACCCCCTTCATCTTCTTCCCTCTCCCTGTCCCTCTCCTAAGCCGGCCACCCACCTCGCCCGCGCGCGCCCAGCGAAGAACTGCCGCCGCCGTGCCCCTGTTGCGCCGCCGGAGAACGCCAGGAGCCCCCGCCGTCCGCCTCTTCCTCCCTCCTCTCGTCACGCGCAGGTGAGGATCCCTTCCCGTTTGATTTTCGCACAATCCCTTTGGTACTTCTTGCTGCAAGTTCAAAAAACAAAACAAAAAGGGATTGAAACGAAAAGGCGGGATGAGAGAAAGAGAGACAGAGAGACTTAGAGTTGGGGGGGTTTTAATGAATAATAATATGTTAAAAGGGATAGTATTAGTAAATGAATGAAGGAGCCTGAGAACCCTAGGATGTGTATTAAATGAGAAGTCAGCTTTATCCTTAGGAATAAATTGACAGTACGATTAAATAAGTGAATGTATAATATAAGTTATAGGCATGACAGCCTATTGGCACTAAAGGAGTTGTTTTATTAAATAGAGGCAGTGAGTGTTGGGACGGTTGAATGAATCGAATGTTTATGAACAGCCTTGTTTGAGTAATAAATAATGGGAAGTATTCGTAAGATAAATATTAGATAGGTTTCATAATATAAGTTGTAGCAGGTAAAGTTCCTATGTAACCGTACCCCTATGATGCCACTGTTAGTAGTTTAATAATGTTAACCGGAGTTAATTGGTGGGCTAATTGTCAGTTTAAAATCCAAATGTTAAATTGTTAGTATCATTCAATTTCAGCTTGATAAATACCTATTAAATAATGTTGGGTTAATAATATTTGAATAAAATGAGGTGTATCAGGTTAGTGTAACGAAATATAAACATCACCCTAGTCAGAGAACCCGATAAAATTAGACGGACCCGTTTTAGGGACTATTTCAACATTGTGTTATTCACCAAAAATCTAATTCTGTGAATTCTTTTACCAAAACAGAGAACCAAAAGCACCGACACGTAGCACTCGTCGAGACAAACCCAACGACACCAAAATCACCGAAATCAGGCAAGTATACGATTTATAATGAATTTACGAATTGGATGTTAAATTAGTCTCTTATATGTAAATGTTGCTCGTTACTCTCGTAACCATGGAAATTGTTGTTTAAAGATAACTGGTCATGTTATTTAATTGATGCATGCCTTGAAATAATTAACTAGCGTGTAACATCATGCGATCGTGTGCCTCGAAGGCGAAATCGTGACTTTCATGATGTCATTAAGTTGACAAATTCGTGCTTGTAATTCGTGAATTAGGTTAGCTCGTGTTCCAGCACAAATCTTGGGTGGGGTTGGATTGGGCGGCCACTAGGCGTATGAAAGAGTACTCTCTTCAAGGGCACCACCCGTAGGCGGTAGGTTAGCACCAATCACGGTAAGCCCCCGTGAGAAGGATGACTCGCTCATCACGACCTAAAGGCGTGAATCCTTTTTAGACATGAAATGCTAACATACGTGAAATGCTAACATGAAACTTACAAACTTGGAATTGTTATCTCTGTTAAATTGCCATGCTAACGAACCAAAGAAAGGATTACTCCAATTATTAAACTGCTTAGAATTGCATGATAGGATGTCTTTTACTTTATTCCATTTTATATTTCAGCATGTTTAAATCTTGTTGTCGCCGTCTCTTTTAAATGATTAATGCCTCTTAAATTCAATATAAATTTGTATATATCTTGCCTTGGGTTCTAACATCTACTTGCAGACCCTTGCTGACATACATTCATGTTTTTGGATGTATGTCAGATTCTGAGCTTGAGTACCAGGAAGTTCCATACGAGACATCTGACTTGGAGAGTCAGGAGTTCGATGTAGACGCCGAGTCTCTCCCCGCGGAGGACTAGTGGACTTTATCGTTGCTGCTTTACTTTAGTTTGCTTTCAGTTATTGTTGAGTGTACGTTTTTACTTTGGCCCAGCTGTGGGTTGTTGTTGTATTTCGTGTACGAACATTTATAATTCTGGATGTGGCTTGTAATGTATGAAAAATTCTAGTTGTTCTGAAAAGTGTGCAAAGGACCTGCCCTTGCATTTTACCACAGACGCTTAATGAACCTGAGTTTCACTGCTCCGGTTCAAGTGGACCCAGTAACGCTCTCGCTTCCGTCGTTTTTGGGAAGCGGGGCGTTACAGGTTTTAGTGGTGGCCCATGCAGGTCCGTCTCTTTGCATTTGCAAATTCAGAACGATGAGAATATTTTCATCGGCCAAACATCTAGAGGGATCACATCTCAGAATGGCTGAGGGACGAAACACCCAAAATGGACCCGGAGCTGCTGGAGGCGGAAGTGACGACATCCGCCAAATGCTTAGAGTTATGAAGGAAATTCATGAAGTTCAGCATCACTTGGTCCAGCAGGGACGTCAAGCTGCACCAGTTGCTCCACTGCCTCGCTATGAGCCTGGAGCCAAGCAGTTTCGAGAGATGCACCCGACAAACTTCTCGGGACGAGAGGGCCCACTAGCGGCCGAGGAATGGCTTCGCAACACTGCGGATAACTTGGGTCTTGCCCGAGTCAATCCGAACGATTGGGTGGATCTCGCCAAGAAGCAGCTGACAGACAATGCCCGTCACTGGTGGGATGCTGAAGAGGCTAGGCTGGTCAAGCCGATTCCTTGGGCTACTTTCCGTCAGCGGTTTGACGCCCAGTACTTTCTGAAGTCTGCAAAGAGGGAGATGCAGCAGCGCTTCATCAACCTGGAGTAGGGCACCAGGACAGTCGACGAGTATGAGGTTGAATTTACTATGCTGAGTCGATTCGCCCCTACTATGATAGCAGACGAGGAGGACTGTGCACACCGCTTTCTACAGGGTTTAGACTTAGACATACAGAGTGTGTTGTCCGGGCACACCTTTACCACTCATGAGCAAGTACTGGTAGCTGCGAAAACGCACGAGCAGGTAGCTCAACAGAAGAAAGCACGCCAGGCGGGCAAGCGCCCAATGGAAATGCCGAGGAATGCACCTAGGCTTGGATATCGTCCCATTCAGACCACACAGTTCAAAAGGCCGACTGCACCTGTCCCCAACCGAGTAGAGCTGACTTGTCACTTCTGCAGCAAGCTTGGTCATATGAAGAAAGACTGTAGGAAGATGCTGAATCAGTGTTTGATCTGTGGATCACCTACTCATGCTGCAAAAGACTGCCCCCACAGTTCTCGACCCGTACCTGCTGGAGCACCTGGACCTGCACAGCGGACCGTACCGGCACCTGGACAACGCGGACCACCTCTGGCTCCACAGGATCGAGCCTTTCAGCAGGCCAATCCGCCTAAGCGTCGTGCATTCAATATGACAACCGTTGAGGCTGAAGCTGAGGACGACGTGATTGCAGGTAACCTCTAGAATAGTTCTTCTTATTTATGCATTATATTTGATTAGTTAGATCCATGTTAATCTAGTTGTATGTTACCCTTAGGTGTCATCTTAGTTTCATCTCACCCAGCCTTGACCATATTCGATTCTGGAGCTTCCATGTGCATTCTATCTCGGAAGTTCGTAGTCGAATACTCGATACCCACCTATACACTTCCCAAGTGTTGGAATATTACAACTGGGAATGGTATAGTGAAGGTTGCACTGGGATGTAGACCATGCCCGTTGGTGGTTAGTGGACACGAACTATATGCTAATTTCATTGTCCACGACCTATCCAATTTCGATGCTATACTCGACATTAACTGGTTAGGAACTTTTTATGCCACGATCGACTGTCACCGGAAGAAAGTGGTATTTGAAATTCCCGACCACCCAGTGTTCGAGTTTGTCAACAGAGGACGTTCGCTTGGACCTGTCAAGTTCCGGGCCCAGTCGTACAGTTTGACTAGTGCATTCATGATAGCTGAGCCAGAGAAGCCTGCAGTAGTGAGAGATTTCGAAGACGTCTTTCCTGAAGACATTTTCGGACTGCCGCCCGACCGAGCATTGGAGTTCGGCATCGATCTTATGCCAGGAGCTCAACCAATTTCGAAGGCGTCGTACCGTATGGCCCCTGCAGAGTTGGAAGAGCTGAGGAAGCAGCTGGATGAGCTACTACAGAAGGGTTTCATTCATCCCAGTGTATCTCCCTGGGGTGCACCTGTACTGCTAGTCAAGAAGAAGGATGGATCGAGAAGAATCTGCGTGGATTATCGGGAGCTGAATAATGTCACAGTGAAGAATAAGTACCCACTGCCCCGTATTGATGATATCTTCGATCAACTTGGTGGATCGAGGGTATT
Organism: Scilla litardierei; assembly: GCA_030789695.1. Taxonomy (NCBI): domain Eukaryota; kingdom Viridiplantae; phylum Streptophyta; class Magnoliopsida; order Asparagales; family Asparagaceae; genus Scilla; species Scilla litardierei. The sequence continues at coordinate 51,857,742 of CM061134.1, forward strand.
TTCGAAGTTGGATCTCCGGAGCGGATACCATCAAGTCAGAGTCAAGAAGGAAGATGTATTCAAGACCGCTTTTCAGACTAAGTACGGGCATTATGAGTTTGTTGTCATGCCGTACACTGTGACCAACGCTCCCGCTGTGTTCATGAATCTCATGAACCTTATCTTTTACGACTTCCTCGACAAGTTTGTAGTGATCTTCATAGACGACATCCTGGTGTACTCGAAGAGCGAGGAGCATGCAAAACATTTGAAGATAGTGTTGGAGACTCTCCGTCACCATAGACTATATGCCAAGTACAGCAAATGCGAATTCTGGCTGGATAGAATTGCATTTCTTGGTCATGTAGTATCAGGAGCTGGTATCTCGGTGGATCTGGAGAAGGTCAAAGTAGTCAGTGAATGGCCTACACCTCGATCGGCATCAGACATCAGGAGTTTCCTTGGATTGGCTGGATACTACCACAGATTTATCAAGGATTTCTCGAGGATAGCTGAGCCGATGACGAGATTGACAAGGAAGGATGTTAAGTTCAGTTGGTCAGACTCTTGTGAGCAAGCTTTTTCTACTTTGAAGGAGAGACTGACTACTTCACCAGTCTTAGCTATTCCGGACAGAAGCGGAGGCTTCGAGATTTTCTGCGACGCATCGGGCAAGGGACTTGGATGTGTTCTACACCAGCACAATCATGTAGTCGCATATGCTTCGCGACAATTGAAGGTCCATGAGAAGAATTATCTGACCCACGATTTGGAGCTAGCCGCTGTCGTCTTTGCACTGAAGATTTGGCGAAATTTCTTACTGAGTGAGAAGGTGAAAATTTTCACTGATCACAAAAGTTTGAATTATACATTCACTCAGAAGGAGCTGAATATGAGACAGCGCAGATGGTTGGAATTGATGGCAGACTACGACATCGATCTTCAGTATCATCCTGGGAAGGTGAATGTCGTACCGGATGCCTTGAGTCGTCTGCCTGAAGTAATGATTCTTACAGCTCAGTGGAGATTGCAGCAGGACATGCGAGGGATGGATGTTGAAGCTGTTCTACCGGGAGTCACATCGTCGTTGATGAACATGCAGATTCAATCGACGATCGTGGATCAAATCAAGACTGCTCAAACTGGAGATGCTAAGTTAAAGAAGATCAGAGAGCAAGTCGAAGCAGGACTTCAGACAGATTTTCTGATTCATGCGGATGGATCTTTGAGATATGGTAGCAGGATCTGCGTGCCTGCAGGAGATATCAGAGAGGGGTTGATGAATGAGGCTCACAGTTCGCCTTATTCTATTCATCCTGGAGGTACTAAGATGTACAAGGATCTTCGTCAGAATTTCTGGTGGCATGGGATGAAGAGAAGTGTGGCACGTAGCGTTGCCAAGTGCCTCGTGTGTCAACAAGTGAAGGCTGAACACCATCGCACTGTGGGACTACTATAACCTCTGCCGATTCCCGAGTGGAAGTGGCAGCACATCACGATGGACTTCGTGACTGGCTTACCTTGAAGCACCAAGCAGAACGACGCGATCTAGGTCATCGTTGATCGATTGACCAAGTCCGCACACTTTATACCTTTCCGAGTTGGTCAATCCACGGAGATATTAGCAAGGAAGTATATGGAGGTAATGACCTAACTCATGCCTTTATAATTTCCTTCAAGCACAAGTCGTGATGTGAATTATGTCATGTAGGAGATCGTACGATTGCATGGAGTCCCTGTAAGCATAGTATCAGATCGTGATACGAGGTTCACATCTCAGTTTTGGAAGAGTCTGCAAACCAATCTGGGTACCAGTCTGAAGTTCAGTACCGCGTATCACCCGCAGACGGATGGACAGTCAGAGCGTACCATTCAGATCTTGGAGGATATGTTGAGAGCCTGTATGTTGGATCTCAAGGGTTCGTGGGAGGATCATCTGCACCTGGTGGAGTTCTCCTACAACAACAGCTATCAGGCGAGCATTGGCATGACGCCTTTTATTGCTCTCTACGGGAGGAAATGTCGATCACCACTGAGTTGGGATGGCGTAGGTGATAGAGAGCTCTTAGGGCCAGAAATGATAGTGGAAGCAGTTGATGTTGTGCGAGATATCAGAGACAAGATCCGGATTGCCCAGGACCGTTATAAACATTGGGCAGATGCTAAACGGCGTCCCCTGGAATTTCAGCCGGGAGATCATGTGTTTCTGAAGATCTCACTGAATCGAGGGATGATCTGCTTTGGGAAGAGAGGCAATCTTAGTCCGAGATATATTGGACCATTCGATGTACTAGAGCGAGTTGGAGAAGTAGCTTACCGTTTAGCTTTACCACCATCCTTTGAGGGAGTTCATGATGTCTTTCATGTGTCCCAACTCCGTCGTTATATCAGCGACCCTTCTCATGCTGTGGACTACTCAGAGATTACAATTCGACCAAATCTGACGTATGAACAGCAACCCGTGGAGATCCTAGATCGACGTCAGAAAGTGTTCAGGAACAAGACAGTTGATCTAGTCAGAGTGATGTGGCGTCGTGACTCGCCAGGAGAGTCTACATGGGAGCGGGAAGAAGAGATACGAGAGCGTTATCCATATTTGTTTTCTGCTCCTTAGTTGGTGAGAATTCCGAGGACGGAATTTTTCCTAAGGTGGATAGAATGTAACGGCCAGTATTTTTAGGCGTGTTTTCAATTTTCCGTACCGGTATTTTTCTTCAGTCATCAAGTTAACTTTTCGTCCGTACGAGTCGACGCGAGTGCGTCACTATTTTCATTTTAATGTGTCGTCAATATTCACCATCAAGTTTAACTAAAATAATTTAACTAAATTATCCTGCTAATTACTTTCACTAATTACCTTATTAATTACATCTTAAATTCACTAATTTCAAATTACTAATTTGCTTTAATTACGTTCACAAATTACTTTTTATTTTACTATTAAAACTTACATAATTATGTGATTAACTTAACCCTACCTAAAACGACAACCTACACGTTCGGAAATCAGATTCCTCCTAAAATTTGTCAAAGTTGGTTTTCTCTTTCGTTTGAGAAAAGCTGTACGCCTCTCTTTTCCCTTTAGTCTTCAGATCTCATTAAACCCACATCTTAATCTAATTAAGATGGGTTTGACGAATGGAAGTGGATGTTCCCCGCTCATCTTCTTAAGCCTGTAAACCATCCTGCAAACCACTTCCCAAATCAACCAGCAAATCTCCTTCCTCCCTGCAAATTCTTGAAGCCCAAAAACAAAAGAAAACCAGAAACAAATTCCAAACACAAATCTGTTCTTCATCTTCCCCAAATCAATACAAACACCAAACTCCAATTCTGATCTTCCTCTCATCTACCAACAAACTCAATTTCAGAATCAACCAAACTGAAATTCACATCAGAAAGAGGGGGATTGCAAACCTGAGGTTTGAAACTCAAATCAAAAATACACACCAAATCTGAAATTAAACTTTCAGATTCAAATCAAAACCCCAAAAACAACTTCGTCTTCCACCCCCTTCATCTTCTTCCCTCTCCCTGTCCCTCTCCTAAGCCGGCCACCCACCTCGCCCGCGCGCGCCCAGCGAAGAACTGCCGCCGCCGTGCCCCTGTTGCGCCGCCGGAGAACGCCAGGAGCCCCCGCCGTCCGCCTCTTCCTCCCTCCTCTCGTCACGCGCAGGTGAGGATCCCTTCCCGTTTGATTTTCGCACAATCCCTTTGGTACTTCTTGCTGCAAGTTCAAAAAAACAAAACAAAAAGGGATTGAAACGAAAAGGCGGGATGAGAGAAAGAGAGACAGAGAGACTTAGAGTTGGGGGGTTTTTAATGAATAATAATATGTTAAAAGGGATAGTATTAGTAAATGAATGAAGGAGCCTGAGAACCCTAGGATGTGTATTAAATGAGAAGTCAGCTTTATCCTTAGGAATAAATTGACAGTACGATTAAATAAGTGAATGTATAATATAAGTTATAGGCATGACAGCCTATTGGCACTAAAGGAGTTGTTTTATTAAATAGAGGCAGTGAGTGTTGGGACGGTTGAATGAATCGAATGTTTATGAACAGCCTTGTTTGAGTAATAAATAATGGGAAGTATTCGTAAGATAAATATTAGATAGGTTTCATAATATAAGTTGTAGCAGGTAAAGTTCCTATGTAACCGTACCCCTATGATGCCACTGTTATTAGTTTAATAATGTTAACCGGAGTTAATTGGTGGGCTAATTGTCAGTTTAAAATCCAAATGTTAAATTGTTAGTATCATTCAATTTCAGCTTGATAAATACCTATTAAATAATGTTGGGTTAATAATATTTGAATAAAATGAGGTGTATCAGGTTAGTGTAACGAAATATAAACATCACCCTAGTCAGAGAACCCGATAAAATTAGACGGACCCGTTTTAGGGACTATTTCAACATTGTGTTATTCACGAAAAATCTAATTCTGTGAATTCTTTTACCAAAACAGAGAACCGAAAGTACCGACACGTAGCACTCGTCGAGACAAACCCAACGGCACCAAAATCACCGAAATCAGGCAAGTATACGATTTATAATGAATTTACGAATTGGATGTTAAATTAGTCTCTTATATGTAAATGTTGCTCGTTACTCTCGTAACCATGGAAATTGTTGTTTAAAGATAACTGGTCATGTTATTTAATTGGTGCATGCCTTTAAATAATTAACTAGTGTGTGACATCATGCGATCGTGCGCCTCGAAGGCGAAATCGTGACTTTCGTGATGTCATTAAGTTGACAAATTCGTGCTTGTAATTCGTGAATTAGGTTGGCTCGTGTTCCAGCACAAATCTTGGGTGGGGTTGGATTGGGCGGCCACTAGGCGTATGAAAGAGTACTCTCTTCAAGGGCACCACCCGTAGGCGGTGGGTTAGCGCCAATCAAGGTAAGCCCCCGTGAGAAGGACGACTCGCTCATCACGACCTAAAGGCGTGAATCCTTTTTAGACATGAAATGCTAACAGACATGATATGCTAATACGTGAAATGCTAACATGAAACTTACAAACTTGGAATTGTTATCTTTGTTAAATTGCCATGCTAACGAACCAAAGAAAGGATTACTCCAATTATTAAACTGCTTAGAATTGCATGATAGAATGTCTTTTACTTTATTCCATTTTATATTTCAGCATGTTTAAATCTTGTTTTCGCCGTCTCTTTTAAATGATTAATGCCTCTTAAATTCAGTATAAATTTGTATATATCTTGCCTTGGGTTCTAACATCTACTTGTAGACCCTTGCTGACATACATTCATGTTTTTGGATGTATGTCAGATTCTGAGCTTGAGAACCAGGAAGTTACATACGAGACATCTGACTTGGAGAGTCAGGAGTTCGCTGTAGACGCCGAGTCTCTCCCCGCGGAGGACTAGTGGACTTTATCGTTGCTGCTTTACTTTAGTTTGCTTTCAGTTATTGTTGAGTGTACGTTTTTACTTTGGCCCAGCTGTGGCTTGTTGTTGTATTTCGTGTATGAACATTTATAATTCTGGATGTGGCTTGTAATGTATGAATAATTCTGGTTGTTCTGAAAAGCGTGCAAAGGACATGCCCTTGCGTTTTACCACAGACGCTTAATGAACCTGAGTTTCACTGCTCCGGTTCAAGCGGACCCAGTAACGCTCTCGCTTCCGTCGTTTTTGGGAAGCGGGGCGTTACAAAAACCCTAATGACATCCGATCCCACACACTTCTCCATGCTTGACTAGCCTCCTACTTTGGTCTCCACCCTACCTGCCTTAGGTTTAGCTTAATAGTGTTTCCACCCACTTCCACTCACCACACCTGTTAGTCTAGTTGGTTGTATCAACACCTTTAGCTTTCCTTAGCCAATTGAGCTTATGATTGTGAAACGACTTGTCCCTGTGGATTCGACCTCGTACTCACCGGATATATATATATTGCAATTAACACTCCTACACTTGGGAGGAGAGCGCGTGCATCCTATTTGGATTGTGCACGTTCCAGAGTCAATCAGTGGCTGGGTGGGTGGAGTGGGTGAAGTGGGTGAAACTGATGGGTCAGCTGAATGCTCAAATGTGGTGGCAGTGTTGGGTGGAGATGGTGGTGGATGAAACTGTTGGGAATTGGGCGTTCCCTTAAGGCACAAAATTCTAGTCCCGTCCTAAGTCGGACGGAACATAGACAGAAAAACATAGCAGCGGAAGGAAAAACAGTTAATCTAAATTAACATGCAAGTTAAAACAATTTTAACTTGGCCCTAAGGTCCAAGACCCTATGCCAAGATCTATGCCGACTTGGGATGGGTCTGACCATCCCAAGAAGGATCTAGCCTACTGCGATTAAACTAAACTAATGCTAATAATACTTTAACCACATACCCGGAATCTCAGCCCTGGAGCAGGCGAGATGTTCCGCGCCGTCTTCCGAGCTGCTCCCGTCCCACGCCGAGCCGCTCCTTGAACCGCTCCCCGAACCGCTCCTCGAACCGCTCCGCATCCCGAGGCGATCAATCCCCGTGCCGCCGAGCCAACCAACCGCCGAAGAAAGTTTCACGCGAGTGAAACCTCCGCCAAGATTTCGGATCCAGAATCCGAACTCCTTTGAGGCTTTGCTAGAGCCCGCAGGAGTAAGGCAGAAATTTTAGGGAGATAGAGAAATATTTAATTTAAGCTTAGATCCGAGCGTGCTCCAACATTTACGAGAGCCGCTCAGATCTAGAGCTTGGGACGAGTTTTGAGAAAGGGGGGAGACCCCTATTTATATAGGCGGCGGACTCTCCCCTTTTCTCAAAATCCGATGTGGGACTAAAATAGAGTTAATTTAAAATCAAGTTAGTTTGCACTTCACAAAGTGCAAACTTCCGTGAATTTTAACTCACTCACCGTTGAGCTTCAGTATTGATATAACCTATCAATACGACAAGCGTTCAACGGTGAACGCATAGGAAAAAACCGTTCGTCAATCGGAGGTCGTTTGACCCTCCAATTGAGTGTCCAAAGATTGACAAAAATCAGATTTTCGCCAAAGAAATCAGCCGTCATGCAAATCTGTGACTAGGGTTCAAAACCCTAGGCTTGGGGCCCACCAGTGGGCCCCGCTGCATCAATCGCGCGCGCAAAATGGCCTGGGCAGAGCCCAGGCCGCGCCTGGGCGAGCCCAGGCGGGCCTGGGCTTTGCCCAGGCGCCTGGGCAGAGCCCAGGCGGCCTGGGCTTAGCCCAGGCTTGCGCCTGGCTAGCCCAGGCCGAGCCTGGGCTTAGCCCAGGCAGCGCCTGGGTTAGCCCAGGCAGCGCCTGGGTTAGCCCAGGCAGCCTGTTCTGCCTGGGCTTGTCCTGGTCTGATTCTTTGGGCTTTTGGGCTCTAACTTGAGCATTTGGTGTCCGATTTGGACGCCGTTCGAACCTGGGTCTAGACCGGGATATTCCCGTCTTACCCGTGAACTTTTCCTTGCGTTTATTTTATTAAATATTGTATTAAACAATTTAATACATATTTAATCGCTTTTGCATCAAATGCAAAATAGTCCCTATCTAAGCTTAAATTACCATATTGCATCAAATGCAATTATTTCATCCCTTGCATCAAAAATGCAATTATTCTCCCTAACTAATTTCTACCTATTACTAGACGAAGCGTTACACTCTGTGTGAGACCCTACAGCCTGACCCTTACAACAGGTTGGGCTCGAAGCCCTATACGGCAGTGACCACGAGCAGTGGTTGCCGTCCCTGCTTCAGGAATCATCATTATGTGGTTGACTCATTGACATGAGTATTGTCGGGACCACCTGACTGTTTCCGTGATGAATTCCGTAGTTATAGTCTTTTCGTCTAAACTGTGTCATGTAGATCAAGTCTGGGGTACGGTCAAAACTGTCAACCCCAATAACTTGACTCCGGTTAGTTTCGATCAATCTTTAGTCAATAAATGTTGGACTTCTTCCAACATACTCTGCGCAGAGTTTTTACTAAAGACCGAACTAACTCTACGACACTAACTCCCATTGACCGGGAGAGACGAATCCTCTCTTGGTCATTACTCGCCTCGTACGTTTCAAGTGACACCCAATCAAAAGACCTTTCGACAGGCCTTGCCTCGAAGCTAGGTCAGTTGATCTAAGTGGCACCGTTCACGCACAGGTCCGTCAAAATGACCTCAAGTCAAAAGACCAACTATCCTATCATCACTCAGAGTTATCACTGACAGATTGGTCAATATAACCATATGATAACTCTAGTGGATCGTTCAGTGAACTCATTCTAATGAGCACCTGTGTCTCGTCTTCGACTTCGCCAAGTCAAGTAATCATGAGATCATTGCCACCGCTAAACGGTGAAGACTAAGACACAATGGTCTGTCCGATGTTTCGATATCCTTATCTCGAAACATCTATGACCACGAACCATTTTAGACTTATGCTACAGACGGTCAAACGTTTCTCCATGATCGAGATACTCATCTCGATATCCGTCTGACCTTGCATAAAGTCTCAGGACTTTACCTAAGTCGACATCTGATTACAATATAACTTAGATAAATTATTACCAAACAGCTTACTGTTATTTCGAACAAGATGTTTGTGCTATTCACACAGGAATAAATGGCCTCGAGGGCATCATATTCCTACATCTCCCACTTGCACTCAGGCCCATTTATCTCGATATCTAATATCGTTTTTACACATAAGTTTTCCCGACTTCATGTGGTAGAGCCTTCGTGAGTGGATCTGCTAAAACCGTCTATACTATAGACTTAAGGGGTTTCTATGTTTATGTTAGACCAACAATTTGAATCTCATTCAAATAATTCATTTGGTCTATCAGAATCTATAATATTTTATTTTCCTGGATCTTATCCAGTTCATCGTACCTTACGATAATAATTTTAAATTAGTTAATGGTCATTTTAAATGGCTCATATCTATTATTGATAAAGTATCAAACCTTTTGATTGCTTTGTCAAAATATATGTTCCATCCTCTTGATGATTCGCATGTAATTTATACGCTCCCACTGACCTTGAAAACTATCTGGCTAATTCATATAAGTTGGTTCGTCTAAATCATATTTAGAAAAACGAACTTATAAGTGAATGCACAAATTTTCATGGTCAACTTGAGCGTTTACATCGAGTTTGGTCCGAGTAGATCTGTACACATCTGTTGGTGAAACCGGTTTCATCATAATCCGTTTTAAAGAAATTAGGATGAAAACCGTTCCCGTCCAACATTATTGTACTTCACTATTTTCTTTTCTGCACCAATCTTTCCACTTAAAGATTTACTTGCAGAAAGTGAGGAAACATTTTCCTTGGGCACGTAAATTAAATTCTCAAATTTATTTACGCACACGGACCTTCATCAAGTTTTAAATTGGAGTTACTACTCCGAATTTCATCTTAGAAGTTGACTAAGTCATCATCAGTTATGATGTCTAACTCGACAATTCGTCTCACGAGATTCGAGTATTTTTACAACTTTCTTACGATTGATTTATTGAATATATTATTGATAATGTCCTCATAGAACATTATTAAAACCTAGGCATTACTATCTGGGACTTAACCCAGATGGAGGATTTAACTCAGAGTCACTTACAATGGATCACACTAAATCTAATTAAGTGTGATTCATACCTTTTAACACACCGATGTGTTAACAGACTTGATCTGAGAGAAAATCACATTTTCTTTTAATTACACAAGATTTTATTTAGCTAAGTATTTGACCATTCGATCTAATCGAATTAGTTTAAATACTTTAGTCATTTCGTTCTTTATTTTATCAGACTTGTGTTTCATCAAGAACACGTGTCTTAGTAAAATATACGAATAACTTATTTTGGTTAATCTAGACTCGGGTACATCAGTATGTACTAGACTGAGTTCGACAACTCATTCTCCCACTGTCTCATAGATGGGTTTCAGCCATTGTATCTAAGAGGCTAAGACTCACAAGTGTCCGTAGACTTCATAATACGAGAGGTCAGACCCCTCTTTATGTGACTTGTGAAGCTTAATCTCTTGATACGGCCTAGTCTAATTTTACCATATAAGTTTGCTACTATCTTGTGTATTTATATATTAACATTTAATATATATATAGTTATTTACAAATTACTTAACACAAAACATTACTTCAGAAGCAATGTGACGACATTCGTCAAAATGTGTCAAACGTCTTTTGTATAACAATTTATTCTGAAATCGTGACATCAAAATATGTCACATTTTCATTTCCTCCTACTTATGCCTTTACTAATGATAAATTAAACTATTTAACTCGATTGACTTTCCGGAGTGCCTTCTTCCTTTTCTAAATCACATTTAGATATCAACATAAATAAATAGCTATGCAAGGAACTTATGTATCCAAACGCTTGAGCTTTGCAATTTTGAGTGTAGCTCAAGAAGTTGCTTGTCTCAAGATCCGGTTGGGATACATAGTCTTGCATCGCTCATGCACTCGTATTCGACTCAAACGGTTTGATCGAATCTTTGAACTTTGCGGATCAAAATTGTTTATCCATACAACCTTGAGTGTAGCTCAACAAGTTGTAGGGAGAAACATACTTTGAATGTCCTATATGTTCAAGCTGCCTCATATAGAGACGAGTGACATGTAGCTTTAATTTATTTGTTGGACACAGAACTTAATTGAAATTATATTTCTTAAGTCTGTTCTTTAGAAGGTCATTTAATGTCAACGAGAATATAGTTTTAATTCTATCAATTAGAATTTAACTTTGATATTCAATTAATCAACTTTTTGACCAATTAACTTATTAAAATATTATCAATTGATTCTTTCGGTAAACATATTCTTGCCCTAGTTTTAGCATATGTTCAATATTAAATATAGGTAGATTGGCTTTTATCTATCTATATCCTCCCACTAATTTTACGAACGTTTTAAAGCTTAATAACGAACGATTTAATCGAATTAAAATTAATGGGTAAGAGTTCCAATCACCTTGGGTCTAGACAACCTTGAGTGTAGCTCAACAAGTTGATTGACTCTGCAATCGGAAGATGACTCTTCATCGATCATATCGGATATGACTCTCTTAATCGGTTTTTGCCCCTAGCCATTTGTGATCATGAGTGTGCTCATCCAAATCACAATGTCTAGTCTAGTCGGACCCTTGTTTTCATGTCTAGCCTGACTCGCCCCTCAGCTCGGTGTATGCACGACACGTCGGTTTGGGTCAGGTCTTAGACTACATCTAGGCAGACTACATCGTTGACTTAACTTACGCCGACGCTCGGGGTACGAGACGACGGTTAGGGTCAGTCAAGATTTCATCTTATGTATTTAAGGAGTTGGTTTCTACAGGGTTGCCATGTCACAGCTTGAGTGTATCTCAACAACTATAACACGGGCCCTATAGTTGCTAACCCCTAAAACAAGGAGGGCTACGGCTAATCTTGAAAAAGATCATTAACGTATTTGACTTAGATATAGTCCAGGGTGTCATACAACCATGATTCGCGACATTGCGGTCCAGCGGAACTCAGCCAGGGAATTGACTAAGCCAGGATCACTACCCCTTGGACTAGCAAGGGTTGACCCAGAACTCTTAGCCAAGCACATTGACTGGATCATGGTCCATTGAATGAAGCTTGTCATTTTTGTATGTATGCCATAGACTAAACAGCTTTTATTAACAACTAATTAATCCTATCAACTAGTTGGATCCTTAAATTCAAAATTTTTAGGATTTGTTTAATAACTTTTATTAAGTCCTTATCAACTATAAGGTTCACGTGCTACCCTAATCGTTATTAGGATTTTAATAAATTATTAACAACGCTAGAAGCGAAGTCCTTTAATGAAAATTAATTATAACAATTAGAATTTGAAAATTCATTAAAAGGACTACCCTAATCAGGAATTAGGTCTTAATATTGTTGTTAATGATTTATTAAAACATAGCATGTCATTAAAATTCAAGTAATAAATTTTAATCATTTTTAATGGCTAACCTAAAGGGTTGTCTTGTGTTATCAAATAAGGGACAAGATAGTACAAGCCATTGAAATAAAGCTACACTAATTTTACCAACATAAAATGAAAGTGTATATCTATTTAACAATTAAATAAACTAAGTTTATCGCATAAACAATTTTTAGCATGCATACATAAATTTAACATTTAAATTTAAAATATGATTTTAAAATTATTTTATTTTTTATCTCATAAAAAAACTTAATATTAAAATCACTAATTTGCATGCTATGTTAAAAATTTATCGCATAAAAAATTTTTAACTTTTAAAACAGTTTTAAAATATCTCATAAATTAAAACATTATTTAAAAAAAAAAAAAACTTTCATGCTTAAAAAAATTTATCAAATAAAAATTTTAGGCATCCAAAATAAATTTTAAACTTTTAAAGATTTAAAAAATTAGTTTTAAAATTATCACATAAATTTTAAAACGTCATTTAAAAAAAAAATTTCCATGTTCAAAAATTTCATAAAAAAATTTTAGAACATCTAAAAAATTTTTAAAATTTATCTCATAATTTTAAAAACATTTTAAAAAGTATTTAAAAGCATTCTTAAGTTTAAAATTAATCGCAGTACCTAGATCGCTACGCAAACCTAGGCTCCGATACCACTGTTGGGTATCACTCTGATATCATTGCGACGCTGTTAAGGCCCATCATCCATGGCACCCTAGACCCGTCACAAGATACCTCAGAAACTTGTTTTACGGCATGCCTCTCGACAATGCCCAACCCATTATAAGATCACCATCTTATCGGGACTTGGTACGGTAAGAGCGATTACTTCGGGTCGGCTCATAACCCGAGAACCCGTACTCAAGCTCAACAAGCTCTGATGCCACTGTTGGGAATTGGGCGTTCCCTTAAGGCACAAAATTCTAGTCCCGTCCTAAGTCGGACAGAACATAGACAGAAAAACATAGCAGCGGAAGGAAAAACAGTTAATCTAAATTAACATGCAAGTTAAAACAATTTTAACTTGGCCCTAAGGTCCAAGACCCTATGCCAAGATCTATGCCGACTTGGGATGGGTCTGACCATCCCAAGAAGGATCTAGCCTACTGCGATTAAACTAAACTAATGCTAATAATACTTTAACCACATACCCGGAATCTCAGCCCTGGAGCAGGCGAGATGTTCCGCGCCGTCTTCCGAGCTGCTCCCGTCCCACGCCGAGCCGCTCCTTGAACCGCTCCCCGAACCGCTCCTCGAACCGCTCCGCATCCCGAGGCGATCAATCCCCGTGCTGCCGAGCCAACCAACCGCCGAAGAAAGTTTCACGCGAGTGAAACCTCCGCCAAGATTTCGGATCCAGAATCCGAACTCCTTTGAGGCTTTGCTAGAGCCCGCAGGAGTAAGGCAGAAATTTTAGGGAGATAGAGAAATATTTAATTTAAGCTTAGATCCGAGCGTGCTCCAACATTTACGAGAGCCGCTCAGATCTAGAGCTTGGGACGAGTTTTGAGAAAGGGGGGAGACCCCTATTTATATAGGCGGCGGACTCTCCCCTTTTCTCAAAATCCGATGTGGGACTAAAATAGAGTTAATTTAAAATCAAGTTAGTTTGCACTTCACAAAGTGCAAACTTCCGTGAATTTTAACTCACTCACCGTTGAGCTTCAGTATTGATATAACCTATCAATACGACAAGCATTCAACGGTGAACGCATAGGAAAAAACCGTTCGTCAATCGGAGGTCGTTTGACCCTCCAATTGAGTGTCCAAAGATTGACAAAAATCAGATTTTCGCCAAAGAAATCAGCCGTCATGCAAATCTGTGACTAGGGTTCGAAACCCTAGGCTTGGGGCCCACCAGTGGGCCCCGCTGCATCAATCGCGCGCGCAAAATGGCCTGGGCAGAGCCCAGGCCGCGCCTGGGCTCGCCCAGGCGGCCTGGGCTTAGCCCAGGCTTGCGCCTGGCTAGCCCAGGCCGAGCCTGGGCTTAGCCCAGGCAGCGCCTGGGTTAGCCCAGGCAGCCTGTTCTGCCTGGGCTTGTCCTGGTCTGATTCTTTGGGCTTTTGGGCTCTAACTTGAGCATTTGGTGTCCGATTTGGACGCCATTCGAACCTGGGTCTAGACCGGGATATTCCCGTCTTACCCGTGAACTTTTCCTTGCGTTTATTTTATTAAATATTGTATTAAACAATTTAATACATATTTAATCGCTTTTGCATCAAATGCAAAATAGTCCCTATCTAAGCTTAAATTACCATATTGCATCAAATGCAATTATTTCATCCCTTGCATCAAAAATGCAATTATTCTCCCTAACTAATTTCTACCTATTACTAGACGAAGCGTTACACTCTGTGTGAGACCCTACAGCCTGACCCTTACAACAGGTTGGGCTCGAAGCCCTATACGGCAGTGACCACGAGCAGTGGTTGCCGTCCCTGCTTCAGGAATCATCATTATGTGGTTGACTCATTGACATGAGTATTGTCGGGACCACCTGACTGTTTCCGTGATGAATTCCGTAGTTATAGTCTTTTCGTCTAAACTGTGTCATGTAGATCAAGTCTGGGGTACGGTCAAAACTGTCAACCCCAATAACTTGACTCCGGTTAGTTTCGATCAATCTTTAGTCAATAAATGTTGGACTTCTTCCAACATACTCTGCGCAGAGTTTTTACTAAAGACCGAACTAACTCTACGACACTAACTCCCATTGACCGGGAGAGACGAATCCTCTCTTGGTCATTACTCGCCTCGTACGTTTCAAGTGACACCCAATCAAAAGACCTTTCGACAGGCCTTGCCTCGAAGCTAGGTCAGTTGATCTAAGTGGCACCGTTCACGCACAGGTCCGTCAAAATGACCTCAAGTCAAAAGACCAACTATCCTATCATCACTCAGAGTTATCACTGACAGATTGGTCAATATAACCATATGATAACTCTAGTGGATCGTTCAGTGAACTCATTCTAATGAGCACCTGTGTCTCGTCTTCGACTTCGCCAAGTCAAGTAATCATGAGATCATTGCCACCGCTAAACGGTGAAGACTAAGACACAATGGTCTGTCCGATGTTTCGATATCCTTGTCTCGAAACATCTATGACCACGAACCATTTTAGACTTATGCTACAGACGGTCAAACGTTTCTCCATGATCGAGATACTCATCTCGATATCCGTCTGACCTTGCATAAAGTCTCAGGACTTTACCTAAGTCGACATCTGATTACAATATAACTTAGATAAATTATTACCAAACAGCTTACTGTTATTTCGAACAAGATGTTTGTGCTATTCACACAGGAATAAATGGCCTCGAGGGCATCATATTCCTACAGAAACTGCCTCAGAATTGTGGGGGGTGGAGGTGGAGACAGTGTGGAGTCGTCCGTGGACGAGGAGATGTTAATGGTTGTATCCTCTGGTGGTGTGGGTATATGTGGAGGTGTAGGAATATGTGGAGATGAGGGAATATGTGGAGATGGAGCGGGAGAAGACGGTACTCCAGAGAGATGTATGTCTATAGCCTCGGTGGCGTGTGGTGAAGAAGTGGGTGAAACCATGGGGTCGGGATGTGGTGCTGGAGGAGGTGTAGGAATGTGCACAGTCCCGGGGTGTGGCTATAGGGAAGGTGGTGGTGTAGTGATGATGAGAGGTGTGGTGATGGGTGTGTCCACGGGCACCTGAGATGGCTGGGTTAGGATAGAGATGTGTAGTGTGGAGGTAGAGGTGCCCACATGAGGAGTAGAGGTGGTGGCAGTGTCCACATGAGGAGTGGAAGTGGAAGGGTCCATAGGAGTCTGAGATGTGTGGGATGTCTAAGGCTGGACACAAATGGATAGGAGATGAGGTGCAGTAGCAAGGTAGTGGCCCTGACTGTAGTGATACTTGTAGACCTGGTCAAACTGTGACTGTAGGGTCAAGACAGCTAAAGTGAGGCCATTAATCAAAGTCATGAACTCAGAGAGGGTGTCTCTGAACTTTGTCAGAGTGATGACAGTGGAAGACCTGAAGCTCTAAACTCCTCCTTCAAATGAGCCATACGCTCGAGATGTGACAGTTGGGGAGGAGGAGTGCTGCTGGTACCCTCAACATGGTGTTGAGATCTCCTATGGAACTAACGGAGGACGGGCCTGTCAGTGAGGCCGACAGATGTGGAAGCAAAAGGATCAACGGGCTCCTTGATATCCTGGGGCTGGACCTGGGGCTGTGCAGGGTCATGCTAGGGTGCCTGAACTCCCTTGGCTAGATTGGGATCAGCAGGGATGATCCACTGCATGGTGGTGCCAGGTCCGAAAAGTGTAGGATTGGGAAGCCTAGTGTAAGGGGTTGAAGTGGGCCCATAAAGCCAATAATATCTCTCGGGCTCGAAGGATCTGATCATGTGCATGTTTGTAAGCAGCGAGAGATCGAGAGAAGTGGGGCCCACAACTGGAGTCATAGAGTCTGGGATCTTGAGGCAATGGGAGGAAGCTGAGCGATGATCGTAATGAACCCCCTTATAATGGATGCGAGAGCTGAGGCTAGCGAGGGTGGGGAGGAATCTAGGGAGTAGCCATGTGCCAACGTGAATGATCCAATAGGGGACAAGAGTGCTGCTCTCACGGAGGATACGAGGCTGGGTGGCACACCACAAGAAAAAGAGCTCATCCTGAGAAACCTGGCATGTCTTGTATCGACAGAAGAGGGAATTCTTAATAATGCGATGGACGATATGGAGGCCAGGGTGGATGATGCTGGAGTCCTTCGCCTGTGTCTTGGGGAAGGGTGTAGGTCCAGTAATCCTAAGCCAAAAGGTGTCGGCTTCATACTCAAGAGGGTAGGGGTAGCTGTGGTGGCATGCCTCAGGCTCAAGTGCTCTAGGACACTTAAAGAGTGGGTTTATGGAATCTTTGGACATGCCGTATTCCGTATTCATAATACGAAAAGAAAACCTCGACGGATATGATCTGAAACTGGAGAGAAATTTTAACGTGAGCCTATTATATGTCATAGCCTCGCATTCAAGGAACTCCTCCCATCCGATGTTCAGGAGGAGGGTGCTGACAACATCTAAGAGCCTTAGTGTAGAAAGAGCGGTGACACTCGAGAATTTTGTAGGCACTATGGTTCTGGCGTTGACTGAAGCAAATGTGTCATGCTCAATCTCATTGGCAAACTCTATTCCTAGTGTGTCAACCTGTAGGGGAGGAAGAGGTGCATCACCTCTCCCAATGGAAAGATTGGCAGCTTTTTGTTAAATACGAAACTGCGTATTTCAGTCCATTAGGCCAAAGTAGTCGACTCATATACAGTCGATAGTCAACGATCCATACAACGGTAGTCAACTCCCCAGACTATTGTAGTCAACTATTTTATGGGACAACCCATTTACAATGTTTTCCAAAGAAAAGTAGTCGACTCCTACTCAACAAGTAGCTAGTCGACTCCTACTCAACAAGTAGTCGACTCCTATACTGATATATGGAAAAACATCTAGAAATAGTTCCAAAAAATATTGTAATCTTTTCAAAATGTGTTCTAAATAATGTAAGAAGTTTAAAAACATTATTTAAGTATGTGTGCAATGTCATGCCCTGTTTTGAAGTTACGTGTATTTTACTATGTACACGTGGTATTTCTACTTATAATGCATACGTAGGCATGAAGTAAACGTAGATATTGATGTATGTAACGTAATGCAAGAGGAATTGGGCCGTAATACATGGCTAAGGGAAGAGAATGCGAAATGTGAATGCGGAGAAGTGCGAATGACGTCGTGGGTATAAAGCAACAAGAACGTATTGGACGCGCGTGTGTGGTGCATGTATGCATGTGTAGGCAAGCATGGGTGTGTGTAAGGAAGCCATGCAAGTGTGAAAGGGGTTAGGGGACAATGGGAACCCCCATAAATTTTTAGAAAAATGAGGGGTAAAACGGTCATTTGGACCAAATTTGCTGTGTGTACATACTTAAGTGGTCGGTGCATAAAGTAATGGCAAACTTGTAAATACATGGAAGTTGAGGGGTACTTTTGGGAGGGTATTTTGGTCATTTCACAAGTGCATGCTTATCTTATGGGAGATTCTAGAGATGGATTTTTTAAAGGATCCTTCTCCTTTCTTCTAAAATCTTCTTTCCTTTTTTCCTTTCTAATTTCATTTCTCCCTTACCCCCTACCCTAGGCCGGCCACCCCTTCCTCTTTTCCCCTCCTTCATCAAATAAAAACCCTAATTTCCATTTCCTAAGGGAAGGAATTCAAGTTTGCTTCAAGGAGAAAGAAGATGGAGTGAAGAGAAAGAGAAGGAGAGAAGAAATCAAGTTTTGGGTGGTAGGATTCTAACTTGGATGTGGAATTCAATTAGGGTTTCATTTTATCATGTTTTTACTTCATGTTTTATCAATATGAAGTATTGTTAATCAAATTACTATGCCATGACTCAATTTTCATGAATCTCTCTTGAAATTCTTAGCAAACACATCTCCTTTAAAATTTCAAAAATCTTGATGTCTAATTTTGCCTTGATTGTGGTTACTGTAGCTAGAATTAGGGTTCGAAAAAAATATGAGCTTGTAGATTTTGAAGTTATACCCCAAAATCATATAAATTTTGATATAGTTTCAATTCAGAAATTAGGAGCAATAAATCCATATTTACAACATGTCTGTTTGATTTTCAGTGTTGACACAGTTTAGTAAAATTGGTCTAAACACCTGCACACATCATGGAATTTTATGATCTTGGTCTTGTTGGAAAGTTAACAAGTGTTTCTAAAAATTCATCTCGTGCTTGTATGTCGAAATTTTGCTTCCAACATGCTTAAAATTGGCTTTCAACACAGACCCTGAAATCTGTCTGAAAAACAGATTTGACACAATTCACTAATTAATTTACCATAAATCAAATGGTTCATATTGTTACATGAAATTTTATCTGTAAATCCATAACTGCCATATCTTCAACTTTCATTTATAAAGTTTTGTCACATTCCCAAGAGAAATAAATGAAATGTGTTGATCTTTATGGTTGTTCTTGCAATTTCAGCAAGCTAAATTCATTATGTGCTATTCTTATTCATTAATTGTGGTTAATTGGCTATCATTATTCTTGCTTAATATGGTTGTATGGTGAAATAAATATTCATGCCCTTGGCACATGTAAATGTTATTGTGATGCTTTGATATGAATGACGCCCGTCAGGTGTTCGGTGAAATGCCTCAATGAAGGCAATATCCAATAAGTTGAGTAACGTGCATGTGTTAGTATTGGCCTGGAGCCACAGTGATAATTAGTGAAGTTAGAGGCTTGAATGGCATGGATATATTATAATTGTGAATGGGTGATGTGTTGTGATAGAGGGTACGTCACGTGAGTGCATGACCATATGTTTAATGATGGACAACAGAGATGATATGTGCATACCTATGCCTTCAAGACCCCTAACGTATCACTTATGATGTTAATTTATAAAATTGAGTAAATATTAATCCTCTCTAATGAGAGTGAGTTAGCAGAACCCGGGTTTTAGGTGGGATTTGAGTAAATTGTGTATATGAGGCCTGGACTGTGAAGTTGGGAGATGATTATGTGATGTGTCGAGTTTATACCCATTCGCCTTTACCGGGAGTGGAGGGGATTTTTATACCCACTCGCCTTTACCGGGAGTGGAGGGGTAAGGAGGTGGAGAGCCTCACTCCTGCCAGGGACGGGGGAGCTGAGAGGCCCGGCGTACATTGCCCGTGTCCACTGTGTCGTGTGCTATATTCATCCCAAATTTGGGGTGAAGTCCAGGTCCTGGTATCACACAGTTTACCCAAGTTCCAATTAATTCAATTATAAAATGATAAAATAAGAATTTGCGTGTTACTCCTTCTACTGGCAGCACTTCCCCTTCACTTTTGCATGCTTCTTGGTGACTCGTTGTTATGCCTCAAGCACTTGTACTCTTCTTATTAGATAATGTTGCTTGAACACTTGTGCTATCATTATTATTATTCGTGCTAACCCCTTTCTTGCAGTTACTCGACAACAGACCGCAGGTATGATTCTTTTATTTGGCTATTCAGATTTCGCTATATATTTAGTTTATATGTATTATTCCTTTGCCTTGCCTTGTGGATTGATAACCCTAAAGCGATGCCCAGATCCAAGTTGGTTCCTACTGGGGCACGCATCGACGTGCTCCTCCCTATTTTTCAGGTAGCAGTGGCAGCATTGTTATTGGTGACTTGGAGTTGGGTTTCAGGAGTAGAACTTGGTGTGAGCTGTAGCTATGTAGTGTGACATGGTTGTCTTAGGAGGAGGAGAGTGGCGGTGTATGTGCAGTGATGCACTTGGACTATGTACATAAATGAAATGTTGTTATATAAATTGTTGTTGTTGTTCTATGTTATTTACGAGTTGTTGATATTACTGTGGAGCTTTACTTGTACTATCCCAGTACGTGCGCAGTGGTCTGCTTATTCAGTTTTCTCCTTTCTCTCTCGTTTCCCCTTTCATCACCCTCACTCTTCAGAATACTTGGAAAACAATCCTAACGCCGGGTATTCTGGGGAACGGGGCGTGACAGTTTTTAGCGGCCCATGCAGGTCACCGCACTGCGATGTGCGTAAGGATAGTACATGTAATGCTTCAGTAGGTGATTTAGATAGGTTCGCCCTAAGGTGGGTAGGACTCTAGTGACCTTAGAGCTTTAAGTGATCCATGACGTGCGTTTATATTTCATATATTTGCGTACATTTTCTTCCGTGTTTTTCCGTATTTTACCACCGTCTTATATTCGTTTTCTCGTGTTTTCTTGTTTTCTTGTTTTCTTTCACTTTTCCGTGTTTTTCGTATTTTGCAGGAGTTTACTGGCATAGGGGATATAAAACGACGATATCATGAGTCCCCGGAGCAATGTGAGGAGTCACGTATGATCCAGGGGGTCAAACGACGAAGATCGCTTCTTTCAGCCCCTCACCCGACCAGTTGGTCACTTCCAACCAATCGGGTGATGCACGTGTGCACCACCCGGACACAAGTTGGAGCGGCCAAGAAGTCACCCGGTCGATTCAGTGACCGGTTCAAACGCCCCAACTCTCTGGAATTCTGACGTTGAATGCCAACCGATCGGGTGACTTTCACCCGATCGGTTCACCTGTAGCCGATTCTCCGAAGCCAAGACACGGAGAGATCAACCGACCGGTTCACCCGACGGTACGAAGATCCAACCGATCAACTTCAACCTTCAACCGACCGTGCCGTGGTGACCGGGTGGAATCCTATTCTGCTCTGCCGAAGAAACGAAGCAGGTCACCCGATCGGGTGATTTCGTATTCTATATATAGGACCCATAGGTTTTCCAGAAACGGAGAGTTGTTATTTTTTGCTGTTTTTTCTCTCTCTTGACGGCTGTAATTTTTTAGATATTTGTAAGTTTTCCGATCTTTGTCAAACTTTAATATAGTGTTATTAGCATTGCTCTTACTGCTTTTCAATCGCCTGATCATGATTTTTACGGTTGATTTTGCTTTAGATCGCTTTTTACTAAATATGTGTGAGTAGTTCCCTAATCTGGGATTTTGGCGGAAACCCCTTCGTGGGTTCTTCCCGATGCGTCCATAGGACTAGGAAATCGATAGAGATTAGAAATCTAACGGTTACGCGGGGTGTTTTATTGTCATCGGCGGGAAAAAGACCGCCTTTGACCGTTGGGCCAAGGGGGAATAAACTTGGCTGTTGACTACCTAGCCATAGCTCATGCCCTTAGCGTAGACGTCGAATCCTAGCGCGCGGGAGCGACCGGATGAGACGTTGGGAGTTATCGTTGCGAACTTAGTGCTCCCGGAGTCGGTCAATGTTAATGGACACTGGAGTGCCCACTGACCGAACCCGGGAAGTCCGGCGTATCATCCTGGGCACCGACCGAAATATCGGGCCCATGGGACGCTGGTACCACTCTCAGAGGCAACGTCTCACCATTAGACCCTAATTCCGATCGTTATCCTACCCGTAGGCCGTATCGGCGAGAATCGCACGATAGGGTGAAAACCAAAGTCCCGGGTTTTTCCTTTATATTGTTTATCTCTTGCATTCCACTTACTGTGACAACCCATTATCCGATTCGGGCTAGCTCGCCCATGGGGTGAATTTGATCCTCCTTGACACAAGCACATCCACGCCTCCCTGAGTTCGACCCCCAAGCCACACTACAACACCGTGCGCTTGCGGTTACAAATATTTAAATCTCACGCCCCCAATCATATTATTGCACACATCAAACACGTATAAGCGGGGGACGTCAAGCTTTATGGCGCCGTTGTCGGGGAGGCAACATGCTTGTTATTTTTGGATTTCATGAACCCTTGTGTCTAGCTCACATCTCTACCTCGCGATAATTTTCGCATACTACACTTTTTGATTTCACTTGTACATACTGTAAATTGTAGTTGTATAGAAATGATTGACTGAGTCACCGTGCTGCTATCGCTACATTCGCCTCCCGTTTATGCAACCCGTGCTTTTAACGTGTTTGCTATTTGTGCAGTTCTCTCTCTCCTTTCTTATAGGTTTTCTGCCCCATGACGGGGATGTTGTATGCCGTTTCGGGCGATATCTGGGATCATTCGCACCACATCCGCTGCTTGGCACATACCTTGGCGGAATCCCTAAATGATTCGAATATTCTAACCCTTCTATCTACCGCTGTGGAAAATCAGAGATGGTATCTAGATATGCAGCAGGATCCAGTCACGACGACTCACCTTCCTCCTGATGATGTGGCGTGCATCGACATGCGCAGTTCCGGATTCGGGGGAGAAGAATTGTTCACGGAGCCCGGTCGGGAGAACCACCAGGCAGAGTCTGTCAGTTGCGTTGGACAGGGGCCGATCCATACCTTACAGACTTTTATCGAGCATCCCAGATCTTGGGGCAACGAGGAAGCTGGGAGCAATGGTGAGGAATCTTCAACCATTGAACCCTGTTTTCACGTCGAAGCTTTCTTCCCCGAAAATTACTATGAGCTTGAGAAAAACCCCGTGCCTTCCTCGGTTGCCCCCGCGATACCTTGCGAGGGTTTACCACGTGGGACCACGGTTGGGAGTGAAGTTCCGAACACTGGCTTTCGAGAGATCCACGAAGAAATCCTTTCACTAGAGGATGCTCATCTTGAGAAGTATGCTTCGGGTCGTGAAGTTGAGATGAAAGAGCTACCCCCGGGGCTAAAGTATGAATATTTGGGGACGGACTCGACCCTGCCGGTCATAGTGAACTCCTCGATGCCTAAAGACCAGATGACCAAACTTCTTAGTGTTTTAAAAAGGTTTAAGGGAGTTTTCAGATATGTAATTGAAGATTTAAAAGGGGTTAGCTTAGGCCTCTGCTCACACAGAATACTGCTTGAAGAGGAACAAGCCTCCTCGATTGAGCCACAGCGGAGGCTAAATCCCATAATGATGGAAGTTGTGAAAAAAGAGATTGTTAGGCTTCTACATGTCGGTATCATATACCCTATCTCCGATAGTCGCTGGGTTAGCCCGGTGCACGTCGTACCCAAGAAAGGAGGAATGTCGGTGGTTCGCAACGAGAAGAACGAGCTAATACCTACGAGGAACGTCACGGGGTACCGGATGTGCATTGACTATAGAAAGCTGAACAAAGCTACGAGGAACGATCACTACCCTCTCCCCTTCATTGATCAGATGCTCGAGAGGCTGGCGAAGCACAACTATTTCTGTTTCATGGACGGGTACTCCGGATTCCTTCAAATCCCTATTCATAACGATGACCAGGAGAAGACGACTTTCACTTGCCCATTTGGCACATATGCCTATAGAAGAATGCCGTTCGGACTTTGTAACGCCCCTGATACATTCCAAAGACTCATGTCCGCTATCTTCTCCGACTACTCCCAGGACATCATGGAGGTTTTCATGGACGATTTTTCCGTCTATGGAACTAAGTTTGACTCGTGCCTCAGCAATCTAACTGAAGTCCTGGAGAGATGTCAAGAAAAGGGATTAGTCCTGAACTGGGAGAAATGCCACTTCATGGTCCAAGAAGGGGTTGTGCTGGGTCACGTCATCTCTTCGAGGGGAATCGAGGTTGATAAGGCTAAAGTTGAGGTGATTGAAAAGCTTCCGCCACCGCTTAATCTTCGAGGAGTCCGTGGTTTTTTAGGACATGCGGGATTTTATCGCCGCTTCATAAAAGACTTCTCGAAGATTTTCAGGCCGCTGACCCAACTCCTCGTGAAGGACGCACCTTTCGTCTTCGACGAGGAGTGTATGGAAGCCTTCCGCACCCTGAAGCAAACTTTGATTTCCGCGCCCATAATACAGCCACCGGACTAGAATCTACCCTTCGAGCTAATGTGCGACGCTAGTGATTATGCGGTTGGTGCCGTCTTGGGGCAGAGGAAGGATAAAAATCTGCATGTCATATATTATACGAGCAAGACCCTTGACGCTACCTAAAGAAATTATACTACCACGGAAAAAGAATTGCTAGCGGTCATCTACGCCATGGACAAGTTCCGGCAATATCTCGTGGGTGATAAGGTGATCGTGCGCACAGATCACGCGGCTCTCAAATACCTATTGAGCAAGAAGGAAGCTAAGCCGCGGCTCATTAGATGGATTCTCCTCCTCCAGGAATTCGACCTGGAAATCAGAGACAAGAAGGGGGCGGAGAATGTAGTTGCCGATCACATGTCCAGAATGTCTACCCTCGATTTGAACGCTACTCCGATCGATGATTCTCTCCCTGACGAGCATCTTTTCTCCGTCTCTTCCACCTGGACCCCTTGGTACACCGACATCGCAAATTATCTGGCTTGTGCCATCGTCCTCCACAATGTGAGCTACCAGTAGAAGAAGAAATTCTTCCATGAGGTCAGCAAATTTTATTGGGACGACCCCCATTTGTACAAAACCTGCAATGATGGGGTGATACGGAGATGCATCCTTGAAACTGAAACGACCTCTATAATCTCCCATTGCCATGGTCAGCAATGTGGAGGGCATGCGAGCACCTATAAGACGACTGTGAAAATTCTCCAAAGCGGATTCTACTGGCCAACCCTCTTCAAGGACACCCAGGCTTATGTCCAGGCCTGCGACAAATGCCAAAGGACGGGGAATATCTCCAAGCGGAATGAGATGCCTCAACACTACATCCTAGAGGTAGAGATCTTCGATGTGTGGGGAGTGGACTTCATGGGACCGTTCCCTTCCTCTTCAGGAAACCAGTATATCTTGGTAGCCGTGGACTACGTATCGAAGTGGGTTGAAGCGATAGCCAGTCCAACCAATGATTCCAGAGTGGTCGCCAAGTTCTTTAAAAACAACATCTTCCCGCGGTTCGGTGTACCACGAGTCCTGATCAGTGACGGAGGGAGCCACTTTATAGAGAAGAAATTTGAGGCTCTCTTGAAAAAGTACGGGGTACAACACCGGGTGGGGCGTGCCTACCACCCGCAGACTAGCGGCCAGGCGGAAGTCTCTAACCGGGAGATCAAAAGCATACTAGAAAAGAAGGTGGCCAGCTCTAGGAAGGATTGGTCATCAAAACTTCCTGACGCGCTTTGGGCTTACAGGACGGCATTTAAAACTCCGATCGGCACAACCCCCTACCGGCTTGTCTACGGGAAGGTATGCCATCTGCCCGTGGAATTGGAACATAAGGCATTCTGGGCAATCAAGAACCTAAACTTTGACGCCAAGGAGGTTGGAGGGCACCGGTAGTTACAACTTAACGAGCTCGACGAGATCCGGCTCAATGCTTATGAAAATGCCAAGATTTACAAGGAGAAACTGAAGCGGTGGCACGATAAGCGCATCTTGAAGAGTGAATTCAAGGAAGGAGACTTAGTTCTCCTAATCAACTCAAAGCTGAAGCTCTTTCCTGGAAAGCTTAAGTCAAGGTGGTCGGGACCTTTCAGCGTCACCAAGGTCTTCCCGCATGGGGCTATTGAGATAAGGGAAGGGATGAGCCATTCAAAGTCAACGGGCAGCGCCTGAAACACTATGCGGTAGGAGAACCAGAATTCCCTCCGGTCGGATTCTCAGCGACCGACGACTCTTCCTCAAACCCCCCGGACCCCAATTGACCACCATATGGGGCGTCGAGCAAACGACGTTAAACAAAAGCGCTTCATGGGAGGCAACCCATGTTCTACACTCTCACCCTTGTTCTTAAACTAATTTTTTTACTTTATTTTATCTATTTTAATAATTGAATTCGGCCGCGAGATCATCCGTCAAGAAATTTAGGCCATTCGTGAATTTCTGCAGGAAACAAGCCCTCACCTGATCGGGTGACTTCTCAACCGATCGGGTGAGACATATCAGACGATGGTCGTATCTGCTCTCCTTGCGAATCGGTTGGGTGAGACATCGCGTGACCGGGTGGCAGACCGTGTGAAAAGGACCGAACTCTCGGGAAATTTAGGGGATATACCAACCGATCGATTGAGTGAAGCCGCTGTCGTGTGACTGACCGGGTGAAAAGTTACAGACTCGCGGGAAGAATTGAGAAGCGGTCAACCGATCGGGTGAGAACTCACTCGATCGGTTCACTTGTAGCTGTTGGCCGACGGAAAGTTTTCGAGACTTATCCACCCGATCGGGTGAAAACTCACCCGATCGTGTCATTTTCGCCCCTATAAATACCCCTGTCGCACGATTTCCTCCACCCGACCCCAAACTTCCCTTCACGCGATCTCCCTCCCTCCAACTACCGAATCGACCTCCTCCATCCACCCCACTGCCCCTAGATCTTCATCCTCACTCATTTCCATACTTCCCCACCCTCGCCACCTCGCCAATCATCAACATTCCCTCATCAAAACATCCAAACCCTAACCCTAACCCCCAAATTTTCGAAAATTTCGATTCTTGTCGGATCAACGAGTGGCGGCTTTCCAAATTGCTTCCTTATATTGCGCGGGGTCTTTCAGGTGCTTGATCTCACAACGTCGATGGGTAACCTCTTTCCACTCTTCACATTTATTTCATTTTATGTGATGTCTTGAATTTGTTTTTGCACACTTTATCTGCTTCTTCATCTTCATAGACTCCATATCCCACTCCATCGTCTTTCCCCTCGCCGCCACCATGTCTGGGAAGGGAAAGGAAAAAGCCTCGTCGTCACGCAGACATCCCCTTTACGGTCCCTTCTCCCCATCTTTCCTCGGCATAAACCCTTCGTCCAAAGAGCAATCTGATCGCTTACAAGCCCTCCTTCATCGCCCAATACGACCTACTCTTTTCACCGACTTTCCCACCCTACAATCTCTTGGACTATTTAGGGGCGTCTGTGCACTTTTTCGCTTCATAGGTTGCGATTATCTTCTGCGGACCCAAGCCAAGACACACCGAAATATCACACTTGAGTTCCTCAGTTCTCTTGAAGTGTCCGATCATGATTTCACCTTCCGAGCCTTCAATTGTGATTTTTCCATGAGCTTCAACACGCTTAATGACATTCTATACTTTCCTCACCCCGATCGCCATGTTGAATGCTCAACTCTTAATCGATCTGACATCTTTTCTCGCTTTCGGGCCGATGGCGCTTGGCAACGATTCACCCGATATACCACGTTTCCTACGGTAGCCCTCGCCTCCTACATCATACACCCATGCTACCGTTTCATCCATTGCTTCCTTGCCAACACCATTTTCGCTCGCGTAGATGTATCCACGGTGTCTAGGGACGAGTTGCTCTTTCTCTATGCCATGTCCCATGACCGGGTTCATGGAAACATCCCTTTACCCTTAAACACCGCCCATTAGATCATCCACGAGATCCTATCCGTTAGCCGCGCAGCTTCCGGCTCTATTTGCTATGGGGGAATGATCACTCTTATTGTCAGTTGTGTCTTGAGGATGCCGCCTGACCTCCCTATTGTCCCGGGACGTAGCCGTATCGATCGCGATTACTTGATCTCTATCGGTATGCTTACCCCTTTTGGGGAGGATCGTGCAGCCTACCTCTATAGTCCTGCCAACACTCCTTTTGCCATCCTCCCACCCTCATCTCCGGAGCGTTTCCCCTTACGTCTTACACACCTACCCTGGGAGTTCTACCCAGATCCTTGGTACGCTTCCCTCGTTCACTTCCCACCCTTGGATCCTCCCGATTGGCACCCGTGTGTTGGTCCACCCCGTCCCACCATCATTCACCACGATCCACCGATGTATCCCGATCCTCCGATAGTCTTGCCTGTTGCTCCTCCTTCTCCTATTCGCACACCCTCTCATTCGTCCTTGGAGGATTCCTTCTACCATTATTCACCACCTTCTTCGCCGTCTCCTTACCATTCTACCGCTAGCGACTCCGATTGACCCCCCTGCATATCTCTGCATTTTCACGCTCACATCATCTTGCTAGCACTGTCTCGTCTAGCTTGGGGGAAGTCAAACTTTTTAGGTGTGCTGTCGTGTTTTGTTTTTCTTTGTGTGTTTGTTTAATTGTCGTGTCATGTGATTTTCTTTTTTTATTTTTATTTTCTTTTCTGTTTATATGTCGTGTGGTGTGCTTTTTATTTTTATTTCTTATTTTCAGTCTCGTTTGTGTGACTTTCTTGTTTTTCGTGTCTTTTTGTGTCTGTGCGTATTCCCCCCATATTCATTGCCATCCCTTATTTAATTCTATTGCATTGAGGGCAATGCAAGTTTCAGCTTGGGGGAGTCGCACTTCGTGCGTCATTTGTCTCTTTTTCTTTGTTATTTGAGTCGTTTTTCTCCATCTTTTTCTTTTTCTTTTTTATCTTCTTATTTTTATCTCTTTCTCCTAGAGATGAACCCTATGATGAATTGCCACAAAATCTCACACACCTAGCATGACATCGATAATCACACTCACTAGCCCTAAGATATCGAGTCCTCTTGCATTTCATGCATCGTGGATCCACTTAGCTTTTTGTGAGTCGTGCGTCGTGCCTAGCTGTGTGGTGTACTTCTACATCGTGATTTTACTTTATATACCTGTCCAGGAATGACCCCTAGATTATCATGCTTCGATTTGAATATGCGGTATTTATTTCTCATGTCTGCTTCTGCATGCTTTATATATATCGTGTACTTCATTTCGCATGTGTCGGGATTCCACAATTAAGGACTAGGATAACCCATTTAGCCCATGCTCTAATTAGCGAGTATAGTTTCCTTTGCCCAAGTGTTTAGAATCTGATTTCTTTTTTGTTTTACTTGGTGCAAATCCCCTCGTCGTGTACCGTTCTCCCACTTGGGAGAGTGCACATGTGTATAGCCAAAAACCTAAAAATCCAAAAAGAGAGAGAAAAGAAAAGAAAAACCCAAAAAGAAGAGAAAAGAAAAGAAAAAAATTTGTATAGCCAAAAAGCCAAAAAAAAATACAAATATCCAAAAGCCAAAAAAAATTCCCGTGTGAATATTTTTTCCTACTTGCCGAGAATAAAGGGAAGGCGAGAATTTGCACCGAGTGTTCTACTCCACATCATCTCAACCCCCATCGGTTTCGAAAACACTTGGCTTAGGAACTTTTTAGCTATTATCTAGGCTATAGTGTGGTGATTTCCTTAACCCTAGTTGTGGAGTCCCTGACGCATGATATGTTTCGATTCTCTCTCTATTCTCATGCATGCTTGAACTATTTATATTCACCGCTTTATTCAATTCGAATCGATATTTGGGTCATTTCCTGGATTTGTGTATATCGAGCTTTATCGCACATCGTAGATAGTGACACCGTCTGCTAGCACACGACCACACTCACTCGCGCTTCACCGCGTGGGCCCACGGCACTTGTCTGGACTCGTATTCCTTGGTTTAGTGATGTGATTTGGCGTTTGCTTGCTTGGTGTGTCGTTTTTGATTTTGTTGGCCCTGACGGGCGATCTAGGATATAGAGTTTTCTTTTTCTCTCTTTCTCTCTATTTTCTCCCTCCGAGCTCCTACTCTCACTCGTCTTCCTCGAGGACGAGGAAGAGTTCAGCTTGGGGGATTTTGACGTGCGTTTATATTTCATATATTTGCGCACGTTTTCTTCCGTGTTTTTCCGTATTTTACCGCCGTCTTATATTCATTTTCTCGTGTTTTCTTGTTTTCTTTCACTTTTCCGTGTTTTTCGTATTTTGCAGGAGTTTACTGGCATAGGGGACATAAAACGACGATATCATGAGTCCCCGGAGCAACGGGAGGAGTCACGCGTGATCCAGGGGGTCAAACGACGAAGATCGCATCTTTCAGCCCCTCACCCGACCGGTTGGTCACTTCCAACCGATCGGGTGATGCACGCGTGCACCACCCGGACACAAGTTGGAGCGGCCAAGAAGTCACCCGGTCGGTTCAGTGACCGGTTCAAACGCCCCAACTCTCTGGAATTCTGACGCTGAATGCCAACCGATCGGGTGACTTTCACCCGATCGGTTCACCTGTAGCCGATTCTCCGAAGCCAAGACACGGAGAGATCAACCGACCGGTTCACCCGACGGCACGAAGATCCAACCGATCAACTTCAACCTTCAACCGACTATGCCGTGGTGACCGGGTGGAATCCTATTCTGCGCTGCCGAAGAAACGAAGCAGGTCACCCGATCGGGTGACTTTTCACCCGATCGGGTGATTTCGTATTCTATATATAGGACCCCTAGGTTTTCCAGAAACGGGAGTTGTTATTTTTTGCTGTTTTTTCTCTCTCTTGACGGCTGTAATTTTTCAGATATTTGTAAGTTTTCCGATCTTTGTCAAACTTTAATATAGTGTTATTAGCATTGCTCTTACTGCTTTTCAATCGCCTGATCATGATTTTTACGGTCGATTTTGCTTTAGATCGCTTTTTACTAAATATGTGTGAGTAGTTCCCTAATCTGGGATTTTGGTGGAAACCCCTTCGTGGGTTCTTCCCGATGCGTCCATAGGACTAGGAAATCGATAGGGATTAGGAATCTAACGGTTACGCGGGGTGTTTTATTGTCATCGGCGGGAAAAAGACCGCCTTTGACCGTTGGGCCAAGGGGGAATAAACTTGGCGGTTGACTCCCTAGCCATAGCTCACGCCCTTAGCGTAGACGTCGAATCCTAGCGCGCAGGAGCGGCAGGATGAGACGTTGGGAGTTATCGTTGCGAACTTAGTGCTCCCGGAGTCGGTCAGTGTTAATGGACACGGGAGTGCCCACTGACCGAACCCGGGAAGTCCGGCGTATCATCCTGGGCACCGACCGGAATATCGGGCCCATGGGACGCTGGTACCACTCTTAGAGGCAACGTCTCACCATTAGACCCTAATTCCGATCGTTATCCTACCCGTAGGCCGTATCGGCGAGAATCGCACGATAGGGTGGAAACCAAAGTCCCGGGTTTTTCCTTTATATTGTCTATACCTTGCATTCCACTTACCGTGACAACCCATCATCCGATTCGGGCTAGCTCGCCCATGGGGTGAATTTGATCCTCCTTGACACAAGCACATCCACGCCTCCCTGAGTTCGACCCCCAAGCCACACTACAACACCGTGCGCTTGCGGTTACAAATATTTAAATCTCACGCCCCCAATCATATTATTGCACACATCAAACACGCATAAGCGGGGGACGTTAATCCACCCTTAAACCCCTGGCTTTAGGGAGTCCGTAGATGAACTTTCTGCAGTATAGTATACCATACATGTATATTGTAGGTATATGCGTGTATATGTAACTGTGTGAACCAGTGTGTATAAGTGCATTGTTGTGCTTAGAGATTTGAATTATACAAGTTGCGGTATGCTGGTATATTTGAATGGCATGAAAGTTACATGTATCCTGAATGCTTGTAGTGGTGTATGGATATGCGTGGGATGTATATACTAGGTGGGCGAATGCTTGAGTGTATGTATATTTCGCCTCTATAAAAGTACATGATACGGATATGTGAGGTAGGTCTGTGATATACTTGTGTGACTTTGAGACATAGGTGATATATACATGTTTATTCGTGGATATATACAGGTGGGTACGTATAAGCTAGGGTGGATATATACCTTGTAGAGGTGTGAGTGGGGATATGAACGTATGTGTTCTGAGTGCATGTATGCAGTTTACTATCTATTAAATTATAGTTGTATTTTCGTGTGGGGAGTACACCAATGTGTGTACACCTACCCTTGTATGGATAAAGTAGTGAAATGTCTATATTGTCTTTGGACATTTGGGGGAAAGTGCGTGTGTGTGAATATGTGTGTGCTTGTATGGGTAGGTGGTGTAGATATGGGTTGGGATATTCGTGTATATATATCACTAGTGTTGCATTGCTAGTGTATAAATTCCTAATGTGTTAGATTTAAACAACTGGTGAGTATGTCTATGTACTGCCTATGTGTTTATATGAATTGGTATATGGTTGTGGGTTGTATTATTGGGTGCAGATAGGTGTTGTGCTATGACCATACATAGCGTGTATGTAGCGATGTAGGTAAGGGGTGGATGCACGGGTAGTATGAGTAATGCTCCAGGGTGTTTGGAGTAGATGTATCCTAAGGTGGTAGGGATACTTTAGACCTGCCCACCTAAATTGAGGCCCTTAGCTTTATACCGTGTTTATTACGGGATAAAGATATAAGTGTGACGTGAATCATCTGTAGAATATGATGACTGTAAGGATTTGAGATTATACAGTGCATGTATAAGTGGGGTGGCTATGGGTTTGCGTGGTTAGGTGGAGTTATGGTATATGTATATATGTATGTGTGTATACGCTTACTTGGGGGATGATGCATATATGACCATTAGGAGGTATATGTAGTGCATTGGCATGAAGGAGGATTGTGTATTGGTATATGCGAACTTATATGTATGTAGGTGTGTTGTAGCTAGGGATGTGTTGTTATTATTGAACGAGTATTGGTGTATGTCGTATGAGTGATTATATGTATATGTATGTGAATGATCCCGATTTTGATATGCATGTAAATGTGTATGTATATGGGATGTGACTATCTACTGAATGTGTATGAATACTGAAATACACTTACTTGTGGATGTACTAGTCTGCTAGTAAAAGTGTGGATATATTGGATGTTATGTATATAGTGGTACGGGTAGCTACCGACTATTTACTAATATAGTGGAGCAGCTTGACTGTATAGGAGTGTAGTAGCAGGATATGTATAGTATGTGTGTATATGTGTGTGTGTGCCCGTACATGGGAATGTATGTGCATGGTTTCATGGTTTCTAATAAGTATATATGCATGTCTGTGCCCATACCTACTATTAGAATAATAGTCTGGTGTGTAGGAACAAATATGTATTTGGCTACGTGTAAGCATAGACATCTATATATCGAATTGATATGTATACCTCTTCGTGTACATAATGCGTATGTACATGTAATTGGGTCATATAGAGTATCTGTGTGGTGTATTGGTTGATGTGTATATGTGAATATGTATTATAGTTGTATGGATTTCTATTATACGTGTCACGATGGAGTATAGGGATGTGTTATGTATGTGTGATATGTAGTGGGGCATAAGAAATTGTTTGTATATTGGATGAATAGATATATATACACAAACATATATATATATATATAGATATATATATATATATATATATAGATATATAGATATATATATATATATATATATATATATATATATATATATATATATATATATATATATATATATATAGGTTGACTAGGATCCATTCGGATGGATCAAACATGCGGATCCATCCAAGTGGAATTTAAAGTTAGACAATGTAAATTGAAAATCCGACCGTTGGATATCATCTAACATGTCTAAACTACATCCAAACAAAATTTCAACTAATTCGGACATGTTTTGTCCATGCATCAAGTGCTTGCAAAATTAGCCGATTATATAACTATTCAAAAACATCGATTTTGCAACCACTTGATGCATGGGCAAAACATGTCCAAATTAGTTGAAATTTTGTTTGGAGGTAGTTTAGACATGTTAGATGACATCCAACGATCGGATTTTCAATTTACATTGTCTAACTTTAAATTCCACTTGGATGGATCCGCATGTTTGATCCATCCGAATGGATCCTAGTCAACCTATATATATATATATATATATATATATATATATATATATATATATATATATATATATATATATATATATATATATATATATATATATATATATATATGGGGCAAATGTGCCTGAGAACGTGCGCAGGTAGAATTACCTGCGCACGCCCCCCTCTGTTCGGGGTTTCTAAATATTTTTTTTGAAAATTTTTTTTGCAGTAGCTAGATATACTTGTTATGAAGCTCCCCACAAAATTTCAGGTCAATCCGACACCGTTTGAGCCTCCGTTCATCGATTTCAAAAACGTTGCGCAAAACTGTCCAGAATTTGGACAGTTTTGCGCAACGTTTTTGAAATCGATGAACGGAGGCTCAAACGGTGTCGGATTGACCTGAAATTTTGTGGGGAGCTTCATAACAAGTATATCTAGCTACTGTAAAAAAAAATTCAAAAAAACAATACTTACAAACACCGAACAGAGGGGGCGTGCGCAGGTAATTCTACCTGCGCACGTTCTTAGGTACATTTTTTGCTATATATATATATATAGCAAAAAATGTACCTAAGAATGACCTCTGGTAGAGATACCTGAGCACACCCCCTCTGTTCGGGGTTTGTGAGTATTTTTTTTCGAAATTTTTTTTTGCAGTAGGTAGATATACTTGTTATGTAGCTCCCCACAAAATTTCAGCTCAATCCAACACCGTTTGAGCCTCCGTTCATCGATTTCAAAAACGTTGCGCAAAACTGTCCAGAATTTGGACAGTTTTGCGCAACGTTTTTGAAATCGATGAACGGAGGCTCAAATTGAGCTGAAATTTTGTGGGGAGCTACATAACAAGTATATTTACCTACTGCAAAAAAAATTTTCAAAAAAAAATACTCACAAACCCCGAACAGAGGGGGTGTGCTCAGGTATCTCTACCCGAGGTCATTCTTAGGCACATTTCCCTCATATATATATATATATATATATATATATATATATATATATATATATCTTTGTTTGTTCGCCTGCTGATCTATCATATATGGTTGTCTATCTAAGTGTATTTAGGTTTGTTTTGGATAAGTGTATACATGTTTGTATATGTGTATATATAGGTCTGTACTAGAGTATGTGTGTATGTATATACAGATGCGATGTAGATGTAATTGTGATAGATATGGAATATATATATAAGTGTGTGTGTAATATATCTGATGAATGTAGGTGAATGAAACTGTTTGGTATGTAGGTATTGAGATGTGTGTGATTGTTTGCATACGTATACGTGTGTGTGGGGTGTATATGGATATTTATAATTATTTGACTATCATATCAGTATGTACATAGAATGTGTAAAGATAGTTATATATATAGCATATGGCTGAGGATGTGTTATGTTTGTGCACTCTTGTGTGTGTTGTGTGTGGTATATATGCCTATCTATGAGAGGCAGTATGTACACTGCTATGGATGTGGGGTTATGTGTATAATTATTTATAGTTTAATTGTGAATCTTATGTGACTCGATCATGCAAGTGTTAGTACGTGCACGTGAATGTATGTATGGATGTGACTAAATAATGTGTGTGTATAGATATTTATGTGCCTATACATGCACATGACTCAGTATTGGGTGTATAGGGATCATGTATACATACGGTGCGACACCGTGATAGTGACCATGTCTATCAAGAAATGTGTGTAGATTAATGTGTATTGTTGTGTGTTTGTGCATGTATATAGATGTATATGTAATATATATATATATATATAATCAAGTAAAATGTAAGTTGTTATACTTGAAGGTATCGTGAGGTGGGTACGATGTGATGTCGTATGTACATGGATATGAGTAGTAATCTAAATACGTATAATAATACGTGTAGAGACTTATTTATGGTGCTTAATGTGTATGCTAGTGTGTGAAAACATGTGCCTAGATGTTTACATGAAAAATATATGTGTATGTATGTGTAATGATGCATATGGTGATATGGATGTGCTACTAGATGAGTAATAGGATGTATCTGTGACATGAGTACGATGCGGATGTGTACGGATGATAGTGAAGCATATAGTGTATATAAGTGTGGTGCAGATACGTATTCTTGTTTGTTCTTCAGGGGTAGTAAGACCATCATACTTAGCTGACCATTGGCATGATTCACACCCTAGAAAGTCCGATGACGGACTTTATTTTAAGGTGGGTAGGATGTCATGCACTGTTTTGAAGTATACATGTATTCTACTGTGTACACGTGGTATTTCTACTTATAATGCATACGTAGGCATGAAATAAACGTAGATATTGATGTATATAACGTAATGCAAGAGGGATTGTGCCGTAATACGTGGCTAAGGGAAGAGAATGCGAAATGTGAATGTGGAGAAGTGCGAATGACGTCGTGGGTGTAAAACAACAGGAACGTATTGGACGCGTGTGTGTGGTGCATGTATGCATGTGTATGCAAGCATGGGTGTGTGTAGGAAAGCCATGCTAGTGTGAAAGGGGTTAGGGGACAATGGCAACCCCCATAATTTTTTAGAAAAATGAGGGGCAAAACGGTCATTTGGACCAAATTTGCTGTGTGTTATACTTAAGTGGTCGGTGCATAAAGTAATGGCAAACTTGTAAATACATGGAAGTTGAGGGGTACTTTTGGGAGGGTATTTTGGTCATTTCACAAGTGCATGCTTATCTTATGGGAGATTCTAGAGATGGATTTTTTAAAGGATCCTTCTCCTTTCTTCTAAAATCTTCTTTCCTTTTTTCCTTTCTAATTTCATTTCTCCCTTACCCCCTACCCTAGGCCGGCCACCCCTTCCTCTTTTCCCCTCCTTCATCAAATAAAACCCCTAATTTCCATTTCCTAAGGGAAGGAACTCAAGTTTGCTTCAAGGAGAAAGAAGATGGAGTGAAGAGAAAGAGAATGAGAGAAGAAATCAAGTTTTGGGTGGTAGGATTCTAACTTGGATGTGGAATTCAATTAGGGTTTCATTTTATCATGTTTTTACTTCATGTTTTATCAATATGAAGTATTGTTAATCAAATTACTATGCCATGACTCAATTTTCATGAATCTCCCTTGAAATTCTTAGCAAAACACATCTCCTTTAAAATTTCAAAAATCTTGATGTCTGATTTTGCCTTGATTGTGATTACTGTAGCTAGAATTAAGGTTCGAAAAAAATATGAGCTTGTAGATCTTGAAGTTATACCCCAAAATCATATAAATTTTGATATAGTTTCAATTCAGAAATTAGGAGTAATAAATCCATATTTACAACATGTCTGTTTGATTTTCAGTGTTGACACAGTTTAGTAAAATTGGTCTAAACACCTGCACACATCATGGAATTTTATGATCTTGGTCTTGTTGGAAAGTTAACAAGTGTTTCTAAAAATTCATCTGGTGCTTATATGTCGAAATTTTGCTTCCAACATGCTTAAAATTGGCTTTCAACACAGACCCTGAAATCTGTCTGAAAAATAGATTTGACACAATTCACTAATTAATTTACCATAAATCAAATAGTTCATATTGTTACATGAAATTTTATCTGTAAATCCATAACTACCATATCTTCAACTTTCATTTATAAAGTTTTGTCAAATTCCCAAGAGAAATAAATGAAATGTGTTGATCTTTATGGTTGTTCTTGCAATTTTAGCAAGCTAAATTCATTATGTGCTATTCTTATTCATTAATTGTGGTTAATTGGCTATCATTATTCTTGCTTAATATGGTTGTATGGTGAAATAAATATTCATGCCCTTGGCACATGTAAATGTTATTGTGATGCTTTGATATGAATGACGCCCGTCAGGTGTTCGGTGAAATGCCTCAATAAAGGCAATATCCAATAAGTTGAGTAACGTTTATGTGTTAGTATTGGCCTGGAGCCACAGTGATAATTAGTGAAGTTAGAGGCTTGAATGGCATGGATATATTGTAATTGTGAATGGGTGATGTGTTGTGATAGAGGGCACGTCACGTGAGTGCATGACCCTATGTTTAATGATGGACAGCTGAGATGATATGTGCATACCCATGCCTTCAAGACCCCTACGTGTCACTTATGATGTTAATTTATAAAATTGAGTAAATATCAATCCTCTCTAATGAGGATGAGTTAGCAGAACCCAGGTTTTAGGTGGGATTTGAGTAAATTGTGGATATGAGGCCTGGACTGTGAAGTTGGGAGATGATTATGTGATGTGTGGAGTTTATACCCAGTCGCCTTTACCGGGAGTGGAGGGGATTTTTATACCCACTCGCCTTTACCGGGAGTGGAGGGGTAAGGAGGTGGAGAGCCTCACTCCTGCCAGGGACGGGGGAGCTGAGAGGCCCGGCGTACAATGCCCGTGTCCACTGCGTCGTGTGCTATATTCATCCCAAATTTGGGGTGAAGTCCAGGTCCTGGTATCACACAGTTTACCCTAGTTCCAATTAATTCAATTATAAAATGATAAAATAAGAATTTGCGTGTTACTCCTTCTACTGGCAGCACTTCCCCTTCACTTTTGCATGCTTCTTGGTAACTCGGTGTTATGCCTCAGGCACTTGTACTCTTCTTATTAGATAATTATCACGCCCCGCTTCCCATTAGGCTTGGGAGCGAGGACGCGAACGGGCCCGCTTGTGCAAGTCAGGAGGAGGTACTTTTGCTTTTCTTTCCCCCTTGACTTACACAATAAGCGTCTGTGTGAAAACCGTAGGTTCTTGCTTTGCATTACTCGAAACAACACAGATAAAAAGAATTATTACAATCTCAGACATCTCAACGGAATTACAACGTTGCAGGAATAGAAAAGAGAGGGTCTTATGACCCGTACAACAAATGAGTGAATTACAATGACGGTTCACTAGTCAACGATCCTTGGCCTACTGGTTCAGCTATCGCAACTAGTCCTCCTGGTGCTATGGCTCGGGATCTGACATACATCCAAAAACATGAATGTATGTCAGCAAGGGTCTGCAAGTAGAGTTAGAACCCAAGGCAAGATATACAAATTTACACTGAATTTAAGAAGCAATTATGAATTAAACGAGATAGCAAAGAAAGTTTAAGCATGCTGATTTTAAAGCTGATTTTTAAAGTAAATACATCCTATCATGCAGTTCTAAACAATCTGACAAGTAAAGTAAAGCATGTCAATTTCACTGAGATAACAATTTCACTTTGCAAGTCGAGTTAGTTTCACACATCTATAATAGGGTTCTCGCCGGTAGGACGTGATGAGTGGGTCGTTCTTCACACGGGGGCTTACCGTGCTTGGCGCTAACCCACCGCATACGGGTGGTGCCCTTGAAGAGAGTACCCCGTCATACGCCTAGTGGCCGCACAACCCTAACCCCACCCCAATATTTGTGCTGGAACACGAGCCAGCCTAGTCAACTCACATGACATCACGAAAGTCACGATTTCACCTTTGAGGCGCACGATTTCACGATGTCACTCTCTTGTTAGTCATTTTGAGATATGCAGCAATAATGTGACCATTTATCTTTACACAATAATTTCCATGGTTACAAGAGTATCCCGCAATATTTACAACAATTTAACAAAATCCTGAGCATGTGAATTTAACGAATGCGACTTGAAAATTTAGTTATGGAACTTTGCATGCAGAGAGCTAAAAGAGTATTTACATTAACAAATTCACTATAAATTGCATACTTGCCTGATTTCGGTGATTTTGGTGTCGTTGGGTTCGTCTCGACGGGTACTACGTAACGGTACGTCCGGTTCTCTGTTTTGGTTAAGCAAATCAATGAATAAGATTTATTGCGAGATAATCAAAATATCGGGTTAGTACCCGATTTGGGTTCGTCTAATTTTATTGGGCTCTCTGGCTAGGGTGATATTTATATTATGTCACACTAACCTGATACATCTTATTTTATCCCAATTTTAT
This sequence comes from Scilla litardierei, assembly GCA_030789695.1. Classification (NCBI taxonomy): domain Eukaryota; kingdom Viridiplantae; phylum Streptophyta; class Magnoliopsida; order Asparagales; family Asparagaceae; genus Scilla; species Scilla litardierei. The sequence continues at coordinate 51,897,570 of CM061134.1, forward strand.
TATCCTAACATAACTACTAACGTTCTGAAATTAATTGACACTAACAAATTAACATATAAACTTATCACTAACAACCTATTAACACTAATCTTAACTTAAGCTAATGGTATGTTTAACATCCTAATTAATACCCCCCACCCACTTTTACCTACTTCAACATTATTTTAATACGAAACCCCCTCCACACACTCTCTCCCTTCAATTCTTTTACAACTGTCCTAATACATTTTCTCTCTTTCATATAATTATTAGGCTGACTTCTTCTATATTTGTTTAAGAGGCTGACCCTTCTCATTCATTTCTCAGTCTCAGTCTCTTCTTTCCTCTCTTCTTCCGTTCTTTCATTTTTCTCTTTTTTTTGTTCAAAAACTTGCAGGCAAAACTCGCGAAGGGGAGAGGGATCTCACTTGCACACCAAGGGGAGGAAGGAAGGCCGGCGGCCTTCCCCTGTGCACGGCGACGATCCCAACGGCGGCGGCTTCCTCCGGCGCAGCGGCGGCGGGCGGCTTCCGGAGGCCGCGGGATCCGGCGCTGGGCTGGCCGGCGGCGGGTTTAGGGGGGTGGCAGGCAGGCGATCGGAGCTGGGGTGGGCGCGCGCGCGCGGCTGTCCTCGGGCGAGGGGGAGCTCGGGAAGAGGTGGAGTTGATCTGAAGAGGGTTTGAATTTGTTTGATCTGGAATGGAGTTTTGAATCTGAAATTGTTTTCCCTCTAGCTTCAATTTTCAGTTTGGGTGATGATTTGAGGATTTGATTTTGGTTTGGGGGTTTGAGAAATTGGATTCTGATTTTGGGAAATAGATTTGGGTTGGTGGATTTCTTTGATTGAGGAGATGAGTTTTGGGAAGAAGTGATTTGGAATTGATTCGGGTTTGATTTGTGTTGATGGGTCTTGGGTTGAGGGAGTTGATTGTTGGGAAATTTGGGTTTGATTGCTGCTGGTTTGGGGAAGAACTGTTGGGTTGCAGGGAAGAAGAAGGGTTTGCAGAAGTGTTTGCTGGAGAAGGGACGTTTCCCCTGCTGTTGAAATACAACAGTGAAGGGGAACAAATTGATGGGGGAGGAGCTGTATGTGGGGGGAGATTAAATTCTCATGTTGGATCTCACCAACAATTTGGTGAGATGTAGTGCTGTAGGGTAAATGTAATTAGTTAATTAGGGAAAAGGTTTTCATCCAATAGTAAAAGTTTATCAGTAATCTTTTTAATTAAAATAATTAAGTAATTAAGCAAAGTGTAATTATTAAAATAAATGAAGTAATTAGCGAAAGTTAAAAATGATTAACAATTTTATACTTAGTGAGATAATTAAGTTAAGGTAATTAGTTAGTGTTAAAATTAACCAATCATGCCATGGTAAAAATTAGGAACCCGAGACGCGCTCGCGTCGACGCGTAAGAATAGGACTCGAGCATTAAAACATCCGGATGAAAATACGGACACACGATAATCATACGTCTAGAAATTACCGGCCGTTACAATAATGTTGCTTGAACACTTGTGCTATCATTATTATTATTCGTGCTAACCCCTTTCTTGCAGTTACTCGACAACAGACCGCAGGTATGATTCTCTTATTTGGCTATTCATATTTCGCTTCATATTTAGTTTATATGTATTATTCCTTTGCCTTGCCGTGTGGATTGATAACCCCAAAGCGATGCCCAGATACAAGTTGGTTCCTACTGGGGCATGCATTGACGTGCTCCTCCCTATTTTTCAGGTAGCAGTGGCAGCATTGTTATTGGTGACTTGGAGTTGGGTTTCAGGAGTAGAACTTGGTGTGAGCTGTAGCTATGTAGTGTGACATGGTTGTCTTGGGAGGTGGAGAGTGGCGGTGTATGTGCATTGATGCACTTGGACTATGTACATAAATGAAATGATGTTATATAAATTGTTTTGTTGTTCTATGTTATTTACGAGTTGTTGATATTACTGTGGAGCTTTACTTGTACTATCCCAGCACGTGCGCAGTGGTCTGCTTATTCAGTTTTCTCCTTTCTCTCTCTTTTCCCCTTTCATCACCCTCACTATTCAGAATACTTGGAAAAAAAATCCGAACGCCGGGTATTCTGGGGAACGGGGCGTGACATGCAATCTTCAACTAATAGCTTTAATATTCTAATACAAGTTTACAAAATGACACACTACTCACACTTTCTTTGGTGTCTTGGTGTCTCCCTTTGGCTTGACCAACTTGTCTTGAAGTCTTGCACTCCCATGAGTCCTTGACTTGAGCTTTTGATCTTCAAATTTGAGCTTCAAGTACTTTGACTCTTCATTATCAAGCTTTTGATTCTATGTCGTCATTGTCTTTAAGCTTTAGTCGATCATTTTTGACTTGGATTCCTATACTTACAAATCATCGCACAAAACATCATTAGCAATACTTATCGTTTGCTTATCGTCAAAACTAACTTAATGGTGATACAATAACCAACACCCACAAGCTATTTCCTCAAGCAAAAGAAGTTGACGTTGAAACAAGCCAAATGGAAATTCTTCCTCTTTGGGTTTGATTTTGTGATGGCATAGAAATGGGGGAAAGCCAATGTTGTTGATGATGCTCTTCGTAGAAAGGCAAAGTTGGCATCCATCACGAGTGTAAGATTCCCTTTAGTGAATCGGATCAATGAGGAGCTGGAGCATGACCCCGGGCCAAGAACCTAATACAGCTGATAAGAGAAGGAAAGACACGCCAATTTTGGCTAACCGATGGGTTGCTCACTACTAGAGGCAATCGAGTCTATGTGCCAAAATGCAAGGCTTGAGGAGAGATACCATTAAAGAGTGCCATGACTCCAAATGGGTAGAGCATCTTGGAGTGCATCGAATTATGGCTCTTGTTGAACGAGCTTATTTTTGTCCACAGATGAGGGATGACATTGAAGCTTATGTCATGACATGTCTTTTTAGTCAACAAGACAAGGGAGAACAAACGCAACCTACTGGACTACTCTAACCATTGCACATTCCATCAAGGCCATGGAAAAGTATCTCCATGGACTTCATCACATGCCTACCTAAATCCGAAGGATGCATCAACATTATCGTGGTGGTCGAAAAGTTTAGTAAGTATGCTATCTTTGTAGCCATCACTACCAAATTCAATGCTGAAGATGTTGCTCACTTGTTTCTCACGCATGTTATGAAGTATTAGGGTGTTTCAAAATCAATTTTTAGTGACAGGGATACTCGCTTCATATGAAGATTCTAGACCGAGCTATTCAAGTTGATGTGGAGCAAGCTAAACTTCCCTACAAGATTTCATCCTCAAATTGATGGCCAAACAGAACAGGTAAATGCACTACTCTAGACATATCTAAGGCACTATATGAGTGCCAGCCAGCATGATTGAAGCAAGTTGCTAGATGTGGCTCAATTTTCTTACAATCTTCAAAAGAGCAAGTCAACAGGAGCAAGCATAGTCAAAGTTGCTACCAGTCAAAAACCTTTGACTCCATACACTTTGGCCACTAGATACAAAGGACCAAGTCTGACATTTTATAAGTTTGCCCAGGGGTGCCATGCGAAAGCTAAGATGGTCAAGTCATACTTAGAAAAGCATCCAAGAAGATGAAGAATTAGGCTGATTCCAAGAGAAGACACATTGAGTTCAATGAAGGGGACCTTGTGCTAGTAAAGCTTATCCCACATCAAAGCCGACAGTTTGCCAAAGTTCATATGGGACTTGTCCAGTGCTACGAGGTACAATTCCCAACAGAGACAAGGATTGTGAAGTTGGCTTATCGATTGCCACTGCCCCAACACTTGGAGATGCATCATGTTTTTCATGTTAGCCTGCCAAAGTCGTACCATGCTGATGAAGTAGATTATAGCAGAAATGAGTCTCAGAAAGCTCCAATTGCCATTACAAGTATGCCCGAGAAAGAAGTTGAAGAAATCCTGGCACATCGAGTCATACCATGGCGAGGCTTCCATCCAAGCTACATAGAGTACTTTGTAAAGTAGAGGGGATTGCCAACTAGTGAAGAAATTTATGAGCATGAGCTCACATTATGTAACAATCAGGAGAAGATGCGAGTACAACTTCGGCACGACAGGGACATTGCCCAATTGAGTGGGGGGAGAGTGTCAAGGTCTAAGATTTTCCACCAGGCCCACATAGGTTGAAAGAGGCACAAGCGTCTTATTGGATCACTATGGCCCAAAGGAATCATAAAGACCCTTCCTGAAGGCCCAAGTCTATAGACTATTCTATAAAGGCATACTATTCTAGAAAGCGTGTACATAGTAGAATATTCTAGACAGTCTTAGAATTATCCATTGTTGTAGATATTTGAGTAGAACTTTCAAGAAGCTCATATATAAATATTAGATCAAATTAATCTTGGACATCCATTGTTTAGGAGGAGGCCTATAAATAAGTCGTGCTAAGCTCATTTGTAAACTATCCAAAGTTGGAAAGCAATATTGAGTAATAGAGATTATCATTTGAGAGTTCTTCCATATCTTAAGTGTTCTTTTAGTTGTTCTTCTCAAGTTTTTAAGCCACCTAGCTTCTCGATCTTTCATTGGGCGATGGAGTTAGGCTGATCTAGTTCTTCAAAAGGAGCAAGAGAAAGTACCGCATGGTCGACGATGGGTAGAGTAGACCAAGCTCGTGACAATGCGCGGGCAAACTAACCCCCCCAAAAAACCCCACACAACACACAAAAATTAAGTAAAAAATAAAAATATAAGATCAAAACATACAAATTTTAATAAACAAGAGGAAGAAACAGTAGCCCTATAACGTGCAAGTGTGGAAGGTGGGACATAGCCCGACTTCATTATAACCAACTACAGACAGAGTACAGATGTAAGTGTATGGAGTCATTGTTCCAGGCGACCATTCTCAGTCTCCTCCTTAACTTCTGACCCTTTCCCTGTGATAGAAGAAAGCTAGTGTATGCAATGTAGGCGATAGCTGATCATGAGTTTTGCTAACGTTCTCACAAAGCCATCCCTCTCTCTCTCTCAAGAGTGCATAAAGGGGATGGCTCCTTTTTGTTACCTTTTCGCAAAGTGCACTTAAACACACTCTCAGACTGTAGAGTGATAAAAGCATTCTCATCCTTCCCCCCCCCCCCCCCCCCCCCCCCCCCCCCAAGCTTTGCCTCCTCCTTACAAGCTAGTGCTACCATGAGAATGAGGAGGAGAGTAGTCATATTTGCGATCATGGTGATCTTGGCTTACGTTGTTGTTCTCAAGCCTATATCGATGCTTGCTCACGTGATCTCTCCTCTGCCTCCTCCTCCTCCTCCTTCTTCTTCATGTAACGCGAGTATCGAAGACAAGAGGGCAGTTCCAACAGGCTCAAATCCTCTGCACAACAAGTAGCCATGCAATGTGCACTCGTTTGATTTCATTGCCACTGGAACAAGGAAGTCATTTGCTTGCTGCTGATTGGTTGTAATTTGTGTTTCTATTGTTGAGGTTTTGGATGGGCAGTACTATCGTGTTGATATGGGCTTGGAGATTTTGGTGTTTTTTAAAAACTTAATTTCTCTTCTTGTGAATTTCTTTAGATTTTTGATGAGAAATTGGGTCATCTGTGGTGTGAATCTGTGACGCATTGTACATGCATTACATAACTAAGTGAAAGGATACTTTTAATGGTGGTTATCGTGTACCTTATTGGCTTTTAGTAGAACTTGTCTTGTATATTATAATGGTAGAATCATGGGAAACATATGTGGCTAAGCTACGTATATTATCTCAAAAGTCCACCCATTCTTATCTTTTGACGATCGGACTGTTATTTTGATCATCTTCATATTATAAAACTTTAAAACATTAGTAGATGAACAAAAAGGGTTTTGCTTGTTCCTCCACTTATCGCAAATTTAACGGTTTCACATGAATATAACTTTTTGCGACGGGTGAATGAAAGTTAAAAAAAAATACTTCGGTTCTACCAATATTTAATGTTTTAGGGGTTTTCCGATCGTCCAAAATAGTAGGTGAGGATGGAATTTTTGAAGTACATATAGAGAGCTTTACCCTATATGTTTGTTTTCCATTATTCCCACATATATACACGAGCCAGACAGGGAACATATAGTTATAAAGAGGGTTTACAGCTTACTTCCGATGAATAAAACAAAAGAGGTTTTCAGCTAAAGTATCACTACAATTTAACTATAAGCATTATATTTAAAAACAAATGTAGTTCTAAAATTGAAATATTCTAGTGGTATATTTTATTAATAGATATGTTATATTCAAAATCTTTGACAACCAAGTGGCTGTAGTTTAGTGGTAAGAATTCTACGTTGTGGCCGTAGAGACCTGGGCTCGAATCCCAGCAGCCACAGTTTCGCGTTTAACTCTTTTTCTAATCTTTTTATTTTTTTGATTAAAAAGTTTCCTAATTTTCTCTCCCTTTTTTGGGTCTCAGTTGTTGAAGTCTATTGGCCAAATTTTCATGGCTAATATGATCATAGACGTAGCGATCGATTAATGATGCTGCATCATCATCAAGATCCTCAGCCTCACAAGCCTCCGCCGCCTTCTTCTCTCTACCGTTTGATTTACTCTGAGGTCAGTAGCAGCTTCAGACAACATTAACCTACTTTTTTTAAACTCTCAGTAGGGTTCTACAAAATCAACTTGTTCCATGAATGATGAATTATCGAAGTAATAAAGTTTAAATCTTTATTATTCATTTATCTGTTTTAACTGTCAAATATCATTGATGGGTTGTTTTTGATTTTTGGACATGTAGATTGAAGAGGTTGGGTGGGAGAATCTGTTAAGTTTGGATGACGATCTTTCTTCTGTCAGCTTCCGCCTAGTGTAAGAAATAGCTAGTATCTTTATGAGAGTGAAGCCCAATCACATTTGCTGAGTTAAATTTGTATTTTACATGTGAAGATGAAAGATCCCATTTTGCTTGCGTTGTTTGCAGAGATAAGAAAGGGAGGATTCATATTTTGCACATCACATTGCCTAGAGACTATCCTCAGAGCTCGCCTTCGATTGCTGCGGTTAGTGTATTTTTGTTCTTTTCTTTTGTGTTGACATTTTCACATGCCAGATACATTCTTGATTATTTGTTGTTGTTTTTTTGGAGAGAAAAGAAACCCAGTGGGTTATGGCATCTGTCAGTTGATGAGAGCTTTCGAATATTTAGAAGTTTCTGTCTGACCAAGGTGTCCAAATGATTGCAGCAACAATGGAATCCTAGGTATCCATCAGGTTAGATGAGACTCATCTCATGTGCCAAGTAGTCCATAGGGAGCGCAAGCTCATATGCAGTATTGGTAGATAATAAATAGAGAGGAAGTGTCCCCAAACAGTCATGGAGTAGGAGCAGTGGAGGAATATATGCAAGGTCATCTCAGGGTGGGGGTGGCAGAACGGATATGTGAATATCGAAGCAATATTTCGACGGACGATGATGTGAACATTAAGAAGATATTCATTGATAGCCAATCAAAGACCAATTTTAACCTTTGAAGGAGCTGGCGATGCCTAAATGCTTACAACAGCACGGTTAATGGAGCCATTGGATGAGATTTTGTGGTAAATAGATTTAACACCGATGGCGCTAGACTTATTGAGGGACCAGTAGATGTGGTCTATTCTGCTCAAAGAGGAAATACTTATTAAGGAGCTTAATAAGCATATCGAGAGTAATCAAACGGGTAAAGGAGAGTAGGCATCGAAAAGTGGGGGCCCAACCATTTGTGATTTTTTGGGAAGCAATTGTGGCACGATGGTTCAAAGCAATCTTGAATGTTGACGTGAAAGCTTTACCCAACGGTTGGGCTTCAACCCAATGATCCGTTTAGAATCAAATATGGTTATCATTGCTGCAGATGAATTTTAAACCCAGGTGAAAGTATAGAGAGACTTTAAGACTGCCTCGTCAGAAAGGAGATTAGGTGGACTCGGAGAGTGGAAGTAAGTCCCAAGTGTGACGACAATAGTAGTTGGAAAACCAAAGTATGGAGGCCCCAAGAGAATAATGTTTGAAAAGAAACATCTACACCACTTAGTGTGGAGGGACATATTAAAGAGCTTAAGGTTAAGAACAACATGCCCTTTATGAACCTTACGCCTGCAAACCGGATCTCAAACCAACCAACTGGACATGCACTATCTTAAACATACTTATATACTTTCCAAAAAATGATCGTTTAATGCAATCAATGTGATTAATAACCCATTAGGTAAGGCAAAAGAAGGAAATGCAATGAAGGAAAAGTGCCCTCATGACAACGTTGGCGAGGACAAGCCGCTCCTCACGCGAGATAGTGGTCTTTTTTGGAGTCAATGTGCTTCTCAATGCAATCAATAAGAGGTAGGCTATCCATCTGTGCAAGGGATGCGGTTTAAGGGGGGATTCTCGAGTACTGAAAAGGTAGGTAACCGACTTTGCAGTGAAGAATATTATATGACTCATGCATATCCTCATCCATTTTCCTATGATAGACTTTATGCTTCTATGCATCATGCATCACATAGAAAACAAAATCATGTGCATGCAACTAGGAAAAGGAATCCCAAAACAAACACAATTTGGTGTCCTAAGGACACAAGCATTCATGATAGGAATGCTTATGTAAAATCATATTTTAAAGATGTTGTAAATTGTGATAATTATGTTGGAAAGCCAAAGTACACTTGGACTTGGTTTTCAAAGGTCTAATCCCCTTGGACCCAACATGCTTGGATACCATGAGTTTATGGTATAATATGTAGGTACCCATGAAAAAGAAAAAGAGCAAGAAAAGCAATATTAGCACTAAGAAAAAAGGATAGATTCTCGATAGCGGTTGCTCCAAGCACATGACAGGAGATCCATCTTTGCTCTCCGAAGTGATCCGCATCAAGAATGGTGCACCGATGACCTTTGGAGTCGATCAAAAGGGAACCATTATTGGAGTTGGCAAAGTCGGCAACCCATCTAAAGCACTTATTGAAGATGTATATCTTGTAGAATGATTATTTCATAATCTCATCTCCATAAGTCAACTTGTGACAAAGGTTACAAAGTTAACTTTGGAGAGGGTTTGTATAAAATCATTGATAATGATTCTAAAGTTTTATTTTTCGGCATTAGACATAAAGATATTTATATTTTAAGTATGCCTCAATTTTTAGAACATTGCTTAAATGCTCATTCAAATGAACAATTATTATGGCATCGTCGTTTTGGACATGTTCATTTTAAGTATCTTTATAAATTAACTAAGCAGAATTTAATTAAAGGATTTCCAAAAATATTTTTCAATAAGAAAAGCTTTTGTGATTCATGTCAACGTAAAAAAACTCCGTAAATCTTCATTTAACTTAAAGATGGCATTACTTCTAAGAGGCCCCTAGAACTACTTCATTTAGATTTATTTGGGCATACTAAAGTTGCATCTTTAGGAAATGCACTTTATGTATTAGTCATTGTTGATGACTTTTCTAGATTTACATGTGGTATCATTTTTAAATAATAAAAATGAAGCCTTTGATAAGTTTACTAAATTTGCCAAGAAAACTCAAAATCTCTTAGGAACCACCATCATCACTATTCGTAGTGATCATGGAGTGGAATTTGAGAATGAGCTTTTTTCTAAGGTTTGTGATGACAACGGTATAACTCACAATTTCTCCTTTCCTCGCGCACCATCACAAAATGGTGTTGTTGAGAGAAAGAATAAGACTCTTATTGAGTGTATACGCACAATACTCCATGATAATCATCTTGGACTTCAATTTTGAGCGGAGTCGGTGCACACGATATGTTATGTGCTTAATAGGATCCTATTGATGTCCAGTACAAACAAAACTTGTTTTGAACTATTTTATGATAAAAAGCCTCAAGTTAAATATTTTCGAGTTTTAGGTTCAAAATGTTTTATAAAGAACACGTTTGGTAGGCTTGATAAATTTGAGCCAAGATTCGATGAAGGGATTTTCGTTGGATATTCTACACGTAGCAAAGCCTACCGGATATACAACAGAAACACTTCAACGGTTAAGGAATCACTTCACGTTTTTAACGAAGATTTTGATTTGTCTCATGTTGATGATAATGTAGATGTTTTATGTGATTCTATTAGTAATGTTAAAATCGATGATGCTATTGAGACTAACATTACTAATGAAATGTTGAGATTGTTTCTAGTGATCCAGGTGTTCACAAAGCTTATCCAACCGTTCGTGATCACACACATAACCAAATTATTAGAGATATTGGAGTGGGTGTCCGAACAAAGTCACGGATTGATGAATTCTCTCATTGTGCATTTGTCTTCACCATTAAGCCAAAGAACATCCAAGAGGCATGTGAAGATAGCTCTTGGATTGTAGCAATGATACAGGAACTCATGCAATTCGAAAGAAATGAAGTTTGGGAGCTCGTTTCTCTACCTAGTGGTCATCAAGTAATTGGGACCAAATGGATATTCAAGAACAAAATGGACGAAAACGAAGCATCACAAGGAACAAAGCAATGTTAATAGCTCAAGGCTACCGTTAAGAAGAAGGTATTCATAGCTAGATTAGAAGCCATTAGATTACTTTTATCTTTTACATCCCATAAGAATTTCAAACTTTATCAAATGGATGTCAAAAGTGCATTTTTAAATTGTTTTGTTAGTGGAAAAAGTTTATGTCTCTCAACCACACGGTTTTATTAATGAAAAATGTTTTCAAACTTAAGAAAGCCTTATATGGGTTGAGACAAGCTCATAGAGTTTGCTATGATCACCTTAAGACTTTTCTTTTGGATTTAGGTTTTAAAATGGGTGAAGTTGATTCTACTCTTTTCACTAAATATTATGAAAATAACATTCTTCTAATCCAAGTTTATGTAGATGATATTATTTTTGGATTTACTATGACATTTGCCAAGAATTTTCTAAATCTATGAAGGAAGAATTTGAGTTGAGCTCATCCATTTTATAGGTCTTCAAATTTGGCAAATGAAGGATGTGATTTCCATACACCAAACCAAGTACACCGGGGAGCTTATCAAGCGATTCAGGATGGAACCGTCTTCAAGCAAAAGAACTCCCATGAGTACGACACATCTTCACAAGGTGGAAACGGGAAAGATGTAGACATTCATCATATCGAGGTATGATAGATAGCTTACTTTACTTAACCGTATGTAGGCCATATATCATGTTTTCTGTTTGTTTATATGCTTGATATCAAGTACGACATAAGGAATCACATTTGATTGCGGTTAAACGAATTTTTCGTTATCTCAATTAAACACTAGATTATGGATTACTTTATCCTAAATCTAGCACATATGAGGTAATCTCATATAGTGATGTTGATTTTGCAGATGCAAATCCGATAGGAAGAGTACTAGTGGCACTTGCCATTTTCTAGAAAATTACATTGTCTCTTTGTTTTTGATGCGGACCCGCATCCGCATACCCCAGGGGCCGGCGGCTACATGGGTGGGACCCACCCACCTTTAGTGACCTACGTGCGGCGTAGGAGGCGTGGTACCACCACGTAGGAGGGTTAGTCTAGGGGTATTCTAGTCTTTGTAGACTAGATTAGTAATTCCCCTCTTTTTCTATTTATTAGGGTTAGCCGTCTTTTATTTCTGTTATGCTTATTTTGTGAAGAACATTTGTAGGCATCGTGTGAGGGTGTTTAGGCTTTGATCCGTGCATTCAAAGCTAGGAGAGCGAGTCTCCTCTCGAAAGAGACTCAATTATCAATCAATATTTGTTCTTCGCAATCTTTATTCCACCTAAAATTCCTCTTTTTACATTTTCCTCTTTTAAAAATCTGAACTTTATTGATTCGATCCACCGGATCGTATCAAATTGGTATCAGAGCGCTAGATCCAGATGGCGACGAGCACTCGATCGAAGGTGGATGCGGTCGAAGAGAAGATTCAAGGGCTACGGGAGGAGCTCAACTGGGAGATCGAAGAACGGTTCGAAGGATTGAAGAAAACAATGGGGGATTCACTCAAGGATTACGCTCATTCACAAGAAGACATACAAATCGAGCTTCGGGGATGAGGACGGATGCCGCGCAACAAGGACGAGATCTCCGAGAATTAAAAGAGATGATACAAGCCCTCGCGGTGGCGAAAGGGGGAGATCGAGGCCGGGGGATCCAAGAGGGGGGAGATTCTACCATAGAATCGGCCTCCCTAGGGCAAACACAGACGACGGCGGGATTTCCAACTCAAGATGGCAACTCGAGGGAGCGAGAGGGTCCGGCGTGGCCAGCCCTAGGGCGCACGGGTCTGCGTGGCCAACGACAGACCCGCGCGGGCCTGGACTCCCAACGACAGGCCCGACTGGGCCTGTCGAGGCCTCGGCGGCCCAGCCCAGGCCTCCCCAGGCCTGGGCGAGGCCGCCAGGCCTTCTCAGGCCACCGGCGCACCCCTCCGGGGGTCTGGGGCACACGGCGAACCCCGGAGGGGGTCTGGAGCATCCGGTGACCCCCTACGGGGGCGGGGAGCCGTCGGCACCCCCAACCGGGGGTGCGACCAGGCCGACGGGCCTGTTCCGAGCCTCGACAGCCCCGGAGGGCTTCGCAGAGGCGGCGGCACCCCCTTTCGGGGGTGCGGGAGGCACGCCGACCCCAGGCGGGGGTCCGGAATGGCCGGCCGCCCATTCTGGGGGGCCGACGAGCTGGATCGGCCCATTTGGGGGCCCGGCAACTTCGTTACGACCCCTTGGGGGTGTGACGGGGTTTGTACCCCACTCTGGGGGAACTTCGGGGACATCAGGAGGCGGATGGGCCACCGGAGCAGCTATTGGGACCCCGGCGGGCCAATTTTGGAGAGCGAAGACCACCCCACCTGGGCCGAGGCCCAACTTTGCACGACCACCAGAGTTTCCCGGGCATTACTACCAGCCCGAGGCGTGGGAGAGACCCGCATGGCCAGATGAGAGGTACGGGGTTGACGGGGGAGGACCGGTTGAGGTAGTCGGCGGAGGATTCGGCCGTGGGGGTGACCGCGGTAGAGATGGGGGACCACAGGGGGACATCAATGCAGACCGCCGCCTTATGAAGCTGAAGATGCCGATTTTTGACGGCACAGATCCGGACGGGTGGATCTATCGGGCGGAGCGTTACTTCCAGGTGACGAGGTTGACTGAGGAGGAGGTTCTGAGGGCCATCGGACTCTATTTCGAGGGCAAGGCGTTGGCCTGGTACATGTGGAAGGTGGCGCGGACCCCCTTTCGCACTTGGGAGGAGCTTTCCGCGCTGATACTAGACCGGTTCCAGGAGACCCCAGGAGGAGATTTTTATGAGCAGTTATCTGCTTTGAGGCAGGAGGGGACGGTCAGGGATTATGTGGAGAGGTTTGAAATGCTGAACAGTAGGGTAAAGGTGGTGACTGACGAGGTGATGATTGGGAATTTCATGAGGGGGTTGAAGCCCTCTATACGAGAGGAGCTGAGGATGCAGAGTCCGGGGACACTGGAGGATGTCCTTCGCCTGGCCCACAAGGCCGAGGAGAAGCATGCGGAGGAGAGGAGGATACGGGGAGCGTGGGGGACCCCGGGGTCCCGCCCCACCCCTGCAGCTGCAGCACCGAGAGCACCCACAGCTACACCAGAGGCTAGAGGAGAGAGTCGACCTGCGACTCTGGGGCGACGGATGACAGAGGCGGAAGTGAGGGAGAAGCGTGCCAAGGGGTTGTGCTTTCGTTGCGACGAGAAGTTCACCCCTGGATACCGATGTGCTAGTCGCCTGCTACAGATCACTATGGTACCAGACGAGGAGGGGTACGTGGGTGATGAGGAGGAGTTCGAGGGGGAGCAGGAGACGCCAGTGGAGGAGGAGAAGTCTCACCTAGACTTCGCAGAGGTGTCCCTAAACTCGGTGGTGGGGTTCACTCCGAACCACACCATGAAGTTGACCGGGCAGCTAGGGGACACGGCGGTGATAGTACTGATCGACAGTGGGGCCACCCACAACTTCATCTCCAGCCGGACAGTGGAGAGGCATGGGCTGCAGTTGAGCACGCAGGAGAAGTTTACCGTGCTGCTAAGGACATGGAAGATGGAGGAGAGCAAGGGGCTCTGCAAGGGTCTGTGCCTGACCTTGCAGGGAGTACAGATCATGGAGGATTTCCTGCCCCTGGAGCTGGGCAATGTTGACATCATCCTGGGCGTACAGTGTCTGAAGAAGCTGGGGGACATGCGGGTGAACTGGAAGCGCCTCAGGATGGAGTTTGAGGAGGGGGAGCGGACGGTGGTGCTCACAGGGGACCCGACCCTATGTTTATCGATGGTGGCCTTCAAGGCCATCACTCGAGCCTTACGGAGAGAGGGGGAGGGGTACTTGGTGGAGTGCCGTGTAGCGGGAGCAGAGCAGGAGCCGCATGCAGAGGTTCCCGATGAGGTGGAGCAGGTGTTGGGACAGTACCAGGAGGTCTTTCAGGACCCACATGGGCTACCACCAGTGAGAGGACACGAGCATGCGATAGTCCTGCGGAATGGCGCAGCACCGGTGAGTGTGCGCCCTTACCGCTACCCCCACGTGCAGAAGGATGAGATAGAGCGGATGGTCGGTGAGATGTTGCAGGCGTGGGTGATCCAGCCCAGCGTTATCCCGTTCTCGAGCCCGGTACTGTTGGTAAAGAAGAAGGACGTGAGTTGGCGTTTCTGCGTTAGCCCGTTCTCGAGCCCGTTCTCCAAGATTGACCTGAAGGCGGGGTATCACCAGATACTGATGAGACCAGAGGACGTGCCGAAGACAGCATTTCGCACCCACGAGGGCCACTACGAGTTTCTCGTCATGCCATTCGGCTTGACGAATGCTCCTTCTACATTACAGGCGTTAATGAACGACGTCTTCCGGCCGTTCATGAGGAGGTTCATACTCGTCTTCTTCGACGACATTTTGGTCTACAGCAGGACCATAGGGGAGCACGTGGGCCATCTGGAGGTAGTGTTTCGGGAGTTACTGAGGCATCAGCTGTATGCCAACCGAAAGAAGTGTAGTTTCGGTCAGAGGCAGATAGAGTATCTGGGGCATGTGGTGTCGGCCGCAGGGGTAGCAACAGACCGGGCGAAGATAGAGGCGATGTTGGACTGGCCGGTCCCCACTTCTCTGAGGGCACTGCGGGGATTTCTCGGTTTGACGGGCTACTACCGGAAATTCGTGAGGGGATACAACACCATTGCCCGCCTACTGACAGATCAGCTGAAGAAAGATGGGTTCCAGTGGGGAGAGGCAGCGACCAAGGCCTTCGAGGCCTTAAAGGAGGCGATGACCACAACACCGGTCTTGGCGTTGCCCGACTTCAGCGTCACGTTCGTGGTGGAGACTGATGCGTCAGGCGTCGGGTTGGGGGCGGTCCTGATGCAGTTATGGCGGCCGATAGCCTACTTCAGTCAGGTGCTTTCAGCTAGAGCACGGCTGAAGTCTGTTTACGAGAGGGAGTTGATGGCTATCGTACTGGCGAGATTCAGAAGTGGCGGCCCTACCTGATGGGCAGGGAGTTTGTGGTCAGGACAGACCAGCGCAGTTTGAAGTATCTTCTGGAGCAGAGGTTGGTGACAGAGGAGCACCAACGCTGGCTATCCAAGCTGGTAGGGTACCGGTTCGCCATTGAGTATAGACCGGGGTTGGAGAATAAGGCGGCCGACGCCTTATCGCGCAGAGAGGAGGGGGTACACTTGAGGGTGTTAGGGTTTCTATCATAGTACAACTAACTTATACGCAGCGGAAAATAGAAACCTACCAAGAGATCCATGCGATTCTAATTAATTCGAATAGATTACTAACCTTTCTGACGATCTGAATCTGTCGGACTGTAGTTGCTGCGACGATCTGAATCTGTCGGACTATAGGTGCTGTTCTACGAATGACCACCCTCAATCGGTATCCACACGCGAACGTCACGAACAGGACTTGCGAGGGTGCTAGCTCCTTTTCCGCAACTAGGGTTTCTCTCGCTATTTGTTTTTCTCAAAAACGGAGGAGATAGATTGAAAAACGTAAAACTGAAAATCGTGATTCTATATCTTATATAGAATCCTACGTTAACCCCTTAACCACATTCAGTTACGCGACGCTATCTTAGGGATAAGAATCCCACGTTAACACATTAACGTATTTCAGTTAAGCGACGATATCTTAGGGATAATATCTTAACGAGATACGATGTCTGACGGTTAAGATATTTCACCTTATTACGAATTTCAAATCATATTCGAAATCATGTTTAAACCCTATCCTATCCAATTCGTTCTTTGTGTGCGACCCAATAGGCTCATATTAAATTGGCAGTGGGCCTAATCTCATTAGAAGCCCACAAGTCATAATTGGTCTCTAGCAAGACATTTTGACTACCCAATTAATATGAATATCGTTAGTCCGATATTAACCTAACCAATAGAACATGTCATTATCCTTTTGTCACACGATATCTTATTTGAACATAAGTCATGGGCAATGTCATACTTATGTAGTTCAAACATTTAATTTCTCGCTTTCTAAGTAGACTGATAAAATCAAATGACATTCATTTGAGCATGGCCATGCATTTCTCAGGCCTACTTATCGAGGGGCCCATTAGATATCTCTCATAGGGGAGGGACAAATTCCATCTTGTTCATTCACTTTCCTCTGCATAATTCACATCATATTCGATCATAACCTTTATGATTATCTGATTAAAGATAACGTTTGATTATGTCAAAATATGATGTTCCTTATGTAGGAAACTGTGATGAGCTCAGGTCGAAGGATTTAATGACATAACTATTATGAGATCATTTATGACAGTAATCCATGTAATGATCTCATAGCGAGTCTATCCAGTACATGTTCTCCAACAAGTACCTATAAGTTTGATTTGTATCACCATACATATAATTATCTCATAATTATCTATCAAACTTATACTAGTCTTAATTCATCATTAAACCATTACTGATGAATGACTAGGGATGCTTAAAATAGCATAAACAACTATTCAAACATTATTATAAAGAAACATGCAAGCAATATAATAATAACAATAATAAGAGAAACATTTTATAAATGAAAATGACATAACATAAAGGTCCAAATATTTGGCCTAGGGCACAACCACTAACAGAGGGCACTCTCGTTGCCCGTGTGGATAGATGGGGAGCCCATGCTGCAGGAGGCCGAGGCTGATCCTGAGTTGAGACAGATTCGTGAGCAGCTGCAGAGAGGCGGGGAGGCCCTGCAGGGATACTCCCTAGAGGGGCGGAGACTGTTGTACCGGGGGAGGTTAGTATTGCCGCGGGCATCCGCATTCATACCCGCATTATTTCAGGAGTTCCACAGTTCGGTGGTTGGGGGACATTCCAGGGTGCAGCAGATATAAATGAGGATGTCCCGGGAGGTTTATTGGCCTGGTATGAGGAGAGCGATAGCACATTTGGTTGCCGCTTGTGACGTGTGCCAGCGTCACAAGTACATGGCCATGGCGCCAGCCGGGCTTTTGCAGCCATTAGCACTACCTGAGCGGGTCTGGGAGGAGGTGACGATGGATTTTATCGACGGGCTACCCAGGTCAGAGGGGTACTCAATGATTTTTGTGGTGGTGGACAGGCTGAGCAAGTACGCCCACTTCATACCACTGAAACATCCGTACACGGCGGTTTCAGTAGCTGCAGCTTTCACTCGAGAGGTGATACGGTTACATGGGATCCCAGCTTCCATCGTCACAGACAGAGATCAGGTGTTCCTGAGTGGGTTCTGGCGGGAGATATTTTGTCCAAGGGACAGTGTTGAAGAGGAGTACCGCCTATCACCCTCAGACCGACGGGCAGACGGAGGTAGTGAACCGCAGCATAGAGACGTATCTACGGTGCTTTGCGTCGGAGACACCACGACAGTGGTATCGGTGGTTGGACTGGGCGGAGTATTGGTACAATACTTCGTACCACTCAGCAGCAGGGATGACACCCTTTCGGGTGTTATATGGGAGGGACCCACCAGAGCTACTTCGATTTGGGGAGAGACAGACACCGGTCTCCCAGGTAGAGGACTATATGAGGGAGCGGGAGAGCATTATTGAGGAGCTGAAGAAGCATCTATTACGGGCTCAGCAGGTGATAAAGGCTAGGGCGGATGGCCATAGGCGAGATGTGCACTTCCAGGAGGGCGACATGGTCTATCTGAAGCTGAGACCTTACAGACAGAGATCGCTAGCGAGGAGGCGGAACGAGAAGCTGTCAGCGAGATTCTATGGGCCGTTTGAGATTTTGGCCAAGATCGGCCAGGTGGCTTACAGGCTGAGGCTACCATCGACTGCGACGATACACCCCGTCTTTCATGTGTCGCAGCTTCGACGAGCTATTGGGGAGCAGACGGTGTCCTCTACCCTACCGCCCACACTTACTGAGGAGATGGAGGTGATGCTGGAGCCACTGGAGGTTCGAGCTGTTTGTCAGGGGCCGCGCGGACAGAGGGAGGTGCTGATACACTGGGCGGGGCTGTCGGACTGTGATGCGACATGGGAGGCATATCGAGTGATCCAGGAGCAGTTCCCCGACTTCCACCTTGAGGACAAGGTGGCTCTTTTAGGGGGTATTGATGCGGACCCGCATCCGCATACCCCAGGGGCCGGCGGCTACATGGGTGGGACCCACCCACCTTTGGTGACCTACGTGCGGTGTAGGAGGCGTGGTACCACCACGTAGGAGGGTTAGTATAGGGGTATTCTAGTCTTTGTAGACTAGATTAGTAATTCCACTCTTTTTCTATTTATTAGGGCTAGCCGTCTTTTATTTCTTTTATGCTTATTTTGTGAAGAACATTTGTAGGCATCGTGTGAGGGTGTTTAGGCTTTAATCCGTGCATTCAAAGCTAGGAGAGCGAGTCTCCTCTCGAAAGAGACTCAATTATCAATCAATATTTGTTCTTCGCAATCTTTATTCCACCTAAAATTCCTCTTTTTACATTTTCCTCTTTTAAAAATCTGAACTTTATTGATTCGATCCACCAGATCGTATTAGTTTTCCAAAAAGCAAAGCTATGTATCATTGTCCACGACCGAAGCAGAATATATTGCCGCGGGTATTGCTTGTGCACAAGTCCTTTGGATGAGACACTCTTAAAGACTATGGTTTTAGTTGCGATACTTGCTCTATCATGGTTAATAACAAAAGTGTAATTTGTCTCTCAAAAAATCCGGTACATCACTCCTGTATCAACCACATAGATGTGAGACACCATTTCATTAATGATCAATAGCTAAGAAGGATATCGTCTTAGAGTACATTGAAACCCAAAAACAAATCGCTGACATCTTCACAAAACATATTAAAGAAAATTCATTTGTGAGGTTGCGTGGAGAATTAGGGATTATGGGTGAATCTGAAATTTAGGACTTCATTTTCACATGTTATATCATGTTTTGAGCTTATATAATCATTTTCATATCTCATGTATATTGTGTTTATTTTCTCAATATGTTTTATACGAGATTTATTGGAGATTTTGTTGATTTTATGATTGGATTGATATCATTGGTATGCGTATTAGTTTATATGTTTATGATAGCTATTTGATGTCATTAGAGTGTTTAGAGTATATGTCTAATGGTGAGAAATCTCAAAACTTTGATTTTGCCTCTATTCTAGATTTCAGAACCACGACAGTCGACTGTATTTCCTTCAATAGTCGCATGTCCACTCTCTCTATTTCAGCCTTTATATGACATCTTCATGAAAGGCGACTGATGCTTATTATACATGCGCCTGATCTGCTGCCAGGCGATTGTGTTTTTGTCATCAGCGCCTGCCTAATTTTCATTCATTTTTTCGGAGAACAAGCTCAAATTTCTTGAAAATTCTTGTCTCCAGCAGGCCCTGTTTCACAGGTGCTTGTCTATCGACAGTCGACTGAGAATTCTTCTACATGTGACTGTCCCTCTGCCAAGACTTTTTTTATTTAGGGCTTGACAGGCGACTGCAAGTTGTGCATCAGTCACATGTCCGACGTGTTTGGCGGTTCGTAGTCTTAAATCTGAGCCGTTTTTTGATCCAACGGCCTAGATCTCTTTATCTCTTCATCTATAATCGTCGAACGTTGCTCTCTCTCTCTCCTCCGATTCAAAAAGCCCCGACTCCTCTTCTTCTTCCTCCCGACTGAATCCGATCTCCTCCGTCGATCAAGCGATTCCAACTGTTGACTTCTCCAACTCCTCCATCGAGTCATTTTCCTCCTTCGTCGACTAGGTATACATTTCGACTCCTTCCTTTCAAATTCGTGCCCTAGCATCTCAATTTCCAATTTCATTGCATTTCAATGACACCCATAGTCGGCACTTCTAAAGGGAAATCCCTTAAGAAACCTCGTGAGCCTAGGGTTAGGGTCCATAAGCCTGCCCCTACCAAAGGCCGCATCAAACCCCGCACCAAGAAGGCCACCCCAGCTTCTGAATTCATGGCTTTATCCGGGTTCGAGTTTGATTGTTCATGGTCGAGTAAAGAGCGTCCACTTCAGCGTAGACGCAAGCAAAGTCGGGAGTCCGACTGATGTTGTTCATCCATCTCAGCCCCTAGTTTTCACCTCCATTCCCCATGTTGAAGCTGACCCACATGTTGAACCACATGCCGAGCCTTCCAACCCTGAAGTTGGAACCCAAACCAATCAGCCTGGATCACCTCCTCCAGCACCTGCATCCTTTTTCCTCACTTGTCGTGACGACAAGTGCTTGAAAAATATATAATGCATTGATTAATATGAAGCTCCTCAAGGAGCGATTCATATCGTATCCTACTTTCCAAGCCGAGAATCTTTCACAACTCATGACCACAACCAAATTGGTTGATCCTTTTCAATATTCTCAGGCTGATTCTCCTAAACCATATCTCATGCTCGTCAAATTATTTTATGCTAACCGCATTCGCGGTGAGTATAACGACTCTGGGATTCTAGACACTGTCGTTCAATGGACGTCCATCAAGCTTGACCCAAGCTTTTAGGATCTATTCTTTCCATTCCCTCAACCGGATCTCTATATGCTGACATCTCCATTTCTAGGGTTTCTGAGCTAGATCAGAATGCCCTCCAGGACACGTTCAATGTCATCCCTCCCATTCTCACCTCTGGGGTGAAGACATCCATGTTTTCCAAACGTGGTTTGGCTGTCCACCACGTCGTCAAGTCCAATATCCTACCCAAATATAGATCATCTGACTAGCCTTCACACGACATCCTGAAGGGCATGTATGCTATCTTCTCTGGGATGAAGGTGAACTTGGCATGTGTCATTCTAGATAGGATGGACCATGTAGAGATCACCCCCACTATCTCTAACCTGCCATACAATTGCATCTTGACCCATGTATTCCGTCACTTCTAGATTGACCTAGCTGCCTATGAGCTTGTTCCTCTTGGCCCCCACTTGGATGCAGCTGCAACGCGGAAGTCTTCTTCTGCCCTGCAGACTGCAGCCAAGAAGAGGCAATCTGTGTCTGGCCCCTTCTTATCATTTGTGCCTTTAGCTGCTACCACTGTTCCTCCAGCTGACATTCCCTCATCATCCTCAGCTACTATTCCTATTGATCCCTTCTTTGTCCAGTTGGACAAGAAGGTGACTGTGCTGCTTGAGCTGTTTCACACTATATTTTTGCATCATGGTATACCCATTACAGTTACCCTCCAATCATTGCTTCATCCTTCTGAGGATATCCCATGCTGCTGCTTCTGGTGATGCTCAGGCTCTAATAGCTGACGTCACCCAATATACCCCTCCAGCTGTGGTCACTCAAATTCTAGAGACTGCTGCTGCTCAGCCTGCTGAGGCTACCCATGTGATCACTCCTTCAGATGCTGCTGCTGCTACTTCTTCTGTGTTAGAGACTCGGGACTTCCATGTTGAGATGAGGGCTCCTGAGGATGCCTCCATCATTGTCCAGGTTGATGACTGATGCTGCTCAGAGACTACTCACCCTAGGATCTTATTTTTTGTTAGGGTTAGAGAGTCTTGGTGTTTGATGTATTGGATGTTTTGGATGTATGTTTATGATGGTGATACTTTATGTTGTCGTTTTGATGTATTTGGAGTTGTCTTTTTTTGTACTCCTTGATCTTTATGATATATATATACATGATGTCATTTCTTTTGGTTCATTATTCTCTTTTGTGAATGTTATTGTGTGATATCGTCTCTTCTTTGTGCACGTTGATTATATATGTTGTATGATGAGATGTATTGCATAATTGAACTTCATTTCCTTTAGTCAACCTAGTTTTGATGATTTTGATACGTATTTATGTGATACACTTTCATGTTTTTCAATTTTCATTTGGTATCACATTAAATGCATATCTTATTCTTTATACTCCCATGATTGTTTTGCTTTTATTTAGCACTAGTTGTTTTTCTACTCCCACTTTTTGGATAACGCCATAGGGGAGAGAAATAAACAAAGTTAATAATTTTGTGCTAATTAGAAGCTAAACTTGAATCTAATACTGAAATAGCCTTAGATTCAAGGGGAGTAAGATATAGTGAATTTGGATTCAAAAATCCTAAATTCAAATCCTTAAATTCATTTCATCACGTATATCATATTATTGCTTTAATTGATCTTTAGATGCACATATCTTTATTGTCTAACTTGATTGGCATCTATGGAGGGGGAGTAAGTATTTCTTTAAAACACAAATATTTATTTTTGTTTATGATTGTTTGTCATCACCAAAAAGGGAGAGAATGTTGAGTATTGGACATCTCCCTACTTGATTTTTATGATGAGCAAACATAAATACTTGTTACTAATCTCCTCTATGCAGTTAATTTATTACCTAATCAAATCATGGAGATCATAATGCAATGAATGACACTCAAGGATCAATCAAAGCTCAAAGAGTTGAAGATTGAGTGATCAAGATAAAGATAAAACCTTCAAAGACTTCAAGATCATTCAAGAGAAAGAAGAGAAGCAAATTCAATGTAAGTATTTTATTCTCTTGTTTTTTTCACAGTAGAATGTAACCTTGAAGTAGAGTAATGTTGGAGCATTCACACATCACTCAATCTAGCCTAGGAATTCATTAGAACTCATTTCCTAGGACTCTAACTTTGATTTTCCTGAGTTGTGCATTTTAAGCTTTCAACAGGCGACCACTGAACATTTGTCAGGTGATTGTCTCTTTACAGGCGCTTGTGATTTGTTCTAAGTCGTCTGTTATGCACACACTTTTGACTTGGTATTTTGGTTTTCTGTATTCAATTTTAACAGGCGACTGTTGTATAATGTACATGTGCCTGGTTAGTTTCAGTCGCATGCGACTTGTTAGTCAGTCACTTGTATTATCTTGCCCAAAAATCCCAAGTTTTGTCAACTTTCGCACTTGTGCAATAGGCGCCTGATGTTGGTTTCACAGGCGCCTACTTATGGCACAGGCGCCTGTGTATACCACATCAGTCGCATGTCCATCCTTGTCGAGATCTTTCATTTTGGCAAGTTTTGCACTTGTGCACCCAGACGACTGACATTGGATTCCCAGGCGCATGCCCATGGCACATGCGTCTGTGTATACCACATCAGTCGCCTGTCTTTCCCAGAATTCTTGAGATTTTTTAACATTCGCACTTTGCCACTCAGACGCCTATAGAAGGTTTCTCAGGCGCATGTCTGTTTTCAGGCGCATGTCCAATCTTCATCGATCGCATGTCGTACGTGGTAAGTTACCGTTTGAATTCTCACCTACCCTCTGACACAGTGCATCATGCGACTGTTTGTTCTTCATCATTCTCATGTCCTGCATGTTAAATCAATCCATTGGGATTTTCCATACGGATTTTGAGAGGGCTTTTGGGTAATTCGTTTGAGGGTTTGAGAGAACTTATAAATAGGTATGCTACTGTTCCATTGAGAGCCTCTTAGACATTCTTGCATTCATCTCTTAAGCTTAATCTCTCTCAAGCTTTCATTTGCAATCAAAGCCCCAGAATTCCAAATCTAATCTTGTCTTCCAACAAGAATCAACTCTCATCCTCTAGCTTTGGTGAAGATAAGTGCAAGGGATATTCTCTCTTCTAGGAAGAGATCAACACACTCCAATCACTTTGCTTCTTCAAGTTCTAATGCAAAGCATATGTGATTTGTAAGTGTAATTTCGAATTTCATAACTTCCGTAAATTGGTTTTACTCGGTTTGTTAGAGCGGTTTGTTTGATACCAAGTTGTGGGATTCAAGGACATCAATTTTCTATTGATTACACTTGTAGGGTTGCTACAAGTGGGTTGAAAGAAAAACTCAAGTTAGGGTTTTAGCTTGAGTATCTGTGTGGTATCCCATGTGGTATGGACGTAGGATTACCGGGAACAAGTCGGGTTTGACTTGGGTAATCCGAACCCTTGAACATCCTTGTGTTTGCTTCTTCATTGTTACATTATAATTCCGCATCTTTATTAGTTAGGATTTTAATTAGGGTAATTGTCTATTTAATTTTATAAACACTATTCAACACCCTTTCTAGTGTTTTCCTCATAGCACATGGTCCTTACACTCGGACCCGCCGCTGTCCTCAGATAGGAGAAAAGTTGGCCTTCTTTGGATCGATGATGAGAACAGCTGTTGAGAAGAATTTGTTGGCACGCTCGGATCGGAGGAAACGGCTCTGATACCAATGAGAGAAACGAGAGAGAGAAGAATAATATTGTTTTTGTGGTTTCAGATTATGGCTGAATATTTTGATGCTATGGAAGAAAGAACACTCTTTTCTATTTATAGGGCAACCGACCCTTTATTCTCTCAACGGACACGTGCGACTCGGTCTTTCGGTTGAGAAAAATCCTCAACCGACAAACGGGTCAGGTACCAGGTTCTTCGGCCATATCAGGCCATAACGGCTTACACGTGAAACTACTAAATGACGGAAAACACCTCTGCTTGTTGGATGGGCGGATAGATTTTATGCTGATGATACCACGAAAAGGGAGAGGGGTGTGGTTTACTGCCAGAGATTAACAAGCTCGTGGAATTCTACAACATACTACAAGCAAGATGAAATGCTAACTCTGCCAGCGGCAAGATCTTCTTAAGGCAAACACTCTTTACGTGGTGGCTACCTACTCTCTTGTTGTTTCTTGTGTGGTTATTTGTTACAATTTGTTATGTGGTCCTTTAGTTGATGTTCTAGGTGCATATTATTATTCTGAGTAACAAGCCCTTGCGCTTTCCAGTATCGGAACTTGAGAAAAGCATCAAACCTTTTGATGTAGAACACGAACGATTTGGGGATTTTGGAGGAAAATAATTGGCTTCACACCAAGAGATCCAGGGCTTCACACCCAGGATTGGGACCTTTCACAGGTTTTGAGGGAGAATTTCTTTCAAGTTTTCATTGATCTCAAAGTATCAAGATACACGTCTTTAAATAGGAAAACAAACCCTCAACTCTCACGTCCTACCCAATGTGGGACTAAACAAAAAGAGAGAAAAATACATTCAAATCTCAAAATGGGCTTGGGCCCATCCACAATGAACTGGGCTGAATCCGATGCCTCCTGCGCGTGTAAACCCTGATGTTGTCCCCATCAACTCTCCCCGGGTGGGAAGAACTCGGCTCCGACGAGTGTAGGGTCTGCTGACTGTCATGGTACTCAAGCAAATCTGGATCTAGCCTTTGGAGTTCTGTTCTGGTAATCCAAGTACAGTCTGATTCTGGCCGGCCTTTCCAACTCACCAAGTAACGCTGATAACCACCATGCCTGGTTGATATAACATGTTCATCTAATATGCGGTCAATCTGCTCTCTATGTGGATGTATGGGCGGTAAAGGAGTAGGCGAAGGAATAGCAAGGACACTCAAGTCATCTTGGGATGGCTCAAAGAATGGGTCTGTGGGTATAGTTGCTGGACCTTTATAAGCCACTAGATCTTCAATATTAAAAGTTGAGCTTATCCCATAATCAGCAGGGAGATCTATCACATATGCATTAGAACCAATTTTCTTTAAGACTTTGAATGGGCCAGCACTACGAGCTTGCAGTTTCTTCAAGGTTCCAGAAGGAAACCTTTCAGATCTGAGTCGCACCATAACATAGTCACATTCATTAAACTCTTTGAAGCGCCTGTGAGTATCTGCAATGGCCTTATATTTTTCATTGCTAGAATGAATTCTCCTGCTGATCTCTTTATGCAAGTCATGAATATGTTGTGCAAATGACTCAGCTGACTCAGACACTCTATGATGATGCGACATGGGAATGAGGTCTATAGGCTTTCTAGGTTTGTAACCATGAACTAGCTCAAATGGACTCATGCCAATGGACCTATTTATTGACCCATTATATGCAAACTCGACAGTGGACAATATCAGATCCCAATTCCTAGGATTTTCACCCACTAAGCACTTGAGAAGATTCCCTAAACTACGGTTCACTACCTCAGTTTGACCATCAGTCTGTGGGTGGTAAGCAGTGGAGAACTTGAGCTTAGTGCCCATCATATGCCATAGGGTTTTCCAGAAGTAGCTCATGAATTTTACATCCCTATCAGACACTATGCTCTTGGGCAGACCATGGAGACGAACAACCCCATCAAAGTAAAGCTTGGCAATGTGTGAGGCGTCTAAAGTTTTGGAGCATGGTATGAAGTGTGCCATCTTCGAGAATCGGTCTATAATGACGAAAATTGAATCATGCTTTTTAGGTGTGCGTGGGAGTCCTAGCACGAAATCCATACTCACGTCTTGCCAGGGACAATCTGGCACATGTAAAGGTGTGTAGAGGCCAGTATTCTGCTTCCTATGCTTAGCCATCTGACAAACTCGACATTGCCCTACCAGGGTGGCAACATCCCTCTTAAGGCTCGGCCAATAAAACTGACTCTCTACTGACTCAATCGTCTTATCTCTCCCAAAGTGCCCTGATAAACCTGCAGCATGTATCTCACAGACAATAAAATCTCTCACGGAAGTACGTGGGATACATAACTGTGTGGCCCTAAAAAGATACCCATCCTGCAGGAAATAACTATCATGCTCACGTACTAGCTCGTCCTGAAGGATAGCAAAAATCTCGCTAAAATCTGGGCACGACAATGTAATCTTCCTTAATCCTCTCGAATCCTATCACCTGAACACTCATGGCAGATAGTAGAGCTACCCTGCGACTGAGTGCATCAGCGGCCTTATTCTCAACCCCTGCTTTATGGTTGAGGACGAATGTGTACTCCTGAAGAAAACCAACCCACCGAGCGTGCCTAGAGTTTAGTTTCTTCTGGGAATTGAGATATTTCAAGGCCTCATGATCCGAGTACAACACAAATTCTTGCGGTAGGAGATAGTGTCTCCAATATCGTAATGCCTGCACTACCGCATAGAATTCCTTATCGTAGGTGGAGTATCGTAGTTTGGCATCACTAAGTTTCTCACTAAAGTATGCCACAGGATGCCCTTCTTGACTTAAAACTCCGCCTATACCTAAACCTGACGCATCACATGCAACCGCAAATGCTTTCATGAAATCCGGGAGGCGCATTACAGGCGCTTTAGTCATGCTTTTCTTTATATCCTCAAACGCCTTGGCGGCAGACTTGGTCCACATAAAGTCCCCCTTTTTCATACAATCAGTGATTGGGGACATGATGGTGCTGAACCCAGCTATAAATCGACGGTAGAATGTGGCTAACCCATGAAAACTCCTAACCTCGTGTAGGTTGCGGGGTTCAGGCCAATCTACTATCGCTTGGATCTTTTGGGGATCCGCACGCACTCCCTCTGAGGAGACAACAAAACCTAAGAAGATGACGCTATCAGTCAGGAAGGAACACTTCTTAAGGTTTGCATAAAGGCTCTCCTTCCTCAGGGTAATGCACACCTGCCGCAGATGGTCTATGTGTTGCCCCCTAGATTGGCTATAAATAAGGATGTCATCAAAGTATACGACTAGAAATTTCCCCATGAATGGTCGTAGTACTTGAGTCATCACTCTCATGAACGTGCTAGGGGCGTTGGATATGCCAAAAGGCATGACCATCCACTCATATAAACCATCCTTCGTTTTGAAGGCCGTTTTCCATTCGTCCCTTGGGCGAACTCTAATCTGATGATAGCCACTCTTAAGATCAATCTTTGAAAATATTGTGGCGCCAGTCATCATATCAAGCATGTCGTCAAGCCTAGGGATAGGAAAACGATACTTAACCGTGATCTTATTAATTGCACGGCTATCTACACACATTCTCCATGATCCATCCTTTTTGGGTGTGAGGAGAGCTGGCACAGCACATGGGCTCATACTTTCCCTGATAAAACCTTTGGCTAACAATTCGTCAACTTGCCTTTTCAGCTCGGCATGCTCAGTGGGGTTCATTCGGTAATGAGGCAAGTTGGGAAGTGTAGCTCCTGGGACTAAGTCTACGGCGTGCTGAATATCACGCATGGGTGGAAGACAGTCTGGGAGGTTTTCAGGAAAAATATCACGGAATTCCTCCATTATAGGCGTTATCTCTTCTGGGAGCTCCTTCTGACTAGTCTCACAAATCTCCCTTGCAACTAAAGCATACATGACTGAGTCCTTTCTAACTTCTCGCTTCAGCTCCTTAGGACTAATAATATGTAAACTCTTGCCCTTAGTTGCTTCCTTCTTT
The DNA here is from genome assembly GCA_030789695.1 of Scilla litardierei. Lineage (NCBI taxonomy): Eukaryota > Viridiplantae > Streptophyta > Magnoliopsida > Asparagales > Asparagaceae > Scilla > Scilla litardierei. Next base: position 51,926,104 of record CM061134.1, read on the forward strand.
TCAGGAGCGGTCATCTTGGGTTGTATGTGATTCAGCTTGATTTTCTTGCCTTCATGTGTGAACGTACACGAGTTCGAGCGACCAAAAATCGTGACATCCATGTCAAAAAGCCAAGGCCTCCCCAAGATGATATGACCAACATCCATGGGCAGTACATCGCACCAAATCTTGTCCTTATATGATCCGAACTGAATAGGGACAAGACATCTTTCTTTGATGCCAATGGATGAAGCATCCACCCATGATACCTTATAAGGACTAGGGTGTGGGACTGGCTGTAAACCTATGCGGGTAACGAGCTTAGATGACACAGCATTTATGCAACTTCCGCTATCAATGATCACTTTACTATGCTTGTCACCATGCATCACAAAAGTGTGAAAAATCGCAGTCCTACGCCAGTCATCACTCTCTTTGGCCTGAGCCAGTGCACAACGTACAACACCAAGTCTAGGGTTTTCAGAGCGTGTATCGATAAGCTCAACTCTCGTGGGTACACTCTGAATACAGCCTAGTCTAGCCGATTCCTCATCGGTCTCATAACATGCCTCAACTGGCTCATAAACTTCTTCTTCCTCATCTATGTGGTCATCTCCCTCGGGATCGTGTACTAACAAGGCCTTGGAAGGGCAGCTTCCCGCAAAGTGACCAAAGCCTTGACACTTATAGCATTGGGTACGAGGACCAGCTCTAGAAGACTCACCCATAATCCCTTTTCCTTTGTCATTCATGTGGGTGGGGTGTCTCTGGTCAGATCTTGGCTGGGATTGACTCTGGGGTGGTTTGCTACCATTTGGTGCTGGGCGACGTGACAAATCTCGTGAGTCGTAACGCCTAGCAACTGGAGCATGAAGGAAGCTATCAATATCCAATACAATCTGATAAGCATGCTCTAGTGTATGGACATCACGAAGGATGAGCTCCTTTCGTAGGTCAGGTCTAAGGCCAGCCCTAAACCTAGACAATGTCACACTCACATCTTCCCTCACATCACATCTCATCATATACTCGTCAAACTTGTCGATGTATGTGCGAACCGACCCACTATCCTGGGTGAGATTCTGCCACTGGTCTAGGAGTCGCTGGTGATATGACGTGGGTAGATATTTCTCCTTCAGCTTCTCTTTCATCTCATCCCACATACCTATGGGCTCCTGCCTACTCTGGGCTAACATGCGCTCAACATTCTGCCAATACAACTTGGCAGGTCCAATAAGCTTCATCCTCGCAAACCTCACTTTTCTCTCCTCAGACATGTCATACCATCCAAAATAATGGTCCATATCGGCCATCCAATCGATAAAAGTCTGGGGATTCAGACGACCATCAAAAGTGGGTGCGTCTACCTTAATGCCCCTAATCACACTATCGTCTCTGTCACGTCGGTCGTGACGGGGTCTCTCTCTAGATTGCCTATGTGGACTAGGCGTGTGTCTGTCATGACGGTGCCTCTCTCTAGAATGCCTGGGTGGACTAGGCCCTCGTCTCTCATGATGGGGTCTCTCTCTATTTCGCCTAGGTGGGCTAGGCGTACTATGTGCATGTGAACCCTCATCTGAAGCCCGCTGTCTAGTGTTCTCTAGGCGTAGCACCCGATCAAGACACTCACGAGACTCTGACCTACCTTCACGGACTTGGGTTTCTAATGCAGCTAACCGGTTAATGACATCCCTCAAGGTTGGTTGGTCAGCATCCATGGTATTTGAGATCTGATAAATCCTGCCACTACGTGTGGACATGCAATGCAAATTCTGCAAAATGATGAACACTTGACTAATGTTTTTTTTGCCTTTTTTTGTAATGAGATGTAAACTAATGAAAATTCCTATATGATGCAGGTGGATGGTGGAGAGATCAACTAGCAGAAGTCATTCAGCAATTCAAATTTCAAGTCATATGCAGTTCTCACAGCAGATTCAAATATTAATATCGTGAATGTAATGATGTTTAGTGAGCTGTACTATTCAAAATATCTTAATGAGAATAAGTCTTGTCGCACTATGATAGTAAATTTAAGCTCTTCTTTTAATATTAAGTCTTATGGCTCTAAGCAAAAATATGTGGTCCTATGGTTGTTTTAGTTTGCAATGAGCAGCTAGCAGCAGTATAGCAATAAGGGGATAATGAAAAGCTCACAACAGATGGTCCCGTAAAGAAGATGAACAGGTCCAGATAGTATGGCAACGCGTCCGTGGCTGAGTCTTCTAAGCGCTGGCACGAACCGTTCTGAACTTGGACTCCGAACGAACCTAAAATCTTCAAAATACAAGGGTTTCGCAGAAAATATCCAGAAATATGCAGGAAATACTCTGAACGATGCCAAGAGTTACTGTAGCAATCGTGATCGGGGCTGATTCCGGCGATCTTGGCACCTGATCGCTGCGGGACTGAGGCATTGGAGTCGCCCACGAGAGAGTGTTGCAATAGGGAGTTCGTCCGCACCGGCGGTGGTCAAAGCAAGCGTGGGCGTGCGGAGAATCTGGAAGCGGCGTGATCGCCGTGGGTGATGAAGGCTGGTGATGCCCTGAGAGATGGTGATTTGTCGGATCCGAGGAAGGAGATGCGGCGAGATCTGTAGAGGCGGCCGTGAGATCGTTGAGCGGCGAGACCTGTAAATGAACGGCGGCGAGATCTGTTTGAGAGGCGGCGAAACCGGTTGGAGCGGCGGCGAGATCTGTTGAGTGGCGGCGGCGAGATCTGACGAACGGCGGCGACTTCGAACTTTGGAGGCGGCGGCGAAATCTGAGGAAGGGGCGACGGCGGCTCCGATCTTCGGAGTGGTGGCGGTGGAAGGCGTGCGGGCCCGAACGGGGTTTCGCTGGCGGCGTGCGGGCTCAGGGAGGGAGAGACCCGGCGCTGAGGGGGGAAAAGTCGGGGGTTTTTTTTGAGAGGGGGCGGCGGCGGAATAGATTTGTTTTAGGGTTTTTTTTGTTGGTAAGTGGAAAATGACGGCTGTAGGGGTTGGGAAGCTAGGGTTTTTGTGAAGAAAGAAGAATCGTTCGGCTCTGATACCAATTTGATGTAGAACACGAACGATTTGGGGATTTTGGAGGAAAATAATTGGCTTCACACCAAGAGATCCAGGGCTTCACACCCAGGATTGGGACCTTTCACAGGTTTTGAGGGAGAATTTCTTTCAAGTTTTCATTGATCTCAAAGTATCAAGATACACGTCTTTAAATAGGAAAACAAACCCTCAACTCTCACGTCCTACCCAATGTGGGACTAAACAAAAAGAGAGAAAAATACATTCAAATCTCAAAATGGGCTTGGGCCCATCCACAATGAACTGGGCTGAATCCGATGCCTCCTGCGCGTGTAAACCTAAACCCTGATGTTGTCCCCATCACCTTTACTTCATGGTTATGTCTTTAAAGAATTTGTGTGTTACATTGATATGATACATTTAAGGATTGCGAAGAACATACTGGACATCGAAACTGTTAAGAGTCATGATTGTTGAATCTTTTGATATGACGAAGACTTTACCCCACTTTTCACATGCCAATTGGTTCCACCGTCTGTCGCTCATTAGGCACTGATCTGTGATTTGGGCGACATGGACAGGTGTCACTTGAAAACACAGGTATTAGGGTTGGGATTCAAATTTTTCATAGCAAATTTGAGACAGTGTGAGTCGATGCTTGCTTGTCTGACGAAGATTGTATGCCAGCTTTTCAATATTTTAGATAGCTTAGCCTATAATAAAACAACGTGCAACTTGTCCCCTGCAATCCCTTCATCAACTTACATTATAATGTATCTGTTGATAAATAATAGCAGATATTCTTTGTTTCAACAGGTCAGGAAATCTATTGATACTTGGAACATTTATATGCTTCTTTGTGTTTTCTGTTTTATGATTTTATTTTTTAACTGTTTGATATAAAATGGTCAAGCTTGATTTTTGTCTGTAGCATTAGTGTATATATCTCCATTTAATTTCCACCATTTCCACCGTATGATCAGAATTTATTTCAAAAGCAAATGACAGAATATTTGATTTATGACCACCTAAATACTTATTTCTTTTCTTTTCATAGGATGTGCCTTACATATGTGAATTACAGTGGTCAAAAGACTCAAGATTGAAAGGTATTGTGCATCAGTTCAACGAGGTACCAACATGGTTACATGATTATCAAATCCTCTTGTCTCTATTGCTTCAGTGCATCTTACAGGATTTACTAGTCCATATACTTATGTCATGGTTCTACTATGTCTTCACACTAAACAGCATTTGGAGAAGCTGCAGCAGTTTTGGTCTACCATGGATGAGATCGACAGGATTCTTTGGGTCATAGATCTGAAACAGCCATCGCATGCTGCATCACACCGGCAGATCAACCTTGGTGAGCCATTTTATGTAGATATTTAATCTGTTCATGGTAGTTTCTGATTCATATTCACTATGTCCTATTATACATTCCAAGTCTACCTCTGTTTAGGAAACGATTGCTATCTTCTGTTATCTATTGATGCTCATGATCCAAGGTCTTTACCAGAGTAAGTTCACTCTCTACAAATGATAGTTTTGCCGCCAACCGGTATTTTTATTTTAAAAATGCTCTCGGGATTGGTCTAGGTATCGGTTCCTTGGTCCAGATATCATAATAGAACCCTTATGGAAGAACTGGAAGAAAAACTGCAGATATTGGTACTTGTCCTTCTCTGTTTTCTGTTGTTGTTAACTTATATACATGTGGCTGTTTACTTTGCTATAAATTGCTGATGCTGTTTTTCTTCCCTTTGCTAAATGCTTCAACGAACAGGAAAAGGGACAAAATGTTTGATGAAAATCTTGAAACCTTGTTAGAATGCACATTACCGAAACCTCCTACTGTTAGCAGCAAGGATGAAAAAATAACCGAATGTGGAATTTGTTATGCTGAATATCTGCCTATTGGTAGGTCAATCTTTCTCCGTAGCGGTTTATAAGACGATGCCTCCGATGTGTCTTATTCTCACTTATAATGTTGTTGTAGATGATGAACTCGGAGTTAACAGTGGAGGTACTCCTGACTATACGTGTGAGAATTCGAGTTGCAGTAAAGCTTTTCACACTGTATGCTTAAGAGACTGGTTACGTTCAATCACGACAACAAGGCAGTATGTTAGAAGGATAACTTCTGCTCACATTTGTTATTGTATTCATCGTACATGTAAGCTTTTGATTAAAGTTCGCCCATATGTCTTATTGCAGGTCCTTCGATGTTTTGTTTGGGAACTGCCCTTATTGTTCTGATCCAGTTGCAGTCAAGGCTACTGGCTGCAAATCTTAAGACTCAATTATTTCTGCAAAAAATTGTTTTAGCTAATGTGTAGTTTTATCAAGGACATACAGTGGGTTATAGCTAGTATGCAATATTATGGATGCCCGATGCAGTTTGTCATGACGCATGTGTTTGTCGGTAGAGATCAAAAGCCATAGAATTTTGGCATCTCAATACCATGCATCAAGTTTGTCACGTATATTTTTTTAAAAATCATAGTGCATCCATTTGCGAATGGAAAATTACTTATACCTGACAAGTGGCTACAAAGCTGTTGGTGATTTATTTTAACTTGCTACTGTATTATGTCATATCAGATTCCTAATATGACAAAGCAAATTATCGTATTCTAGGAATGCAAATAATTTATATTCTCAGCTTTTATTTAATCTTAGTTGCCACATGTTTCTTGGCCTTGCATAAACCAATTCAGAGAGCTAAGATGATGAATACAAAAATATCATTAAATACAAAAACAAATGCACTGAGTGAGGTGTCATTTGCGTTGTCATCGGAAACCCTGATTTTGCATTGGTGTTGGCGGGGTTTCTCATGGTAAAGCAAAGCCTAAAACTCTTTTCAAATAAGTTAAGATTTTATGGTTTGCTGAACAGCAAATGTTAGTTATCTCCAATATCTCAACCCATTGAGTGACCCTTCGACCAGTCAATATAATGATTTTTCCCTCCAACTTCTCTATTGTCTTGCATGTACCATATATCCACAAAGAATGATGTGTGTACAAGCTTTATCAATGATGCTCGGTTGAAATGCATGAACCAATAGTGCAACAAACAAAGCGCAAAAATTTTATGACTTTCTTCACTGTACTATCCACGAAATTGCGTGAAGCGTTCACAAAAAATAAAGCTAAATGACGACATAAAACTCAATAAGAACAGCACCTCCCACTGTTAATTACTTCTCTGGCTTGGACAGACAGAAGACCAAAGACAAGCCAACCTAATTTTTATTGCACATGATTTAAATTTTTGAACCCTGTCAGATAGTCACCTCGCCCAAAAGATTGGGCCTACATTGAACATAAATGAAGCTTGGAAACACTGTGATCATGAAATAAGCTTTGCTAATCAGCCAACAGATGGCACTGAAACAAACTGTGAGCCTCCCCAGTTTTCAACAAGACATCCAAAAAGCTCTTTTCTTGCATAGGGATGGCTCACATCAACATGTTTGTGTTTCATGCCTGCATTTTTCTTACTGGAACTTGGAGAGAGAGCACTCCACTGGGAGCTGGCCCTGGAATCTCTTGGGATCCTGGCAGTAATCATATATGAGGTGATACTTTCTGACCCATCTGAAGAGCCTCCTCTGAGCCCATGTCAAGCCACTGAACCTGGGCTGATTCCACCAATTGGCCCTGCTCGCGGCCCTGCAGAATATTGCATCCCCCTTCCAGACACACGCGTCGATCTTGTAGTTCCTGAAAGAAGCTACAAAAGGCCCCTTCGACCAGTCGACCTTGTCGTGGCCTCCGCGCGTCGCCCAGCTGTCGCCGTTCCACAGGCTCGCCTTGAGAGCCATCGGCTGCCGCCTGGGGAAGCCAGCCCCCTTGTCTGCATGGTTCCTGTACACCCTGATGGGCACCCAATCCACCATGAACCTGCAACAGGCATGACACGTTAAAAATGTTCCGTTTTCTGACGCTTGGATCGAGGCCCGGCCGCTTACACAATCTGATGAAGGTTCCAAAGGATGGAATATGTGTGGAAGTCTTTGGTCGGATCGAACCACAAGTAAATCCTTTCTTCCCTGTCGTCGAAGCCGTCTGCATATATGTTCGTCTGGAGTATGTATGGCTGCCCGGTCACATTGCCAAGGAACTCGATGTCTATCTCATCTCTGTTAGGTTGATCAGAAGCGAGCTGCGTTGAGACGACACGTCCAATTTAAGCATGAACAAGCTAGATCATTGCATACGCTATCGAGAGCAGGAATGTTACTCACGTAGAAGGCAACTACAGTGCCCGCGGAGTGGCCAGGGATCAGTTTGATCTGCATGTCGATCTGCCCAAACAAGAACATATCGTTCGAGGCAAAAGACGAACCTGGAACAAGTCGAATCGTGTCAAACCATATTTGATAACAGATGATACTGCCGATATAACATGTATACCTGACGCTTGATCCAGCTCCAGGGTCCTGTAATGCCCGTCGGGTGAAGTGTACACATGGCTAGGCGACCATGTGATGAAGAAATCGTTGTTGAAATCCCCCGTGGAGACTGCAGAACCGAGAGCGAATCCAAGGAGGTTTGCAAGCCATAGTGCAGTCGTAATTGTCCTGGCGCGTACCGTGGCCATGATGGTCGTGGAGAAAAGGGAAGGAGAGAGGTGGTGAATATATAAGAAGGCATCATGCGTGTCATATCGAGAAATATGGAGGGAACATTGTCTGGTTTTGTTGTGAAGAAAGAATATCGTGAGAGGTAAGCAAAGGGTTGTTGTGCTTGTATGCATCCTGCTGCCTGTTGTGTGCATAGGTATTCAATAGTGCAACGGCGAAAGCTAGGAATGTTAGCTCAACAGGAAAGAATGAGAAATGGGCAACTGAGTCAGAGTCCAAACTTTTTCATCATATTCCTTTCTTCTCATTGCTTTCAAAGGGTCGGCGAACCTAGGACCATGATGTTGCTCGATAAGGTAAATATAAGCATAGTTGTAAGTTCGATCACGTTCTTAATTCATCAGATTCCACAAACAAATAACGCTTTATTCATCAGAGATCTCAAACTGGAGAAACACACACAACATAGGTCTAGTTGGGGTGTTTTCATGCCACAGAAAACAATCATGCCCTGCACCATTGAATGTGTCTTGTTACCATCAAGCAAAGGTCTACTTGTTACTGTGGTAAGGAAATTAATAAGAAATAATGATGCGTCAAGTTTGTTCCTAATCTCGGTTCTCTTGTTTGGACTGAGAGCAAAGCAAAGCAACGAATCCTACATACTTGTTCATTCTTTTGCGATCATATACGGTGTGTGCTCGTCTATGAAGATGACACCGACAACACCATAATATAACTAGCTTGGTAATAATTCAAGATATCCCTAAGCGTTTCCTCAAAAATAAATCTCGGAGTAATCTATGGTTTTGTATCACTTTGCATCTTTTGGACCGTGCACCCCCCTTGAAATATTTGGTGTTTTAGAATTTTGAAGTTTGACAATGCAAAGAGTATAAACGCCCACATGTATAACACACAACTGACATTACCATACTCATGAGTGTTTTTAACACCATAGAAAAAGCCATAACGAATCACATTCTTGAGTTTCTAGTAGGATCTCATGGTAACATATTGCAGATGATTACACAGTAGTATTGGTATTTGCATTAACTATAATCACGAACAAACTATAAGTTTATGGTTAATACAACAGGAGTCTCTCCCTTTTCAACAACAAAGGATTGAGATGATTTCTTCCAAGGGGCAATAACCTCTACAGTGTACGTTCCTTGATACCCTCTAAACCTAAATTCTCCATGCCCATCGACATGCCCATCAGCATGCGACAGCCATTCTTCCTTCAGAGCGAGGTACCGCTTGCCAGCTTCATTCATGTCACCTTCAGCATCAACCAGGTGAGAATTATCCCTGCACATAAACAACTCCCAGAATCCCCACAACACAATCCCCTCGACAGAGGGGTGTGCATAGGCTTCACGAAGCATGACCTCCAAATCGTCGGCTCTGACGTGTTCATTTGATGCAGCAACGTCGAGTTCGGTGAACCAGATGGGGAGACCCAACATCTCCAACTTATCCAGGGCAGCACATACAATTGATCCCACCGGATGGTTGATGTGGCCTTGTATACCAATCCCTCCAACCGGTGCACCTCTCTCTTGCAAATCAAGAATTTGTTGCACATACATCTCGGGGGTAGACTTAGAATCGCATCCATCTTCAACATTGTAATCATTCACAAAAAGGGTGGCGGAGGGATCCAGCCGATGTGCTTCTCTGAACATGAATGCTCTGATATCTTTTCCAAGCCTATCCTGATAAAAAGACCCGTGAAGCATCTCATTGTTAACGTCGTAGTGTCTAAACTTACCTTTATACCTAGACAGTAAACCTGTGAGACGATTTTTAATGGCTATCATCAGATCATTCTGATTCAATGAACGGACCCATGGCTGAATAGCATCTTCAACTTCCCAAAAGATGCAGTGGCCTCTAGTTTCAATCCCATGTCTATTGCAGAAATCCAGCATCTCATCAGCATCTTTATAATTATACTTACCTTGCTCCGGTTCAGTTGCATACCACTTCAGTTCATTCCCAAACACCGCCCAGTTGAAATTCTTCAAGAAAAATTGAACAAATTCTTCGTTATCAATGTTTGACCTACTGATACATGACCCAAATGGAAAGCTGTTCTTTATCTGCGTAACTTTCACAGCTACACTGGGAACAATGCAGCCTGCTGTCTCCGGAAATTTTAGCACAACGTCACGCTTTCTGACCTGAAATAGGACCACATAGGTGGTTACCAATTTGCTCAAAGAAATAAAATCAGATCCTCTGTAAGTTTTTCCTTGTTGCAAAGCTACCCTCTAAGGTTTATATGCAGAATATATACTCCTGCAACCTAATTTGCATGTTTCTGCTGTCAGCATCCAGTTTAAGTCAAACGCTTGGTCCAACATGAAAAAAGATTTCTCCTCCCTCCAGAACAACTTCTTTATTGTTGGGGAGAGGGTTGGGCGCCGGGTGGATTTTTTTTTTTTTTGGGTTTTGGGGTGGGGGGGGGGGGGGGGGGGGTGCTGATAATTTATGCAACAATCGTAAGAAGAGATTCAAAGGGCACAAGAATGCAACAACCGTAAGAAGAGATTCAAAGGGCACAAGAAGTATTTAAATAGACTGGAAATACCTTGTCTGTTTTCTCCTTGAGGTGTTCAAATCGCGCCTTTCTGTCAACAGCAAATATGTGAAGCCCCCCAACCATCAGATCGACACCTGGCGAAGGACCTTGAACATAGACTACAACTTTCGATGGCTGTTTCTCAATTCTAAATGATCCTAATACTTCATGCCATCTATCATCCATTGCTTGAACTTGTCCTCCATTGACCCATTGACTGTCAACACTGAGTGCAACATTAATATTTTGATGCCCACTTGCCCCAGAGCCTACACGGACCCATGCAGAAACTTGGTACGTCACGTGCAACTTAAGCTTTTCTGTGATTGTTTGAGAAGGACCCATCCAGCTTTCTGTTCGATTAGTAGCACGAATATAACGACCGCTAAGTGGTTCATTGTCAATTAGGGAATTCCTTGCAACCATAGGGAGTACATGGGGTGAACCACCGCATATACTTAGAGTACATGAACCAAGAGGACCCCACCCGTTTAAACCTCGACTCAGGTTGCTGTTTTCGATTATGTTAACTCCAAATACACTCTGCAAAAGAAAATGAACTTGTCATGCTCAGAATTAAAACTCCTAGGGAACAACTTGTAATCTTTCAAGAGTGAGCGATGAATCCATTTAAAATGGTTATGAATTTATGGTCAATATGGTGTTAAATTTTCTTCCAAGGATTTAACACAATTTCTCAAATGAATATGGCCATGTCAGGAGGAGGAATTGCATTTTTGCATTTCTTGCCAACCTTTTGAGATGTAATTGTATTAAGAAAATGTAGTCAACTTTTCATCAAAGTTTATCATTTCAAACATGTTTTTTATATAGATAAATTGAAGAACCAACTACATTTTCTTCCTTGGAAGGAAGATATAAATTTTTTGGAAATTATAACAAGAAAATTGACCCAATCCAAATATAGTCATGCAAGCCGATAAAGAGAACTAGAGCGAGCTCCAAAGCTACCGAAACCAAAAATAAAAAAGTCAATGATTACAAACCGATGAATGTCTTAGCCTGGAGCAATATACTTCGACAGAATCTATAAGCAAATCTTGCCCGGCAGAAGGTCCTTCAATAAAGAACACTACACGTTTTGGAATCCTGTCTAATGAAAAAGAGCCTTCCAACTTCTCCCATCGCTCTTTCGACACTGAAGCTCTGCATGGTAGGAATATGTACTATAAAGAAAAACTGACCCAAATTTGAGAAACAATACTACATTGCTAGAATATCATAGAATCAAATACCTTCCAACAAAAACAAAGCTTATAGGAGAATCAAAATGCTCCAGTCTTAGAGTTGCTATGACTGGAGCACGTTCCTGCCCGCCTCCCCAAACCCTAACATAGGCCGAGACATTGTATACAGAACCAACTGAAATCTTGTTTGTAATGTCCTGTTCCAAACCTTGCCATGCTTCTGTTCGATTTGTGACAACAGCATAATTCATTCCAGTTATTGCAGTAACTCCCTTGAGAAGACTAGATTCCCCTGACACAACATATCCGTCACATGAATTTAGGAACCAAGACAGTAGCCCCCTTGAAAAATCATGATTTGAGATGATGTTAGTGCCACGAATAACATGTGAATGAACCATATCACCTCTGAATCCCTGATCAAGGGAAGATATAGTTAGCAAAAAACAAGGCATTAAACAAAATAGAGGTTAGCAAACAACATAATGAAAAAGCAGAAGTCAATAAACAAACTTTAGCACTGGTACTTGTCGGTATGTGATGCATAAAATCATTGTCTCTAAGACTGATTTAAGACTTGCCCTGCTCCATGCTGCAACCTCAGGTATTTCAGTAGAAATCCTAAGACTCTTAGAGCTTTCTACGGTTGAAGCATGAGTTACATACCACATGCTTACACATCATCTATTGGTTAAAACCAGAAGTGATATGGAAAGGGAAGCAATAATGAGAGGAGATTGACATGAGATGTGCAAGTTTTGAGTCTTTTGACAATTGTTAAAGCTTTGCAGTTACAGAAAGAGTAAGGAAGAGGATGCAGGCTTTGAAATTATTAAACCTTTTAATGGTAATTAGTATATGCAATGAAAATATACTTCTACATGTATGGAGAGGATTGCATCCGTTTAAATTGCATACCACTGTATGGATAGTATGGAAAAAAAATAAACATACATCAGTTACACAAGTTATGCCTCACCAACAAACTTTAGTTGTGCTTAATTTGGACCACCATCTAGTTCTGAAGTGGTCATCACACAAAGGTAGAGTATGTAATGATTCTCGTCCTTCATTTATCTCGACTTGATGTGATTGCATGAGGCCAACAATTAATTATCACTCATATATTTTTTTACTATACATTGTACACAACACACTTAAGGAGAGTATTAATTTGTCAAGCCAGTGGTGCAAATCTAAAATTCATTTTATCATCAAGTTTAATACATAAGCTCCAAGCACCAAAATCTCCTACCACTCTAACAGACAGACATTCTAACCATCCAATTTAGTGTTGAGAGAGATCACATGTAGATGTGAAGTCTTTGCCACTGTACATGGTAGTTCTTGAATTATCACCCTATATGTCAACTGCTTTTGATTTCAGTATACAGTCAACTAACCTCGTTATCAGGTGGAGGTGAAGTCCGAAGCCTCTTGGCACGTTTCACAACTAAAATATTAACCAGGATATCTGTACCCATAGGTGGCCCTTCCAGATAGATCACAGCCATTGAAGCAACACCATTCAGTAGAAATTTCCCCTGCAACGTCACCCACTCTTTATCTGATGCCTGCAAACTGTTATATAACAAAATATCTGAAACAGTTCACATATGAATAGTAATAATACCCAGGTAGCATGGATGCTTTCAACGTATGCAGCATGGACACGACACAGGACACAGATGCGACACAACACAACACAAACACATGGCCATGACAACTTCATAAAAAAGTAGGTATGGGGCACGGACATGCAATCATGTGTGAAACAAGTATCTATATATAATACACATCAGAACTCAGTGATTATGATGTGTTCTATTAAAATAAAATGAAAAAAAATATAAAATTTCAATCGCAAAACATCCATAACCTTTTAATCGAGTAATAAAATCATTTTTCGTCTTTGCTTAAGAAACACATGGCTTTAAAATCTCCGACACGTGATCCTCAGATTTTATTTCAAGCGGACATGACTCCGACCAGGCCCGGTTCTACCACAAGGCAGCTGAGGCCGCCGCCTTATGCCTCCAATTTTGAGAGGTCTCGTCTTTAATTTTTTTCCTAAGCCCAACAGCCCGCTCAATTAAAATTTCCAAGCCCACTTCCTTTTGCTGTCTGGTATCTTATTTCTTCCGTAAGACCTTGTTGTGATGCGTCCCCGCCTCAGGTCCAAGCCCGCATCAGGTCCAAGTCCAGCAATGCCAACGGATAAAATTGAAAGATATCTTCAGAGAATCTCAAGAGACTTTGTCAAAGTCTGACGTCTCAATTCTCAAACGGCAAAATACCACAAAAAGTCTCAAACGTCGGCAAACCCTATGCCTCCAATGCAACGTCGCCACACGTCGTTGCTCGCCTCTCAGCCCATCTCTCTCTCTCACTCGTGGTGTTGCTGGTAGCTTGGCGCCCTCCTTCCACTTGTCCGGACTCCGAAACGATCACCTTCAACAGTTTCCTCTCGCCTGCAAGAAACACAAATTTGGGGGGAAATCGAGGGGTTAATGGAAAGTTTACATCTCTTCTTTTAGATCTCGAAGCAAAGGAAAAGCTTACAGTTTTAGTTTTCGCACGCCATTGTGAGGATAGAAAGCGACAAAAAATCGCTTGCACCGAAATTTGTTCTCTCCCTGAATCCCTCCGGCTCCAATCGACAGCTCCGGCCTCGGACGGTCGGACCTTCCATCTCTCTGACTCTCTCCCTCTCTCCGATCCTCCGGCTCCAATCGGCTGATTCGGCTCCAATCGGCCTCGGCCTCTGAATCTCAGAGACTCTGATACTGCAAATTTTTATCTTTATTACCATGCAAATTATTTTCTGTTTATAATTTTTTGTTTATAAATTTGAGTAAATTTTGCATTGATACTTAGGCCTCATATTTTGTTTCGCTTTAGGCCTCATTTATGTTTGAACCGGCCCTGACTCCGACTTGCAGCTTTTTAGGATGATGGCAAACAAGGAACTAGTGTGTGATACATGTCGGGCAAGTGTGTCGGTGTCTGACACGTGTCCGACATAGACATTGCACTCACTTTGAAGTATCCATGATTCATAGCTTTCAACAATAGAGCCCATTTGTGTCAGACACATGTATCGGGCATAAAACTTCTATTGAGTATACCTTTTAGAATTTACACTATTTGCATCGACACGTGTCCGACATAGACATTGCACTCACTTTGAAGTATCCATGCTTCATAGCTTTCAACAATAGAGTCTATTTGTGTCAGACACATGTATCAGGCATAAAACGTCTATTGAGTAAAATTTTTAGAATTTACGTATTGAGACGTTGTGGTGTGACATTCCCATGCAAGGGTGCATGTCTCGATGCAACATAAAATAACATTGATACCAATGACTAAAATAAATAAAATGTTGTACCTATTACCTGATATGTGCCGGACATTTTAAAAGAAGCTCACCTGGCAATGCTTATGTACTCCTCACGGCCATCTGGAGCTTTCACCCACAAAGTAGCTCTCACAGTAGCACTAGCATTCCCAAGTATTCGAACCACTGCAGTGACCTCATATGCAAGCTTCCTCTGCATCCTACCACTGATGTCCTGCTGGATACCATTCCAGTTTTGAGTGCGGCCAGTAGCAGAAGCAAAATGCTTTCCTTGTAATGGAGTTATAATCCCATCATGCACGGAGACTGAATTGTGTATAAGAATCTTGCACCCTCTACCAGACCAACAACATAGGCCATCATCAAAGGAAGGGTTTTGTACGATGTTTCCATCTCCATTAACGTAGCTTGTTATTTCCTTTCAAGTTGCAAACAACATATTCTGGATTTAGTACCCCAAAAAACACACCCAAAAATTAAAGAGTAATAAATTAGTTGGAAGATAAGGCACAACATATCACAATCACCAACTATTTCTTTAGCAACATACTATGGATTTTTTAAGACAGGAAAATTGAAGGAGATGACAGCAATAATTGTTAGATTCTTCAAGGAAATACAGCAACATTTGATGAGTTGTTACACACAAAAATTAGCAACTTCTTTCTTTAAGCATTATTTTATCAAAAGTTTAGAAATTGGTTTTATTTACCAGTTATATCAGCATCTGAAATGATGTAGCTGTTTGTAATTTAAAATAAGGACGAGCATCACGTTGAGGTGTAAAGATTCAGAAATAACTTTCAGTATATATACTTCACTTTTTAACTCAAAGATAATCATGCAAAATAACGATATGATGGAAAAAGTGGAGTGAAGAAATGTTAGCTAATGAAAGAAGAATGACAGAATGATTCATCTAAATTCAGATTTGCATGGTGCATGGGTGAATTTTTCAGTAAACACTGCCTGATTTTCGAATTCTTCAGGATGATGTCCTTTACAGATTGCACTGTGATCAGAAACCTTACACTCAGTGTTATCAATTATATATTTACTAGTCATAACCCGTGACCATATGTCACGGCATTCAAAATATTCCCCCGAAAAATTTCAAGCCAGTCAAAATCTCTCCCACCATCCAAAATTTTTTTATAGCTTTATTCAAGATATCATATCCCAAAATTTCAACCCCATTCAAAATCATCTAAAAAATTTGCAGGCGCCTTCCCCCAACAAAAATTTTAACCACATTCAAACTATAGTTTCTCCAAAGAAATTAGGCCCACTCAAAAAAATTTAGTTCCCCCCACAGAATTTAGGCCTCGTCAAAAAATTTAGTTCTCTCCAAAATTTAAATTTTTAGTTTTCCTAAAATTTAGTTCCCTCGAGATTTAGTTTTCCCCAAAATTTTAGGGTTTTCCCTCCAAAATTCTCACCAGCTCTCAGCCTAACCATTGATTCTTTAAGATTAAATCTTAACCGTCTTTCTATACATCGTTTTGCCCTAGTCAAAAAACACATTCAAAAACATCCATCATTTGTATAATAGATATTTGTATTCTTCAGATTCTAAGACAAAAGATTTAGCCACTTACTCAATGGATGCTATAAGTACAGAAAATCATACAAACCAAAAGACACATGAGATGAAAACAGAACGCAATGAATCAATTTGTACAAGAATTACAACACAATAAAAGAAATAAAGGAGAATAAAATGACAAATGCAAACCTTAAACTGCTTAAGGCTGTGCGAAGAGAGAACCACAGAGTCTATGAGAAGGTCCACACCAGGAGGAGGCCCTTCCAGATAAAACACAACACGATTTGGCATATTTGACAAAGAAAAAGAGCCGTCCACTTTCTCCCAATGATCATTCGTAACATGGATTCTGCAAAAGCCACTTCCTGTCAGTTGAACACCAAATTTAAACATTGTACATAGTACGACACAAACCCAAAATCAGAATATTTTGCAAATTTACCTTCCTAAAAACAAGTAGTTAGTATCAGAATTGGGATGCTCTAATCTCAATGTTGCTTGTACTTCCGTAGATCCCTGCAGTTCCCCACAGACCCTAACATAGGCTGAGACATTATATGTTGGGCCAACTGTAACTTTCCCTGTGATGTCCTGTTCTAATCCTTGCCAGCATTCAGTTCGTGCAGTCACAACAGCGTACCTCTCCCCAGTGTGTGCCATAATTCCATTAAGAAAACCAGATTCTCCAGGAGCTACATATGCATGGCAGCCATTGGGATGCCAAGAATGCAGCCCTTTAGAGAAGTCATGATTCTCAATGATGTTGTTTGTGGGGCTAGCAGGCATATCAATCACAGGTGACCTCTGCATGAAAATACCAATAGTCAAAAGCATTTGAAATATAACGTGTGTATCGCTGCACAAACAATTCGTATATGGCAAGGAGATGATTAGGACCACAATTCGTGATTTGCGGCAGGTTATATGGAACATGAAGCTAACATATCACCACAATTACTTGCTCTTGCTAACATATCACCATATACTCGAAGAAGATTGTGCTTGTGTTGATCTTGGATAGGGTAACAGAATCCTTGCATAAGATGACTGCCATCGCATAAGTGTCAAGGAGCACAACACCAGCCATAAGGACTAGAAAAGAAGACAGCAATACCCACAAATGGACAGAGTAGAGGCCATGAGTTTTAGTGCTGATCGAGATTAGATAGCAAATGCTAGAGTGGGATTGGTCATTGAAATATTGGAAACACGTCGGCGGCTATCACATTCCTCGGTTTTCCATAAACTTAATATGTCTAGATAGGCATCATTCAATAGTTCAAATAAAGCAATTGCCCAAAAACCAAAATATTTAAGAGGGATATTATAGTCGTATGCGTGCTTATCAATTGAAATCTTTGCATAAATAAAAGATAAAGGAAAAAAATACAAACACCATGAACGTGTACTGCCATTATTGACCAGTTCCGTCCTTAATGCCGCATTTTCATTTCCTCGTAAATTAGGGTTTTTGTCTCAGTGGTTCCAACCAACAAGTAAACTAAACAGTAAATTGAGATTTCATAGCGAACAACTACGCATCGATGCAATTTATCAAATAAAATCAATTCTTCAAGCAATTTCGCTGAGCACCATACCTTTGTATTAGGACTGCAGCTTTGTGGGTCAGCCATGGGATCTCTAATTTCCTATTACATAGAGAACAAAAGAGTAAAATTATTTTAAAAAATTTATAATGTGCAGCCAAAATCACAGAAATCAAGAGCTGGGTTACCGTGGGATCAGGCTGAGCATGGGTCGATCGCGATCTTCTGAGAGATTTGGGACACAGCTTTGAGAGCCACTTCTTCATAAAAATAGTCCGAGGGTTTGGGCTTTTGGTAGCAAATTCATGGTGTTTTTATTGCCTTTTAAATTCCTTTTATATTGGTTAACAGATCAAAAAAAATGGAAGAAAACTTTTTTTCAAAAAAGAGCAATCCATTTCTTCAGGTGGTGGGTTAACTTCATGTGTTTATCCTTATCGTTCCTTGCAATGAAGCTCGATTAGTGGCCCTGATGTCACTTGGGCCGAACAAACTTGGGCTAGGTCCACGACAGTATTTGAATGAAGATCAGAAGATGACATAACTTTACTGGAGTACTTAGTCATTGGGCCATACTAGACACAACACGCAGCCCGGACCTTGGCCCATATATTTATCCCAATAGTCCCCCGTCTCATCGGGAGTTGCTGAACAGGTCATTTATTTTCAAGTCTGCCATTCAAAATTTACTGGCTTGTCATTGGAATTTTTTCATCTCTTATGCTCCACATCTTTTCCTCCTCCATCCTCTTCCACATCTCCCCTGTCTCCGCCCCCCGCTGTAGCCTGTTGAAGGCCCATGAGCTTTTTCAAATCGCCGCTAGAGATAGAGGGGCTATTGCTTCATCATCGACGGAGGAGCAGATGTTGTGATTCTCACTGATCAAGACTTACTGATTACAGTAAAACAGTAAAAATACTGATCACGGTAAAACAGTAAAAATTTGAGAATAAAAAATGAACTTCACTATTTCTCACTGGAAATAACGTTACACACTGTAAGGTAAACAACAACTACAACTTTTACCTCTCTGGGGTAACTTCCCTCTCTGAGATAATTTTCTCTCACTGGAAAAATCCCTCACTCTTACCTCTCTAGAGTACCTCCTCACTCTTTCTCTTGAAGATGAGATTGTTGTTTGGGATTGGGATGATCTAAAACACATCAGTCCTCTCCCCTTTTATAGGCAGACAAAGGGGGAGTGGTTGGTGCAACAACCGCAAGCAAGGGGGAGGGGTTGGTGCAACTCAAGAGCAACTTAAGTTGCTCTTCCTACCATCTTTGACAAATCCAGCAGCCCATGAGGGCTGCTGGCTGCGGGAAACCAACAATTCTCCCCCTCTAGCAGCATCCGAAGTGGTTGTCATTTAACAACTATCACGGCTGTGTCTCTGCACAGCTCCATCTTCTCTCGTGTACCACTACTAGTCTGTAGCGGTCCTTTAGTAGCCTTGACTCACCATGAATGAGTCAAACTTCTTGTACCACTGTCGTGGTACTTGCTTGAGGCCGTACAGACTCATCTTCAGCTTGCATACGAGGTTTTCTTTGCCTGAAACCTCAAAACATTCTGGCTGCTCCATGTAGATTTCTTCATGTAGATCACCATGAAGAAATGTCGTCTTGACATCCATCTGCTCAAGCTCTAAATTTAGCCTGGCTACCAATCTGAGGATGACGCGGATTGAAGCCATCTTCACTCTCGGATCCTGTCAAAACAGCGACGTTATGATCGAATAATTAAAGTAGAGACTTACGTTTGCGTACGTGGCACCGTAATCTCTGAACTTTGCCCTCGGATTCGCCACAAAGGTCAATACTTCGTCACGGAGGATCGAATCAGAGTTTCACCGTCTAAATCTCTATTTAGAAGAGGATTTTAATGAAAGGGAGAAGAAGAACATAAGATGCCTTTTGCAAACTTATGGCATGGAAAGTGTTCTATGAATGCCTTACTCTTGGGTTCTATTAGGCTTTAGGGGTAGTTATTGTAGGAAATAACTAAATATAAGCTTATTAGCCTATATTAGCACATTCATTTATCCTCTTCTTCATTCACTTATCAAGTGCCTTTATGCACTTATAAAGTGACTTTTTCCACTTATCGAGTGGTCCTTTTCACACGAGAAAAGGTTCCCTCCGCGCATGCTTTCGTGCACGCGACATCTGAGGTCCGTATACCCTCATACATCCCCTCATGGGTGTATTCATGTCGTCCATATCCAACATCTCCCACTCACACTTGAGGGGATTATAAGGAAACATCTTTTCCTTTAACTCTTCTGTTTATCATACCGAGAAATAGACCGTGTGACCGTCATGCGCATAGAGTCCGCTGTTGTGCACTTGTTAGAGATACACAACACTCCTCGAGGTGCAAAGTTGAGTAGATCAACGCATGCTTTACCCTAGATTATTTCTTCACATTTCTTATACTTTATATTCAACAATTGAATCCCATTTGGATACAATTGGCTGGTCAGCTTTGAATCTCTAAAGTCCAAATGTGAATATGAAATTAATCTTCCTCTTCTTGCGATCCTTTTGATCTTGACTTGACTTGCTTTTCTAACATGTCCCGCCGGACCGAATTGCCCATAGTCCATAAGCAACATGCTAAGATAGCAATCACCCAGTCAAATCTAAAGGAACCAATTAGAGTCCATAAGGGTAATGAGTTAAGACCCATGTGGTCTTTGGGTCTCACATAATAGTAAACATAATTACTATTCTAACCCAATGGTCAAAATGCATACGTAGTATGAATACGTATTACAACATCACTCCTTTCCCAGGGAGCGTATGTCTTAATGATGTTGTAAGGATGATGATCAAACACCATAATGTCTGACTTTGAGTCCCTTTTACTACTCAAATGATCTTCTGGACCCACATCCCGCATAAGATAGATAGGATTTAAGAATCCTCTTAGATCTTTTGTAAGCATCCATATGATGCAGATCTTTCATACGACCATTTTGTTTAAGTCATGACTCTAAATCATCCGTCTGATGATTTTGACTTTAAACAGGTCTCATCTTTATTTTATCCGTATGATATAATAAAGGCGGTTGCTCATATGAGAGAGCCAACCTCAATCTGTCCGACATACTAAAATTTAGCTGAGATTTAAAATGTACACAAACATTTTCAAGAAAGTCATATGCAATGTTGAAAAGAACTTTATTCTTTTATTAAATTTGATCTTTTACAGACATGAGAATTTACATTGGTACAACTCAGCTCTTACGTAATCCTTGAGATGATAAGTGTTTGTAAAACACATCTCTGGGGATCGCCTTCGTAAGCGGATCCGCTATCATCTCATGCGTAGATATGTACCTTATGTCTACCTTTTTGGTCTTGTCATAGTCTTTTGCAAATTTGTAGCGGATATCTATGTGTTTGGTCTTACAATGGAATTTTGGATCTTTGACATAGGCTATAGATGCTTGACTGTCGCTGTGTATAGGTACAGCACCTGAGTCACTTGCATCAATAAGCATGTCTAAGAATTTCCTAAGCCAAACAGCCTCTTGGACTGTCATGCTAAATGCTACAAACTCGGCTTCCATAGTTGAAAGTGCGATGCAGAATTGTTTCTTGCTACTCCAGGATATTGCACCAGATCCGAGTAGAAAAACATATCCTGAGGTCGATCGTCGCTCATCGAGATCACCCGCCCAATCAGCATCAGTGTAGCCTTCGAGCCTCAAGGCATCTCCTTGATAGCATAAAGCATAGTCCGCAGTTCCTTTAAGATACCGCATAATCCTCTTAACCGCTTTCCAGTGTACTTGCCCTGGATTGGATTGGTAACGACTTACCATTCCAACGGCAAAACAGATGTCTGGTCTTGTACACATCATAGCGTACATAAGACTACCAACTGCACTGGAATATGAAACTTTTTCCATAATTTCCTTTTCCTTTTGGTTCTTTGGACATGATTTCAGACATAAATTATCGCATTTGCTTATAGGAGTATCAATGGACTTGCAGTCCTGCATATTAAAACGTTCTAAAACCTTCTTTATATAAGTCTCTTGTGAAAGAGAAAGAAGTTTCTTCGAACGATTCCTTGAAATCTTAACTCCAAGGATATATGCGGCTTCTCCCATGTCTTCCATCTCAAAAACTGATGAAAGCCAAGCCTTGATATCCATCACAAAGCCCTTGTCATTTCCGGCTATTAAAATGTCATTTACATATAGAGACATAATAACGTACTTGCTCTTAATCCTTTTGATATATACGCAGTTGTCCTCATCAAGCATGGAAAAACCATTTGATAAGACAACTTCTTGAAATCGTATATACCATTGCCTCGAGGATTGTTTAAGACCATATATGGACTTACGAAGTTTACAAACCTTATGTTCGTTTCCTTCTTTTACAAACCCTGTTGGTTGTTCCATATAGATCTCCTCGTCCAATTCTCCATTGAGAAATGCAGTCTTTACATCCATCTGATGTAATTCGAGGTCTAAGCAAGCTACCATAGCCAGAATCAGGCGAATCGAGGTAAAACGAACAACAGGTGAGAAGGTCTCTTCGTAGTCTATCCCTTCCTGTTGCATAAAACCTTTCGCGACAAGGCGAGCTTTATATCTGTCTATAGAGCCATCAGCCTTATGCTTGATCTTGAGAACCCATTTGTTCCCAATAGCTCTACGTCCTCTGGGTAAGTCAACTAAGTCCCAGACTTGGTTAACTTTCATGGATTCCAACTCTTCCTTCATCGCTTCCATCCATTTGTCTTTAGCAGGGCATGATACGGCTTGTTTGAAAGTAGCAGGCTCGTCATCATCTTGTAGTAAAGTCATAAAGGTTTGCGGAAATTCATCCTCAAATCTTAGAGGAGCCAACCTTGTACGACTACTACGTCGTATTTGAGATTCTTCAAGTCCTTGTTGACTCGAATTTAGATCAATTCTAATATCACTCCCACTTGGAATGTCGTTAGAAATGCTCCCACTTGGATCATTATTCCCGTATGGAATAGGATTAGCATCATTCGTATCATCCATTGGTGAAGTTTGAAACGTATTTTCGTCTTCACTAAGAATTCTCCCACTCGAATGAGTTAATCCTTCTTGATCATTAATCTCAAATAGAGATAAGTCCTGACTTATCTCGCCCTGTCTTGGAAACTCGTTTTCCAAGAAAGTGACATCCCTCGACTCAAATTCAATTAGACCTCCATTGTCTTCCTGACTAATGAAAGCATAACCTTTGGAGTTTTCTGCGTATCGTATAAAGATACATTTCCTTCCCCGTGGCACAAGTTTGCCATACTTATGGAAGGAAATATGTGCGTAGGATGCACATCCCCAAGGTTTTAAAATGTTTAAGTCAGGAGACCTTTGGTTCCACAACTCATAAGGAGTGGAGCTAACTGATTTCGAGGGTACGCGGTTTAAAATGAAAGTGACCGTCAATAATGCATCACCCCAAAAGGTGATTGGCAAGTTAGCTTGCGCCATCATTGAACGGACCATTTCCATTAAAGTCCTATTTCTCCTTTCTGCAACACCATTTTGTTGAGGAGTATAAGGCATAGTTACCTGATGAACTATGCCCTTTTCATCACAAAGTTCCTTAAAACTTGCTGATTGATATTCACCGCCCATATCGGTTCGCAAGACCTTAATCTTGCGATCTAATTGATTTTCCACTAAACTCATATAGTTTTTAAAGCAGGTTAATGCTTCACTTTTGTGGGATATCAAATAGATATGTCCGAATCGGGTGAAGTCATCAATAAAAGTGATGAAATAGGACTTTTCGCG
Organism: Scilla litardierei; assembly: GCA_030789695.1. Taxonomy (NCBI): domain Eukaryota; kingdom Viridiplantae; phylum Streptophyta; class Magnoliopsida; order Asparagales; family Asparagaceae; genus Scilla; species Scilla litardierei. The sequence continues at coordinate 51,949,729 of CM061134.1, forward strand.
TCTTGTCTTGATATTCATCGGACCACATATGTCCGAATGGATGAGCTGTAATGGAACCTCGGCCCTTGTGCCTGTTCCAAACGGCTTGCGACAAGATTTCCCTATAATGCAATGTTCGCAGGTTGACATTTCAACCTTTGAAACATTGGATAGAAGGCCACGTTTGACAAGTCTATCCATTCGTGTTGGTCCAATGTGACCAAGCCTTGCATGCCAACAAATTATATCGGACTCATAAGTCGAATAATTTGTAACAAGGAAATTTTCATTACAAAATGAAGAGTCATACATTGTATTTAATACAATAAATCCTTTGAATACATACCCAGTACCAATTAAGGAATTATTACAAAACAAGTCCACTTTACAATCATGAAAACCCCAGCTATAACCAAGACCCATTAACACGATCACAGATATTATATTCCTTCGAATATCTGGAGCGAAGAGAACATCATGAAGTAGGAGAGTGCGGCCGTTGTCCAAGACTAGCTTGCAAGTCCCAACGCCTTTCACTTCAACACGTGTGGTGTTTCCTACATAGATCCACTTCGTTCCTTGGGGTATCCGGTGATACTCCACGAAGGACCGTCTGTCCCTTGCTATGTGGTCGGTGGCACCTGAATCAATTATCCAAAATGGATTAGATTCCACAAGAAATATTGAACTAGAAACACATATGTAACTAGTATGATTACAAGTTACCTCGTCGCCTCCACTCGTACACGAACGAGCATAGTGATCGAGCTTGTTGCACTTGAAGCACTTGATCTTCTTCAAGTCTTTCTTCTTGTGCCATTTCTTGTGCCCGCCCTTATGTTTGGGTTTCTTGGTAGACTCAGGTTGCTTATTACGTTCATTAGTAGACTTCGAACGATCTTTCCGTTTCTTTCCCCCGTGTGAGGAACTAGCAACCATGTGCACATCTGCACTTGGCTTCGCAGCCGCAAGCCGCTCTTCCTCTAATTCGAGGTGCTTGGAAACATCGCTGAAGGTCTTGATGCTCTCATTGTGAGTGAGATGCATCTTCATTTGGTCCAACCCATTTGGTAGGGAACGTATGACTGCTTGGATTTGTTGCTCATCAGTGAGCACATGACCTGCATCCTTTAACTCTGAGATAAGATTCGCCATATGTCACAGATGTTTCCCCATGGAATGATCTGGACGTTTTTTTGTATGAATCAAATCTTATAGTTAAGGCGCAAAGTTTGGACACCGATGTGCCACCAAACTTCTCCTCTAGCTTGGACCATATGTCCATGGCTAGGTCATGCTCTTGGAAGATGTGCATTATGTCATCGGCTATACTGCTCAATAACGTAATGCGAGCTATCTTATTCTTCTGAGACCAAGCATCAAAAGCTTCCTTGTTTCGTCTGTGTTGGGCCGTAGTGCCCAACTCGGGTTCAATCATTACGTTCTTTAGAGTTTCGAGCACTTCTTGCTCCTCTAGAATGTATTGTACCTTGATGGACCATAGTTTGTAATTATTACCGTTGAGTTTTTCACATCTGTTTAACTCAGCGACGATAATCTTTGAAGCGGAAGACATTTTACTTTTAAAATGCTGCAAAAGACACAAAACCGAAGGTTTGATCAAAAAAACATTGCATTAAAAATTCTTAAAATATAATTCCCACTTGAAACGATAATAGAATATCCCATTTGGATAGTTCTAATTTCAACTCCCACTTGGAATGATATTTATAATTTGAAAATTTACTTTCGAAAAATATTGAAAATGTTACTCTAGAATCGGAAAGGTCACTTCGTTTCCAATCACCATCTAGAGTAACTTTCAATATTTCCCCATCATTTTATCAAATAAAAGTACTCTTATAGTACTTTGCAGCGGAAAAGCGTTTTTGAAAACGTATTTTTCAAAACGTATGAAAACGTATTTTTCAAAAAATGTATATTTCAACCTAGTACCCTTATGATACTAGCGAAATATTCGGCACTTCCTGGACATTTGCCGGGGATGAGCCGTAGCCGTGCCAAGGCCGGATCCCCCCTTTGGGGATTTTTCTGCAAGCCATCGTCGTCGGCTCCCGTATGGATCCAGGCGCTTCCCCCCCTATATAGGAGAATTTTGCCGCATGACGACTGCCGTCCGCTCCGTATGGGCTAGCCATGCATGTCACATTCATGCAAACCCCCCCCGCCAAATACAGGGTCAACCGGGGCTCGAAACTGGGCTCGACCGGGGCTCGGCACTGGCCGGGGCCGGGGCCGGCAGTGGTCGGGCTGGCCTTGGCCTGGCCCTGGCCACTGCCAGGGCCGGCCGTGGCCCTGGCAGAGGCCAGGGCCGGCCAGGGCGCCGGCCCTGGCCCCCGGCCAGGCCTGGCCGAGGCCGGCCAGGGCCCTCTGGCTCTAGCCTGGCCTCGGCCAGAGGCCGGCCAGGCCTGGCCGAGGCCGGCCAGGGGCTCTAGCCTCGGCCAGAGGCCGGCCAGGCCTGGCCGAGGCCGGCCAGGGCCCCCTGGCCCTGGCCTGGCCTCGACTAGAGGCCGGCCAAAGCCGGCCATTGCCCTTTTTTGGCCTTGGCCGGCCTTGGCCCCTTGGCCATGGCCGGCCTCCCCTTTTCTTGGGGTTGGCCGCATGCACTCCTCCCCCTCGACGGGGTGGTTTTCGTTGTCATTTGGCCGTGGCCAACCCCCTCCGCATGGGGAGGGGGGATGCATAGCCTCCATGGCCCATATTGCCATGGTGATCATGCACCAAAGGTCATCTTCTCTGATGGGAATAACCACCGTCGTCTTCTTCGATGAAGCACCCGTTCGTCGAGAAAGTAGTTATTCTCTAATGGCCGTGTGCCAAAATGAAGAAATAACATACTCTAAAGTTCGCAAACTACACGCTCCATATGAAGAGAGTTCACATTCCCTATGAATGGAGACTCAGCATCCATGAAGAGTGCGAGCTTGACGATATGAACGGTCGGTTCTTCCCGTCACGGAGAGTTCCTGCCATATCCGTAATAACAGAAGACCCTAACGTGAAAAGAACAACCGCTACGTTCTCTCCGTCACGAAGCGTTCCTACCATATCCATAATGGTAGGATACCCATTCGTGAAAAAGACAACGCCTCGTTCATCGGTTCGACGGGGCGACGGTTTGACCGGGGCGAACCCGTATGGCTCTGATACCAATCAAAGTCAATACCTTCTTTGAAAAGATCTCGTCAAAGTCAATACCTTTCTTCTGAAGGAATACTTTGACCACCAGCCGAGCTTTGTGTTTCACCATCTTTCCGTTGCCATCTTTATTGAGCTTGAACATCCATTTGTTCTTCAGCACCTTCTTTCCTTGTGAAAGCTTGACCAACTCATAAGTAGAATTCTTTGCAGAGATTCCTTCTCATCCTGCATAGCTTGCATCCAACTTTCTTTGTTCTTATTGTTAGTGGCTTTGCCCTAGGCCAAATATTTGGACCTTTATGTTATGTCATTTTCATTTATAAAATGTTTCTCTTATTGTTATTATTATATTGCTTGCATGTTTCTTTATAATTATGTTTGAATAGCTGTTTTATATTATTCATCATCTCTAGTCATTCATCGTTAAATGTTTAATAATGAATTAAGACATAGTATGAGTTTGGTTGATAATTATGAGAAAATTATATGTAAGGTGATACAAATCAAACTTATAGGTACTTGTTGGAGAACATGTACTGGATAGATTCGCTATAAGATCATTACATGGATTAGTGTCATAAATGATCTCATAATAGTTATGTCATAGAATCCTTAGACCTGAGATCATCACAGATTCCTACACAAGGAACATCATGTTTTGACATAACCAAACGTTATCTTTAATCAGATAATCATAAAGGTTATGATTGAACATGATGTGAATTATGCAGAGGAAAGTGAATGAACAAGATCTCTCTCCTATGAGAGAGATATCTAATGGGCCCCTCGATAAGTAGGACTGAGAAATGCATGGCCGTGCTCAAATGAATGTCATTTGATTTTATCAGTCTACTTAGTAAGCGAGAAATTAAATATTTGAACAATATAAGTATGACACTGTCCATGACTTATGTTAAAAACAGATATCATGTGACAAAAGGATTATGACATGTTCTATTAGTTAGGTTAATATCGGACTAACGATATTCATATTAATTGGGTAGTCATAATGTCTTGCTAGAGACCAATTATGACTCGTGGACTTTTAATGGGATTAAGCCTGTTGCGGGGTAGAACTCGCATACAATGAATTTATATTATGGGGAACCAATGGCACGGTGGTTATGTTAATGACAGGATTAGGATAGGCTATTTGATAGGTGGTTAGTGGGGGTGATGAGGCTAAACTTGTGGCAGGAGCTGACCACGGTGTCGAATCCGGGAGAACGCAGTGAAGGTGTCGAACTGCCTGGGTTGATGGCGAGTATGACCGATGACGACGAGTTGACCTGCGCAAGGAGCAACTCGTTAGAAAGGCCGGGTTGGGGTCCAACCCTTATCCTCTCCTATGCCTAAGTCAGTAACAGGACTTAAAGCGGGGGCTGGGCACGTAGGTTGGATTGAGGGTGAGTCGACCGTACGTGACGAGCTATGAGTGAAAGAACAAAGATATGGACGACCTTTGCTCTTGTGCGTGAGTAATGAGATTGAGAGTAAATTTACTAACCCCTTCACCGTAAGAAGTGAAGGGGTATTTATACCTGTCGGAAGGCGGTTAGGTGGGGCTGACCTAGCATGCTGACTCCGCGTGCTGAGCTGGCCCTGCTGTCAGCGGAAGCTTCGGACGAGGATGTCAGGAACAGGAGTGTCGGCCACCCTTTTGTCAGACGGCGCAATGGCCAGGGGCGCTTTTGTCAGGGTGTTAGGGCTGAAAGCATTGAGTGTCAGGGGACGCAGCAGCCAGGGGGTGCTTTGCCAGATGGTCGGGCGACGTTAGTGTCAGTAGTGTCCTTTGTACTAGGTTCTTTGTCGTGTCCGATGTGCCAAAGAGTTGTCAGTGCGCGTCCGAGGCATGACGCTATCGATGGGGTTGCCAGGTCGCCCCTGTTGAAGGGCACGTCGTCCGACAACGCGCTCTGCGCATTGTTCCTGACGAGCCGGTGGAGGGGCGAGTCGGATGGCGACTGGGACCCTGGAGGAGTGCGACTCCAACATCGCCCATAGTAGGGTGCACCCTTCTACTGGCCGTGTCGGGCTCCGAGGTAACATGGCGCTCTGCCGTGGGCGAGTCAAGTGCGCGGTCTCCGAAGTCGCGGGATTGGTGCCCTAGCGCTGGGACCACCGGCCTTTGAGACGGAAGAATGATGTAGGTGGGGTCTTTGGTGACCAGGGATAGAAAGTCGGGCTATCACGATCTTTAGGTCGTAACAATTGCCCCCGGCATTCGAGTTTGGGGCGGTTCACCGGATCGACTCGGATGACGTACCGCCTTCCCTTCCCAAAGGGAACAGCTCGGACCTTGCTCCGTGTTAGGAAGCGCCGGCTACTGTCTCGGGGTTCCCGCCCCGATAGCCATTATTGCGATTTGAACGGGTGGCGGAAGACGATGCGTCTCCGCACTGGACGGGTGACGCGTGGTTGAAATGACTGTCGCGACAGACAAGGTGTCAAAGGTGCGTCGATGAACGCCGCGTGGCAGACCGGCGATGGTCGGGATGGCCCGAGGTTTGCTATAAGTATGGGGGGAGAGGATTGGTGGAAAGTTCTTCGCGATTTATGTATCCACTCGTGCTTCCCAGCTTCCGGTCATCATTCGCCGACGCTGCCGCCGGTGCTTTTATCAGGGATCTGCTTCCGGCCATCTTCTCAGTTCGACGATTCGGCCAGTTAATTTCCCAGTTTATCTGTCGATGGCTTCTTTTTTGAGTGCGGCAGTAGTAGTGGGATGAGAAGGGTTGAATCAACAGAGGAGGGTGGCAGATGGCGTAGAGGCCGAACAGATGCACTGAGGTCGGTCGCAGCTATCCTGTGTAATCGGGATCGGGTTAACATCCGGGAGATCCGCGCAAGGTTCGTTCGTCCGCCCTGTGAAGTGCGGCTACCCAGGCCCGACGAGAGGGTGTGTTGGGCCCGCGACGATGAAGTTGGAGTTTATGTTCGGTCCCTCGAGTTAGGGCTCTGCTTCTCCATTCATCCTCAGCTTCTCCATCTTCTGAATTTCCTGGAGCTGCCGATCTGCGCGCTGGTGCCCAGCTCCTTTAGTCTGTTGGTCGGGTTCGTCGTTTTGTGTCTCGCCAGTTCTTTGAGTCCGTCCTTACAGTTGTTTCAGTATTTCTTTGGGGTGAGGAAGTGTGGGGCGTATTATTGCGTCCATGCGAGGAGGGGACGAGAACTCATTGTCGGGGTGCCGGACACTAATGATGGTTGGACGGAGAGCTTCGTTTTCATTGTGATGCCGGCAGACGCAGTGTTGATGTCGAACTGGGGGGCTCTGAATCCTCTGGTGGGTGAGGAGGTGGCAATGACGGACGAACTCCTGGTGAATGCCCAGATTTTGGCAGAGTTACCTGAGGCGGACCGCCGGCTAACGGACTTGACGCGGGCTGATCGGCTCGCCCAGGAGCTTTGGCCGGCATGTATTCTCCTTCTAGCGGGCCTTTACGTAGACTTACTCTGATTTCCCTTTTTTGTGCAGGTGAGGACCCGATGCTTTTGCGGGAGGAAGTACTGAGGGCGGCCGGGGTGAGGGTAACGAAAAAGACCGTCCCCGTGGATAAGGGCAAGGGCGTGATGCGTGAGGAAGCACCAGCAGGGGTGGCCGCCCAAAAGAGGAGCGCCGGGGTCCTATTGCGGAGGAGGCGAACAAGAGGCATCAGGAGCCCGAGCCTTGTATTCCTTCCCTCTGGACTGGCGGGGTCGTGCCAGATGCTTCGGCCGATCTGGACGCGGTCAGCACTGTCCCCGAGGCTCTGGCCGCAGACGATGTGAACAGGAAGTCGCAGGGGTCCAAACCGGACGTTCCTTCCACTCGAGCTGGCGGGACCGGGTCTGGTGGCCCGCCCTACCTGGAGATAGTCAGCACGGCTTCCCCGAGGGTTCTTACCTCGGGCAAGCGCCGTCGGCCCCCTCCTGTCGAGAAGTGGCCCTATGGAGTTCTCCCGTGGGAGATGGGGAGAGAGGCGCACCCAGGTTGCGAGAGGTCGCTCGCCCGTTTCAAGCTGATGAGGGCAGAGGCCGAGGCTATGTCCGGCGAGGACCTTCACCGAATACCCTATCAGGTAATCCAGGAGGAGTCGGTCTTCGAGGATGCCGGGGTTGCGTCCCGACTGTCAGAGTATCTCGTGCTGCCCCGGGATCACGAATCCTTAACCAACGTGGGGACGGAGAGGTTGTGCGACACCGCTGTGTGGCATATTATGCAGGTAGGTCGAACTGTAACTTACGTTCCGGCTTATGTTCTTAAGTACGCTGACTGGGTCGGGTTTCTTTGGTAGGCGACGGCTGCGGCGGTGGCCCTGCAATGCCATAGCCCCGTAGCCACGGCTCGGGCTTCCCTGGATGAGGTGAAAGACGATCTTCGGGAGGTACGGAGCCAACTGCGAGAGAGGGAGAAGGATCTGGACCAGGTCATTAGGCTCCGGGACCTTGAGGTGTCACGGATTGGCTTTTTAGAGGCGCGGGTGGCCAGGCTTGCTCGCCAGCTGGAGGTGGAGGAGAGAAAGGGGGTCTTGCTTACCCGCCTTGAGTATGAAAAGGCACGGGGGGACCTACTCGCCTGCCAATTGGAGGAAGAGAGGGGGAGGGGGGCCCAACTCACCCGTCGGCTTCGGGAAGAAGAGGAAACGCGGAACGATATTCTGAAGAGGAACGCCGAGGAGGCGTCCATCGAAAAGCATGTGATCGACGTTCAGCAGAGGAACATAAATGATCTGATGCGAGCGATTGAGTTGGAGAACAAGGAGAAGGCCACCCTGAAGAAGCAGCTAGAGGGCAGGGTGGCCGTCGGTCAGGGTGCGCTCGACGCCGCAGTCCGCCGTTTTCAAGATGAGGGGTTACTCCCTATGATGACGGAGGCGAGGGAAGCGGGTGTCCGCCAAAGGATGGAGAGGGTGAAAACTCGCCTGGCGAACCTGTATCCCGGGCTGATGGTTGATTTTTCCGGATTGGATATGCCCTTGACCGGAGAGATGGAGGAAGAGACGGAACCGAAGCGCTCGTGATGCAGGGTAGTAAGATATTTTGTACGGTCGGTTTTTGACCGTGTCCAATCTCGCGTTGTAATGCGGATAAGATGAAAAGGTGAATGAAGTAAATTTTTTGGTTTTATTCAGTAGTTGGTTTTTCTGTTTTGTGTACGACTAGTTGGTCTTCCAGTTTTGCGTAAGACCGTGTGAGGAATGCCCCCAACGTTCACGCTAGAACGAGCATCGGGGTGAGGAGTAGGGGGAAAGTTGCGACGAAGTAGGTGCGCATGTTTCTGGTCGCCCTGCGCTGGCGGGCAGTGTTGATGCTTGCGTCCGTGAGTCGGACTGGTCGTACTTATGCATGTCACCTACCTCTTGGTTGGAGCGCCTTATGCCGATCCACTGGGCTTAGCCCTCCTCGTTGGCTAGGACATCGGTGGGGTAGTCCCATAGTCCAAACGAAAGGAAAAGTCAGGGATATGTTTCGAAGTTCCCGCCCCGAATCGTCGCCGAATCGCAGAGGTCACATAAGATTAAAGACGGGCGGTAATCGAAGCGTCCCGACCACTTATTGAGAGACGCGTGGGGGGACGTGACATGAGGTGTCAGGTGAAGCGTCAGGCCACCTGGATGTGCGCCACGTGGCTGGGTGCGAGAGGTGGAGATCAGAGAGCGGATGCCTATAAGTAGGGGTGGGAGCTGATGCGGGAGGTTTTCTTGCTTCCGAGTATTCCAGAGCAGATTTTTTGAGTTCAGTCGATTGCTTTCGTGGGGGCCGAGTTCGTCGCCGGAGTTTGCGCCGCATTCGCAGCCGCCACCGCTGTCGTAGCGAGTAGTCGGGAGGTATATTTCTTATCTTTTCTCAGGTATGGTTTTGTCATCCTCAACCTCGTCGTCGGGGTTGTCGAGCAGTGTCACGGCCGATTCCGTGAAGGTGGTAGGTGGAGTGTCGCCAGGGGGTCGGGGCCGTGCCGTGGCCGGGAGCGGGAACCCGAGGAAGGGGAAAGCGGGCCTGGTGTCGGAAGTGACATCAGCTGCGTGAGCCATCGCGACCGTGGTCGAAGGCGGGGTCGTGCCTGTCGAGATAGCCGGTCAGAAGTCTGAGGCGCAGCCTGACATTGTTCCCAAAGTGCGCTTGAAGTATATCAGGCCGCCCTGTGAGGTCCTCCTGCCGACCGCCTCAGAGAGAGTCTGCTTTGCCAAGGACGGCGAGGTCGGGGTCTACGTAGCGTGCTTTGACCAGGGTTTCCGGTTCCCTCTCCATCCGTTGTATCTCGAGATTTTAGCCTTCCTCGGTCTGGCCTTCTTCCAGTTGATGCCGAACTCCGTCAGCATGATAGTTGGGTTTCTGGTTCTGTGCACGAGGACCGAGATCAGTCCGACCCTCCCTTTGTTCCGCTACTTCTTCGCGATCAAGAAGCTGAAGTCCCATTATTATTTGTCGGTGAGGAGGGACCATCCTCTCATCTGGGGGCTGCCAGGGAAAATCAAGGGATGGAAGAAATCGTTCGTGTTTATCTCCGTGCCCGCCGATATGAGGGTAAAGTCGGACTGGGGCGTGCTAAACCTTGAGGTGAGGGAGAAAGTCTGCATAAGCGGGGTTGAGGCGGAGTGGGCGGTGAGGTTGGAGGCGGTACTAGAGGAGGGCAGGCAGTTCGCCCGCCTATCTAGGCCGGAGCTGATTGCTCGGCTTATTTGGCCCGAAGGTAACTCCGGTATCGCAGCGTCTATTTGTAGCTTGCTTATCCTAAACTCCTCCTTTTTTGCAGATCCGACGATGAGCATCCCCATCGAGGACCTGGACAGGATGGCTGAGCAGATGTCGGTCGAGGAGCAGGGGGCCGGCGAGCCCGTCGTACCATCTGTTGCTAAGGGTCACAAGAAGAGGTCGAGGCCGAGTGAGGGGGAGAGGACCAAGAGGGCCGAGGGGGCCATCGGTCAGAAGAAGAGAAAGACAATGGAGAGTCCGACCGTCGTCGAGTCCGGTTCCGGGGGGTCCGTCGAAGGTGTTGGAGGCACCCATATCCCTGATGCCATCGACCTTGACACGCTGGAGGAGCTGGGCCATACGGTCGACCGGGCGCCTACGGGCGCAGGCGGGAACATCGGTCGGGCCACGACGGCGTCGGCCACCCGTCCCATAGTGGTCCCTTGGGGGGTCCGTAGGATCGAGCTCTGCAGTTGACTCGGCCACCGAGGCAGCCTGGCCTTATAGTTGCCCTTGGTATGCCCTGTAGATGCCCGTCCCACCCAACTGCGAAGAGAAGCTGGCGATGTTTCGGTCGAAAAAGGCTGAGGTTGAAAAGATTCCGGAGGATGACCTCCTGAAGGCGATCTACCCGGTGGGAAAGGGGGAGTGGGTTTTTGACGAGGCATGTGTGGCAGTGAGGCTTGCTGAGAATTCTCAGTTGCCCCGGGATAGGGAGTCCCTGGCGCGCGTGGGCTCGGAGAGGTTAGGAGCCACCGTGGCCTGGCACCTTGCGCAGGTATGCTAACGAGGTATGCAGGTGGTATCTCGGGGATTATCATCGTCAGGCTTGACTCTCTCTTCTTTGTGTGCGTAGGCTACTTCTGTGATGACCACCCTTCAGCACCGGAGCCCGGCTCTCGTTACGGCCGAGCTCACGGTGGAAAGGATGAAGGGGGAACTCAACCAAGAGAAGACCCGGTATGCCAAACTGAAGAAATCATTCGTCGACCAGCGGACGTCGATCCGAGAGTACTAGGGGCACGTGGCAGATCTGGATAAGCGGATCGCTGATGGATGCACCCATGAGTCTAGACGAGAGCGAGAGGCCGAGCTAAGCATGGCCAAGGTGGCCGATCTGGAGATGCAACTGACAGCCATGAAGGAGGAGCTGTTGGGTAGGCTGGAGGAGTTCCGGCAATACCAGGTGACGACTTTCGTCCCCAAGCTGGCTGAGGCCAAGAGGAAGGCTCGGGAGGCGGGCAGAGCGGAAGGACTACGGAGGGGCATAGAGCTGGGCCGGGAGGAAGGGAGCGAGGCGTGCCTTCAGAGGATTATGGTGAGGGCCCGGAATCTCTATCGCCCGTTGGAAGTTGATTTTGAGGCCCTGGCGGCCTCCGAGGGGGAGGAAGATGAGGAGGAGGGAAGAACCCTTGAGATTAGCGCGACGGAACCGGGAGCTGGAAGGCAAGGGTCGGGCAGTGCTCTGCAGGATGGTACAGCAATGGCGAAGGTGCGGACTCGTAGGGAATCATGTTAGGGAATATGACCATGTATTGCTTTTTGTAGTACAATGGGGGGAACGAAAGGAGGGCCCATTTTGTAGGTTCGCCCCTCTACTTTTGTAACAATTCGTATTTCATGAGTAGGAGTCGATCCTTTGTTATGGATTGTGTGAATTTACATTATTCCTGTGCCATCCGACCAAGGTCTAATGTGCGTGATACGTGGTAATCCATATCGGTGGTGGATCGGCAAGCGTGCAGCTAGACCTACGTCTGCTGGTTTGGGTGGCCGAGCTCCGTGAGCTCGCCCCAGGGCTCGGTAATGATCGTAGATAGGTTAAATTTTCGTTGAGGTGGGCTTGTATAATTTTTCCTTCCTCATTTTTATTCCTCCCAGTGGGTGTCCTTCATTAACTTTTACAAGGGGTCTAGATAAGGTTTACAGTAGTAGGTCCAGTGCGACCCGATCCGTGGGCGGGCTGTGAAGTTGTTTTATCCAGCTGTACACTGCATTAAGGTGAGCGTGCTCCTATTTGTAGGATGGTCCTCCTTCTCTTACGTTGCTCGCTACCGCCCTTCTCACCTTTCCCCCATTCTTCAGTCCGCGAAGTGTTGTGAGCGAGTTAAACGTCTTGATCATCCCTGCACATGCTGAGATGCCCTGACTCGTCGTTTCGATTTGCCAGGGACGATGTCTAGTTATAAAATACGTCAGGGTGAGCGAGCTCATGTCTACAGGGTGACCCTCCTTCTCCTCCATTGCTTTGTCATATCCCGCTTCGCCTTGTGCTGAATGGTTGCAAGGTCTATCCGGGGGATCCTTGCATCGAAGGGAAACCCAGGAGGAGGTGGAGAGCGAGGTGTCGGAGGTGGAGAGCGAGACCCAGCATCGATGGGAAGATAAAGGAATTGGAGGCGGGGTGGGCCTTTGGTGGCTGCTCTGTCTAGTGGTGCTCTTGCCTTCCCCGCCGGTGAGGATCTGTGGGGAGCAGATGCCGACCTTCTCCTATTTCGTCTGGTTCAGGACAGGCGGAGGAGTGGAAGGTGGGGCTTCCCCCCGTGTAAGAGGAGTAGCCCATCGGCGATTAGTATGTAAGAGGAATAGCCCATCGACGGTGTGGCCCGCCCGGAGGCGGGCCTGCGGAGGCTGCTATGCCCAGTGGGGCGATTTGGCAGGGTTGTCCCGTCCCCCCTAACTGGTGACTTGGAGCGTCAACGCGCGTCGGGCGTCAGAAGAGGGGGACGGACCGCCGCAGGCCCTCTAGTTCCCCTGTATCGGGTTGTCCGAGGGGTGCTGAGGTGTTGAATGCGTTTCGTCCTTTGCGTAAGAGGAATAGCCCGCCGGGTGGGGGCGGTTCACCCATGATCAGTGGCTTTTCCCCCGGTTAGGCCGGCGGGGGGCTGTTCTGGGGATAGTGAGTTGTCTAAAAGGCTAGATCAACTTGTCGGGGTGTCTAGCACCGTTTCATTCCTAGCGGAGGGGATTGAGATTGGTCCTCATATTTCCTTTTCTTTTTCTTTCTCCTCTTCAGAAGGGTGAGGGGGGTATTTATCGAGGGCTTTTGTTGACGGTTTTCCCGAAGTTAATGCGACGAGCTGTCATCATCAATGGGCTCCTCCGAATCACGTCCTTTGGGAACTGCCTTTGCCTGGTGGCGCTGGACGTGATTCGTCAGCCCTTGCCTCTCAGGGGGTGTGTCGTCATTAATGGCACGTTTCCCGAGCATCCTTTCGTTTGACGAGTTGCATCAGGGGCCTGCTTTATCGGGACCCGACGTTGTCCAACGGTCCTTGGCCCACGTGAGGCCTGCCTCGGCCCACGTGTCGTTATCCTTTTCCCGAGGCCCGAGTTTTCGAGGATCATGGGTCTGCTTGGGAGGATGGTGATCGAGGGGACATCTCGGTCTGCGCTTCTCCTCGGCCCCAGAGTTCTTAGGGGGAGCGAGCGCGTAGCTCGATCCGTGCCCTTCTCTGGTTTGGGTGGCGGGGGTTGGTCCTGCCCCAGAGTCTGGAGACTGGAGGGGGGTGCGAGTGCGTAGCTCGGCCCGTGCCCTTCTCTGGTTTGGGTGGCGAGGGTTGGCCCTGCCCCAGAGTTCTGGAGGGGGGAGCGAGCGCGTAGCCCGGCCCGTGCCCTTCTATGGTTTGGGTGACGAGGGTTGGTCCTGCCCCAGAGTTCTGGAGGGGGGAGCGAGCACGTAGCCCGTGCCTGTGCCCTTCTCTGGTTTGGGTGGTGAGGGTTGGTCCTGCCCCAGAGTTCTTGAGGGGGGATCGAGCGTGTAGCGCGGCCCGTGCCCTTCTCTAGTTTGGGTGGCGAGGGTTGGCCCTGCCCGAGAGTTCTTGAGGGGGGAGCGAGCGCGTAGCCCAGCCCGTGCCCTTCTCTGGTTTGGGTGGCGAGGGTCAGCCATGCCCCAGAGTTCTTGAGGGGGGAGCGAGCACGTAGCCCGGCCCGTGCCCTTCTCTGATTTGGGTGGCGAGGGTTGGCCCTGCCCCAGAGTCTGAGGGGGAGCGAGCACGTAGCTCAGCCCGTGCCCTTCTCCGGTTTTCGTGGCGAAGCTCCGTAAGCTTGCCCAAGAGTCTTTGAGAGGGCGGGTATTGGGTCGTCGCCTCCCCGCAGCCTCTATAGTCGGACGGTTATTGGGCCGTCGCCTACCCCGCATATGGCGCTCCGGTTTGGGTGGCGATGCTTTGTAAGCTTGCCCCAGAGGTCTTCACTGGAGGGGGGAGCGAACGTGTAGCTCGGCCAGTGTCCTTCTCCAGTTTGGGTGGCGAAGCTCCGTAAGCTTGCCCCGGAGTCTTTGAGAGGGCGGCTATTGGGCCGTCGCCTTCCCGCAGCCTCTATAGTCGGACGGCTATCGGGCCGTCGCCTACCCCGCATATGGCGCTCCGGTTTGGATGGCGAAGCTTTGTAAGCTTGCCCCGGAGGTCTTCATTGGAGGGGGGAACGAGCACGTAGCTCAGCTCGTGCCCTTCTCCGGTTTGGGTGGCGAAGCTCCGTAAGCTTGCCCCGGAGTCTTTGAGAGGGCGGGTATTGGGCCGTCGCCTCCCCGCAGCCTCTATAGTCAGAGGGGTATTGGGCAGTCGCCTCCTCGTAGCCTCTATAGTCGGACGGGTATTGGGCCGTTGCCTACCCCGCATATGGCGCTATGGTTTGGGAGGCGAAGCTTTGTAAGCTTGCCCCGGAGGTCTTCACTAGAGGGGGGAGCGAGCGCATAGCTCGGCCCGTGCCCTTCTCCGGTTTGGGTGGCGAAGCTCCGTAAGCTTGCCCCGGAGTCTTTAAAAGGGCGGGTATTGGGCCGTCGCCTCCTCACAGCCTTTATAGTCGGACAGGTATTGGGCCATAGCCTACCCCGCATATGACACTCCGGTTTGGGTGGCGAAGCTTTGTAAGCTTGCCCTGGAGGTCTTCACTGGAGGGGGGAGCGAGCGTGTAGCTCGGCCCGTGCCCTTCTCTGGTTTGGGTGGCGAAGCTCCGTAAGCTTACCCCGGAGTCTTTGAGAGGGCGGGTATTGGGCCATCGCCTCCCCGCAGCCTCTATAGTCGGACGGGTATTGGGCCGTCGCCTACCCCGCATATGGCGCTCCGGTTTGGGTGGCGAAGCTTTGTAAGCTTGCCCCAGAGGTCTTCACTGGAGGGCGGAGCGAGCGCGTAGCTCGGCCCATGCCCTTCTCCGGTTTGGGTGGCGAAGCTCCGTAAGCTTGCCCCAGGGTCTTTGAGAGGGCAGGTATTGGGCCGTCACCTCCCCGCAGCCTCTATAATTGGACGGGTATTGGGCCGTCGCCTACCCCACATATGGGGCTCCGGTTTGGGTGGCAAAGCTTTGTAAGCTTGCCCCAGAGGTCTTCACTGGAGGGGGGAGTGAGCGCGTAGCTCGGCCCATGCCCTTCTCCGGTTTGGGTGGCGATGCTCCGTAAGCTTCCCCCGGAGTCTTTGAGAGGGCGGGTATTGGGTCGTCGCCTCCCCGCAGCCTCTATAGTCGGACGGGTATTGGGTCGTTGCCTATCCCGCATATGGCGCTCCGGTTTGGGTGGAAAAGCTCAGTGAGCTTGCCCCGGAGGTCTTCACTGGAGGGGGAACGAGCGCGTAGCTCGGCCCGTGCCCTTCTCCGGTTTGGGTGGCGAGGATTGGTCCTGTCCCTGAGTCTTTGAGAGGGCAGGTATTGGGACGTCGCCTCCCTGCAGCCTCTATAGTCGGACGGGTATTGGGCCGTCGCCTACCCTGCATATGGCGCTCCGGTTTGGGTGGCAAAACTCAGTGAGCTTGCCCCGGATGTCTTCACTGGAGGGGGGAGCGAGCGCGTAGCTCGGCCCGTGCCCTTCTCCGGTTTGGGTGGCGAGGATTGGTCCTGCCCCAGAGTCTTTGAGAGGGTGGGTATTGGGTCGTCGCCTACCCCGCATATGGCACTCCGGTTTGGGTGGCGAAGCTCAGTGAGCTTGCCCCGGAGGTCTTCACTGGAGGGGGGAGCAAGCGCGTTGCTCGGCCCGTACCCTTCTTCGGTTTGGTTGGCGAGGATTGGTCATGTCCCGGAGTCTTTGAGAGGGCGGGTATTGGGCCGTCGCCTCCCCGCAGCCTCTATAGTCGGACGGGTATTGGGACGTCGCCTACCCCGCATATGGCGCTTTGGTTTGGATGGTGAAGCTTAGTGAGATTGCCCCGGAGGTCTTCACTAGAGGGGGGAGCGAGCGCGTAGCTCGGCCTGTGTCCTTCTCCGGTTTGGGTGGCGAGGATTGGTCCCGCCCCGGAGTCTTTGAGAGGGCAGGTATTGGACCGTCGCCTACCCCGCATATGGCGCTCCGGTTTGGGTGGCGAAGCTCAGTGAGCTTGCCCCGGAGGTCTTCACTGGAGGGCGGAGCGAGCGCGTAGCTCGGCCCGTGCCCTTCTCCGGTTTGGGTGGCGAAGCTCCGTAAGCTTGCCCCGAAGTCTTTGTCTTAAACTGAAACTTTCAAGTGGAGAAGGCTAGATTTGAAGATGCGAAGAAAAGAAGAAAAAAAGCATTTCATTAAAGGCTTACAATCACCAGTAACCTTTTAATAGGCGCTCCGCGTTTAACGGGTGGGCCAGCTCGCTCCTGTCGAGGGTCGTTGGTATGTATGCGGCTGACCCGACGATGTCGACGATGTCGCCGGGTCCTTCTCCTTTTGCCGCCAGCTTCCCTTGGCGAGTGATCTCTGACGTCCCCACGTTGTGCGTGTTTGATGTGTGCAATATTATGATTGGGGGCGTGAGATTTAAATATTTGTAACCGCAAGCGCACGGTGTTGTAGTGTGGCTTGGGGGTCGAACTCAGGGAGGCGTGGATGTGCTTATGTCAAGGAGGATCAAATTCACCCCATGGGTGAGCTAGCCCGAATCTGATAATGGGTTGTCATAGTAAATAGAATGCAAGGGATAAACAATATAAAGGGAAACCCCAGGACTCTGGTTTCCACCCATCGTGCGATTCTCGCCGATACGGCCTACGGCTAGGATAACGATCAGAATTAGGGTCTAATGGTGAGACGTTGCCTCTGAGAGTGGTACCAGTGTCCCATGGGCCCGATATTCCGGTCGGTGCCCAGGATGATACGCCGGACTTTCCGGGTTCGGTCAGTGGGCACTCCTGTGTCCATTAACACTGACCGACTCCGGGAGCACTAAGTTCGCAACGATAACTCCCAACGTCTCATCCTGCTGCTCCTGCGCACTAGGATTCGACGTCTACGTTAAGGGCGTGAGCTATGGCTAGGGAGTCAACCACCAAGTTTATTCCCCCTTGGTCAAACGGTCAAAGGCGGTCTTTTTCCTGCCGATGACAATAAAACACCCCGCGTAACCGGTAGATACCTAATCCCTATCAATTTCCTAGTTCTATGGACGCATCGGGGAGAGCCCACGAAGGGGTTTCCACCAAAATTCCAGATTTGGGAACTACTCACACATATTTAGTAAAAAGCGATCTAAATAGAAATCAACCGTAAAAATCATGATCAGGCAATTGAAAAGCAGTAAGAGCAATGCTAATAACACTATATTAAAGTTTGACAAAGATCGGAAGACTTACACAGATCGGAAAAATTACAGCCGTCAAGAGAGAGAAAAAACAGCAAAAAATAACAACTCCTGTTTCTGGAAAACCTAGGGATCCTATATATAGAATACGATATCATCCGATCGGGTGAAAAGTCACCCGATCGGGTGAAAAGTCACCCGATCGGGTGACCTGCTTCGTTTCTTCGGCCGCTCAGAATAGGACTTCACCCGGTCACATGAACCGGTCGGTTGAGAGTTGAAGCTGATCGGTTGGATCTTTGTGTCGTCGGGTGAACCGGTCGGTTGATCTCTCAGTGTCATGGCTTCGGAGAATCGGCTACAGGTGAACTGATCGGGTGAAGGTCACCCGATCGGTTGGCATTCAGCATCAGAATTCCAGAGAGTTGGGGCGTTTGAACCGGTCACTGAACCGACCGGGTGACTTCTTGGCCGCTCCAACTTGTGTCCGAGTGGTGCACGCGTGCATCACCCGATCGGTTGGAAGTGACCAACCGGTCGGGTGAGGGGCTGAAAGATGAGATCTTCATCGTTTGACCCCCCCTGGATCACGCGTGACTCCTCCTGTTGCTCCGGGGACTCTTGATATCGTCGTTTATGTCCCCTACGTCGGTAAACTCCTGCAAAATACAAAAAACACGGAAAAGTGAAAGAAAACAAGAAAACACGAGAAAACGAATACAAGACGGCGGAAAACAACGGAAAAACACAAAAGAAGACGTGCGTGAATATATGAAATATAAACGCACGTCAAAATCCCCCAAGCTGAACCCTTCCTCGTCCTCGAGGAAGACGAGTGAGAGTAGGAGCTCGGATGGAGAAAATAGAGAGAAAGAGAGAAAAAGAGAACTCTATATCCTAGATCGCCCGTCAAGGCCAACAAAATCAAAAACGACACACCAAGCAAGAAGACGCCAAATCACATCACTAAACCAAGGAATACGAGTCCAGACAAGTGCCGTGGGCCCACGCGGTGAAGCGCGAGTGAGTGTGGTCGCGTGCTAGCAGACGGTGACGCTATCTAGATGTGCAATAGAGCTCGATATACACAAATCCAAGAAATGACCCAAATATCAATTCGATTCGAATCAAGCGGTGAATATATAGCTCAAGCATGCATGAGAATAGAGCGAGAATCGAAACATATCATGTGTTCGGGACTCCACAACTAGGGTTAAGGAAATCACCACACTATAGCCTAGATAATAGCTAAAAAGTTCCTAAGCCAAGTGCTTTCGAAAACGATGGGGGTTGAGATGATGTGGAGTAGAACACTCGGTGCAAACTCTCACCTTCCCTTTATTCTCAGTAGGTAGGAAGATATTCACACTCATATTTTTTTTGGGTTTTGGATATATGTATTTTTTTTGGCTTTTTGGCTATAAATTTTTTTTCCTTTTCTTTTCATTTTTGGGTTTTTCTTTTCTTTTCACTTTTTTGGATTTTTTTAGGGTTTTTTTTGCTATACACATGTGCACTCTCCCAAGTGGGAGAACGGTACACGACGAGGGGATTTGCACCAAGTAAAACAAAAAAGAAATCGGAATCTAAACACTTGGACAAAGGAAACTATTCTCGCTAATTAGAGCACGGGCTAAATGGGTTATCCTAGTCCTTAATTGTGGAATCCCGACACATGCGAAATGAAGCATACGATGTATATATAGCATGCAGAAGAAGCAGACAGTAGAAACAAATACCGCGTATTCAAATCGAAGCATGATAATCTAGGGGTCATTCCTGGATAGGTATATAAAGTAAAATCACAAAGTAGAAGTACACCACACAGCTAGGCACGACGCACGACTCACAAAAAGCTAAGTGGATCCACGATGCATGAAATGCAAGAGGACTCGATATCCTAGGGCTAGTGAATGTGATTATCGATGCCATGCTTGGCGTGCGTGATTTTGTGGCAATTCATCGTAGGGTTCATCTCTAGGAGAAAGAGATAAAAAGAAGAAAAGAAAAAGAAAAAGAAAAAGATGGAGAAAAACGGCTCAAATAACGAAGAAAAAGAGACAAATGACGCACAGAGTGCGACTCCCCCAAGCTGAAACTTGCATTGCCCTCAAGGCAATAGAATTAAATACGGGAGGGCAATGAATAAGCGGGGGAATACGCAGAGACACAAAAACACACGAAAGACAAGAAAATCATACAAACGAAACTGAAAATAAGAAATAAAAATAAAAAGTACATCACACGACACGACGAATAAACAAACACACAGAGAAAAACTATACACGACGACACACAGAAAAATTTGACCTCCCCCAAGCTAGATATCAGTGCTAGCGATAAGATTTGATCGTGAATAAGCAGAGATATGCAAGGGGGAGGTCAGTCGGAGAAAAGAATGGAAATAAAAATAAAAAATTAAAAAGAAGGGACTCGACACGTGAATGGGTCCTCCCCCTAGCAGTGGTAAAGCAGGGCCCCGGAAAGACAGATGGGCACTAAAAATAGGGGGAGGCAAAAGCTGGATGGGGAAGTATCAAGCAGAGGCACCACCCTCTTGGGGCGGTGATGGGGGCCTGTGCTGAGGACCAGGAGTGGTGGGGGGTAGGATGTGAAGCTCGGAGACATCGGGTGGGTCAGTGTGAATGTGACGAATGAGGCTTTGAAAGACGGGCAGGTCACGCTCGACGGACTCATGAGTTGCCCGACCACCGGCTCCAACTAGGAGGAGCATGGACATGAACCGGTCGACTTGGTCGT
The DNA here is from genome assembly GCA_030789695.1 of Scilla litardierei. Lineage (NCBI taxonomy): Eukaryota > Viridiplantae > Streptophyta > Magnoliopsida > Asparagales > Asparagaceae > Scilla > Scilla litardierei. Next base: position 51,969,771 of record CM061134.1, read on the forward strand.
CGTCATGGAATGACACCTCGTATTCGGCATCGCCAATGTGAACGGGGTCAGAGGGGCGTGGGGTGGTGGATTGTGTGCGACGAGCGCGCCTGGTGGGTCTAGGGTTGGAAGTGCTGGCGTCAGTGGGTTTAGCACGTCGAGGAGGCATTGTGCAGGAGTCGTGTGTGTGTGAGTGTATGCAAAATACGACGAATACACACTAACACGGCAAGCGAGTAAAATGAAATTCTAGGGCAAAATAAAATTTTAGCTAAGGAGCAGGGTTACCCAATTGAGATGAAGATCGTTGCTCGTAGACGCCCCAACGCAATGGAACAGGAACACATGTGAAGCCGCGGCGAATCCTTCCAGCAAATTTCGAAAGTGGGGGGGGGGCATGGGTGAAAATTAGGGCTTGAAGTGGGTGAGATCGAATAGGAAGGGGGAGAAAACAATGGAGAGATGGAAGGGGTAGGTGGAGAGAGAGGCTAGAGGGGGAGTGGAAATCGTAGGAGAAGATTTTCGGCCGTTGGGAGCGCGGAGGAGACGAAATGTAACGACTGCTTTTCATGTATCTGAATTTAATATAATATAATATATGTTTTGGTGGATTTTTCTCCTCTTGTGTGGTTTTCGTCTCCGTAGATTTCATTTTCGATCGATTCGTCGTATTTTCTCGCTTCTTCCTTAGGATCGTCGATTTCGAAGTATGTCATTCGTGACGGACTTCATAACGGTCGTATCTAACTATTAGATCAAGCCTAGGAGTCTTAGGAATCGATCCCGGGGCCCCGCGCTCTGTATCGGAACTTTTGGTGCTCATTAGCCGGTGTAAGAAGGGCCACCGACCGACTAGATGACGATCCAGTCGGTCGGCAATCCTTCTTGGACCGACTAGTTGGCTTTCTAAATTTCTCAGGAGTTACTGTTTATCGTTAGTCGGTCTAAGAACGTTGGTTGACCGACTAGGTTGCAAACTAGTCGGTCGGCAATGCTTCTTTAACCGACTAACACATCATCTAAATTTTAGTATCAGTACTGTTCATTCTTAGTCGGTCTAAGTTCATCTTTCGACCGACTAGTTGTTAAACTAGTCGGTTAAGTTTTGTACTCAGACCGACTAATTCTTGGTTCTACTGTACAGTCGAGTTACTGTTTACTCTTAGTCGGTCTAAGAACGTTCATCGACCGACTAGATGCTAAACTAGTCGGTCAGTACTTGTTCATGGACCGACTAACTCTAAATCCTATTTTCGTTCAGGAGTTACTGTTTACACTTAGTCGGTCTGCGTTGGTCGACCGACCGACTAGTTGCCAAACTAGTCGGTCAGTGGTTGCTCTTTGACCGACTAACTAGTGTTAAAACCCTAATTTCTGGGCAGCCGCCAGCCCAACCTATTTAAACCCAACCCAAACGATTTCTTCTTCCCCAACACGACCCAAAACCCTAAAATCTTCCCCCTTCAGCCCCCCATCTTCCTCCAAGCTTCATTTCTCCATTCCAAGCCCTAAATCCATCATCCAAACCATCCATTCACTCTATCTACCTCTCATCTTCCCCAAAATCTCACCAAAACCCATCAAAATCCCCAAATCCCCCAAAACCCTAGTTTCCCCAAACTTCTCCAATCTTTTCCAGATCTGATCCTAGGGTTCCCCGGAGTGTTTCTTCCGTCTCCTCTTGGTAAGAAATCGATCTACCGTTGTTTTCATAGCCTATTTATATTTTTATGAAACCCTAATAAATTTCATGTTGTTTGTTGATTGTTCCCCCAAAACAGCGATTTCCCCGTAGATTAGCATCCGTGAGACGAAGTGGTCGTCATCCCCGGTGCTAGGCAAGTGAAACTTTCCACCTAGGGTTTAGGCCATGTTTTAGGCCATTTGCTTGTTGTAGGCGTAAAAGAGGCTAGGCGACGAAATGATACTCGCCTAGGCGCAAATTGGGGAACTAGCTTGACAACGAAGCTAGTTCCGACATCTAGCATGTTGCACGATTACCATGCCATGTTTACTTTCCATTAACGGTACGCAAATTAATTGTCATGTCATTGCATCCTTTAAGTGTTTCTGCGATTGCGTAGCTTTGCTACAAATGCTTGTGTTCCTGGCTCGTGTCCCAGAAGCGGGTCATGTGTTGGTTGATAGCCAATGCCCGAATTGCGTGTTTCCGGCTAGGTGCACCCCTACACCAAATGTTTAATAATGCGAGCTCATGTGCGGGGCAACCCCAGGCTCACTAGCTGAGTTCATTGTGCGGGGACCCTGGCTCCATTACGTGTGGGTATTGGGGGTAAGAGTCAAGCGACCAATCAACTGGGAGTCTGCCCGATCAGCAACTGCAGTGGTAAGGCGTAAACTCTTGGGTTTGGGGTAGTTGTTAAGCGGCCAATCAGCGAATGTAAAACCATTCAGCTGTAAGGCGTAAACATCTACAAACAACGTGAATAGTGAATTGATTGAGATTGATAGTAGCGTGGCTACTCATGTCTTGTCTTGTCTTGTCTTGTCCCGGAAATTGTTCTCTTGTACAAATTGTCTTGCCATGTTTTAATTGTGCACTCATGTTATAACTGCCATGCCATGCATACTAAATTGCTAGGTTGCTAGTTGCCTTACTTTCAGTTTCCTTGCCCAAGTCTTTTAGACTTGCTGACATGTGCCCCTTTACTCTTTTGGGTGACACATGTTAGATCCTGAGCCTGAGTACCTTGTTGAGGACGAGGTGTTTGCTGACGCCGAGCCCGAGCTTGTGTTTGACGGGGAGTACGTGGACACTGGGGACCAGTCCTAGTGTCTTCGTTGTGTTTTACTTTTGTTAGACAGTTGTTTTGTTATCGGTGCGTGGCACCCATACTTTGTTATGTCGTTTCTTTTGTTGGCCTTGTTTTGGGCCTTTAGACTCTTTTCTTTTAGCCTGGTGGCTTTTCTGGATGTTGAACTTATGTTGGTGTTGGACAATTTATGAGACGTGAATTTTATTTCAGTCTCTACTTGTGTTATTATTGTTATTCTGTTGTGGTTACAGGGACCTGCTTATGTATTATTGACGCTTATCGGGTCTGGGGCTTCACAGCTCCACTCTCGTGCGGACCTTCTCACGTCTCGCCTCCATTTTAGGGAAGCGGGTCGTGACAGGTTTTGTTGGTGGCCCATGCAGGTCCCTCTTTAACTGCGATTTTTGGAATAGCGATAATAATATTAGAATGTCCAATAAGTTAAGTTCGACGTCCGATGTCATAAGCTATGAGTCTAATCTGATTCGTTCTCTGTGTCATTAGATGGCAGGAAGGCGTTTCACCCGTGGTGGGGGTAGTGGTGCGGTCCCTCATGATGAGGAGCCTGAGCGGGAACCCACCAGCGGTGAGATGATGCGGATGATGCTCCAGATGATGTAAGTGCAGCAGGGCGTGCTTTTGCAAGTCCAGAATGCTCCACTTGCTCGAGCTGCCCGGGCTCTTCCGGATGTTCCTCGCTCTGAGCCAGGAGCGAAGCAATTTCGGGAGCTGGGTCCCGCATATTTTGATGGTTCTGAGGGTCCTCTGGCTGCCGATGAGTGGATTCGGAACATCGAGGACAATCTGAAGATGGCCAAGATCACCCCGGCTGGATGGGTTGATTTGGCGAAGAGGCAACTCAAGGATAATGCTCGGAATTGGTGGGATGCGGAAGAGAAGTTATTGGTGGAGCCGATAGCTTGGGCTACCTTCAAGGCTAGATTTGATGGTGAGTTCTTCCCGAAAGCTGCCAGGGAGGAGATGCTGCAGCGTTTTATCGACCTGAAGCAAGGGAACTCGTCGGTGGACATGTATCACCAAGAGTTCATGAGGCTGAGTCGGTTTGCACCAAAGATGGTGCAGGACGCTGAGGAGAAGGCTCAGAGGTTCCTGCAGGGGCTTGCTTCAGAGCTCCAGAGTTTTGTGACCTCCTCTGACCGGGAATCTTATCAGAAGGTTCTGGTCGCCGCTAAGAGGCAGGAGCTACTCGTGAACCAGCGGAAGGGATCTGTTGTTGGTGCTGGGAAGAGGCCTGTGGAGCAGGCGAGAGCTGTGGTTAGACCTGGATTCAGGCCTAATCAGTCCGCTCAGTTTAAGAGGCCAGGAGGGCCTATTCTGAAGTCTTGCCATTTCTGCGGCAAGCCTGGCCACGTCAAGGATCAGTGTCGAAAGTTTTTGGGCCAGTGTCTGATTTGTGGAGATGCTTCCCATGCCGCGAAGGATTGTCGGCATGCGAATCAGCTGCGGAGGGCTCCTGTTGCAGCACAGCCGTTGCAGCAGCGAGCGTCTGTTCCTGCTGGTCGTGGAGCAGCTCTTGTTCCGCAGGGGCAGGCTTTTTGGCAGGCTGTTCCGCCGAGGAGGCAGGCTTTTCTGATGACCGCTGCGGAGAGCGAGGCTGTGGATGAGGTTATCGCAGGTAATCCTCGATCTAGCTGTTACTTTCCTAGCTGGTTTTGATTGTTAGATTGTGTTGTTTGCTTGAACGTGGTTGTTTGCTAGACTAGGGTTTGATTGTTAATTGCTTGTTAGGTGTGGTTTTGGTTTGCACATTTCCTGCACGGGTCCTCTTTGACTCTGGTGCACCGATGTGCATTATTTCTCGGAGCTTTGTGGAGAGGCATTCCTTGTCGACGTCCCCTCTTCCCAAGAGTTGGAATATCGTTACAGGGAATGGCGTGGTCTCGGTGCATCGTGGTTGCAATTCTTGCTCGTTGGTGGTCTGTGGACATGAGCTTTTCGCTGATTTCATTGTCCACGACATCATCAACTATGATGCAGTTCTTGGGATGGACTGGCTTGCGGGCTTCTATGCTACGATCGTCTGTCGGAGGAAGAAGGTGGTGTTCGAGATTCCCGGACATCCAGTATTTGAGTTCAGTCGTGGTAGCAGTTCGCTTGGTCCTGTCAGATTTCGGGCCAGGCCGGTGGAGGCTGTGGCTATGCAGATGGAGCTGGAGTGGCCAGTTGTGGTGCGAGATTTCAGCGACGTCTTCCCCGAAGAGATGTCTGGTTTGCTGCCTGATCGAGCTTTGGAATTTTCTATCGATCTTGTTCCAGGTGCGCAGCCGATTTCGAAGGCGCCGTATCGTATGGCACCTGCAGAGTTGGAAGAGTTGCGGAAGCAGTTGGATGAGCTTTTGCAGAAGGGTTATATTAATCCTAGCGTGTCTCCGTGGGGAGCACCGGTGTTGCTGGTGAAGAAGAAGGATGGTTCGCGTCGCATGTGCGTGGACTATCGGGAGTTGAATGCGGTGACCATTAAGAATAAATACCCGTTGCCTCGCATCGATGATATTTTTGATCAGCTTGGAGGTTCGAGGGTGTTTTCTAAATTGGATTTGAGGAGTGGTTACCATCAGTTGAAGGTGAAGAAGGGAGATGTTCCGAAGACAGCATTCAGGACGAAGTATGGACACTATGAGTTCGTGGTTATGCCTTTCGGCGTAACTAACGCGCCCGCAGTTTTCATGAATCTGATGAACCTGATTTTCTACGACTTTTTGGATAAGTTTGTCGTTATCTTTATTGACGAAATTCTGATCTATTCGAAGTCGGAGGAAGAGCATGCCTCGCACTTAAGGACGGTGTTGGAGATTTTGAGGAAGCATCGTTTGTATGCTAAGTTTTCGAAGTGTGAGTTTTGGCTGGATCGAGTTGCTTTTCTCGGGCATGTGGTGACTGGAGATGGTATTTCAGTGGATCCCGAGAAGATTCGGGCCATCAGGGAGTGGCCTGTTCCGTCGTCTGCGTCTGAGATTCGGAGTTTTCTTGGACTTGCTGGTTATTATCGGCGATTCATTAAGGACTTTTCTCGTATTGCTGAGCCGATGACTAGGATGACGCGGAAGGATATTGCTTTTGTTTGGTCGGGTGATTGTGAGAGTGCTTTTGGTATTCTGAAGGAGAGGTTGACGACTGCCCCTATTCTTGTTGTGCCTGATCGCAGCGGTGGATTTGAGATCTTTTGCGATGCTTCTGGCAAGGGTCTCGGTTGTGTGTTGCATCAGCATGGGCATGTTGTGGCATATGCGTCTCGTCAGCTTAAGGTTCATGAGAAGAATTACCCGACGCATGATTTGGAGTTGGCTGCCGTTGTGTTTGCTCTTAAGATTTGGAGGCACTTCTTGCTGAGTGAGAAAGTGAAGATTTTCACCGACCACAAAAGCTTGAAGTACATTTTCACTCAGAAGGAGCTCAACATGCGACAGCGTCGGTGGTTGGAGCTTATGGCGGATTATGATATTGATTTGCAGTTTCACCCTGGCAAGGTGAATGTGGTTCCGGATGCTTTGAGTAGGCTTCCGGCGGTGATGATTTTGACCTCGCAGTGGAGATTGCAGCAGGATTTTTGCGAGTCTGGCGTGGAGATCGTTCTTCCTGGGGAGGCTTCGTCGTTGATGTACATGCAGGTACAGTCGACGATCGTGGATCGGATTAAGGCTGGCCAGGCTGAGGATCCGAAGCTGGTGAGGATTCGGGAGCAGGTGGAAGCCGGTCTGCGGACTGACTTTTTGATTCATGAGGATGGCTCGCTGAGGTTTGGAGCCAGGTTATGTGTGCCTGCTGGGGATATCAGAGAGGAGCTGATGGTGGAGGCACACAGTTCGCCGTATTCTGTGCATCCTGGTGGCACCAAGATGTACCAGGATCTTCGTCTGAATTATTGGTGGCATGGTATGAAGAGGAGCGTGGCTCGGAGTGTAGCCAAGTGCTTGGTTTGCCAGCAAGTGAAGGCGGAGCATCAGCGTACGGCCGGGTTGCTACAACCGCTTCCGATTCTGGAGTGGAAATGGCAACACATCACTATGGATTTCGTGACTGGACTACCTCGGAGTTCGAAGCAGAATGACGCGATTTGGGTGATCGTAGATCGATTGACCAAATCTGCGCACTTTATTCCGTTCTGAGTGGGACAGTCCACTGAGGCGCTAGCAAGGAGATACATGGAGGTAAATTCTCTTACTCACCGTTTTATTTCCTTTTCCTAGTTTGGATAGTGATGTAACGTGAATCGTGCAGGAGATTGTGCGACTTCATGGAGTCCACGTGAGTATCGTGTCTGACAGAGACGCGAGGTTCACATCTCAGTTCTGGCAGAGTTTGCAGAAGAGCTTGGGTACGCGTCTGAGTTTCAGCACGGCGTACCACCCGTAGACGGATGGCCAGTCTGAGAGGACGATTCAGATTTTGGAAGACATGCTGAGGGCGTGCATGTTGGATTTCAAGGGTTCGTGGGAGGACCATCTGCATTTGGTGGAGTTCTCTTACAACAACAGCTTCCAGGCGAGTATTGGCATGGCGCCTTTCGCCGCTCTTTATGGGAGGAAATGTCTATCGCCATTGAGTTGGGATGACGTTGGTGATCGGGAGTTGTTGGGACCTGAGATGATCGTGGAGGCCGTGGAGATCGTCAGGAATATTCGGGAGAGGTTGAGGATTGCTCAGGACCGTTTTAAGCATTGGGCGGATGCTAAACGTCGTCCTTTGGAGTTTCAACCGGGCGACCATGTGTTCTTGAAGATTTCCCCGAATCGTGGTGTGATTCGTTTTGGGAAGCGTGGGAAGTTGAGCCCGCGATACATTGGACCGTTTGACGTTTTGGAGAGGGTTGGCGAGGTAGCTTATCGCTTGGCCTTACCGCCATCTTTGGAAGGAGTTCACAATGTTTTCCATGTGTCGCAGCTTCGTCGATACATTAGCGATCCGTCTCATGCGGTAGATTTTTCGGAGATTACCGTTCGCCCCGATATGACGTATGACCAGCATCCAGTGCAGATTCTGGACAGGCGTCAGAAATCGTGTTGGAACAAGATTGTCAATCTTGTGAGGGTGATGTGGCGACACGGTTCACCTGGAGAATCTACTTGGGAGAATGAGGATGAGATGCGAGAGCGTTTCCCACTTTTGTTTCCGGACTCGTGAGTTTTTGGAAATTCCGAGGACGGAATTTTTCTTAAGTTGGGGAGGATGTAACGACTGCTTTTCATGTATCTGAATTTAATATAATATAATATATGTTTTGGTGGATTTTTCTCCTCTTGTGTGGTTTTCGTCTCCGTAGATTTCATTTTCGATCGATTCGTCGTATTTTCTCGCTTCTTCCTTAGGATCGTCGATTTCGAAGTATGTCATTCGTGACGGACTTCATAACGGTCGTATCTAACTATTAGATCAAGCCTAGGAGTCTTAGGAATCGATCCCGGGGCCCCGCGCTCTGTATCGGAACTTTTGGTGCTCATTAGCCGGTGTAAGAAGGGCCACCGACCGACTAGATGACGATCCAGTCGGTCGGCAATCCTTCTTGGACCGACTAGTTGGCTTTCTAAATTTCTCAGGAGTTACTGTTTATCGTTAGTCGGTCTAAGAACGTTGGTTGACCGACTAGGTTGCAAACTAGTCGGTCGGCAATGCTTCTTTAACCGACTAACACATCATCTAAATTTTAGTATCAGTACTGTTCATTCTTAGTCGGTCTAAGTTCATCTTTCGACCGACTAGTTGTTAAACTAGTCGGTTAAGTTTTGTACTCAGACCGACTAATTCTTGGTTCTACTGTACAGTCGAGTTACTGTTTACTCTTAGTCGGTCTAAGAACGTTCATCGACCGACTAGATGCTAAACTAGTCGGTCAGTACTTGTTCATGGACCGACTAACTCTAAATCCTATTTTCGTTCAGGAGTTACTGTTTACACTTAGTCGGTCTGCGTTGGTCGACCGACCGACTAGTTGCCAAACTAGTCGGTCAGTGGTTGCTCTTTGACCGACTAACTAGTGTTAAAACCCTAATTTCTGGGCAGCCGCCAGCCCAACCTATTTAAACCCAACCCAAACGATTTCTTCTTCCCCAACACGACCCAAAACCCTAAAATCTTCCCCCTTCAGCCCCCATCTTCCTCCAAGCTTCATTTCTCCATTCCAAGCCCTAAATCCATCATCCAAACCATCCATTCACTCTATCTACCTCTCATCTTCCCCAAAATCTCACCAAAACCCATCAAAATCCCCAAATCCCCCAAAACCCTAGTTTCCCCAAACTTCTCCAATCTTTTCCAGATCTGATCCTAGGGTTCCCCGGAGTGTTTCTTCCGTCTCCTCTTGGTAAGAAATCGATCTACCGTTGTTTTCATAGCCTATTTATATTTTTATGAAACCCTAATAAATTTCATGTTGTTTGTTGATTGTTCCCCCAAAACAGCGATTTCCCCGTAGATTAGCATCCGTGAGACGAAGTGGTCGTCATCCCCGGTTCTAGGCAAGTGAAACTTTCCACCTAGGGTTTAGGCCATGTTTTAGGCCATTTGCTTGTTGTAGGCGTAAAAGAGGCTAGGCGACGAAATGATACTCGCCTAGGCGCAAATTGGGGAACTAGCTTGACAACGAAGCTAGTTCCGACATCTAGCATGTTGCACGATTACCATGCCATGTTTACTTTCCATTAACGGTACGCAAATTAATTGTCATGTCATTGCATCCTTTAAGTGTTTCTGCGATTGCGTAGCTTTGCTACAAATGCTTGTGTTCCTGGCTCGTGTCCCAGAAGCGGGCCATGTGTTGGTTGATAGCCAATGCCCGAATTGCGTGTTTCCGGCTAGGTGCACCCCTACGCCAAATGTTTAATAATGCGAGCTCATGTGCGGGGCAACCCCAGGCTCACTAGCTGAGTTCATTGTGCGGGGACCTTGGCTCCATTACGTGTGGGTATTGGGGGTAAGAGTCAAGCGACCAATCAACTGGGAGTCTGCCCGATCAGCAACTGCAGTGGTAAGGCGTAAACTCTTGGGTTTGGGGTAGTTGTTAAGCGGCCAATCAGCGAATGTAAAACCATTCAGCTGTAAGGCGTAAACATCTACAAACAACGTGAATAGTGAATTGATTGAGATTGATAGTAGCGTGGCTACTCATGTCTTGTCTTGTCTTGTCTTGTCCCGGAAATTGTTCTCTTGTACAAATTGTCTTGCCATGTTTTAATTGTGCACTCATGTTATAACTGCCATGCCATGCATACTAAACTGCTAGGTTGCTAGTTGCCTTACTTTCAGTTTCCTTGCCCAAGTCTTTTAGACTTGCTGACATGTGCCCCTTTACTCTTTTGGGTGACACATGTTAGATCCTGAGCCTGAGTACCTTGTTGAGGACGAGGTGTTTGCTGACGCCGAGCCCGAGCTTGTGTTTGACAGGGAGTACGTGGACACTGGGGACCAGTCCTAGTGTCTTCGTTGTGTTTTACTTTTGTTAGACAGTTGTTTTGTTATCGGTGCGTGGCACACATACTTTGTTATGTCGTTTCTTTTGTTGGCCTTGTTCTGGGCCTTTAGACTCTTTTCTTTTAGCCTGGTGGCTTTTCTGGATGTTGAACTTATGTTGGTGTTGGACAATTTATGAGACGTGAATTTTATTTCAGTCTCTACTTGTGTTATTATTGTTATTCTGTTGTGGTTACAGGGACCTGCTTATGTATTATTGACGCTTATCGGGTCTGGGGCTTCACAGCTCCACTCTCGTGCGGACCTTCTCACGTCTCGCCTCCATTTTAGGGAAGCGGGTCGTGACACGAAACGACGGCGGATTAGGTGAGATCGGGCGAGAAAAACAAACGGGTGGGGGGTTATTTATAAGGTTTAAGTCGAACCGATCAGGTGAGTTGTCACCCAATCGGTTGACTATTAGGTCAAGATTTTCAGCTGAAGAAACGCTACAGGCGAACCGGTCGGTTGATAACTCACCCGATCGGTTGGCCGCTCCATAAATTTTCCCGAAAGTTTGGTACAGCTCATCCGGTCTGTCACCTGATCGCTCTGCGTATCAACCGATCGGTTGATCATTTCCCAAAAATTCCCGAGAATTCAGCCCAGTTCACTCGGTCTGCCAACCGGTCTCGCATATCTTCACCCGATCGGTTCGTGGAGCGACTGATACGGCCAACAGCTGATACATCCCACCCAATCGGTTGAGTTGTCAACCGATCGGTTGGGCCCTTGTTTTCTGCAAAAGTCCACAATTTGCCTAAGTCCCTCAACGGAAGTTCTTGCGGCTGGATTTATTTACTAAAATAGATAAAATAAAGTTAAAAATAGTCCTAAAAATATGAAGCAAAGGTTTAGAGCATGGGTTGCCTCCCATGAAGCGCTTTTGTTTAACGTCGTTAGCTCGACGTCCGTTGATGATGTTCAAGGTGGGTGATACGGGTGATGCCCAAAGTCTGGCATCGCTTCATCTCCAGGGCTGGTAGCTTTTGGTGTAGCCGGTGGCGACAAGAAAACTTGCTCGACCACCCTCCCTTTGTTCACGGGGTCCGGGGGCTTCTCCTTCATATTGGCGTCCACCGCCACTCGTTTAAGGATCCGGATTTCTTCCCCGGTGAGCCCCATGGGCTCTTTGCCTTTTCTCCTCATAGGAGGAGCTTTTGGGAATCCGGGAGGGATCACATGTCGGGCGATCGCCTCATCAGCAACTTCTTTCTTTGGTGAGCCAACTTGCTCTCCAAGATCTCCCAAGTGGTCTGGGGGATTTCTCGAGAGAATTTCCCAGGAGCTTGCCTCCACAGCTCTCTCTTCTTCCAACTCCAGCACATTGCATCTTTGATCGTCCGGGGGATCGGGGTGCCTCATTGACAACTCTAAGTCAAATTCGACTTTTTCTTGGCCGACGTTGAGGGAAAGCTTCCCATTCTTCACGTCTATCAAAACTCTGACGGTTGCCATAAAGGGCCGTCCAAGGATAATAGGGGTGTGCTTATCTTCCAGCATGTCCATCACCAAAAAATCCACCGGTACTTGTACTCCACTCACATCAACGGGGAGGTCGTCTACTACTCCCACCGGGTATTTAACCGAACGGTCAGCAAGCTGTAATGTCATGCCGGTGGGCTCCAAGTCTCCCATCCCTATTCTCTTGTATAGCGACGGGGGCATTAGACTGACGCTCGCTCCTAGATCGACGAGCGCCCTCTGGATTCGCACTTCCCCAATCGAACACGGGATGGAGAAACTTCCTGGGTCTTTAAGCTTGGGCGGATTTGCCCGCTGAATGAGGGCGCTGCACTCCGCCGTTAATACGACCTTCTCCTTTCTGGATCCTCGTGTCACCAAGTCCTTTAGAAATTTGGCGTAGGAGGGAATCGTCTCGATAGCTTCGAGGAAGGGGATTTGCAAGCTCAGATCTTTGACCATGGCAAAGAATTTGCCATACTTCTCATCTATTTTGGCTTGGTCAAGCCGTTGTGGAAACGGGCTTGAATACTCTGAGGCTCCCTTCCTCATCCTTTTTCTTCTCCTCTCCATGGACTCCCTCCGGAGTAGTTGGCTTTGGCGACGAAGCACCGTCGTCATTTAATTTTTCAATTGGTCGTTCCATGACCAACGGTGCTTCCGGTCCTTTGGGGGGGCACTCTTATGGGGATTTGTGTTCCGCTCCTCAAGACGATAGCAGACACGTTCTCATGCTCATGCGTGAGCGCCAAGGTCCAATTTACCCCCCTCGGGTTCACTTCAGGCTGTGGCGGTAATAGATTCTACGGCCTCTGAAGGTTCGCCACTTGTAACCCCAGCTGGGTCACCTGATCAGTGAGAACTCTCTGTCCCATCTCCAGCTTCAGATTTATCTTTTTCTAGTTGGCGATGTATTGAGTCAAGAGGGACTCAACCAGAGAGATGGCCCTCTGCTGGCCATATTGCTGCTGGATGGGCTGCTGATTCCTTGAAGTATATTGCTGATATTGTTGTGGAGGTTGTTGCTGCTGGAATTGCTGCTGCTGAAACTACTGCTGAGGCCTAGCCGGCTGATATATCTGTTGTTGTTGCTGAGTCGGCTGTTGATAAGGCGCCCAGTAGCTAAGGTTGGGATGATTCCGGTTGTTAGGAGAGTAGGCCAGGTTGGAGTTAGTTCGTGGTGGAAAAGGCGCATTCCCCGTAGGATTGTAAAATAATGTGCTCGCCTGATCCAACGGTGGTGAGATGTCACCACCGTCGAATTCTCCAAAGACTTCGGATTCCACCGTATCAATCTGTTGTGTCTGACGCCACCGGCGCCTACCATCAATGCGGAGATCTGGGTCGACAGCAAGTCAAACTTGCTGGATAATTTGTCGACGTCCTCGACCCTGTGGATACCCCCAGATCTAGGTGTGGCTCTCTCGTCACACCACCGCTCATTGTTGATGCCATATTGTCCAGAATCTGTCCGGCATCTTCTTCGCTTCTTGACATAAAGGACCCTCCAGCCGCGGCGTCCATGGAAGATTTCAAATCGTCCCTCAACCCATTATAGAACAGGTTTATGATCTGACACTTGGGGAGCTCATGGTGGGGACATCTTCGCTGCATTTCCTTATATCTCGTCCAAGCTTCGTGCAGAGACTCGTGGCTGGCCTGGGAGAAGGAGGAGATCTCACTCCTCAGCTTCATGGTCTTCCCCAGAGGAAAGAACTTCGTCAGGAAAGCATTTGAGAGCTTCTCCCAGGTGTTGAATATATTCGGGTCATTCCCCCTAAGCCACAGCTTGGCCTTATCTCGCAGAGAGAAGGGGAATAGCTTCAGACGGATCGCCTTAGTTGTGACACCATTTATCCGGAAGGTGTCACATTTCTCCAAGAAGGATTCCAAATGTTGAATGGGGCTCTCCATGGGTGCACCCGAAAATTGATCCTGCTGGATCCACGTCACCAGAGACGGCTTAAGCTCGAAGCTTTGAGCCGTAATAGCAGGAGGACGGATGGCGGAGGTGGACTCGAGAGATGGCATCGAGTACTCCAGCAGAGACTTGTGAGGTGGGGTGTTCTCCCCCATGGTTTCCGGGTCTTCTTTTCTTCGCTTCTCTGCGGCAAGTCGCCTTAGGGTGGCGTTTATCTCCGGATCAACGGGAATCAAGTCGTCGAGACTTCTTGAACTCCTGCGCATTAAAAACAACAAACACCCGTGAAGCGAAAAGTGGGAAAGAAATAGATAAAATAAAAAAATAGAAATAAAAAATAAAAATTAAGAAAATAAAATAGAAATGGAAAAAGAAGAATGCGAAAATTATCGCGAGATGGGGATATGAGCTAGACTCAAGGGTTCATGAAATCTTAAAATAACAAGCACGTTGCTTCCCCGGCAACGGCGCCATAAAGCTTGACGTCCCCACGTTGTGCGTGTTTGATGTGTGTAATATTATGATTGGAGACGTGAGATTTAAATATTTGTAACCGCAAGCGCACGGTGTTGTAGTGTGGCTTAGGGGTCGAACTCAGGGAGGCGTGAATGTGCTTGTGTCAAGGAGGATCAAATTCACCCCATGGGCGAGCTAGCCCGAATCGGATAATGGGTTGTCAAAGTAAATAGAATGCAAGGGATAAACAATATAAAGGGAAAACCCGGGACTTTGGTTTCCACCCTATCGTGCGATTCTCGCCGATACGGCTTACGTGTAGGATAACGATCGGAATTAGGGTCTAATGGTGAGACGTTGCCTCTGAGAGTGGTACCAGCATCACATGGGCCCGATATTCCGGTCGGTGCCCAGGATGATACGCCGGACTTCCCGGGTTCGGTCAGTGGGCACTCCCATGTCCATTAACACTGACCGACTCCGGGAGCACTAAGTTCGCAACGATAACTCTCAACGTCTCATCCTGCTGCTCCCGCGCGCTAGGATTCGACGTCTACGCTAATGGCGTGAGCTATGGCTAGGGAGTCAACCGCCAAGTTTATTCTCCCTTGGCCCAACGGTCAAAGGCGGTCTTTTTCCCGTCGATGACAATAAAACACCCCGCGTAACCGGTAGATACCTAATCCTTATCGATTTCCTAGTCCTATGGACGCATCGAGGAGAGCCCACGAAGGGGTTTCCACCAAAATCCCAGATTTGGGAACTACTCACACATATTTAGTAAAAAGCGATCTAAATAGAAATCGACCGTAAAAATCATGATCAGGCGATTGAAAAGCAGTAAGAGCAATGCTAATAACACTATATTAAAGTTTGACAAAGATCGGAAGACTTACAAATATCTGAAAAATTACAGCCGTCAAGAGAGATAGAAAAAACAGCAAAAAATAACAACTCCCGTTTCTAGAAAACCTAGGGGTCCTATATATAGAATACGATTTCACCCGATCAGGTGAAAAGTCACCCGATCGGGTGACCTGCTTCGTTTCTTCGGCAACTCAGAATAGGACTTCACCCGGTCACATGAACCGGTCGGTTGAGAGTTGAAGCCGATCGGTTGGATCTTTGTGCCGTCGGGTGAACCGGTCGGTTGATCTCTTCGTGTCATGGCTTCGGAGAATCGGCTACAGGTGAACCGATCGGGTGAAGTTCACCCGATCGGTTGGTATTCAGCATCAGAATTCCAGAGAGTTGGGGCGTTTGAACCTGTCACTGAACCGACCGGGTGACTTCTTGGCCGCTCCAACTTGTGTCCGGGTGGTGCACGCGTGCATCACCCGATCTGTTGGAAGTGACCAACCGGTCGGGTGAGGGGCTGAAAGATGCGATCTTCGTCGTTTGACCCCCCTGGATCACGCGTGACTCCTCCCGTTGCTCCGGGGACTCTTGATATCGTCGTTTATGTCCCCTACGCCGGTAAACTCATGCAAAATACAAAAAACACGGAAAAGTGAAAGAAAACAAGAAAACACGAGAAAACGAATACAAGACGGCGGAAAACAATGGAAAAACACAAAAGAAGACGTGCGTGAATATATGAAATATAAACGCACGTCAATCTCGGCGGGCTTGGAGGTGGCGCCTCTGAGGACCAGATCGCCGGTCCCAAAGCTATGTTCTCTCACCCAGGAGTGGCAGTGCCGATGGAAACGGTCTTGTCTGCCCCTGTGGCCACGGGTACCTCCTCGACTTCTTCAGCAATAGTTGGTCGTTGGTTGCAAAAGTCCTCCCTCTCAGAAAGGAGGTCGATTGACAAGGCATGCTCCGTACCCTTGTGCTTGGTTGACCCCACATAGCGCTCCTGGATAGCTTCTGGCTCCCCCGCACTAACCCCACTCCTCGCAGAGTTTGGAACTTGACCATCTGATGGAGCAGGCTGGGGAGCGCTTCGATGGCCGTCATGTATGGTCGCCCTATGATCCCGTTGTACGTCGACGCGATGTCAATGACAACAAATTGCGTCATGCGAGTGACGACCCTTGGTTCCTCTCCGAGTGACATCGGCAAGGTGATCACCCCCACAATAGGAGTCAAGTGGCCAATGAAGCCGACGATGGGCTCAGTGCAAGGTCTCAGGTCCGCCTGCCCCAGCCCCATCTTCTCTATTGTCGACATAAATAGGATGTCGCAAGAGCTCCCAGTGTCGATCAGGAGGCGGCTGATGACGGCCTTCCCTATCTGAGCCTCGATGACGATGGCGTCGTCATGCGGTAGCTCGATTCCCTCCAGATCTTCGTCGGTAAAGGTGATGGGAGGTCGGGCTACCCTTCTCCCCTTCGCATCACCGCCGAGACCCGCTGCCATCACCTGCCGTGCGTACGCCTTCCTGCTTGACGACGACGCCCCTCCAGAGAACGGCCCGCCACATATTACATCTATGCGCATGACCGGCTTCGGTAGGCGAGGTTCCTCCTGCTCGTTGTCCGGTGGTGGGTCCGGCCTCCGCGCTCCCCGCGGGGCCCTCTCCTCCTGGATTGGCCTTCTGCCCTCCATGAAGCCTCCCATGTGACCCACCTGGATTAATCGCTCGATCTCCCTCTTGAGGGTGTAACAGTTGTCGGTATCATGACCGTGGTCCCGATGGTACCGACAATACTTCCAGAGATCCCGCTTAGCCAGGTCGGACTTCATTTCTCTGGGGGGTCTGGCAGCAGTCCGGCCTCTGCCGCCGCAGCTAACACCTCTATCATGGGGGCATAAGCTGGGTGTATTAGGCCCGCAGGGGCCCCTCAAGCCTTGGGATCGCTCGGGTGGGCTCTCGGGCCGGAGTGAACTCCCGCGCCGGGCCTGGACGGTCTTGCGGCCGATGCCCATCGGGGTCGTGCCTAGGTTAAATCGGCTGGTCGCGGCCTCGGGGCCCATCTTCTTGCTTCGGCCTGGGATAGGACCGAGGCTCGCCCTGGGACGATCTTGTCGGGGCGACCGGTTCCTTTGTGTCGAGAGTCTCCTCGGTCAGTGCGTATCTCTCTGCCTGCGCGACCAACACGTCGTAGTCGAACGGCGGGTCTCGGAGCAAGGATTTCCGGAGGCTCCGATTCCGTAGTCCCGTCTTGAAAGCTAGCATGAGCACTTCATCGCCGCAGGCCACCACCGCCAGCCTCTCATCCTGGAAGCGGCTCATGTATTTCACAGTCGTCTCTCCTTCCCCTTGGATGATCGTGCTGAGGTAGTCCAAGGGCTTCTTCTTTACGTGCCCGGCCCGGAACTCTTGGCAGAACTTGTGGGATAGTTTGTCGAAGCTCCCAATGGATCTTGCCAGCAAGCCATAGTACCATTCCAGCGTCGTGTCCTTCAGGCTCTGCGAGAAAAGCCGGTATAGGAATGCGTCATCCACATCTTGTGCCTCCATCGCCCCCCGGTACTGTTGTACGTGGGAGAGGGGGTCGCCTCTCCCACCGTAAGTGGCCAGATGGGGGACCTTAAACCTTGCGGGTCTTGGGGCCGACGTGATCCATTGTGCCAATGGTGTGGCCTCCTCAGGATAGGCGGGGCGTTCCGGCGTGTGTCCCCTCCGCCACTCTGGGGTTTGGCTCCGGTCCCGTCTCGGCTGCCGTCGGTCATCGTACCCTGGGGAATAACGACGCGGTCGCCGGGGAGGTCTCCCTCCGCGGGCTGGGGATTCGACGAGCTGTGGGCTACGGTCATCCCAATATCGCTGGCCCATTGTCGTCGCCTCTGGGGCCTCCCTCCGCTCTTGATTCTTCCTTAGTATCCTTTCGCACTCTGCGGTGAGGAAGCGGAGCTGTTGACGAACGTCCTCCTTGCCTAGACGATCTGGGGAGAAACGTCGACGGGGTGGACTTCGCCCCCGAGGTGGGGTCCCAGCGATCAGCGGGCTGCGCTCGTTCATGTGTCGCCTGCCCGTCATTGACACCTCCGGGATCCCCCGGTTCACCTCATTCTCCCTCCGGAGCCTTTCGCGCTCCACGTTAATGAAGCGGAGCTGGCGTCGGGCCGTCTCTTTGTCGAGGAGTGCTTTCCGGGCGGCCTCGGCCGCCTCATCCAGATGCCTCTGAGCGGCCGCCGCTTCCTCTTGGCGCCTTTGCAGCCGTGCGATCTCCATTTCTTCTTCCAAGAGCTTCTGTTGGGCTGTAATCTCCTCGGCGAGCCCTTTGTCCCCCATTTCTTCGACGAACTGAGGGTGGAGATTCCGCCTCATGTTCGGGGGCTCAGAGGGGCCCGGGGGTACCTCGGCTCTAGCCGTTGTGAAACCCGCCATCATCTTGGCGAAGGCCTCGAAGCTCTGCTGTACCGCGCAGGCCGAGGCCTGGACCGTTTCGACCTCCACCTCAGGGGGTGGATTAGTCGCAGGAGTCAAGGGATGGAAGTGGGATTCTTGATCTATGGGATCCTTTCCGTGGTCAGGGTTTCGGTTGACCGGTATGGGATTTGACATGGGTGTGCCGCTTCGTTCCCACAGACGGCGCTAATTGTTACGGGGTAGAACTCGCGTACAATGAAGTTATATTATGGGGAACCAAGGGCATGGTGGTTATGCTAATGACAGGATTAAGATAGGCTATTTGACAGGTGGTTAGTGGGGAACCAGATTTCTTTCCGTTGAGAGAAATGACCAAGCTTCGTATTTATAGGGTCCCATAAAAATGAGTTAGGTCAAATCCCAACGGAAAGAAATCTGAAGCAGTTAGTCGGTCAAAGAACAAACACTGACCGACTAGTTCATCAACTAGCCGGTCAGTCAAACAACATGGACCGACTAAGTGATGAACAGAGAACAGAGTGAATTTCAGACCTAGAAATCTAGTCGGTCCAAGAAGACTGTCTGACCGACTAGTTTCACAACTAGTCGGTCGGTCAGTGAACTTAGACCGACTAAGAGTCAAAAACAATTAGTCTGAATACAAATTGAGTTAGTCGGTTCAAGAACAAATGTTGACCGACTAGATTATCAACTAGTCGGTCACCAAACATTCTTAGACCGACTAACGATAAACAGTAGCTAAGGAGAAAATTGGCATGTACAGTAAAGCTCAACTAGTCGGTCAAAGAAGCATCACTGACCGACTAGTTCACAAACTAGTCGGTCGGTGAGTCAACGTAGACCGACTAACTGTAAACAGTACTGAGCAAGAAAATACAAACTGAAACTAGTCGGTCCAAGAAGCTTTGCCGACCGACTAGATCACCATCTAGTCGGTCAGTTCTTCTTCTTGAACCAACTAACATGCACAATAAAGTCCGAATCGAAGCGCGATGCTTCGAGGAAGTTAGAATGGACTTTTACTAAGATCCTAGAACTAAGATATGAGCGTTATGAAGATAGAAATGTAAGATATACTCAAGGCTTAACATTCTATAGATCGAAACTAAAAGACTATAAATAACACCTTAAAGAACGGTCTTCGAGAGCTTCGATCAAATGTTCATGACTTCCAAAATGGTCCAAAAGCTTCAACGAAGCTTTAGGCATTGAATACGAGCTTTGAGAAGTCTTGAGATGTCTCTTTGAGTGTTCTCATGAATTTGGCGATGATCTCCATAACTGCGCTCACAAATTGTTAGTTCATGAATTATTTATGTTTGCTCATCATCCAAAACCAAATCCGGGGAGTCCAATACTCAACATTCTCCCCCTTTTTGGTGATGACAAACCAACATAAATAATAATCAAAAATAATGATTCAAATGTAAAATACTTACTCTCCCTGCATTGATGACACGTTAATTCCAAATTGAATATATATTAATTGCATCAATCAGACGAGTAAGATATAAAATGAGAATCGAATTTTGAAATATCGGATTTGAAAATCCTTATCTATATCTTAACTCCCCCTGAATCTAACATATCAAATTAGATTCTTGGAAATTGAGTTAAATTTTCATTTGCCCTAATCATTATCATTATCTCTCCCCCTTTGGCATTATCCCAAAAATGGGGGGCATACAACGACAACAAGGATAGAGAAAATCCAACGTCGGGAGTCGTAGAATATGACGATGGACCAAATTGACACCAAGGAAAATAGTCGAAAACGAATCAAAGTGTGCCAAATTGTCCATTTTCGTAAAACGAAAATTATAATCATCAAAATACCAAATATAAATTCACTTATTGAATAAAGAAACGTACTCTTCAATACTCAATATTCTTGGTTAAATTTGTGCATGGAAAACAATTCTATGCAATCATAGAAATATAATCTATTTAACCAAGTTTTTAAGCATCGAGCGACGAAATCACATATCATAGACTTTGAATGAATATTAAATGTGCACGACGAAGTAAAAGAGAACATCGATGTATATTTATATTAGAATATCATGAGTACATCCAAAATCACATCGACTACATCATAGGAAGTGCAACATCTATATCAACATCAAAAAGATACAACATAATCATCGAAACACCATCATCAAACATCCAACAAAATGAAAGTACAACAAGTACACCGACATCCAAAATCCAAAATACATCAAAACACCGCCAAAACTCCATCCTAACCCAAAACACTCTCAACAAGATGTATCATCCAATGATCACAGGAGAGGCCTCCAAACTGACGCTCAAGAGGAAGTGGCAGGATCAGCAGTCTCTGTGGGTCCAGTCGAGGGAGTGGACTCAGGCTCTGCTGCAAGGAATGGTGTGTCAACAGAAGGGATCGTCGGGGCAGGAGTGGAAACAGCAACAGCAGGCTCAATTGCAGAAGTATCAACAGGAACATCAGCATGCACGACTGGGTCAGGGATATCAGCAGGAGCAGCAGCAGCATCAGAAGTCTGATCCACTGGTGCAGAAGTCTCTGGAGCACCGGAAGAGGTGCCAGCTCCAGGAGCAGATGTGGTAGCAGCAGCAGTAGTGGCCTCAGTGCCACGAGCTAAAGATGTGACAAGCTCATCAATATCCTCGTCATCCATCTCCTCATCCTCAAAAACATGAGGAGGAAGCTGAATGCCCATCAAACTAGCCATACGGCACACTACGTCCTCGGTACGAGCCAAACGAGACTCGTGACGACGAAGTAAGCGAACGACATCATCTAGTGTGGTGGTAGGAGGAGGGGCTGCAGTAGCTGAAGATGTGGCCTGGGATGCAGAAGGAGTCGTCCGCTGCACGTGACGGAGTGCCGCAAGAGATTTCTTTACGGCCGTCGCGTTCAGTGGAGGACCAAGAGGACGCTCATCGTCAGGAGGCAAAGGCACGCGAAAATGACGGAACACCAAAGTCAACAGACAAGGATAAGGGATATGTGCAGATTTAGTGGTCTTGCGAACACACTCGAAAGAGTCCATCTTATCGAGTATAACGCGAGCCCAATTAATCTCGCAACCCAAGAATAGAGCGTAAATCAACTTTAGGAACGGCTGGGATGGCAGAGAAGATGAGCCGTACTTGGGAAGCAAGCACGACTTCAGAATGAGATTGAGCACCCATGCATTTGGCTTAAACGACTTCGAAGGAACACCAATAAAAGCAGGAGGGATCACATGGAAGATATCAGCGAGAACAGACTGATCCAGAGAGGAGATATCATCAACAGAGATGTCTGACGGGAGGAGACCAGACGATGAACAACCACGCAACTCCCCCAAGATTTCTGCCGTGAGGACTATAGGAGTCCCCAAGACAGTAGTCTCGATGGAGTGGCTCTCATCGTAGTGGCCCCGGACACGATTTGCATAGAATAGTTTGACCAGGCGAGGATAGGGTCGAGGGTTCGCCTTAGGGTCGAAGCGAAGGTAGTCTAGGAGCCCACTATAGGATAGGAGATCAACTAAGCCAAGGAAGTCTGAAAACTGAACATAGTGCTCCAATAGCATCGGGCAGTGCTCAATACGGTTGTAGGCCGCTAGATACATAGGGTCGTCGCGACACAACGATATGTCAACACCACCAGCTGGCATTGGGCCCTTTCCCTTAGGCTGTCGAGTCCTAGGACGAAGTGGAGGAGTGGGTTCCTTATGGCCAGACTCATCCTCGGGTCTAAACTCAGTATCGGAATCAGGAGGAGTAGAGGGGGTATGGAGTATAGGCTTTCTAGACTTAGAATGTTTACCGGGTTTGACGGTCGCCGTCCTCTGCTTCTTCAGAGGAGGCGAAGACGGAGAAGCTTGGGTTGATTTAGCACGACGTTTGGGCTTAGAAGGATTCCTCGGGTTAGATGGCCCTACGGTCATGGGGGATGCCCCAGAGGGAGTGATAGGAATCCTCGTCTTTGCCATGATCGTGGCACAACGAGATCAATCAACGAAATTTGAAAAGATCAAATAACCCTAAGTTTAAACCCTAGAACCGAAATCAAGCCCTAGAACAGAAAATTGAAACCCTAGAGATGAAATGAAGCCCTAGAACACGAAAACGACCTAGGAGGAGGAGATATACCTAGGGGAGGGAGATCGACGGCGGCGGTTGGACGGAAAAGTGGCCGGAGATCGACGGAAGTCGAAGAGTCACGAGCTGCGGTTTGGGGGTTTTCGAGCTGGAGGGAAGAAGAGACCGACTAAAATGAGAAAGAATCGATCAGTTTGGGATTAAGTCGGTCGAAATCACGAAAAGACGTGACTGCCCCTGAGCACTTAGTCGGTCTAAGTTCAAACGCTGACCGACTAGATGACGATCTAGTCGGTCGGTTAACGAGCTTGAACCGACTAAGTGGAAACAGAGACCAGTCGAAGATTTCCTGAACGAGAATTAGTCGGTCTATGTTCAAATACTGACCGACTAGAACGAAATCTAGTCGGTCGATAAGTGAACTTGAACCGACTAAGGAGTTAAGCTGGAGAGGAAATCCTAATAGCTTGAGTTAGTCGGTCTGAGTTCTTTAGCTGACCGACTAGATGCAAATCTAGTCGGTTGGTTGATGAACTGAGACCGACTAGATGAGTCCAAAAATTGACAAATAAGTTCTCTCCTCAATACACTTGGACGATACATTGCAATCCTCTCAAAAATCATCTAAACTACCCCATTAAACATCGAAATCTCAAATACGACATTCAAATATGAATTCGAGCATAAATTCAAAAATATCACATAAAATCCCGAAAAATCCAATAAGTCTAGCATGACGAAATATTGCGAAATATAATAGCATGCAAGATAATTGAATGAAACATGAATCCTATATCTCGGATTCACCCATAATCCCCAATTCTCGACGCAACCGCACAAAGGAGTCCTCCTTTAGGGGTTTCGTGAAAATATCGGCGATTTGCTTTTGGGTTTCAACGTACACTAAAATGATGTCCTTTTTAGCAACATGATCATCTAAAAAGTGGTGTCGGACATCTATGTGTTTAGAACGGGAATGGTGCACCGGATTCTTTGAAAGACAAATAGCACTTTGGTTATCCACCATGATATGGCTAGTATCACAATGAATACCAAAATCCTTTAGTGTGTGTCTCATCCAAAGAACCTGGGCACAAGCGGCACCGGCGGTAATGTATTCCGCCTCGGTGGTTGAAAGTGATACCGAATTTTGCTTCTTGGAAAACCAAGAGACAAGGAAATTTCCTAGAAAATGGCAAGTGCCACTAGTACTTTTCCTGTCGGATTTGCATCCCGCATAATCAGCGTCACTATATGAGACTAACTCATATGTGCTAGATTTCGGATAAAGTAATCCAAAATCTAAAGTGTAACTTAGATAGCGAAAAATACGTTTAACCGCTACTAAGTGAGAATCCTTAGGTTGAGACTGATAACGAGCACAAATACAAACGGCAAACATAATATCGGGCCTACTTGCGGTAAGATAAAGTAAACTACCTATCATACCTCGATATAGACGAATGTCTACATCTTTTCCGCCCGTATCTTTATCAAGATGTGTTGTAGTGCTCATAGGAGTCTTTTTCCCGGAGGCATTCTCCATTCCAAATCGCTTTAGCAACTCCACCGTGTATTTTGTTTGGTGGATGAAGATTGCATCGTTCAATTGGCGAATTTGGAGACCTAAGAAATATTTGAGTTCGCCCATGTGGCTCATCTCAAATTGTTCCTTCATAACATTAGAAAACTCTTCGCAAAGAGTGAAGTTAGTAGCACCGAAAATGATATCATCAACATAAATTTGAACTAATAAAATATCATTATTCGCATGCTTTACAAAAAGTGTAGAATCGGCTTCTCCCATTTTAAAATTCAAATCCAAAAGAAAATTCTTTAGGCGATCATACCAAGCTCGAGGAGCTTGTCTCAAACCGTAAAGAGCTTTCTTTAGTTTAAAAACATGATTTGGAAATTTTTCATTTACGAAGCCCGGAGGTTGAGAAACGTAAACTTCCTCAACAACATCTCCGTTTAAAAATGCACTTTTAACATCCATTTTAAATAACTTGAAATTTTTATGGCATGCAAAAGACAATAACAATCTAATTGATTCTAGTCAAGCTACCGGAGCGAAGGATTCTTCGAAATCAATACCTTCCTCTTGTCGATAGCCTTGAGCTACTAACCGAGCTTTGTTCCGGACGACGACTTGGTTTTCGTCGATTTTGTTCTTCAAGATCCACTTTGTCCCTATGACGGTGTGGTTCTTTGATGGTAAAGGAACAAGCTCCCATACCTCATTCCTCTCGAATTGAATGAGTTCCTCCTCCATGGCAAGGATCCAAGCACTATCTTCGCATGCTTCAACTATATTCTTTGGCTCTATCGATGAGGCAAAGGCACAATTGGCGAAGTGGTGGACTTGCGATCTTATTTTGACTCTATCATGAATATTGCCAATAACTTGCTCATGGGGGTGGTCACGAACCGTATGAAGCCGTTTGGGAATTCCCTGATCACTAGGAACATTCTTAACAACCTCATTAGTTGGGTTAGTATCAATAGAATCAATTGAATCATTAGACTTAGAATTATCAAACGAATCACATAAAACATCCATAGAATCATCATCATTTAAAATTCTAGAAGTAGTAAAATTCTCATTAAAAGAGACATGTAGTGATTCCTCGATCGTAGAGGATCTTTTGTTGTATATCCGGCAGGCTTTGCTACGTGAGGAATACCCAACAAATATCCCCTCATCCGATCTCGGATCAAACTTGTCCAAATTTTCATACGTGTTTTTAATAAAACATTTTGCACCGAAAACACGAAAATGTTTAACTTGAGACAATCTATCAAACAACAATTCATAACAAGTTTGTTTGGTGCCGGGCCTCAAGAGTATTCTATTAAACACATAACAAGCGGTGTGTACTGCTTCCGCCCAAAATTGATGGCCAAGATGGCTATCATCAAGCATGGTGCGAGCACACTCCACAAGCGTTCTATTCTTCCTCTCAACAACACCATTTTGAGGGGGTACGCGAGGGAAAGAAAACGTGTGAGTAATTCCAAGATCATCACAAAAATTTGAGAAAGATTCATTCTCAAATTCACCCCCATGATCACAACGAATAGTGACAATGGTGGTTCCGATGAGATTTTGTACTTTCTTCACAAATATTGTGAAGTTTTCAAAAGCTTCATTTTTATTACATAAGAAAAATACCCATGTAAATCTAGAATAATCATCTACGATGACAAGTCCATATCTTGCATTTCCTAAGGAAGCAACTCTAGTTGGCCCAAATAAATCTAGATGTAATAGCTCTAGTGGCCGTTTAGTAGAAATGCTTTTCTTAGGTTTAAATGAAGATTTAGGAAGCTTGTCACGTTGACAAGAATCACAAAAACTTTTCTTTACAAAAACGAGCTTCGGAAAACCTTTAATGGAATTTAATTTTGAAAGCTTATAAAGTGTTCCAAAGTTCACATGTCCAAAGCGTCGATGCCATAAGTGTTGTTCACTTGTGTTGGCAACGAGACATTGTTCATATGACTTAGGAAGATCCAAAATATAAATATCTTTATGGCGTGTGCCAGAAAATAATAAATTATTATTATCATTCAAAATATGACACAATCCTTTCGCAAAGCTAACTTTGTAACCTTTGTCACAAAGTTGGCTTATTGAAATAAGATTATGATTTAAACCATTAACTAGATAAACATCACTAATTAAGGGTTTAGATGGGTTACCCACTTTACCAACACCGACGATGGTTCCGCTCTCGTTGCCTCCAAAGACTACCCGGTTCCCATTAGCAATGGGCACCACTCCGGAAAGCAATTGAGCATCGCCCGTCATGTGTTTTGAACACCCGCTATCGAGTATCCAATTTCTCTTGGAGCTAAATTTAAATTTGTTGCTCCGTTCCTTTTTCTTGAGTACCTATAGATATGAAATGTCGTATCATGGTACCCAAGGTCATTGGGTCCTCAAAGGTTAGACCTTTGGAAGCCAAGTCCAATTGGACTTAGACTTCCCAATATAATTAATATTATCCACTACATTAATAAAATAGTCATTCATGTAAACTTGTTTTTCATTCATGGTAGTGTCCTTTGGGCTCCAAATTGAGAATATTTTGGGAGCCTTCATCCTATTGGGTGCATGCATGCGTTGTTGGTTTCTACGTGATGCATGTCGTGGATAGGCATAAGGAACATGATGAAATGGTGCATATGGATAATTATTCATATGATGTTGTGGGTGAACATATGCATGTGAGGGAACACGTGCGTGAGGATGTCTCACATGGTGTGCACGTGCCCGTGAATGTGTTGCATAAAAATCATCATATGTGTGAACCGGTGGAGTAGGACGTGTGTTCCTACGTGGCATGGTATTGGTGTACATGTAGGCATGCCCCTTCTTTGGAGGTCCACCCAAAGTGGTTTTCTTTCCGAAAGAGGGTGTGGACGAGGTGGAAGCACCATTGGTAGATGAACTACCAATAGAGTGTTTGCTACCACTCGTCGAAGCACCGGAAGTTGGCCTAACAAAAGTAGTGGCCGATTTGGATGAACTTCCCATCGTATACCCCAAGCCAATGTGGTGATTGGTCGGAAGTAAGTCACTTAGGATTTTATCCAAATGGTCCTTACCCTTATTGAATTTATTAATTCGGCCTAATGTGTTCTCATATTTCTCGGTGAGAGAAACGCAAAGAAGTATCCAAAGTGGATACTTGCGATGTGAGCACATAAACACGAGATTTAAGATTCTCATTCTCAATACTCAACGTCGAGTTTTGAGAAGTCAAATCCGCTATCTTATGTTCTTCCGGATCCTCAATGCTAACATGTTCAAGTTGAGTCTTGAGATTAACAATCTCATTCTTCAACTCTTCAACAACGGTGTCGTTGTTGGTGATGATAGTTTTAGGCGAGGTTTGAATGCTAGCTAAGTCATCTTTTACTTTAGTATACCTATTTACTAATTTAGTATACTTAGACCATAATTGAGAATTAGCATTCCTAAGGTCATCCATAGTTACCTCATCGCCTTCGTTGTCGCTATCATCGAAAGAGGAGGATCCTTGATCATGCTCATCTCTTACCATGAAGCACATGTGCGCTTGCTCCACTTTCTCATCGTCCGACTCTCCGCTTGAGGAATCCTCGGAGTCGGTGAATGTTGCTCCGACAAGTCCCTTTTTGTACCCCTTTTTGTACTTCTTGGACTTGTCGAACTTCGGCGCCTTCCACTTCTCCTTTTGCTTGTTTTGAGGACAATCCGCTTTGATGTGTCCTGGCTTATTGCATTTAAAGCACAAAGGTGGAGAGGCGTTAGTAGAAGTAAATTTAGATTTTTGTTTGAAGTTACCCTTTCGGAAGAAGCTATTGAACTTCTTTGCCATGAGTTCAATGGATTCCATGTCCATTTCTTCTTCCGAGTCCTCATCATCGGTAGAGGTGGATGGAGCCGCCTTGAACGCAATCGCCTTTTTCTTAGGCACGTCTTGGTTCAAATAGGACTTCATCTTTTCTTGTAACTTCACCTTGCTATCTTTTCGTACCTCGTATGACATCAAAGTACCCATCAATTGAACTACGGTATACTTATTCATGTCATTACCTTCCTCGATGGCGAAGGTACGTTTCTCCCAAGAAGAAGGAAGTCCTTCGATAAGCTTCGAACACTTCTCCTTTTGGGTGTATGTTTTGTCGAGAGCTTCCAACTCGTTCATTATGTCGACGAAGCGAGCATAATACTCCTTCATCTTTTCTCCCTGTTCTATATGAAACAATTCGTAATCTCTATTGACTACTACGAGTTTAGAATCTCTTACCCGACTCGTTCCTTCATGCAAAATGAGGAGCGAATTCTAAATTTGATATGCACTCTTACATGTGCATATCTTATTAAAATCTTTGGGTTACAATGCACATTGTAAAGCATTCATTGCTTTGGCATTTGCAATCTCCGCGGCGACCTCCGCGGGAGTCCACTTGTCGAAATCTTCTTCGGTAGGCACATTGTACTCCGACATGGTAATTCTCCACAATGAGACGCTCCCGAGGAACGTTTCCATCCGGCATTTCCAATATCCATAATTGACACCGTTGAAGAATGGAGGCCTAGTCGAGGAATGTCCTTCCATGACCGAAGACGCTCCTTCACGGTTCCTGAAGGATCCATAATCCGCAGGTGGACGAACGGTCTTGTTGTCGTTGGCAGACATAGCTAAGTATCTGGCTCTGATACCAAATGTATTGCCCTACAAGCTACTGCACAAGTACTAGAGGGGGGGTGAATAGTACTTTAAAAATAACGAGGAGTATAATTCCTAATTATCATGCAAACAACTACCAAATCAATTTACGGAAGCTTAAATTGATGACAACAACAAAATTAACAATACTAACAATTGAATATTACTAGGTTCGGATCCACCCAAGTCTCCCCGACTTGTTCCCGGTGATCCTACGTCCCAACCACCCGGATCCCCTCCGGATACTTAGGTTAGAAACCCTAACCTAAGATTTCCACTATGAATATCTTGTGAAAAACCTTCACAATATCAAATCATACATGCAATGGCAATAGTGAATCCCACAACCCGGGATCACAACCTTCTCTCACAACCGAGAGAATCAATAAGCAATATAAATGAGTTTATATGAAATAAACAATCTTACCACAAATTCATATACCTTGAGTTTTCTTACCAAATAGGTGCAAGGAGGGATTTGAGGAAGAGGAAGTCACCAAGACCTAGCACCACTGAAATGAGCAGCAATGGGTGCCTAGGAGTGATTTGGAGACTTGAATCAAGCTAGAGCTTGAAAGGCTCACCAAGAACAAACTTCTCTCAAGATGGATTCTAGATCTAGAATGTGAGAGAATGGATTTCTTGTGAGGGAGAGAGCTTTGGAAATGAGTGAGAATCTCTAACTCTTTCAATCTCAATGAATCTCTTAATAGCAGCTCTTTTTTTGAGAGAAATGACCAAGCTTCGTATTTATAGGGTCCCATAAAAATGAGTTAGGTCAAATCCCAACGGAAAGAAATCTGAAGCAGTTAGTCGGTCAAAGAACAAACACTGACCGACTAGTTCATCAACTAGCCGGTCAGTCAAACAACATGGACCGACTAAGTGATGAACAGAGAACAGAGTGAATTTCAGACCTAGAAATCTAGTCGGTCCAAGAAGACTGTCTGACCGACTAGTTTCACAACTAGTCGGTCGGTCAGTGAACTTAGACCGACTAAGAGTCAAAAACAATTAGTCTGAATACAAATTGAGTTAGTCGGTTCAAGAACAAATGTTGACCGACTAGATTATCAACTAGTCGGTCACCAAACATTCTTAGACCGACTAACGATAAACAGTAGCTAAGGAGAAAATTGGCATGTACAGTAAAGCTCAACTAGTCGGTCAAAGAAGCATCACTGACCGACTAGTTCACAAACTAGTCAGTCGGTGAGTCAACGTAGACCGACTAACTGTAAACAGTACTGAGCAAGAAAATACAAACTGAAACTAGTCGGTCCAAGAAGCTTTGCCGACCGACTAGATCACCATCTAGTCGGTCAGTTCTTCTTCTTGAACCAACTAACATGCACAATAAAGTCCGAATCGAAGCGTGATGCTTCGAGGAAGTTAGAATGGACTTTTACTAAGATCCTAGAGCTAAGATATGAGCGTTATGAAGATAGAAATATAAGATATACTCAAGGCTTAACATTCTATAGATCGAAACTAAAAGACTATAAATAAAACCTTAAAGAACGGTCTTCGAGAGCTTCGATCAAATCTTCATGACTTCCAAAATGGTCCAAAAGCTTCAACGAAGCTTTAGGCATTGATTACGAGCTTTAAGAAGTCTTGAGATGTCGCTTTGAGTGTTCTCGTAAATTTGGCGACGATCTCCATAACTGCGCTCACAAATTGTTAGTTCATGAATTATTTATGTTTGCTCATCATCCAAAACCAAATCCGGGGAGTCCAATACTCAACAGGGTGATGAGGCTAAACTTGTGGCGGGAGCTGACCACGGTGTGGAATCTGAGAGAACGCAGTGAAGGGGCCGAACTGCCTGGGTTGATGGCGAGCACGACCGGTGACGACGAGCTGACCTGCGCAAGGAGCAACTTGTCAGAAAGGCTGGGTTGGGGTCCAACCCTTAGCCTCTCCGATGCCTAAGTCAGTAACAGGACTTAAAGCAGGGGCTGGGCACGTAGGTCGGACTGAGGGTGAGTCGACCATATGTGACAAGCTATGAGTGGAAGAACAAAGATATGGACGACCTTTGCTCTTGTGCGTGAGTAATGAGATTGAGAGTAAATTTACCAACCCCTTCACCGTAAGAAGTGAAGGGGTATTTATACCTGTCGGAAGGCGGTTAGGTGGGGCTGACCTGGCATGCTGACTCGGTGTGCTGAGGTGGCCCTGCTGTCAGCGGAAGCTTCGGACGAGTATGTCAGGAACAAGAGTGTTGGCCACTCTTTTGTCAGCCGGTGCAATAGCCAGGAGCGCTTTTGTCAGGGTGTCAGGGCCGGAAGCATTGAGTGTCAGGGGGCGCAGTGGCCAGGGGGTGCTTTCCCAGATGGTCGGGCGGCGTTAGTGTCAGTAGTGTCCTTTGTACTAGGTTGTTTTTCGCGTCCGATGTGCCAAAGAGTCATCGGTGCGCGTCCGAGGCACGACGCTATCGATGGGGTTACCAGGTCACCCCGGTTGGAGGGCACGTCGTCCGACAACGCGCTCTGCGTGTTGTTCCCGGCGAGCCGGTGGAGGGGCGAGTCGGGTGGCGACCGAGACCCTGGATGAGTGCGGCTCCGCCATCGCCCATAGTAGGGTGCGCCCTTCTCCCGGTCGTGTCGGGCTCCGAGGTAACCTGGCGCTCTGCCGTGGGCGAGTCAAGTGCGCGGTCTCCGAAGTCACGGGATTGGTGCCCTAGTGCTGGGCCCACCGGCCTTTGAGATGGAAGAATGACGTAGGTGGGGTGTTTGGTGACCGGGGATAGAAAGTCGGGCTATCACGATCTTTAGGTCGTAACAAAGCCCATTGCCAATTTGATATGAGCCTATTGGGTCGCACACAAAGAACGTAATGGATAGGATATGGTTTAAACTTGATTTCGAATTTGATTTGAAATTCGTAATAAGGCGAAATATCTTAATTGTCAGATATTGTATCTCGTTAAGATATTATCCCTAAGATATCGCCGCATAACTGAAATACGTTAATGGGTTAACGTGGGATTCTTATCCCTAAGATATCGTCGAGTAACTGAAATGTGTTAAGGGGTTAACGTGAGATTCTATATAAGATATAGAAAGAGGATTTTCAGTTTTACGTTTTTCAATCTATCTCCTCCGTTTTTGAGAAAAACAAAGAGCAAGAGAAACCCTAGTTGCGGAGAAGGAGTTAGCACCCTCGCAATTCCTATTTGTGACGTTCGCGTGTGGATACCAATTGAGTGTGGTCGTTCGTAGAGCAGCACTTATAGTCCGACACATTCAGATCGTCACAAAGGTTAGTAATCTATTTGAATCAATTAGAAACGTATGGATCTTGGTAGGTTTCTATTTTTCGCTGCGTATAAACTAGTTATGCATGATAGAAACCCTAACACTTGTGAGATATTGCTTCTTGGAAACTCTCTGGCTCCCCTTCTTCAGAAAGTAGAAGATACTCACCTTCTGAATATCTGGTTGATGGAATCCGGCCTCGTTCAGATCTCCGTACTTGTGAGTTGTTGACTTCGGGAGGCGTACCATCATCTGCCTGCGGTGATGGTGGTGCAGTAGCTGCTGGAGAGGGTTGTGGCTCCCCCTGCTCAGCGTCCGCCTCTTCTTCCACGTCTTGTTCAACAGCCTCCTCTTCTTCTGGTATTTTTTCATGTACCTCTTCGTATTGCGTTGGTGCTGGGTCTGGAACAATGTCTTCAGCACTTGAGCATGCAGTTAAAGATGCCATGGGCTTTTCAATGTCTTCCAATGTCTGATTTTCTTGGAACAGTACATCCCTGCTTCGAATAACCTTCTTTGCCTTTGGGTTCCACAACCTATACCCAAATTCTTCATCTCCATAGCCGATGAAGATACAAGGAATGGTCCTTGCATCAAGCTTCTGCCTTTGCTCCTTGGATACATGTGCAAAGGCTAAACAACCGAATACCCTCAAGTGGGAGTATGCGGGATTCTTACCAGACCACACCTTCTCTAGAATCACGAAATACAAAGGTACTGATAGTGATATGTTGATGAGGTAGCAGGTGATCGCGCCCCGGATACACGTCCCGGGACGACGACACTGTAGTCTTACTGCAAGCGCACAGTGTAGCAGCGAGCGGGTATCGAACACGAGGAGGACGTATGACAGTGTCTTCTTCAGTCAACCTGGCTATAGGAACAGTAGAGAAATGTTTGCAGTAATGCGGTCACAGTCTTTCAATTATAAGAAAGAAAATATCAAATTAATAAAGATGCCTAAGGATAGGGATTCCCCGCTACTTGCTGTATCTCATCATTGCGATTCGTAGGTTTCACAATTGCTAGACTTGAAATTCGGGTGAATTAGTTGCAACTAAATGTAGAACCAGGCTCACGCTCTCGTGCTATTATCGGTCTATAGCAAACCTAGGGTAGAGTCCAATCTCTTGCAAACCCTAATCTAGGCAAACTAGCGTGAAGAACAACATCATCGTTCAGTAGTATCTCGAGCCCACTCTCGTGCAAACTCGAGCTACGACCTAGGTTGGGATAGTTCCTACCCGTCCAATCTCTTGCAAACGGGTACCGATATAGAATTGCAATCAAAAACCCTAGTATTGGTCCAATCTCTTGCAAACCAATCCTAGAGGAATCCAACTGCAACCCAATTCGAATTTCTAGGGCTTCCTATCGAATTGGGATCCAATCTCTTGCAAATCCCAATCGGTATGAATCCCTAGCTATTCGTATTAAATCAATCCCAAACTAACCCTAATCATTCCTAGCAAGAATTTTACCTATTCATAACAAATTTGAAATTGGGCTCGTAGGGTTCATCCCTACGCCCTAAGACGATAAAACTACTCACAATTCATCATGCAAATCATTGGATATTCAATGGAAATAACAAGAGAATTCATAGCAATATTCAATATATCAATAAAAATAGGGTTTTTAATAGAGAGAGAGACAAACCAATGAAGAACCAATAGCATCCAACAAAATAACCTTTTTCTCTCCTCCCTAAAGAACTAAATCTAATCTCCTAAAAGTAAATCAAAAAGGGCTGCCAAAAAGTTCTGAAAAGCTCCCTAAACTAGGTTAAAAACTGGGGTTAAATACCCCCCAAAATCGCCCAAACAAATGTGACGAAACTGCCCCTGCGCAGCCTCAAAATCGCAACTTACGCTACAGGCAGCGCGGCTCACTCGACCGAGTGACAAATGTCACTCGGCCGAGTGAGAGACCCTGACGGATTCCAGAGAGTTGGGGGTCTTGGGGGTCGTCTCCTCGGGAGTCACTCGGCCGAGTGACTTTTCTTCACTCGGCCGATGGGCATTCTTCACTCGGGCGGACGGAGTTCATCACTCGGCCGAGTCGGTCTTTGGGGCTGACTAACGGATTCCAGAGAGTTCAACATTTTTGGTTGCCGTCGTCTTGGCTCCACTCGGGCAAGGGATGACTCGGTGCTCGGCCGAGTGGTCTGGCGATGCTCGGCCGAGTGCACGCTGATATTAGCTCTGTTGCGTGTCCGATCTGGCCGGCCGAGCGGGCTGTCTATGCTCGGCCGAGTGACTCCTTCACTCGGCCGAGTGGCATGCTGAAAATGCCCATTCTTCGTATTTTGCCTCCTCGTCGCTCCTACGACGTTCTTTCTTCTTCCACTCCTCTCCAATCGCAGAATACCCCTCAAGAGAGTCGTCGGTGACACTCCGAAGTGGGTGCATCTCAGAATCACTCCAAATCGCTCCAAATCTCCTGAAATATGACAAAAACAACAAATCGTGAAAAGCATCGCAATATTGTCGAATAAACGTGAAAAACACGATTTGAGCGATCTAAATGGCATGCAAACATGCAGAAAAAAGGTATAAAATACAGAGTGATCAAAATCCCCCAAGCTTACCTCTTACTCGTCCTCGAGGAAGATGAGTAAAAAGCGAACCCGGTGGATAAAGATAAAGAAAACGATGGAGAAATGGAAAATGAAAAATGAAAAACAAAGTAGAAAACGAAGAGGGAAGTTGCTAGATCATTTTTCTCAGGACGTGGGTTTTGCTTACTCATATAGCATGCATCGAATATAAAACACATGTCAAAGACTTTTATTTTGATATCATAGTATAATGGTGCATTTGAAATAGAAAACCCAAGAATATCAATATAGCATGAAGAATGGAATAATTCTAAGATTAACATCGTCTGAAGCATCTAAAGCGGTATACAATATCGTAGATCACACACTTTTCAATTGAATGCTTTCTATAAGGAGTATAAGAGATATCACACGATAGAGTAGTAATAATAGAAAAAGTGTGGTTTTCATAAAATGAATGCTAAGCGTAGATTTCTGGATTTCGTGAAACTTTAGCAATCTCACCGAGTATAAAATATTACTTAGCCTAGGTTGTCATGCACCGTCAGGTAGTTACTCTCTCACACATCATTGGATTCTCTCCCCCAATCTTATTTATAAGCGTGGTGGCATATACAAAACAATATTTACATCCCCGTTTCCTTTTGTAGCTCCAAAAGTCAAAGAAAACAAAAATAAAAGCAAAAGAGGGAAGAAAGAGAGAAAGGATATGAGATGGGATCGTTTTCGAATTTCTTTTCTCTTTTCTTTTCTTATTCTCAAATCTTTTTTCTTTTCTTTTTCTCTTCTTTTTTTTCTTTTTTTTTCATATATACACAAATGATCCCAAATCAAAAGAGAAGGATATGCAAGTATTTTTTTTCTTTTGGTTTTGGGGATTTTAGAGCATGTGATATACTAACGGGGGATGCCAATAATAGAATTGCTAAGGGAAGATTCACCAATGAATTTAAAATAGAGAAATAATGTTCAAGATATGTGGAGAAAGAAATAAATGCATCTCTCAGTTCACTCTATAAGACGTGCATGACAACTTCAGCAGGGTAATCTAATCTACTCAGTTTGATCTTAAAAAGTAAACTAATCCAGATTTATCAATGCTAGCAAACATTCAATCAACCTGAAGTGAAGCGTACAAATCATGCAATAAGAAGTGATATGAGAAAAGAAAGCAGTACTCCAGATATAAGCATCAATGCGTGAATCTTGGTATGTTTTCTACGATAGCATACATATGAATCATCAGACATCAGCTAATAATAGAATTTCATCCATTTTCATACGGAAGAAGAAGTGGGTTACTATTTCTAAATGCAAACAGGACATAGCATATGATATCAGAAATAAAAATCTAAGACACGACAAATTTAGCATGCATATAGAGAAAAGCTAACACCACGTCGTCGTCATCACAGAAAAGTCATCTCTAGCGAAAGATGAAAGAAATAAAGATAAGCGAAAACAAAGATATTTACAATGCAGCACATAAAGAAAATAAGAAAAACGTGAAGCATGGTAAAAAATGAAAAAGTGATGAAAAATGGGTGCAAAAGTGGAAAAAACGTGGAAAAACTAAAAATAAAGATGATAAAAGCGGAAAGCGTGAGAACTCACTCCCCCAAGCTAAAGTGCACAGTGTCCTCAATGTGCAAAGTGTGGCATACCGAGAGACGAGTAATGGGTGGGGGGTGGGTGCATGCATGATAAAAAGAACTAAAAATAACAAAATGAAAATATGATGCGGATGTGATGCATGCAAGGATAAGAGTGATGCAGATATGTGTGTGTCACCAAAAATACTCTCCCTCACTCCCAAAAAAAGATATAAAATGATGTGATCTGATAGGGACAAAAATAGCGTGGGGGGAGGGGGGTGGGCAAAAATAATATCGACAGGACCTAGCAGAGAATGTGCAGCATAACGACAAAAAAGATCAATGGCATCAAGGGTGTGCCTAAGCTGGTGGTGCTGCACCATCTCCGTCCTGTGGCGGAGGAGGATGTGGTGGTGGACGTGTCTGCTGGGTGGGTGGGTGTAGTGGAGGGAGTCGCGCCAGGATCTGATTCAGGCAAACCTGAATATCGGGAAGCATGGCGACGCGGGACTCCACGGAACTGACCGCGGCAGAGAGAGCCCTAAAATCGCCCCTGAGTCCACTCACCGCCCCCTCGAGAGCACGAAGGCTCTGAACTAGGGCGTCAGGGGGTGGTGGAGCGGAGGGACGAACAGGTCTAGGCTGTGAAGGACGGGGCTGTCGGACACGGACGGTGTAAACAATCGGGCCAGCAGGCATGTGTGGAAAGGGGGCTATACCCACTAGTGGATGCTCAGCCTCAGTGCGAGGCTGGGACACAGGCTGGTGTGAGGTGGAAGCAGCAGCAGTGGAAGTGGAAGACAAAATCGGTGACGAGGCAGCAAGAGAGGTCAGTGACACAGACGTGGGAACAGATGTCACGACACTCTCGGATAGGACGGCTGCCGTGGAGACAGAAAGGTCAACCGCTGGGGAGGAAGTGTGGGGAACAAAAGGTGAGACCCCAACGGAGATCAAAGTGGATAGGGTCTCCACGACGGAAGCGAAGGAAGACTCACCGCTCTCAACAATAGAAGGTGGACGCTCGGGTAGCAAAGAGGTGAGGGGCTCAACCGACAGGGGCACATCAGTGGTGGGGGTGGTAGACATGGTGGGCGTGGTGGACATGGTGGGCGTGGTGGACGGCTCAGTAAGGGTACCCACGACACTGGCAGAAGTGGGGACAGAAGTGCCGGGAGGTGCAGAAAGTGCAAGCTCAGGCTGAGCGATCACGGGGTCTACAGGTGCAGAGGGTGCCTGCTCAGCCTCCTCGGCCTCAAGGACGTAGGCAGCGGGGATCAGGAGATCCATCGTCGGAAGCCAGTCCACGTGTGCCGGTGATATGTGTGTCCGAGCGGGGCTCGGGAGGATCATGTAGTCAACACCGAAGGGACCGTGCAACCATACCCAGTGCCTCTGGCCGTGGGGACGAAGCATCTTCATCCGGGCCATGACGTCTATCGAAAGTGAAGTGGTGCCCGAAGGTCGACGCAGGTCGGCCGGAAGGTCCTCGCCGGTCATCAGGGCTAGCAGGGTGATCAGGCCGCCGTAACATATCGGGGAGCGAGCGCCCAACGATACTATGATGCGGTCCAAAAACCAGCTAGCGACGTCAATCTCAACGACGGGGACCATCGTAACACCATCCCTATCCAGAACTCTGGGGCGAGTCATTGCGTAGAGCATATAGAGCTCAGGCGTAGACATCGTCCCAGGCTCGTACCTCGCTAGAAAGGTGGTCGCCATAAGGCGCTGTGCTATGCGGAGGCAGGGGTAGACTATGGCTGAGGCCTTGGCCCTACTAGGGTCAAAGCCGTAGTGGGAGCCCGTGATACGTGTCCAAAAGGCGGAGGCGTCGAACGACGGCGGAGGGATGTGTGTGGGGGCGTAGGCTCGGTCGGGCGCGGGGACTGCGGGCCACTGAAAGAATGCTCTAAGCATATCAAGAGTGATCTGACACTCTCGATCCATGAGTCTAAAGGAGCATTCCTCATCGGTTCGGGCGATCGAGCTAAGTACCTCGAGTGTCGGACGGACGTAGGTGTCCGCCGACACAGACAAAAAATCTCGCCAACCCACGTTGTCGTACAACGTGAGCATCCCCTCAAGTACCCCCAGGCGGTCTAGGTCTGCTAAATGAGCGAACCTAGAGGGTACTATCGGGCGCTGGGCGATACGCTCAAATCGGACGCGCTGTGCGTCGTCTCTGAACGTGATGCCCAGCGGCCCGACAGCCGGAGC
The DNA here is from genome assembly GCA_030789695.1 of Scilla litardierei. NCBI lineage: Eukaryota > Viridiplantae > Streptophyta > Magnoliopsida > Asparagales > Asparagaceae > Scilla > Scilla litardierei. The sequence continues at coordinate 52,008,050 of CM061134.1, forward strand.
CGGTGGTGGCTGTGCGTGAATGGGATCGGCTGGAAGTGGCTGCGGATGGATGGGGTCGGCTGGGAATGGCTGTGTGGGGGTGAGGTGGTGAAGGTGGAGGGTAGTCCTCCCTAGCGTGGGAGGGGCCGGGCTCATCCGGCCGCTTCCGCTTGGCGGAAGTTCCCCGAGTGCGTGGCCGTGTACAGGGTGACATGTGTGCCCCGAGTGCTCACCCAACTAATGAAAAATGCGGCGTGCTAAAAAAATGGAACGAAGGTACCTGAACACGCCGCGAGAGCAAAACAGCAGATAAGTGCGAAGACGCCACCTCCACGAAGCCAATAGCGCGTCCGAAAGCTCCCCTAAGCTCCCCCAAGATAGCATGCACATCAAACAATGATATCAGCGTATAAAATTCAAAAAACATGGGGGAGATGGGATTTAATAGATAGATAAAGAAGTTAATTTGATTTTTGAGCTCAACGGGTCTATGGATCGTCAAAAATGGGGAGAAAAATAGTTTTTGCGCGAAATAGGGGATCACCGGAGCTCGGCCGACGGTGGGGGGTGTCGCCGGAGGTCGGGGGTGTCGCCGGAGGTCGGGGGTGGTCGCCGGAGCGGTCGCCGGCGGTGGTGCGGCGATCGGAGCCGACGGCGATGGGATTCGGGCGAGGGAGGGGTCGTCGCGGGCGAGGGAAGTCGAAAGGGGTCGGGGCTCGGGCGAAACGAACTGTGAATCGCGATTAGAAGTTCACGCCGAGCCCAGCGATTTATATAGGGGAAGTTACGACTCAGCCAAGTGACTATGTCGCTCGGCCGAGTAACGTAACGAAAAATGATTTTAAATTTCTCCTCGCCACTTACGACTCCGCTGAGTGGCTTTGTCACACTCGGCCGAGTGGAGAAAGTCCATTCGGCCGAGTGGCTCAAGCTACTCGGTAGCACTTGCCCTAGGAGGGTATCAGTTTCACTCGGCCGAGTGAAGAAATATACTCGGCCGAGTGGCAGTTTATACTGAAATCACAAAAAAGATAGAGAGTTGGGTACAGTAGACTTCCCTCATTGGTGCGCCACTCGGGCGGACAGCTTTCTTTGCTCGGCCGAGTGACTATGGCACTCGACCGAGTGAGGCTCTGTTTCTTGCTTCGGGGCTCTGTTTTGGCTCTACTCTCTGTTTTTCTTCCTCCAGGTGGTTTCTTCCTCCTCCTAAGCCTTGAGCACATTCCTGGAGCGCTCTTCTTCGCCTCGATCATCCTCCATATGATAGATATCCTTTCCTCCTCCTCCTGTCAAAGAAAATAGGACACGTTGTCACAATTTTTCGGGCAAACGACTCAAAAACACTAATAAAGTCTAAAACAAAAATGAAAACTAAAATAGAAATAATGCGATAACCGTCAGGTTGTCTCCCGACAAGCGCTCGTTTAAGGTCTTGAGCTCGACCCCTTTAAATTTTCAATTTAGCGCGGGATGTTGGGTGCATATGAGATGCACCCGTCGAATTTGCCGGGAAGACCGCTCGGATTTGGATCATGGTGGTGTGTGGTCTTCCTCAGCGCCCCTTCGTCACGGGCAATGGTGGGGGGTGGCTCCCCCAAGCTAGAGCTTGTTCCGGTCTTCGACTTTGTCGATGACACCGATCATCGTATCGGTGGAGCTTTCTTCGGAGTTCTCAACTTCGAGAGCTTGCAGAGCTCCCGTATTCTTGCGACATCAGCGTCGCCATCATCAATCGCCATGGAGATATCGGGGGAGTGCTCCATCTTCTCTTCCTCAGCCAAATCTAGGCCTTCTTCGAAGCTATCTTCGTGGGGTGTGCCGATGGAGTGGGGGATCGCCTCTTCGATGACCTCGTCGAGGAGGTCCATGTAATCTAGTGTTGGATATGGACGACACGAATACACCACGAAGGCGTGCACGAAGGGAACCTTTTCTCGTGTGAAAAGGACCACTCGATAAGTGGAAAAAGCCACTCGATAAGTGGAAAAAGTCACTTTATAAGTGCATAAAGGCACTTGATAAGTGAATGAAGAAGAGGATAAATGAATGTGCTAATATAGGCTAATAAGCTTATAATTGGTTATTTCCTACAATAACCACCACTAAAGCCTATAAATAGGACCCAAGGGTAAGGCATTCATTCCACACTTTACATGCCATAAGTTTGCATAAGGCATCTTTGGTTCTTCTTCTCCATTCCATTAAAATCCTCTTCTAAATAGAGATTTAGGCGGTGAAACTCTGTTTCGATCCTCTGTGACGAAGTATCGACCGTTGTGGCGAATCCGAGGGCAAAGTTCAGAGATTACGGTGTTGCGTATGCAAACGTAAGTCTCTACTTTATTTCGATCCTAACGTCGCTGTTTTGACAGGATCCTACATTGGTATCAGAGCCATACGGGTTCGCCCCGGTCAAACCGCCGCCCCGCCGAACCGATGAACGAGGCGTTGTCTTTTTCACGAATGGGTATCCTACCATTATGGATATGGTAGGAACGCTTCGTGACGGAGAGAACGCAGCGGTTGTTCTTTTCACGTTAGGGTCTTCTGTCATTACGGATATGGCAGGAACTCTCCGTGACGGGAAGAACCGACCGTTCATATCGTCAAGCTCGCACTCTTCATGGATGCTGAGTCTCCATTCATAGGGAATGTGAACTCTCTTCATGTGGAGCGTGTAGTTTACGAATTTTAAAGTATGTTATTTTTTCATTTTGGCACACGGCCATTAGAGAATAACTACTTTCTCGACGAACGGGTGCTTCATCGATGAATGGGTGCTTCATCGAGGAAGAAGATGGTAGTTACTCCCATCGGGGAAGATGACTTTTGGTGCTTGATCACCATGGCCAAATGGGCTATGAAGGCAATGCACCCCCTCCCCATGCGGAGGGGGTTGGCTACGGCCAATAACCACCACGGCCACCCTTCCGGCGGGGGTGTGTGGCCAACCCCATGCAAGGGGGTGGCCGGCCATGGCCATATGGGCCATGGCCGGCCATGGCCAAAGGGCCATGGTCCGGACCTGGCCGGCCCCGACCAGGGCCAGGGGCCCTGGCCGGCCCCGGCCAAGGCCAGGGGCCGGCCTGGCCAGCCTGGCCGGCCCTGGCAGTGGCCAGGGCCGGCGCCCTGGCCTCTGCCAGGGCCAGGGCCAGGGCCAGGCCCTGGCCGGCCCTGGCCGGCCCTTGGCCGGCCCTGGCCGGCCCTTGGCCAGCCTCGGCCAGGGCAGAGGCCCTGGCCGGAGGGGGGTGCCAGATCCTTGGTCGGTATTGGTCGACCAATCCGGGATTTTTGGTCGACCAATTCGGCGAGAGGCCTTGGTCGATGTAACACGAACATGCCGACTAGCCCATATGGGGCCAACGACAGTCGTCTGCGGCAAAATTCTCCTATACTGGGGGAAACGCCAGGATCCATACGGGAGCCGGCGACAATAGGTTGCAGAAAAATCCCCAAAGGGGGGATCCGACCTTGGCACGGCTACGACTCATCCCGGCAAATGACCATGAAGTGCCGAATATTTCACTAGTATCATAAGGGTACTAAGTTGAAATATACATTTTTTGAAAAATACGTTTTCATACATTTTGAAAAATACGTTTTCAAAAACGCTTTTCCGCTGCAAAGTACTATAAGAGTACTTTTATTTGATAAGTGAGGGGGAAATATTGAAGGATTGTTCTAGATGGTGATTGGAATCGTAGAGACCTTTCCGATTCTAGAGTAACATCTTCAATATTTTTCAAAAGTAACTTATCAAATTATAAATATCATTCCAAGTGGGAGTTGAAATTAGAACTATCCAAATGGGATATTCTATTATCATTTCAAATGGGAATTATATTTTAAGAATTTTCAATGCAATGTTTTTGATCAAACCTTCGGTTTTGTGTCTTTTGCAGCATTTTAAAAGTAAAATGTCTTCCGCTTCAAAGAATATCGTCGCTGAGTTAAACAGAGGTGAAAAACTCAACGGCGATAATTACAAACTTTGGTCCATCAAGATACAATACGTTTTAGAGGAGCAAGAAGTGCTCGAAACTCTAAAGAACGTAATGATTGAACCCGAGTTGGGCACTACGGCCCAACACATACGAGACAAGGAAGCTTTTGATGCTTGGTCTCGGAAGAACAAGATAGCACGCATTACGTTATTAAGCAGTATGGCTGATGACATAATGCGCATCTTCCGAGAGCATGACTTAGCCATGGACATATGGTCCAAGCTTGAGGAGAAGTTTGGTGGCACATCGGTGTCCAAACTTCGTGCCTTAACTATAAGATTTGATTCATACAAGAAACGTCCAGATCATTCCATGGGGAAACATCTGCGACATATGGCAAATCAAATCTCAGAGTTAAAGGATGCGGGTCATGTGCTCACAGATGAGCAACAAATCCAAGCAGTCATACGTTCCCTACCAAATGGGTGGGACCAAATGAAGATGCATCTCACTCACAATGAGAGCATCAAGACCTTCAGCGATGTTTCCAAGCACCTCGAATTAGAGGAAGAGCGGCTTGCGGCTGCCAAGCCAAGTGCAGAAGTGCACATGGTTGCTAGTTCCTCACACGGGGGAAAGAAACGGAAAGATCGTTCGAAGTCTACAAATGAACGTAATAAGCAACCTGAGTCTACCAAGAAACCCAAACATAAGGGTGGGCACAAGAAATGGCACAAGAAGAAAGACTTGAAGAGGATCAAGTGCTTCAAGTGCAACAAGCTCGGTCACTATGCTCGTTCGTGTACGAGTGGAGGTGACGAGGTAACTTGTAATTATACTAGTTACATATGTGTTTCTAGTTCAATATTTCTTGTGGAATCTAATCCATTTTGGATAATTGATTCAGGTGCCGCCGACCACATAGCAAGGGACAGACGGTCCTTCGTGGAGTATCACCGGATACCCCAAGGAACGAAGTGGATCTATGTAGGAAACAACACACATGTTGAAGTGAAATGCGTTGGGACTTGCAAGCTAGTCTTGGACAACGGCCGCACTCTCCTACTTCATGATGTTCTCTTCGCTCCAGATATTCGAAGGAATATAGTATCTGTGGTCGTGTTAATGGGTCTTGGTTATAGCTGGTTTTTTCATGATTGTAAAGTGGACTTGTGTTGTAATAATTCCTTAATTGGTACTGGGTATGTATTTAAAGGATTTATTGTATTAAATACAATGTATGATTCCTCTGATTGTAATGAAAATTTCCTTGTTGCAAATTCTTCGACTTATGAGTCTGATATAATTTGTTGGCACGCAAGGCTTGGTCATATTGGACCAACGCATATGGATAGACTTGCCAAACGTGGCTTTCTATCCAATGTTTCAAAGGTCGATATGTCGACCTGCGAGCATTGCCTTGTGGGGAAATCTTGTCGCAAGCCGTTTGGAACCGGCACAAGGGCCGAGGTTCCATTACAGCTCATCCATACGGACATATGTGGTCCGTTGAATGTCAAGACAAGGCGCGGGAAGTCCTATTTCATCACTTTTATTGATGATTTCACCCGATTCGGACATATCTATTTGATATCCCACAAAAGTGAAGCATTAACATGCTTTAAAAACTATATGAGTTTAGCGGAGAATCAATTAGATCGCAAGATTAAGGTCTTGCGAACCGATAGGGGCGGTGAATATCAATCAACAAGTTTTAAGGAACTTTGTGGTGAAAAGGGCATAGTACATCAGATAACTATGTCTTATACTCCTCAACAAAATGGTGTTGCTGAAAGGAGGAATAGGACTTTAATGAAAATGGTCCGTTCAATGATGACGCAAGCTAACTTGCCAATTACCTTTTGGGGTGATGCATTATTAACGGCCACTTTCATTTTGAATCGCGTACCCTCGAAATCAGTTAGCTCCACTCCTTATGAGTTGTGGAACCAAAGGTCTCCTGACTTAAACATTTTAAAACCTTGGGGATGTGCATCCTACACACATATTTCCTCTCATAAGTATGGCAAACTTGGGCCAAGGGGAAGGAAATGTATCTTTATACGATACGCTGAAAACTCCAAAGGTTATGTTTTCATTAGTCAGGAAGACAATGGTGGTCTAATTGAATTTGAGTCGAGGGATGTCACTTTCTTGGAAAACGAGTTTCCAAGACAGTGCGAGATAAGTCAGGACTTATCTCTATTTGAGATTTATGATCAAGAAGGATTACCTCATTCGAGTGGGAGAATTCTTGATGAAGACAAAAATACGTTTCAAACTTCACCAATGGATGATACGAATGATGCTAATCCTATTCCATATGGGAATAATGATCCAAGTGGGAGCATTTCTAACAACATTCCAAGTGGGAGTGATATTAGAATTGATCTAAATTCAAGTCAACAAGGACTTGAAGAATCTCAAATACGACGTAGTAATCGTACAAGGTTGGCTCCTCTGAGATTTGAGGATGAATTTTCGCAAACCTTTATGACTTTACTACAAGATGATGACGAGCCTGCTACTTTTAAACAGGCCGTATCATGCCCTGCAAAAGACAAATGGATGGAAGCGATGAAGGAGGAATTGGAATCCATGAAAGTTAACCAAGTCTGGGACTTAGTTGACTTACCCAGAGGACGTAAAGCAATTGGGAACAAATGGGTTCTCAAGATCAAGCATAAGGCTGATGGCTCTATAGACAGATATAAAGCTCGCCTTGTCGTGAAAGGTTTTACGCAACAGGAAGGGATAGACTACGAAGAGACCTTCTCACCTGTTGTGCGTTTTACCTCGATTCGCCTGATTCTGGCAATAGTAGCTTGCTTAGACCTCGAATTACATCAGATGGATGTAAAGACTGCCTTTCTCAATGGAGAATTGGACGAGGAGATCTATATGAAACAACCAACAGGGTTAAAGAAGGAAACAAACATAAGGTTTGTAAACTTCGTAAGTCCATGTATGGTCTTAAACAATCCTCGAGGCAATGGTATATACGATTTCAAGAAGTTGTCTTATCAAATGGTTTTTTCATGCTTGATGAAGACAACTGTGTATATATCAAGAGGATTAAGAGCAAGTACGTTATTATGTCTCTATATGTAGATGACATTTTAATAGCCGGAAATGACAAGGGCTTTGTGATGGATATCAAGGCTTGGCTTTCATCAGTTTTTGAGATGAAAGACATGGGAGAAGCCGCATATATCCTTGGAGTTAAGATTTCAAGGAATCGTTCGAAGAAACTTCTTTCTCTTTCACAAGAGACTTATATAAAGAAGGTTCTAGAACGTTTTAATATGCAGGACTGCAAGTCCATTGATACTCCTATAAGCAAGTGCGACAATTTATGTCTGAAATCATGTCCAAAGAACCAAAAGGAAAAGGAAATTATGGAAAAAGTTCCATATTCCAGTGCAGTTGGTAGTCTTATGTACGCTATGATGTGTACAAGACCGGACATCTGTTTTACCGTTGGAATGGTAATTCGTTACCAATCCAACCCAGGGCAAGTACACTGGAAAGCGGTAGGATATTGCGGTATCTCAAAGGAACTGCAGACTATGCTTTATGCTATCAAGGAGATGCCTTGAGGCTCGAAGGCTACACTGATGCTGATTGGGTGGGTGATCTCAATGAGCGACGATCGACCTCAGGATATGTTTTTCTACTCGGATCTGGTGCAATATCCTGGAGTAGCAAGAAACAATCCTGCATCGCACTTTCAACTATGGAAGCCGAGTTTGTAGCATTTAGCATGGCAGTCCAAGAGGCTGTTTGGCTTAAGAAGTTCTTAGACAGGCTAATTGATGCAAGTGACTCAGGTGATGTACCTATACACAGCGACAGTCAAGCATCTATAGCTTATGTCAAAGATCCTAAATTCCATTGTAAGACCAAACACATAGATATCCGCTACAAATTTGCAAAAGACTATGATAAGACCAAGAAGGTAGACATAAGGTACATATCTACGCATGAGATGATAGCGGATCCGCTTACGAAGGCGATCCCCAGAGATGTGTTTTACAAACACTTATCATCTCAAGGATTGCGTAAGAGCTGAGTTGTATCAATGTAAATTCCCATGTCTGTAAATGATCAAATTCAATAAAAGAACAAGTTCTTTTCAAACATTGCATATGAATTTCTTAATAATTGTTTGTGTACATTTTTGAAATCTCAGCTGAATTCTAGTATGTCGGACAGATTAAGGTTGGCTCTCTCACATGAGCAACCGCCTTTATTTTATCAGACGGGTAAAATAAAGATGAGACCCGTTTAAAGTCAAAATCGTCAGACGGACGATTTAGAGTCATGACTTAAACAAAATGGTCGTATGAAAGATCTGCATCATATGGATGCTTTCAAAAGATCTAAGAGGATTTTGAAATCCTATCTGTCTTATGCGGGATGTGAGTCCAGAAGATTATTTGTGTAGTAAAAGGGACTCAAAGTCAGACATTGTGGTGTCTGGTTATCATCCTTACAACATCATTAAGACATACGCTCCCTGGGAAAGGAGTGATGTTGTAATACGTATTCATACTACGTATGCATTTTGACCATTGGGTTAGAATAGTAATTGTGTTTACTATTATGTGAGACCCAAAGACCACATGGGTCTTAACTCGTTACCCTTATGGACTCTAATTGGTTCCTTAAGATTTGACTGGGTGATTGCTATCTTAGCATGTTGCTTATGGACTATGGTTAATTCGGTCCGGCGGGGCATGTTAGAAAAGCGAGTCAAGTCAAGATCAAAAGGATCACAAGAAGAGGAAGATTAATTTCATATTCACATTTGGACTTTAGAGATTCAAAGCTGGCCAGCCAATTATAATCCAGATGGGATTCAATTGTTGAATATAAAGTATAAGAAATATGAAGAAATAATCTAGGGTAAAGCATGCGTTGATCTACTCAACTTTGCACCTCAAGGGGTGTTGTGTATCTCTAACAAGTGCACAACAGCGGACTCTATGCACATGACGGCCACACGGCCTATTTCTCGGTATGATAAACAGAAGAGTTAAAGGAAAGATGTTTCCTTACAATCCCCTCAAGTGTGAGTGGGAGATGTTGGATATGGACAACACGAATACACCCATGAGGGGATGTATGAGGGTATACGGACCTCAGATGTCGTGTGCACGAAGGCGTGCACGAAGGGAACCTTTTCTCGTGTGAAAAGGACCACTCGATAAGTGGAAAAGCCACTCGATAAGTGGAAAAAGTCACTTTATAAGTGCATAAAGGCACTTGATAAGTGAATGAAGAAGAGGATAAATGAATGTGCTAATATAGGCTAATAAGCTTATAATTGGTTATTTCCTACAATAACCACCACTAAAGCCGATAAATAGGACCCAAGGGTAAGACATTCATTCCACACTTTCCATGCCATAAGTTTGCATAAGGCATCTTATGTTCTTCTTCTCCCTTCCATTAAAATCCTCTTCTAAATAGAGATTTAGGCGGTGAAACTCTGCTTGGATCCTCTGTGACGAAGTATCGACCGTTGTGGCAAATCCGAGGGCAAAGTTCAGAGATTACGGTGCTGCGTACGCAATCGTAAGTCTCTACTTTATTTCGATCCTAACGTCGTTGTTTTGACAGGATCCTACATCTAGCTCCTCATGATACGGCATGTGCTTCATTGCCTTCGGTATATGGAGCTCCACTTCGATGTTGCCGACGTTCAAGGTAAGAGTCCCCTCCCGCACATCGACGATGACACCGGCGGTGGCGAGGAATGAGCGTCCAAGTATGAGCGATGTATCGCCCTCCTCCTTGATGTCTATTATCACGAAATCGCATGGCAAACATATGCCTCCTGGAACTTGGAGTGGGATGTCCTCTGCGATCCCAGCCGGCCGTGTAATCCGACCGTCTGCTAGTTGAATCCGCATGTCGGTAGGCTTTAAATCTGTGTCGGTATTCAATTTCCGGAACATGGAGAGAGGCATGAGGCTAACACTAGCCCCCAAATCTACCAATGCTTTTTGTAGGGGGACGCCGCCTAGAGTGCAAGGAATCCGGAAACTCACTGGATCTTTAAATTTGGCGGGCTCCTTTTCCCTCTTTGTGAACCAAGCCCCTTCCTCCACGAGCATGATCTTCTCCTTCCTCTTCCTTCCCGTAATCAAGTCCTTTAAGAACTTGGCGTAGGATGGGATTTCCACTATAGCGTCGAGGAAGGGGATATTGAGGCTCACCCCTCTCAAATACTCGAGAAACTTAGCTAGTCGTTTCTCCATCTTGGCTCTAGCTAGCTGTTGAGGGAAGGGCACCGGTGGCATAAATCGGCGCTCATCCATAAGATCCTCCATTCTAGATTTCACTTCTCCTTGCGGCTCCTTCTCTTTTTCAACTTCAATTGTCGGCTCGCTCTCTTGTAGAATCTCCACCATGGGCTCATTGACTTGAGTCATGACGGGAGTGGTATCCTTCCCGCCTCTTGTAGTAACCGCAACCACGGCGTTGATATGGTCGGTGTTGCCCCGTGGATTTTGCTCGGGTTGAGCCGACAACTGTTGATTGTTTCTATTGAGCAACGCGAGTTGCTCCCCAATTTGAGCGACGACGGTGGTAAGAGAATCTTGTCCCGCATTCAACGAAGCATTGATTTTCCTCTGCTCCACCATAAACTCCTCCACCTTAGCTTCAAATTCCGAACGTTGTTGAGCTTGTGGAGGGTTCGGATTTCTCCAACCTTGATTGTACCCGGGTGGCCTATAAGGTCCCACTTGTTGCCTCGGTGGGAAGTTTTGTTATGGTGGCCCCCTTGGTGGATAATTCGGTTGTGGTGGTGGAGCTCGATCTTGAGGAGGTTGTTGTTGCGGGGGGTTCAATGCACCATCATTATTGGCATATGAGAAGCACGGATGGTTTCTAGCGGCCGGATTGGCCCAATATCCAGAATTCCCGCGACATATTGAATTTGCTCCAACGCTCCTTCTCCATGCTCTCCTCTTACATACATGGCTTGGGATTGGTCTTGCCAATCGCTCATATGATTTGTCGGTGTAGATGTAGAAGGGGCTCCTTGAGGCTCCGTAATGTACTTCTCCAATCTCTCCACTACCTTGTGGAGAGAATCAAATTTGTTGGCTAGCTCCGCGACGGCCTTGGCCTCATAAATGCTAGACGGCTTCAAGGAGGATGAAGAGTGTCCTCGCTCGTCGCCCCACTGTTGGTTGTACGAGGCCATCTCCTCAAGCAAGGCCATAGCTTCATCGGGAGTCTTCGACAAAATGGCTCCATTTGCGGTGGCATCGATAATCTGTTTAGTCCCTGGTTGGAGTCCATTGTAAAAGCTATGGACAAGCTCCCAATCCTCTATGCTGTGATGGGGGCACTAATGTTGTAAGTCCTTGAAGCGCTCCCATGCCTCGTAGAGGGTCTCCCGAGGTCCTTGCTTGAAGGACATGAGAGCACTTCTAATCTTCACCGTCTTGGAGGGCGGGTAAAATTTGTCGACGAATGCACTCGCCAATTCGTCCCAAGTGGTGAAGACTCTTTCAGCTTGTGTCCTCAACCAATATAGAGCTTTATCCTTTAGTGTGAAGGGGAAAAGGCGCAGTCTGATAGCATCTATGGTGACGCCCGGCATTTGGAAGGTGGCACATTTTGATAGGAAGAGCTGGATGTGGTAGTGAGGATTTTCATGGGAGTTCCCATGAAAATGATCCTGCTGCATCAGAACTACTAGTCCGGTCTTCAACTCGAAATTTTTGTCGACCGCCAACTCCGGCATAGCTATGGACGAGGTCGTGGAGGAAGTCTTAGGCCGAAGCCTATCTCTAATGGAGATGATTCTCGCCATGCGTGCTGCTAATTGTTCAGGCTTCTCCTGAATGTTCATAAACCTCCCTCCAATATCAGGTCTCCTCTCCGCCCTGATTCTCCGCAATGTACGTTCAATCTCCGGATCAAATAGTATTTCTTCAGGGTCCGCCGTGGATCTCGTGTACATGCAAGAGAAAACAGAGTTTCAAAGAAATAGTTAGCACAATGGAAGGGTGAAATAAAAAAATGATAGAACAAAAAGAAACAAATAGCTAGGTTATAAGAATCAAACACTATCGCCTCCCCGGCAACGGCGCCAAAAACTTGATCGCGCCCGGATACACGTCCCGGGACGGCGACACTGTAGTCTTACCGCAAGCGCACGGTGTAGCGGCGTGCGGGTATCGAACACGAGGAGGACGTATGACAGTGTCTTCTTCAGTCAACCTGGCTATAGGAACAGTAGAGAAATGTTCGCAGTAATGCGGTCACAGTCGTTCAATTATACGAAAGAAAATATCAAATTAATAAAGACGCCTAGGGATAGGGAATCCCTGCTACTTGCCGTATCTCATCATTGCGATTCGTAGGTTTCACAATTGCTAGACTTGAAATTCGGGTGAACTAGTTGCAACTAAATGTAGAACCAGGCTCACGCTCTCGCGCTATTGCCGGTCTATAGCAAACCTAGGGTAGAGTCCAATCTCTTGCAAACCCTAATCTAGGCAAACTAGCGTGAAGAACAACATCATCGTTCAGTAGTATCTCGAGCCCACTCTCGTGCAAACTCGAGCTACGACCTAGGTTGGGATAGTTCCTACCCGTCCAATCTCTTGCAAACGGGTGCCGATATGGAATTGCAATCGAAAACCCTAGTATTGGTCCAATCTCTTGCAAACCAATCCTAGGGGAATCCAACTGCAACCCAATTCGAATTTCTAGGGCTTCCTATCGAATTGGGATCCAATCTCTTGCAAATCCCAATCGGTATGAATCCCTAGCTATTCGTATTAAATCAATCCCAAACTAACCCTAATCATTCCTAGCAAGAATTTTACCTATTCATCACAAATTTGAAATTGGGCTCGTAGGGTTCATCCCTACGCCCTAAGACGATAAACTACTCACAATTCATCATGCAAATCATTGGATATGCAATGGAAATAACAAGAGAATTCATAGCAATATTCAATATATCAATAAAAAATAGGGTTTTTAATAGAGAGAGAGAGAGACAACCCAATGAAGAACCAATAGCATCCAACAAAATAACATTTTTCTCTCCTCCCTAAAGAACTAAATCTAATCTCCTAAAAGTAAATCAAAAAGGGCTGCCAAAAAGTTCTGAAAAGCTCCCTAAACTAGGTTAAAAACTGGGGTTAAATACCCCCCAAAATCGCCCAAAAAACTGTGACGAAACTGCCCCTGCGCAGCCTCAAAATCGCAACTTACGCTACAGGCAGCGCGGCTCACTCGGCCGAGTGACAAATGTCACTCGGCCGAGTGAGAGACCCTGACGGATTCCAGAGAATTGGGGGTCTTGGGGGTCGTCTCCTCGGGAGTCACTCGGCCGAGTGAATTTTCTTCACTCGGCCGATGGGCGTTCTTCACTCGGGCGGACGGAGTTCGTCACTCGGCCGAGTCGGTCTTTGGGGCTGACTGACGGATCCCAGAGAGTTCAACATTTTTGGTTGCCGTCGTCTTGGCTCCACTCGGGCGAGGGATGACTCGGTGCTCGGCCGAGTGGTCTGGCGATGCTCGGCCGAGTGCACGCTGATATTAGCTCTGTTGCGTGTCCGATCTGGCCGGTTGAGCGGGCTTTCTATGCTCGGCCGAGTGACTCCTTCACTCGGCCGAGTGGCATGCTGAAAATGCCCATTCTTCGTATTTTTGCCTCCTCGTTGCTCCTACGACGTTCTTTCTTCTTCCACTCCTCTCCAATCACAGAATACCCCTCAAGAGAGTCGTCGGTGACACTCCGGAGTGGGTGCATCTCAGAATCACTCCAAATCGCTCCAAATCTCCTGAAATATGACAAAAACAACAAATCGTGAAAAGCATCGCAATATTGTCGAATAAACGTGAAAAACACGATTTGAGCGATCTAAATGGCATGCAAACATGCAGAAGAAAGGTGTAAAATACGGAGTGATCAGCAGGCGGCACGAACAGCTTCCCCCAAGAATGGCTTTGGTAGCTTAGCCATACTGAGCATGCTTCTAACCTTTTCCATGATCGTCAGGTTCATCCTTTCAGCAACACCATTGTGTTGTGGAGTGCGAAGAATCGTCTTCTCATGTCTAATGCCTTGACTTCTGCAGCAGACATCGAACGCTCTAGAAGTGTATTCGCCTCCATTGTCTGAGCGGAGGCACTTTAACTTCTTTCATGTCTCACGTTCGACCATGACGTGGAACAGCTTGAAGAAGTCGAGCACTTGGTCTTTCGTCCTCAAGAAGTAGACCCACACCTTCCGAGAAGTATCATCAATGAATGTCAAGAAGTACATGTTGCAACCCAGTGATTTGACCTCCAAGGGACTGCAAACATCAGAGTGTACCAGACTGAGTAACTCTGTTCTCCTTGTTTAAGAAGAACTGAAGGAGACTCTATGTTGCTTGACAACTAAGCAATGCTGACAAGGATCTAGTCCAGCATCCTTAGTGATTGAGATCAGCTCCTTTTTGTCAAGAGAGATAACCCTCTCTTACTCATGTGACCGAGTTGTTGGTGTCACAGATTTTGAGTAGCCTGACGTTCGACCACGTTAAGGCTGTTGGTACATATCTTTACATGAGTTTTGTATAACGTACCGCAAATATGCCCCTTTGCGATAATCATGTCACTTTTCGTCATTCTCCATGTGCCGTTGAAGAAGTGGTTGTCGAAGCCCTGTTTATCAAGGGCTGTCCCCGAGAGCAAGTTCAATCGAATGTCTGGCACATGTCGGACATCCTTCAGCGTTATTGTGCAGCCGATGTTCGTCTGAATCTGAACGTCGCCAATTCCTACGATCTTACATGAACTTGTATTCCCCATCTTCATGATGCCAAAGTCTCATGCCTTGTAGTTGGTGAAGAAGTCACTTCGAGGATTGGCATGGAATGATGCTGATGTATCAACCACCCACTCGCTGTCCTGGTTGGAAATGTGAAGGCATGTCTCTTCTTGGACATAGCAAATAGCCACTTCTCCGGTACAAGTGACTAACGCATCTCTATCCTTGGTCTTCTGTTGAGAACCATTTTGACCTTGTTCTCGTAACAGCTTTCGGCAGTTTTTCTTCATGTGGCCCTCCATGCCACAATGGTAACACTTGTAGGTTAGCCTCCTCACGTCTGTGGACCTACCACGGCTTTTGCTCATGCCTCTACCCCAGCTTCGATCACCTCCTTGTTGTCTTCCTCGAGTCTCTGTCACGAGGACATGCGATTGGTCGGTGCCGGCTTCTTTTCTCCTGGCCTCTTCGTTGAAGAGTGCATCCTTAACCATAGACATGGTAAGTTTGCCGTTTGGAGCCAAATTACTGAAAGAAACCACTAATGTCTCCCAGTTGTCTGGAAGAGAACTGAGAAGGAGACGAGCTTGCTCTTCATCCCCAAGCCGTAACTCCATTGCAGATAGCTAACTCACCAGGCTCTATAACTCGCTCGTATGCTCCGCAACGGAAGTTCCACTCCGTAGCTTCAAATTTACTAATCGCCTCATTAACAAGGCTTTGTTTCGAGCAGTCTTGGCTTGGTACATGTCCTCTAGCTTTTGCCAGAGGGCATATGTGTCCGTATCCTACGCAACATGGTGAAAGACGCTGTGATCGATCCATTGTCGGATTTGACCGATCGTCTTTCGATTCATCTTCTTCCAGTCAGCTTCTTTGGTGGATTCTAGCTTTACTCCTTTGACCTCTAATGGGTCGAATAAATCTTTACAACTGAAGAGATCATCCATTCAAGGTCTCCACAGTGTGTAATTTATGGCCGTCAGCTTGACCATAGCCTCAAGATGAGGATGATTCTTCCATGTAAAGAGAAAAGAAAATATTAAAAAAATTCCCCAAAAAAATTTCACTCCTTTTTTAAACTCTCTCACGCAGCTCACCTAAGTTCTAATACCACTTGTTGTGATTCTCACTGATCCCTATAAAACTTATTGATTACAGTAAAACAGTAAAAATACTGATCACGGTAAAACAGTAAAAAATTGGAGAGTAAAAAGGAACATCACTATTTCTCACTGGAAATAACTTTACACACTCTAAGTTAAACACTAAAAAAACTCAATACAACTTTTACCTCTCTATGGTAACTTTCCTCGCTGGGGTAATTTTCTCTCACTGGAGAAATCCCTCACTCTTAACTCTCTAGGGTACCTCCTCACTCTTTCTCTTGAAGATAAGATTGTTGTTTGGGATTGGAATGATCTAAAACACAGCAGCCATCTCCCTTTTATAGGCAAACAAAGGGGGAGGGGTTGGTGCAACAACCGCAAGCAAGGGGTAGGGGTTGGAGCAACTCAAGAGCAACTTGAGTTGCTCTTCCTACTATCTTTGACAAATCCAGCAGCACATGAGTGCTGCTGGCTGCTGGAAACCAACAGCAGAGTTGTCAGCTGAAGTACCGAGAATCCGTTGCCATTTAAAGATAGACTCGCAACGATTAGCTTGGCGAATCAATCATGACCGTCGATGCGTAATTTGACTATATGGGCAATGTGTAAAGTAAAAGGCTAATTTTAAATATTTATGTGTATGTGCGTAAAGTAGGTCTATGTGTATAGAATTTCCCTATCTCCCCTTGACTGGGATGAATTTGCAACTTTTTTTCACTAAAAAAAAAAAAATCAAAACCGTTGGATCCGTAAAGAACAGTCGCCAGCGGCACAACGGAACCGCAAGACACATATATTTATACAGTATGATAAGGGTATGATTTTCAGGCTGCCATCGATACCAACAACTAACCAACCAACAATTAATGTATATTTAGTCGGAGTTTCAAATGCCCACAATACACAACATACAGTGCATCGCTCCCTCGTCCCAAGCACAAGAATATCGCGTGCAATCTTCACATAACATGAGACTGTGATTTTCGACAAGAAAACATAAGATTTTGTTGGCAAAATAAAAGAATTAGGACCAATATACATGTATTTGACAAATATATACGAATGCTACAAAAGTTCACATAGAATTAGCCAACATAAGAAGCCACTACAACTTGTAGCCCCGACTTTCCATAAAAAGGAGGGTTACAGGTTTACAGTTAGCACGAGCGTCGTCTCTCCCTTGCTAACAACAAACGATTGAGACGATACCTTCAATGGCGTGGAAACCTCCATAGCATACGTCCCCTGATAGCCCCTGAATCGAAACTCCCCGTGGGCGTCGACATGGCCATCAGCATCCGACAGCCATTCTTCCTTCAGGGCAAGAAACCGCCTGCCCGCTTCGTTGAGGCCGCCTTCAGCATCAACCAGGTGAGAGTTCTCTCTGCACATCAGCTCCCAATGCCCCCACATCATGATCCCCTCAACCGACGGATGAGCATACGCTTCCCTAAGGATAACCTCCAAGTCATCAGCTCGAACATGTTCGTTTGATGCAGCGACATCAAGTTCCGTGAACCAAATGGGAAGACCCATCACCCCCAACTTGTCCAAGGCCGCGCATATTGATTCCCCCACCGGGTTGCTTACATGGCCTTGCAAACCAATTCCCCCCACCGGCGCTCCCCTTTCTTGCAAATCGAGGATCTGGTTGACATACATCTCGGGCGTGGACTTGGAGTCGCATCCTTCCTCAACATTGTAGTCGTTCACGAAAAGGGTGGAAGAAGGGTCCAGACGGTGCACTTCCCTGAACATGTAAGCCCCGATACCCTCCCCGAGCCTGCTCTTGTAGAAAGATCCATGAAGCATCTCATTATTCACGTCGTAGTGCCTGAACTGGCCTTTGTACCTGGAAAGTAGCCCTTCAAGGCGATCTTGGACCGCTACCATCAGATCATCATGGCTCAACGATCGAACCCATGGCTGCACGGTGTCTTCGACTTCCCAAAAGATGCAGTGCCCTCTTGTCTCTATCCCATGTCGGTTACAGAAACCCAGCAGCACATCGGCATCCTGGTATTTGAGCTTCCCTTGTTCTGGCTCGGTTGCATACCATTTCAGCTCGTTCCCGAAAACGGCCCAGTTGAAGTTCTTGAGAAAGAAATCGACAAACTCCTCATTCTCGACGAGCGACCTGTTTATATGCGACCCAATCGGAAAGCTGTTTCTCAGCTGCCTGACGTTAACATGTACCCCAACAACACTCCCGCCATCAGTCCTCCGAAATTTCAGGATGATGTCCCGCTTCCTTACCTGCAGAATGATATGCGTGAATGTGTTGCCGCCATAAATTTCTTTATGAAGACATAGGAAAGAAAAAATGAGGCCCGGGCAAATACCTTGTCTGTCTTCTCCTTGAGATGTTCAAAGCGTGCTTTCCTGTCAACGGGGAATATGAGAAGAGCCGCAACCATCAAATCGACGCCAGGAGGAGGGCCTGAAACATAAACCGTAGCTTTCGATGGCCGGCTTTCGAGCCTAAAGGCTCCGCCGAGCTCGTGCCATCCGTCATCAGTGGCTTGCGCTTGTCCTGCACTAATCCATCGTTCATCAACATGGAGTGTTACGTTGATAGGTTGGGCACCATTAGCTCCTGGGCCTAACCGGACCCATGCGGCAACTCGATATGTCAAATGTGGCTTCAGCTTGTCTGTGATTACTTGAGACGGACCCATCCAGGTTTCAGTGCGACCGGTGGCAAGAATATAGCGACCACTAAGCGGTTGATGGTGGAGAGGAGAATCATTTGCAATCTTTGGAAGCATATTAGGTGAACCGGTACATAGTCTCAGAGTGCACGAACCGAGAGGACTCCAACCATTGAGTCCTCGGTCCAGTTTGCTGTTTTCGATGATGTTAACGCCAAATAATACATTCTGCAAATAAAATAGCCAGTATTCCTTCATCTGAGACATATCGAGGGTTCATATTTGGCTATTTATAGCTATTTCGTCGATGATTCATATCAAGGGTTCATACATGGTTATTTATAACTATTTCATATATGCATGCATGAATGCACATACATACATACATATATAAATTATGCAATTGATGGATGTTTTTGAATGAGTTTGTTGACAAGTACAAAAGGGCTGATAGGAAGATTGCTGAGATTTAATCTTAATGAATGAATGATTATGATAAGTGTGTGTAAAAATTTTGGGGAGGCAAAACCGAAAATTTTGGTGGTAAAATTTGGGGAAAACTCTAAAATTTGGGTAACTTAAATCTGAAGTGTACTAAAATTTTAAATTTTGTGGGAAACTAAATTTGGATAGAACTAAATTTTGAGGAGAACTACAATTTTCGGGGGAACTAAATCCTCTTAGTGAACTAAATTTTAATTTAAAATGTTGAAGAAATCTAAATATAAAGGGAACTAAAATTTTAACTTTTGATGAGAATTAAATCTTAATGGAACTAAACTATGTAAACTAAATTCGGGGGGGGGGGGGGGGGGGGGCTAATTTTTAGTTTGAAGGTGACTGTAACTTTTTTCAACAGAGGAGATAGGATTTTGAAGAGGCTGCAAATTTTTTTGGATGGAAAATTTTGAATGTGTTGAAATTTTTCGAGTGAATATTTTGAACGTGCGTGCGCATATATATATATATATATATATCTCTGTGTGTGTGTGAATAATGGATATGTAATGTCAGCACAATAAACATCATTTGTTTGCAGACTCATGCGATATCAACATAAATCCATAAGTTTCTTAATATCTATTATACATTTAAGGGATGTTTTCGAATTTGTCCCACGTGACAATGTCACATCGCCACATGGTATGCCACATCACCCCTCACCCAAAAAATTCACAGCTTAATTGCAATTGTCATTGAGACTTCCCCACCTTTAACCTTCCATATTTACAGGTTTGCCATTTAGACTCTTCTCCTGTTTACCCCCAAATAATACACACACTCACACCCACTCTTCTCTCTCCTTTCTCACTGTGCTCGGAACCTGCATTCGGTAGGTATTTTTTTGGATGTACGTGCACTATGTGCACGGGTTATTTCTTGTCTATTATACATTTGAGGGACATTGCCCATGGGTTTGTCTCATGTGGCAATGTCCCCATTACACCCCCCCTAAAACCCCAAACAACACATCCAAAAAACTCAAAAACCCCACCCAAAAACCCAAAAAACCCAAAACTCACCCCCAATAAAAAAACCCCAAAATCCCAAGACAATACCAACACTCCCACACACTCTTTCTATTTACACACAGTTTTGCAACCAATGGAACATCCATGTGGGGTCAGCGTCTTGGTTGTGTGGGGGTTTTTGGGGTGCTCGTGCACTGTGTGCACAGTTTATTTCTATTTTTTACAAGTTTTAATCATTTGAGAGTAATGTATGTATACTAAACCCCTCAACATATCAAATTTCAAAGGAACCCAACGAAGGAAGAAAATTCCTAATCGTAATGGTATGTTAAAATGGTTATCCAAGCATCATGTGCATATCAAACAAGAAAAAAAATTTGAATCAAAGATAACAATACCTTTTAGCCATGCATCTGAAATTAAAATAAAGACCCTTTATCTTTTCTTTTGTCTACTCATAAACATAATGATTTCTTGATAGAAAAAATTCATCACATCAAAAAGCATAGTCAATGAATCTCCTTTTATAACACATTCCATCAAATAGTTATATGAATTAATTATTATAACCAAATAACTAAATCTACGTAATATTATTATTTCATACATATGATTATGTCATATATATATATATACACTATATATATATATACACTATATGTTGAGTCATATTATGAGATTTTCAACATTCTCCCGCTTGACTCAATAATTCTATGACATTATATTGCTGCGACAGTTCTTTATACCCAACAATATGTTGCATCTATAACATGAAATAATACTTCTATAAGAAGGTGCATTAAATCATGACATTCATAAGTCTTAACTTTAATTTACTTGTACAACAAAAATAGCATGACATAGAAAATTAAAAGTGCACACTTTATTATCATGTCTAAATACTAACAACCATCAGTCTAAACATTTACAATGAGTAAGTAATTCTTAAAATATGAAATCACACGTGTTCATTAATAAGTCTAGTGCTCTTTACATGATCTATTTATATTGTAATATAAATAATCATAGTCAAAGGATCAACTACAAGGACTTAATCCGTATGTGCTTGATAGATCTGTCATTTTGGCCCATTAGGGTCGTTTTGGGACAGTATGGACGTTTTGGAAATTTTCGGATTTTTTGGATTTTTTGGATTTGTTTAGTATTTATAGGACATAGGTGGAGAGGGATTTTCTTATGTTTATTTTGAGCTATTATTCATAGAGTGTTGAGATTATCACTCGTTCTTCCGGAGAGTACAGACGTCCTCTATAATTGGCGTCTTGGGAGAGCGATCACATCTTCAATTGTAACCAATTTATCCTTTTAACTTCGGTTTTATTCAATAAAAATCATATTGTTTGGTTCCTATCAATTTAGTATCAGAACATCAATATCTATGGTGGCGTCAACGAGGTCTAAAGACAAAATCGACGCTTTGGAGGAGAAATTCAACTTCGAACTTGAGGGCGTGAAGCAAAGCCTAACAAAACATGGAGAAGCCCTAGAGAAATAAGGCGAGACCCTAGCACAAATCATGCAACAACTCGCTGGGATCTCGACGAATTTGAACGACGGGGGCAAAAACCCTAATCGCGCGAGAAAGGCGTCACCGTTGAAGAATGGAAAGGGAAAGATTGGTGATTTTGAAGAAGGGTTGCTCTCCGATGCCGACAAGTATTACGCTGAGGACGAGGAGGAGCCCACGATGAAAGGCCGTGAACCCTGAAACCCTAGGACAACGAAACATGGGCACCGGTCCCTCCAGGGCACTGGACAGTGGCGGGCAATGCATCCCTCCCGCTAGGGGTGTAACTGAATCGAGCAGACTCACGAGCTACTCGGGATCGGCTCGGGAAATACTCGACCTCAACTCGGACATAGTCGAGCCTAGCTCGAGCTACTCGAGTAGCACTCGAGCTCGACCTCGAGTAGAATGATACTCAGCTTGGTGGGCACGCGAGCTTAATCGAGCTTGTATATATATACCTAAATTTTTTTATTTATTTACACAAATAACCTTCTATTAGTCGAGCCTCCATTTTCCTATTTATTTCTATTTAAGTTTACTTACACATGTCACAACTCGCAAGCCCACATCCCCACACACATCATTAATCGAGTCAAGCCGAGCCGAGCTCGAGTAAGTTGAGCTTTATATCGAGCCGAGTTTGAGCTCAGAAAATTGAAGCTCGACCGCGTTTGAGTCGAGCATCGAGCTCGAGTTTTTTAAGTCAAGTCGAGCTCGAGTATGGCAATACTCGAGCTCGACTTAACTCGGTTACTCCCTACTTCCAGCAGGGGCGCCAGCCCCGCCAGGACGCCCCACAGGGGCTGTCAGCACTACAACAGTGGCCCCAACCCCTCTAGGGCGCCCCAGCTGTCGTCCCTCCAACATGGGCGCCATCCCCTGGCCCCAAAACATCGAGCGATAGAGCCCCTGCAGCAGTGTGACAGGTTCAATGTTAATCCAGGAGGCTGACGAGGGCCCTGAGGCCCCCTGGCGATGCACCACGACGACGACGATGACCCTCCAGAGTACTTATGGGAGCCTGGCGACGACGGTGACGAGTTTTGAGAGCCCCACGGCCCTCGATATACGACAGAGAGACGAGGACGCACACCCCCGACTTATGAGGAGTACCCAGGAGATGACGGCAGAGAGGTAGACATGGAGGAGGACGATCGGGGTTTCTATGGTGACGAAGATGACTGGGGAGATTATGGGGACAAAGACGGAGGCCAGCAGAGGGACTTGGAGGGTCACAGAGATGACTAGAGGCATACATATCAGCCCCACCGTTCTCGTCACTTCGAGGGGTGCACTGAGCAGGAAAATTTTGGGATAGATAGCCGGGTTTAGAAGCTGAAGATGCACATCTTTAAGAGTGAGGACCCATACCGTGTCACATATAGGACGGAGAGATTTTTTTCAGTGACCTGCATGACTGAGAAGTAGAAGTTGGAAGCGACAGTGGTGTGTTTGGAAGGGAAGACCCTCTCTTGGTTCCAATGGAGAGCATCGACGTCGTTTCTGCTCTTAGGAGGAGATTAAGGATTGCCTAGTAGAGAGGAATTTGCAAGAGCATTTGCTATCTCTCAAGTAGGATGACACGGTGAAGAGTACATGGAGCGATTCGAGGCATTGTCAGGGCGTGTTCGAGTGATGGATGATGAGACACTGGAGATTAACTTCATAAAGGGGCTGAATACTACTATTCACACAGAGCTTCACCTATAGAAGCCCATGATCTAATAGACACCATAGAGTTGGCCCAGATGGTGGAGAACCGATTGATAGAGGAGAAGAAATATAAAGGGACTTGAGACGACTCTTCTTTGAACAGCCAGCCCACGATTTGAGGACAGAAGAAGACCGCTACATGGACAGACTCGTCCAGTCAGTAGAAGAGCGGGGTGACAATGCAAGGAGGGCAGTTCATGAAAATGACGGATGCGGAGATGCATGAGAGGATGCAAAAGGGGAGTGCTTTAGACGTGACGAAAGGTTCACCCCAGTGCACCATTGTAGAGTTCGCAAGTTTCGGCTGCTGAAATCGGGAGAAGACGAGGAGGATATAGTAGAGGAAGAATAGCCCGGATGAGATGGATATCTCCACTTGGAGTAGGGCCGCTGCGGACTTCATGCACTACCTTGAGGACAAGGTGGTTTTCGGGGGCGGAGTAATGATAGATGTGCACTTTTGGCCCATTAGGCGCGTTTTGGGACAGTAGAGGCGTTTTGAGAATTTTCAGTCTTTTGGGGTTTTAAATTGTATTTTATTTGTTTAGTATTTATAGGCCATGGGTGGGGAGGGATTTTCTTATGCTTATTTTGAGAGATTATTTATAGAGATGTGAGATTATCCCTCGTTCTTCGGGAGAGCATAGGCGTCCTCTATAATTGGCGTCTTGGGAGAGCGATCACATCTTCAATTGCGATCAATTTATCTTTTTATTTTCAGTTTCATTCAATAAAAATCAGATCTTTGTTTGGATCCTATAGTGCAAAAACAATTACATACTCAATCTTTATCTTTATGAAAATATATCAAATTTTACTGTTGTTGATTTAGCAAAATCACCGCAATAGTTTAACATGTTACATTAGAAAAGTTGACTAATGTCAATAATTTAATACACATGACTTACATTCACTTTATATTTTGCTTCTTTGGGTAAAAAGCATCAATCTTAAGGAACCATATATGGTATCATAAGCAACTTTTAATTATACTCTATTGTAAAAGAAAACCACTTTAATTGTTTACGATTAACATTGTTTCTCTTTCTTTAGAGACTTACTTTATCATGAGTTATCATATAGATAATCTCTAAATCTTATACTTAAGTCTTTCTTTTCCTTTTACATATGATATGTGTGTGTGTGTGTGTGGGATTAATGTGGCTTGTACTTGTTGTACTTGACCCTTTTATGTGAGAGTGCACATGAGACTCCTTCTCATATGGCGTATGATAGCCATTATTATTTATATATATATATATATATATATATATATATATATATATATATATATATATATATATATATATGGTTAAGAGTTCATTTACTAACTAACTTTATATATGCATATATAAGATCTTAATTGGATTATACTCCCATAAAAAAGAAAACAATAAAAGTGTAATAGAAATTCATTAAACAACGTAATTTAAATAAAATAATTAATAGAACTGGATAGTATGTTTCAATAGTGAATTTTGACCTTCCTATGGGTAAGGGTGCAACATGCATAAAATTCACTATATATAAACTTTAATCAAAAATAATAATATTAGATGTAATAACAATAAATTCTCCACCTATAGGCATAAAAAATTTCTCGATATCTAATATATTATCTTGATCAATTTAATCTACACAAAATTTTCCTTTCCTACGTGGGTATAGTAAACTTTATGCAAACTAAATACAATTTCAAATATTGTTTGATATCTTATGTACCATTAGACTCGTAGATTCTTCGGCTATTCTACAAATCTTATGATGAAAGATCTAAATAGCTTCATACAAATATATTTAAGGGAGTTGCTATTAGCACAGACCTAACTGCTGAGTTCACAGACCACTTATTTACAAATTTGCCATTAAATCCTTTGCTGAGTTCACATGCCACTTATTTACAAGTTTGCCATTAAATTGTTTTGCGACTGGAAGGCTGGGGAGGGGGACGCCGGCCGCCATCCGACGCTGATCAGACCTCGCCGACTCCTCCATCATCTCTAACCCCTCCCACTTCGACGCCTTCGACCTCGCCAAGTCCCATATCCTCCCAATTCTCTCTTCTTCGTATTCTCAGTTTCTTGCTCGCGACTCCTGGTCAATTCTCGAAGCATCTTCGGAGGTCAAAATTTCTCAAACCCCTTCCAAAATTTCTAATTTTTAAGGTTTCAATTCGAGAGTTTGATGAGCGATCGCCATCTTTTTCGAGCCTTTTAAATTTTTTCTTGTGTCATTTTTTTGCAAATAGTGCCTTGATAATTTCTAGTTACTTAATTTTTGGTCATTTTCAGACAAAATGGCACAAGCGGGCATGGTTATTTACAGAAAAACAAACGGCAACGACGAGAGGAAGAGAAAGGCTCGATCGAAGGACAACGAGGAAGATGATAAAGGCGAAGAGTTCGTAGAATCGTATTGGGTGAAGATGAAGCCGACGAATCTGAGAGCGATTATGAATCCGACGTCAATTCTTGTGATTTCTCTGATGACGAGAGTTTCAAGTTCAGCGAAGGGAGTTGCAATTATCACAGACCTTGGCGAGGACGAAGGCGTCGAAGTGGAAGGGGTTGGAGAGGAGTAGTCGGCGAGGTCGGATCAGCGACGACCGGCGTCGTCGTCATCCCCTTTCCCAGCCCTCTCCGTCGGAAAACAATTTAATGGCAAACTTGTAAATAAGTGGTCTGTGAACTCAGCAAGGATTTTTAATGGCAAACTTGTAAATAAGTGGTCTGTGAACTCAGCAATCAGGTTTGTGCTAATAGCAACTCCCATATATTTAACAACATCATTATACAATTAGGATTTTAAACAAGCATGATCTATATAATTACAAAATCCTGATTTAACCAGATGATCTCAAAATGCATAAAATAAAATTTGCTCCAACTGTCCCATGACATATGCATGAGGGATAAAAAAATGTGAAAATATAAATCTATATTTTTAAAAGACTTAAGTAGATGAGACGAGAGAATTACAAAAATCTCACACCAAAATAACCAAAAATAAGATATACTGAAAAATTATTTCTAGATCCTACATCCATCTAATCAAAAATCTTACAATTCAACCAGATTTTCTCACACAATCTCCAAAGGTTACACAATCTCCAAATGTTGTTGATTAACCACTAAACTTGTACATGCTATGCCAATTTCAAGCGAACCCAACGCCACCATACTTTTTTTTATTTTCTACACAATTCAAGTGTATAGCATTTGCATATGTTAACATTCATGGAAACAGAATGCTCGCTCTATCATCCAGCTGCATTGGTTGGAGATGCAATTTAACTTGACGCGCAAATGGAATGTAGAATGTGGGGTAATTCTGTTCTTAGTGCTGCCAGGCAGGTATTGTCTTTTTTTAAAACCAACATTAGGTGCCTTGCCTGAGACTCTGAGCATAATTATGATACAATTTTGCCTTTGGATGATTTTTAATTTTTAATTTTTTTTTGTTTAGTTTCAAGCAGAAGGATCGGATCCTAGGATCCCACTCCTAGCACAACTTGTGAAGTATCACCTAGCCGGTTAATTTCAGACCAGGCTACATGGAAAAACAAACATAAATCATCACCTGATACCTTAATCTCCTATTAGACTATACTGAATGTAAAGATGACCTTGATATCTGGTGGAGGCGATGGCGGGGGTTTCTTGGCGCGTCTCAATACTAAACTGTTAACCAGGATATCAGTACCCATAGGCGGCCCTTCTAGATAGATCACGGCTTTTGGGGCAACATTGTTCAGTAAGAACTTCCCCTGCAACCTCACCCACTCTTTCTCGGATGCCTGCACACTGTTGGAACGACGCAATATTTCAAGAAATAGACAATATAAAATAAAATAAGGAAGAGACACCAATAATACCTAGTAACTAAACTTAAATGTGAATGAAAGACAGAAATAGATAGAGCTATTAAGCAGTGGAGAGTTCAAGGAACTCACGAGGCTATGTGTACATACTGCTCGCGGCCATTTGATGCCTGTACCCATAAACAAGCCCTCACACTAGTGCTTGTACTCCCAAGTGTCCGGACTACGGCAATGATCTCATATGGAATCTTTCTCTGCAACCTACCACTGACATCCTGCTGGATACCGTTCCAGCACTGACTGCGGTCAGTAGCAGCAGCAAAACAGCTCCCATGTAATGGAATTATTCTATCATCTCCGATCGACTTGTGCAGAAGAATCTTACACCCTCTACTAGCCCAACTATTTAGGCCATCCTCAAAGCAAGGGTTTTCGATGATGTTTCCATCTCCATTATTAAACCCCTTCGGTCCCTTTGGAGTATCAAACAATATATTTATCGCTTCAGTAAAAATCAAGGCAGTAATGGTGCGAGTAGGAGAATAACGAGAAACAAATGAATGCTATACCACAATAAAAAAACTACATTTTGTAACAACGCGCTTCTAACTTTATAACCAAAAAGATAATGTTGAGTCTCTATTATATTTCAAGGGGATTTGTAGACTTTGTTGTTAAACAAAACAAGCACTAACACATCAAAGGCATGGCACAAGAGAATATATCCCAATTATCTTTTAAATAATGACATCAGGTAAAGCACCACATGATTTCTATTACAAGCCACAGCTGACAGCAATGAGATCGAAGCAGAAATGATCTTAATTGTATAGTTTGCTTATAAAACCAAAAAAAAATCACTGTTAATGTATAAATCATTTACTGAAAAATCTGCTCAGATACCTATAAAGCAAATTAAATTAACTGAACAAAGTCACGCGGGTATAATCCAATCACAACAATTTAAAAAGCCAATTAAAATGAATAGCCACACAGCATACCTCAGACCCTTCTGTGCTGCTGCTTTGCAAATCAGTCATGGGGCCTCCAACTTCCTGTCCAAGAAAGAACAGAATAGCAAATCAGTACGAAATTTGAAATGAGAAGGCAAAATTAGAGAAATCAAAGTGGGTACCTTATTATCTGGTCGGCTTTGAGTTAGCTGGGTTCTTTTTGAGGCTTTGAGACGGAATGCAGATAGCCATCTCTCCATGTAAGCCAATGTCAGACTTGTTCCTTCTCCCCCTGACCTTTTGTTGGTAGTTGGAATTAGATTTCCAATTGAATATACAGTAGTTGGTAACCATTTTAAATCACTTGTACCAGATACACTTGTTGATTAGGTTACTCCCAACTCGGTTGGTTGACTCTCCTTTTCATTCTTTTAGAATAAGATGCAGTTAGGTTCCAATGGGTGGAGCAAGCATTCTATTTGCTTGTAATGAGCATTTTAGGAAAGGACAAGTCTGGCATTTTTGGAGTATAAGGGCATTTTCGTAATTTTCAGTTTGCTAGGGGCTTTTTCGTAATTTTCGGTTTTAGGATTATATTTTTATTTTATTATTTATATGATGCTATGGGGATTAGAGAGGTGAGTCGAATATCGAGTGAAATCTTGTGGAGGTTAAATCTTGTGGAGGTTGATAAAAATCCATCTTTTGTTGAAGAGCTTGGCTCCCTCTCGAGTCGGCGGCTTAGGGGAGAGATAAAGTTCCGCTCGAAAGTACTCATATCTATTTTGTATCTGTTTTATTCGCATTTTATCTTCAATAAAAATCCAATCTTTTTCCACAAATCCTTCCTTTACCTTAAAAATCACACCTTTCTACTAGAACCCTACCTTTCTACATTAAAACACTAGAAAAATCCCATCAACTGGTATCAGAGCATCGGTCTTGACACCCATGACAATATCAGATCTAAAGAAGTTCATCGAAATAAGCTTTGCAAGGTTCAGATCGAAGATGAAGCAAGGGATAAAGTATATAGTTGAGGCGACACGCCGAAAAATATCAGCAATTTTACATCAGCAATTTTACACCAGCAATTTTACACCCTCCGAAAGAAACGACGAAGTCAAATCCGAAGACAAACCACGACTATGTTGATAAAAAACCATTGTCGCCCTGCGGAACAACAAGCCCTAACAACTAGCTAGGGAGCTAAAGCTTGAAAAATTTGGGCCACACAACAAACCAAACAACCAATCCTTCTTCGGATCTTGCGTAAGCAAATTAGTAAGCGAAATACGACAATCTCAATTTGCAGAAAGTAAATGAGGCGGAGGATTTTACCCTGGTTCGGTTGCGAACAACCTACTCCAGCATTTCGAGACGATCCACTACTAATCAAGGCGAGCACACGAGCTTACACCAACACCTTCTCCTTCACACTCTTGTGAGTAACAACTTGGCAATTCCAAGCCTCCACAAATCTCACAAAGGAAGAAGAAGAGAATGAGAAATACTAGAAGACCTAAGCTCTTCTAAACTCTCACAAGCTCTCAAGAAAATAGATGGCAGCAGCTTCCTGAAGAACACAACATAGCTCCCAAGAAAAGGAAGCTCACGGCTCTCTTTTGCTATCAGCTCTCTGAAGACAGAAGCTCTCTCATACTCCCTCTGAAAACCAAAACAGCAGCACTCTTCAATTGCTCTCAGGAAAAAGGATGGCTTCAGTGCAAAACAAAGGGTAGCACCTACTTCCTTCACTATCGGCAGGCCAAACAAGAATATCCCCCAACCAACGCATTAAAGCACTGGCCCCTCTTCACCTGTGCATAAGAAGACTTTACAGCATGTATATTTAACACTCTACCTTGCTACAAAATCTTCTGTACTCCATCCAAACTCTACCTTGATCAAAGCTCTACGGTCACTCCACGGACCTCCTCGTCGTCTCGGAATCTGCGCCCTCTGACGCCACACTCAAGCCAAACAGATCAAGCTCAAGCAGGTCTTGAGCTTGATGGCGGGAACGGGCTTGGTGAACATGTCTGCAGGGTTCCTCTCAGTTGGGACCTTCTGAAGCTCTATCTGTTTGCTCTCCTCCTCTAGGAAGCAATCATGGACCTCAATGTGCTTCGTCCTCGAACTGTAAGCCTGATGCTTCGCAAGATGAATAGCACTCTGGCTATCACTGAAAACCAACGACAATCTCTGCGGTAACCCCAAATCCTCTAGTAGACATCTCAAATACTTGGCCTCCTTCACCGCTTCCACTGCGGCAATCAACTCGGCCTCCGTGGTTGACAACGCAACCACCGACTGTAGGACAGATCGCCATGACACTGCTGCGGTGCCCAACGTAAACACGTAACCTGTGGTCGATCTCCGCCTGTCTCTATCGCCAGCATAATCAGAATCACAGTACCCTGTCAGCACCATACCGTCACCTCTGCCAAAGTGCAAACCGACACCAACTGTGCCTCGCAGATATCGCAATATCCACTTGACGGCCTGCCAATGCTCCTTGCCTGGGTTCGCCATATACCTGCTCACTACTCCCACGGCCTGTGCAATATCTGGGCGCGTGCAAACCATCGCGTACATCAAACTCCCAACTGCACTAGCATATGGCACCTGAGACATAGCCTTCGTCTCATCCTCGGTGCTCGGCGACTGCAACGCCGAAAGCTGAAAGTGAGCTCCAAGAGGTGTCCCCACGGGCTTCGCACTCTCCAGTCCATAACGGACAAGCACCTTCTCAATATACCCCTTCTGTGACAACCTCAACTCACCCTTCCTCCTGTCCCGGGATATCTCTATCCCTAGGATTTTCTTCGCCGGGCCCAAATCCTTCATATCAAACTCCTTGCCCAACTTCACCTGTAGCTTCTTAACCTCCGACATGTTTGAGGAAGCAATCAACATGTCGTCAACATAAAGTAACAGGTAGATGCGCGAGCCATCATCCAATGTGTGCACATAAACACACTGATCATTCACGCTCCGCTCAAAACCAACACCCATCATGAAGCTATCAAATCGCTTGTACCACTGTCTGGGTGACTATTTCAACCCGTACAAGGATTTCCTCAACCTGCAGACCATCCTCTCCTTGCCTTCCACTAAGAACCCCTCTGGTTGGTGCATGTAAATCTCCTCATCCAAATCACCGTGCAGAAAAGCAGTCTTGACATCGAGTTGCTCCAACTCCATGTCCATGGATGCTACTAGTGCCAACAAAATACGAATGGAAGTGTGTCTCACCACTGGAGAAAATATCTCATTGTAGTCCTCTCCCTTCCTCTGTGCAAAACCCTTAGCCACTAGCCTTGCTTTGTACCGTACATCACCACCATCTTCGGTCGAGCTTTCCTTTACCTTATAGATCCACCTACATCCAATGGCACGCCTCTCATGTGGTAGAGGTACTAACTCCCACGTGTCATTGTGGTGGAGAGACTCCATCTCTTACTCCATAGCTCCTTGCCAATTCGCTGCATCGCTCGAGCTAATGGCTCCACTGTAGGTCATAGGCTCCTCGTGCTCAATGTTTAAGGCATACGACGCCATGTCGTCAAAGGAGAAAGCTGTGTAATCCCAAGCTCCAAGTCTCTCGGGCGCCTTCTTGGTCCTCTTGGACCTCCGCACCTCATCTGCTACAAATTCATCACGTATCTGAGCTGGGACTGGTGTCTGCATATGGTCCTCAACATGGACCTCATCATGTCCCGCAACGGGGACCTCGACCATCGGTTCCTTGCCGGGTCGCCTCTGAAATGGGATCGGGAGATCAATCGTCTCTGGTGCGGTCTCCTCGGGTGACTCGTCTTCCTTCCAATGAGTATGCTTCGCCCTGAGCATCACAGACTCATCGAAGGTGACGTGCCTACTCAAAATCGCATTGCGGCCCACCGGGTCCCACAAGCGATATCCTTTCACGCCATCGCCATATCTGAGAAAAATGTACTTCTTGGCCCTCGGATCCAACTTGTCGCCCCTCTCATGTGCATATGCTGGACAACCAACGATGCGTAGGTAAGAGTAATCACCAATTTTCCCACTCCACTTCTCTTCCGGAATTTGGTAATCAATTGCCGCCGACGGAACTCTATTCACTATGTGCACGGCGGTAGTAAGTATCTCACCCCAAAATTCCTTCTCCAAACCGGCAGAGTGCCTTAAGCAACACTCTCTCTCCAACAACGTCCTGTTCCCTCTCTACAACCCCGTTCGACTGAGGATCCCCTGGTGTAGTAAAATGACGTCGAATCCCAAGGGATCTGCAGCATCCTGTGAACTCCCTCGAGGTGTACTCGCCTCCGTTGTCGGATCTAAGAACTTTCACCGCTTTGCCAGTTTGCTTTTCAACCATCACAAGCCATTGCTTGAACATCCCAAAGGTTTGATCTTTTGTCTTCATCAAGTACATCCAAACCTTTCGAGAATAATTATCGATGAAGAGGACAAAGTACCTAGCCCCACCTCCTGACGCTACAGGACACGGCCCCCAAACATCGGAATGAATGTAATCCAGTGGACCTCGGCTAGTGTGCTTCCTCGTGCTGAACTGTACCTTTGTCTTCTTCCCGTACACACAGCTTTCACAAAACTCCACACTCTCATCACTAGCTCCAATCAATTTTCTTCGGCGGAGAACATCGAGGGTCTTGTCACACGGGTGACCCAAACGATAATGCCATAACTTTGCTGAATCTCCATCACTCGAGCTAGAAGAGGTAGCATCAGCTTCGCCTTCTACTGTGGCACCTTGTAGGGCATATAGATTCCCTACCTTTCTTCTCTTCATCACAACCATGGCTCCTTTGGATACCCTCAGCTGGCCATTCTCAACAACTGACTTGCATCCAACATTATCCAACACACCGATGGATATCAAGCTCTTCCTGAGATCAGGCACATGTCTAACATCGGCAAGGGTACGCACGATCCCAGGCTCATTGTGCAACAACTCCAGTTCCGGGCACACGAAAGGTAAAAGCGGTTCGTGAATGTTCGTGAATGTTCGTTGTGATTCGGACATTGGATTTAATTCTCAAGAGTTTCTTCTCCACACCTTAATGGGTATTTTGTCCCCCGCAGGGGGTGTCCTAAGCCTTTAGGCCTTTCTCAAAATACGCAAACAAACAAATAAATAAAAACTTACTTGGATTGATGTCAATATTGTACAAACATTGCGACATGGAGACTATGAATGACATCCATACATAGAGCGCCATTGTTATTAAATGAAGAAAAATCGGGGAAAAACAGGCCATGAGGCAAGCAATATTGAATATAGAAATAACAATAAACACACAGCATTTTGAAGTGGCACAAGAGACATGTTTTGAAGTGAAGCGAGTGGCAATCATCAGTAGAATGCAAAGTGAATCATTAATATATGCATGTAACGACTGATTTCGTTCAAACCGAAACAATTGCCCATAAAAATGGGATTTTTGAAGCTGGAAGAAGGAGCTGGGTGTACCAATGGGGACTCATTGCGGATGGATTTGAGATCGGACATGAGGCGGAGCGGAGCTGGGGAAGCCATGGCTGAAACCCTTGATTTAAATTGCCACTGCCAAATCGAATACATCACCTTGGAGGTGAGAACAAGAATCCTCTGGCTGCTAATTATATTAAAAATAATGTTTCCGCTTTCTTTTCAACTTTTTTTAATGTGAAAGCCCACTTTTGAAAGAGAATTGCTACATACCTCTTAAAAAGAGGTGCAGAGAGTGGGCATATTACCAAAAACAAAATGAAATTGGGAAAGAGAGGAGCAGGTATGACCCATCATTTGATTTTTAATTTCATATTTGGCAAAGTTTCACCTTCATACACCTCAAATGAGATGTATATAGTCCATCTCCTTCTGAAAATGAGCATGAAATCTCAAATCAAAATTGTCAGCATGATGAAATAACAAGGTACGTCCGGTCACGTTGTAAGCTCAAAAATTACTGATCAAAACCATCAATTGTTATAAGCAGCCAAATAAAGCATCCTACAAAATAAATAATTTACGTTCTAACAGAGAATAATTAATATGTGTTTATAACAAAATGCCACAAGATTTTATAACCTATGTATATAACTAAGATGACAGATCTCAGATGTTAGAACAGCAAGTTCAACATTTCTTATGACACAATGTTCAACATTTCATAAGTACACATTGTGTCACGGTCACAAATGTTGAACAATAAATTCAACATTTCATATGACATATTGTTCAACAATCCACGTGAACCATTGTGCCACAAATGACAAACAATAGACTTAACAGATACAATCTTATCCACTCACATACATCATTATCTATTTACAATAATCCCCAATCTAAAAAAACCCCAAAAACTCCAAGACAATACGCACACTCACGCACACTCCTCATTTCACCTAGTTTTGCACCCCCGAAACACCCGTGTAGATCACATGTCCTGGGTATGTGGGTTGGTTTTTTTGGGTGCCCGTGCATTTTGTGCAAGGATCATTTCTAGTCAGTTGCAGTTAATGTGGAGCTTTTCACGAGACATGATAAAAGAAAATGCATAGGTTGTACTCTTCTTATTTCAATCTGTTTAATAAAAAGACACTGCATAAGTTACATCAGAGAAAAAGAAAACAAAAGGACAATGCTAAATACGCCGGAGGAGTTGCGCTGCATTTTAGCAAAATCCAACGAGTATGCAACACAAACACATCACAAGGCTTTTAAAAAAGAAGGGTAGGGCGCGGTTTAAAGGAGTGAAGATTTGATTTGGTGGTGGGATTGTAGTAAAATGCTACCGTTGGTCACTGCATTTAAAAAATAGCAGTGGAGGGCTAGTGCGATGCTTCAATTGCTTTCTCTTTTGCTCTTTATTTCCCCTTTACATTCTCACGCTGAATCTCGTGGAGGACGAACAGATCCAGGCCAGCACATACGACACTGTGGAAAGAACCCAATTACTACAAATCTCACGACTTGACCGAGCTGTTGGTCATAGAGTCTAGTAGTTTTTGTAAATCAAAACTAGTGAAAATCAAATGGAGGCTTTCTGACCTGGAAGTCACCGGTTGCAACGGAGACCTGAGGAAAGTTCTAGAGCAAGCTACAGCTAATGAAAACGAGGTAAACACGTCGCATGCTAAAGTCGTGGGAAATAAATGGAAGTCTTCGAGTCTAGATGCATATTGTTAGACGTCAGGCTTGTGTATCACGTTTGTGTTGCCTTGCGAGTCACACCTCACCTAAACATTAATTGATCAAATAAACATATGTTTTGGACTTTTGCAAATTGGACGTCTAGATGGAGAAACGAATCGTCATCATCCTCGTCATCATCTCCCCGGCCTTGCGCTTGTCACGGTTTTAATGCAGGAATGTCAACCTCTGATGCCGTATGACTTGGTCGGCCTTTTGGTTAAACTGTTGCATTTCTAATTGTACCGTTTATGCGACACGGCACCAGTTAGCAATACACACGAGTTGAGTTTTGTCGAAATACTAGAAATTACCCGTGCGCATGGTACATGATGACATGAAAAAAAAACTCAGAGAGAGAGAGACGAATGGACATAAGAGCAAAAAACCCCGGGGAGGTGGCAAAGTGCAAAATGGGAGGTGGGAACCACGTAAATGGTAGAGAAATGAAGGTGATTCTTTGGTTTCATGAAAAAAAAGGATGTCAATCCGGCAATTAAAGGAGAATGTGTGGCTTTTGTTTGGGCACCACAAAAAAATCCCACCCCAAAGTGCACCCACACCCTCACACTCCATGTGGAGAGATGAGGTGGCACACCCATCCACCCGCCACATAGGACAAACCCTGCCAACTGAGTTTTTCCTTATAAGGCAATGTCATTGATGCAAATTGTTGTAAATCTCTCTTTTATAGAAGAGACATCAATTCTAATTGTACCGTCAACGTCAGACCTAGTAGCAATACACGAAGTAAAATGCAGAAGCAAGAGGAGAGAAATAACGTGGTCAACTGATAGTGATAGAACAAGTATTTATAAGGGAATGTATGCAATCATGACTTGCCAAAAATGAAAGGGTTCTGCTAAATACATCGAACTTTGAGAGTTCGATGTATTTAGGATTTTGGCTGTTTTTAGTAAAGAAATTCACATCAAAATGTCATCTCAGTACATTCTGATTTGAGTTTTATGCCAAAAAAGCATAAATCATACATACACCGAGCAGGGGTTCGGTGTATGCAGCAATTATCAAATAAAAAAAGGAGAAGAGTGTGTGTGGAATGACATGTGATGTGATTTGATTTTGTTTACGGTTGTTTTCTCACCACTGTTCGTTGACCGTCGGGTGCGTGGTCAACGTGGTCAAGGGGCCGACTTGGGGGTCCCTTGGGATCGCTGAGCCCGCGTGCTCTCGGCGTGGGTGGAAGCGGGTTCGGGTGCAGACGGGGGAGTCCCCGGGTCGCGTCAATCCTCTGCCTTCAGGGAGCTGAGGAGAAGCCTCGGCTCGGTGGATCGCGCTCGGCCTCGGCTGGGTCGCACTCGGCCTCGGTCGGATCCGCGTCGAGGGGTAGCCTCGGTGCCTTGCTAGAAGGTCGGTTCTCAAGCAGCC
Source organism: Scilla litardierei (assembly GCA_030789695.1). Classification (NCBI taxonomy): domain Eukaryota; kingdom Viridiplantae; phylum Streptophyta; class Magnoliopsida; order Asparagales; family Asparagaceae; genus Scilla; species Scilla litardierei. The sequence goes on from CM061134.1 coordinate 52,044,592, forward strand.
GTCCATCAGACGACTGCGGGGGGAGGTGGCCGCCTGACGCTGAGGGGTAGCCTCGGCGCCTCTGTTAGCTTCTTCCTGGACAGATGAGGAAACTCGTCAGGGAGGCCGGACCTAGGTTCCGGCCAAATCTCCTCCGATGCCTAAGTCAGATCAAGGTCTGAAGGGGTACTCGGCGGGGGAGATCCGGCTTGTAAGGAAGCTGGAACGTCAACCCAGGCGGCGCGAGTTTGGGGGAGGGAGGAATTGAGATGGCGAATGCCTAGGTCGTTGATGGAGTACCTCTCTCTGTTGATTACCTGAGTCTCGATCCCTTTTCTCCGTCGCCTTGGCCTTCCCCTTATAGGGTTCCTCGTGATTGCCCCACATCCCGCTCCCTTTTCACGTCCCCACGATCCGCCTCCGCCTCCTCCCACTCGTGTGTAGTGGAGGGGTGGCCCATTAACGGGTCTGTTAATGGCCATTAAGGGGTCGCGGATTCTGAGGGGCGGTTAACCTGGCAGAATGGGGGCTAGTCGGGTGCCCCCGAGGGTGGAGTGGCCGGGCCTTCAGCCCCGTCCGTGGGCCCTTCTGGGCGGACCCGTCTTCCCTAGTGGGCGTCCCCTTTGAGGCTGGGCCGTGGGCCGTTGTGATTCGGGCTTTTCCCAAATTAGTCGTAACAATTGCCCCCATCGCCCGGGCCGTTCGGCTTCCGTCGATTCGGCTCGGGTGATGTGACTCTTACATGATCCGATGGGTGCGTCAGTCAAGGCTCCGCCATTAAATGAATGCCATTATTACCGCTCCGCTTGAACTTCCGTCGATGTAGTTTTCGAAGCATCGACGCCGTCTTGATGTCGCCACGTGCCCCTTACGTTCATCTCCACCGTGCGCAGGGTCATTCAAAGGGCACCAAGAAAGGAGCGCCGACATCCGTTGGTCGAACGCCCAGATTTTCCTTCAGCATCTCCTTTATCTAACCCTGCTCCAGCTCCGCATCATGTCGTCTTCCCATGCCCCCGGTTCGGGTCGTCCAGAGGGTGCAGTCCGCCTCGACTCGCCTGATAGCCCCGGCTCGGCGGTCGGTAGTCAGGGAGGTGACCCCCCGGGGGTGCCCCGGAGGTTCTGGGATGTTCTTCTTCCTTCTGTGCCACCTCCGCCGGAGATTTGCGCGCCCGCTACCTTCTACCCCCATACTCCATCCGGGCCCCTGAGCCTAACGAGCGGATCTGCTTTCCGGGTCCGAAGGCGGTCGGGTGTATGAGGTGTGCTTCCGCTTCGGGCTTCGGTTCCCCCTCCATCCTTTCATCGTTGAGTTTCTGCGTGCTCATCGTGTGGCCCTATGCCAGTTCTGTCCCAACGCGATCGAGCTCGTCATCGGGTTCGTCGTGCTCTGCCTTCAGAAGGGGGTGGTCCCCTCCCTCCGACTCTTCTCCCAATTTTATCGTCTGAGCCGCCATCAGTCGGAGGCCTGGATTTACATTAGCGCTCGGCCCTTGAAGAGCTTGGTATTGGGGCTGCCGAGCTCCGTCAAGCTCTGGAAGGAGGAGTATCTCTTCATCGGTGGCCCGTCGGATATGGATTTTCCAACTCACTGGAGCGTCGGCGTGATGCTGGCACTGGAGCTGGGTGACCCGACCGCGGCCGAACTCGAGACCGTGGAGGCCCTGTTGGCGGTCCCGCCAGGCGATCGGAGAGCCACTGTTCTCTTTTCTGACCTCAATCTGTGGAAGACCACGTGGCCCGCTGGTGAGTTCAGCCGTCCCTCATCGCTCCGAGGATACTGCTCCGTGGCCACTGTTCTGTGGCTGATAGGGTTGGTTGATGATGACTTCCCCTTTTTCCCATGCGCAGGTGGGTTTCCCTCCAGTTCTTCTGCCCTTCCTCCTCAAGTCGGGATCCCGGACCCCGCCTCTCGGAGAGGGGATCATGTGCTGGCGGTCCGAAAGAAACAACGTGTTGACCACCCGGCAGCTGGTGCCGAGAAGCCGAAGAGGAAGGTCCCCTCTTCCTCCCAGCATGGCGTCTCGAAGAAGGTCCGCGATCTCGCCGGGGAGGTTAGCGTTTCATTGCCCAAGAGCCGGGCCCTGTCACCCTCGGCCGAGGCGGTTTGGCCATGGGCTGGCCCCTTGTCTCCGTAGCCGGGCCCTCTTCCTGATATATACGAGCGGTATCTAGATGCATTCCGCTCCGCCCCCACGGATTTACCTCAGGGGGAGGAGGATCTTCTCCGTCCTTGCTTCCCCGTAGGAGCGGGTGAGTCGGTCTTTTCTGACTGTAGTGTGGCGGCAGGGGTGGCTGAGAACTGCATCCTCTCCTCGGACCGAGCCGCTTTGGACGAGGTCAGAGGCGACCGTCTGGCCGCCTTCGTGGTCCAGATCGGCCAACAGGTGGGGCTTCTTCCCTAACCCAGTCTTTTGCTGCTATCTTCAACTTACTCCCGCCTCTTTTGTGTAGCTATCCTCTGTTGGGCTTTCGATGAGGCGCCAATTTGTGGCTCTCTCCAAGGCTAAGGCGGACGCGGCGCTGGTTCCCGGGGCCCGGGAAGGCGAGGAGGAGGCCGATCACTTGTCCAAGGTGCTCGTGAAGTCCCTGGAGTCTCGCGTGACAGAGCTTTCCTCTGCCCTGGAGAAGCCGGACCAGGACAAAGCCTTAGCTCTGGTCGGGAAGTCCCAGGCCGAGGAGCGAATTGTCGCGCTCACCGCAGCCACTGGCACAGCAGCTGAGGCCGGCGCCGATACGGCCCCTTTCATCACGGCCGATGCCCAGGAACTCAATATCCTGCTGGAGGCGGCGGAAGAGCGGGAGAGGGCCCTCCTATCCCAGCTTAATGCGAGATCAAAAGAGATCGAGATGGACCGATTCAATCACCAACGACAGGTGGCCATTCTCGAGGGTCGGATTCGTGAGCTAGAGGACGTGGACCTTGCTAAGGTTTCCCAGGACGCCGTGACGGAATATGCCCTTTCCTTCGCCTCTAAGGCCATGTCCTCGGCGTTCGAGAAGGGATTCACCCGCTGCCAGGCCGAGGTTAGAAAGAGGTTTCTGCTCGCGGAGATCAACCTCGAGGAGCTTCAAGCGTACTCCGATGAAGAGGAAGAGATCCCGGAGTGGTCCGGCGCTTCTCTAGTTGACGGTCTTTGTCACGACCCGCTTCCCTAAAATGGAGGCGAGACGTGAAAAGGTCCGCAGTGAAGCCCCAACCCGATAAGCGTCAATAATACATAAGCAGGTCCCTGTAACCACAACAGAATAACAATAATAACACAAGGAGAGACTGAAATAAAATCTCACATCTCAAATATTGTCCAACAAGAAAAATAAGTTCAACATCCAGAAAAGCCACCAGGCTAAAAGGAAAGAGTCTAAAGGCCCAGAACAAGGCCAACAAAAGCAACAGCAACAACAAGTATGGGTGCTACGCACCGATAACAAAACAACTGTCTAACAAAAGTAAAACACAACGAAGACACTAGGACTGGTCCCCAGTGTCCACGTACTCCCCGTCAAACACAAGCTCGGGCTCGGCGTCAGCAAACACCTCGTCCTCAACAAGGTACTCAGGCTCAGGATCTAACATGTGTCATCCAAAAGAGTAAAGGGGCACATGTCAGCAAGTCTAAAAGACTTGGGCAAAGAAACTGAAAGTAAGGCAACTAGCAACCTAGCAGTTTAGTATGCATGACATGGCAGTTATAACATGAGTGCACAATTAAAACATGGCAAGACGATTTCTACAAGAGAACCATCATCGTGACAAGACAAGACAAGAGTAGCCACGCTACTATCAATCTCAATCAATTCACATCGTTGTAGGTGTTTACGCCCTTCGCTGAATGGTACAACATTCAGACCGATCGGCACTAAACACAATTCATATTTCACGGTTGTTTTGTAGATGTTTACGCCCTTCGCTGAATGGTACAACATTCAGACCGATCGGCACTAAACACAAATCACGTTTCACGGTTGTTTTGTAGATGTTTACGCCCTTCGCTGAATGGTACAACATTCAGACCGATCGGCACTAAACACTACCCCACCCCAAAGAGTTTACGCCTTACAACTGCAGTTGTTGATCAAACAGACCCCCAGTTGCCTGGCCGCTTAACCCTTACCCCATCCCGCACTAAACAAGCCAGTGTCCCTGCACATGAGCCCAGCAAGTGAGCCAGGGTTGCCCCGCACGGGAGCTTGTTTCTTAGTTCACAATTCAATATATCGAGCGTTGGGGTTAGCAACTCATTATGCTCGCTTCCGGTCACGAGCCAGGAACACAAGTATTGTAGCGATGCTACGCAATCACGGGATCACTTCAAGAATGCAATGACATGACATTTAATTTGCGTACCGTTAATTAAATTAAACATGACAGGCGAAATGCAATGACATGAACATATTCGCGTACCGTTAATGGAAAGTAAACATGACATGGTAATTGTGCAACATGCTAAAAGTCGGAACTAGCTTCGTTGTCAAGCTAGTTCCCCAATTTGCGCCTAGGCGAGTATCATTTCGTCGCCTAGCCTCTTTTACGCCTACAACAAGCAAATGGCCTAAAACATGGCCTAAACCCTAAGTGGCAAGTTTCACTTGCCTAGCACCGGGGATGGCGACTACTTCGTCACACGGATGCCAATCTACGGGGAAATCGCTGTTATGGGGGAAACAAACACCAAACTACATGAATTTTATTAGGGTTTCATAAAAATACCAATATGCTATAAAAACAACGGTAGATCGATTTCTTACCGAGAGGAGGCGGAAGAAACACTCCGGGGAACCCTAGGCTCAGATCTGGAGAAGATTGGAAAAGTTTGGGAAAACTAGGGTTTTGGGGGATTTGGGGATTTTGATGGATTTGGTGAGATTTTGGGGAAAATGGGAGGTAGAAAGAGTGAATGGATGGTTTGGATGATGGATTTAGGGCTTGGAATGAAGGATTGAAGCTTGGAGGAAGATGGGGGCTCAAGGGGGAAGATTTTAGGGTTTTGGGTCGTGTTGGAGAAGATGAAAACGATTGGGTTGGGTTTAAATAGAATGGGCTGGCGGCTGCCCAGAAATTAGGGTTTCAACACTGGTTAGTCGGTCAAAGAGCAACCACTGACCGACTAGTTTGGCAACTAGTCGGTCGGTCGACCAACGCAGACCGACTAAGAGCAAACAGTAACTTCTGAACGAAAATAGGATTTTAGAGTTAGTCGGTCCATGAACAAATACTGACCGACTAGTTTGGCATCTAGTCGGTCGATGAACGTTCTTAGACCGACTAAGAGTAAACAGTAGCTGATACAAAAATAAGATGATGTGTTAGTCGGTTAAAGAAGCATTGCTGACCGACTAGTTTGCAACCTAGTCGGTCTACCAACGTTCTTAGACCGACTAACGATAAACAGTAACTCCTGAAAAATTTAGAAATCCAACTAGTCGGTCCAAGAAGGATTGCCGACCGACTGGATCGTCATCTAGTCGGTCGGTGCCCCTTCTTATACCGGCTAATGAGCACAAAAAGTTCCGATACGGAGCGCGGGGCCCCGGGATCGATTCCTAAGACTCCTAGGCTTGATCTAATAGTTAGATACGACCGTTATGAAGTCCGTCACGAACGACAAACTTCGAAATCGACAATCCTAAGGAAGAAGCGAGAAAATACGACGAATCGATCGAAAATGAAAGCTACAGAGACGAAAACCACGCAAGAGGAGAAAATCCACCAAAACATATATTATATTATATTAAATCCAGATACAAGAAAAGCAGTCGTTACATCCTCCCCAACTTAAGAAAAATTCCGTCCTCGGAATTTCCAAATACTCACGAGTCCGGAAACAAAAGTGGGAAACGCTCTCGCATCTCATCCTCATTCTCCCAAGTAGACTCTCCAGGTGAGCCGTGTCGCCACATCACCCTCACAAGATTGACAATCTTGTTCCGAAGCGATTTCTGACGCCTGTCCAGAATCTGCACTGGATGATGGTCATACGTCATATCGGGGCAAACGGTAATCTCCGAAAAATCTACCGCATGAGACGGATCGCTAATGTATCGACGAAGCTGCGACACATGGAAAACATTGTGAACTCCTTCCAAAGATGGCGGCAAGGCCAAGCGATAAGCTACCTCGCCAACCCTCTCCAAAACGTCAAATGGTCCAATGTATCGCGGGCTCAACTTCCCACGCTTCCCGAAACGAATCACACCACGATTCGGGGAAATCTTCAAGAACACATGGTCGCCCGGCTGAAACTCCAAAGGACGACGTTTAGCATCCGCCCAATGCTTAAAACGGTCCTGAGCAATCCTCAACCTCTCCCGAATATTCCTGACGATATCCACGGCCTCCACGATCATCTCAGGTCCCAACAACTCCCGATCACCAACGTCATCCCAACTCAATGGCGATCGACATTCCCTCCCATAAAGAGCGACGAAAGGCGACATGCCAATACTCGCCTGGAAGCTGTTGTTGTAAGAGAACTCCACCAAATGTAGATGGTCTCCCACGAACCCTTGAAATCCAACATGCACGCCCTCAGCATGTCTTCCAAAATCTGAATCGTCCTCTCGGACTGGCCATCCGTCTGCGGATGGTACGCCGTGCTAAAACTCAGACGCGTACCCAAGCTCTTCTGCAAACTCTGCCAGAACTGAGATGTGAACCTCGTGTCTCTGTCAGACACGATACTCACTGGGACTCCATGAAGTCGCACAACCTCCTGCACGATTCACGTTACATCACTATCCAAACTAGGAAAAGGGAATAAAACGGAGAGTAAAAAGAATTTTACCTCCATATATCTCCTCGCTAGCGCCTCAGTGGACTGTCCCACTCGGAACGGAATAAAGTGCGCAGATTTGGTCAACCGATCTACGATCACCCAAATCGCGTCATTCTGCTTCGGACTCCGAGGTAGTCCAGTCACGAAATCCATAGTGATGTGTTGCCATTTCCACTCCGGAATCGGAAGCGGTTGTAGCAACCCGGTCGTACGCTGATGCTCCGCCTTCACTTGCTGGCAAACCAAGCACTTGGCTACACTCCGAGCCACACTCCTCTTCATACCATGCCACCAATAATTCAGACGAAGATCCTGGTACATCTTGGTGCCACCAGGATGCACAGAATACGGCGAACTGTGTGCCTCCACCATCAGCTCCTCTCTGATATCCCCAGCTGGCACACACAACCTGGCTCCAAACCTCAGCGAGCCATCCTCATGAATCAAAAAGTCAGTCCGCAGACCAGCTTCCACCTGCTCCCGAATCCTCACCAGCTTCGGATCCTCAGCCTGGCCAGCCTTAATCCGATCCACAATCGTCGACTGTACCTGCATGTACATCAACGAAGAAGCCTCTCCAGGAAGAACAATCTCCACGCCAGACTCACAAAAATCCTGCTGCAATCTCCACTGCGAGGTCAAAATCATCACCGCTGGAAGCCTACTCAAAGCATCCGGAACCACATTCACCTTGCCAGGGTGAAACTGCAAATCAATCTCATAATCCGCCATAAGCTCCAACCATCGACGCTGTCGCACGTCTCCTTCTGAGTGAAAATGTACTTCAAGCTTTTGTGATCGGTGAAAATCTTCACTTTCTCACTCAACAAGAAGTGCCTCCAAATCTTAAGAGCAAACACAACGGCAGCCAACTCCAAATCATGCGTCGGGTAATTCTTCTCATGAACCTTAAGCTGACGAGACGCATACGCCACAACGTGCCCGTGCTGATGCAACACACAACCGAGACCCTTGCCAGAAGCATCACAAAAGATCTCAAATCCACCGCTGCGATCAGGCACGACAAGAATAGGGGCAGTCGTCAACCTCTCCTTCAGAACGCCAAAAGCACTCTCGCAATCACCCGACCAAACAAAAGCAACATCCTTCCGCGTCAACCTGGTCATCGGCTCAGCAATACGGGAAAAGTCCTTAATGAATCACCGATAGTAACCAGCAAGTCCAAGAAAACTCCGAATCTCAGACGCAGACGACGGAACAGGCCACTCCCTGATGGCCCGAATCTTCTCGGGATCCACTGAAATACCATCTCCAGTCACCACATGCCCGAGAAAAGCAACTCGATCCAGCCAAAACTCGCACTTCGAAAACTTAGCATACAAACGATGCTTCCTCAAAATCACCAACACCGTCCTTAAGTGCGAGGCATGCTCTTCCTCCGACTTCGAGTAGATCAAAATGTCGTCAATAAAGATAACGACAAACTTATCCAAAAAGTCGTAGAAAATCAGGTTCATCAGATTCATGAAAACTGCGGGCGCGTTAGTTACGCCGAAAGGCATAACCACAAACTCATAGTGTCCATACTTCGTCCTGAACGCTGTCTTCGGAACATCTCCCTTCTTCACCTTCAACTGATGGTAACCACTTCTCAGATCCAATTTAGAAAACACCCTCGAACCTCCAAGCTGATCAAAAATATCATCGATGCGAGGCAACGGGTATTTATTCTTAATGGTCACCGCATTCAACTCCCGATAGTCCACGCACATGCGACACGAACCATCCTTCTTCTTCACCAGCAACACCGGTGCTCCCCACGGAGACACGCTAGGATTAATATAACCCTTCTGCAAAAGCTCATCCAACTGCTTCCGCAACTCTTCCAACTCTGCAGGTGCCATACGATACGACGCCTTCGAAATCGGCTGCGCACCTGGAACAAGATCGATAGAAAATTCCAAAGCTCGATCAGGTGGCAAACCAGACATCTCCTCGGGGAAGACGTCGCCAAAATCTCGCACCACAGCTGGCCACTCCAGCTCCATCTGCATAGCCACAGCCTCCACCGGCCTGGCCCGAAATCTGACAGGACCAAGCGAACTGCTACCACGACTGAACTCAAACACTGGATGTCCGGGAATCTCGAACACCACCTTCTTCCTCCTGCAGTCAATCGTAGCATAGAAGCTCGCAAGCCAGTCCATCCCAAGAACTGCATCATAGTTGATGATGTCGTGGACAATGAAATCAGCGAAAAGCTCATGTCCACAGACCACCAACGAGCAAGAATTGCAACCACGATGCACCGAGACCACGCCATTCCCTGTAACGATATTCCAACTCTTGGGAAGAGGGGACGTCGACAAGGAATGCCTCTCCACGAAGCTCCGAGAAATAATGCACATCGATGCACCAGAGTCAAAGAGGACTCGTGCAGGAAATGTGCAAACCAAAACCACCCCTAATCAAGCAATTAACAATCAAACCCTAGTCTAGCAAACAACCATGTTCAAGCAAACAACATATTCTAACAATCAAAACCAGCTAGGAAAGTAACAGCTAGATTGAGGATTACCTGCGATAACCTCATCCACAGCCTCGCTCTCCGCAGCGGTCATCAGAAAAGCCTGCCTCCTCGGCGGAACAGCCTGCTAAAAAGCCTGCCTCTGTGGAACAAGAGCTGCTCCACGACCAGCAGGAACAGACGCTCGCTGCTGCAACGGCTGAGCTGCAACAGGTGCCCTCCGCAGCGGACCCGCATGCCGACAATCCTTCGCGACATGGGAAGCATCACCACAAACCAGACACTGGCCCAAAAACTTCCGACACTGATCCTTAATATGGCCAGGCTTGCCGCAGAAATGGCAAGACTTCAGAATAGGCCCTCCTGGCCTCTTAAACTGAGCGGACTGATTAGGCCTGAATCCAGGTCTAACCACAGCTCTCGCCTGTTCCACAGGCTTCTTCCCAGCACCAACAACAGACCCTCTCCTCTGATTCACGAGCAGCTCCTGCCTCTTAGCTGCTACCAGAACCTTCTGATAAGATTCCCGATCAGAGGAGGTCACAAAACTCTGGAGCTTCGAAGCAAACCCCTGCAGGAACCTCTGAGCTCTCTCCTCAGCGTCCTGCACCATCGTTGGTGCAAACCGACTCAGCCTTATGAACTCTTGGTGATACAGGTCCACCGACGAGTTCCCTTGCTTCAAATCGATAAAACGCTGCAGCATCTCCTCCCTGGCAGCTTTCGGGAAGAACTCACCCTCAAATCTAGCCTTGAAGGTAGCCCAAGCTATCGGCTCCACCAACATCTTCTCTTCCGCATCCCACCAATTCCGAGCATTATCCTTGAGTTGCCTCTTCGCCAAATCAACCCATCCAGTCGGGGTGATCTTGGCCATCTTCAGATTGTCCTCGATGTTCCGAATCCATTCATCGGCAGCCAGAGGACCCTCAGAACCATCAAAATATGCGGGACCCAGCTCCCGAAATTGCTTCGCTCCTGGCTCAGAGCGAGGGGCATCCGGAAGAGCCCGGGCAGCTCGAGCAAGTGGAGCATTCTGGACTTGCAGAAGCACGCCCTGCTGCACTTGCATCATCTGGAGCATCATCCGCATCATCTCACCGCTGGTGGGTTCCCGCTCAGGCTCCTCATCATGAGGGACCGCACCACTACCCCCACCACGGGTGAAACGTCTTCCTGCCATCTAGTGACACAGAAAACGAATCAGATTAGACTCATAGCTTATGACTCGGACGTCGAACTTAATTTATTGGACATTCTAATATTATTATCGCTATTCCAAAAATCGCAGTTACAGAAGGACCTGCATGGGCCACCAACAAAACCTGTCACGACCCACTTCCCTAAAATGGAGGCGAGACGTGAAAAGGTCCGCACGGGAGTGGAGCTGTGAAGCCCCAACCCGATAAGCGTCAATAATACATAAGCAGGTCCCTGTAACCACAACAGAATAACAATAATAACACAAGGAGAGACTGAAATAAAATCTCACATCTCAAATATTGTCCAACAAGAAAAATAAGTTCAACATCCAGAAAAGCCACCAGGCTAAAAGGAAAGAGTCTAAAGGCCCAGAACAAGGCCAACAAAAGCAACAGCAACAACAAGTATGGGTGCTACGCACCGATAACAAAACAACTGTCTAACAAAAGTAAAACACAACGAAGACACTAGGACTGGTCCCCAGTGTCCACGTACTCCCCGTCAAACACAAGCTCGGGCTCGGCGTCAGCAAACACCTCGTCCTCAACAAGGTACTCAGGCTCAGGATCTAACATGTGTCACCCAAAAGAGTAAAGGGGCACATGTCAGCAAGTCTAAAAGACTTGGGCAAGGAAACTGAAAGTAAGGCAACTAGCAACCTAGCAGTTTAGTATGCATGACATGGCAGTTATAACATGAGTGCACAATTAAAACATGGCAAGACGATTTGTACAAGAGAACCATGATCGTGACAAGACAAGACAAGAGTAGCCACGCTACTATCAATCTCAATCAATTCACATCGTTGTAGGTGTTTACGCCCTTCGCTGAATGGTACAACATTCAGACCGATCGGCACTAAACACAATTCACATTTCACGGTTGTTTTGTAGATGTTTACGCCCTTCGCTGACTGGTACAACATTCAGACCGATCGGCACTAAACACAAATCACGTTTCACGGTTGTTTTGTAGATGTTTACGCCCTTCGCTGAATGGTACAACATTCAGACCGATCGGCACTAAACACTACCCCACCCCAAAGAGTTTACGCCTTACAACTGCAGTTGTTGATCAAACAGACCCCCAGTTGCCTGGCCGCTTAACCCTTACCCCATCCCGCACTAAACAAGCCAGGGTCCCTGCACATGAGCCCAGCAAGTGAGCCAGGGTTGCCCCGCATGGGAGCATGTTTCTTAGTTCACAATTCAATATATCGAGCGTTGGGGTTAGCAACTCATTATGCTCGCTTCTGGTCACGAGCCAGGAACACAAGTATTGTAGCGATGCTACGCAATCACGGGATCACTTCAAGAATGCAATGACATGACATTTAATTTGCGTACCGTTAATTAAATTAAACATAACAGGCGAAATGCAATGACATGAACATATTCGCGTACCGTTAATGGAAAGTAAACATGACATGGTAATTGTGCAACATGCTAAAAGTCGGAACTAGCTTCGTTGTCAAGCTAGTTCCCCAATTTGCGCCTAGGCGAGTATCATTTCGTCGCCTAGCCTCTTTTACGCCTACAACAAGCAAATGGCCTAAAACATGGCCTAAACCCTAAGTGGCAAGTTTCACTTGCCTAGCACCGGGGATGGCGACTACTTCGTCACACGGATGCCAATCTACGGGGAAATCGCTGTTATGGGGGAAACAAACACCAAACTACATGAATTTTATTAGGGTTTCATAAAAATACCAATATGCTATAAAAACAACGGTAGATCGATTTCTTACCGAGAGGAGGCGGAAGAAACACTCCGGGGAACCCTAGGCTCAGATCTGGAGAAGATTGGAGAAGTTTGGGAAAACTAGGGTTTTGGGGGATTTGGGGATTTTGATGGATTTGGTGAGATTTTGGGGAAAATGGGAGGTGGAAAGAGTGAATGGATGGTTTGGATGATGGATTTAGGGCTTGGAATGAAGGATTGAAGCTTGGAGGAAGATGGGGGCTCAAGGGGGAAGATTTTAGGGTTTTGGGTCGTGTTGGAGAAGATGAAAACGATTGGGTTGGGTTTAAATAGAATGGGCTGGCGGCTGCCCAGAAATTAGGGTTTCAACACTGGTTAGTCGGTCAAAGAGCAACCACTGACCGACTAGTTTGGCAACTAGTCGGTCGGTCGACCAACGCAGACCGACTAAGAGCAAACAGTAACTTCTGAACGAAAATAGGATTTTAGAGTTAGTCGGTCCATGAACAAATACTGACTGACTAGTTTGGCATCTAGTCGGTCGATGAACGTTCTTAGACCGACTAAGAGTAAACAGTAGCTGATACAAAAATAAGATGATGTGTTAGTCGGTTAAAGAAGCATTGCTGACCGACTAGTTTGCAACCTAGTCGGTCTACCAACGTTCTTAGACCAACTAACGATAAACAGTAACTCCTGAAAAATTTAGAAAGCCAACTAGTCGGTCCAAGAAGGATTGCCGACCGACTGGATCGTCATCTAGTCGGTCGGTACCCCTTCTTATACCGGCTAATGAGCACAAAAAGTTCCGATACGGAGCGCGGGGCCCCGGGATCGATTCCTAAGACTCCTAGGCTTGATCTAATAGTTAGATACGACCGTTATGAAGTCAGTCACGAACGACAAACTTCGAAATCGACAATCCTAAGGAAGAAGCGAGAAAATACGACGAATCGATCAAAAATGAAAGCTACGGAGACGAAAACCACGCAAGAGGAGAAAATCCACCAAAACATATATTATATTATATTAAATCCAGATACAAGAAAAGCAGTCGTTACAGTCTTGAGGGGGCCCCCCGAGGAGACGAGTGAGGGAGTGTTTCGGTCCCTAGCCCGGTCCTTAAGTTTTCCAGGACCAGGGCTTTTGGTGTAGCCCCTCGTATTTTCCGAAAGTAAAGTGTCTTTTCCTTACTTGCTATTGCTCACCTCCTCCCTTGGGGTGGGTCCTTCTTTTGAGTTCTGACGGAGAAGAGTCGGTGCTCCTGCCGGGGGTGTTGCCCCCGGCTCGATTGGCGTGCCGACGGGCTGAGGGAGTTACCCCCGGCTTGGTTTGCGTGCCAATAGGCCGAGGGAGTTGCCTCGGCTCGATTGGCGTGCAGCCGTATCGGGGGAGTTGTCCCGGGTCAGTTGGCTAGTCGGCCTGGGGTGCGACCCCATGTCTTACGACTAGCCGCTGAGGTCGACCTCTGAGGTTGTCCTTTCGACCGACCCGCCAGGGGAGCTGCCCCTGGCCTCACGGTCGGTTGGTTCATCGGCCCGCTGGGGGAGTTGCCCCCAGCCTTACGGCCGATTCGAGTCGTTCCGTTCGCTGGGAGGGCTACGCTCACCTAGCGGTCTGCCCACTCCGAGGTTCGGCCCCGGGGAGTTTCCCGACCAGGCGAACGTGGGGGGGGCCATCCCGTTTGGGGGTCGTCCCTTGTCTTTGCGAGGTGCCACCCAGACACTCCCTTGGCATGGTCTCCCCTTTCTGTGAGGTTTTTTACGGCCATGCAATAAGAAGAAAGCAGGATCAAACCAATTTATTCAGCAAGAGGGAAGAAAAGAGTTACATTCGCGGGCGATCTCGTAGGCTTTATTGGTAATATTTGCGCAAGTGCTCGGTGTTCCAGGAATGGGTGAGGGTCTTTCCCTCTGAATTGGCTAGCCGATAGGTAGCGGGTCCTAGAACTTCGACCACCCGGTAGGGGCCCTCCCACTTGGCTGCCAGCTTCCCTTTGCGTGTGATCTCTGGACAGAAGACCGCCTTTCTAAGGACCAAATCCCCTTGGCGAAAACTCCGCCCTTGACGCGGGAATTGTAGTAACGCGTCACCCTTTGCTTTTGGCAGATGATGGTGGCCAAGGCCTGTTCTCGTCGCTCACCCAGGAGCTCCAGGCCGAGCTCCAAACCCTCGGCGTTTCTTTCTTCGTCAAAATGTCGGATGTGGAGGGACTCCTCGCCCACCTCGACTGGGACCACTGCTTCGGCGCCATAGGTGAGCATGAATGGGGTCTCACCCGTGGCTTACTTATGGGTCGTACGGTAAGACCAGAGTATCCCGGGAAGCTCTTCTGGCCACTTCCCTTCGGCGCCTTCTACTTTCTTACGGAGGGGTTCTATGATGCATTTGTTGGCGGCCTCCGCCATCCCGTTGGTCTGGGGGTATGCCACCGAGGCGAAGAGTAGCTTGATCTTCCATTCGGCGCAGAAGTCTTTAAACCCGGCCGAGTCGAATTGCTTTCAGTTGTCGATGACAATGGCGCGGGGGATTTCGAATCTGGAGATGATGGAGTTCCATACGAAGCTCTTTACCTTCTTCCAGGTGATTGAGGCTAGAGGTTCGGCTTCGATCCATTTGGTGAAGTAGTCCACGGCCACGATCAGGTATTTCCTTTGCCCTCGGTCCGACGTGAATGGTCCCAGGATATCGAGTCCCCACTTCACAAAAGGTACTGGGCTAATGATTGGGACGAGCTCTGATGGGGGAGTGGACCCGGTGCGGGCGAACCTTTGGCATTCCTGGCACCTCTGGACGTACTCTGTCACGTCGTGGATCAGGGTCGGCCAGTAGTATCCTTGCCTCAAGATCTTCTGGGCGATTGTCGTGCCTCCATGGTGATTCCTGCAGATCCCCTCGTGCACTTCCCTGAGGACGTAGTCAGCTTCCTGGGGTCCGAGGCACTTAAGGTAGGGGAGGACGTCCGTCTTTGTCCACCGTCTTCTGTATAGGGTTCCTTCATGCATCACGTACCGGAGCGCCTTCCTCTCCAGGGTTCGACGTTCTTCCACATCGGTTGGCGCTTCCCCGTGGGTGAGGTATCAGATGATTGGGTCCATCCAGGTGGGGTCTTCGTCAATCGCCATCACCTCCTTCTCTTCCGTGCTGGGGCTCCTGAGGTTTTCCATATAGACGGTGCGACCCAACTCCTTGGGCGAGGAGGAGACAAGCTTGGACAGAGCGTCCGCTCGGGCATTCTCCGACCGCAGGAGGTGAAGGGTCTCGGCACTTTTGAATTTGGACATCTCAGTCTTGGCCGTGGCCAGGTATTCTTGCATCGTCTCCTCATGTGCCTCGTAGCTCCCTTGCAGCTGGTTGATGATGAGCTTCGAGTCGCTAAGGAGCCGTACGTACTCAGCTCCGAGTTCTCGGGCCAGCCTCAAGCCGTTTGTCGCGGCCTCATACTCGGCCACGTTGTTGGTGGCCGGGAACTCGAACCTAAGCACGTATTCGACGACGTTCCCCTCGGGAGATCGAATCGTGATCCCGGCCCCGCTCCCTGCCCGGGTCGCTGAGCCGTCCACATGAATAATCCATGTGTCCTGGTCCCCTGAGTGGCCAGCCGAGGTGGGGTCAGTCATAAGTAAATACAAAGGTTGGTTTGTTACCGTTACTGAGCCGTCTCTCGGTGTGAGGGTCCTTTCTTCTATGGTACACTCGGCGATGAAATCAGCTAGCGCCTGCCCTTTGATGGCAGTGCATGGCTTGAATCGTAGGTCAAATTCACTCAACTCTACCCCCCAGTTCAGCATCCTTCCCATGCGGTCAAACCTCTTGAGGTTCTGTTCCAACTGGAAATCGGTAAGGACCAGTAGCATGTGAGCCTGGAAGTAGGGTCGGAGCCGCCTGGCCGAGAGGACGAGGGCGTACGCTAGCTTCTCTATTGGTGTGTACCGCCCCTCAGCGTCTTTTAAGACACGACTGGTGTAGTATACCGGTCTCTACACCCCGTCGTCTTTCCTGATCAGCACCGAGCTCACCGCTTCCACCGTGCAGGCTAAGTAAAGGCTCAACGGCTCCTCCTCTCGTGGTTTGGAGAGGAGTGGTGGGCTGCGGAGGTACTCTTTGAGTTCGGCGAATGCTCGGGAGCAGTCTTCATCCCATGGTATTGTTTTCCTCTCGCCGGCTGGCGCATCGATGGCCTTCCTCAGAGTTTTGAAGAACGGGAGAGATCTTTCCGCCGACCGGGACAGAAATCACCCAAGGGCGACAATGCGGCCATTCAACCTCTGCAGCTCTTTGATGGTTGTCGGCTCCCGCATGTTGATCAGTGCCTCGATCTTGTCGGGGTTGGCCTCGATCTCGCGATTGGTGATCATGAATCCCAGGAACTTGCTGGATCTCACCCCGAACGTGCATTTCGCGGGATTGAGCCGGGTATTGTACTTTTGTAGCCGCTCGAAGGTTTCCCTTAGGTCGGCGATATGGTCAGCAGGATCCTTCGACTTGACCAGCATGTCATCGACGTAGACTTCCAGGTTTCTTCCTATCTGGGAGTCGAACACCTTGTTGACCATTCTTTGGTAAGTTGCCCCCGCGTTCTTCAATCCAAAGGGCATTTTCTTGTAGCAGAAGGTCCCTCGGTCAGTCGTGAAGGCCGTCATCTCTTCATCATCAGGATCCATCTGGATCTGGTTGTACCCGGAGTAGGCATCCATGAAGCTGAGCATCTTGTATCCCGAGGTGCTGTCTACGAGGTGGTCGATCCGTGGCAGTGGATAGCTGTCCTTGGGACAGGCTTTGTTGAGGTCGCTAAAATCCACACACATTCGCCACTTCTCGTTGGGTTTTTTGACCATTACCACATTGGACAACCACTTGGGGTACCAGACTTCTCGGATGAAACCGGCATCGAGGAGTCGTTCTACTTCATCAGATGCCGCCTTCATCTTTTCGCCACCTAGGTTCCGCTTCTTCTGTCTGACGGGTTTGAAGTTGGGGTCGGCGTTCAATCGGTGAACGATCACTCGGGGATCGACGCCGGGCATGTCCTCGATTGACCACGCGAAGACGTCCAGGTTAGCCTCCAGGCATTCAACCAGCTTTTGCTTTGAGTCAGGATCCAGCCCTGCCCCAATGGAGACGAATCTCCCCTCGACGTTCGTGACGGGGATCTGCTCCTGTTCTTCCGCAGGGGTGGGTCTCGGTCCATGCCTCAGGTCGAGTGAGGCCATTGGATCACCAGGCCCTCCGACGACCTTCTCGTCTGTCAGGTGGTAGCAGATCTTCTCTCCCTTCGTGTCGCCGTCGATTTGCCTGACCCCTTTTGGGATCTGAAACTTGATCGTCCGGTGGAGCGTCGAGACCACCGCATCGATGGCGTTGAGGAGGGGGCGGTCGATGATCCCATTGTACTCCGAGCCGACTTTCAGCACAATGAATTCCACCGTCAGTGTCACCGAATCGGGTGCTCCCCTGAGCGTGACCGGGAGGTGGATCGCCCCGATGATAGGTGTGGAGTGTCCCGTGAAGCCCACCATGGGCCTCGTGCACGGCTCCAAGTCCTCGCCGCGCAGCCCCATCCTTTCCAAAGTCGATGTGAAGAGGATGTCGCACGAGCTGCCGGTGTCGACTAGCAGCCGCCGCACCACGGAGGTATCGATGACCACGGATACCACCAGCGCTTCGCTCGATCTCGGCTTTTCCCGTGTTCTCCCGATCCTACTGCCCCGGGAAGCTAACGGTCGGTCACCGGTCTCCTCAACACTGCCCTCCGTGCGATCCGAGCTCGCCGCCCGATTCGCGTGCCCGGGGGGCATGGCCTCGCTCCGCTTGCCATGGCATTGGTCAGCGCCCACCACCGGGGCCGTGCCTCTTCTCCGCCACGGGGGGCGGAGACGTGTCATTGTTGGTGTGGTTGTTTTTCGTGGGTGTTGATCGTTCCCACAGACGGTGCCAGATGTTTACGGGTGTTTTCTCACCACTGTTCGTTGACCGTCGGCTGCGTGGTCAACGTGGTCAAGGGGCCGACTTGGGGGTCCCTTGGGATCGCCGAGCCCGCGTGCTCTCGGCATGGGTGGAAGCGGGGTCGGGCGCAGACGAGGGAGTCCCCGGGTCGCGTCGATCCTCTGCCTTCAGGGAGCTGAGGAGAAGCCTCGGCTCGGTGGATCGCGCTCGGCCTCGGCTGGGTCGCACTCGGCCTCGGTCGGATCCGCGTCGAGGGGTAGCCTCGGTGCCTTGCTAGAAGGTCGGTTCTCGAGCAGCCGTCCATCAGACGACTGTGGGGGGGAGGTGGCCGCCCGACGCTGAGGGGTAGCCTCGGTGCCTCGGACAGCTTCTTCCTGGACAGATGAGGAAACTCGTTAGGGAGGCCGGACCTAGGTTCCGGCCAAATCTCCTCCGATGCCTAAGTCAGATCAAGGTCTGAAGGGGTACTCGGCGGGGGAGATCCGGCTTGTAAGGAAGCTGGAACGTCAACCCAGGCGGCGCGAGTTTGGGGGAGGGAGGAATTGAGATGGCGAATGCCTAGGTCGTTGATGGAGTACCTCTCTCTGTTGATTACCTGAGTCTCGATCCCTTTTCTCTGTCTCCTTGGCCTTCCCCTTATAGGGTTCCTCGTGATTGCCCCACATCCCGCCCCCTTTTCACGTCCCCACGATCCGCCTCCGCCTCCTCCCACTTGTGTGTAGTGGAGGGGTGGCCCATTAACGGGTCAGTTAATGGACATTAAGGGGTCGCGGATTCTGAGGGGCGGTTAACCTGGCAGAATGGGGGCTAGTCGGGTGCCCCCGAGGGTGGAGTGGCCGGGCCTTCAGCCCCGTCCGTGGGCCCTTCTGGGCGGACCAGTCTTCCCTAGTCGGCGTCCCCTTTGAGGCTGGGCCGTGGGCCGTTGTGATTCATGCTTTTCCCAAATTAGTCGTAACAGATTTGATTTTCACTTTTTTGCCAAAATAAAACCCATATATACCGATCAACCAATGTATATAGCAATTCTCTTTAGGGCCTGTTCTTTTGTGTTTAAATTTGTGTTGGTTGAAGTTGTGAATAGTGTGTTGAAAGTGAGTATTGTGTTTTTTGGGTGAAAGTGGGTTGTGAATGTGGATGTTGGAATTTTTTGTGGGTCCCATACAACTTTATTCTGTGTGTTTTGTGGCCACGTCAGCAACTTTCACAGTCAAAGAAGCCAACACAAAAGAACAGGACGAGTGAAAGTGAGGATGAAAATGAGTGAATAGTGGGAGGAATAGTGGAATCTCCCACTTTCACAAACATTTAAACACAAAAGAACATGCCCTTGAGTTACTCGGCAAAACATGGGTTCAAGAATCATTACTCACGTAAAAAAATATTTAGCGTTGATATTATTACAGGGCCCAGTTTGACAGGAGGAGCTAGAAATTTTTCTGTCCTGGGCTACCGGTAAATTACGATATGCAGATGAATACGATAAGTTGATGGTCGTAGACGAAGATGATGGTTGCAGCCTGCGGTCCAGCAAACAAACACGATGGACGCGGTTGAATGTTGTGATGGCGTAATTTGTGATTTTTTGGCTAGTTGTTGATGTCTCGGTTGCGCATGGCTGTAGCTGCTCTTCCTATGTCTCAATTTAGAGAATTATTACACTGGACTTTGGTTTGGCCCTTGTGATTTTGAAGCGAAATTATGAATATATATATATATAAACCCAAGAACGTACCTGGTCTGTAGCCCGAATAAGCCCAAGAGTGGCTCCGCCGCTGATCGACGATCAAGAAGCCAACAAGTACACCAAGTGATTATTATGTTGAAGGTTGAATGGTTTAGTTCTTGATATCTTCCATGAAGAAATATTTAAGTATCAAAATAATGAAACCATACCCTCGCCCTGGGTATGCTGGCAGGAAGATTGCATCAAGCACAGGTTTTGGAACAATTAGCAGTCATGGTTAGAGCTATGTTGTGAGTTAGTCGGGCTGCATGTCAAGTTATTTTCAGCTCAGTCCCATGTTTTCGCCCTTGTTCCGATCATTCTTCCAGCCTTACAACCCAGATTACTTTTAGGTGACCCTTGCAATCTGAGTTGCTTTGAAAATTTTGATGGGTAACAATGGTGATTAAAATCATTTACCAATTTTAGTATTAAAAATGTAAATGGAGATATTCGATTTTGATTTGAAGAATAAGACACGGATATTTAATCTGGATCAAGTATTGTAAACCGATCCGAAAGAAATCCCCTCAGCCGTGCCCAACTCGTTTACAAAATCAGGACTGGTATAGATTTAAAACCTTATATCTTTTGGTCAAAAATAAAAAATAATTCATCAATGCCCAACTGCCAACTCATTTACAAAATCGGGTTTGGATTGGATTTATTATATAACCTCAGTCGTCGCCTGGGCGCAAATGCGGAGAGAAGCGGTCGCCAAAGTGCAAAAAGCGTGGGTGTGTGTGAGCGAGGAGGGTCGGGGAAAAAAGAGGAAAAAAAGCAGGGACTAAAACGCAAAAAAAATCACCAAAATCACGTCCCAAACCCAAGTCCAAACCCCCACCCAACCCCTACGTGGCGTCCCAGTCAGCAACCAAAAATATGACTGGGACAAAACTGTCACGTAGGACAGTTCATGAATTGTATAATAGATATATACAAAACCTTAAACCTGAAAGCTAACCCGGGCTATAGCCCCGGTTAGCCCAAGCGTGGATCCGCCCCTGTTCAAGGATGGTGCGACACGTGGGTGGGTGGACGAAATTTGGGTCTTCGATCAAGTTTCTAGTTGCTATGGACGGTGTCCGTGTCAAGGCGGTTATTGGATTACCTAACCGTTGCCCTGATCCGACGGGGACTATGGCCCACACGAAGTGGGACCCGCGGGCTACTCTGTCCGCGCAAGATTTTTATGCGTGACACGAAATCCGCCGTCCGCTCATGCCGTAATAATCACACACCGTACATTTCCTCGTCTTTGCGCTGACGATGAAGTTAACAAAGATGCTCCTCGTTTGTACTAACACACCTCATGCAATTTGTTGTTACATTTTTTTCCTCGAACCTTGGGATTCCATTTGAGTTGTGCTCTATGAACCTCAATATTTGAGGTGCGGTTATCTTTTTTAGCTAAAAACTGTGAATATATCACATCACCACTCTCAATCAAATCCCTTTTTGTCCAAAATTAATAAAAAATACACAGAAACCTATATGCACCTCATTTTCTGAGGTGCAGATAGCATTTTTCTTCCATTTTTGACACACTCATATCCAATTACGATTTAATAATAAATCTAAGCTGTTTATTTAAGATTGTAAATGGCATCCGACAACCCAAAAGCACGATCCGGTTGTTATACACCTATATGTCTTTTTTTCATCAATTTTTTTTTTGACCCTTGCGGGTTGCCTAGTGGAGGATTAGGTGGTCCCTCGTGACTCTATGATTTGTTTGAATCTTGTGTTTGAA
Source organism: Scilla litardierei (assembly GCA_030789695.1). NCBI lineage: Eukaryota > Viridiplantae > Streptophyta > Magnoliopsida > Asparagales > Asparagaceae > Scilla > Scilla litardierei. Next base: position 52,066,161 of record CM061134.1, read on the forward strand.
TCTTGTGTCTCCAAAATATGGTGTGTCATCAATTTGTTTGAATCTTGTGTCTCGCCCTTGTTCTGAGCCCTTGTCCTAAATTAAATCACATCATTTATCTTTTTTTTATTAAAATAAACGAGGATAAACGAGTTTGCTCTTCATTTATCTTTTTTTTTAAAATAAAACCACATCAATGTTTCTTACTAACGTTAAACAGAGCAGATTTAGAATACAATGAGTATGATTTGACGATATGACGCTGAGTTTCATATGTTTACTCCCTGTCTCTGTTGTTTTTTATGATGATCAGAACCTTTCATTTTGGTGTTCATATTTACAACTTCGAAACGCCGAGTGTGTGAACCCAATAGGTTTAGCACGTTCATCCATCCGCCACAAGATTTTTATTCATGCAAAACTATTACATTTGCAACGGTGGATGAACAGGTAAAATCCATTGGGTTCACACGATATTCTGTATTTTGGGTTTTTAGAGTATTTAGATAAGAATGAATGGTTCTGATTCTCTGAAAAAAATAATGGAGGGTTGAGTTTTAAAGGCGTATATAAGACTTAGTTTCATTTGTCATATGATACCCATTATTCTTTTTAGAATGTCACAATTATTTATATAATTTGGGTTAATTACGCAAAACATCTTTATAGTTTAGTGTGTTCTACACTGTCGTCATTGTACTTTCAAACTCTACATAAACCCCTACCGGCTATTGTGGTTAAGTTCTTCATTAAAAGTGAGTCACATCTTACTTAACCTCTGTTACTCGAAATATGGTCTGCCAGCCCACGACCAAAGTCACCATAGTTACTGAAGGGTTTTGGCGTACCCTCAGGTCTAAAATCCGTGCCCGTCCTAAGTCGGGCGGAACACGGAAGCAAAAAATATGCAGCGGAAAAATAAACAGGTTAATCTAATTAACATGCAGGTAAACATTTTAACTTAGCCCTAAGGTACAAGACCCTTAGCCAAGATCTATGCCGACTCTGGATGGATCTGACCATCCCAAGAAGGATCTAACCTACTGCGATTAAATTAAACCAATGCTTATAAAACACATACCCGGAATCTTGCCCTGGAGCAGGCAAGATGTACCGCACCGTCTTCCGAGCCGCTCCCCGTCCATCGCCGAGCCGCTCCTCGAACCACTTCTCGAACCGCTCTGCATCCCGAGGCGAGCAATCCTCGTGTCGCGGAGCCAACCACACGCTGAAGAAAGTTTCACGCGAGTGAAAGCCTTCGCCAAGATTTCGGATCCGAATCTGAACTCCTTCGTGGCTTTGCTAGAGCCCTTCAGGAGTAAGACAGAAATATATGGAGAAGAAGAATTAATTTAAGCTTCGATCCGAGCGTGCTTCAACATTTTTGGGAGACGCTCAAATCGAGAGTTTGGGACGAGTTTGGAGGAAGGTGGAGGCCCCTATTTATATAGGCGACTGACTCTCCCCTTTTCTCCACAACCGATGTGGGACTAAAGTTTGGAGTTAGTAAATTCAATTTAGTTTGCCTTTCACAAAGGCCAAACTTCCGTGAATTTTAACTCCCTCACCGTTGAGCTTCATGATTGATACAACCTATCAATTCGAAGGACGTTCAACGGTGAACGCATAGAAAAAAATAACGAGTCAATCGGAGTTCGTTTGACCCTCCAAATAAGTGCCCAAAGATCAGCCCAAACATTGTATTTCACAAATACCAGCAGCCGTCAAAAGGAATCAGCCATCTAGGGTTCCAAACCCATTGTGGGGCCTACAGAGTGGGCCCCATAGCCTGTACGTGCGCGATGCACGCACGCGCCTTGCACGCATCCCGCGTGCACAGGCAAGGGGGCCCCGCATCATGATGCGGGTGGCCCCCTTTCGGCATTTGCGGGCGCTTAGAGCGCCCGCTGCTGGTTTTTGCTGGAAAAAACAAAACTGCCCGGCCCTTTATCTCCATTTAAATCGGCATATTGGGCTGAAACGCAATGGTTTAAGGCCTTTGATTGTTTTGGTCATATTTTGGGCGTTTAGCGTCTGATTTGGACGCCGTTCAAACCTGTGTTTAGACCGGGACACTTCCGTCTTACTCGTGAACTTTTCCTTGCGTTTATTTCATTAAATATTGTCGTAAACTATTTACGACACATTTAATCCGGTTTGCATCAAATACAAAATAGTCCATATTTAAGCTTAAATTATTATATTGCATCAAATGCAATATTCCATCCCTTGCATCAAATACAAATGATCTGAGGGCATATTCCCAACATCTTCCACTTGCACTCAGGATCATTTATCCCGAATGCAGGAGATAATTGCAAACATCTTTTGCAATATTTTATCCCTTGCATCAAATGCATATTCTCCCTAATCGTTTCTACCAATTACTAGACGAAGGTCGCACTCAGTGTGAGACCCTACAGCCTGACCCTTACTACAGGTTGGGCTCGAAGCCCTACACGGTAGTGACCACTAGCAATAGTTACCGTCCCTATTTCAGAATCATAATTATGTGGTTGACTCATCGACATGAGTATTGTCGGGTGATCGACCCGAAATGCAACCCAAGAGCGCGACCAAAAACTTGGTCGGCCCCGGATACACACCCGGAGAACGATTGTAGTTTTACCGCAAGCGCACGGCAAAGTGGCGAGCGGGTATCGAACACGAGGAGGTGGTGTTGGCTCCAATCTATCCTAGGTTGGTTTGACTACGAATGTTTTATTGGTGGAGATGACTATGGTATGATGTAATGGAAATGATGGTGGATGTCGGTGTCGGTGATAAAGAATTCGGTCAAATATCGATTCAAATACAATATAATAAAAGAGGGAATTTGCCTTGCGACGATCCTGTCACAATCGTCGGGCAAAGTATGGGATATAAAATCAAATAAAGACGTCTAGGGCTAGGGAATCCCCACTACGGACCGTCATGCATCATTGTTAATAATGAATCTCAATATTACTAGACTTGCGTTGAGGTGAACTAGTCGCAACTTAATGTAGAACCCAGCTCACGCTCTCGCGCTATTGCCGGTCTATAGCAAACCTAGGTTAGTGCCCAATCTCTTGCAAACCCTAACCTAAGCCACTAGCATGAGGATCGACATCATCGTTCAATCGCCCCTCGAGCCCACTCTCGTGCAAACTCGAGTTACGATCTAGGTTGTGATAGTTCGTATTCGTCCAATCTCTTGCAAACGAATATGTGTATAGATTTACAATTAAAAATCCTAGCTTTGGTCCAATCTCTTGCAAACCAAATCTAGAGAAACCCAATTTTAAACCTAAATCAAATATCTAGGCCTTCCCATCGATTAGAATCCAATCTCTTGCAAATCCCAAATCGATGGAAATCCCTAACTATCCGTAGGAAATCAATCACAACCTATCCTCCTAGCAATTCTAGCAATTTAGAATTCATTCTTCACAAATATGAAATTAGATCCATAGGGTTCATCCACAAACCCTAGAACAACAAATCTACTCTAGCATAGCAATAAGGATATGAGAATCAATAGAAATCATTGCTTGCATACAAAAAGATATAAAAACAAAGATCCAAATAAAAAGAAGAAAATACTTAGCTTGATGAAGATCTTCAATCCAAAATACAAGCTTTTAGATCCAAGAGGGGGCCTAGGGCATGGCCTAACCTCTAAAATAATCCTAAGAAAAACATATTGGGGGCTAAGAAAACATAATAGGGATCCCCTACAATGGTGGCTACAAACTCCTTAAATACTCTCCCAAAACCCTAGCAAGAAACCCTAGAAAACCCCTCAAATTCGTGCCCAAAAACAGCCCAAACCGCAACTTAAAATCTGGGCCCAGGCCGCACTCGGCCGAGTGGATAATGTGACTCGGCCGAGTGGAAATTCCAGCACTGCAGCATCAACTTGCAGAAATTCTCCAGATTTCATCCGACCTCCGATTTGCGCGTTCTTGGCGGCGTTGGAATCGTCATGAAGTCTACTATCCATAAAAAATATGAGAAAAATACTTTGCTTGCTGGAATGATAGCAGATTTCAAAAGAGTGAGAGGCTGTCTGAAAATCTGGGCGCTGCATGTCCTCGGCATCACTCGGCCGAGCGGCAAATGTCACTCGGCCGAGGGGCTTTTGGTGCTCGGCCGAGGGGCTTTTGGTACTCGGCCGAGTCGGAGCTCTTAGTCGACTGACGGATTACAGAGAGTTGGACATTTTGGCTTGCCGTCGTCTGGGTGCCACTCGGGCGGACGGAGTCTCCGCACTCGGCCGAGTGGGCGTGCGATGCTCGGCCGAGTGCACGCTGATACATCTCTGTTGCGTGTCTAATCTGGCCGGCCGAGCGGGGTCTCAATACTCGGCCGAGTGACTCCTTCACTCGGCCGAGTGGCATGCTGAAAATGCCCAATCTCCATCTTTTCGCTTCCTCGTCGCTCCTACGACGTTCTTTCTTCTTCCACTCGTCTTCCATTGCAGAATAACCCTCAAAAGGGCCATGGTTGACACTCCGGAGTGGGTGCAAATCCTTTAAGCTCATTTTTGCTCCCGATCGCTCCATATTTCCTGAAATCCGACAAAAACAAGAAATAGTGAAAAGTAACGCAATATCGTCGAATAATCGTGAAAAGCGTGATATGGGCGATCGAAGTGGCATGCAAATATGCAGAAAAAAGGTGTAAAATATGGACCGATCAAAATCCCCCAAGCTTACCTCTTACTCGTCCTCGAGGAAGATAAGTAAAAAGACGAACTCGGGAGATGAAAAATAAGGGAAATGAAATAAAAGAATACGAAGTGGAAGGGGTCGCTAGATTATACTCTCAGATCTCAAGCCATAAGCTACACATCACGATGACTTGGAAAATACAAATCACATGCTATAAGGATTTCATATCTTTCATAAACATGGTACTTGCAAGCTTTTAAGAACAACAAAAGGGATTCTCTAAATTCATACAATCAATTCATATCCACGTCACGCATTTCATAGGATTTAATATACAAATGTTGGCGATGCACTTTTCAATCAAAAGTTATAAATGAAGCATATAAGAATCACACCAAGCATGCAATAGAGAATGGAATAAGAGACATGGCATTCACATATTTATTTCAAATCATGAAAAATCTCCATATCTAATATATTTTGCAAAGTCTAAGCATTATCGAATATTCCCATTCATGCACGTCTCCACTCTAATGTCATACTCACTCATATGGTCAAATGAATTCACCCCCCAAGCTTAGCTTGAGGCATCGCATCTAAATGAATATGATAGTGAAAAATGAGATTTTTTGCTTTTGTTTTCCCAAGTATTTTGTGGCTCCATTAATGAGATAGAGAAATATTTTTTTTTCTTTTGGACTTTGTTTCTCATTTTTCTTCTTGGATTTTTGTAGGAGCAATTTGATTTGTATTTTTAGATTTTGGCTCCTTTTTGGCTTTTTGGACTTTTTGGAGTTAACTTTTCTTTTGTGGGGATTTTTGGGAAATAGATGCGATATAAGTAGCTTTAGGAGGTGAACTCAAGTAACATGTAGAGAATAAAAAGATATATGTGGAGAAAGAAATAATGTAACACTCGGTTCACTCTAAGATGCGCACGAACGGTTCAATAAAATAATACTTCAACTAAAACTCATATATAAGCATGAATATTCTCAATCATCTCAATAAAGAGCGAAGTCAAGCAGTAAAGTTTACAACCATATCAGGCATGCAACAGAAGGTGAATAAGACAATAAAACTGATGCTTCAGATATATTAATGATGCGTGAATCTTGGTGCATTTCCAACAAAAGCATACTAAACACTAATCCATACATTCAGTTTCAATTAATATCATGCATTCATGTAGAGGAATCATCAAAAGAAATTGATTTGCAAGCATATGTGAATAGCAAGACTATGGAATACTCTAAGTAGCATGGCAAGGAATAATAAGCATCGTGATGGCTACTAAAGCAATAAGAGATATCATCATAAGGAACAAATCTAGCAAAAGAAGAGAAAGGAAAATAAAGAAATAAGAAAAAATAAAAGAGAGGAAAGAAATGAAAACAAGCACACAACATGATGCATGAACACACATAAAAGGAAAATAAGATGGAAAATTCAAAAAGATGATGCAAAATTTTGAAAAAATCTAAAAAAACGTAAAATAAAGTAAAAATGCAACTAATGCATCTAAATGGCATGGAAATGCACTCCCCCAAGCTTAAACTTCACATTGTCCTCAATGTGATCATAATGAAAGAATATGAGGAACAACGATAATAATAAGGGGGTGAATGAAAAATGATGAAATGAATGAAATGAAATCTAATGCAACTACATGCACATACAATGATGCATGAGAGCGCCTTCCCCCAAGCTTACACCAAACAATCCTATTCAAATGACTTGACCAAAAATGTCATGGCTTTGCAAAGCGTGATCAAGTCAAACGAATAAGAAAGTAAGGTTTCACTTGAAAGAAATGCTCGAATGTGGTGAGCAAAAGGATGTGACACATCAAAATATGGAGAGGGGAATTAATATATATAATGGGTTTGGGGTGTAAAAGATTTTTGTGGCCGTCATATGAGGTGATATTTATTCAAACAAATCTATACGGTCCTCTCGCTGTCGAGAGAATTCGGGTTTATTGAAAGCATAAAAATTTCTACACTACTGGATTGATATCACCTATAGCAAAAGGCGGATCCAGTATCTTTGCCGGTACAGGCAACTGCTCCAACTGCTCTTTCCGTGGCTCCGCCAGATGCGTGTGTCCACGGACTCCATCAGACTCCAGCAATGCGGCTCCCAGCACCTCTCCAAGGACTCCACCTGTACCTTGCAAGAGATAAGCCGCATCAATCTGATGTGGATAATTCTTCCCCAAAATAAATGTATTCCAAAGAGGGTCATCAACATAAGTATTTAAAATTAAAGACGGGTGACAACACTTCCCTGGAAATAAATCTCCACTCTCGTATACCACGTCGATCAACTCCTCATTGTTCGCCTCAGGTTGTTCAGGTAGCTTGGGCATATAAGCGTAGGTCTCATCAGGCAGCTCCCCATCATCGTCAGACTTATCCCATCGCACCTCCTGATCATATTCAATAGCATCCATGGGTGCTAACTCCTCGCTCTCCTCCTCGTATACGTCTCATCGTACCTCTTGATCGTATGTACATGAATCCTGCAAAAGGCACGATGAGTCGTCAAAATCTGCATTATAAAAAACATCATACACGGGAGGGGAATCAAATATAAAGGGCGAGGGAGTAAAGAGATCTCCCTGAAGGGGAGCCATAAGCTCTGTGGGATTGTCCTCGGCGTAAGTGGAAGGGTGGTCCTCTGAGGGATGCTCAGCCTCTGTAGAAAGTAGAGGCGGCTGTGGTAGCTCGAAAGGAGGAGGGTAATGCTTGGGATCCTCATGAATGGCTGTGTCCTCGTCCCAATGCACGGCCTCCTCGGTGACAAGCTCTGGCTCCGCATGTAAGGCCTCCTCAAAAGCAAGCTCTGGCTCTTGTGGGTGGCAAGGGGGAGCGACGATGGCACAAGCTGACTCTCCCCCAAGCTGAACGTGGACATCCTCCTCAGGCTCCTCAGGTATAGAAGGCAATGTAAATGTCATCATCTCCTTTTCATGCCTCCTTCTTTGTTTCTGTCCAGGAGCTCGAGGCACCCGATTGCATGGCTTGGCCTCCTCAATAGTAGGTGCAGGTGGCTCTATGGGCTCATGTATCTTGACCGCGGTATAAAAGTGGGTCTTGTGCCCCTCAACTAGAGCATAGACTCCATCATCAATTGTGCCTGTGGAAGAGATACAATGAGTAATAAAGTTTTGAAATTCGAGCTCAAAAGGTTCACCTACCGTTATTGTCAATGGACCGGAATCTCGAACTACGTCAATAATGTTTCTCAATAGGTTCATATATGTGTCCTCCTTTGACAGTTCAGATGTCTCTATTTGTGGAGTGTTGATGGTGTAAAGGTGGATATGGTCATCTTCAAGTGAAGCATACACTCCATCTATGATAGTACCTGCGCTAGAGACATTAGCCATAACAAAATCGATGAATACTTGGTCGTATGGTTTACTTACCGTAACGGTTAGTGAACCGGTAGATCGAGCATCATCTATCATTTGCTCCAAGGCTGCTGCCAACTGTAGATCACTGAACTTCCCCACTTGCATCCTCTTCAAAAACTCACGTGAGGGTCCCTTTAGCCTTCTGGTGAAGATATCAAATAGCGTGGAGTCATTCCACTCATGGTCTGACTCCGTCTGGAACATTTCTAACATTCCTTCAAACCTAGACAAGGCTTCCCCGAAGGATTCTCCATCAGCCTGATAGAATGCAGCGAGATATATGTAGGATTGTATAGAGCCCGCTCGCATTTTCTTTGGAAGCACCATCGCTGCAACAAGTGTACCTGATCAATCAAAGTAAACAACCTGGAAAAGACGTCAGTGGTACAAAGAGAGATAAAGATAATAATAGCAGGTGGTGGGAAAAAATCTATCTCAATGTTTTTTTTTGATTTTTTTTCAATGTAATCTAATCAACCTAATTGTGACAAATTGGCACCCAACGGGAAACACCTCCCCGGCAACGGCGCCAAAAACTTGATCGACCCGAAATGCAACCCAAGAGCGCGACCAAAAACTTGGTCGGCCCCGGATACACACCCGGAGAACGATTGTAGTTTTACCGCAAGCGCACGGCAAAGTGGCGAGCGGGTATCGAACACGAGGAGGTGGTGTTGGCTCCAATCTATCCTAGGTTGGTTTGACTACGAATGTTTTATTGGTGGAGATGACTATGGTATGATGTAATGGAAATGATGGTGGATGTCGGTGTCGGTGATAAAGAATTCGGTCAAATATCGATTCAAATACAATATAATAAAAGAGGGAATTTGCCTTGCGACGATCCTGTCACAATCGTCGGGCAAAGTATGGGATATAAAATCAAATAAAGACGTCTAGGGCTAGGGAATCCCCACTACGGACCGTCATGCATCATTGTTAATAATGAATCTCAATATTACTAGACTTGCGTTGAGGTGAACTAGTCGCAACTTAATGTAGAACCCAGCTCACGCTCTCGCGCTATTGCCGGTCTATAGCAAACCTAGGTTAGTGCCCAATCTCTTACAAACCCTAACCTAAGCCACTAGCATGAGGATCGACATCATCGTTCAATCGCCCCTCGAGCCCACTCTCGTGCAAACTCGAGTTACGATCTAGGTTGTGATAGTTCGTATTCGTCCAATCTCTTGCAAACGAATATGTGTATAGATTTACAATTAAAAATCCTAGCTTTGGTCCAATCTCTTGCAAACCAAATCTAGAGAAACCCAATTTTAAACCTAAATCGAATATCTAGGCCTTCCCATCGATTAGAATCCAATCTCTTGCAAATCCCAAATCGATGGAAATCCCTAACTATCCGTAGGAAATCAATCACAACCTATCCTCCTAGCAATTCTAGCAATTTAGAATTCATTCTTCACAAATATGAAATTAGATCCATAGGGTTCATCCCCAAACCCTAGAACAACAAATCTACTCTAGCATAGCAATAAGGATATGAGAATCAATAGAAATCATTGCTTGCATACAAAAAGATATAAAAACAAAGATCCAAATAAAAAGAAGAAAATACTTAGCTTGATGAAGATCTTCAATCCAAAATACAAGCTTTTAGATCCAAGAGGGGGCCTAGGGCATGGCCTAACCTCTAAAATAATCCTAAGAAAAACATATTGGGGGCTAAGAAAACATAATAGGGATCCCCTACAATGGTGGCTACAAACTCCTTAAATACTCTCCCAAAACCCTAGCAAGAAACCCTAGAAAACCCCTCAAATTCGTGCCCAAAAACAGCCCAAACCGCAACTTAAAATCTGGGCCCAGGCCGCACTCGGCCGAGTGGATAATGTGACTCGGCCGAGTGGAAATTCCAGCACTGCAGCATCAACTTGCAGAAATTTTCCAGATTTCATCCGACCTCCGATTTGCGCGTTCTTGGCGGCGTTGGAATCTTCATGAAGTCTACTATCCATAAAAAATATGAGAAAAATACTTTGCTTGCTGGAATGATAGCAGATTTCAAAAGAGTGAGAGGCTGTCTGAAAATCTGGGCGCTGCATGTCCTCGGCATCACTCGGCCGAGCGGCAAATGTCACTCGGCCGAGGGGCTTTTGGTGCTCGGCCGAGGGGCTTTTGGTGCTCGGCTGAGGGGCTTTTGGTACTCGGCCGAGTCGGAGCTCTTAGTCGACTGACGGATTACAGAGAGTTGGACATTTTGGCTTGCCGTCGTCTGGGTGCCACTCGGGCGGACGGAGTCTCCGCACTCGGCCGAGTGGGCGTGCGATGCTCGGCCGAGTGCACGCTGATACATCTCTGTTGCGTGTCTAATCTGGCCGGCCGAGTGGGGTCTCAATACTCGGCCGAGTGACTCCTTCACTCGGCCGAGTGGCATGCTGAAAATGCCCAATCTCCATCTTTTCGCTTCCTCGTCGCTCCTACGACGTTCTTTCTTCTTCCACTCGTCTTCCATTGCAGAATAACCCTCAAAAGGGCCATGGTTGACACTCCGGAGTGGGTGCAAATCCTTTAAGCTCATTTTTGCTCCCGATCGCTCCATATTTCCTGAAATCCGACAAAAACAAGAAATAGTGAAAAGTAACGCAATATCGTCGAATAATCGTGAAAAGCGTGATATGGGCGATCGAAGTGGCATGCAAATATGCAGAAAAAAGGTGTAAAATATGGACCGATCATCGGGACCACCCTGACTGTGTCCGTGATGAGTTCTGCAGTTTTAGTCTCTTCGTCTAAACAATGTGTGTAGATCAAGTCTAGTGTACGGTCAAACTGTCACCCCCAATAAATTGAATCCGGTTAGTTTCTATCGATCTTTAATCAATTAATGTTGGACTTCTTCCAACATACTCTGATCAGAGATTTTACTAAAGACCGAACTAACTCTACGACACTAACTCCCATTGACCGGGAGAGACTAATCCTCTCATGGTCATTACTCTCCTCGTACGCTTCAAGTGGCACCCAATCAAAAACCTTTCGACAGGCCTAGCCTCGAAGTTAGGTCGGTGATATAAGTGGCACCGTTCATGTAACGGTCGGTATCTGCTAGACGTATCATTGTGCGTGTGCCCGTATTTTCGTTTTGACCATCCGGATGTTTTCGTACGCGAGTTCTATGTTTGTGCGTCAACGCGAGCGCGTATCCGTTCTTCGTTTTACCGTATCATCATTAACCGACTATCAGTTTTCACTAATTACCTTAATTTAATTACCTTAGCCTAATTACAAATTTCTAATCACTTTTAAATTCGCTAATTACCTCATTTATTTTTAGTAATTTCATTTTACTTAATTGCCTAATTACTGATTAACTTTTACCATTAGATGAAAATTCTTTAACCCTAGCTAATTAACCCCTAATGAATCCCACCTCCACATGTAGGTGAGATCCAACATTGTTATCAATTTTCCCCCCACTGCCAGCTCCCTTCCATCAATTTGTTTCCCACCTCCTTTGTTTTAACAACAACAACGACAGGGCACCACCGTCTTCCTCTTCTTCATTGCAACCCATCAACCAGATTCCTCGGCAAACAAATACTCAAAGCCAAATGCAAATTCAGCTCCAAGCCAAAATCAGCCCCCAACAAGCTCTTCCCCAAAATCAAATCAACCCAAACTGAAATCAAATTCAGATTCTTACAAGCCAAATCTCAGATTCGAACAACCAAGAAATCAAAACTGAGATGGAATTTCAGATTTGACCCCCAAAAACAAAATCTGAAAACAAAAATCCCAAGAACAAATCAAATCTCCATCTCCTATCTTCTTCCTCCTTCCTCCCTCCTCCCTCAACCAAGGCCTCCACCCACAGCTCACGTCGCCAGCCAACCGGAGCCGCCCCCACGTCGTGAAGCCACCTCCCTCCACCAACGCACGCCCAGGAGCTCCCCTCGCCAACGCACGATGCCGCAGCCACCGACCTGCCGCCCAGCCCACCTGCCGGACCGCCGGATCCGCCGTCGTCCGCACCCCTGCGCCGCCGGCCCCTCCTCCCGTCGCCGCGAGGTGAGGCCCCCTCTCCCCCATGCCTCGCGTGAGCCCCCCATGCCTGCAAATGATTTGAAAAAAAATAAACAAAACGAAAGAGAAAAGATGACAGTAAAGAGAGGGAGAGAAATGAAGAGAGAAAGACTGAGAGAGAGGATAAGAAAGAGATAAAGTGATATATATTTTATTATATTAGAGCCAAAGTGTGTCAGCCTTTGTATAAATAAAGAGAGAAAGATAGTTAGATAAGTTTTAACATGTTAGTCTTTATTCCCATGGTCTAAGTTGGTAGGTAGGCTTTTTCACACCAAGTTAAGCCATGTAATCATATTAGTGATTTAATTAGCCTAATTAACTAGTTGGTAATTGTTAATGTTAGTTAGTGGTTAATTAGTGTTATCTAAATATTGATGTTATTTCAGCATGTTATTAATGGTTAACTAATGTTAGGGTAATAATATTAGTATAATATAAAGTGTACCCTGCTAGTATAACACTATAAACGTTACACTAGCCGTAGAACCTGACAAAATTAGGCGAACCCAATTTGGGTGTTATTTTAATATTGCACGTATGTTGCAAAATGTCTAATTTGGTGATTTGTTTAACTAAAACAGAAAATCGGACATACCGTAACGAAGTACTCGTCAAGACGAACCCGACGGCACCAAAATCACCGAAAACAGGCAAGTATGCAATTTATAGTGAATTTGCGAAAGTAAATGCTCTTTTAGCTTTCTGCATGTAAAGTTACATAACTCAAAACCTGCACGTGAAATGACGCATGAAAACACTTCCACGACATCCGTGGCTAAAAATGTGATCCAACGACATATAATTTAATATATCTTGCTTTAGAACATTAGCAAGGAAAACCAGTTTACATGTCATACTTGTTAAATTCTCATACTCAGCACTTTTGTTAAATTGTTGTAAATGTTGCTCGATACTCTCGTAACCTTGGAAATTGTTGTGTAAAAGATAAATGATCATGTTACTTAATTGCTGCATGTCTTAAAATGACTAACCAGAGTGTGATATCGTGAAATCGTGCGCCTCAAAGGCGAAATCGTGACTTTCGTGATGTCATGTGAGTTGACTAGGCTGGCTCGTGGTCCATCACAAATCTTGGGGTGGGGTTAGGGTTGAGCGGCTACTAGGCGTATGACCGGGTACTCTCTTCAAGAGCACCACTCGTATGCGGTGGGTTAGCGCCAAGCACGGTAAGCCCCCGTGTGAAGAACGACCCACTCATCACGTCCTAAAGGCGAGAACCCTATTATAGACGTGTGACACTAACTTGAAACTTGCAAATTGAAATTGTTATCTCAGTGAAATTGACATGCTTTACTTTACCCGTCAGATTGTTTAGAACTGCATGATAGGATGTATTTTTCTTTAAAATCAGCATGCTTAGCATTTATTGTTATCTCGTTTAATTTATGATTGCCTCTTAAATCCAGTATAAATTTGTATATCTTGCCTTGGGTTCTAACCTCTTTTTGCAGACCCTTGCTGACATACATTCATGTTTTTGGATGTATGTCAGATCCCGAGCCTGAGTACCAGGAGGTTCCTTACGAGACACCTGACTTGGAAAGTCAGGAGTTCGCTGTAGACGCCGAGTCTCTCCCTGCGGAGAACTAGTAGGCTATTCCGTTGCTGCTTGCCGTAGTTGATTTCTGTTGTTGTTGGTGTATGTTATCTTTATTGTATTTCGGCCCAGCTGAGGCTTGTTGTTTTTTTATTTCGTGTACGGACGCTTATTATTCTGGATGTGGCATGTAATGTATGAATAATTCTAGTTGTTCTGAAAAGCGTGCAATGGACCTGCCCTTGCGTTTTACCACAGACGCTTAATGAACCCGAGCTTCACCGCTCCGGTTCAAACGGACCCCAGTAACGCTCTCGCTCCCGTCGTTTTTGGGGAGCGGGGCGTTATAGTTCACGCACAGGTTCGTAAAATGACCTCAAGTCAAAAGAACAACTTGCATATCATAACTAAGAGTTATCATTGACAGATTGGTCAATATAACCATATGATAACTCTTGCGGATCATTCAGTGAACTCATTCTCTAATGAGCACATGTGTCTCGTCTTCGATTTCGCCAAGTCAAAACGACCATGAGATCATCGTCACCGATATACGGTGAAGACTAAGACACAATGATCTATCCGATGTTTCGATATCATTGTCTCGAAACATCTACAACCACGAGCCCTTTTAGACTTATGCTACAGACAGTCAAACATTTCTCCATGATCGAGATACGCATCTCGATATATGTTTGACCTTGCATAAAGTCTCGGAACTTTACCTAAGTTAATATCTAATGTTTACTACATTATAATATAACTTAGATAAATTATTACCAAACAGCTTACTGTTATTTCGAACAAGATGTTTGTGCTATTCACACAGAGATATGATGCCTCGAGGGCATCATCTCTCAACATTTTCCACTTGCACTCAGGCCCATTTATCTCGATATCTCATACCATTTTTACACATAAGTTTTCCCGACTTCATGTGGTAGAGCCTTTGTGAGTGGATCTGCTAAAACCGTTTACAGTATAGACTTAAGGGGTTTCTATGTTTATGTTAGACCAACCATTTGAATCTCATTCAAATAATTCTCTTGGTCTGTCGGAATCCAGACTATTTTATTTTCCTGGATTTTATCCAGCTCATCGTACCTTACGATAATAATTTAAATTAGTTACTGGTCATTTCAAATGGCTCATATCCATTTCTGATAAAGTATTAAACCATTTTGATTACTTTGTCAAAGTATATGTTCCATCCCTTTGATGCCTCGCACGTAATTTGTTTGCTCCCACTGACCTTGAAAATTCTTTTTGTGATTCATATAAGTTAGTTCGTCTAATTCATATTTAGAAAAAACGAACGTATAATAGAATGTTCCAGTTTTCATGGTCATTATGAGTATTTACATCGAGTTTGGTCCGAGTAGATCTGTACACATCTGCTGGCGAAAACGGTTTCATCATAATCCGTTTATAGGAATTAGGATGAAAACCGTTCTCGACCAACATGATTGTACTTCACTATTTTCCTTTCTTCTGCAATCTTCTAACTTGAAGATTTTCTTGCAGAAAATGAGGAAACATTTTCCATGGGCACGTAAACTAAAGTCCATACTTTTATTCACGTGCTCGGACCTATTTTAACTGCATCAAGGTTTTAATCGGAGTTACTACTCCGAATTTCATCCTGGAAGTTGACTAAGTCATCATCAGTTATGATGTCTAACTCGACTCTTCGTCTCACGAGATTCGAGTAATTATACAACTTTCTTACGATTGATTTAATGAATATCTTATTGATAATGTCCTCATATAACATTATCAAAACCTAGGCATTACTATCTGGGACTTAACCCAGAGTGAGGACTTTTAACTCAGAGTCACTTGCTATGGATCGCACCAAGTCTAACTAAGTGTGATTCATACATTTTAACACACTGATGTGTTAACAGACTTGACCTGAGAGAAAATCATATTTTCTTTTAATTACGCAAGATTTTATATAGCTAAGTATTTGACAATTCGATCTAATCGAATCAGTTTAAATACTTTTGTCATTTTGTTCTTTATTTTATCAGACTTGTGTTTCATCAAGAACACGTGTCTTAATAAAATATAAGAATAACTTATTTTGGTTAATGTAGACTCGGGTACATCAGTATGTACGAGACTGAGTTCGACAACTCATTCTCCCACTGTCTTACAGATGGGTTTCGGCCATTATATCTAAGAGGATAAGATTCACAAGTGTCCATAGACTTCATAATATGAGAGGTCAGTCCCCTCTTTATGTGACTTGTGAAGCTTAGTCTCTCGATACGGCCTAGTCTATTTTTCCATATAAGTTTGCTACTATCTTGTGTATTTATATATTAACATTTAATATATATATTCTCGTTATACATATTACTCATTGCTTCAGAAGCAATGTGACGACATTCGTCAAAATGTGTTAACCTTTTGTATAACAATAATTTTGAAATCGTGACATCAAAATATGTCACATTTTCATTCCATCCTACTTATGCCTTTACTAATGATAAATTAAACTATTTAACTCGATTGACTTTCCGGAGTGCCTTCTTCTTTTTCTAAATCACATTTAGATATTAAATAGCCCAGCATAAATGAATAGCTATGCAAGCATCTCATGTATCCAAACGCCTGAGCTTTGCAACCTTGAGTGTAACTCAACAAGTTGCTTGTCTCAAGAGCCGGTTGAGATACATAGCCTTGCACCGTTCATGCACTTGTATTCGACTCAAACAGTTTGATCGAATTCTCGAACTTTGCGGATCAAAATTATTTTTACATACAACCTTGAGTGTAGCTGAACAAGTTGTAGGGAGAAACATACTTCGAATATCCTATATGTTCAAGCTGCATCATATAGAGGCGAGTGACATGTAGCGTGAATTTATTTGTTGGACCCAGAACTTAATGAAACATATTTCTTAATTCTGTTCTTTAGAATTTCATTTTAATGTCAACGAGAATATAGTTTAATTATATCAATTAGAATTTAACTTGATATTCAATTAATCAACCTATTTGACTAGTTAACTTATTTCATTATAATATTATATTTTGATTCCATTTATAAACTTAGAACTTATCCTAGTTTAGCATATGTTCAATATTAAATATAGGTAGAATGGCTTTTATCTATCTATATCCTCCCACTATTTTTACGATCATTTTAAGCATTAATAATGAACGATTTAATCAAATTAAATTAATGGGTAAGAGGTCCAATCACCCTGAGCCTAACAACCTCGGTGTATGCACGACAAATTGCTTGACTCTGTAATCGAAAGATGACTCTTCATCGATCATATCAGTTATGACTCTCTTATCAGTTTTTACCCCTAGCCATTTGTGATCATGAGTGTACTCATCCAAATCACAATGTCTAGTCTAGTCGGACTCTTGTTTTCGCGTCTAGCCTGACTTGCCCCGACGCTCGGTGTATTCACGACACGTCGGTTTGAGTCAGGTCTTAGACTACATCATATGTGTTTAAGAAATTGGGTTCTATAAGATTGCCATGTCACAGTTTGAGTGTAGCTCAACAACTGAAACACTAGTCCTATAGTTGCCAACCCCTAAAACAAGGAGGGCTACGACTAATCTTGAAGAAGATTATTAACGTATTTAACTTAAATATAATCCATGGTGTCATATAATCATGATTCATGTCATTGCGGTCCAGCGGAACACATCCAAGGAATTGACTAAGCCAGGATCACTTATCCCTTAGACTAGCTAGGGTGATCCAACAAACTTAGCCAAGCACATTGACTGGATCATGGTCTATTGAATGAAGCTTGTCATTTTTATATGCATGCCATAGACTAAAAAGCTTTTATTAATAACTAATTAATCCTATCAACTAGTTGAATCCTTAAATTCAAAATTTTAGGATTTGTTTAATAACTTTTATTAAATCCTTATCAACTATAAGGTTCACGTGCTATCCTACTCGTTATTAGGATTTTAATAAATTTATTAACAACCCTGAAAGCGAAGTCCTTTAATGAGAATTAATTTCATAACAATTAGAATTAACATGTTCATTAAAGGGATTACCCTAATCAGGAATTAGGTCTTCAAGTGTTGTTAATGTTTTATTAAAATATAGCATGTCATTAGAATTTATCTCATAAATTTTAACGAGTTCTTAATGGCTAACCTTAGAGGGTTGTCTTGTGTTATCAAATAAGTGACAATAGCCATTAACATAAAGTTACACTAATTTTATCGCATAAAAGAGTATACAACTATTTAACAATTAAATAGAATAATGTTTATCAAATAAACAATTTTAGCATGCATACTTTAATTTAACATTTAAATTTAAAAATATGATTTTTAAAAAATTTTATTTTATCTCATAAAAATAAAAAAACTTGTTTTAAAAGATCACAAAATTTACATGCTACTTAAATTATTTATCGCATAAAAATTTTAGGCTTCTAAAATCATTTAAAAAAATATCACATAAATTTTAAAACATTTTAAAAAAGCATCTAAAACATTTTAAAAATTATCTCATAACTTTAAAACATTTTAAAAGTATTTTAAAAGCATTTCAATGTTTAATAATGCAACGACCCGGTCCCCGGGATACCGGATAAGTACGAATCCGTATCAGGTATTCCCGAAGAGGCGAGTGTTACGTAGAAAGAAAGAAAAGAAGAGAGTAGGAAGAACACTGCAGGTACTACGCACGTGCTGGGAAGTACAAGTAAAACTCCGTCACAGATAAAAACACTGAGAAAATAACAAAAGTACAATATTCCATTTTATTGATACATGGATACATCTTATACATACACCAATATCTTCATATTCACAACTCTAAGTACAAAGGTCCACCCGAAAAGAAACACCAAAAAGTACAAGTCTCTCATCATACCCCTCACCACCCAATACTACAACTGATCACCAACTCCGAAGCTCCAGCCGCTATCTCCAACCTCCAACTCACATGACCTGAAAGTCAACGGGGACACGTCAACGCGTGACCCAGTAGAAACTCCTAACACTCTAGCAGAACCCAGTTTTTGAACTAGTCTGTCTATCTAGGGAGGGTAGTCTAACAAGTAAGGTTCATGGTGCGTAAAAGTAATCACATTCCAACATGCGAACCTAGTTATGAGAATGTGCAAAAACATGCATATGAAACCATATTATGAAATGCAGCTATTGAAAGGAAGCGTAAGAACATGTTACCATGGGACAATAGCATTAAAGTACACAAAAATAAGGAGACATGAGATAACAACATTTATAAATTAAAGACAACTACTATAAGTTGTTGATTAACATATTTGGAACCCGTGTAAACCGCAGAACGCTAAGGAGGCGGACTTAACTTCAAACAAAACTACACCATGATAAGTACTAAGCAAAATTAGCATATGAATCTGTCAAAACTGTTACAGCAGAAAGAATATCACTTTTAGCCTATCTACAGTCAGAATTGGTGTCTGGTCCCTTCACGAAAGTTGTAGAAATGTGTGTTTTCTTTTCACTGACCAATTTTCATAAGCTCAGTTGACATATGTGATTTATGGTGGATTTTCTCATAACAGGTATAATTTCAGCATTCTGAACCAGAACCTGAGTTCAGTTCAAGTCCATTTTTCTACAAGTTACAGACAGAATTAAAATCTAAAATAATTATTGGTTGAATATATTGAAGTCAGCTTTCCAACGGCATCAAG
Organism: Scilla litardierei; assembly: GCA_030789695.1. Taxonomy (NCBI): domain Eukaryota; kingdom Viridiplantae; phylum Streptophyta; class Magnoliopsida; order Asparagales; family Asparagaceae; genus Scilla; species Scilla litardierei. The sequence continues at coordinate 52,085,508 of CM061134.1, forward strand.
ATCATAATATTTTATAAAGTGTGCATGGAGTTCTACTCGTTTTACTGAAAGGTATCAAAACTGTCTAAAAACAGACCAGTTTTAGAAACTGAGTTTTTACCCTAGCTTTCAGTCCGAATTTGCAAAACTTGTAAACGTGAAAGTTATTAAGGACTACAATATGAGTAACATATATTTTTTTCATATTTTTCTTTCATCTACGTTGGGAGATATTCTCAGTTTAACAGAGAATAAAAATACTGGAATTTCAGAACAGTTTTGATTGAAACACCAGTTTGCATATCCAAATTTTTATAAAATCATACGGCTAGAATTTGGAAAAATGATCTAAATGAAATTTGTTCATAACAATGAGATACCCAACATATAAAATTTCCAAAGCATTCTCATTAGCCAATTAACCCCAGCACTTAGTCAAAGTTTCAGTTTTTCTAGATCAAATTTCAGCATGAAGAACAAAGGTGTTTCATGAAAGTTAATTCAATTCTCCTTGTCCTAAAACTAAATTCTACCTAGGTGAAAGGAATTTCTACCTTGCAAAAGTCCTCCAAAATATTTCTTTGGCCCTTCTTAGTCCTTGATGGAGAGCCACCTATCCTCCTTCTCCAAGCTCCAATTGATCTCCAAAAAGTAGGGTTTTTGGGCTAATTTGGACTAATTTTAGATGTTGGAATGATGAGGGGTCATTGGTGGTGGAAGGGGAGGAGTAATTGGTGGTGATGGAGGAGGAAGGGGTGGTGCAAGAGGGGAGAAAGGGGAGGAGGAATTTTTGACCAGAATTTTGGGGGGTGAGGGAGAGAAAAATGAGGGTTTTCTTGAATTTTTTTGTATTTTGTTTTCCATGCCTAGTTTTTTAGGAATTCCTAAAATCCTCTCCACCATCCATTTAGTCAAGATTTCTGCCATGTGTTCTCTAATTAACTAACAATATGACACATAATAGGATGTGTTGTCATGGTAAGAAAAATGTGTATTTTGTATTTTAAGAAATTAAAAATACATGAAGAAATACTTCATACACTCCAAATACATGTATTTCTCCAAATACTCTCATATACTAAATTCAAGTAATGAGTTTAAAATATTTTAAAATAAATTCCTACACCAAAATAATTAAAGAAAAATACGGGCATACTCCCCAAAAATCATACGCACTTATCTACGCCCAAAAATACCTACATATATACGTATATAGGGATACTGGGTATTACAAATAAAATCGTAGTGCTAGATCATTAGCAAACCTAAGCTCTGATACCACTGAAGGGTTTTGACGAACCCTTAGGGCTAAAATCCGTGCCCGTCCTAAGTCAGACGGAAAACGGAAGCAAAAAATATGCAGTGGAAAAATAATCAGGTTAATCTAATTAACATGCAGTTAAACATTTTAACTTAGCCCTAAAGTACAAGACCCTTAGCCAAGATCTATGCCGACTCGGGATGGATCTGACTATCTTAAGAAGGATCTAACCTACTGCGATTAAATTAAACTAATGCTTATAAAACACATACCCGAAATTTTGCCCTGGGGCAGGCAAGATGTACCGCACCGTCTTCCGAGCCGCTCCCCATCCGACACCGAGCCGCTCCTCGAACCGCTCCGCATCCCGAGGCGAGCAATCCTCGTATCGCCGAGCCAACCATGCACCGAAGAAAATTTCATGCGAGTGAAAGCATTCGCCAAGATTTCGGATCCGAATCCAAACTCCTTCGTGGCTTTGCTAGAGCCCTTCAGGAGTAAGGCAGAAATATAGGGAGAAGAAGAATTAATTTAAGCTTCGATCTGAGCGTGCTCCAACATTTTTGGGAGACGCTCAAATCGAGAGCTTGGGACGAGTTTGGAGGAAGGGGAGAGGCCCCTATTTATATAGGCGGCTGACTCTCCCCTTTTCTCCACAACCAATGTGGGACTAAAGTTTGGAGTTAGTAAATTCAATTTAGTTTGCCTTTCACAAAGGCCAAACTTTCGTGAATTTTAACTCCCTCATCGTTAAGCTTCATGATTGATACAACCTATCAATTTGAATGGCGTTGAACGGTGAACGCATCGGAAAACACGGCGAGTCAATCGGAGTTCGTTTGACCCTCCAAATAAGTGCCCAAAGATCAGCCCAAACATTGTATTTCGCAAATACAAGCAGCCGTCAAAAGGAATCAACCACCTAGGGTTCCAAATCCATTGTGAGGCCCACAGAGTGGGCCCTACAGCCTGTGCATGCGCAGTGCACGCGCTGGGTGCGTGCTGTGCACGCGTCCCGCGTGCACAGGCAAGGGGGCCCCGCATCATGATGCAGGTGGCCCCCTTCGGCATTTGTGGGTGCTAAGAGCGCCCACTGCTGGTTTTTGCAGGAAAAAAACAAAATTGCACGGCCCAATGGGCCGGGCCGTAATATGGGCCCCTTTATCTCCATTTAAATCAGCATGTTGTGCTGAAACGCAATGGTCTAGGGCCTTTGATTGTTTTGGTCATATCTTGGGCATTTAACGTCCGATTTGGACGCCGTTCGAACCTGGGTTTAGACCGGGACATTCACGTCTTACCTGTGAACTTTTTCTTGCATTTATTTCATTAAATATTGTCGTAAACTATTTACGACACATTTAATCCGGTTTGCATCAAATGAAAAATAGTCCCTATCTAAGCTTAAATTATTATATTGCATCAAATACAATATTCCATCCCTTGCATCAAATGCAAATGATCTAAGGGCATATCCCCCAACAAATGAGTCAATATCCACGGCCCTCACAAACAGCCATCAATGATGGGCAGTTACACCTCATCTTGGCCTACTTTAATGGTCACTAATTATGTAATTATGACCTACTATTATGGTGATGGTTACGCCAATGATGCCACATTATTAACCTGGTGGTTACAAGTCAAGGAAAACATATAAAAGTCCGAGGAGACAATAGGAGTGGAGGAGGCAAGACCCTACACTGAGGTATCATCATAATCAACACTCTTCCATATGATATTTCTTCCTACATAGCTCGGCCGGGTGGTGATCGGACGACCTCCTTGTAGGTCGGACCTAGCCTCCCCGTGCCCCTTTTGAATCTTCCACTGACTTAAGTATCAGAGGGGATTTGGTCGTGCCCCATACCCGACCTTCATGACGATTTTTCCTATGTTGCAGATCTACGAAGATAGCGCGGAGTTAGGTCTGGCTTCAACCTAATAGCTCAGACTTAGCTCTTCCCGACCCGGGATCGCCTCTCCGTGGGCCACACTCCTCTGTCGATGAAGCGTCACGCAAGCCGAGGCATCCTCGTCGACACACATTACTGTTTAACTGATTTTTTTGTCAACAGTTGGCGCAGTCTGTGGGAAAACGACTCAACATCCCCGTCACTTTTTAACACTGACAATGTCGACTCGCCTCATTAATCAAACGCCTAAAAGGTCAATTCCCAAAGGGTCCTTGAGAGAATAAACGAGGATGTGTTTTCTCTCCATGTCTCATTTATCATTTTTAAAGAATAAAAACATATTGATGTTTCTTACAGCAGATTTAGAATACACATATGAGGCTGAGTCGCATATGTTACTTTCAAAATTTCACTCTCCGCTGTTTTTCGGAGGATCAGAACCATTCATTTTGATGTTCATATTTTAAAACCTCAAAACACCGAGTGGGTGAACCCAATAGGTTTTGCCCCTTCAGCCACTCATCGAAGAATTTTTTTCATGCATAACTATTTCATTTGCAACATGTAGATGAGTGAGTAAAATCCATTGTGTTTATGTGATATTATGTGTTTTCGGTTTTTTAAATATGTAGATAAAAATGAACGACTGAGATTCTCCAAAAAATAATAATGAAGGGTTGAGTTTTGGAAGCATATATAAGGCTTAGTTTCATATGTCATACGATACCCGTTATTCTTTTTAGAATATCACAATTTTGGAGGTCGAAATCAAAAATTCGCACTTCGACTATCGTGCCCATTTAATGAGACATCACATCAATTGATCTCAATCGACTCCTCGTCTGCGTTCAAGTGATGAGGGTCATTGTTACTACATTGGGCCGGCCCACGAAGAGGAGAGAATATCTCATCCAAGTGAAGAGGCCCACAAAGAACATGCGGCCTTGCTTGTTAGTGGTTATGTCCTAGGCCAAATATTCAGACCTTTATGTTATGTCATTTTTTAATTTATAAAATGTTTCTCTTAATGTTATTGTTATATTGCTGGCATGTTTCATTATAATAATGTTTGAATAGCTGTTTTATGTTATTCTAAGCATCCCTAGTCATTCATCGGTAAAGGTATAATGATGAATTAAAACTAGTATGAATTTGGTTGATAATTATGATATAATTATATGTATGGTGATACAATTCAAACTTGTAGGTACTTGTTGGAGACAAGGTACTGGATAGACTCGCTATGAGATCATTACATGGATCAGTGTCATAAATAATATCATAATAGTTATGTCATAGAATCTTTAGACATGAGATCATCACAGTTTTCTACATGAGGAACATCATATTTTGACATAACCAAACGTTATGTTTAATCAGATAATCATAAAGGTTATGATTGAATATGATGTGAATCATGCAGAGGAAAGTGAGTGAACAAGATGGAATTTGTCCCTCTATTATGAGAGAGATATCTAATGGGCCCCTCGATAAGTATGACTGAGAAATGCATAGCCGTGCTACGATGAATGGCATTAATTTATTATCAGTCTACTTAGTCATCGAGAAATTGAATGTTTGAACAATATAAGTATGACACTGTCCATGACTTATGTTCAAATAAGATATCGTGTGACAAAAGGATTATGACATGTTCTATTGGTTAGGTTAATATCGGACTAACGATATTCATATTAATTGGGTAGTCATAATGTCTTGCTAGAGACCAATTATGACTCGTGGGCTTTTAATGGGATTAGGCGCACTGCCAATTTGATATGAGCCTATTGGGTCGCACACAAAAAACGTAGTGGATAGGATAGGGTTTAAACATGATTTCAAATTTGATCTGAAATTCGTAATAATGCGAAATATCTTAACTGTCAGATATTGTATCTCGTTAAGATATTATCCCTAAGATATCGCTGTTACTAAAACACGTTAAAGAGTTAACAGATAATATATCTTGTTAAGATATTATCCCTAAAGATATCATTGCATAACTGAAATGCATTAAAGGGTTAACATGGGATTCTATATATGATATAGAGAGGATTTTCAGTTTTAATTTACGCATTCAATCTATCTCTCCCGTTTTTATGAAAAGCAAAGATCGAGAGAGAAACCCTAGTTGCGGAGAAGGAGCTAGCACCATCGTAATTCATGTTTGCGACGTTCGCGTGTGGATACTGATAGAGGGTGGTCATTCGTAGAGCAGCACATGCAGTTTGATACATTCGAATCATCAAAAAGGTTAGTAATCTGATCAAATCAATTTGAAATTGCTTGGATCTTGGTAGGTTTCTATTTTTTCCACTGCGTATAAACTAGTTTATGCATGATAGAAATCCTAACATTGCTAACGAGGACCAAGAAGTCCTCACGAGCAGTTAACAGTTTGCCCGATCAAAGCTAAGCCACGTTCTGCCCATTGAGATTCCGAGCCGTAAGGGGTTAGTTAGTGAAGTGGTTGATATTAATGACGTGGTGAGTGGACAATTGTTATGCCCATTTTTAGGGACAATTAAGCCGCCATTACTGCTGGGCCGTTATACACCAACTGCACTATGGAAAAACACACACATATAGATAGTCCAAATAACGACATGACAAGGGGACAAGCTGCAAAGATACTAAGCACTAGGTACTCCAATAATTTACTCTATCATACTTCCACTTTACATTTCTTCCACCATAACTCGGCGTGACAGCGATCGGATGATCTCCCTTTAGGTCGGACCTAGCTGCCCAGAGCCTCTTTTAAGTCTATTACTGACTTAAGCATCAGAAGGAATTTGGGTCGGAACCTATATCCGCCCCCCCTGACGATTTGACGTCTGTGTTGCAGATAACTCAATAGATAGCTCGGAGTTAGGTCGAGCTCCTCCCAACAACGTCACCCCTGACGATTTGACGTCTGTGTTGCAGATAACTCAATAGATAGCTCGGAGTTAGGTCGAGCTCCTCCCAACAGCTCGGATGTAGCTCCTCCCGACCTGGATTTAGCCATCCTTGGGTCCCACTCCTCAACCTATGAGAGCAACGTCACCACATGCGTCCGCGTCAGCTTAACCTCAATGTTTAACGAAATCACCGGTTAACATTTGAGTTTTGGAGGTGTATATAAGGCTTAGTTTCACATGTCATATGATTCACATTATTATTTTTAGAATATCACAATTATGTATATAATTTGGGCTAATGACGTAAAACATCTTTATAATTTTGTGGGTTCTACTTCTACACTACCCGTCACAACACTGCCGTCACTGTACTTTCAAACTCTACATAAACCCCAACCAGCTATGTGGTTAAGTTCTTCGTCATAAGCAAGTCACATCTTTACTCACCCTCTTAATTAACATTATTTTGGTTAATTATTTGGATACATCATTTTTAAATTTTATGGTTAGGTGAAGCCAGACGTATTGTTTAACGAAAAAAATTAACCAAGTTGTCAACGAGACCGGCAGTGTAAAATTCTAAATAAGTTCAAAGTGTATATTTTATACGAAAGCCCTCTGACTCCTTTATATTTTTTCATTCCAGTTCTAGCTTTACCTTACCTCGACGATGCAAAGTTTAAATAAGATATAGCTAGGGGTGTTTATGAAAAATGGTAAATACAAAATTACACGTGGACTGGGTCGCTGGAGTTCGAGAAGAGGCGTCGTCAGCATCGATGTATATAAGAGCGCCACCAAAACTTGAAACAAAAGGTAAAGAGAGAGAGGGAGAAAAGAAATAATCTTATTATGATAATAATGGGATAGAAATTACATAAATTGTGAGACCGAGGGACATAAGACCGAGAGAGAGAGAATAGGAAAAAAAAAAGTTCAAACGGAGAAGGATTCTTGACCAAGCGCGCGTTTAAATACCTCATTGAATCGATCAAACCCTGAAGGATCAGCGCTCGAAAGCAACAATCAATCGACCGTCTGAGAGAGATCGGATTCAAGAGAGCAAGAGGTTTTGATTTGGGGTTCGGATTCTGGAGATGGGTCATGATGCCAAGAGGAGCAAGAGGAGGAAGGGGGGCAACCGCATCGCCGGCTGTGTCTGCTTCCATCCCGCCGGCGGCGAGGATCCGGCGGCGACGGCCGTCGGTGGACTCGATGTAGAGGCGGCTGTTAACGGCGGAGGCGGGGACGGCGTTAGCGAGCGGCGGATCCCCACGCATCTCGTCGTCACCGTCAATGGCATCGTCGGAAGGTCTTGCCTTTTCTTCTTTTCTTTTCCTATTATAATAAAGATTTGATCTTTTTAAGCCTACCCGTTTATTTTTGGTTTTAACTGCTATGTGCATTGAAGTTTTCGAGATTGGATCAGATCATCTGGTCCAGTTTGGAAATTTAGAACAGAAAAAACTGTTTGTGGGATTCCGATGGGGCCCACCTGAAGCTCCCCTTGTGGGCCCCACCTGAATTTTTTTGGGGAATTTCGATTATCGCTATGCATTGAATTGATTGTGTACTTGGGCTGCATGGTTCTTTGTAGTTTAGGATAATTGTAATTTTATCAACTCCAGCTATGCATCCAAAATAACGTCATACTCTGGAAATTTGTTCATACATTGTCAAATGCCTCAATCTTTTTTGATTGGTGACTTCTTTTGATGTTTGTTATGAAATCCTTTTGCTTTAGATCACTATACGAATTCGAAGATGTTTCATACAATGGCACTTGCTGCGAAACACAGAATTATTGGATTTATATGAGGATGCTTTAACATAATTATGATCATGGTATGTGGTGCCCCTTGCTTTATGATGTGATATTTGTGTTAAAGAAATGCAAGTGTGCTTTATCACTGATTTCATTTGCTAGGTTTTGGGAATGCTATTACATTTTTCTCTTTGGCTTATTTTTACATTAGCAAGGAGTATGGGTCCCTATATCAAAGCTCGCCATCTTACACTTCATTTTGACTCTTTCCTAGCATTGTGAGTTTTAGCGCATGAGCATAAACTGCTGAATCCCACACAAAATTGTGTTCATGTATATCGCATTGGTGTGAAGCATAGAAGTTCAGTTACGATTTATGTAGGTTTCTTTCGACAATTTACCGGGATGACAACTAGATAGGTGTATATATTTGGTGACTACTTGCACAAGAATTATAGATCATATATTTTTTATCCCTTAGTTCTGATTTTCCTTTTCTTCCCAATATCTGCAGTGCTGATAATTGGAGCTTTGCTGCAAAGCAATTTGTAAAAAGGTTCCCAGAAGATATTGTCGTTCACTGTAAGTTGTCGGATCCTTTACCTTTATGATATGCACCTGTTCAGAAATTTTATACTACTGCTAAATTTGATTAGTTTATACTTACACAATGTTTGCATTATCTAACAGCCATATGTGCTGATATTTTCATAAAAGCCTGACAACACTTGCCATCAATGAAAGAACAACTTCGATACATATTACTAATGATGAATCTGAGGCTCCATATGCGTTCTAGGAACCCCACTCAAACCAATAGAAGAGACCAACTTTTCAGTTAAAAATTAAACACCTAAATTTTTTTATCATCAAATGTATATGCAATTACCATTAACATTTACTCATTTGCTATTAAAATTTAGTTATGCTTATCCTCAAATGAATGGTATTCTTAGGAATGATTTGGTATATTTTTTTCTCGCCGATGCAACTATAACCACGGTCATTGGTTTTCATAGGTCGTCATGACTCTAAAATGTGTAATGCCTGGGTGTAACAGCGAGCCTTCAGAGTTACATGTGGATCAAGTTACATGTTTTGAGCTACACAGTTACCTGATTTGAAGATCATCAGTCCACATAATTGAACTTAGATACAACACAGTCCACCAAATTTGATAATTTTTGAACAATTCCACTGGAGTATATTTGAGAATTGGTCTGCAGGGAAGTAAATATTCATCGAAAATTGGTTTCAAAATTAAGCTGAACCCAATAATCTTGCAATATTGCCAGTCCAATAAATGATTGATAAATCAGTGATTTCATGAACAACTAATGACTGACTTGATAAAAGGTAGAGAACTGCTCCATGCACCTCATTCTATGAGGTGCATGTACGGTTTTTATCTTTAAAAAGATAGCTATTTCACATCATCCCCTCTGATCACAGCCTCTCTCCTCCAAAAAAAAGCAAGAATAGGCACTGAATTGTATCTGCACCTCAACTGTTGAGGTGCAGATAGCAATTCTCTAAAAGGTATTTACCATACTCTGCTGTGAAATAGATATGACCCTTCCTGGTTATGCTATGGTTGATAGAATGTCAGTCAAATCATTTGTCATATCGGCTAACTGTGGGTGTTGCTCTAACAGGATTATGTATAAAAATTAAGGAAATAAGAACTCCCCTAAATAATTGCACATGCACTCCTAGCTTCATTGTATAAAACCTTCTTTGTGGTACTCAATCTTATATAAAGCTTTTCGGCCTTCTTTATATCGGTCCTTCTTTGTATGGAAGCCCTTGTGCCTTTTACCATGTATAAAAATTCCTATTATGGATGAATGCAATAAATCCCAATAAAAGATCAATCAAGCTATTTGTCGCAATTTTCTCATTCGTTACATAACATAGGATAGTTATGAGAATATTGTGCATGTTTGATTTAGGAAACTAAATGAGAAGAATCTACTGTCAACATTAGGCATATGATAGTATATTTAATTCTCTTCTAACTTCTCTGAAACGGGTATGATCTTTTACTTTGCAGGCAGTGAATCTAATTATTCAAGCTTGACATTCGATGGGGTTGATGTAATGGGGGAGAGACTTGCAAAAGAGGTGCATATGCATATTCCCAATTTAATATTCAGTCATTATTTCATTCATTCCAACTGCCCATAAGGAATTTTACTCAAGCCTAACTCTCATCTATCAATGTCCTACACTTTGGACATAAGTTCTGATTATATATAGTGTGCAATCCATTATGTAGTGAAAGCGATTTCTCATGTACTATAGTTTCTATTGACTAATTTCTAAGTTGACTGAGATTCATGGCTTTCTGTGTCCAGGTACTGTCAGTTGTTGCACATAGGCCAGAGCTTCAGAAGATCTCCTTTGTTAGCCATTCACTTGGTGGCTTAATAGCAAGATATGCAATTGCTAGACTATACACACGAAGTGAACAAAAGGATTCTATTGAAGAAATTAGAGATTGTGAGAATTGTAATTGTGGAACTCAATGCCTAGACCACAAAGCGCGAGGAAAAATTGCTGGACTTGAACCTGTTAATTTTATAACATTTGCAACACCTCACCTTGGCTCAAGATTTCGCAAGCAGGTTAGTCCCAAACCATTGATCATCTATTTATGCATAGTTTCTCATGAACCTCTCATTTATAAAGTGTTGAATCCTTTGCCTTGATTGTAATTGCTATATCCTCTATTGATTATTGCATCTAATAATTTTTAAAATGTTGTTACCACTCGGTAACAGATCCATCTTAACTTGTCTCATCCCATCCTGACAATTCTAGGTATAATTCCTTTTAATTCCTAATATTTTCTTATTTACTTTCTACAAATGATTTTCTTATTTTACTTCTAGAGTATGTAGAGCCATCCGCCGCATTTGTAATTTACCCATTATATTCTGATATTAATGGCTAGAACTGCCGTCTTATACCAAATGAAGTAGTTGATTGCTTTCACACAAATCGCTTCTTTGATGGAAGTAGAAAGTCTAGCTAAATTGTCTACACGTCTTTAACTAATCTGAAGCTCCTTTTACTTCATTATCATGTGACAAGCAGTTTGTCTGTTCCCATGCTAACGAATATGGACACTTTCATAGAGCTGTGGCATATTGCCAACTGTATATTTTTAGTAGTTACATGAAATGGTAAGGTTCCATCAGAGGGCTTTTGCTTTTCAAAATTTCCATATGCAGAGCAAGCTGCAATGATCAGTAAAATATGGGAGCTCCAATGACCTAGGAGTACTTAAATTTCTATTTGACAAGTATTAACTTTCAAGGGTGAACAATGTCTGGACACTGTGTCAGCCGTAAAGTGTTACCATGTCTGGTACTTTGCTGATAACCCACCAGAGACATTTGGAGTACGTTATGGCAATTATTAGTTCCAAGATACATGTATAGTTTTAGGGTAAAAGCGTGTATACCTTTCTTAAAATATGGTTCCATTTAGTTTGAGCACTGATACCATCCACTGACTGAAGTATACATTCCTACAGCTTGCATTGTCCTGTCTAAAATTGAAGCATCTGTATCCAATTGCAATTTATTGGATCAGAATGAAACTAGTTGCTCTGATATAATATTTATGTGCACATCATCAAAGACCTACTTTCAAGTGGTTACATCTACATCCATAGTTTATTTATTGGGAATAAAGATGTCTGCAGATACCAATTTTTCGTGGTTCTCAAACATTGGAAAGGATGGCATATCATATTTCTTGGATTGCTGGGAGAACAGGAAAACATCTCTTCCTTAAAGACCATGATGAGGGGAAGCCTCCTCTTCTCCTTCAAATGGTCAATGACTGTGGAGACCTTCCATTCATGTGAGTCATTGTAACAAGTGTATCTTCATCTCCAAGCGCTTTGTGGTGAAGATAATGGCTTACCATGAATTGAAATTTTTTTGCAGGTCTGCGTTGCAGTCTTTTAAGCGCCGTGTTGCATATTCAAATGTCTGCTGTGATTGTATCCTTCTTGTGAAACTAGCTTTACATTCATGCATACACATGGGCATGCACACTCGTCTATACCCTGCTTTCACTGTAAACTTCTATAAATGCTTAACTCATTATAGTGATTGTTGGATGGAAGACATCATCTATACGTCATCAACATGAGCTACCCAAGGTAAACATTTTAATGGTTGCTACTAAATTTTAAATTTGTAACAGTTATATCATACTCATTACTGTGTCTCGATGCAGCGCCAAAATTTTATGAAGAATGAGAGATACCCACACATTGTGTATGAAGAGAAAGCAAATGGTGGTAGTTTTGGACAGGAAGAATTTGTTGAGACAGCCGTTTCTCAACCAATGACTATTGATGAGATGGAAGGTTGGTTTATGATCCTATCTTTTCACTGAAAATCTCTATCATGCTTACTGATTAGAGATAAATTGGCATATTCTCAGACATTCATCGAAATATAAAACTGATACATATGTCCATCTTAATCAATTGGCTGTCATGATTTTGATTATTAAATTTTGTTGCTTAAGTTGTTTTCCTGATTACATGCTGATTTTTGTCATTGTTACAATTACTAAAATATCTTAAAATACACAGATAAAGAATTCCGAGCACTTCCAGGAAGTAAACTTAGCTAGAGGGGAAAGACATATTTATGAATAGTCATTAAAATTTGGTTGTAGTGTTTTCCTTTGCCCGTTTAGTTGTACTAGAGATTAGACGCTATATTATTATCCACTATATTGAATTAAAAGGAAGCCAAGTGTTTGTTTATAATAAAAAGAATAAGAAGACATTTTCATGTTTCCTGAAATGCTATGCCTCGTCGTCATCACCGTCATCTATTTTATTTTCTTCTTTCTACTTTCTTCATCTTTCCTTTTTGTTTCTTTCTTTCCGCCTCCTACTTTATTCTTCTCCAGCTTAGAAAGCAAATCCAAATTAACCTAACCCTGAATCAATTAACCTCAGTATTTGTGGCTGGTTGTTGACAAGGGAACTTTGCTTCACCTTCTTTCTGGTTGTTGTATGCCTATACTGATGGCTGCAGTAGTGTAACGGTGTAACATACCTATATTCTGTGGTTTTGGTTCTAACGGTTTGCTCTTTTCATCTGCTAAAACTTGAATACTGGGTCAACTAGTTCTTTCATCTTCTATTTACTTCATTTTTTGCTGTCAATGCTTGGTTGTAAAATTTGCGTATTCTAGATGCTATGAATGTTACTAGTGATTGGTATAATTCCCTTCATTTTCATCTGTTTTAATTTTCTCATACGGGAACGTGCATTCATTTTCCTCTTCACTTAACAATTGCAGAGGCAATGATTAAAGGTCTCAACAGAGTTCCCTGGGAAAGAGTAGATGTCAGCTTCCGCAAGAGCAGACTAAGAATTTTGGCTCATATTACCATTCAGGTTTGTCTCTGATCCCCTGATTGAATCTCAGAAATCAGTGAATGCTAATATCTAGATTTCGGCAAACTTGTATTTATACTTTGGTCACATTTTCTCGTAGTTGGTCTTTAAGGAACAACGCACATTTTTTCACAAACCAATAACAAGTTGATATATGCCGAGGACTCAAAGCAGTGTTTCTAATTTCTTTGCAGGTGAAGTCATACCCGATGAATTCGGACGGTGCAGATGTGATCTTCCACATGCTTGACAATTTTGTTGTGTAGCAGACGGCCGTAACAACCGGGGACGGCGGCGAGATTCAACGTCGGCGCCTTTTTTGAGAATCATTTTTTCATAATTTATCTAGGAAATTACGGAGATGCAACTTTCTCCGACTGTAGGCAATATGTTACATATGATTCATGTTTCAAGTGTAAATTATTGCAGCCATTGCAGTGTGAGAGAGTTTCTCCTCAGAGCCTGATGTATATAAGCAGCATTAACATGTAATATTCTTTGTATAAATAATAAATGGGCCCTAGCTTGTTTTTTTTGGGTTTTTATTGAGGCCTCACTTGTTCTTGCTATAAAGTGTAAGCTCTAACTGTACATTTTATGGACATACAGAGGTCAAACTGAGTCTACCCGAGTTTGAATTTTTTTTAAAATGTCAATCTTGTCTTTTCACCTATTTAAGATGATTAAATCAACAACAACAAAATTAACAGATGATGTGAGATTGTGAATCAGAAGTTGGCGTGTGTGATTGGCTGAGTTCTCGGTTTCTTGACAGAAGGAACAACAGAAGCACAGTGATCAAGCAAACAACTCACCACCTGCTCAATCTGTTTCTCAGTACTCCGTGTTTGGGGTCAAAATCGTCAAATCCCCATTATCTGTACTCCGTGTCTGGGGTCAAATCCCCATTATCTGCTGACATGGGTTTTGGGCTCTTCGTTGTTTTAAGCCTGTATCTTTCTTCCATCTCGGGGTATCTATATTATATTTGATGACTGTTTTTGAATTCTAGGGCTAACTAGGACAGACTGACTAGAACAAAAGAGTTGATAGAAGAACGTCTGAGATTTAATCTTGAGGAATGAATGGTTGAAATGAGATTTTGTGGAAAGTTTTAGAGGAAAAAACATTTATGGGGAAATGAAAGTTTCTGTGGAAATGAGGAAATGTGGAAATGAGGAAATGTGGAAATGAAAGTTTCTGGCTAAATATTTTTATGCTAATTTGTTTTTCCGCGCAATCTTGACCGTGAAAATAATTTTTTGGAGAACAACGATTTTGCCGGGGGGGGGGGGGGGGAATCTTAATTGAACCGTGTCTGCAGGTACAGTTTATGACTAGTATATGTATATTGTATACATGTGTGTACGGGAGAATGCGCCTGCGCTCGATCTCAGGAGCGATTACTGCGCGCGACCGACTCCCTACCGTCCGATTCGATCCACCGGCTGTTGTTAAAAGCTGAGGCTGATAAAAGCGGGGCTGTTAAAAGCGGAAAAATTGGTGCAATTACGATCACGCCCTTTAAATCATCTTTGAACGGATATATGAACTAAATTACGATCAATGCCACATCTTTTGCTCTCTCGATCTCAAATCGCAGAACCTGGAGGCGATCCCCCATTTTGCACTAGGTCTTTGATGTCAACAGCCCCCGCATGATCTCCCCCCCAAAATTCCTGCCATACCAAGCTCATTGATTCCCCCTCCTCTCCTCAATCGAGGTAAGGCTGGTCAGCCCTAATTTTGCCCATACTTATTTCAAGCATGCATGAACTTAACCTATATTGCACCACATTCGCTCTGTTTGCGCAATGAGTAATTTTTGATGGACATCTCATATTGCTCAACGAACACAACGGGCTAAATTTTTGAATGGGGTTGCGCGGTGAGTACTTTCCAACATTTGTCCGTTTTGCGCTGGAAATTACAGAATTTTATGCGTTTTTCACAAAGAGTAATTTTCCTATTTGCAGGAAATTTGCTCACGGCACACAACGGTACAGTTAACTCGTTTTGAGCGGTGAGTAATTTCCTCTTATTCTGAACATGGTAAAATACTTGGTATTACGAGATTTTCGCGTTGAGTAAGTAACTATTGATTCCCGAGATCACTTGTATTAATGCAGGATCACAGACTTATTCTACTCTTCAATTTGATTGGTCATCACACACGAACTTAATCAATGTAAGGATGGTCAGTCCTAATTTTGCCCATACTTATTTCAAGCACGCACGAACTTCACCAAGATCATACGCTGAGATATTGCACTACATTCGCTAGGTCTGCTCGATGAATAATTTTTAAGGGAATTATAGAATTTTACGCATTTTTCACGCAGAGTAATTTATCTATTTGCAGGAAATGTGCTCAAGCCACACAACGGTACAGTTAACTCGTTTTGAGCGGTGGGTAATTTATCTCTTTTCTGCATAAGGTAAAATACTTGGGATTACGCGATTTTCGCGTTGAGTTAGTAACTGTTGATTCCGGAGATCCCTTGCATTAATGAAGGATCACGGATTTATTCTGCTCTTCAATTTGATTGGTCCAATTCCGCTATAAATGGCTGACAATAAGCCCTCATCTTCTCACAACTTAATATACTTTCTTCTCATCTTTGTATGGAAACAATATAGGTCTTTTTCTGTTTGAGCATGCTTGAGATAGAAATGGACAATAGAATTCATGCAGTTGTTTTTAAGGTAAAGCTATATGGTTGTGTTGGAAACTTATGCAACGACAGTAATAATCGCAACATAGGTCGGTTGCCCGATGAACTCGCGGAAGTTGAAGCGAAGCACCTCCTTTACCTTTGCATTATCTTTCTCTGTAAGATGAAATTTTTCCTCTCCAATTCATAATTTCTCCTTAATCCCCAACTCTAGAGTAGTTTCATGCACGAGCTTCGACAGCTGGGTTCCAGTTGTGAGCATTGCGCCTTCCCCTACTCGACCTCATCGCGGGCGCTTTTCCTACCACAGTCAATATACCTGATCTCCGTATAGAGCTCGACGAACATCACCGCAAATCAAAAGGAATCAAATTGAAGCTGGTTCTTGATAAGCAGAGCAACAAGCTGTTGTTTGCCAAAGCAGATGAGGACATGGTGGACCTTCTGTTCAGCTGGCTCACTTTTCCTCTCGGACTACTCGCGAAACATGCGAACGACATGCCGTGGTGATGCATCGACAACTATCCATGGTCTTATGAAATCGGAGGAGTGTGTAGAATGTCGCGGTCTTATGAAATCAGAGGAGTGCAAGCTGATACTAGCGTTACCAAGCTTGCTCCTTTCCATGGTCTGCAAAGAGAAGAATGTGCCCCTGGCATTGGGCCCTGGGCGGCTGCCCTGAGTGCCCTAGGTCAGGGCCGGGCATGGCTACCGTCTCTCTGAGGCACAAACACTCTCTCATGTACTTTTCGATCTCTTGGCTAGTAGTCAACTTGTCTAAATCTGACCGTGGTTGAAGCAGCTCGTACCGGTCCCTTTCCTCATGTAGATTTCGCTAAGTACAGGAGGGAGGGAAAGGTTGTGCCTGAGAGAGACGGTAGCCATATTCTACAACGACAATCATATTCCCCTGACCATGGCAGAAAATCGGCAACGACGTTAATAAACGCAATGGATCTGCTGAGTACATCGCCCGTCTGGTACATCACCCGTCTGGTACATCGCCTCAGTAGAATCGACATTCATAGCAAAAACAAGAAGAATTTGTGTCAGTATGCATGTGGTATATGTAGCAATTTGAATGTATAAATATAGAAGGCAAATGTATCAGTTTGAATGGTATAGTATGAATGTGGTGTTTGTATTAGTTACATTTTGTATCAGTATGGATCTGTATCAGTTTCTACATGAAATGAATATGTATCAGATTGAATGTAGGCAATTTATACACCACATTAAGTAAATGCATGTTTCTGTTTCAGATAAAGTATGATGCAAATTGGAATGAGATTGATTGACTCTTGGGGTGCGCGTTGAGCAAAATCTATAGGGTAGTGCTGGATAATTCACCAACATCAAATTTGCTCAACGCAAACAACATGCATTTATGTGGACCGTTGTGTAAGGTGAGCAATTTTTTTTCCCGGTCAAAAATTGCTCAGCGCGCAAACCGGGCATAACTGTTGACAGATGTGTGAGGTGATCAATATTGTCTTTACAGATAAATATTTCTCAACGTGCACAATGGGCCACAAATAGGCTTGTTGTGCGCGGTGAGCAATTTTGTTATACAATAGATTTATTGCGAAATGCGCACTATAGTCCAAATATGTGCCCGTTGTGCACCTTAAGCAATTTTGTTACGCGATAAAAAAAGTTCTCACTGCGCACAATAGTTCGAAGATATGCCCGTTGAGCGCGTTAGGCAGTTTTGTTTCGTGGTAACAAAAGTTCTCACCGTGCACAGCTGTTCAAATATAAGCCCGTTGTGCGAGTTGAGAAATTCTGACGTGGCTCACTTCTGTAGAATCACAAGCAATCTACTGCACACTTACAGCCTCACGTCTGTATAATCATATGCACTCTTCTGTATACTCATGGGCACCTCCCCCAGCTTCCATGTCCAATTTGTCTATAAATAGCTGCCCACGAGCCCTCCTCAACGCACAACTCAATCTACTCTTCTTATGCCAAATGCTAACTCAATTTTTATGCCACATTCTTTGTCCCATTATCAGGAAACATCCGGAATCCGTATCTCGCTTCTTCTCAGCAAATATCGTTTATCATATGTGGTTACATGGTAGGAGTTTGATTGTGAAGATTGAAAGCGAGATATGCATTCCGGATGTCCATGATAATGTAGGCACGCATGGCCACGATGGTTTACAGGGGAACATTCGCAAGGTTCTCTCATGACCCACATCATGAACAGATCTCTTGACCTTCGCCGCATCCTTCAGGCACTTCTCCCTAAACTCCATAGCATGAAGCTGTCATCATGAATGTATAAAAGCGTTGAGAAGGTGGGTAATGGTGAAATTTGCGTTTAAGGTCCTCAAATGATGAAGATTAAATTCATGCTGTGAAGTTAATCATTTGAAAGTTTTCTGTTGCATGTATCCATTTGTACCAGTTCACCAAATATTAAGTATAGTCATAACCCGTGCCCGTGGGTACGGTTCATTTAAGATTTTCCCCCTCAAAATCCTTGTTCCTTAAAAAATTATTTCTGCATCCAAAATTTAAAAGAACATTTTAGCACAAAAAAATTTAGCACCCTTATTTAAGATTTTTCCCCTCAAAATCGGTGTTCCCTAAAAAATTATTTCTGCAGCAAAAATTTAAAAGAACTACAATTTGTCGCAAAAAAAAGTTAGCGCCCTCATTTAAGATTTTCCCCTTAAAAGCCCTTTTCACTAAAAAATTATTTTTGCATCCAAAGTTTAAAACAATAACAATTTAGCGTAAAAAATTTAGTTGGTTCGGCGCGTGGGCGCCTTTGGAGCAAAAAAAATTAGTGGGCGCGGACGACACGGGCACAGTTCGTTGAGCAATATTTTGCAACGGGTTTGATTGCTTAGGAGATAAAAACATATATGAGTAATCCTTATTTATGCACTTCGCATGCTCTTTTATTATAAAATGGAAGGCCATATTAATTGGGGGTAGTTAATAAAAATTACTGGTGTAATTGATAAAACTACTTTTATAATTTGACTTGGTATATTTTCTTATGCAGATCTCAAGCTACACATTTCTAGCCGAGCCTGCTCCCTAGACTCCAGTGGGGGACTCGGGTTCAAGCCACCCCCTATCCCCTCTTTTAGTTTAGGTTAGTGTAGTTTCACCCCTAGTGTAGGTAGTCTAAGTGGCTCCCTGGGGTTCGAACCTGGGCTGCCAGCGTGGCCTCCGTGCTATCTTTCCAACTTTCCAATGCACCAAAAAAACTTTTAATGGATGAGTTAAGCAATAGTTCTATTTGTGCCAACACCAACTTCCAAATTACATATTTTAGCAAAACATTCACTCCAACATACAATGTTGTTCTATCCAAATTCAAAATGAACATCCAAAAATTAGCACCCATCAACTTGTGCAGAAACAAACCTTCCTAGAAAATCCCTAATAATCCAAGTAATGAATAATGGGCGGTTGCCATCATTAAATTACAAATGAAAATGTAAAATGTATGCCCTGAGACGCATTGCCAAATGAAAATGTAATCAAGATACTAAGGCACACACTATCAAATAATATTACTTTGTGATGCAAAACCGTAACAAAACCGTACCAAAAAAAACAGTTTTTATCCAATCCTTTTTTATCTGATCCTTGTAATTTTATCTTAAAGATGTTTCTAATGGGATCATGACGAACATCGACATTTTTCTACAATATTACAACCATTCTTGATTACAAATTACTGTGATAAAGTCAAGACTTATTTATTGTTTGGGAAACACATGACACTCTTAACAGGCACCCACAAACACAAAAGTAGAAATCCTCACAAACTCCTTGCAGTCAACTGTGTTTCTTGTTAAAACTCACACCATCAAGCTTTAATGCTCACATTTAAGAATATGTTGTGGGGTTGGCAAGGATGTAGGCTTCGGCAGCCTTGATGTGTTTGGTCACGGCGTCGTCTTGGACTCCGGGGAGAAGCTTGTAGGCGGCTGTAACCTTAACGATGCAAGGATGTATCAAAACCGCTTGCAATGTGGCTCTGGCGCCTGATCTCAATGACGGTGACAAAGGGATCTGGAGCTTGAGGGCTGGGGATTTTGAAAAGAGAATTTGAAAAGCTCTAAACTTTAAATTGAAACAATCTTAAATTTTTTTATCAAAACTTGATCATGCCTGTGGTGGGAGCTTTGATCATCGGCCCATGGAAAGGAACCGGTGGTGGAAGCTTTGATCACGCTGGCCATCTCCCCCTAGAAATCATTGAACACAGCCTCAGCCAGCAGAAACCGTTGATCATGCCCTCTCCACCGGAAATCATTGAACACATTGCTCTCCACCACGGCAAGCATTTCATGCAAGAAGAAAATATTCTAAACAACCCCATCAACATATTAAATTAAAATTCTGCATCGCTCGTTTGCAAGAAATTCATGCATTAAGTAAATAATCTAAACAACACCATCAAAATGTTAAACTAAAATTCTGCATCGCTCGTTTCATTTTCTTCACAGGTGACTGCTTTGGTTTTAGAGCTTACAGGATTCAATTCTTCTGGAAATCAATCATAGAGCATCTTCTTCTTTTCTAAGCCCGACGTGTACCTGAAGAAGTAGGCCAGACTTTTGGGATCGGGCGGGGTCAGAACCAGCTGGCATATCTTCAAGAAGTCGATCCCCTTCTTCTCGTCTCTGTTGTAATGGCTCGTAGCCATGAGCACCTTCTTCTTCTTCAGCTTCTCATCCTCATGAAATCGACCCACGTCTCCGGGCTCTGGTGGTAAGCGTCGTAGTGCTCGGTCCAGAAGGGCTTGCACTCGGAGACGTCGAGGTCGTAGGACTTGCATGGCGGGGCTTTGTCCGTCTCGACTCTATCGGCTATGTTTCTGATCACTGCGGCCAGGCCCTTGAAGGCCTGGACTTGCATTGGCGACATTGGGGTGGTCACGGGTAACGCTGTCTTGTAGAGGAGCTTTCCTGCCTCCTCGAACATGTTGTGATGGATCGGCTTGTAGTCGTAGTTGACATACATCTCTATGACGAATGTCGACTGTCTTGCAGAGGAGTTCAAGCCCTTGCTCTCCTTTTATATTAAATCTGTAGCCCTTGCGTGTGAGTTGATGCTCTGTAGCCCTTGCGTTTTGGGGAAGAGCAAGGGCCGTTGATCTCCCCAAAATTGCCTCTTGCTCTCCCCCAATACAAACAGTTGCATGCTCTCCCCCAGGTCACACAAGGAAGCTGAGTTAACACAAAAGTCTGGGTTAATACAAAATTTTGGGGACCCACAAATCAAAAGGCTAAGTCTTCATCTAAACCGTTAATTCCATAAGAATTAATCCTGCCGTCTTTCTATCAACCCTTTTGTCCTAGTCAGCTTATCCTAGTCAGCCCTAGGATTCAAAAACAGTTGTCAAATGTATAATAGATGAATCAATATTTAGTAGAAATTATTCACGTACCATGGTTTTTAATCTACACGCACAAATGTTCAAAGCTAGAGTAATTTTACCTGCCATTGTGCGACTGGAGGAAATTTACTCCACTGTAACCGTCTTAACTCGACACGCACAACGGGGTATAATTTTACCCATTGTTGTCACGCCCCGCTTCCCAAAATGGACGGAAGCGAAACGTGACGAGGCCCGCTTAGGCCAGAGCTGAGAAGCTCGGACCCAATAAGCGTCTGTAGAGGTACCATTTTAAAAGATTTTCAGGTTCTTGCATTATTAAAGTTCGAAACAACAGAAGTACGGGAAGGAAGTTGCATTCATTAAATTAGAGATATAATATCCAACAAGTACAAAGTCTAAAGAGAAGCCTAAGCGTGGCAACAAACTATCTAAAAGCAAACTAAAGGTAGTAACCTCTGAAAGTGACGACTAAGAAGACCTCAAGGTCTGGTCCTCGTCGGGCGCGTACTCTGGGTCGACGTCCTTGGCTCATCGTGCTCCAGTGCGTCTGCCTCATCCACGAACTCTGGCTGAGCACCTGACGTACAGCACCCAAGAAAAAGGAACTGTACGTCAGGTAAAGTCTACAAGAAGGGTTAGACTTTACTGCAAGTGCACCGAACTTTAACCAACGGTTTACTGGTTGATTAACATGCTGAGGTTCTTTTACACAACAGTTTACTGGTTGATTAGCATGCTGTGGTTATAACAGGGTAACACAACAGGAAGTAACGTAGCAGGAAAGTAAAACGGGACAAGTAGTAGTCGTAGCGTGTGCTACCAACTACGGGGACTAACCTACAGGTGTCAAGACAAGTCAGGACGTGGCGGGACAAGACAGGACAAACAGGACGGGACAAGACAAGACAAGTGTGACACGAAGGGTTCACGCCTTACGGTTCGAGGGGGATCAGACCCTCTTGCCGTGCGCACGCTCAAACCTACCCCAACCCAGGAACTCAGGACAAGAAGTACAGGGATCACTTCCGCTAGGGAAGCATCCGAAATGTCCAAAGGCTTTTTGTATAACATGGATCACTTCCGCAAGGAAAGCATCCGAAACGCCCGAAGGCTTTTTGTATAACAGGGATCACTTCCGCAAGGAAAGCATCCGAAACGCCCGAAGGCTTTTTGTATAACAGGGATCACTTCCGCAAGGAAAGCATCCGAAACGCCCGAAGGCTTTTTGTATAACAGGGATCACTTTCGCAAGGAAAGCATCCGAAACGCCCGAAGGCTTTTTGTATAACAGGGATCACTTCCGCAAGGAAAGCATCCGAAACGCCCGAAGGCTTTTTGTATCACGGGGATCACTTCCGCGGATGGAAGCATCCGAAACGCCCGAAGGCTTTTTGTATCACGGGGATCACTTCCGCGGAGGGAAGCATCCGAAACGCCCGAAGGCTTTTTGTATCACGGGGATCACTTCCGCGGAGGGAAGCATCCGAAACGCCCGAAGGCTTTTTTTGTAACAGGGCACGACATGACAAGTGTAGGGAAAGTTATTCTAGGGTGTCCACACGCACGCACACACAAGATAGTCCTATGTTGTCAGCAGTTCATTGTTGTCAGGCTCAGACTTCGTCGTCAAGTCGGAGCCGTCACGGGTCGTCCCGGACGCTATCATTTCACGTCCGGTTCTCATCACACACAATCTAACAGTTCTACAAACTAGAACTAAAGCACAGTCAAATCGCAAGTGGGTACACTTGCGTGAAATAGCGGGTGCGTCGTCTGTCCGGGGCGTCTCGTCCAGTCGTCGCGTCCGCGGTAGTCCGTCTGAAAAGAGATCACGGCGACGGCGTCAAGTCGCGATTTTCGTCAAATCCTATTTAAGTTCATTTCTAGGTTGAACGTGGCTACCCTAACCGTCACGAGTCAAGTTGTCCGATCAGCCTATCCGACGATTCTATCCTATGTGCACAGTCAAAAGTCCAAACGTCGGTCTACGGTTACACATCGATTTAAGAGAGTAGAAAATAAATTTACTGAGTTAAGTTGCCGGTTTTAGTTAGGTTTTCAGTTTTGCTACTGTGGGGGTTTCGCTACGAGATAGGGGAACCAACCTGTCCGGAGTCTGGGGTAGAGCGGACGTAGAGTCTGAACGGCGACCGATCAGACTGGCACGGCTACGGATCGTCTCCTAGCGGTGTCTCGGCTACGGGCAGCGTAGCCAGACACGTTCTAGTAGCGGGCGGGACGCGTGAACAGCGAGCAGTGCGTCGGGTAGGCGTACTACGGCTTCCAGAGAACTTGCAACGACAACCGAGATGAACGGTTCGTCGTACCCAACGCCTACGACGTCGGGAGTCGTAGGAAGAGTTCGCGATGTCGATTAATACTCCCAGACGGTGTAGGAGGCTGTCGGAGGGCTCCAACAGCGAGGAGAGGCGGCGAGATCTTGGCGGCGCGTCGGAACGTCGCAAAACACCCAAAACAGCGAGCAACCACGCTGTTACAGGAGGTTTCGCGGCCTGTGGTCGCTGTCAACGGCGAGAGGGGGCAGAGGGGGGTTCACGGCGATGGCGTGGGGGCTCCGGCGGCGGCGGCAGCGGCGGCGGCGGCCGTCGCGGGCTGCAGCAGCTGCTGCGCGCGATTCAGGCGTTTGCGGCGGCTTCCGGCGGTCCCCGGCGGCGGATAGGAGCTCCGGCGAGAGAGGGGAGTAGGTCGGCGGCGGCGGCGGCCTCCGACGTGGGCTCAGGTGGGAGGGGAAGAGAGGTTTGCGTGGATGGGTCGCGTTTTAGGGCCGGCGCAAAGAAGATGTTGCGTGCTGTGAAATTCCAAGAGAAAAACCTAGGTTTCTTTATAGGGGTGGGGCCCACGTGACTAGGGGATGCTTACACGTGAGGGGGCTGCCTATTAGGGTTAGCTAGGGTTTAATAGGGTTAAGTTTGTTAGGGGTAATCTCGTAATTAACTGGCTCTACTAGCGCACAAGGGTCAAACGGTGCCCAAAAATTATAAGAAAAATACCGGGGCGACCGGGGCGACGAGAGCAAGAAGTCGGAAGAAACGGATTACAATTTCGATGACGAGAAACGAAATTAAAAATAAAAACGCCTCAAGTCAAAAGTGCGATACGCGACGTCTCCTCGGAAAAGGTCAGATCGTGGGCGAACGGCCCGTGAAATGACGTTGCGAGTCAACACGGCAAATGTAGTACCCTCAGAGAGAGTCACAACGACATATCACACGATAGGGTTCGGAAGTAAACAAAGTCTAAAATAAATACGTGCACGGTAAAGCACGTGCACGCAGAATCTACGATCGGTCGGAAAGCGGACGTTACATTCTACCCACCTTAGAAATGATTCCGTCCTCGGAATCACTTACACTAAGTCTAATCATAAATTCCATAAATACTTAAGCCTATAACTCCCATCCTCCACACAAAGATCTCTAGCCCTAAAATTTCAACTTCGTTCCTCAAATAATCCATTATAATCCATCTTTTCACTGGATAAAGCCACGGCTATTCTCATATCCTAACACTCAACCATAGACCCATCACTACTGTTCGAATTTCCAACTCCAAGTTCTCACCAAAAGAATAATAATTATCTTCTCATACCATACTACTCTGGCAAACATCACCGCTCAATAATATCTTGAAATTTCTCGATCTCTTCCCAATGTTACTTAATCGCTAAAATAATGTTCAAGTCAATCATCAATCCAAAACAAAAACTTCGTCTACTTATAACACTTTTCACAAATCGACAGTCGTCGTGTCCCCAAAGCATTCTTCGTCTTATCTTCCCATAAATTTATCCGCCAAGTAATGGAACTATCAAAATCACGTCTCAACCTACCTACTATAACTAATTTCCAAGAACTATTAAGTCCAACTACCTTACCATCCATTTATCCCAACGCGTCGTGTTACTTCCAACGTCTTCTCACGCCAACCTAACATTCAGGTCTTGATGCTTTAAATGTTCTACTCATTCTCATGATCACTCTCAATCATATTATACCTCCATAGCTACTCCTATCTATCACTCGTCCAAGTTTTGGGTTGATAAGTACTCATCTCCTATACATAATTTCATCCAATTAGAGTTCTCCATTGGGTCCTTCACACCTCGATATAATAAATAAGTCTTGGACAGCCCATTCTTTTCATCCGAAAGAAATCTGTTCCACTATCCCATTGTTCCAAAATCGGCTAATCAGTGCTATAACAAATCTAATCTCTCCCTGAGCCTACCCGCAACCAAAATCCTACCACAATAATAGCTAGTCCCGAAACTATAACAACCATAACATAGTATTTCTAAAAGGAGAGATAGAGAAGAAAAGGGAAACTTAAAACCAGTGACACATTTAAAACATTTGGAAAAACGTGTGGAGTCGTGGTAATGGACGAGGAAGATAATTGATTTGTGATCTTGTGAGCTAATTTCAAAAACTTTAAAGGGGTTGGTTTAAAAGAAAACGAAGTTTTGAGACAATCACATTCAGTCAAAGTTAAGCTATTCTATAATCGCAAAAACTACGTCTAAGGAAATTGTCTGCTATGACCCTATTCATATACGTATGAATACCGTCATTCAGACAACTTCAATCATATCATGGTTAACACTGAGTACACATTCAAGACACAAAAGGTAGACATTGGGATCCTAAATAACACACACTCATACAGGTCTATGCACTCTACCTATACTCATGCACCACAACGACATCAACTACCAAAAGGGCATTCTCCTAAACCGGAGATAACATAGACAACTACAAGGACTAATGTCTACACAACCTAAGGAAAAACAGAAGCCAGGAGTATAACGAAAAGAATCGGAAGGAAAGAGTTCAAATAAGGCGGGATAAGGAGATAGTTGGTTGGATGGAACAAAAATATTTCTCAAAATAATTAAATAGATGGAAGAAGAATTACGTGTAAAATATGGTATCATATACTTTTATACTTATTAAAAAAAATACGTAGAAAAGTGTGCAGATGTAGTAAATTACAATTCTGGGAAAGAGTGAGACGAAGGAAAGAAAGGTAGGGTGAGAAGTGACTATTTTGCAAATGAAAATAAGTTTACACAAAGATTTTGAAATGTGGTCACGAAGAACATAGAACTGTTATAACAATAATAATTAAATAATAATTGGAGTTCCCTCTGGTTTAGAAAATATTTTAAAAGTACGTGCGGTAAGTGCTTAGCAATAAACATTTTGTAGTTTGGAAAAGTAATATATATATATATATATTGGATTATAGAATTTGATAATAAGGTTTAAAAAAAACTGAAACATGAAAGATGCCGATTTGAAAATAGGTACAAGATAGTAAAATAATTTTACAACCAGGGAGGTTTCAAGATTAGTGAAAGAATTTTAACTCAACCGAAAAACAAGAATTTTGAAATATATAACATTGGGGTTTTCAAAGAAGTTAAGCTGAGCGAAAAACTTAATAAGAATTTCAAAAATACTTTTAGAGGCAGCAGACTTGGCAAGGGAAAAGACTCGAAGGATCAACGACACTCGTCAGGAACGATTACTTGAATTGGAAGAAAGGAAAAGATCGCATGATGGATACTCTTAGGATACGATTCACGAAGCTACGATGGAACTCTACGGTCGATATCACGAAAAGGGTAATGATCAGGGAGACGCTAGAAGTCAGGGATTCTAATTATCGGGTCGTCTGAAGATCAGGAGAGCTCGGCGCTAAGATTTCCTAACGAGCTAAACTACAATCAGGATCTAGGGGGAAAGTTCCTAAGAGAATCAAGGTTACGTTCTGCTGGGCTCGAAGTCAATGGAGCTGGGCGAGCGACTAAACTAAAAGGAGGACTCTAGAAATCTAATTTGGTCAGAGCCAAGTGGCTACTAAAGTATCCTAGGGCGAGGATGTCTAATTCCTAACTAAGGCGTCAGACTGACAAATTGGGACGTCTACCTAAGTCTTCCTACTATCTAAGAATGAGAAACTAAGTCAGACTTGTACGTGGATATTAGATGAATGCGGTACTTTTTATTGTTCCGAACTTTTGCATGACCTGCATGGGCCAACACTAAAACCTGTCACGCCCCGCTTCCCAAAATGGACGGAAGCGAAACGTGACGAGGCCCGCTTAGGCCAGAGCTGAGAAGCTCGGACCCAATAAGCGTCTGTAGAGGTACCATTTTAAAAGATTTTCAGGTTCTTGCATTATTAAAGTTCAAAACAACAGAAGTACGGGAAGGAAGTTGCATTCATTAAATTAGAGATATAATATCCAACAAGTACAAAGTCTAAAGAGAAGCCTAAGCGTGGCAACAAACTATCTAAAAGCAAACTAAAGGTAGTAACCTCTGAAAGTGACGACTAAGAAGACCTCAAGGTCTGGTCCTCGTCGGGCGCGTACTCTGGGTCGACGTCCTTGGCTCCTCGTGCTCCAGTGCGTCTGCCTCGTCCACGAACTCTGGCTGAGCACCTGACGTACAGCACCCAAGAAAAAGGAACTGTACGTCAGGTAAAGTCTACAAGAAGGGTTAGACTTTACTGCAAGTGCACCGAACTTTAACCAACGGTTTACTGGTTGATTAACATGCTGAGGTTCTTTTACACAACAGTTTACTGGTTGATTAGCATGCTGTGGTTATAACAGGGTAACACAACAGGAAGTAACGTAGCAGGAAAGTAAAACGGGACAAGTAGTAGTCGTAGCGTGTGCTACCAACTACGGGGACTAACCTACAGGTGTCAAGACAAGTCAGGACGTGGCGGGACAAGACAGGACAAACAGGACGGGACAAGACAAGACAAGTGTGACACGAAGGGTTCACGCCTTACTGTTCGAGGGGGATCAGACCCTCTTGCCGTGCGCACGCTCAACCCTACCCCAACCCAGGAACTCAGGACAAGAAGTACATGGATCACTTCCGCTAGGGAAGCATCCGAAATGCCCGAAGGCTTTTTGTATAACAGGGATCACTTCCGCAAGGAAAGCATCCGAAACGCCCGAAGGCTTTTTGTATAACAGGGATCACTTCCGCAAGGAAAGCATCCGAAACGCCCGAAGGCTTTTTGTATAACAGGGATCACTTCCGCAAGGAAAGCATCCGAAACGCCCGAAGGCTTTTTGTATAACAGGGATCACTTTCGCAAGGAAAGCATCCGAAACGCCCGAAGGCTTTTTGTATAACAGGGATCACTTCCGCAAGGAAAGCATCCGAAACGCCCGAAGGCTTTTTGTATCATGGGGATCACTTCCGCGGAGGGAAGCATCCGAAACGCCCGAAGGCTTTTTGTATCACGGGGATCACTTCCGCGGAGGGAAGCATCCGAAACGCCCGAAGGCTTTTTGTATCACGGGGATCACTTCCGTGGAGGGAAGCATCCGAAACGCCCGAAGGCTTTTTGTGTAACAGGACACGACATGACAAGTGTAGGGAAAGTTATTCTAGGGTGTCCACACGCACGCACACACAAGATAGTCCTATGTTGTCAGCAGTTCATTGTTGTCAGGCTCAGACTTCGTCGTCAAGTCGGAGCCGTCACGGGTCGTCCCGGACGCTATCATTTCACGTCCGGTTCTCATCACACACAATCTAACAGTTCTACAAACTAGAACTAAAGCACAGTCAAATCGCAAGTGGGTACACTTGCCTGAAATAGCGGGTGCGTCGTATGTCCGGGGCGTCTCGTCCAGTCGTCGCGTCCGCGGTAGTCCGTCTGAAAAGAGATCACGGCGACGGCGTCAAGTCGCGATTTTCGTCAAATCCTATTTAAGTTCATTTCTAGGTTGAACGTGGCTACCCTAACTATCACGAGTCAAGTTGTCCGATCAGCCTATCCGACGATTCTATCCTATGTGCACAGTCAAAAGTCCAAACGTCGGTCTACGGTTACACATCGATTTAAGAGAGCAGAAAATAAATTTACTGAGTTAAGTTGCCGGTTTTAGTTAGGTTTTCAGTTTTGCTACTGTGGGGGTTTCGCTACGAGATAGGGGAACCAACCTGTCCGGAGTCTGGGGTAGAGCGGACGTAGAGTCTGAACGGCGACCGATCAGACTGGTACGGCTACGGATCGTCTCCTAGCGGTGTCTCGGCTACGGGCAGCGTAGCCAGACACGTTCTAGTAGCGGGCGGGACACGTGAACAGCGAGCAGTGCGTCGGGTAGGCGTACTACGGCTTCCGGAGAACTTGCAACGACAACCGAGATGAACGGTTCGTCGTACCCAACGCCTACGACGTCGGGAGTCGTAGGAAGAGTTCGCGACGTCGATTAATACTCCCAGACGGTGTAGGAGGCTGTCGGAGGGCTCCAACAGCGAGGAGAGGCGGTGAGATCTTGGCGGCGCGTCGGAACGTCGCAAAACACCCAAAACAGCGAGCAACCACGCTGTTACAGGAGGTTTCACGGCCTGGGGTCGCTGTCAACGGCGAGAGGGGGCAGAGGGGGGTTCACGGAGACAGCGTGGGGGCTCCGGCGGTGGCGGCAGCGGCGGCCGTCGCGGGCTGCAGCAGCTGCTGCGCACGATTCAGGCGTTTGCGGCGGCTTCCGGCGGTCCCCGTCGGCGGATAGGAGCTCCGGCGAGAGAGGGGAGTAGGTCGGCGGCGGCGACGGCCTCCGGCGTGGGCTCAGGTGGGAGGGGAAGAGAGGTTTGCGTGGATGGGTCGCGTTTTAGGGCCGGCGCAAAGAAGATGTTGCGTGTTGTGAAATTCCAAGAGAAAAACCTAGGTTTCTTTATAGGGGTGGGGCCCACGTGACTAGGGGATGCTTACACGTGAGGGGGCTGCCTATTAGGGTTAGCTAGGGTTTAATAGGGTTAAGTCTGTTAGGGGTAATCTCGTAATTAACTGGCTCTACTAGCGCACAAGGGTCAAACGGTGCCCAAAAATTATAAGAAAAATACCGGGGCGACCGGGGCGACGAGAGTAAGAAGTCGGAAGAAACGGATTACAATTTCGATGACGAGAAACGAAATTAAAAATAAAAACGCCTCAAGTCAAAAGTGCGATACGCGACGTCTCCTCGGAAAAGGTCAGATCGTGGGCGAACGGCCCGTGAAATGACGTTGCGAGTCAACACGGCAAATGTAGTACCCTCAGAGAGAGTCACAACGACATATCACACGATAGGGTTCGGAAACAAACAAAGTCTAAAATAAATACGTGCACGGTAAAGCATGTGCACGCAGAATCTACGATCGGTCGGAAAGCGGACGTTACAATTGTGCGCGCTGATTAATATTACTTCAACTTGAACTCTTTTACCCCAAGCGTGTCAGTTGTTCATCCTGAGTAATAATTCTCCGCGCTAACCTTTTTAATACCGCGCACAATGCGTTATAACTTAGCCTGTTGTGCGCGCTGAATAAATTCTTAAGGTAGCATGGTTTTTACTTCAACTTGAACTCTTTTACCCCAAGCGCACAACTAGTTGTACGAGCTGAGTAATAATTCTCCTCTCTAACCTTTTCTAATACCTTGCATAGCGCTTTATAAGTTAGTCCGGTGTACGCGCTGAGTAAATTTTGTTGGAAACTCACAACTTCTCATATGGTTTTGATGATACAAACATATTATTTTTTATTTACTAAGTTTATCTGATATTATAACACAATCAACTAAGACAATCATCAAGTATACAAGTTGCAAGAAGTATCCACTATAAGATGAAGCATATCGATGATAATTTGTATCTTGTGAAAAAGAGATATAATCTTTATTTTTTCTCTTGCATGTACTTAGAATGCAAAAGCCTCGATGATGATCTCTCTTACTCGTTTAGGGTCCATCTTCAAAAAATCAAGTCAAAAATCTTATTGGTCGACCAATCTCTAGTGCTAGTCGACTAAATTAAATATTAAAATAGTTCAAATCCTAAAACATTGTTAGAATTATTTTAGAGTCTCTAGGATCATTTTCCTACAAAGTTCTAAATTTCAAATTTTTAGTCGACTAATAGACTTTGTTATTCTACCAGTCATTTTTAATCAGTTATTTTAAATTATTTATCATTTAAATATTATATTTTATTACTGGAAGTTAGTGTAGGAAGATATATGCTCTCGAGGCAATTTATCCTAGAAAACATCTTGTTCAAATATAAATGGTACTAATTATCCTAATGTGATTAAATGTTTTTTAATACTTGGATAATTTCCTTAGACTTAAAGTAAGGCCATTCATGTATCTAGATGTAGATCTCGATTGTGGGAAGTGAATGACCGATAGAAACTTAAGTCTTAAAACATTTATGGTCATAGATCTGTCGAGAAAAGGATATCGGCACATCAGACAGATCATTGTGTCTTTGTCTTATCCTAAAGGGTAATGATGATCTCATAATCATTCGACCTGGCGAAGTCGGAGACGAGGCACATGTGCTCATTGGAGAATGAGTCCACTGAACGACCCAATAAAGAGTTGTCAAATGGTTAACCTTAACTATACTATCATTGATAACTCTCTAGTGATGATAGGCTAGTTGGTCCTTTAGACTTGAGGTCATTGTACGAACCTGTGCGTGAACGGTGTCACTTAGATCTATGATCTAGTCTCGAGTCTTCACTCGTTGAAAGGTCTTAGGTTGGGTGACACTTGAAGTGTACAAGGTAAGTAGTGACTAAGATAGGATTCGTCTCTTCCGTTAAGGAAAGTTAGTGTCACAGGCTCAGTACGGTTCTTTGTGCTAAACCTCGATCGGGGTATTTTGTAGGAAGTACAACATGGACATACCAAAGACCGATGTATACTGAACAATGCTAGCTAGTAGGGTTGACGTTATACCATACCCTAGGCTATGCAGTGACATAGTTATGAATAAGGGACTAAAACTGCGGTATTCATCACTTACACAGCCAAAGTGATCCCGACGACACTACTGTCAATGGGTCAATCACGTAATTATGATGCCGAAACAGGGGCGACACCTGCTACTCGTGGTCATTGTCGTCTAGGGGTTTCGAGCCCCAACTTGTAGTATGGTCAGGCTGTAGGGTCTCACATCGAGTGGGATTTTTATCTTAGTAATAGGAATGGTTCAGGAAGAGTGCACTCGGTTGCACGGGAATAATTTAAGTCACAAAGAGTTTGTGATGATAAGTCTATATTAAATGTGATTTAATAATGTCGCAAAAGGTTTGTGATTTTAGCATTAGTAGAATGATACAAGGGATTATTGCATATGATGCAAAATGGTTGTAAATCTATTGTAAAAAGTTTACAAGAATATTTTGCATAATAAAAGCATAGAAATAGGTTACAAGGGTTCTTGATATAGTCCCATTCGAACCCTGCTTTCCAACGGTTCGAAAATCGGCTAAATCGGAGCTCGACAGCTCAAAATATGGCTCAAAAGGCCAGAACTGGGGTTTTGCCTAGTTCTGGCCCAGCCTGACCCAGCTGGTCTGGGCTAGCTGATGTGTCCATATTTTACATCTTTTCATTGTATCATGCCATTGCATTTCATACCATTTTCACACCCACATCCCGTATTTTCCTACGATATTACAATTCTAACGTTATATTCGAGTTTCGTAGTGTTTTATGGATTTACAGGGATTTTGTAGCGATTCGGGACCCATTTTGGATATGGACACATCCAGCATACTCTGGAGCCTGTTGGCGTATCTCTACAGGAGTTCGTCGAGTTTTGAAAGCCTACGGGAGGAGCAGAGAAGATTGCCAGGAGAGGAAGAGAAGATGCAAAGAAGCAGCTCAGGATTTCCCAGGTGACTCGACCGAGCAGAGCACCTGCTCGGTTAAGCAGAGGCAAGACGAAGAATGGGAGCTGACACGCGGGCTGCTCGGACTGAGCAACCATGGTGCTCGGTCGAGCAGCTCCTATCTTCGAAGCACAATCAACCTCTTACTTGAACCGAGCAGATCTAAGGGCCACCGAGTCAGTTGGTTGCTCGACCGAGCAAGGCTGACTCGGGCCGAGCAGACAGAGTGGCAATTTTTAGAGAAGTACGGCTCACTGACGTGCTCGACCGAGCAGGAAGGCTGCTTGACCGAGCATCCCGACCGAGCAAGCCTCTGCTCGATCGAGTTTCTGACTCGGTCGACGACAATGAAGGCTATTTTCGGAAGTTTACGTGGCCGTCTGATGCGTGGTTGGGAGAGAAGTGTGGATCTGGGCTGTGCGAATCGGAGAGTTCATTCTTTTTGTAATTTTTTGAATAATTTTGGAGAGGAGGAGATTAAAAACATTGTTAGATCTAAAACCTATTTTTTTGGAGATTATCGAATTGCTTTTGGAGATCTATTATTCTTGGCGCTTTGGAATCTGCGTATTTCTTTGGATTGTTCTTGGTTATTACTTTTCTTCGCCTTCGGTACGTAAGTTATTTAATTCTTACTCGATTAATTTGCTATGATGTTTCTCTCGATAAAAATCATATTTTTATTCGTTAAAATCGCCATGAGTGAGTAGTCTCTTCTAGGGTTGATGGGTTAGCCCTAAGACTTTAGGGGGGATATGTAGATCTGGATCTCTAGGTTGAATTAGGAATAAAGGGGAGTATTTCAGTCGATCCTACTGGATCCCTAGGATAACTTGTACTGAGATCATGCCCACGGTCTGTGGAATTGATGAGCTTAAGGGGTATCCTTGGGATTTGAATAGGGAAATTGGTGGATCCAACCAAGGCTCGTGACCATGCCCGGCTCGTGCCTTGAGGGGATCCATCGATGAACTATATCGCTACATTGACGACTACCACCATTGCGTCAATGAGAGTCACCGAAATACCTCGCAATTCTAACCCACGAGAGTGGCATGAATTGAGAGATTTAATCCCTGAATCCTAATGCAATGTAAGGATCCTATTCCAACATCGATCCCCGACGGTCTTGGCGGTGATCCTAAAACCCTAGTCATTTTTATTATCAAGTTCACAACAATACCACAACCAATCCTTTCAACCCGACAGCTATCTCACTCCGAGATATAAAAAATAAGCTGAGACCCCGAATACACCGTCACCATCCCTGTGGGATCCGACATCTTTTATACTATAATTTGACACCGTCCGCTTGCGGATAGAGCCCGGAATTGACACCTAGGAGCCATATCACGCCTAGCTATAGTGACACCGCTAGGTGGAATCTTGGTGTAGGTTCCGGGTGCGTCAAGTTTTTGGCACCGTTGCCAGGGACGGCAATAGTGTACCTCAGTTTATTTTTATTTCGAAGAGTTTGCTAGAAATTCTTTCCATTCCTTATCCTTCCACGCTTTTTATTCTTTTAATTATTACCTTGATACTAATGGTATTCTTCTAAGTTATTTTGGTGCATGAACACTCGCTTCGGGGCATTTAATCAAGAATTATTATTCGACCCTAAGATCGAGAAAATGGCAAGGGCTCTGAGGGCCTCAAGTAGAAATCAATCTCCCTCTGGTCAGATGGCGAACAATCCCACCTCTCCTCCTCGCACCGGGTCCATCAGGGACCACATGAAGCCTACATTTGGAAATAATTCTTCCATCTTGAGACCACAACTGGCGGCAGCAAGCTTCGAGTTGAAGACGAGGCTTATAAATCTAATGCAGCAGGATCCCTTCCATGGGCATACTCACGAGAACCCCAATCACCACATCGACACTTTCCTGGCAAAGTGTGATACTTTTAAGGCTAAGGATGTGAGTGATGATGCCATCAAGTGTAATGCCCTGCTAAGCTACTGCACAAGTACTAGGGGGGGGGGGTGAATAGTACTTTAAAATAATTAAGAGGCTAATTCCTAATTACCTTGCAAACTCTACCAATTAATGCGGTAATGCGGAATAGTAAATAATCGACAACAAATAAACAATCGCAAACAAACGATATTACTGGGTTCGGATCCATCCAAGTCTCCCCGACTTGTTCCCGGTGATCCTACGTCCCAACCACCCGGATCACTTCCGGATACTTGAGTTAGAAACCCTAACTCAAGATTTCCACTATGAAATACTTGTGAAAAACCTTCACAAGTCAAATCATACACAAATGAACTTGTGACTCCCACAACCCGGGATCACAAACACACTCTCACAACCGAGAGCGAATCACTTACAATATCAAAGTAAATTGAAATGAAATAGCTTACCACAAAATACCTATGCCTTGAGTATACTTACGAATTAGGGCAAAGATGATTTTGAGGAAGATGAAGAGGCACCAAACCCTAGCTCCAAGATGTAGACCAGCTATGGAGAGCTATGAGGTTGATGGTGACCTAGGATCAAGCACTTGGCTTGGAAGGCTCACAATCAATGAATATTTTTTTTTGAAATAAGAGTGAGAAGAGATTCAAGATAAGAATGAAAGAGCTTTGAATGAGAGGAAATGATTTCTCTTTGATCTATAAACTTGTAATAATATCAGTCTTGAGTGCAATGAATGCAGCTCATCAAGTATATATAGGTTAGAGGAGAGAGAGAGAAAAAAACGTTTCAAGTAAAGCTCCAACGGCTCTATTCTGAACCAAACTAGTCGGTCAAAGAACAACCACCGACCGACTAGTTCATCAACTAGTCGGTCGGTCAATCAACATGAACCGACTAACTGGTGAACAGGGAATAGGTCGAAGTTCAGACGTAAGGAACTAGTCGGTCAAAGCACACTTGCCGACCGACTAGTTTCACAACTAGTCGGTCGGTGAGTTAACTAAGACCGACTAAGAGATAAAACACAAAGTCTGAGAACAAATAGAATTAGTCGGTCAAAGAACAAAAGTTGACCGACTAGTTCATCAACTAGTCGGTCGCCAAATGTACATGGACCGACTAAAGACAAACAGTAACTTGGCATGTACAGTAGAAGCTCAACTAGTCGGTCAAAGAAGCATCACTGACCGACTAGTTCACAAACTAGTCGGTCGGTGAGTCAACGTAGACCGACTAACTGTAAACAGTAAAGAGCTATGATTTGAGAAGGCAAACTAGTCGGTCCAAGAAGGATTGCCAACCGACTAGATCACCATCTAGTCGGTTGGTTCTTCTTCTTGAACCAACTAACATGCACAAGAAGTCACGAATCGAAGCGCGATGCTTCGGGAAGGTTAGTATGTACTGCTTACAAGTTCCTATGTCTAAGATAGGAGCGGTATGAAGATTAAAACGTAAGACCTAGTCAAGGCTTAACATTCTACGGAACGAAGCTAAAAGACTATAAATAAAACTTGACGAACCGTCTTCGAAAGCTTCGATCCGAATCTTCATGACTTCTAAAATGGTCCATAAGCTTCAACGAAGCTTTAGGCATACGATCACGTGCTTTGAGAAGTCTCGAGACGTCGCTTTGGATGTACATATGAATTTGGCGACGATCTCCATAACTGCGCTCACAAATTGTTAGTTCACGATATATTTATGTTTGTTCATCATCCAAAACCAAATCCGGGGAGTCCAATATCCAACATTCTCCCCCTTTTCGGTGATGACAAACCAACATAAATAATAATCAAAAATAATGATTCAAATGTAATTTACTTATTCCCCCTGCATTGATGACATGTTAATTCCAAAATGAATAATAATAATACGCATCAAGCAGACGAGTAAAGTATAAAATGAGAATCAAATATTGAAATTTAGGAATTGAAATTCCATTTTATATATCTTAACTCCCCCTGAATCTAACACATCAAATTAGATTCTTGGAAAAATGCTTAAATTATCATTTAGCACATGTCATTATTATATCTCTCCCCCTTTGGCATTAGCAAAAAGAGTGGGAGGAGATCAACGACAACAATGGCTTCAAATAATAGCACGGGAGTCGTAGAATACGACCACGGTCCAAATGACACCAAAGGAAAATCCGAATGAAATCAAAGCGTGTCAATGAGACCAAAGTCTAAAATCGGTAATAAAATCATCAAAACTCAAATTAATTTCACGAATTGAGTTATGGAATATACTCTCCAATATCAACATTCTTGGTTAATTCAGTGCATGGAAAACAATTCTATGTTTTCATAAAGTGAATTCTATTTAACCAAGTATTTTCGTCGAGCGACGAAATCAAAACATCAGAGACATATAAAAGAATATAATGTGCACAAGAGAATAGATGTCAACATCGATGTATATATATATGAAAAGCATGAGTACATCCAAATGATACATCCGTCAACATACAAAATGTCGATCCAACGATCGGGGCACAAAAGTACAACATCATAACATATATCAGAGTATCACAAAAACATACAACATCATCAGAGATACATCAGCAGACATCCAAAAGTATCAAAAATCATAACCACAAAGCCACCCAAAATATCCTAACCCACACTCTCTCACTGCAAGATATCTCATCTAAAGTGCATCGGGAGAGGCCTCAAAGAAGCTCAAGAGGCAGTGGAAGGATCTGCAGCAGCAACAGGCTCTGCAGGAGTGGAGGTGGTCACCGGATCAGCAGTAGTGTCCACGGGAGCGATAGAAGTGGAAATCTCTGGAGCAGCAACAGTAGTGGCCTCGGGAGCACCAGTCGGAGCATCCACCACAGGAGCGGTGGCAACATGAGTACTCTCGGGGTCACCAGCAGAAGAGGCAACAGCAGCACCAGAAGTGCCCTCGGGGGCACGAGTAGAAACACGCACAAGCTCCTCAATCTCCTCCTCATCCATCTCTTCCTCATCAGAGACTGACGGAGGGATGTCAATACCAAGGTGGCGAGCAATGGGAGCAAGAATCTCCTCGGTACGAGCATAACGAGACTCCACACGTCTCACTGAACATGCGAGCTCGTCAAGAGTGGTAGAGGGAGCAGCTGAGGTAGAGGCATACGCTGAAGGTGTCGTCCTCTGAACGTGACGGAGTGCCGCAAGAGACTTCTTGACGGCCGTCGCATTTAGAGGAGGACCAAGTGAACGCTCATCGTCACGAGGCAAGGTGACACGAAAGTGACGGAATACGAGTGTCAGGAGGCACGGGAATGGGATATGAGCCGACTTCGAGGACTTGCGGATACACTCGAAAGAATCCATCTTATCGAGTATAATCCGAGCCCAGTTAATTGAGCTCCCCATAAAAATGGCATAGATCAACTTCAAGAAAGGCTGGGACAGCAAAGAGGTGGAGCCGTACTTAGGAAGTAAGCACGACTTCAGAATTAGGTTTAGGACCCAGGCATTAGGCTTGAAGGACTTGGAGGGGACGCCAATCATGGTGGGAGGAATCTCAAGGAAGATCTCAGAAAGTACGACCTAATCGAGTGAAGAGATATCATCAACGGAAATATCAGACGGTAGAAGGCCAGACGAGGAGATACCCAAAACCTCTCCTAAGATTTCTGCCGTGAGGACTATCGGAGTCCCCAAGACAGTCGTCTCAATCGAGTGGGTCTCGTCGCACTGACCACGAACCCTATTGGCATAGAAGAGCTTCACGAGGCGAGGGTAAGGGTGTGGGTTCGCCTTCGGGTCATATCAAAGGTAATCGAGAAGACCGGAAGACAAAAGAAGATCTGCGAGGCCAAGGAAGTCACTAAACTGAACGAAATGCTCCAGAAGCAGCGGACAATGTTCTATACGGTTGTAAGCCGTCAGACACATAGGGTCATCGCGACACAACAAGATATCGACACCGCCCACCGGCATCGGAGCCTTTCCCTTAGGCTGATGGGTACGGGGGCGAGAGCTAGACTCAGGCTGCCTAGGAGGAGGTGAGGGTTCCCTATGGGTCTCAGTCTCGGGTATATACTCCGTATCGGAATCCGTAGGAGTATGGAAAGAGGAGGGAGACGCAAGTTGCTTGGGCTTGGGCTGAGATTGAGCTCTAGGCTTCGCTGTCGTCGTCCTCTTCCGCTTGAGAGGAGGCGACGACGACGAGGGTTGGGTTGTTTTAGATCGGCGTCTAGGTTGCGAGGGTTGAACGGGATTCGTAGGGAATGGCTCTACGGTCATAGGCGATGGGCTCGTAGGACGGATCGGGATACGCGTACGTGCCATAAGCGCGACAATACACGCACGAATCAAACGAGGAAACTAAGATCACAAACCCTAGAAATCTAAACCCTAGCCGAAATCTAATGAAACCCTAGCCGAAATCAAGAGAAAGCCTAACCCTAAGCACAGGAGACTAACCCTAGAGAGGGATGGGAGAGAGAGATTTTACCCTAGGGAGGAGGTCGACGGCCGGAAAGATGAACGTAGTCGACGGTGGGAGAGGGGAAGACCAAACGGCAAGGGAGTTTCGAGCTGAGAGAGGGGTTTTGATCGACTAGAAATGAGAATAGTCAGTTGGGGAGATGATTAAAAACGATTGGAAGCTCAAAAGACAAGACAGTCCCCGTCACAACTAGTCGGTCACAGTTCAAGCACTGACCGACTAGATCACGATCTAGTGGGTCGGTCAATGAGCTTGAACCGACTAGTTGTAAACAGTAACTGAAGCCAAATCTCCTGTCAAGATTTAGTCGGTCTAAGCTCATTCACTGACTGACTAGAACTGAATCTAGTCGGTCGGCCAATGAACTTGGACCGACTAAGAGAGTCCAAAAATTGAAAAATTTTGAAATTTGATTTCTCTCCTAATCGCACTTCAACAAAATATCAAAAAACTCTCATTAATCATTATACTACCCCATTAAACATCGAAAATCTGAAATTTGACGATTACACACAAATCGAGCGAAAATTCCGAAAAATCAACAAAAATCCAGAAAATTTCAATTAATCTAGCATGAGCAAATATAAAGAATTGAATAGCATGCAAGATTATTGAAAACATATGAATCCTAAATCTCGGATTCACCCATAATCCCAATTCTCGACGTAACCGCACAAAGGAGTCTTCCTTTAGGGGTTTCGTGAAAATATCGGCGATTTGCTTCTGGGTTTCAACGTACACTAAAATGATGTCATTTTTAGCAACATGATCATCTAAGAAATGGTGTCGGACATCTATGTGTTTCGAACGGGAATGGTGTACCGGGTTCTTGGAGAGACAAATTGCACTTTGGTTGTCCACCATGATAGGGCAAGTATCACAGTTTATACCAAAGTCTTTAAGTGTGTGTCTCATCCAAAGAACTTGAGCACATTAGGCACCGGCGGCAATGTATTCCGCCTCGGTGGTTGAAAGTGATACAGAATTCTGCTTCTTGGAAAACCAAGAGACAAGAGAATTTCCTATAAAATGGCAAGTGCCACTAGTACTTTTCCTGTCAGATTTGCATCCCGCATAATCTGCGTCACTATATGAGATTAACTCATACGTGCTAGATTTTGGATAAAGTAATCCAAAATCAAGTGTATAACTTAGATAACAGAAAATACGTTTTACCGCTACTAAGTGTGACTCCTTAGGTTGAGACTGATAACGAGCACATACACATACGGCAAACATAATATCGGGCCTACCTGCGGTAAGATAAAGTAAACTACCTATCATACCTCGATATAGATGAATGTCTACATCTTTTCCGCCCGCATCTTTATCAAGATGTGTAGTCGTGCTCATTGGAGTCTTCTTCCCGGAGGCAGTCTCCATTCCAAATCGCTTAAGCAACTCCACCGTATACTTCGTTTGGTGGATGAAGATTGCATCGTTCATTTGGCGAATTTGGAGACCTAAGAAATATTTGAGCTCACCCATGTGGCTCATCTCAAATTGATCCTTCATCACATTAGAAAACTCTTCGCAAAGAGCAAAGTTAGTAGCACCGAAAATGATATCATCAACATAAATTTGAACTAAAATTATATCATTATTCGAATACTTAACAAATAATGTGGAATCAACTTCTCCCATTTTAAAACCTAAATCCAAAAGAAAATTCTTTAAACGGTCATACCAAGCTCGAGGAGCTTGTCTCAAACCGTAAAGTGCTTTCTTAAGTTTAAAAACATGATTTGGAAATTTTTCATTTATAAAACCTGGAGGTTGAGAAACATAAACTTCCTCAACAACATCTCCGTTTAAAAACGCACTTTTAACATCCATTTGAAATAATTTAAAATCCTTATGGCATGCAAAAGATAACAATAATCTAATTGATTCTAATCTTGCTACCGGAGCAAAGGATTCCTCGAAATCGATACCTTCCTCTTGCCGATAGCCTTGAGCTACTAACTGAGCTTTGTTCCGGACGACGACTTGGTTTTCGTCGGTCTTGTTCTTGAAGATCCACTTTGTCCCTATGACGGTGTGGTTCTTCGATGGTAATGGAACAAGCTCCCAAACCTCATTCCTCTCGAATTGAATGAGTTCCTCTTCCATGGCAAGAATCCAAGCGCTATCGTCGCATGCTTCATTAACATTCTTTGGCTCTATCGAGGAGGCAAAGGCACAATGAGCGAAGTGGTTGACTTGAGATCTCGTCTTGACACTATCATGGATATTGCCAATGACTTGCTCATGAGGATGGTCACGAACGGTATGAAGCCATTTGGGAATTCCTTGATCACTAGGAACATTCTCAAAAAATTCATTAGTCGGGTTAGTATCAATAGAATCAATGGAATCAATCGAATTAGAATTACCAATTGAATCACATAAGACATCCATAGAGTCATCATCATTAGTAATTCTAGTTGGAACAAATCCTTCATTGAATGCAACATGAAGCGATTCCTTGATCGTTGAGATTCGTTTGTTGTATATCCGGTAGGCTTTGCTAAGTGAGGAATACCCAACAAAAATCCACTCATCGGATCTTGGATCGAATTTGTCCAAACTACCATACGTGTTCTTAATAAAACATTTTGAACCAAAAACACGAAAATGTTTAACTTGAGGCAACCTACCAAACAACAATTCATAACAAGTTTGTTTAGTGCCGGGCCTCAAAAGTATTCTATTAAACACATAGCAAGCGGTGTGTACCGCTTCCGCCCAAAATTGATGGCCAAGTTGGCTATCATCAAGCATAGTGCGAGCACACTCCACTAGCGTCCTATTCTTTCTCTCAACTACACCATTTTGAGGAGGTGCGCGAGGGAAAGAGAAGGTGTGTGTAATACCAACTTCATCACAAAATGTCTCAAAAGACTCATTCTCAAATTCACCTCCATGATCACTACGAATAGTGACAATGGTGGTTCCTAAGAGATTTTGTACTTTCTTAACAAAAATTGTGAAGTTTTCAAAGGCTTCATTTTTATTACATAATGAAAATACCCAAGTAAACCTAGAGAAGTCATCAACGATGACAAGTCCATATCTAGCATTACCTAATGAAGCAACTCTAGTTGGCCCAAATAAATCTAGATGTAATAGCTCTAGTGGCCGCTTAGAAGAAATGCTTTTCTTAGGTTTAAATGAAGATTTTGGAAGCTTGCCTCGTTGACACGAGTCACAAAAGCTTTTCTTTTGAAAGAATAGCTTAGGGAAGCCTCTAATAGAATTTAACTTGGAAAGCTTAAATAGTGTTCCAAAGTTCACATGACCAAAACATCGATGCCATAAGTGTTGTTCACTTGTGTTGGCAATGAGGCATTGTTCATGTGATCTTGGAAGATCTAGGATGTATATATCCTTATGGCGTGTGCCGGAAAACAATAATTCATTATTATATTTTCTTAAAATATGGCACATTCCTTTCGCAAAGCTAACTTTGTACCCTTTGTCACAAAGTTGACTTATTGAAATAAGATTGTGGTTTAATCCTTTAACAAGGTAAACATCACTTATAAGAGGTTTAGAAGGATTACCCACTTTACCAACACCTATGATGGTTCCGCTCTCATTGCCTCCAAAGACGACGCGGTTTCCATTTGCAATGGGCACCACTCCGGAGAGCAATTGAGCGTCACCCGTCATGTGTTTTGAACACCCACTATCGAGTATCCAATTCCTCTTGGAGCTAAATTTAAATTTGTTGCTCCTATTCTTTTTCTTTTCCTTGAGTACCTAAAGATAGAAAATTTC
This sequence comes from Scilla litardierei, assembly GCA_030789695.1. Classification (NCBI taxonomy): domain Eukaryota; kingdom Viridiplantae; phylum Streptophyta; class Magnoliopsida; order Asparagales; family Asparagaceae; genus Scilla; species Scilla litardierei. Next base: position 52,128,675 of record CM061134.1, read on the forward strand.
ATATCATGGTACCCAAGGTCATTGGGTCCAAAAGATTAGACCTTTGGAAGCCAAGTCCAATTGGACTTAGACTTCCCCACATAATTAACACTATGCACAACATCCGAAAAATAAGCATTCATGTAAACTTGTTTTTCATTCATGCTTGTGTCCTTTGGGCTCCAAATTGTGAATATTTTGGGAGCCCTCATCCTATTGGGTGCATGCATGCGTTGTTGGTTTCTACGTGATGCATGTCGTGGATAGGCATAAGGAACATGATGAAATGGTGCATGTGGATAATTATTCATACGATGATGTGGGTGAACATATGCATGTGGAGGAACACGTGCATGAGGGTGTCTCACATGGTGTGCATGTGCCCGTTAACGTGTAGCATAAAAATCATCATATGTGTGAGCCGGTGGAGTAGGACGTGTGTTCCTACGTGGCATAGTATTGGTGTACATGTATGCATGGCCCTTCTTTGGAGGTCCACCCAAAGTGGGTTTCTTTCCGAAAGAGGGTGTGGACGAGGTGGAAGCACCATTGGTAGATGAACTACCAATAGAGTGTTTGCTAACACTCGTTGAGTCACCGGAAGTTGGCCAAACAAAAGTAGTGGCTGATTTGGATGAACTTTCCATCGTATACCCCAAGCCAATGTGGTGATTGGCCGGAAGTAAGTCACTTAGGATTTTATCCAAATGGTCCTTACCCTTATTGAATTTGTTAATTCGGCCTAATGTGCTCTCATATTTCTCGGTGAGAGAACGCATAGAAGCATCCAAAGTGGATACTTGCGATGTGAGCACATAAACACGAGATTTGAGATTTTCATTCTCAATACTCAAAGTCGAGTTTTGAGAGGTCAAATCCGCTATCTTGTGTTCCTCCGGATCCTCAATGCTAATATGTTCAAGTTGAGTCTTGAGATTAACAATCTCATTCTTCAACCCTTCAACAACGGTGTCGTTGTTGGTGATGATAGTTTTAGGCGAGGTTTGTATGCTAGCTAAGTCATCTTTTACTTTAGTATACCTATTTACTAATTTAGTAAACTTAGACCACAATTGAGAATTAGCATTCCTAAGGTCATCCATTGTTACCTCATCGCCTTCGTTGTCGCTATCATCGGAGGAAGATCCTTGTTCATTTTCCTCTCTAGCCATGAAGCACATGTGTGCTTGCTCCACTTGCTCATCATCCGACTCTCCGCTAGAGGAATCATCGGAGTCGGTGAATGTTCCGATAAGCCCCTTTTGTTCCCTTTCTTGTACTTCTTGGACTTGTCGTACTTTGGCGCCTTCCACTTCTCCTTGTGCTTGTTTTGAGGACACTCCACTTTCATGTATCCGGGCTTGTTGCATTGAAAACACAAAGGAGAGGAGGCGTTAGAAGAATTAAACTTTGACTTGTTTTTGAAGTTATCTTTCTGGAAGAACCGGTTGAACTTCTTGGCCATGAGAGCCATGGACTCCAAGTCCAACTCGTTTTCCGAGTTTTCATCATCGGTTGATGTGGAAGTAGATGGAGCAGCCTTGAAAGCAATGGCCTTCTTCTTTGGCTCGTCTTGTTGTAGGTAGGACTTCATCTTTTCCTGCAACTTCAACTTGCTATCCTTGCATACCTCGTAAGACATCAAGGTACCCATTAGTTGAACAACCGTATAGGTTTTCATATCATTACCCTCCTCGATGGCGAAGGTACGTTTCTCCCAACTAGAAGGAAGTCCATCGGTAATCTTCGAGACTTTCTCCTTTTGGGTGTAGGTCTTACCGAGAGCTTCCAACTCGTTTGTGATGTCGACGAAGCGAGCATAGTACTCCTTCATCTTCTCACCCTGTAGCATATGAAATAACTCGAAATCTTTATTAATTACAACGAGTTTAGAGTCTCTTACCATACTTGTCCCTTCATGCAATATGAGGAGGGAGTTCCATATTTGATATGCACTCTTACATGTGCATATCTTATTGAAATCCTCGGGCTCCAAAGCGCATTGCAAGGCGTTCATTGCCTTGGCATTGCTTACCTCCGCGGCGATCTCCGCGGGAGTCCATTTCTCGAAATCTTCGTCGGCGGGCTCGACATACTCTTTCATCGTGGCCCTCCATAATGAAGCACTCCGGAGGAAAGTTTCCATCCGGCATTTCCAGTACCCGTAGTTGGTACCGTTGAAGAATGGAGGCCTCGTTGAGGAATGTCCTTCCATTACCGAAGACGATCCTTCATGGTTCTTGAAGGTGCTATAGTCGGAAGGTGGACGAACGGTCTTGTTGTCATTGGCAGACATAGCTATAGACTTGGCTTTGATACCAAATGTAATGCCCTGCTAAGCTACTGCACAAGTACTAGAGAGGGGGGGGGTGAATAGTACTTTAAAATAATTAAGAGGCTAATTCCTAATTACCTTGCAAACTCTACCAATTAATGCGGAAATGCGGAATAGTAAATAATCGACAACAAATAAATAATCGCAAACAAACGATATTACTGGGTTCGGATCCACCCAAGTCTCCCCGACTTGTTCCCGGTGATCCTACGTCCCAACCACCCGGATCACTTCCGGATACTTGAGTTAGAAATCCTAACTCAAGATTTCCACTATGAAATACTTGTGAAAAACCTTCACAAGTCAAATCATACACAAATGAACGTGTGACTCCCACAACCCTGGATCACAAACACACTCTCACAACCGAGAGCGAATCACTTACAATATCAAAGTAAATTAAAATGAAATAGCTTACCACAAAATACCTATGCCTTGAGTATACTTACGAATTAGGGCAAAGATGATTTTAAGGAAGATGAAGAGGCACCAAACCCTAGCTCCAAGATGTAGACCAGCTATGGAGAGCTATGAGGTTGATGGTGACCTAGGATCAAGCACTTGGCTTGGAAGGCTCACAATCAATGAATCTCTCTTTTGAAATAAGAGTGAGAAGAGATTCAAGATTGGAATGAAAGAGCTTTGAATGAGAGGGAATGATTTCTCTTTGATATCTAAACTTGTAATAATATCAGCCTTGAGTGCAATGAATGCAGCTCATCAAGTATATATAGGTTAGAGGAGAGAGAGAGAGAGAGAAAAACGTTTCAATTAAAGCTCCAACGGCTCTATTCTGAACCAAACTAGTCGGTCAAAGAACAACCACCGACCGACTAGTTCATCAACTAGTCAGTCGGTCAATCAACATGAACCGACTAACTGGTGAACAGGGAATAGGTCGAAGTTCAGACGTAAGGAACTAGTCGGTCAAAGCACACTTGCCGACCGACTAGTTTCACAACTAGTCGGTCGGTGAGTTAACTAAGACCGACTAAGAGATAAAACACAAAGTCTGAGAACAAATAGAATTAGTCGGTCAAAGAACAAAAGTTGACCGACTAGTTCATCAACTAGTCGGTCACCAAATGTACATGGACCGACTAAAGACAAACAATAACTTGGCATGTACAGTAGAAGCTAAACTAGTCGGTCAAAGAAGCATCACTGACCGACTAGTTCACAAACTAGTCGGTCGGTGAGTCAACGTAGACCGACTAACTGTAAACAGTAAAGAGCTATGATTTGAGAAGGCAAACTAGTTGGTCCAAGAAGGATTGCCGACCGACTAGATCACCATCTAGTCGGTTGGTTCTTCTTCTTGAACCAACTAACATGCACAAGAAGTCGCGAATCGAAGCGCGATGCTTCGGGAAGGTTAGTATGGACTGCTTACAAGTTCCTATGTCTAAGATAGGAGCGGTATGAAGATTAAAACGTAAGACCTACTCAAGGCTTAACATTCTACAGAACGAAGCTAAAAGACTATAAATAAAACTTGACGAACCGTCTTCGAAAGCTTCGATCCGAATCTTCATGACTTCTAAAATGGTCCATAAGCTTCAACGAAGCTTTAGGCATATGATCACGTGCTTTGAGAAGTCTCGAGACGTCGCTTTGGATGTACATATGAATTTGGCGACGATCTCCATAACTGCGCTCACAAATTGTTATTTCACGATATATTTATGTTTGTTCATCATCCAAAACCAAATCTGGGGAGTCCAATATCCAACATCAAGCTGAGGCTTTTCCCATTCACCTTGAGGGATAAAGCTTCTTACTGGCTATGGGCCCATCCACCCAACCATTTTAACACATGGGAGAAGTTGGCACTCGCTTTTGTGGACAAGTTCTATCCACCCTTCAAGACGGTGCGGATCCGGGGGCTATCTCAAATTTCAAGCAGATTCCACAAGAGTCTCTTTACGAGGCCTGGGAAAGGTTAAGGACCTTCAACATCAGTGCCCCCACCACTGTATCTAGTCCTGGGATCTGGTTCAGAGTTTTTACAATAGGATACATCCCAGCACCAAAATGATAATTGATGCTGCCGCGTAAAGCGCCCTGCTGGATAAATCGCCTGAGGAAGCCATAAAGCTGCTTGAGCACATGGCGGAAAAAAATCAACAGTGGAGAGAAGAGCAAACTATTGTCACCCGGACCCCCGAGGTGAAAGCTGCCAGCCATCTTGATTCTCACATCGAGACCTTATGTAAACAGGTGGCCAGAATTGAACAACGTTTGGACTCCATCCCAACGACCACCGGCACCTCTGCTTACCATCCTTCAGAGGAATATGGAGAGCACGGTTATGTTCCCAATGAGGGACATTATGATGGTGCTGAATTATCTGAGTCTATGCAGTACGTCCAAGGAGAGGGACGAAATCAATGACAACACCCGGCTGCTAGGAATCATCCGGGATTTTCTTATGGGAACACAAGTGGAGGGCTGCAACCTCCATAATTTCAGAGACCGCCACCCCCTCCTCAGCAACAACATGGGCAACCACAGAATCAGCAGCAGAGTGGGTTTAGGCCAGCTGGGCCTTATCGACCGCCAGGCTACCAGTTCAATCGCCCACCTCAGCAGGGCTATGCACCATCTCCGCCTCGATCCAATCTGGAGGCCACATTGGAAACATTTATAAGTGGGTAGGATAGATTCAACTAGGACACCTCCGCCCAGTTCAAGAATATAAATACATCGCTCGATGAACTGAGGGGCCAGATGTCCCAGCTGCTGAAGAACCAAGGAGGTTGCCTTTGCAACCGGAGCCAAATCCGAGGGCTCAAGCCAACGCCGTAGTTTCTATTACCACACGTGGAGGACGGGAAACTGACCCCGTTATGATTCCGGTTGTGAACAAGGAGAAAGTCATAACTGAAGAGGCCGTCATTGGCGGTGATAAAGAAGAGGCTACAGAAGAGCCTACAAAGAATGAGAAGAAGGAAGATTCACCCTCCACTACACCCATGGCGACCCCGTCTCCTAATGATGTTGCAAGGAACAAAGTAAGCCGACCTCCTCCACCATATCCACAGAGGTTGGCTTTGGCCAAGATGGAGAAGAAGTATTCCAAGTTCACAGAGCTTCTGAGGGGCATACAGCTGAACATTCCATTCATGGATGCCGTCACAGAGATTCCCATTTATGCGAAGTTCCTAAAGGACCTCATCACGGGGAAGAGGAAGCACAAAGAGATAAAGTTTATGGAGGACTCTACCTCCATTATAAAGAACCATCTACCAAGGAAGCTACCGGATCCGGGAAGCTTCACTATTCCATGCTCTATCGGAGGCATGCCCATCATCCGTGCTTTGATCGACCTAGGAGCGAGTATCAGCTTGATGTCGCTTTCTATATTTGAGAGATTGCATACCGAAAGCGAATTGGAGCCGACGAACATGTCCATACAGCTAGCGGACCATTCGATTACATATCCGATGGGCATTGCCAGGGACATTATTCTGCAGATACCTCCTGGGTTGTGTGTTCCAGTTGATTTTGTTATTATGAATATGCCTGAGGGAGGGAGCTCCTAGCGTATACTTGGCCGCCCCTTCATGGCGATGGCCGGCGTCTTGATTGACGTCCGTGAAGGAACTCTCTCGTTGACCGTAGGCAACATTGAAGCTAAATTCAGGCTACAGAAACCAATGAGGGAGAATGCCAGAGAGGAAGGAGCTAGATATTTGGAGCTCCTGGAAGATGAGACCGTAGGAAATTATACTTCTGAGGGGGTCATGAAGGACCCGATAAGAACAGGTGTTGACGACGACGGCGACCCGGTTTACCACAAAGCAGTCGCCGCCTATATCCAAGTGTTGGATGAGGAGCTCTTGGATCATTCTCCGCATCACGAAAAGCCGGAGGCCATCAGTTACGCCAAGCAAAAGCCTGGACTGGAAGAATGCCAAATACCGCCACACGGTATCGTTGGTAAGAACGATGCGCGAATCTCATGCGCACCCAACAACTATTGATGAAACAAAGGGAGTCGAGCTCATGACTCAAAACGAGCGCTTATTGAGAGGCAACCCAATCTCTTAGATCTTGGATTTTCTTTTTCAGTTTCTTATTTTTACTTTATCTATTTAAGAAAATCAAATAAAAACGATATTTATTTCTCTTTAAAACGCAAAATCATAAAAATTTGATGGGTTCTTCCTTTTTACAGGTTGAACATGAAGGGGCATGCAAATCGACATTTTAAATGGAAGAAAGCTGGAGGAAAGCAGCAGATTTGAAGAGAAGACCAAAGGAGAAGAGAAAAAATGGAATACAGGTTGCTCGACCGAGCAGCCACTCTGCGGTCGAGCAGCACAGGTACGAGAAAGAAGAGAAAAATATCAATCTGTCTACACGGCCCGAGCAGTCTTTGCTCGGTCCGAGCAGAAACCGACTCGACCGAGCAGCCTCCTGCTTGGTCGAGCAGTGCATGCTCGCAAAAACTTGGAAGAAACGACGTTCTGTCTACGCGGCCTGAGCAGCCTCTATGTAATGCCCTGGAAGCTACATCACACGTACTAGAGGGGGGGGTGAATAGTACTTTAAAATAATCAAGCGTATAATTCCTAATTATTTTGCAATCACAAACAACTATGCGGAATAATAATAGAAAACACGAATAATGCAATGCAAACAAAAGATATAATGGGTTCGGATCCACCCAAGTCTCCCCGACTTGTTTCCGGTGATCATACGTCCCAGACACCCAGATCCCTTCCGGCTACTTGAGTTAGAATCAACTAACTCAAGTTTTCACTAAAAACTTCTTGTAGAAACTACTACAAGATTAATCAATACAACAAACGAATCGTGACTCCCACAAACCGGGATCACATACCTCTCACAAACCGAGAGATAAACTCAAATAACAAATTTAATGAAATATGAAACACTTACCACAAAATCCTATGCCTTGAGAAATACTTACGGTATTAGGGCAAGGAGAGATGATGAGAAAAGATGATCACGAAACCCTAGCACCACCAAGATGAACAGAGGAAGATGGCTAGGATGATGATGATGATCGTGATTCAACCTTTCAGGAGTATGAATGCACAAAGCTCAAGATCTCTTGGAGAATTAGGTTAAGAATAGAGAGAGAGAGAGAGCTTTTTCGAAATTGATAATAGATAGATGTAAAATTAGATCTGAATCCTCTCTCATAATAGAGGAATTTCCATGTTTGAAACGTATCAAACATATATGGAAAGAATCAAAACAGATCAAGAAAAATCGTGAAAATAAAATCTCCAACAGCTGGAAAATTAAAGCAGCTTAATCGGTCTAAGAAGGATCACTGAACGATTAGTTGGTGAACTAGTCGGTAGGTGAACCTTCTTGGACCGACTAGTTTCAAACAGAGAATTGAGTGAAATAAGAAGGGTAAACTAGTCGGTCTAAGAAGAAACACTAACCGACTAGTTTAAGAACTAGTCGGTCGGTGAACCTTCTTGGACCGACTAGTTGGTCAACAGTGAATAGGCTAAGAATCCTAAAGAAGACTAGTCGGTTCAAGAAGAATTCCTAACCGATTAGATTGTCTTTAAATCGATTAAATCTTTTTCTTGAAGCAACTAAGATGCACAAGAAAGCCAAATCAAAGACGATAAGCAATGAACCCTATCTAATGGCATCTAGGGCATTCTTAGTGATAATATAGGTTAGATATGAGGGTTAATAGGCAAGTAAGACTCAAGGCTTAACATTCTATGAAATGAAGCTAGAAGACAATATTAATATACACGAAAAACCGTCTTCAACGCTTCAACAAGATGAGTCTGAATCCCTTGACTTCATCAACAACTCCTTGAGCTTCAATGAAGCTTCAGGCACAACGATCATGCGCTCTAAAGAAATCTTGAGACGTCGCTTGAGATTTACAAAGTAAATTGGCGACGATCTCGATAACTACGCTCAAAGAGAATTAGTACCCGATATTTATGTTTGTTCATCATCAAAACTAAATCAAGGGAATCAATACTCAACATTCTCCCCCCTTTTTGGTGATGACAAACCAACATAAATATAAATCAATAATAATGAAATAAATAAAATTTACTTACTCCAACTGTATTGATGTCACGTTAGTTCCATATTAAATAATAAACAGAATTATCAAGCAGCAGAGAAAAGAATACAACATGATCCAACTATCGAAATATAGGATCGAAATCCATAGATTTTTATATCTTTACTCCCCCTGAATCTAACATATGAAATTAGATTCACGGTAATGTTTAAATTATCATTTAGCACTAAGTCATTATTACTTTTCTCCCCCTTTGGCATTATCCAAAAAGATCGGGAGGAAGGCAACGACAATAACAATGGCTAAACAATAGTTCAAACAAGAGAGTCGAAGAATATGACGACAGTCCAAATGACACCAAGGAAAATATCGAAGAAAACCAAGATGTGTCAACTAGACCATAGTCGAAAAACGAAAAGAGAAATCATCAAAAATACCATCAAATCATATGATTGATTAAAGGAACAATCTCTCCAATATCAACATTTTAGCGAATTGAGTGCATGGAAAAAAATTCATATTTTCATACAAACAAAGTTAATGATCTAACAAAGTCGACGAGCGACGAAAGAAACGACAGAGACACATCACAACAGGATGTATATAATGTATATATATATATGTAGATGTATATATATGTATATACATATACATACATACATATATATATATACATACATATATATATATATATATACATACATATATATATATATATATGTATGTATGTATATGTATATACATATATATACATATACATATATATATAGAACTAGCAAAAGAGATACATCCAGCCAACAAAAAATATCTAACATCAGCAGAGAGTAGCATAAAGTGCATGAATATATATCAATACAACATCATATCATATACCAAAAGAAAATAGAACAACCACATTAGACCATATAACCATAAATACGATGCGCAAATCGAAAAACCACTCATAAATCATAAATCCAGCATAAATAGAGAATATCACAACAAATCCAACATGAGCTTATGAATATCATTATCATGCAAAATTATAAAAAAAATATGAATCCTAAATATCAGATTCACCCATAATCCCCAATTCTCGACGTAACCGCACAAAGGTATATTCCTTAAGCGGTTTCGTGAAAATATCGGCGATTTGCTTCTGGGTTTCAACGTACACTAATATGATGTCCTTTTTAGTTACATGATCATCTAGAAAATGGTGACGAACATCTATGTGTTTGGTACGGGAGTGGTGTACCGGATTCTTAGAGCGTCATATTGCACTTAGATTGTCCACCATGATAGGGCAAGTATCACAGTTTATACCAAAGTCTTTCAGTGTGTGTCTCATCCAAATAACCTGTGCACATGCAGCACCGGCGACGATATATTTCGTCTCGGTGGTTGAAAGTGATACAGAATTCTGCTTCTTAGAAAACCAAGAGACAAGAGAATTTCCTATAAAATGGCAAGTGCCACTAGTACTCTTCCGGTCGGATTTGCATCAAGCATAGGCTGCGTCACTATATGAGATTAACTCATATGTGCTTGACTTTGGATAGAATAATCCGTAGTCTAGTGTGTGACTTAAATAACGGAAAATACGTTTAACCGCTATTAAGTGTGATTCCTTAGGTTGTGACTGATACCTAGCACAAACACATACGGCAAACATTATATCTGGCCTCCTAGCAGTAAGATACAATAAACTACCTATCTTACCTCGATATAGACGAATGTCTACATCTTTGCCGCCCGTATCTTTATCAAGATGTGTTGTGGTGATCATTGGAGTCTTCTTGCTAGAAGCATTCTCCATTTCAAATCGCTTTAGCAGCTTCACCGTGCACTTGGTTTGGTGGATGAAGATTCCATCGTTCATTTGGCGAATTTGGAGACCTAAGTAATATTTGAGCTCACCCATGTGGCTCATCTCAAACTGATCCTTCATAACATTAGAAAACTCTTCGCAAAGAGTGAAGTTAGTAGCACCGAAAATGATATCATCTACGTAAATTTGAACTAGAATAATATCATGATTTGCATACTTAATAAAAAGCGTTGAATCTACCTCACCCATTTTGAAACCCAAGTCCAAAAGAAAGTTCTTTAGGCGGTCATACCAAGCTCTAGGGGCTTGTCTCAAACCATAAAGTGCTTTCTTAAGTTTGAAAACATGATTCGGAAACTTTTTGTTTATAAAACCCGGAGGTTGAGAAACATAAAATTCCTCAACGACATCTCCATTTAAAAACGTACTTTTTACATCTAATTGAAAAAGTTTGAAATCTTTATGGCATGCAAATGACAATAATAGTCTAATAGATTCTAATCTAGCTACATGTACAAATGATTCCTTGAAATCAATACTTTCCTCTTACCTGTAGCCTTGAGCAACTAACCGAGCTTTGTTCCGGATGACATTTTGGTTCTCGTCTGTCTTGTTCTTGAAAATCCACTTCGTTTCTATAACGTTGTGGTTCTTCGAAGGCAACAGAACTAGCTCCCAGACCTCATTCCTCTCAAACTGAATGAGCTCCTCTTCCATGGCTAGGATCCAGGAATTATCTTCGCACGCCTCGTTGATATTCTTTGGCTCCACGGAAGAGACAAAGGCACACTGAGCGAAGAAGTTGACTTGAGACCTTGTTTTGACACCATCTTCCATGTTGCCAATAACTTGCTCATGGGGATGGTCACGAACTGTTGGAAGCTTTCTGGGAACACCCTGGTCACTAGGAACATTCTCAAGAGATTCATTAGTATGGTTAGTTTCAACAGAATCAATAGCATTAGATTTATCAACAGAATCACTAACTACTTCCATATAATTATCGTCATCGATAATTCTAGGAGGGTCAAAATCTTCATTAAATGATACATGAAGCGATTCCTCAATCGTTGAGGTTCTTTTATTGTATATCCGGTAGGCTTTGCTACGAGAGGAATACCCAACAAATATCCCCTTATTGGATCTTGGATCAAATTTGTCCAAACTACCATACGTGTTCTTGACAAAACATTTTGCACCAAAAACTTTAAAGTGTTTAACTTGAGGTAACCTACCAAACAACAATTCATAACAAGTTTGTTTAGTGCCGGGCCTCAAGAGTATCCTATTAAACACATAGCAAGCGGTATGTATCGCTTCTGCCCAAAATTGATGGCCAAGGTGGCTATCATCAAGCATAGTGCGAGCACATTCCACTAGCGTCCTATTCTTTCTCTCAACAACACCATTTTGAGGGGATGCACGAGGAAAAGAAAAGGTGTGAGTAATACCAACCTTATCACAGAAGTTTGAGAAAGACTGGTTCTCAAATTCCCCTCCATGATCACTATGAATAGTGACAATGGTGGTTCCAATGAGATTTTGTACTTTCTTAACAAAAACTGTGAAGTTTTCAAAAGCATCATTTTTATTGACTAAAGTAAATACCCAAGTAAATCTAGAAAAGTCATCAACGATGACAAGTCCATATCGGGCATTCCCTAATGAAGCAACTCTAGTTGGCCCAAAAAGATCTAGATGTAAAAGCTCCAGAGGCCGTTTAGAGGATATGCCTTTCTTAGGTTTGAATGACGATTTTGGAAGTTTGCCTCGTTGACACGAGTCGCAAAAGCTTTTCTTTTGAAAAGAAAGCTTAGGGAATCCTTTTATAGAATTTAGCTTGGATAGTTTGAAAAGTGTACCGAAATTCGTATGACCAAAATGTCGATGCCATAAGTGTTGCTCACTTGTGTTGGCAATAAGACATTGTTCATGGGAATTTGGAATATCTAAGATATATAAGTCCTTATGGTGTGTGCCAGAGAACAACACAGTATTATTATCATTTCTTAAAATATGGCACATTCCTTTCTCAAAACTAACTTTGTAACCCTTGTCACAAAGTTGACTTATAGAGATTAGATTGTGATTTAAACCTTTAATAAGGTAAACATCATTTATAAGAGGTTTAGAAGGGTTACCAACTTTTCCAACACCGATGATGGTTCCACTCTCGTTGCCTCCAAGGACCACTCAGTTTCCATTTTCAATGGGTACCACTTCGGATAGCAACGGAGCTTTACCAGTAATGTGCTTTGAGCACCCGCTATCAAGTATCCAACTGTTCGTGGAGCTAGATTTAGATTTGTTGCTCCTTTTATTTTTCTTGAGTACCTGAAGATAAAAACATTGTATCATGGTACCCAAGGTCATTGGGTCCTAAGATATTAGACCTTTGGAAGCCAAGTCCAATTGGACTTAGACTTCCCAACATAGTCATCATTGTGCACAACATTTATAAAATATGAGTTTATATAAGCTTGTTTCTCATGCATGCTAGTGTCCTTCGGGCCCCAAATATAGAATGTCTTGAGAGCCCTATTCCTATTGGGAACATGCACATTTTGTTGATTTCTACGTGGTGCATGTGTTCTACGAGGAAGTGGCCTAGTGTATGCATATTGTGGATAAGCATGCGGCACATGATGAAATGGTGGTGGCAACATATGATACAGTGCATGATAGTAATCATTCATGTAATAATGATGTGGATGAACATATGCATGTGGGAGAACACGTGCATGAGTGTGTCTCACTTGGTGTGCACGTGCACGTGGACGTGGAACATAAAAATCATCATAACTGTGAACTTGTGGAGTAGGAGGTGTATTCCTACGTGTCATAGTATTTATGTACATAAATGCATGACCCTTCTTTGGAGGTCCACCCAAAGTGGGTGTCTTTCCAAAAGGGGACGTGAACTTAGTGGAAGTCCCATTGGTAGATGAACTACCCATGTGGTGTTTACTCCCACTAGTTGAGGCATCGGAGGATGGCCTTACAAAGGTGGTGGAAGATTTGGATGAATTTTCCTTTTTATACTCCAAGCCAATGCGATGATTGGCCGGAAGTAAGTCATTCAGAATATTATCCAAATGATCCTTGCCTTTGTTGAATTTCTCAATCCGGCCTAATGCGGACTCATATTTCTCGTTGAGAGAAAGTATTTTAGCATTCAAAGTGGACACTTGCGTTGTGAGTTCACAAACACATGACTTGAGATTCTCATTCTTAATACTCAAAGTTGAGTTTCGAGAAATCATATCCGCTATCTCATGTTTATCCGAATCCTCAATGTTAACATGCTCAAGTTGAGATTTGAGATTTACAATCTCAGTTCTCAAGGCTTCAACAATGGTGTCGTTGTTGGTGATGACAGGTTTATGTGTGGTTTGAAGACTAGGTAGCTCATCTTTGATTTTAGTATATCTATTTACTAACTTAGAATACTTAGACCAAATTTCTTCATTAGCTAATCTGAGGTCATCCATAGTTACCTCTTCACCTTCATCCTCGCTTTCATTTGAAGCGGTCTCTTGATCATGTTGCTCTCTTGCCATGAAGCACATGTGTGCTTTCTCCACTTGTTCTTCATCTGACTCACCACTTGAAGAATCCTCTTCCGAGTCGGTCAATGTATCGACAAGCCCTTTCTTGTACTCCTTCTTGTACTTTCTTGACTTGTCGAACTTGGGTGCCTTCCACTTCTCCTTTTGTTTATTGAGAGGACAATCGACCTTGATGTGTCCTGGTTTATTGCATTTGAAGCACAAAGGAGCAGATGCATTAGTAGAACCAACTTTGGATTTGTTCTTGAAATTACATTTTCAGAAAAACCGGTTGAACTTCTTTACCATGAGGGCCAAAGATTCCATGTCCAACTCAGTTTCTGATTCTTCACTATTGGTAGGTGTGGTAGGGGCGGCCTTGAAGGCAATCGCCTTTTTCTTTGGCTCTTCTTACTTCAAGAAAGCCTTCATCTTGTCCTGCATCTTGATCTTACTGTCCTTTCGTACCTCATAAGACATTAAGGTACCCATTAGTTGAACAACAGTATATTTTGACATATCATTACCTTCCTCGATAGCGTAGATTCGCTTTTGCCAACTCGAAGGAAGTCCGTCAATGATCTTTGCGACTTTCTCTTCTTGGGTATAGGTCTTCCCAAGAGCTTCCAATTCGTTGGTTAGGTCCACGAAGTGAGCATAGTTCTCCTTAATTCTTTCACCCTGTTCCATGTGAAATAACTTGAACTCTTGATCACTCCATATTTTACACCTTTTTTCCGCATGTTTGCATGCCATTTAGATCGCTCAAATCATGTTTTTCACGATATATCGACGATATTGCGATACTTTTCACGATTTGTTGTTTTTGTCGTATTTCAGGTGATTTGGAGTGATTTGGAGTGATCCCGAGATACGCCTACTCCAGAGTGTCACCGACTACCTCCCCGAGGGGTATTTTGCCATTGGAGAGGAGCGGAGGAAGAAAGAACGTCGCAGGAGCGACGAGGAGGCAAAAACAAGCTGAATGGGCATTTTTGGTGTCTCACTCGGCCGACCAGCGAGACACCGCTCGGCCGACCAGATCGGACACACTTCATGTGTGCACTCGGCCGAGCATCGGAAGCCACATCGGCCGAGTGACTAGACCCCGTCTGCCCGAGTGGCACTCAGACGACGCCCATCAAAAAGAGCCAACTTACTGTTTTTTGTCTGCCTGAGCTTCAGAAGACCCACTCGGCCGAGTGGAAAATGCCGACCGCCCGAGTATATAGAAGCCATCGACCGAGTGACGACAACTCACTCGGCCGAGCGACCCCCGAAGTGAAGACCCCCGAAGACCCAGACTTACTGGAAATTCTCAGGGTTTCTTACTCGGCCGAGCGACTTTTGTCACTCGGCCGAGTGAGCCGCGCTGCCTGTAGCGTAAATTGCGATTTTCAGGCTGCGCAGGGGCATTTTGGTCACAGTTTTTTGGACGATTTTGGGGGGTATTTAACCCCAGTTTTTGACCTAGGTTAGAGAGGCTTTTTCCTTTACTTTTTGCAGCTTTTTAGATTAAACTTTTTTTGCTTTTGATTATTGTGATTGGAGAGGAGAGAAAAGTTTATTTTTGTTGGATTCTTGGAGAACTCTATTGGTTTGTCTCCCTCTCCATTAAAAATCTTATTTTTATTGCTTATTTGAATATTGTGATGAATCCTATTGTTATTTCCATTGATTATTTTTACATTTGTGATATGAATTGTGAGTAGTCCTAACGTCTTGGGGCGTGGGGATGAACCTTACGAGCCCAATTTCCGATTTGTGATGATTTGGTAGAAATATTGCTAGAATTGCTATTAGGGTTAGTTTGGGATCGATTTATTACGGATAGCTAGGTGTTCATATCGATTGGGATTTGCAAGAGATTGGATCCAAATTCGATAGGAAACCCTAGAAATCTGAATTGGGTTGAAATCGAGTTTCCGTAGTATCGGTTTGCAAGAGATTAGACCAATACTAGGGTTCTCGGTAGCAATTCCATGCCGATACCCGTTTGCAAGAGATTGGGCGGGTAGGAACTATCCCAACCTAGGTCGCGGCCCGAGTTTGCACGAGAGTGGGCTCGGGACGCGATTGAACGATGATGTTGATCCTAATGCTAGCTTGCCTAGGCTAGGGTTTGTAAGAGATTGGACCCAAACCTAGGATAGCTATAGACCGACAACAGCGCGAGAGCGTGAGCTAGGTTTTACATTCAGTTGCAACTAGTTAATCCGAAATTCTACCCTAGCAATTGTGATACCAATGAATCACATTGACGAAGTACGGTGAGTAGCGGGGATTCCCCATTCCCTAGACGTCTTTATTTGATTTTATATATCCATACTTTGTCTGACGATTGTGACAGGATCGCCAAAAGGCAAATTCCCTCTTTTCTGTTCATATAGCCAGGTTGTTCGGAGAAAGCACCGTCATTCGTCCTCCCTGTGTTCGATAACCCGCTCGCCGCTACACCGTGCGCTTGCAGTAAAACTACACGGTCGCTCTTTTTGGGTTACATTGTGAAGCGATCAAGTTTTTGGCGCCGTTGCCGGGGAGGCGATAGTGTTTGATCTTATCACGCTAGCTATTCCTTTTTCTTGTTTTATTTCTTTATTTTTATCTAACCCTTCCATTGTGCTAATCACTTCTTTGAAACTTTGTTCTCCCGTGCATGTACACGAGATCCACTGCGGACCCTGAAGCTATATTATTTGATCCCGAGATCGAACGTACTGTGCGAAGAATCAGAGCGGAGAGGAGACAAGATCAAGAAGGGAGGTTTATGACCAACCTGGAAACTGCGGAACAATTGGCGGCAAGAATGGCGAGGATCATTTCCATTCGCAATAGGCTTCGGCCTAAGACCTCTTCTACGACCTCGTCCATTGCCATGCCGGAGTTGGCGGCTGATAAGAATTTTGAGCTGAAGACTGGACTAGTGGTTCTGATGCAGCAGGATCCATTTCATGGGAACGCCCATGAAAACCCCCACTACCACATCCAGCTATTTTTGTCGAAGTGCGCCACATTTCAGATGACGGGGGTCTCCATCGATGCCATCAGACTGCGCCGCTTCCCCTTCACATTAAAGGATAAAGCACTTTATTGGTTGAGGACGCAAGCTGAGGGAGTATTTACCACATGGGACGAGTTGGCGAGTGCGTTCATTGACAAGTTCTATCCGCCCTCCAAGACGGTAAAGATTAGGAGTGCTCTTATGTCCTTCAAGCAAGGACCTCAAGAGACACTCTATGAGGCTTGGGAGCATTTCAAAGATCTGCAGCATCAATGCCCCCACCATAGCATCGAAGATTGAGAGCTAGTCCATAGCTTCTACAATGGTCTCCAACCGGGGACCAAGCAGATTATTGATGCGGCGGCAAATGGTGCCATCCTATCGAAGACTCCCGACGAAGCTACGGCCCTAATTGAGGAGATGGCCTCAAACAATCAACAATGGGGCGACGAGCGAGGACACTCTTCATCCTCCTTGAAGCCATCTAGCATCTATGAGGCAAAGGCCGTAGCGGAGCTGACAAACAAGTTTGATTCTCTCCACAAGGTAGTGGAGAGACTGGAGAAGTATATCACGGAGCCCCAAGGAACCCCTTCCACATCCGCACCAACGAATCAAATGTGTGATTGGCAAGACCAATCTCAAGCTATGTATTTGGGAGGAGAACAAGGAGAGGGATCTTTGGAGTAAGTCCAATACGTCGCGGGGAACCAAGGATATTGGGCCAATCCGGCCACTAGAAACCATCCCGGTTTCTCATATGCAAACAATGATGGAGCATTGAACCCGCCGCAACAACAACCTCAACAAGCTCGACCGCCACCACAACAACAACATTATCCACCGAGGGGGCCTCCGCAACATAATTTCCCACCAAAGCAACAAGTTGGACCCTATAGGCCGCCCGGATACAATCAAGGGTGGAGAAATCCAAACCCCCCACAAGCTCATCAACGATCCGAATTTGAAGCTAAGGTGGAGGAGTTTATGGTCGAGCAAAAGAAAATCAATGCTTCCTTGAAGGCGGGCCAAGATTCCCTTGCAACCGTTGTAGCCCAAATATCGGAGCAATTGGCGTTGCTCAATCGAAATACTCAACAATTGCCGGCTCAACCCGAGTAAAACCCACGGGGCGCCACCGGCCACATCAATGCCGTGGTAGCGGTTACAACTAGAGGCGGGAAGGATACCACTCCCGTCATGACTCCAACCGAGGAGCCCGTGGAGGAGAATGTAGAGCCAATTGAGCCGGTCGTTGAAGTTGAGAAGGAGAGAGAGCCGCAAGAAAAAGAGAAGTCCAGAGCGGAGCAGTTGCTTGAAGAGAGGCGTTTTATGCCACCGTTCCCATTCCCTCAGAGGCTTGCTAGAGCAAAGATGGAGAAGCGACTAGCGAAGTTTCTCGAATATTTGAGAGGAGTAAGCCTCAATATTCCCTTTCTTGATGCTATCGTTGAGATCCCTACATACGCTAAATTTTTAAAGGATTTGATTTCGGGGAGAAAGAGGAAGGAGAAAATAATGCTAGCTGAGGAGGGGACTTGGTTCACCACGAGAGAGAAGGAGCCGGCTAAATTCAAAGACCCGGGGAGTTTTCGAATTCCTTGCACCTTAGGTGGCGTCCCTCTACAAAAGGCGTTGGTGGACTTAGGGGCTAGTGTTAGCCTCATGCCTCTCTCTATGTTCCTAAGGCTAAATACCGGAACAAAATTGAAGCCTACCGACATGCGGATACAACTTGCCGATGGTCGGATCACAAGGCCGGTAGGGATTGCAGAGGACATCCCGCTACAAGTCCCGGGGGGCATATGTTTGCCATGTGACTTTGTGATCATGGATGTTGAGGAGGAGGGAGACACGTCGCTAATACTTGGACGCCCGTTCCTCGTCACCGCCGGTGTCATTGTCGACGTACGTGAAGGAACTCTAACATTGAATGTCGGCAACATCGAGGTGGAGCTTCATATTCCCAAGGCAATGAAACACATGCCTTATCATGAGGAGCTGGACTATATGGACCTCCTTGACGAGGTTATTGAGGAGGCGATCCCCCATTCGATCGGCGCTCTATTCAAAGAAGATTTTGAGGAAGGGCCGGACTTAGGCCAAGATGAAAAGATGGAGCATTCCCCCGACTTCTCCATGGAAATTGATGAAGGCGATGCTGATGTCGCAAGGATTCGAGAGCTCTGCAAGCTCTCAAAACTGAAGTCTCCGAAGAAAGCTCCGTCGATACGGAAATCGGTGTCACCGGTGAAGCCGAGGACCGGAGCAAGCGCTAGCTTGGGGGAGCCAC
This sequence comes from Scilla litardierei, assembly GCA_030789695.1. Lineage (NCBI taxonomy): Eukaryota > Viridiplantae > Streptophyta > Magnoliopsida > Asparagales > Asparagaceae > Scilla > Scilla litardierei. The sequence goes on from CM061134.1 coordinate 52,147,681, forward strand.
CCCCCAACACTACTCGAGACGAGAGATCACCGAGGGAGAACATGCCGCCGCAACTTCCGAATCCAAGCGTTCTCCCCGGAAAATTTGACGGGTGCATCTCATATGCACCCAATATCCCGCATTAATTGAAAATCAAAGGGGGTCGAGCTCACGACCTTAAACGAGCGCTTGTCAGGAGGCAACCCGACGGTTATCACTTTTTTTTACTTTTATTTTACTTTTGTTTTAGAAATTATTAGTGTTTTGAGTCGTTTGCCCGAAAAATTTCGTGATAACGGGTCCTATTTTTCTTGACAGGAGAGGAGATAGGGAAATCCATCATGAGGAGGATGAACGAGGCGACGAGGAGCGCACCAGGAATGCGCTCGATGCTTAGGAGGAAGATGAAATCGATTGGAGGAAGAAAAACAGAGTTTAGAGCCCAAACGAAGCCAAACAGCAGAAAGCAAAGTTCACTCGGCCGAGTATACTAGTCACTCGGCCGAGCACACAAGTTCGTCCGCCCGAGCGGCTCACGAACGAGGGAAGTCTGCTGTACCCAACTCTCTGTTTCTTTTCTTGATTTCAGTATAATTGCCACTCGGCCGAGTATATATATTCACTCTGCCGAGTATAACTGATACGCTCATAGGGCGAGTCTTGCCGAGTAGCTTGAGCCACTCGGCCGAATGGACTTACTCCACTCGACCGAGGATGGCAAGGACACTTGGCCGAGTCGTAAGCGGGGAGGTATTTTCCAAAATTTTCCGTTGCGTTCACTCGGCCGAGCGACTATGTCACTCGGTCGAGTCGTAACTTTTTCTATATAAGAGGGAGCGGGGCGGCGCGATTTTCGAAACAACTAAAACGCACAGCGCCCGACCCTTCGACTCCCTCGGCCCCGATCTTCCCCCTCACTCGCCTGACCACGCGCCCCGCCCCAGCGCTCGGCCACCCAACTCCGGCCGATCGTCGTCGCGCCTCGCCCGAGTCGCCGGCGGCGGCCACACCTCCGGCCAACTCCGGTAACGCCTTATTCGCCCTATTTTCTCCTCTCTCTCGTATTTCTTGATGATCCATGTGTTTATCGAACCCCAAACCCAAATTAAATTCAATTTCTATCTATTATACCCCTAAACCCCCATACGTTTTGAATATTACACGCTAATCTCTTCGTTTGATGCGTAGGTTATATTGGGGAGCTTAGGGGAGCCCAGGGGAGCTTCCGGGGATCGTTTTGGGCTACGTGGAGGCGTCGTCTTCGCACGCTTCCATAGCTTTGCTCTCGCGGCGTGTCGCGGTATACTCTTTCCTTTATTTTACGCACGCCACACTTTTCACGTTTTTGGTGAGCACCCGGGGGCCATATGCCGCCCCGGACACGGCCGCGGTCGAGGAGAACTTCCGCCAAGCGGAAGCGGTCGGATGATGCCGGCCCCTCCCACGAGGTGGAGGACTCTCCTCCGCCTACTCCACCACACCCCGTTCACCCAGCACAGCCTGCAGAGCCCACACAGCCCATTCACCCTACACAGCCACTCCCTGCCATCCCACAGCCACCACCACCGGCTCCACTTGTCGGGCCGCTGGGAATTACGTTCCGGGACAACGCACACCGCGTCGTTTTCGAGCGCATTTCCCAGTGCTCGATCGTACCCTCCAGGTTCGCACACCTTGCAGACCTAGGACGCCTGGGGGTACTTGAGGGGATGCTCACGTTGTATGACAATGTGGGCTGGCGAGATTTCTTCCAGGTGTCGGCGGACACGTTTCTCCGTCTGACACTTGAGGTCCTTAGTTCTATCACCCGGACCGACGAGGGATGCTCGTTTAGGTTCATGGACCGGGAGTGCCAGGTCACTCTCTGTATGATGAGAGTATTCTTTTCGTGGCCCGATGTCCCCGGGGCCGACCGTGGTTACGTCCCCACTCACATTCCCCCACCTTCGTTCGATTCCGGCGCCTTCTGGGCCCGGATCACGGGTCTACCTGCCGCCTTTGACCCTAGTAGGGCCAAGGCCTCGGCCATCGTCCATCCCTGCCTCCGCATAGCTCAGCGCCTTATGGCGACTACCTTTTTGGCGAGGTATGAGCCTGTGACGATGTCCATGCCAGAGCTTTACATGCTCTATGCGATGACGCGTCCCAGAGTTCTAGCTAGGGACAGTGACGAGTTGGTCCCCGCCGTCGTGATTGATATCGCGAGCTGGTTTTTGGACCGCATCATTGTATCGGTGGGCGCTCGTTCACCGATATGCTGCGGCGGTCTGATCACACTACTCACCTTGATGATCGACGAGGACCTTCCGGCCGATTTGCGTCGTTCTCCGGGCCCCACTTCCCTGTCCATAGATGTCATGGCCCGGATGAAGATGCTTCGTCTGCATGGTCAGCGGCACTGGGTCTGGTTGCATGGTCCATTCGGTGCCGTTTATATGTTTCTTCCGAGCCCAGCTCGCACACAGATAGCACCAGCACAGGTGGACTGGCTTCCGGCGATGGATCTCCTGATCCCCGCCGCCTACGTGCTCGAGGCCGAGGAGGCTGAGCAGGCCCACACTGCCCACGCTGCACCCGCTGACCCCGCTACACCCGCTGACCCCGCTGCACCCGCTGACCCCGTGGCCCCTCAGCAGCCTGATATTTCTGCTGCTCCCGACACCTCTGTCCACACTTCTGCTGGTGTCGGGAGTACACTCGCTGAGACCACCCCCACTACCTCCATGCTCACCACCACTCCCACCACTCCTGCTGGCCCTCTGTCTGCTGAGCCCCTTTGCTCTGCACTTCCCGAGTGCCCACCGACCTTCGTTGAGAGTGGAGAGCCCTCTTTTGCTGCGGTCGTGGAGACCATGGCTAGCATGATCTCCGCTGGGATTTCGCCTTTCGGACCCCACGCTTCCTCCCCAGCGGTTTTCACTTCTGTCCCCACCGCAGCCGTACTTTCTGAGAGTGTCGTGACGTCTGTCCACACGTCTGTGTCACTGACCTCTCTGGCCGCCTCGTCGCCACTCTTATACTCCACTTCCGCTGCTGTTGCTTCCACTTCGCGCCAGCCTGTATCCCAGCCTCGCCCTGAGGCTAGGCCCACACTTGCGAGCACAACACCCTACCTCCACATGCCTGCTGAGCCCATCACCTACGCCACCCGCATCCGCCAGCCTCGTCCTGCACAGCACAGACAGGTGCGTCCCTCTGCACCACCTCCCCCCTGACACTGTACTTCTGAGCATTCGTGCTCTCGAGGGGGTGGTGAGTGCCCTCAGAGGTGACCTCAGGACCATGTCTGCCACCGTCACCACCATGGCCAGCCGTTTCGACCTTCTCCCAGGCATTCACTATTGCCTCACGCAGATTCTCGACCGGCTCCCTCGCGTACCCACACCCACACCCACTCAGCAGTCTGTTCCCCAGCCACCACCACCACCACCACCACCTCCGCCTCAGGACGGAGACGGCGCAGCCCCACCCTCTTAGGCACCCTTGATGCCATTGACTCTTTTTTGCCGTCGTGCTGCCCGTCTCTGCTGGGTCTTGATGCTTTTTGCCCACCCCACCTCCCCTCACTATTTTTGGGTCCACATTTTGATCATATATTTGTATATCATTTTTGGGAGAGAGGGAAAGTTTTTGGTGTCCCACTATTATATCTATTTCACTCCTATATCTGCATGCATCATGTCCGCATCATATTTTTCATTTCGTTATTTTTTATTTTATTTTATTTTCTTTTTTATCATGCATGCACCCTCACCTACCCCTCACATTACACGTCTCTCGGTGTGCCACACTTCGCACATTGAGGACACTGTGCACTTTAGCTTGGGGGAGTGAGTTCTCACGTTCTTTTCGATTTACCACCTTTATTTTTAGTTTTTGCACTCATTATCACCACTTTTTCTTTTTTTTACCATGCATCACGTTTTTTCTTATTTTCTTTGTGTGCTGCATTGTAATTAGTTTCATTTTTCCTTTATCTTTATTTCTTTTTCATCTCATGCTAGAGATGACTTTTCTATGAGGATGATTACGTGGCGTTAGCTTTCTCATATATGCATGCTATATTTGTCATGTCTTAGATTTTATTTCTGATATCATATGCTGTGATTTGCCTTGCATTTAAAGATAGTAGCCCACACTTTTTCTGCATGAAAATGGATGAAATTTTATTATTAGCTGAGTCTGAATACTCATATGTATGCTATCGCAGAAAACACACCAAGATTCACGCATTGAATGCTTATATCTGGAGTACCGTTTTCTTTTCCTATATCACTTCTATATGCATGATTTGTACACTTCACTTCAGGATGATTGAATGATGTTAGCTATGATAAATCTGGATTAGTTTTGCTTTTTTGTGATCGAAACTGAGTAGATTAGATTACCCTGCTGAAGTTGTCGTGCACGTCTTATAGAGTGAACTGAGAGACATATTTATTTCTTTCTCCACATATCTTGAACATCAATTCTCTATTTTAAAATCATTGGTGAATATCCCCTTAGCGATTCTAATATATGTCATTTCCCCCGCTATTAAATCCTAGCTCCAAATTTCCCAAAACCAAAGAAAGAAAAAGAAAAATTCTTGTATATCCTTACTTCTCTTTGATTTGGGATCATTGTGTATATATGCTATAAAAAAAAAGAGAAAAGAAAAAGAAAAGAAAAGAGAAAAGAACCTCAATAAAAGATCCCATCTCATGTTCTCTCTTTCTTTCCCTCTTTTTGTTTTTATTTTTATTACTTTTGGAGCTTCATAAAAATGGGGATGTAAATATTGTTTTTGTGCCACCACGCTTATAGATAAGCTTAGGGGAGAGAATCCAATGATGTGTGAGAGAGTGACTACTTGACGTTGTACGACAACCTAGGCTAAGTAATATTCTATACTCGGTGAGATCGTTTTAGCTTCACGAAATCCAGAAATCTATGCCTAGCACTCATTTCATGAAATCCATGCTTTTCTATTCTTTCTATTCTATTGCGTGATATTCTTATACTCCTCATAGAAAGCATCGAATTGAAAAGTGTGTGATCTGCGATATTGTATACCACTTTAAATGATTCAGACGATGTTAATTCTAAAATCATTCCGTTTTTCATGCTATAACAATATTCTTGGGTTTTCTATTTCTATTTGCACCATTATACTATGATATCGAGATAAAATTCTTTGACATATGTTTTACATTCGATGCATGCTATATGATTGAGCAAAACCCACGTCCTGAGAAAATGATCTAGCAGCTTCCCTCTTCGCTTTCTTCTTTCTTCTTCGTTTTTCGTTTTTTTCATTTTTTCCATCGTTTTTGTTTTCGAAATCCACCGGGTTCGCCTTTTACTTATCTTCCTCGAGGATGAGTAAGAGGTAAGCTTGGGGGATTTTGATCACTCCATATTTTACACCTTTTTTTCGCATGTTTGCATGCCATTTAGATCGCTCAAATCATGTTTTCACGATATATCGACGATATTGCGATACTTTTCACGATTTGTTGTTTTTGTCGTATTTCAGGTGATTTGGAGCGATTTGGAGTGATCCCGAGATACGCCTACTCCAGAGTGTCACCGACTACCTCCCCGAGGGGTATTTTGCCATTGGAGAGGAGCGGAGGAAGAAAGAACGTCGCAGGAGTGACGAGGAGGCAAAAACAAGCTGAATGGGCATTTTTGGTGTCTCACTCGGCCAAGTGAAGGAGTCACTCGGCCGACCAGATCGGACACACTTCATGTGTGCACTCGGCCGAGCATCGGAAGCCACATCGGCCGAGTGACTAGACCCCGTCCGCCCGAGTGGCACTCAGACGACGCCCATCAAAAAGAGCCAACTTACTGTTTTTCGTCTGCCTGAGCTTCAGAAGACCCACTCGGCCGAGTGGAAAATGCCGACCGCCCGAGTATATAGAAGCCATCGGCCGAGTGACGACAACTCACTCGGCCGAGTGACCCCCGAAGTGAAGACCCCCGAAGACCCAGACTTATTGGAAATTCTCAGGGTTTCTTACTCGGCCGAGCGACTTTTGTCACTCGGCCGAGTGAGCCGCGCTGCCTGTAGCGTAAATTGCGATTTTCAGGCTGCGCAGGGGCATTTTGGTCACAGTTTTTTGGACGATTTTGGGGGGTATTTAACCCCAGTTTTTGACCTAGGTTAGAGAGGCTTTTTCCTTTACTTTTTGCAGCTTTTTAGATTAAACTTTTTTTGCTTTTGATTCTTGTGATTGGAGAGGAGAGAAAAGTTTATTTTTGTTGGATTCTTGGAGAACTCTATTGGTTTGTCTCCCTCTCCATTAAAAATCTTATTTTTATTGCTTATTTGAATATTGTGATGAATCCTATTGTTATTTCCATTGATTATTTTTGCATTTGTGATATGAATTGTGAGTAGTCCTAACGTCTTGGGGCATGGGGATGAACCTTACGAGCCCAATTTCTGATTTGTGATGAATTGGTAGAAATATTGCTAGAATTGCTATTAGGGTTAGTTTGGGATCGATTTATTACGGATAGCTAGGTGTTCATATCGATTGGGATTTGCAAGAGATTGGATCCCAATTCGATAGGAAACCCTAGAAATCCGAATTGGGTTGAAATCGAGTTTCCATAGTATCGGTTTGCAAGAGATTGGACCGATACTAGGGTTCTCGGTTGCAATTCCATGCCGATACCCGTTTGCAAGAGATTGGGCGGGTAGGAACTATCCCAACCTAGGTCGCGGCCCGAGTTTGCACGAGAGTGGGCTCGGGACGCGATTGAACGATGATGTTGATCCTAATGCTAGCTTGCCTAGGCTAGGGTTTGCAAGAGATTGGACCCAAACCTAGGATAGCTATAGACCGGCAACAACGCGAGAGCGTGAGCTAGGTTTTACATTCAGTTGCAACTAGTTCATCCGAAATTCTACCCTAGCAATTGTGATACCAATGAATCACATTGACGAAGTACGGTGAGTAGCGGGGATTCCCCATTCCCTAGACGCCTTTATTTGATTTTATATATCCATACTTTGTCTGATGATTGTGACAGGATCGCCAAAAGGCAAATTCCCTCTTTTCTGTTCCTATAGCCATGTTGTTCGGAGAAAGCACCGTCATTCGTCCTCCCTATGTTCGATAACCCGCTCGCCGCTACACCGTGCGCTTGCGGTAAAACTACACGGTCGCTCTTTTTGGGTTACATTGTGAAGCGATCAACTCTTTGTTAGCAACAGTGAGTTTAGAGTGTTTTACCTTGCTCGTTCCCTTGTGTAAGATAAGAAGTTGATTCCAAATCTGATATGCACTCTTACAGGTGCATATCTTGTTGAAGTATTCAGGCTCCAGTACACATTGCAAGGCATTCATTGACTTGGCATTGCTCACCTCCGCGGCGACCTCCACGGGAGTCCACTGTGTGAAGTCTTCTTCAGTGGGCTCAACGTACTCCGTTAATGTGGCTCTCCAAAGTGATGCGCTCCGGAGGAAAGTTTCCATCTGACATTTCCAGTACCCATAGTTGGTACCGTTGAAGTGAGGAGGCCTGGTTGAGGAGTATCCTTCGACCACTGAAGAGGCTCCTTCACGATTCTTGTAGGAGCTGTAGTCGGGTGGTGGTCGAACGGCCTTGTTGTCGTTGTTTGTCATAGCTATGAACCAAGCTCTGATACCAAATGTAATGCCCTGGAAGCTACTGCACAAGTACTAGGGGGGTGAATAGTACTTTAAAATAATCCAGAGTATAATTCCTAATTATTTTGCAATCACAAACAACTATGCGGAATAATAATAGACAACACGAATAATGCAATGCAAACAACAGATATAATGGGTTCGGATCCACCCAAGTCTCCCCGACTTGTTCCCGGTGATACTACGTCCCAGACACCCGGATCCCTTCCAGCTACTTGAGTTAGAATCAACTAACTCAAGTTTTCACTAAAAACTTCTTGTAGAAACTACTACAAGATTAATCAATACAATAATCAAATCGTGACTCCCATAAACCGGGAGCACGTACCTCTCACAAACTGAGAGATAAACTCAAATAACAAATTTAATGAAATATGAAACACTTACCACAAAACCCTATGCCTTGAGAAATACTTACGGTATTAGGGCAAGGAGAGATGATGAGAAAAGATGATCACGAAACCCTAGCACCACCAAGATGAACAGAGGAAGATGGCTAGGAGGATGATGATGATCGTGATTCAACCTTTCAGGAGTATGAACGCACAAAGCTCAAGATCTCGTGGAGAATTAGGTCAAGAATAGAGAGAGAGCTTTTTCGAAATTGATAATAGATAGATGTAAAATTAGATCTGAATCATCTCTCGTAATAGAGGAATTTCCATGTTTGAAACGTATCAAACATATATTGAAAGAATCAAAACAGATCAAGAAAAATCGTGGAAATAAAATCTCCAACGGCTGGAAAATTAAAGCAGCTTAATCGGTCTAAGAAGGATCACTGACCAATTAGTTGGTGAACTAGTCGGTCGGTGAACCTTCTTAGACCGACTAGTTTCAAACAGAGAATTGAGTGAAATAAGAAGGGTAAACTAGTCGGTCTAAGAAGAAACACTAACCGACTAGTTTGAGAACTAGTCGATCGGTGAACCTTCTTGGACCGACTAGTTGGTCAACAGTGAATAGGCTAAGAATCCTAAAGAAGACTAGTCGGTTCAAGAAGAATTCCTAACCGATTAGATTGTCTTTTAATCGATTAAATCTTCTTCTTGAACCAACTAAGATGCACGAGAAAGCCAAATCAAAGACGATAAGCAATGAACCCTATCTAATGGCTTCTAGGGCATTCTTAGTGATAAGATAGGTTAGATATGAGGGTTAATAGGCAAGTAAGACTCAAGGCTTAACATTCTATGAAATGAAGATAGAAGATAATATTAATATACACGACAAACCATCTTCAACTATTCAACAAGATGAGTCTGAATCCCTTGACTTCATCAACAACACCTTGAGCTTCAACGAAGCTTCATGCACAATGATCATGTGCTCTAAAGAAATCTTGAGACGTCGCTTGAGATCTACAAAGTAAATTGGCGACGATCTTGATAACTGTGCTCAAAGAGAATTAGTACCCGATATTTATGTTTGTTCATCATCAAAACTAAATCAGGGGAATCAATACTCACACTCTACTCGGTCTGAGTAGCGATCTGCTCGACCGAGTAGACCATGCTCGATCAAGCATAAGAGGTAGTGGTCTAAACTTTTTTATTGTGTGTCCAACTCGACTGAGCATCTTCGCTGCTCGATCGAGTTGATTTATCCTAATTTTTTTGGGCCCCACTTCCAAACGAGTTAGGTTTTTAACCCAACTCGTTTCATTTTTTTAACCCTAAGCGATCTTACCCTAAACTACTGTCCGAGCAAACACCCCCTACCCTACTCGATCTACCCTCCACCGTCGTCGTTCACCCATATTCTACCGCCCGTGCCACTGTCTGCGCTGCCCGTATGGTCGGCCCCTCTCCATCTCCGGTCAGTCTCTCTCTCTCTCTCTCTCTCTCTCTCTCTCTCCCTCCCTCCCTCTGCCTATTACCATTTCCCCTTTCCGATCGCCGACGGACGCCGCCGGCGCCACCGATGCCAACGGCGCCGCCACCCCCACAAAAACCCCATTTCTTCCTATTACAAACCCCCCGACATTCACCCTCCTCCCCCCTCTAATTGTGAATCACAACCCCCCTCTCCCAATCGCCGCTGCCCTAGGGCATCCCCGCTGCTCGATCGAGCACCCATGGTGCTCGACCGAGCAGCTCGCCTCCTTCCCATCGCGATCGACACAGCTGACCGAGCACATTATATGCTCGGTCAGGACCTCCCAACGAGCCAAGCTACTCGGACTGAGCAGTACATCTGCTCAGTCGAGCAACCCCAATTCAGCACATTTCCCCTATTTTAACTTTCATATACTGACGTTTTACTTGTTTATATTTCAGGTACGATTTGCCTACGTCAGGGCCACTACTGGGATTAGCTTGGGAGAGACTTTCGCTACGCTCACTCGGTCGATACACTCTTTTCTATTTTTACTTTTGTACCGACACATCATCCCGCCACCTCCACGATGGTTCGCACTAGATGAACCACCACACCTTCCATTCGTGGTAAGAGGCCATCCACTGGTGCCTCCTCTTCTTGACCCACATGACACCCTCGCCATGCCACCACCCCTACCCCCGCGGAGGAGCACGTGGACGATCCATCGTCCGCGTCCGACTCTTCTCCCCCATGTCGCACACACACATCCACCACCACTACACCTATTCCCACCACGGCACCTACAGTCACTTCTGCACCCCCACCATTCCTGCCGTTCTTTCGCCTAGTGTGCGGACGTTTGACATCACCTTCCGGGACGACGAGCACCACGAGCACTTCATCAGGCTCTCGCAGCGTCTTCTCATTCCCACCCTGTTCATAGACGTCCCTACCCTCTGATCCCTTGGACTCCTGTAGGGAGTCCACTGGCTCTACCGCATGATCGACTTCGATCGTCTCTTAGGTGTCCACGCCCCCACATATAGACATCTCACCTTGGAGGCATTGAGCTCCATCGCCCGCACCCAGGAGGGTGATTGCATCACTTTTCGGCTGATGTATCACGATTTCACGATCATATACGAGATGATCCACATACACTTCCTTTTCCAGCCATCCACGACCCCCGAGCTTCCTTCTCTCCAGACTACGACATTGGCATTTTTGATGCCTCAGCTTTCTGGCATCGTATTTCAGGTCTGGACCACTACCGCCTGAGCTGGGCGAAGGCATCATGCATTGTGCATCCTTGCCTTCGTTACGCGTAGCGCCACCTCGCCACGACCATCTTTTGCAGGCCAGAGGTCGGGACCTTGTCCCTTTCCGAGCTTTCCCATCTTATGGGAATGATCCGACCGATGCGCTTCCACCCCGACGGCTCCCTCCGCCCTTTCGTCCTTTCTGACGCAGCCCATTAGCTGTGTCATCGCCTGATTCAGACCGCCTGCACACACTACTCGACTGATATCTGCTGTGACAAATTTTTCACCATTTTGCACTTATGCTTGGTATTCGCCTTCCCGATGATCTAGTGACCCCTCCTGGCCCCACACGCTTGACTCTTGGTGTGCTCGAGCACATGCATATCATCAGGCCCTATGGAGCCCGTCACTGGACCTAACTTGTAGGCACCCACCACACGCCCCATATGGTCCTTCCTGCCCTTCACCTCACCCACATAGCACCCGTCCAGCAGAGCTAGATTATTGACAGGGTCCACCCACTCCATGCATTCCATGCACTCGAGCCCCCGGGTGCTCCCGTCGAGGCCGTCTCCGATGACCGGGTGCCCTGCTCCTTTGAGTATGAGGAGCATGACCTAGCGGCCATTATGGCCACCCTTCCAGCTCTGCCTGTACGACCACCACCCCCAGGAGGCCCTTCTTCTTCCACCTCCACCTCCGTCGTGACATCGAGGAATGTCACCACTTCTTGCCCTGTTGCCCCTACCTCTGTCTCCACTGTACCTGTGACTAAGGGCACTGATGCTCTGTCTACTCCCGAGCTTACTGATCTAGATTTTCCTGAGCATGACCCAGCCCCCACTCTTCCACCACTTCGGGACCTTATATCCTCACTGCCCATCTCCCTAGGATCCCACATTCCGCTCATTGGCACATCTTCGTCACCGGCAGCAGTCATCCTTACCGAGAGCATCTCGACGTCTATCCACACTTCTGTGTCGACGAATGCTCTATCCTCTGCTGCCCCTTTTTCTATCACTGTTTCTCCTGATCTCAGCCACACCGCACTGCACACCTACACTGATGAGATCCCATCGAGCTCACCCTCTCCGACTTTTCAGCCCAGGCATCGTGTATCTTCTACACGGGACCGTTTTATGAGAGTGGTGTCTCACGGTCACGTATCTCGCCCTTCCCTTGACTCTCATACCACCGATGGTCGTCTGACTACGTTGGAGGAGTCGAATTCTCTCCTTCGACGGGATTTCGACACCTTCGTACGCTCAACGGCCACACATCACGAGAGAGTCTAGGCAGACCTAGCCTCCATTATTGACCTGCTTCAGACACATGGCCCACCACCCGTTATCCTCGCTCCTGCCCCTCCACACCGGCCAGCCACTTTGACTACCATTGCACCACTCAGTGCTCCACATTCCCAGGCTCTGCAGAGCCTGCTTCTCGCCCACATGAATCGGTCACCACAGTCCAGTCCACCATTGCTCTTGTCCTATATTCACCAACCACATCTTCTGGTCCACAGCAGCAGGACCCATCACCACCTCCAGAGGGTGGTGCCTCTGCTTGATGCTGTCCCCTACTCATTTTTGCCTCCCTCATATTATACTGTGCCCATCTGTCTTTTCGGGGACCTAGTCTTACATAACTTAGGGGAGGAACCACCATGCATCATTCCATACGCATGCATCATTTTTCTTCATCATTGCATCATATCATGTTTTACTTCTTCTGAACAGTTTTTATTTTCTACCCCACCACCCACCATTTCTAGCATCATCTCCGGCATACTAGCGTTTTCTCAGCAGTGAGGACACTGCTGGGTTTAGCTTAGGGGATGAGCGCTACCGCTTTAGTTTTATTTTTAGTTTATATTTTTCTTCCCTTTTCAGCTCTTTAGTTTACTTTTCCACCCATTTTCCACCTTTTTATCTTTTTTTCTCATTCATCATCACAGTTTTCATTTTTTGCCATGCATGCATGTTTCTTTTCATTCTTTTATTTTCTCCACCATTTTCCTATTTTTGCTGAGATTGTTCTGCATGATGATACTTCTCGTTTCCCTCAATAGCTTTTCACGGTGCTTATTATTTGATGACATGCTATTTAGGGTAGTTTCAGTTTTACTTTCTATATGCGTGCACATTCTTTTGCTGATCTATCTGAATTGATGCCTGTTATGAATTGAAAATCAAATGCATGAAATAGTATCTAGTATGCGCTATGTTGGGTAATGCACCTAGGTTCACGCATAACTAGAACTCTTGGAGCATCTGCTTTCTATCTTATTCACTTCTGTTTGCATGCTTGATGTCATTGTGCTTATTACTGCATGCTTTTTTAGTATTCATCTAGATGAATGAAAATATCCATGCTAGTTATGAGTTTAGTTAGAGTATTATCATATTGAACTGATGTGCACCTCTGATGAGTGAACCGAGTGATCCATTATTTTCCTTCTCCACATATCTCTATGATTCTCTACATATCAGTTGGTTTCACCCCTGCAGCTACCCTTACCGCATCCTACTTCCCAAAAATCCCAAAAGAAAAAAATATAGCTTCTAAACAAAATGAAAAAAAAAAGAAAAAAAGAAAAAAAAGAAAAGAAAAAGAAACAAAAGAAAGAAATAAAATTGTTTCATATTCCTTTATTAGAAGCTATCACAATTACTTGGGAAAATACAAAAAAAATTTCATATCCTATTACTAGATGCGACGCCTCGAGCTAAGCTTGAGGGGTTGAACCAATTGATCATATGAGTGAGTATACCATTAGAGTGGAGACGGTGCACAACATGGAGATTAGATAATGCTTGAACTTTACGAAATATTTTAGTTTTTGGAGATTTTTCATAATTCGAAATGAATATTAGAATAGCATGGCTCCTTTCCATTCTTTATTGCATGCTGATGTGACTTTTATATGCTCCACTTGTACCTATTGATTGAAAAGTGCATTGCCAACTCTTTTATACTGACTCTATAGATTGCATGAGATTGATATGAGGTGATGTCATTATTTTAAAAGATCCCTATTTCTGTCTCTATTTGCATGCTAGACATATGATTAGTAAAACTTGAAAATACCAATAGCATGTGTTTTTACCATTCAGAGCATCGTGACATACTAATGAGGTTTGAGATCTGATTGAACAATCTTAGCACCCTCCATCCATCTCCATTCTTTTTTTATATTTATTTCTTTTGTTTATCTCCCGGCATACCTAGTATTCGTCTTTCTCGAGGACGAGTAAACGGTAAGCTTTGGGGATTTTGATGTGTCCATATTTTACATCTTTTCATAGCATCATGCCATTATATTTCATGCCATTTTCGCACCCAAATCTCGTATTTTCCTACGATATTGCAATTCTAATGTTATATTCAAGTTTCGTAGTGTTTTATGGATTTTTAGGGATTTGGAGCGATTCGGAACCCATTTTGGATATGGACACATTTGACATACTCTGGAGCCTGTTGGCGTATCTCTACAGGAGTTCGCCGAGTTTTGGAAGCCTACAGGAGGAGCAGAGAAGACTGCCAAGAGAGGAGGAGAAGCTGCAAAGAAGCAGCTCAGGATTTCCTAGGTGACTCGACCCAGCAGAGCACTTGCTCGGTCGAGCAGAGGCAAGACGAAGAATGGGAGCTAACACGCGGGCTGCTCGGACCGAGCACACATGGTGCTCGATCAAGCAGCTCCTATCTTCGAAGCACAATCAACCTCTTGCTTAAACCGAGCAGATCTAAGGGCCATCGAGTCAGTTGGTTGCTCGACCGAGCAAGGCTGACTCGGGCCGAGCAGACAGAGTGGCAATTTTTGGAGAAGTGCGGCTCACTGACGTGCTCGACCGAGCAGGAAGGCTGCTCGATCGAGCAGCCTGACCGAGCAAGGCTCTGCTCGACCAAGTCACTGACTTGGTCGACGACAATGAAGGCTATTTTCGGAAGTTTGCGTGGTCGTCTGATGCACGCTTGCGAGAGAAGTGTGGATCTGGGTTGTGCGAAGCTAAGAGTTCATTCTTTATGTAATTTTTTGAATGGTTTTGGAGAGAGGAGGAGATTAGAAGCATTGTTAGATCTAAAACCTATTTTTTTAGAGATTATCGAATTGCTTTTGGAGATCTATTATTCTTGGCGCTTTGGAATCTGCGTATTTCTTTGGATTGTTCTTGGTTATTACTTTTCTTCGCCTTCGGTACGTAAGTTATTTAATTCTTACTCGATTAATTTGCTATGATGTTTCCCTCGATAAAAATCATATTTTTATTCGTTAAAATCGCCATGAGTGAGTAGTCTCTTCTAGGGTTGATGGGTTAGCCCTAAGACTTTAGGGGAGAGATGTAGATCTGGAACTCTAGGTTGAATTAGGAATGAAGGGGAGTATTTCGGTTGATCCTACTGGATCCCTAGGATAACTCGCACTGAGATCATGCCCACGGTCTGTGAAATTAATGAGCTTAATGGGTATCCTTGGGATTTGAATAGGGAAATCGGTGGATCCAACCAAGGCTCGTGACCATGCCCGGCTCGTGCCTTGAGGGGATCCATTGACGAACTATATCGCTACATTGACGGCTACCGCCATTGCGTCAATGAGAGCCACCGAAATACCTCGCAATTCTAACCCATGAGAGTGGCATGAATTAAGAGATTAATCCCCTAATCCTAATGCAATGTAAGGATCCTATTCCAACATCGATCCCCGACGGTCTTGGCGGTGATCTCTAAAACCCTAGTCCTTTTTATTATCAAGTTCACAACAATACCACAACCAATCCTTTCAACTCGACAGCTATCTCACTCTGAGATATAAAAAATAAGCTGAGACCCCGAATACACCGCCACCGTCCCTGTGGGATCCGACATCTTTTATAATATAATTTGACACCGTCCGCTTGCGGATAGAGCCCGAAATTGACACCTAGGAGCCATATCACGCCTAGCGATCGTGACACCACTAGGTGGAATCTAGGTGTAGGTTCCGGGTGCGTCACTAGCCCAGCCCAGCTGGGCAGGTCGGGCTAAGCCCGCCCAGCAGGTAGGGCTGAGCCCAGACCCGCCCGCCCAGTGCAGGCGGGCGTGCCTAGACCCCCGGTGGGACCTACGGGTGGGACCGGTCGATGGGTGGGTAACCCTAATTTCTAAAGTGACGGCTACAAAAATGCGAAAATTGTGATTATTTGCTCAACTTTGAGCTATTGTTTGAGGGGTCAAACGAAGTCGGACTTTGTCGCCATTTGTTTCTATGCGTTCACCGTTCATATCTCTTCGAATTGATAGGTTGTATCACTTCTGAAGCTCAACGGTGAGGGAGAGAAAATTGGTTGAAGTTGAGCCTTTGTGTAAGGCAAAACTAATCCTAATTTTCTCCCCTAATTAAATAATCCCACATTGCTTGTGAGATGAGCAATGGGTCTGGCCTCCTATATAAATAGGGGTCGACAAACCTTGGAAAAATTGTACCAAGTTTCTGAATCGTGTAGTTTCGAAAAGTTTTGAGCACACACAATTCAAGACAGATTATTCTCTCATCTTCAATTCTTCCATTCCTCCGTCCGTGTCTTAGCAAGACGAAGAGGATTGGATTCGATCCAAAGTCTAAGACGCGGATCGCTCTTAAAGTGAAACTATCTTCGGCGGGTGATTGACTCGGAGGCACAATGTTGGCTCGCTTTGGGTGGACCAGTTCAGAGATGCGGAGGCAGCTAGCTTTAGGGAGCCAGAGTCTGTTGCTGAAAATGACGCTTTGTTTTTTGCGGAAGCAATGTTTCGGGTATGTTCTTTTAATGCTTTTGATTTATATTATTGCATTAGTTTAGATCTATTTTGGGGATGGTCAGATACACCCCAAGATAGTAGAGATCCTGGCTAGGGCGTTTTATTGAATAGTTTAATAATTCGAATTTTTCGCTGCTGTTTATATTTCTATCGTTCGTCGGACGTAGGATGGGCGTAGAATTATGCCCTAAGGGTCCCTCAAAACCCAACATTGGTATCAAAGCATAGGTCTATTTCTGATCTAAAACTGTTATAATATATATGCATATGTGTTTTCAAGAACATGTTAATATGATTATCTAGTTTCAACATTATGCGATAATTGTTAAAAATGGAACAACTTAATTTTATAGGATAAAATTTTAGATGCGTTAAAATTATTTATGAGATAAATTTTTAATATGCATGCTAGAATTTTTTGTGATAAATTTTAATAAGTTGTTGATGTAAATAATTATGAGATAATTATTAAAAGGATAGTAACTTAATGTGATGCTTTAAGTTGCTAGTCTGCATGCTAATTTTATGAGATAAAATTTAGTTGACATGTTTAAATGGTAATTCTATTTTCTTGCATATTATGTGATAATTCAAGAAAGCCTCTTAGGTTAGCCATTAAAATTCCTCTAAAATTTATGAGACAAATTTTAGATTGACATGCTATGTTTAATAAATTGTTACAACAAATTAAATTCCTAATTCCTGATTAGGGTAGCCCTTTTTCTAACGATTATTATTTAAACATAATAATAATAATTTTGGCAAAAGGCCACACTTTAAATTGTTGTAATTTAAATTTATTAAAATCCTAATACATGATTAGGATAGCACGTTGAAACCAATAAAACCTTATAGTTGATAAGGACTCTAATAAAAGTTATTAACCAAATCCTAATAATTTTGAATTTTAGGATTCAACTAGTTGATAGGGTTACTAGTTTTAATGAAGCCAATTTTAGTTGATGGCACACATATGAATGGTGAGTTTTTCTTCAATGGACCATGATTTGGTCTAGTGTTTTTTGACCAGTGTTGTGGATCACCCGAAGCTTGACTGGGGATAATGATCCTGGCCTAGTCAAATCCGTGGCTGTATTTCGCTGGACCGTAAGGATGCGAATCATGATTATGTGACACCGTCAACTATAGCTAGTTTAATACATTAAAAATCTTCTTCAAGATTAATCGTAGCTTGCCTTATTTTTGGATTAGGGAACTAAAAGACGCATGTCATGGTTGTTGAGTCTCATCAAGCTATGACATGGTCTCTTTTAGAAACTGACTCCATAATACATATGATGTAGTCTAGTCTTAACCCAAACCGCCACGTCGGGTCTCCTCGAGTGTCGATGTAAGTTAAGTTTGGACATGAAAATAAGGGTTCGACTAGACTAGTCATTATGGTTTGTTGAGTCTCCTCAAGATCATAAGTGACTAGGGGTAAAAACCTATAGGGAGTCACATATGATGTGATCGATGAAGAGTTCATTTATCAATTACAGAGCCGATCAACTTATTGAGTCCCCTCAAGGTTGTGAAGCTCATGGTGGTTGGATCCCTCTCCCATAAATTTTAACTATAATAAATTGTTTATTATTATGGCTTAACTATTCATTAAAATACTGGGAGAATATAGTTTAATAAAAACCTCTTAAACTATATAAGAACATATGCTAATTTAACTTCTATTAAAATGCAGTATGGAGTCAGGACTTAAGTTCATTATCGAGAAAAATGTGCTGAACGGGACGGATTACAAAGACTGATTGAGGAACATCAAGCTAGTTCTCTCGTTAGCTGGAATGGGTTACGTACTGACAGAAACTGCTCTAGATAAGCCCGATGAAGATGCCACCAATGAAGAGAAGGAGTCGTACAAGCTGTGGTAAAGGGATGCGGAGAAGGCTAGGTGCCTTACTCTGGCCTTAATTAAAAATGATCTGAAAAGAAAGCATGAACATATGGATGTTCAGAGTATGCTTTTGAACATAGAAGAATTGTATGGTAAGCACTCTAGGGCTACCAGATTCGAGGCCACCCGCAACTTTGGGAGACGAAGATGATGACGGGCTCCGTCCAGGATCATGTGATTAAGATGATCGCGTTCATAGAGGACGCAACCCAACTAGGATTTGTCCTTGAAAATGAGATGAGCACGGACATAATCCTAAAGTCTTTGACCCCTGACTTCAACCACTTCATTACAAGTTTTATAATGAATAACACTGAGGTGGAACTTCCAGGTCTCCTGTACATGCTGCGGCAGTTCCAGGAGAGAATCGAGAAGAAACCACCAGTATTGGTTATCGGTTCTGCTTCTTCTTTCCAGCCTAAGGGCAAGGGTAAGAAGAGGCAGATCCCTCAACCTGCCAAAGGGAAGAAGGGGAAAAGAAGAAATGGGTATCGTCGGAGTTTGGGTGTTTCCATTACCACAAGCCGGGACACTGGAAGAGGAACTGCAAGGCCTACCTTGCAGAGAAAAAGGGCATGGTGATGCCTCAACCTCAGGTATAAATCTTGTTTAAGAGTATATTAATTTCTATAAAGCTTAATACATGGTATGAGATACCAGTATGATTACTAAAACATCTGTATATTGTCTATAGGTACTTGAAGCGATGGATGGATGAAGTTTTCGGTGCGGCCGGCAAGCAGAGTAATCATTGCTGCTAGGGCCGTTAATGGAATTCAGAGATATCAAGGATGCAGTCGTATTTTTATTTTGAATAAATGTGACGATGGGGGTTTTGAACAATGATTGAGTGAATGTCAATCGAAATAAAATGTTGTGTACAATTTTCATTTCAATGAAGTCATTGTTTCTGATATCTTGATGAATATGCTCTGTTGGTTATCTGAGTTGTTGTGAATAGTTTTCTGAGTTGTTGTGAATGCTTCTGATTTGATGTTATTGGTTGGAGCAGTCAGTAATTTTTTCAAATCTATAGTAACACGTAAATTCCAGGCGCATGTAATTTAGATGTGATCTTGATTATGCATATAATAAGAAAAGTCCTTATTGGCCATGCATATAATACTTCAAGTTAGAAGATTAATACGGATAAAGGAAATGACAATGTAGGTAGTTATGATTGAGTAAGTTATCATCAAAACTTCTATAAACGAATTTTGATATAACTGATTCGTCAGAACTACCTGACACAAATTCATTCCATTTTAACTCATTCAACACAAATGTGTTGGTTATACTTAATATTCAACATTCTAAATGAGATTTAGAAAGTTAAGTTGAAGTAATAAAACCAAACAGTTCTCAAAGTTAGTGGGAGCTAGCATATTACTTGGTTCCATTTTCGGGGATAAGTAAAAGTTCTAAGTTATAAAACATCAATATGTGACATACAATCAAAAGAGTTTTGACTATGTCAGAGATATAGAACTTTTGGTGTCATTAATGTGCTGGACATAAACGACACAAAAATATTAGAATAAGCTATGATATGACTGACTAGTACGTAATGATAAATATTAAATTAAGTTGTATATGCTAATCGTTAGCTATACATAAGAAAAATCATTGGATGAGATCCAAAAACGGTTTCGAGAAATCACTCTTGTGTGATCAAAAGTGTATAAGTAATAAGACTCCATAATACTGCATAATAGATATGTTTTAGCAGATCCCTTTTGAGGCTTTGACATATGAACGTCCGTAGTGAATGATATGTTATAGCGGTATGAGATACCGAGTTAAATAGCCTGAGTGCAATTGGGAGATGTAGGAAGATATATGCACTCGAGGCAATTTATCCTAGAAAACATCTTGTTCAAATATAAATGGTACTTATTATCCTAATGTGATTAAAATATTTTTTAGTAATTAGATAATTTCCTTAGACTTAAATTAAGGTCATTCATGTATCAAGATGTAGATCTCGATCGTGAGAAGTGAATGACCGATAGGAACTTGAGTCTTAAAATGTTCATGGTCATAGATGTGTCGAGAAAAGGATATCGGCACATCGGACATACCATTGTGTCTTTGTCTTATCCTAAAGGGTAATGATGATCTCATAATCATTCGACCTGGCGAAGTCGGAGACGAGGCATATGTGCTCATTAAAGAATGAGTCCACTAAACGACTAAATAAAGAGTTGTCAAATGGTTAACCTTAACTATACTATCATTGATAACTCTCTAAGATTATTGGCTAGTTGGTCCTTTAGACTTGAGGTCATTGTACGAACCTGTGCGTGAACGGTGTCACTTAGATCTATGATCTAGTCTCGAGTTTTCACTCGTTGAAAGGTTTTAGGTTAGGTGACACTTGAAGCATACGAGGTAAGTAGTGACTAAGATAGGATTCGTCTCTTCCATTAAAAGAAGTTAGTGTCACAGGCTCAGTATGGTTCTTTGTGCTAAAACTCGCGGGGTATGTTGTAGGAAGTACAACATGGACACACCAAAGACCGATATATACTGACCAGTGCTAGCTAGTAGGGTTGACGTTATACCATACCCTAGGCTATGCAGTGACATAGTTATGACGAAGGGACTAAAACTGCGGTATTCATCACTGACACAGTCAGAGTGATCCCAACGACACTATTGTCAATGGGTCAATCACATAATTATGATGCCAAAACAGGGGCAACACCTGCTGCTCGTGGTTACTGTCGTCTAGGGGTTTCGACCCCCAATATGTAGTAGGGTCAGGCTGTAGTGTCTCATACTGAGTGGGATTTGCGTCTTAGTAATATGAAGGGTTCAGGATGAGTGCACTCGGGTGCACGAGAATAATTGAAATCACAAAGAGTTTGTGACAATAAGTCTATATTAAATAGGATTTAATAATGTCGTAAAAGGTTTGCGATTTTAGCATTAGTAGAATGCTATTACAGATTATTGCATATGATGCAAAATGGTTGAAAATATATTGTAAAATTTTTACAATAATATTTTGCATAATAAAAGCATAGAAATAGGTTATAAGGGTTCTTAGGATAGTCTCATTCGAACCCTACTTTCCAACGGTTCGAAAATCTGCTAAATCGAAGCTCGACAGCTCAAAATATGGCACAAAAGGCCAGAACTGGGCAAAGTTCTAGCCCAGCCTGACCCACCTGGTCTGGGCTAGCCCAGCCCAGCTGGGTAGGTTGGGCCCAGCCTAGCTAGGCAGGTTGGGCTAATCCCGCCCAGCAGGTGGGGCTGAGCCCAGACCAAAGCCCGCACAGCAGGTAGGTTGAGCCCGCCTGCACAACGGGCGGGGGCTCGAGCCCTCCCGCCCGGCAGGCGGGTCTGAGCCCGCCCGTATAGCAGGCGGGTCAGACCTGCACGCCTAGCATGGAAGGGCGTGCCTAGACCCGCGGGTGGGCCCGGTCGATGAGTAACCCTAATTTCTAAACTGACGACTACGAAAATGCGAAAATTGTGATTTTTTCTCAACTTTGAGCTATTGTTTGAGGGGTCAAACGAAGTCAGAATTCATCACCATTTGTTTCTATGCATTCACCATTAATAACTCTTCGAATTGATATATGATCACTTCCGAAACTTAACGGTGAGGGAGAGAAAATTGGTTGAAGTTGAGCCTTAGTGTAAGGCAAGACTAATCCAAATTTTCTCTCCTAATTAAATAATCCCACATTGCTCGTGAGACGAGCAAGGGGTCCGGCCTCATTTATAAATAGGGGTCGCCACCCCTTGGAAAAATTGTACCAAGTCTCTGAATCATGTAGATCTGAAAAGTTTTGAGTACGCACAATTCAAGACAAATTATTCTATCCTCCTCAATTATTTCATTCCTCCGTTCGCATCTTAGCAAGACGAGGATGAGGATTGGATTCGATCCAAAGTTTAAGACGTGGATCGCTCTCAAAGTGAAACTTTCTTCGGCGGGTGATTGGCTCAGAGGCGCGGTGTCGGCTCGGTTCGGGTGGACCAGTTCGGATGTGCGAAGGAGGCTAGCTTCAGGGAGCCAACGTCTGTTGCTGAAAACAACGCTTTGTTTTCTGCGGAAGCAAAGTTCCGGGTATGTTCTTTTAATGCTTTTGATTTATATTATTGCAGTAGTTTAGATCTATTTTGAGGCTGGTCAGATCCACTGCACGATAATAGAGATCATGGCTAGGGTCTTTGATATTCTTAGGGCGTTTTATTAAATAGTTTAATAATTTGAATTTTCCGCTGCTGTTTATATTTCTATCATTCGTTCGACGTAGGACGGGCATAGAATTATGCCCCAAGGGTTCCTCAAAACCCAACAGTTAGAACTGCCATAAACGGTTAGTTCTTGACAGTTTATATCTGTTTACAGAAGTTACTTTCAATTTTCAGAAGATACTTTCTGAAAGGACATCTCAACAGTCAAAATCCTAGCCAGCAGCCCTATTAGTCGACCTGTTATAACTTAGTCGACTAATTTGAACAAAAATTTTCCAGAATTTTTTGAAACTTTAGCCAGTTGTCCAACGTTCAAAAACTAACCTTTTGAGCTATAAATAGACTCCCAAACCTCTGTCTAAAAATCACGAAAATTCACTCTCTCGCTTTTTTCTTAAGTTTACTTTCTCTCTCTAGAAAGTGAGTGATTTTCAGATTTTTTTGGGGAACCTCTGCAGAAATTCTTCCTCAATTAAAGTCCATTTTCCAAGTGTGTTCTACCTTCAATTCTCATCCAGAACCTTGGAGAATCCATCACCAACCTTGCGTCATTATCCCTACATTATCAAGGCTATATGTGATATTGTTTCATACTCTTTCTTTACTCTATTTGGTGAATCTCTTGTTGAAGAGATTGTACACGTTTGCAACACGGGGAGTGTTGGCATCTTTGTATGTTGATTACTTGCAGGGAGCAAATGTTATAGTGGATTCAAATGTCTACGGGTAAAGGACTGGACGTAGGATCACAAGGATCCAAACAAGGATAAATCTCTGTGTTTGCGTTGGGAATTTTCTAGATTGTGTTCATTTACTTCCGCACTCTAATTGCAATTTTTTCTTTACTTTTAATTTTGCAATATCATCGTGATATACACTATTCACCCCCCTCTAGTGTATTTGTTATGCCAGGAGATCCAACATTTGGTATCATCGCTTCATGGTTAAGATGGCATACACCTATCCGACGAACAATTCTACGTCCTCATCACAATTTCCAGAAGGGAACTCTACCACAAGGCCTCCACTATTCAACGGTTCCAACTACTCCTATTGGAAGATAAGGATGACGATCTATCTTCAAAGCATCGACTACGAAATCTGGAACATGTTGGAGACTTGATACGTGAAGCCTATAACTCCTTATGCCCAATGGACCGCTATTGACAAATCTGCTGCAACCCACAACTCAATAGCGATGAATGCACTATTCTGTGCCATGGACAAGAATGAATTCAATTTTGTCTCCCCGGCCAAATCAGCATATGACATCTGGCATACACTCGAGGTAACACACGAATGAACTAGTAAAGTTAAGGAAACTAAAATATCTGTTCTTGTTCACAGGTTTGAGTTATTTAGAATGAAGGAGAATGAACCAATTGGAGAGATGATCCCTTGATTCATCGACATAACCAACTCTCTAATAGCTCTCGGCAACACCTATACTCAAACTGAACAAGTAAGGAAGATCCTTCGTGCCTTAACATCAGAATGGGAGAAGAAGACCACCGCCATAGAGGAAGC
Organism: Scilla litardierei; assembly: GCA_030789695.1. Lineage (NCBI taxonomy): Eukaryota > Viridiplantae > Streptophyta > Magnoliopsida > Asparagales > Asparagaceae > Scilla > Scilla litardierei. The sequence goes on from CM061134.1 coordinate 52,171,842, forward strand.
AAATGACTTATCAACTCTTACTGTTGAAAGTCTCGCTGGTAACTTGATGGCCTACGAAGTACAACTCCAAGATAGTAAAGAACAAGCAGACTCAAAGAAGAAAACTCTTGCCTTCAACACATCTTCAGACACCGATGAATCTGACATGGACGACGACGACATGGCACTAATAACTAGAAACTTCAAAAAGTTTCTAAGAAAAGGTAAGTTCAAAAGTTTCAAACCTAAAACTACTACTGCTTCTCTATGTTTTCAATGTAACATGCATGGACATATGAAAAAGGATTGTCCACTTCTAAAACCAAAAGAGAGAACATCTAACAATTTCAGAAAGGATAAGAAGTTCGAGAAAAGGAAGAAAGCACTAGCAGCAACATGTGATTCTTCATCTTCTGAAGAAGAAGAAGAAACCAACGAAGACACTAATGAAGAAAATGCCCATATGTGACTTATGGCACAAAATGAAGATGAGGTAAGTAAGTTAGATAATGAAGAATTGTTAGATGCCTTTAATGAATTATCCATTAGATTTAAAAAGCTTAATGCACAACACAAGGCTCTAATAATTTCTAATCACGACTTAGTTTCTTCACCTTCATTATTAGATAATCTTAAAATTGAGAAAGAATATTTAACTTCTCAAAATGATAAATTACTTCATGAAAATGAGATGATCAAATCTAGATAAGGATATCTCTTCTTTAAAATTGAAATATGACGTTATGTCTTCAAACATTAATACGTTTAATAAAGGAAAGCATAATCTCGATGATTTACTTAGAGTACAATATCATAATAATCATCGACAATGTTTGGGTTATAAGCATACTCCCAAATCTAATAATTTTGGTAATGCTATTACTTTGAAAAAGAAAGAGCATGTTTTTATTAAAGCAAAGAAAATGGACTCTTCTACTATTTTGCAAAATAATGCTATTCATTTACAAAAGAAGACCGATTTTATTACATCTTTTAAGAAATCTATTATGCATACTATTTGGGTTCCTAAAGATATTTGCTTATATGACAAGGATTTATATGTTACTAACTTTATGCAAATGTTATTCTTTCTTCTAATTATTTAAAGAAACCAAATTCCACTTGGGTTTGGTTTCCTAAATCCTAAGGACCCATATAAAAAGGGTACCAATATTTATTATTTATCTTTCAGGTACCCATAAAAGAAAATTGTATACTAGATAGTGTATGTTCTAAACACATGACCGGGAATATCAAACTTCTATCAACCGTACAATTCAATGATGGTGGCACCGTTACTTTTGGTGAAAACAACAAAGGTAAAGTTATTGGCATTGAAACAGTTGGTGATCCAACTAAGCCAATCATCGAAAACGTGCTCCTCGTTGACGGTTTGGAAACACAATCTCTCATCCATTTCTCAATTATGCGATAAAGATTTTAAAATTGTTTTCGAAAAGAATGCATGCATTATATATGATATTAATATATCTAATATATTATTTCAAGGAAATCGTAAGAATAATATATATATATATATATTATGCATGAAATTATCCTCATTTGATCATTGCTTATTAGCATCTACAGATAATACATTATTATGGCATAAACATTTTGGACACACTAACTTTAAACATTTAGTACGTATTTCAAAACATAAGTTAGTTTTTGAAATGCCTAATATATCTTTTACTCACACACAATTTTGTGATGCATGTCGACAAGGAAAAATGCATAAATCCTCTTTTAAATTGAAAGATGCTATTTCTATAAAAAGACCACTTGAACTTTTACATTTAGATTTATTTGGTCCATCTAGAATAGCTTCTTTAAATGGCATAAGCTATGCATTTGTAATTGTTGATGATTTTTCAAGATATACTTGGGTATTATTTTTGAAACATACAAATGATGCATTTGAAGAATTTACAATATTTCGTAAAAGAATTCAAACATTAAAATCTTCATCCATTATTACTATTCGTAGTGATCATGGTGGAGAATTTGAAAATGAATTGTTTATAAAATTTTGTAATAAACATGTCATAACACATAATTTTCTTTTTCTAGAGCCGCACAACAAAATGGTGTGTAGTTGAAAGGAAAAATAGAACATTACAAGAATGTGCTAGAACCATATTATGTGATAGTTCTTTACCAAAATATTTTTGGGCAGAAGCCGTTGCTAGTGCATGTTATGTTTTGAATAGAATATTGGTAAGACCACAGCTTAATAAAACTTGTTTTGAATTATTTTATGATCGAATTCCTCGTGTATCATATTTTAAAATTGTTGAATCATTGGGCTGGCATTCGAGATAACTCGACCGACAGATGACTATAGCCCACGGGGCCCACAAGAGAGGCCCAATACCGACTCAGTCAAAGCCCATTGACTAGTCGACCGTTGCATTCACCTCGCTCAAACATGGGATTAAAGGCGGGCTTGTGATTCGCAGGAACGTGTACAACATTTAATCCTATTAAAAGGGAAAGATCGTGGCCCTATTATGGGTGGCCGTTATATTCCCAACGTCACTAAAAGGACCCAGAATGCCTATAAATAGGAAGAAGGATCCATCTTCAAGGTATGAGGTTTAAGACATAGAACTCTACTTTCTCAGTTGATATTTCTTACATTATAGAGCTAGCGACGATAGATTTGAGGCGAACCTCCGTGGGTCGATCTTACTCCCTCTCATCCTTAAGTTCCCAAACTAACTTAAGCATCGGAGGGGATTTGGGTCGGAACCCAGATCCGACCCCCTAACGTGTCTCTGTGGTGTAGATCGACGAACCACCATCTTCTGCGATGGTCGTTTCCGAGCGTCCCAGCCTCGAGCGATCGACGCATCGGCTGTCCAAGAGTCTATCGAGCACCACATCATCATCTACATCCATCATTCGACCCATGTTCTTCCAACCTAGGGTCCCACTTCACTCACTAACGAGGCTCCAACTTAGCCTGAGGGACCTACGTCATCCTGACAACTGTATCGATCATTTTTGGCCTTAACAGTTTGGCACCGTCTATGGGGAACTTAACCAGCTTGACATCCCAAAGTAATCGAAAAGCCATGACAGCCGGACCCAGCAATATCGGACCGATCGAAGGTCCGAAGGAGAATCAGAAAGCAAACATCGTCCTGGTGGAGGATGCTGTGGACTCCACATCGCCATCACAACGACCATCAAGGGCCACGAAGGACCCTGAGGTGACCCGAAAGAAATTCACCCAGTTCACAGAGCAAGTCGACAGGTGTCTCGTTGTTTTGGCGACCTTAATATGCTAAAACATGGGAAATCCATCGCTCTTGAATGAGCCGTTGCCACCTCCAAACCTGGTACTGACACCAACCAAAGGCGTGGCCTTCCTCCGAGATCAGGGGGATCTGAGAGTAGATCAACTAGAGATCAGCCCACACAATGCAACCCCCCATCTCACCAATACGACGGAATAGGGGTCGACAATCAGGCCTTCGTTCTCCAGGGGGAACACACCCCCTCCAATTACCGGGAAGCAACCTGCAACATCCTGAATCAGGTAATGTACGGGGCGCCCCCGAGTTATAACCCTCTTAACTTTGCAGGTGGATTCGGAAGGAGGGAAGAGATCCCAAACCAATCTTCAGGAGCCAACTACGTGCAAGCAGGAGAGGGAGGGTCTCTACTCGTCCGATCTGCGATGCTGATGACCCCACTGAGGGAGAATATCACTTCTGCTCCTCATCTTCCCAAGTTCAAACTTCCTGCCCTACCAGCTTATTATGGCAGAGGCAACCCATGGTCGTACATTCATAAGTATCTGAATGTAATGCTACTCCATGGGGCCGACAAGCCATACCTTTGTAGATCCTTCTACGCTATCCTGTTCAAGAGGGAAGAAGGCTAGTACGAAGGATTACCCCATGGCTGCATCGGGTCATTCGATGAATTGGCAGAAATGTTTTGCAAATAGTTCGTCGTGGGCCGACGTCCTAAGAAGAAGTCCTTCCACCTCTTCTCGCTCAAACAGAATGAGAATGAGTCGATTCAAGCCTTCGTCCACAGATTCAACGACGAGAGACTCAATGTTGAAGAGACGTCGGACGTGACTGACATAGCGACACTCACTCAGGTGGTCTGGAACAAACACCTGCGAAGGGCCATCCAACAGTTCCACCTAACACTGTCGTAGAAATGCTTAACATAACAGATCGATTCACCATCTCCGAAGAGATGGAGGAACCCACCAGAGCTAGTGCGAAAGTCACCCCCCGCCCGTCGTGGAGACTCGAGGCGAGAGAAACCAATTTCAGGAACCCCTCGCGAGGAGTCTTCAGACTAGAGACCCAATGAGAGGAGCACTCAAAGTAAGGATCACCTTACCTATGCTAAGCCGAGCGCTCCTAAGACGGAGGTCCTCATTTACGCCCCACAAGAGGAGCTGATCCAAGGGACAGCAAAGAAGGGCAAATATGAGAAGATGGACGACCTCAAATTCTGCAAGTACCACAACGACTATGGACACGATACCAACGACTGTTGGACTCTAAAAAAAGAGATCGATGCACTAGTCAAGTGAGGACACCCTAAAAACCCAGCTAACGATCAACCTACCAAGGAGTGATCCTCGAAGCAGAAAGGCAAGATGGCAGGGTCACCTGTCACCAAGGTGATCGACTAGCAAGCCATCTGAGCCCGGGGTAAAATAAAGAGGCGTTGGACAACAACAGCTCCGACAAAGTTCGGAAATAACTGTACGCCTTTCTTTCTTTCAATAAAGCATGTCTCTTTCATCAAATAAAGTTTTTCTTCCTTAAGCCTTCATGATTTCTACAAAAGCCATCCCATCAAAACTCCCCTCTAAAAGGATCCGATCCTTGGGAAGCCTGGGTAAAACTGAATTCATGTTGATGAAATCCATGCGAGTGACTCCTAAAGAGACGTCAGCCGTAAGTCGAAGGGGCCACCCCTTTGCCACTGAACGACTCTCTTGAAGAGATGTCAGTCGTAAGTCGAAGGGGCCACCCCTTCACCACTGAATAACTCTCCTAAAGGTCGTCAGACCTAAGTCGAAGGGGCCACCCCTTCGCCACTAAACGACTCTCCTAAAGGTCTTCAGCCGTAAGTCGAAGGGGCCACCCCTTCGCCACTGAATGATTCTCCTAAAGGTCTTCAGCCGTAAGCCGAAGGGGCTACCACTTCACCACTAAACGACTCTCCTACAACGTGTCTTCAGTCAAAGGGCCACCCCTTCGCTAGTGAATGACTCACTTAAGTTGTCGACAACCGTAAGGAGAGTAGGGCCACCCCTTCGCCATTGAGCAACCCACGCAAGGCGTCGTCAGCCGTAAGTCAAAGGGCCTCCCCCTCGCCACTGAATGACACTCCTAAGGTGTTGTCAGTCGTAAGTCGAAGGGGCCACCCCTTCGTCGCTGAACGACTCTCCTAAAGGCCGTCAGCCATAAGCTGAAGGGGCCACCCTTCGTCACTGAATGACTCTCCTACAACGTGTCGTCAGTCGAAGGGCCACCCCTTCGCCACTAAATGACTCACTTAAGGTATCGGCAGCCGTAAGTCGAAGGGGCCACCCCTTCGCCGCTGAGCGACCCTCACAAGGCGTCGTCAGTTGTAAGTTGAAGGGCCTTCCCTTCATCACTGAACAACACTCTTAAGATGTCTTCAGCCGTAAGTCGACGGGGCCACCTCTTCGCCACTGAACGACTCTCCTAAAAGTCGTCAGTTGTAAGCTGAAGGGGACACCCCTTCACTGCTGAACGTCTCTCTCTCTCCCGCCCAGAACGTTGTCAGTTGTAAGTTAAAGGGCCACCCCTTCGCTATTGAATGACTCGCCCAGAACGTCGTCATCTATAAGTTGAAGGGACACCTCTTCGCTGCTGAACGACTCGCCTAGAACGTCGTCAGCTATAAGTCGAAGGGCCACCCCTTCACTACTGAATGACTCTTCCAAGACGTCGTTAGCTGTAAGTCGAAGGGCCACCCCTTTGCTACTGAACGACTCTCCTAAAACGTCGTCAGCTGTAAGTCGAAGGGCCACCCCTTCGTCACTGAATGACCCTCCTAAGGTGCCAACAGTCGTAAGTCGAAGCGCAAGCCCTTCGTCACTGAACGACTCTCGTACCATTAACCGTGAGTCGAGAAAAATCTCTCCCTCACCATGGAATGTAGTGGTCAACTTCTAATCATAATTCGATGGTTTATCCTCGATCATCCTGAAGTAGCGCCTAACCAATTGATAGGGGGCCATCAGGTATTGTGACAACCACATGACGTAAGCGACAACAAACAAGGAGATGCAATGACAAACAAGGATATACATGCCAATTCTTCTGGCACTTCCTATTGCAAAACATTATTTTCGTTTACATTTACATCACCCACATATATTCAAAAATTTCTAAAGTAGGCATAAAAAGAGTGCCGAGATCCTATAACGACTGGCTAAGCCCTTGGTTTCCATCCAGCACGGCCGTGGACTCTGGGTCCCCTGTAGCGTCCACTCCTGCATCGTCGCCAGCCATGGTAACAGCTTCGTCGACAGGAGCTGCCTCCTTCGTGCCTTGTATCGATTCGTCATTGTCGAGGTCTGAAAACACCATCGGGATCTTGTCGATCTCAGTGGAGAGGTTAGGGAATCAGTTATTCATCTCCAATCGACATCACTCGTAGCTTTCCTTGTATAGCTCGTCGAAGTCGGGAAACAAATCCTTGAACTCTTCAACTGCCCTCTCTGCTACAACCTTGGCTTCAACTCTCTCCTTTAACAGAGCGTCCTCTGCTTGCTCTCTCAAGCCAATTTGTTCAGCCTCCTTCCTATGAGACTCGCGTAACTTATGCTCAAGTTTCTGAAGGCGATTCAATCTTGTCTCGGAGAGAAGGCTGAGTCTAGTCAACTCAACTTGAGACCTTTCCACGGCTGACCTAACGGCCTCCAGGGTGACCTCATGATTAGCCACCATCGGAGTGCGACGGTGCAACACTGCTGTGGCCATGAGATCTTACAAACAACATACGATGGTCAACATCCATGCTGATGTCACTTACGAGGGAGGCATGAGCAATAATTACCTGGAGGCTGGCATAAACGGCTATCGACGCAAGCCGCTCATAGTCGACCCTCTCCACGACAGCCCTGTCCCGTGGAAGGGTCGCATTCTCAGCAATGTGGGAAGCAGCCCCGTAATCAAGAAGAGAGGAATCTCCATGCCTCATCGAAAATTTTGCCTGAACGAGCTTCTCCTCGAAGTAGTCGAATGGGGCCTGTGGAGATCGGCTCTCCAGTAAAATCGGCCTAAATTCGTCAGGAATGTCTTCAGACAACCCTACAGGAGGAAATAGACACCCCCAAGGCCAGGGGTCCTTGTGCAGGAGAAGCTCCGGTGGGATCTGGGTCTTCCTCGAATCTCCCTCTTGGGGAGTACCCTTCCTCGGCTGGGTGACATGCTTCGCAGCTACATTCGACCCAGATGGCTCAGAGTCACTGAGAAGTAGTCACCGCCTCCTCTTATTCCCCTCGAGCACAACCACTTCAAATTTGGAGGCGAGCTTTTCTTTCTTCTTCTTCTGAAGTTGTGCCACCTGAGCAACTCTCTCAACAACAATGAGTCGATCCTCCGATGGTTGGGCCACCCCTTCCACCACAGTTAGCAACCGAGGAGACAACATGTTCACCTCCACCTCTCTGATGGAAGCCTCGACTACCTCCCTCAGTGCAGGATCCACCTGATAGTCCACACCAGCCATGCCTGCAAAAGAAACACACGAGTTAAGTCGAAGAACAAAGGTCGAACTTTTGGCGGGCACGATCGAACCAACCTTTCGTCCACATGGTCCCACGCAACACGTCATCGAACCACAATCACTTGACCGACCTCATATCCTCTGGCAGACTCATCAATGTGTCGGAGACTTTCTTCTCCTCACTAGTCAGTGACTTATCCTCAGCGGGGCCCAAGTCAGGGGCACTGCAACCGGTATATAAGCTTGCCTCTCCTTGAAAAACCACAAACACAAATTTGTCTTTCCATTTGGGATTATAGATGGGAAGATCTTCGAGTAGCTTCCTGCCTCGACGAGCCATTATGGAATACCAACCCGGGGTCTTGAGGGGAGGGATCGAGAAAAAATATTGAACAATCTCAGAGACGGTTCAATTCCTTTCATTACACACATAGCTTTAAAGCCCGTCAGTATGCCAATGGCATTCGGCATCAACTGGCAGAGGGAAATGTTCAAGGTACACAGAAGGTACTGCATGAAGGGGTGCATGGGGAATCGAAGGCCTCGTTTGAAGGCTTTGACGTATACCCGCGCTTCCCGGTCGCTGGGATGATGGGCCCTCTCGTCCTTTCAAGGCAGCCAGATTTGGTAATCGAGATGGACGTAACTCCTCTGAAACTCGGGGATCCGGCCAGCCTTGACATTGGGCCTTAGATTCGCGAGCAAACCCGGCTCCATAACCCCATCCTTATTCTTCTGCATAACGGTGACCAAGCTCCCTTCAGAGGTAGGGTTCGAGGACGAAGCCATTTCTTTCGAGAGAAGGAAAATCTAAATCAAGGAGAATGAAGAACATACCTTTGCACTCTGTCGCTGGAACCATCCTATATGGGCAGGGCGACATACGCATTATGAAACACGCACCGAAGATCTAAAGGCTCTGAATGTCTTGGATTTCAAATCGGCAAATCATCCGAATTGACGAAGCGAGCGTTTTGGTGCCTGGAACGTAAGTGCTATTTTCTCGACTATCGTGCCCCATTAATTTACGTGACTTCAGCGGGTAGAAAATTCAAGGTCGTGCGCTGGGGCCATTGTTAAATCATTGGACCGACATTCGAGATAACTCGACCGACAGATGACTAAGGCCCACAGGGCCCACAAGAGAAGCCCGATACCAACTCAGTCAAAGCCCATTGGCCAGTCGACCGTTGCATTTACCTCGCTCGAACGTTGGATTAAAGGCAGGCTCGTAATTCGCGGGAACATGTACAACATTTACTCCTATTAAAGGGGAAAGATCGTGGCCCCATTATGTGTGGCCGTTATATCCCCAACGTCACTAAAAGGACCCGAAATGCCTATAAATAGGAAGAAGGGTCCCATCTTCAAGGTACGAGGTCTAAGACATAGAACTCTACTTTCTCAGCAGATATTTCTTACATTATAGAGCTAGCGACGACAGATATGAGGCGAACCTCCGTGGGTTGATCTCAGCTGCTCCTAGCTCACTTACATCCTTAAGTTCCCAAACTAATTAAGCATCGGAGGGGATTTGGATCCGAACCCAGATCCGACCCCCCAATGTGTCTCTGTGGTGTAGATCAACAAACCACCTTCTTCCACGAGGGTCGTTTCCGAGCTTTCCAGCCTCGAGTGATCGACGCATCGACTGCCCAGGAGTCGATCGAGCACCACATCATCATCTACATCCATCACCCGACCCAGGTTCTTCCAACCTAGGGTCCCACTTCACTTACTGACGAGGCTCTAACTCAGCCCGAGGGACCTACGTCTGCCTGACAACTCTATCGGTCATTTTTGGCCTTAACAAAAATCTTTGGTGGTAAATGTTTTATTCTTAACACTAAGGATTCATTAAATACGTTTGATTCTAAATCAGATGAAGGTATTTTTGTAGGATATTCTATACGTAGTAAAGCATATAGGATTTATAATAAAAGAACTATATGTATTGAGGAATCTCTTCATGTAAGTTTTGATGAGAATTATACACCCATCACACCTATAGATGAAATAGATTCAATACCTATCACTAGTTCATTAGAAGACACTAAGTTAGATGACAATGATGATAGTAATAATTCTACTAATCCCATTCCCGGAATTATCCCTGAAAACACGTCTTCCTAAAGCATTTGTTGAGGTTCCTAATCATCCACATGATCGTTATTGGAAATATTTCTGATAGCATAAGAACTAGATCACAAATAGAAGAAATAACTCATTGTGCATTTATATCATCCATCGAACCAAAGAATGGTAATGAATGTAAAGATAATTCATGGATTATAGCAATGTAGGAAGAACTTAATCAATTCAAAAGGAATGATGTATGGGTATTAGTACATAGACCTTCAGATCATCCTGCTTTTGGAACTAAGTGGGATTTAAGAATAAATTGGATGAAGCTGGACAAGTGGTTAGAAATAAGGCTAGATTAGTTGCACAAGGTTATAATCAGGAAGAATTCATAGATTATGGTGAAACCTATGCACCTGTAGCAAGATTAGAATATATTAGAATGCTTTTAGCATATGCATGTAATAAAGATTTTAAGTTATATCAAATGGATGTTAAAAGCACATTTCTAAATGGTATAATTAAGGAAGATGTCTATGTAGAACAACCACCTGGATTTCAATATGAAAGTTTGGATAATCATGTTTTCAAATTGAAAAAAGCTTTGTATGGTATGGAAACAAGCACCACGTGCTTGGTATGAAAGATTGAAGAACTTTCTGTTAAAATCTGGTTATTCTATTGGAAAGATAGATTCTACCTTATTCACTAAACATATATATTCTGATGTTATCATTATACAAATATATGTTGATGTCATAATTTTTAGTCTACTAATGATTCTCTTTGTCAAGAATTTTCTAAGTAAATGCAGAATGAATTTGAAATGAGTCACATGGGTGAATTGACCTACTTCCTTGGACTTCAAATCAAACAAATGAAGGAAGTAATAGTTATACACCAGAGTAAATATTCAAAGGAACTCATCAAACGATTTCGACTAGAAAATTCTGCAGAGAAACATACTCCAATGGGTACTTCATCAAATCTTAAAAAAAGATCCAAATGGTAAGAGTGTTGATCAAACATTATATCGAGGTATAATTGGATCATTACTTGTAACGGCATGTGTTTTTATTTTCGTAACAAGACGATTTCAAGCAACTTCAAATTAAGTAAATGAATTTTTCCGTATTCGTGATCCTCGTGACGATACGAACTTGTAGTATTCTTTTTCGTAATTTTTCTGATATGTCTTGTATCGGGGGGCAAAATCGTAATTTCGTATTTTAAATTACATTTTTACTAATTACGTTTTAACGTTTTAACCTAAATTAATTACTTAACCTAACTCATTTGAACTCTCCCAGTCGGCAGCTCCAATGAAACCCACGTTTTTCTATTGACTAATCTTAGTCAGTTACATCCAATCATATATTAATTAAACTTCCTTAATACCATATAAAATAAGTTTTATTCTCCTCTACAGAAGGCTATTTCTTCTTCTCCTCGGCAGGCAACAAATCCCATCAATCCCATCAAAGCTCATCAAATCCAAAACTTCTGCATGGGACAAAACAAAATTAAATTAAAGCAGAAAATCTTTTGACTAAGTATTAATTAGCTGAATTGCAAATCACGTTTAAAACACAACTACTTCCCTAATCTTCAGACCTTCATCCTGCTTTTCTGTCACCACTGAATTAACCGACCCACTATCAAGCTCTTCATCTTCTTCCTTCAACCCAAAATCCACGCCAAATTCAAATCCAAACACAACACCACCCAATTTCATCCAATAACCAACATCATCCTCAACCATCAGCTAAACAAATCCACACCAAAATTATCAAACCCAAATCAATAATTCAACCCAAATCAAAAATCTGAAATCTGAAATTGGGAAGAGGAAAGATCAAATCAAATCTGAAATTGAGATCTGAGGCAACCCATCCCTTTCCCGCCCTGCCTGCCTCCCACGCGCGCACCCGCTGCTGTCCGTCGCCGGAGTCGCGTGTGCAACCTGCACAGCCGCCGCTCCTGTGTGCCGCCTAGCCACGCGTCGCCCAACTATGCACCGCCCTTCAGCCCTAGCCGCACCGCCTGCCCGCTTGAGAAGCCGCCAGATCAGCCCCTCTCCCTTCCTATATGCTAAAACAAAAAAAAGGAAGAAAGAAGAAGAACGAAAGGAGAGGAAGGGGACAAAGTGAGGTAAGAGTTATTTAAAGAAATTTAAGTTATATTATTCTCTAAAGTTAAGTTATTATATAATTATATAATATGTTAAGTTCTTTAAACAGTAGGCTATTAGAGGGTATCAGTACCTCACATCATCCAAATTATTATTTACAATATTCGTTTATATTATAGTAATGGTAAGATGTTGAGAGAGAGAGTATGTGTGTGTGTGCGCGCGCGCGCGTGTACTAATATCAGTAAGTTAGTGATATATAGTTAGTGGAAATGTTAGTTAAGTTTAATAACATATATGTTAGTGTTAATAACTTAACAGTATTTTATTTCATAAAAACACTATATTATTTTATAAAACAGTATATAGTTATTATTATTTTAATTAATTAAATTGTTTTAACTTAATATCATAACTCCGATGATGCAGATAAAACACGTCCCTCGTTACGATCAATTGGACACTGGAAATCGACTAAAACAGGCAAGTGTGCATTTTCTCCTTGTTTTAAATACTGTTACATTTAATGCGACACCAACTTCAGATGCTTACTTTTCGTGTATTACAAGATAAAAACCCGTGTGTGTGTGCGCGCGTGCGCACGCGCACGCGCATGTGTGGACATTTAGTAGTTAACTGATGATGCCATGTAACTCGCTAACATTTTTGGACACGTATGGATATCTTGAACCACTTGAAAACTCATGACTATTGCGGGCTGGTTTGGCTAATCATAAATATTGCATGCCAAGATTTGACTATTCTTGGGGGCCGGTTTGGCTGATTCTGGCTAGTGGTCCAGAAAGTACGCGTGGGTGGGGTTGGGTTTGCGTGCACTAGTCGGAAGTAAACAAGTCACCTTCAGAGGCACTTGAAGGTAGATTCACTTGCTATCTGCCTAATGACGTGACCTTTAGCGCACTAAATTGAATACACTCTTGACCATCTTGAAAAATGCTATACCGAAAAGTACGACATATAGAATTGCGTCTGCTTGCACTTAAAATAGAACTGTAATGTTTTCACTTATAATAGAACTGCCATGTTAATGTAATTTCCGTTCATAATGCTTAGAAATTATAATTATTGCTACTGCTTTCACTTATAATAGAACTGCCATGTTAATATAAAATCTGTTCTTACTGTTTAGAATCTGTATTTGCTCATTTATTCATAATTACCATAACTGCCATGCAAACTATTTTGAAAACCTTGCCAAAGTTCCTATTCATAATTATTGCTTGCCAAGGACCCTTGCTGACATACATTTTTACGTTGTTTGAAATGTATGTCAGGTCACGAGACATGTTATATTGAGGACGAGCTGGTTGAGGAGACTGAACCATTGGACCAAGAGTACGCTGATCCAGAAGTTCTCCCCACTGAGGACTAGCTGTTTGTTGAACTTTACCTGCTGCTGCTTAAGATTTCATTTACTGGATTTCTGTAGAGTGTGTATCCATATTTATAACTTTGTTGTTGTAGGCCATGCTTGGGGCCCTTATTACTTTTGTGTACTCTTGTCTGGATGTTGGCTTTAAATTCATAGTATTTCTGTTGTTTTTTGAATGTATGCAAGTTCCTGCTAAAGGTTTTATTCACAGATGCTTATTGGGTTCGAGCTTCACTGCTCCAACCCATGCAGACCCGCTCGCATCCTCACTCCAAGTACAATGGGAAGTGGGGTGTGACAGGTTTTATGGTGGCCCATGTAGGCCGTGCATTATGCAAAACTCCAGAACAATAGAAATACTATCATTAGCCAACACGTCTAGATTTATCACGTACACAAAATTCACCCGAGTTTCTTGTCTCAGCATGGCAGGAGGACACAACACCAGGAATGGAATGGAATTTCAGCTAACGGAGGTGCCGACATAAATAACGGAGTGCCGACAGGAATCCTTGGAGTCATGAGAGGGATGTTGGAGATCCAACAACAGCTGATCTAGCAGGGCCAGCAACCTACTCAGATTGCGCCACCAACCCTCGAACTTAGCCAGGAGTTAAACAGTTCCATGAGCTGCAACCTAGTATCTTCTCTGGAAAATGAGGACCTCTGGATGCTGAAGAATGGGCCCAAGGGACTAAGGACAAACTGAATGCTGCTCGCATTCCTCAGGCAGGATGGGTGATGTCGCGAAGCTCCAACTGACTAACAATGCTAGGAGCTTGTGGCAACTGGAAGAAAGGCGGTTGGTCAGACCCATATCTTGGGGCATGTTTTAGGAAAGGTTCAACGCCGAGTATTTTTCCAAGACATCCAAAAGAGAACATCAACAATGCTTCACCAATCTGGTCCAAGGAGATATAACTGTTGACGAGTATGAGGCCGAGTTTGCAATGCTCAGCCGATTCGCACCCCACATGGTCGAGGATCCAGAAGACTATGCATTTCAGTTTCGCCAAGGCCTAAATCCCAACATTCAAGCCTCAATGACCTTAGTGAAACTAACGACCCTCCAGGATGTTTTAGATGCTGCACGGAGCCATGAAGTTGTGGCAAGACTTCCAGTAGGACCTTAAGCTGGAGGAAGCAAATGTCCCATGGAGCCATCTAGGATTGTGCCAATAGGAAATTTTCGAACTCCCCAAACTGCACAGTTCAAGAGGCTAGCTACTCCTGTCGACCAAGCTCAACTGACCTGTTTCTTCTGTGGCAAGACTGGACATCAGAAGAAGGATTGTAGGAAGATGCTGAACCAATGCCTGATCTGCAGAGCACCTACACATGCTGCGAGGGACTGCCCCCACAACAAGAATCGTCAAGAACTTGCTGGAGTACCTGGACCTGTTTAGCAAGGAGTGCCTGGACCCGTTCAGCGAGGTGTACCTGGACCTGCTCAACATGGACCGATGCTGGTTTCGCAGAACCGAGCCTACCAACAGGCCAATCAGCCGAAGCACCAAGCGTTTACTATGACAGCTGCAGAAGCTAAGGCTGAGGATGAAGTGATTACAAGTAATATCTAGATCTGGTATTTCATATTGCTATTATATTCATGCTTGTTAGTTAGACACCATTGCTAAGATTTAGTTATTATCATCTTAGGTGTCATCTTAGTGGCTTCCCACCCAGCTCAGACCTTATTTGATTCTGGAGCTTCATCGTGTATCTTATCCAGAAAATTCGTGGTCAAACATTCGATTCCCACCAACCCACTTTCCAAAAGTTGGAATATCGCTACTGGAAGTGGCATAGTGAGTGTTTCCTTGGGATGCAAATCGTGTCCTTTGGTCATTTGTAGACATGAACTATATGCAAATTTCATGGTCCTGGACACACCCAATTTTGATGCTATTCTCGGCATGGATTGGTTAGGAACCTTTTATGATACTATCGACTGTCACAAGAAGAAAGTAGTATTTGAGATTCCCAATCATCCGGTGTTCGAATTCATCAGTGGAAGTCGTTCGCTCGGACTTATCAAATTTTGGGCCCAGCCAAACGATGCGATCGTCGCATCTATGCAAGTCGAACCTGAGAAGCCTGCAGTGGTTCGAGATTTCGAAGATATATTTCCAGAGGATATTTCTAGAATATTGCCTGATCGAGCTCTGGAATCCAGCATCGATCTTATGTCGAATACTCAACCGATCTCGAAGGCGCCTTACAGTATGGCTCCTGCAGAACTTGAAGAGCTACAGAAACAATTGGATGACCTACTGCAGAAAGGATTCATCCATCCCAGCGTCTCTCCCTGGGGTGCACCTATTCTATTGGTCAAGAAGAAGGACGGATCGAGAAGAATGTGCATGGACTATCGGGAGCAGAACAAAGTCACTGTGAAGAATAAGTACCCGTTACATCGCATCGATGACATCTTCGATCAACTCGGTGGATCGTGAGTTTTCTCGAAATTGGATCTCAGGAGTGGATACCATCAGGTGAGGGTCAAGAATGAAGACATCTACAAGACGGCTTTCCGGACCAAGTATGGACATTGCGATTTCGTTGTCATGCCATTCGGTGTGACCAATGCCCCTGTAGTATTCATGAATCTCATATTCTATGATTTTTTGGATAAATTCGTAGTAATATTCATTGATGATATATTGGTCTACTTGAAGAGCGAGGTGGAGCACACCAAGCATTTACGGATTGTTCTGTAGACGCTTCAGCATCATCATTTATTTGCCAAGTACAACAAGTGCAAGTTCTGGCTGGACCGAATTGCATTTCTTGGGCATGTGGTGTCTGGTGACGGTATCTCTGTCGACCCAAAGAAGGTTGCACCAGTCAGTAATTGGCATACCCCTCGGTCAACATCAGACATCAGGAGTTTCCTAGGATGGGCGGGTTACTACCGTCGATTCATCAAAGATTTCTTGAGGATAGCCGAGCCCATGACTCGATTGACGAGGAAGGATGTCAAGTTTGTATGGTCAGACTCTTGCGAGCTGGAATTTGGGATATTAAAAGCTACGATGACGTCTGCACCAGTCCTGGCTATACCAGATAGGACTGGAGGATTTGAGATCTTTTACGATGTATCAGGCAAAGACCTTGGATGTGTCCTACATCAGCATGGTCACGTGGTCGCTTACACTTCTCGACAGTTGAAGATTCACGAGAAGAATTATCCGACTCACGACTTAGAGCTTGCCGCTGTCATCTTTGCACTGAAGATTTGGAGACATTTCTTACTGAGTGAGAAAGTGAAAATTTTCACTAATTACAAAAGTTTGAAATACATTTTCACCCAGAAGGAGTTGAATATGAGGCAGCGCAGATGGTTAGAGATGATGGCCGATTACGACATCGACCTTCAGTATCATCTAGGAAAGGTTTAGTCGTACCCGACGCTTTGAGTAGACTTCCAGCAGTCATGACTCTCACAGTTCAGTGGAGGCTACAACAAGATCTGCAGGAGATGAGTATATGAGTTGTTTTACTTGGAGTCACATCATCGTTGATGAATATGCAGATCCAGTCAATGATTGTGGATCGGATCAAAGCTGCGCAGTCTAGAGATGCGAAACTGCAGAAGATCAGAGAGCAAGTTGAAGCTATACTTCAGACGGATTTTCTCATTTATGAGGATGGTTTCCTGAGATACGGTAGTAGGATCTGCATACCTCCAGGTGATATTAGAGAGGATCTAATGAATGAAGCTCATAGCTCTCCTTATTCCATTCATCCTGGCGGTACCAAGATGTACCAGGATCTTTGTCTGAATTTTTGGTGGCATGGTATGAAAAGGAGCATAGCTCGAAGTGTTGCCAAGTGCCGTGTGTGTCAGCAAGTGAAGGCTGAACATCATCGCATTGCTGAATTACTTCAACCTCTACCGATTCCGGAGTGGAAGTGGCAGCATATCACCATGGACTTCGTGATTGGACTACCTCGAAGCACCAAGCAAAATGACACGGTTTGGGTTATCGTTGACCGATTAACCAAGTCTACGCATTTCATACCCTTTCAAGTAGGACAATCTACGGAGATACTTGCGAAGAAGTATATGTAGGTAATTATTTTTCTCACACCTTTATACTTCCTTCTAGTATATGTCGTGAAGTGAATGATAATCGTGCAGGAGATTGTGAGATTACATGGAGTTCCCATAAGTATTGCCTCTGACCGAGATACGAGATTCACGTCCCAGTTCTGAAAGAGTCTGCAGACGAATCTGGTACCAGTCTAAGCTTCAGCACCGCGTATCACCGGTAGACTGATGAACAGTCGGAGTGTACTATCCAGATATTGGAGGACATGTAGCGAGCTTGTATGTTGGACCTTAAAGGTTCGTGGGAGGATCACTTGCATCTAGTGGAGTTCGCCTACAACAACAGCTATTAAGCCAGCATTGGCATGGCACCATTTGCTGCACTTTATAGAAGGAAATGTCGATCTCTGCTAAGTTAGGATGACATTGGTGATAGAGAGCTGTTGGGACCAGAGATGATAGTCGAGGCTGTGGATGTAGTGCGTAATATCAGGGATAAGCTTCGTATCAGCCAGGATCGGTACAAGCATTGGGTTGATGCTAAACGCCGTCCTTTGGAGTTCAAGACATGAGATCATGTGTTCCTGAAGATATCCTCGAATAGAGGAGTGATTCATTTTAGAAGGCGAGGCAAGCTCAGTCTGAGATTCATTGGACCTTTCGACGTACTAGAGCGAGTTGGAGAGGTAGCCTATCGTTTAGCACTGACGCCTTCATTGGAGGGAGTACATGATTTTTTTCATGTATCGCAGCTGCGTCGATACATCAGTGACCCTTCTCATGATGTCGATTAGTAAGAGATTATGGTTCGACCGAACCTGACATATGAACAACAGCCAGTGCAGATCTTAGACCGACATCAGAAGACGCTCAGGAACAAGGTCATCGAGCTCGTGAGAGTGATGTGGCGTCATGACTTGCCAGGGGAATCCACCTGGGAGCGGAAAGATTAAATGCGAGAGCATTATCCAGATTTGTTCCCTGATTCTTAGCTGATAGAAATTTCGAGGACGGAATTTTTCTTAAGGTGGGTAGAATGTAACAGCCTGTGTTTTTATTTTCGTAACAAGACAATTTCAAGCGACTTCAAATTAAGTAAATGAATTTTTCCGTATTCGTGATCCTCGCGATGATACGAACTCGTAGTATTCTTTTTCGTAATTTTTCTAATATGTCTGGTATTAGGAGCAAATCGTAATCCCGTATTTTAAATTACATTTTTACTAATTACATTTTAACGTTTTAATCTAAATTAATTACTTAACCTAACTCATTTGAACTCTCCCAGTCGGCAGCTCCAATGAAACCCACGTTTTTCATTTGACTAATCGTAGTCAATAACATCCAACAGTATATTAATTAAACTAACTTAATACCTTATGAAATAAGTTTTATTCTCCTCTACAGAAGGCTATTTCTTCTTCCGCTCGGCAGACAATAAATCCCATCAAATCCATCAAAGCTCATCAAATCCAAAACTTATGCATGGGACAAAACGAAATAAAATTAAAGCAGAAAATCTTTTGACTAAGTATTAATTAGCTGAATTGCAAATCACGTTTAAAACACGACGACTTCCCCAATCTTCATACCTTCATCCTGCTTCTCTGTCACCACAGAATTAACCGACCCATCATCAAGCTCTTCATCTTCTTCCTTCAACCCAAATTCCACACCAAACTCAAATCCAAAAACAACACCACCCAATTTCATCCAATAACCAACATCATTCTCAACCTTCAGCCAAACAAATCCACACCAAAATTATCAAACCCAAATCATTAATTCAACCCAAATCAAAAACCTAAAATCTGAAATTGGGAAGGGGGAAGATCAAATCAGATCAAAAATTAAGATCTGAGGCAACCCATCCTTCTGCCCGCCCTGCCAGCCTCCCACGCGCGCGCTCGCTGCTGTCCGCCGCTGGAGCCGCGCGCGCAACCCGCACAGCCATTGCTCCTGCACGCCGCCCAGCCGCGCGTCGCCCTACAGCCCTAGCCGCAGCGCCTGCCCGCCTAAGAAGCCGCCGGATCTGCCCCTCTCCCTTCCCATCTGCCAAAACAAAAAAATGAAGAAAGAAGAAGAAAGAAAGGAGAGGAAGGTGACAGAGTAAGGTAAGAGTTATTTAAAGAAATTTTAATTATGCAGATGTATATAGTAACATTATATTATTCTCTAAAGTTAAGCTATTATATAATAATATAATATGTTAAGTTTTTTAAACAGTAGGCTATTTATATGGTATCAGTACCTCACATCACCCAAATTATTAAAGGGTAACAACATTTTACAATATTCGTTTATATTATAATAATGTTAAGATGTTAATTACACACACACACACACTAATATCAGTAAGTTAGTGATATACAGTTAGTGAAAATGTTAGTTAAGTTTAATAACATATATGTTAGTGTTAATAACTCAACAGTATTTTATTTCATAAAAACAATATATTATTTGATAAAAAAAGTATATAGTTATCATTATTTTAATTAATTAAATTCTTTTAACTTAATATCATAACTCCAATGATGCAGATAAAACACGTCCCTCATTACGATCAATTGGACACCTAAAATCAACTAAAATAGGCAAGTGTGTATTTTCTCCATGTTTTAAATACTGTTACATTTAATGCGACACCAACTTCAGATGCTTACTTTTCATGTATTGCAAGATAAAAACCCGTGTGCGTGCGTGTGTATGTGTGTGTATGTGTGTGGACATTTAGTAGTTAACTGATGATGCCATGTAACTCGCAAACATTTCTGGACACGTATGGATATCTTGAACCACTTGAAAACTCATGACTATTGCGGGCCGGTTTGTCTAATCATAGATATTGCATGCCAAGATTTGACTATTCTTGGGGGCCGGTTTGGCTGATTTTGGCTAGTGGTCTAGAAAGTACACGTGGGTGGGGTTGGGTTCGCGGGCACTAGTCAGAAGTAAACGGGTCACCTTTCGGGGCACTTGAAGGTAGATTCACTTACTATCTGCCTAACGATGTGAACCTTAGCGCACTAAATTGAATACACTCTTGAACATCTTGAAAATGCTATACCGAAAATTACGACAAATAGAATTGCGTCTACTTGCACTTAAAATAGAACTGCCATGTTTTCACTTATAATAGAACTGCCATGTTAATGTAACTTCCGTTCATAATGCTTAGAAATTATAATTATTACTATTGCTTTCACTTATAATAGAACTGCCATGTTAATATAAAATCTGTTCTTACTGCTTAGAATCTGTATTTGCTCATTTATTCATAATTACCTTACCTGACATGCTAACTATTTTGAAAACCTTGCCAAGGGTCCTATTCATAATTATTGCTTGCCAAGGACCCTTGCTGACATACATTTCTACGTTGTTTGAAATGTATGTCAGGTCACGAGACATGTTATATTAAGGAAGTGCTGATTGAGGAGACTGAACCACTGGACCAGGAGTACGCTGATTCAAAAGTTCTCCCTACTGAGGACTAGCTGTTTGCTGAAATTTACTTGCTGCTGCTTAAGATTTCATTTACTGCATTTCTGTACAGTGTGTATCCATATTTGTAACTTTGTTATTGTAGGCCATGCTTGGGGCCCTTATTACTTTTGTGTACTCTTGTCTGGATGTTGGCTTTAAATTCATAGTATTTCTGTTGTTTTCTGAATGTATGCAAGTTCCTGCGAAAGGTTTTATTCACATACGCTTATTGGGTTCGAGCTTCACCGATCCAACCCATGTGGACCCGCTCACATCCTTGCTCCAAGTACAATAGGAAGCGGAGCATGACAGTACTATATCTTACCGCTAGTAGACCATATATTTTGTTTTCTGTTTGTATATGTGCTAGATTCAATCTGATCCTAAGGTATCTTATTTGACTGCTGTTAAAAGGATAATTAGATATATCAAACACACATTTTATTTTGGTTTATTTTATCCAAAATCAAATTCATTTGATTTAGTTTCCATATAGTGACGTAGATTTTGTTGGTTGCAAAATTGATCGTAAAAGTACAAGTGGTAACTCTCATTTTTAGGTTATGCATTAGTATCTTGGTTTAGTAAGAAACAAAATTCTGTTTCTCTATCAACTACTGAAGGGGAATATATTGTCGCTGGCTTAGCATGTGCACCGATTTTATGGATGAAACAAATAATTCTAGATTATGGCATTAAGTGTAACACTTGTCCTATTATGTGTGATAATACTAGTGCTATGAAATTATCCAAAAATTCGGTAAATCATGCACACACTAAACACATAAATATATGCACTTCTTGGATGATCATGTCCAAAAAGGTGATATTATTTTAAAATACATAGATTCTAAGAATCAACCTCTTAAAGAAGAGAATTTTCTAAAACTTAGAAGATAACTTGGTATAGCTAGTGAATCGGTATTTTAACTATATCTTATTATTACATATTATATAATTATTATTCTAGAATTTTTCTGGATTTTTCAGAATTATTTTATAATTTTATTAGTCGACTAGCATACTCTCCTGGTCGGCTAATCCATCAGCATTACTAATATACAGATATTAAATGATTGATTGAAAATATTTTTTATAAAAATTAAATTTTTAGTACCGATCGGTCAACCTTCGATAGAGACAAAATTTATTTCATTTTTTGACCTTTCCCTCTCCTTCTTAAGAACCAAGTACCAAGTACATAATGAAAGGTTCCATCTTCTCTTACATCCTAAGTACAAAAGTACTTACACATGGTTAAACTCCTTTACACTTGGTACTTCCCAAGACACCAACCAGTCAGCCCCTTTTTGACTAAAACATATTTTATTAATAAATTTTGAATTCTTTTCTTCTCTTCCCAAACCGCTCAGAATCAGCCCCCACTAATCGACTAATATCGAGGCCTAGTCGACTAATCGTTGTAAGTTTCAGAAGAAAAGACGAATTCTGACTGTTGCTTTGCGCAATTTTCTTCTCAAAATCGTTGCAGAAGTTCTCAAACCATTATTAGAAGTTATTATGAAGTTTTTAATTCGGTTTTTGGTTTCAAAATTCAAATTTTCCACTCAAATTCTCAATTTTAACTCCATGGCTCTTCCTCTTTCACCATGAGAAAACCCAAGGCACAATATAGCCGAAAATCCTCCATTTTCAGAGAAAGATCTCATAAATTCTCTATTGGAGCCCTTCATATTTCATTAATGGCTTCTTCTTCGAATCCTCGCCTTCTTCATCACCCAAATCCAACCGCAACCTTCGAAAGAGCTTCTTTCTTCTCGGAACGCTCCATTAAATTTTCTGATCTGGTCATCATCAACCATAACCTCCATCACTTTCTCCAAACCATCTCTCTCTTCTACCTTTGGCATGAAACAATTTCTTATTATCCCATTCTTGTCAAGGAATTTTACTCCAACATGGTCTCGGTTGGGAAAGGTGGTCCCGCTTTCCTTGATACCAAGGCTAAATGTATCAACATCCATCTCACTTATGACAATCTTAATCAAAGTCTTAATATACCTCGCTTTCCTTCACAACATCTTGGTGACACACTCATGGATGATCCCGAAATCATTAATCTCTTAAGTTCCAATTTTCGGATTGGCATGTACGCCATTGATTTGAAACCCATTTCTCGACTTCTCATCAAGACCATCACTTACAATTTTCTTCCTAAAGTTGGTTCGCTCAACTATGTTAATGAGACCCGTAGCCGGGTTCTCTACGCTATAATATGAGGAATCAAAGTGGATTGGGCAAACACCATCATGCATGGCTTGATCAAACCCATTTCTACTCACATTTTTCTTCCATGTACCATCACCAAAATTATTCAACACTTTGGTCTCCATCTTGATGGTGAAATTTCACTCTTTAACCCTCAGCAATTCGACCATTCGGTGGTTAATTGCTTGGAACTACCCACTCCTCCTCCTTAAGTTGAAGAAGAAGAAGAATAATAATAACAAGAATAACAACCTCCAGTTGAACGTCCTTCCTGTCGTCGCAAAGTCACTGTCAACCTTTATGCTCGTCCTCCTCCAAGCCGTCCAACACTACAAGATCAAATTAATCAACTCCGCGATGATGTAAACTCTGGATTTATCAGAGTTCAAGAGCATCTTAGTGGTTTTGAGACTAGTCTTGAGCGACTTCCTAACGACATGAATTCAGGCTTTCAAAATGTGCAAGAGAGTCAAGCACAAATTCTGAGCCTTTTAGAAGAATGGGCTCCATACTCACCTTCAACGTCACACCGCCATCCTAGGCCTCCTCCACTGTATTAGGATTAGGACATTTCAGTTTCTGGTCGACCAGGCAGATCAGTTGGTCGACTAATGGTCTATACTGTTTGTATGTTTGGTTGTCTGCATGTTTGCTTTATCTTGGTCTTGTTTTTTTCATTTAGATGACTTAGTTTGTTGTTGTAATCTTTCCCTTCAGTTTGTAAGCGTTCTACTATGTACTGTTTTTCTAATATTTTAATGCATTTCAGTTTGCTTAAAACAATTTCCTATGTTTTTTCTGCTTTCTGTATTTAGTCGACCAGCGCATGCTATTAGTCGACTAATATCTTTAAATTGGCCGAACTTACCCCATTTTTGATAATTTCCATGGGGAGAATTCATATGCATATTCTAGGCTACTACACAGGGGGAGATACAAAATTCGGTATATACATGCAACAAGTAAACATTTCAGAAAATTAACATTTCTATTAATCGCATATTCACATTCATGTATATTCATTAAACAAATTTTTTTTCATATCACTTATGGCTTTCTAAACTTTCTATATTGCATATAAGCCATATATTAAGGGGGAGCTATAACATCTTTTTATAATATTATATTCAATGTTGGTAAAATCATCAAAAAGGGGGAGAATGTTGGAAACTCACAACTCCTCATATGGTTTTGATGATAAAAACTTATTATTTTTTATTTACTAACTTTATCTATGCAGATATTATTGCACAATCAATTAAGACAATCGTCAAGTATACAAGTTGCAAGAAGCATCCACTAAAAGATGAAGCATATCGATGATAATTTGTATTTTGTGAAAAAGAGATGTAATCTTTATTTTTTTTGCATGTACTTAGAATGTAAAAGCCTTGATGATGATCTCTCTTAGTCGTTTAGTCGTCTTCAAAAAATCAAGTCAAAAATCCAATTAGTCGACCAATCCCTAGTGCTAGTCAACTAATTTAAATATTTAAATATTTCAAATCCTAAAACCGTATCAGACCTATTTTAGAGTCTATAGGATCATTTTCTTACAATTTCTAAATTTCAAATTTTTAGTCGACTAATAGACTTTGTTAGTCCACCCGTCATTTTTAATCAGTTATTTTAAATGATTTATCATTTAAATATTATATTTTATTGGTGGAAGTTAGAACTGCCATAAGTGGCTAGTTCTTCAGAGTTTATATCCGTTTACAGAAGTTACTTTCAGTTTTCAGAAGCTACTTTCTGAAAGGACACCGCAACAGTCAAAATCCTAGTCAGCAGCCCTATTAGTCGACTAGTCCATAACATTAGTCGACTAATTTGAACAAAAATTTCCCAGAATTTTTTTAAAATTTAGGCAGTTGTCCAACGTTCAAAATCTAACTTTTTGAGCTATAAATTGACCCCTAGACCCCTGCCTAAAAATCACGAAAATTCACACACACTCTCTTTTCTAAAGTTTACTTTCTCTCTCTAGAAAGTGAGTGATTTTCAGATTTCTTTGGGAAACCTCTGCAGAAATTCTTCCTCAATTAGAAGTCCATTTTCCAAGTGTGTTCTACCTTCAATTCTCATCCAGAACCTTGGAGAATCCATCACCAACCGGTGTCATAATTCCTACATTATCAAGGCTATATATGATATTGTTTCATACTGTTTCTTTACTCTATTTGGTGAATCTCTTGTTGAAGAGATTGTACAAGTTTGCATCACGGGAACTATTGGCATCTTTGTATGTTGATTACTTGTAGGGAGCAAGTGTTATAGTGGATTCAAATCTCTACGGGGTAGAGGACTGGATGAGGATCACAAGGATTCGAACAAGGATAAATCTCTGTGTTTGAGATTGGAATTTTCTTGATTGTGTTCATTTACTTCCGCACTCTAATTGCAATTTTTTATTTACGTTTAATTTTGCAATATCATCGTGATATACACTATTCACCCCCCTCTAGTGTATTTATTGTGCCAGGAGATCCAACAAGTTTTCACGTAGCAAGGTTTTTACTCGACGCGCATACAGTTCAAATATGGAGTAATTTTACATGCGGTTATATGCGTGGAGTAATTTTACCACACTAAGCATTGTTACTCCATGTGTACAACAAAGTATAATTTTAGCCGTTGTGCATGCTTATTAATAATAGTTATATCTAACCTTTTTATTGCCGCGCACAGCACGTTATAATTTAGCCAGTTTGCGCGCTGAGTAAATTTTTCACTTAATATTGTTTTTACTCGACATGCACATGGTTCCAATATAGAGTAATTTTACATGCCGTTATGCGTCTAGAATAATTTTACTCTGCTGTAACCGTTTTTACTCAACGCGCACAACTGGGTATAGTTTTACCCATTATGCACGCTGAATAATATTTGTCATGACCCACCTCTCAGGATACAGGATAAGTACGAATCCGTATCAGGTATTTTCAGAGCTACGGGTGTGAAGAAGAAAGATGAAAAGAGAATAGAAGTACGGTAGAAAAATCTGCAGGCCACTGCGCACGTGCTGGAAAGTACAGATAATACTCCAACTCAACCAACTCAGATAATACGGGACAAAAAACAAATAAGAGACAAAAAAATAATTCCAGTTATACATCAAATATTTACATCATTTATTTTTTTAAACAATATCCTCATGTATAAACATCATATACAACACCTCACAACTCTCACCAAACAAAATCCAAAAGGTACAACACACTCTCAACTCATCTCACTCACCAACCCAAATCTTAAGATACATAACCTTCACATAAGCTCTACTGCTCCAACCCCTGACATAGCTCCAGCTATCAAACCAGATCTGAAACCACAAGGTGGGACACGTCACAACGTGACCTAGTACGAAGTCTAACAACACTAGATAGGGACAAGTCTCAGAGTTGCTCAACACTACAAGGGGACTACCTATCTAAGACGGTCGGTCTAACAAGTAAAGGTCACAATGCATATATAAAAGTACTAACCATATGAGATGCAAGCATTACAAAGAACTTGTAAAACATGCATAAGTAACCATATTATAACATGCAAGTGTAGAAAGTAAACATAGGAACATGTTGACATGGGGTAGTAGCATTACAGTAAACAGAGGTGCAAGTCAGCAAGAGATAACAACATTTAAGTAAACCGAGGACTAAGTGAACATGAGATAATAACATTTAAATTTGAAAGACAATTACTTTAGATTATCAATTTACATGTTTGGGAACCCGTGTAAATAATAGGACACTTAAGGAGCAGGACTTCACCCAGGTTGGGTGAAAAGTGCTACCTTAACCAGTGACTGAGCATTGGAGGGGCCTCTCGTAACTCCCTACCCGAACGGGGCAAGGTACGGGAGTGAGACAAATCTATCATCTCAGTTTTTATTAGGACAAACGGAGCAAACCATCAATTACCGTATGGTGCATCACGAGTACATCACCGACATCTCTAACTCTAGTCAACTCCCCCTTCCGATAGTGACAAAGCGAGTGAGAAATCTATCATCTGTCCGCTCCTTTTGACCTACTCTTTACACGTGTCCCGCCCAAAACCACATCTAAAGCTTCACCCATTTTAGAATGGACTGAAGACTCCAGATTCTTATCACTCTTCCTCACTCTCAATTTTATAATACATTCCTCATTTCAATATTCAGCGGTCTCAATTACCACTTTCACAACATGTTACGACCTCAAGATCGGCCAATCTGATATGGACCCGCATCTCCAAAGCCCAAGTTTTGGCCCGCCAAATATCCGCAACGAGTCCCAGTTCGCCAAGGCTTAGAGAAGCTCGCCAAGGCCCAGAGCAATTCGCACTTGTAGAGCTACAGACTCGTCAATCAAACAAAAGAGAAGATCCCTCTGGCGGATCGCCCTCAGCAGCAGCTTGCCTACCTCTCCATCCAGGCGAAGTCTACCCACGGAGGAAGACGACATGCCACTAGTAGTTGCACTACTGACAAGTCTGACAAAAGTGCACCGGGCCGCTTCGTCACCTGACCACCTGCTGAAAGCACGCCTAGCCGTTTCGTCGCTAGATATCCAGATAAAAGCACACCTGACATTAACGGCTCTTACGGCCTGACAAAAGCGCGCCTAACACGTTCGGCTTTGACATCCTCAGCCGGACCCCTGACACCGCCAGCTCAGCTAAAGCAACCGACTCCAGCAGCCTATAAATACACCTTCTCCTCCAACGAGAAAAGGGCTGGCTAATCTGTTACAATTCCTAACATATCCACTTATACTCAAGGTCGAATATCTTCCACATATTCGTGCCTTCCACACTAGTTCGCCACACAAGCGCCGATCTGCCTCTAAGATTGCCTCGTGTGTTTGACATTCTCCAAAGCAGTCACTCGCTGACTTAAGCATCAGAGAGGCTACGGGCTGGCACCCAACCCCGCCTTTCTGACGAGTTATTCTCCTTGCAGGTAGTTCTCTTCTACTTCTGGCAGTTGAGGCAACCTGGGGCGATCAACTCCATTAGACATGCAACCTACCCCGATTGAAGGGAGACCTTGGGCTTTCAACCTGCAAAGCGCCTTCCAATTGGGATTAGTCTCGTCTATCCCCCAAAACCTGTAATCATTATACCTGTGATTCCCATTTCAATACAAATTCAGTGTTAGCGGATTTTACCCCTCAAAATTTGGCACCGTCTGTGGGAATCAAGGGTTACATACATGTCAGACCCCACACAAAGTCACCGCAGTCATCGTAGCGGTAAACAGCCAATGCTCGAAGAGGTTCCCTCTCTGAGAAGTTTCCCCCCGAGTGATGCACCCCCTGAGGGGCCAGACACAACCATCGAGGACGCAGCCCGTGGCGTTTATCAAAGCTTTGAGATCTTTGATAAAGTGATGAAGGACATAGCTGCGGAAAAATCCGCGAGGCGGCCTCAAACATCAGGCCCCTCCATACCATTCAACGTAAGGCGGAACCTCATCATGTCATGTCATTTCTGCCTCCAAACTTTATATTTTCATATATTATCGCGCTTCTAATTCCATATTCGAGTTTTGTATAGCTTTTTGGATTTTCAGGAGTTTTGGAGTGAATTGGAGCTATTTTGGGACATGAACACATCTGACATGTTCGATACGTCATTGGCAAGGCTCCATGAGAGTTCGCCGAGGAATGGAAGAAGATTGGAGGAGAGGATGAAAAGAGAACGAGAAAATGGCAAAGTTGAGACCAGTTTCCCAGGTGACTCGACCGAGTAGCATCAGCTACTCAGCTGAGCTGACACGCTGAAATCGCACAGGAAACGGCCCAGACCTACTCGATCGAGCAGACATCTGAATCGACCCGAGTCGCACCAAACATATGAAGATTTCGAGCTTCTCTCCAAGGCATCCCAGCTCGACCGAGCAGCAAAGAAACTAGACCGAGCAGCTTACCTGCTCGACCCAAGTCGAAAAGGAACAGAGCGACGTTTTGGAGGAATTTCGAATCTACAATAGCTCCACCGAGTAGGGGGGCTACTCGACTAAGTAGCCCATATCCGCCAAATGTAGAAGCAGCAGCAAGGGAAGCCTGTAGCTGACTCGACCAAGCAGGCACCTCGACTCGGTCGAGTAGCCGACGCGACCAGCCTAGTTTGTGGGCCCAAGCGACCAGATTTTCTGAGATTTTTTGGGATCTTTCCCCTATGTATTTAAGGACGTTTTTAGCTTTATTTTTAGAGAGGAACTTTAGAGAAACTATTAGTTTAGTTTTAATTAGGTTTTTGAAAACTTGTGACGTCGCTATTTTGTATGAAGCAAAGCTTGGATTTTTATTATTGTTTTACGCAAGGAATCTTGTCTTCTTAATTCTCTTTGGATTGCTATTGCTTCTCGACGCGTTGGTAATGATTCTCTACACTTTTTATTGCTTTTTGATGTTTTCCATTACCATGATGAATTCCATTGTATCTATTGAATCTCTTATTGTTATTTCTATGATGCGTGAGTAGTTCTATCTATGGCTAATGGATTAGCCCATGGATTTAGGATTGAGATGCAAAGTTAGGATTTTTAGCTTGTGTTGGAAAAAAGGGAAGTATTTTGGTTGATCTTGCAAAGTTTGTAGGAGAACTCGTACTGAGATCGTGCCCACGGTCGGTTGAATCGATTGGCTTAAGGAGTATCCTATAGGCTTAATTAGGGAGTTAGTGGATTCAATCGAAAGACACGTGACCAAGCCCGGCTCGTGTCTTGATGGGATCCACTGACGAACTATATTACTAATTGACGGCTACCGCCATTGTGTCAATGAGAGCCACCAAAATACATCGAAGCTCTAACCCACGAGAGTGGTGTGAGCCGAGATCATTCTGTCCACGAGAGTGGCGTGAATATTTTCGATTATTAATGCACGTCTCGTGTGTGCCTACCGGTTAATGCGATACGTTAGATTCATGGTGCTTAGAACCATGAATTCCACATCTTGGATGCGACAGTCCCTATAAAACCAATGCAACGTAAGAGTCTTAACCAAGCATCGACATCCGACGATCCTAATGGTGAGTCCTAAAGCCTTAGTTTTTATTAATTGTTCACAATCCTAAACAACCAATCTTTCGAAACCGACTGCTACCTATATTCTAAGATTTAAAAGTAACCCACGAAAATAACATGCATAGCTTCCCTGTGAGATCGATATCTTTTATACTATTACATGATACCATATGCTTGCGTAAAATGCCAGGGATTTGCATTTGTGATACATTTAGCACTTGGCGTTCGTGCCATTGCTAGGTGAGTTCTAGGTGTTCGTTCCGGTATGATCAAGTTTTTGGCGCCGTTACCGTGGAAGGTAATAGTGTTACTTGGATTATTTTTCTATTGAAGAATTTATTAGCAAATCTTATCATCTCTTATCTTTCCATACTTTTTATTCTTTTATCACTTTGCTACTGACAGTATTTCTCTGAGTTCTTACTGTGCATGAACACTCGCCTTGAGAGTCTTGACAAGGAATTATTATTTGACCCCGAGATTGAAAAGACTGCAAGAAGGATCAGAGCGGAGAAAAAGAGCCAGACTCCTATAGATTCAGTGGCAGAAGGAAATACTTCTCCTCCACGCAAGGGGTCCATCTTGGACTATATTAAGCCGAATTTTACTGGAGCTTCTTTCATCTTGAGACCATAGCTGGCAGCAGGTAGTTTTGAGCTGAAGACTAGGTTAATAAATCTCATGCAGCAGGACACCTTCCATGTACATCCTCTTGAAAACCCAACCCACCATATCGACACGTTTTTGGCAAAGTGTGACACATTCCATGCTAAGGACGTGAGCAAAGATGCTATCAAGCTTAGGCTATTCCCATTCACTTTGAGGGACAAGGCCTCCTATTGGTTACGAGCGTATCCTTCTAATACATTCACGACTTGGGAGCAGCTGGCCACCGCCTTTGTGAACAAGTTCTATCCACTCATGGGAGTCCCCTACCCATCGATTGAGATAGTGCAAGAACACATCTCGTAGGATCAAGCTACGAAGAGTCACTCTCACAGGAGGTCGCCAAGCCCAAGGCACGAAGAGTGCCCCCGTCAAGGCTAAGCCCCCCTCGGGCTGAGCACATTTCTCCAAGGTGCAATGATCAGCGAGGACAGAGCCGCGAGCGGAGCCCGATCCCCAGGGCACATAGAAGGGACTCCCCTGAGTGCAGAGGTGGCCCACCAGGGGTCCGAGGTGACTCATCGTAAAAAGATGCGAACTACTCCCAAGGATAGGAGGTCGTCAAGTAGTAATTCCTGGTAAGCCCAGGGTCGGATCACTTGGACAATTCATTTACGTTCATGCTATCCTCGGGTCAACAAAGATGTGAGAGGGTGAAAGACAAAACCACCTTTCGAAGGCGATGATTTGGATCAAAGGGGGTGTGTGTGATAGTTACCAAAAAGAACAAGAAATAGACAAGCAAAATAAATATTGGTATGCAAATGAGAGGAGTCTGTGTAGATTGTGGTTTCATTAGGGAGTATGGCTTAGCTATTCAATCTCTGGTGACTCAACTCCACATCCATGTCAAGGTATATGAAATCGGAAGATTTCCCTATTGGGAATAAAACCAAACATGTTTAGCTCAATTGTGAGGCTTTCAGACCACACAATCGGATGGTGTTATCTTGGAGCTCAAATCAACGTGTTAGCATCAAGTGCAATTATTGGATTGATGATTTCAAGTATAAAGCATAATTAGTTAAACCTCGCGGTTCAACACCTTGCGGGCCCCTCTACGGGTATATGCACGTAGATAATGCCTCGCGGCATATCATCCTCATTGGATCCCTCTATGGGTAATGCATGATGAAAAGAGTGTGATATCAATCAATGCAATAGCTACACAATCCTATGCCATGGATGATTGAAAACTAATCATACAAATCCTAATTACATCACAATCCAACACATAAAGAGATTAGCTACACATGAGAGCAAAAATATTCACCATTGCATTCATATTCATAAGTTCATACATAGAGAATGAGACAAAATAAAATACAAGACAATGGCTAAGAAAGATATCACCAAATAGAAGCCCTTCTCCTCCTCTATCAGATCTCAGAAAATGGGGGCAAAAATCTCCCAAAAACTATACAAAATGCTAATCTAAAACTAAGAGAGAAAAACTCTAAAAATGGAAAGTATTTGAAGCTAATGGTGGAGGCTCTCTTAATTACAGCTGAATAATGGAGTTTTATATCCCCTAGGGTTCACATCTCATCCCTCCAAAATCTCATCCAACGACCCACATCGACTGGGGAGAAATTGGGTTAAGAAAAACCCGATTCTCGCAACACAGATTCGGCAGAAAAAACCTGCGATAGGAGACTGTCGAACTGGAGACAGTCGCCTGTTGTTGATCAGGCAGGCAACTACTGTGAAGTTCAAAGGCGACTGTGAATGACACATGTGCCTGCATTTTGTGTGTCAGTCGCCTGCTGTAGCAGTGGTCAAATTGACAGAGAGTTGGCTCTTTAGGGGAGATGAAACAGCCGATTGCTGTTAAAAGAACAGTCGACTGCACAGTCGTACATGCGACTGTCAATCCTTCAGCATGCACATGTATTGCACTCTAGCTTGCTCCAATCGGGGCTTCGAGACGACAATCGACTGTCGTTGTAAGGACAGTTGACTGTCCTGGCTCCAGGTTCACTTCTCCATTTACTTTATTTTTGTCCCCTTCGGGACTCCTGAAAAATCCAGAAAAATATGTAAAAATACAATTCATGTTTATAAGGCTTTGTAGAGTGAAATTGTGCCGAAATAAAATCATATGCTCAAAAGATGATGAATTAACATAAATATAGTTAAGGGAGCATGACTCATGAGTTATATGCACAAGAGGGAATGATTATGGGGCTAAAATATACAATATTCAATCATAATCACACCTCCCAACTAGCTATTTGCTAGGCTCTAGCAAAATTAGCGATCAATTCCAAAACAAAAATAACCTTTTCCATGGATTGTTGGCATGTCTCAAGTGTGTTGATGAACGATATAGAATGGCAAAACTTTTAGGCCTATGCACTCATCCCTAAAGCATTAGTCTCAATTTTCATACACATCCCCACAATCCACCTCTAATCTTTTCAAAGTCTTAGGATTTGACAATCTCATGGTAAAAATCTTGAAATTCTCAAGCTTGTGGCACATAAACACTAAATCCTTTTAAAGCTTATGATAATGAGTTGTGGTTCAATTTCATGCGTTTACTCAAATATCATGGCAAAATTTTGCCTTATTCAAAGTACCACAGCAAAAGTTTATGCCTTATTCATATGCGCACAAGTGCACCTATTATTATAGGATTTGATAGCATTCATTTGAGCAACTCCAAAAATCAATTCACTCTATTCGGATTGATGGGTATGAACCTAGCTTGAATTTTTAAAACTTCTAAGATCTAACCACTTGGTTGCAAAAACTAAGGCCTTTAAATCACAAAGGGATCTAATATGGGTAGTATAAATCTTGAGCGTCTAGCTAGGGGTTGAGTACATAACCAACGAAAAGACGTTTAATTGCCCTAACACATAGAGTACAACACACAAAAGGATGCCATAATCCATTTCAAAAGTAGATGTCAAACATGGTGTTTCGGAAAATCTCACTACATTGATATTGGAGGACTAAGCAAAACGCTAATATCGAATGGAGAGAGACAAAAACCATGCTTTCTGGGTGATAATATTCAAAGATGAAAATTTTCAATTTGTCTCATTTATTATATATATATATATATATATATATATATATATATATATATATATATATATATATATATACGAAAGACTAAAACTTTTTCAAAACTTCTCATATCCTTATCACACCCCCCAACTTGAAATGGACATTGTTCTCAATGTTTGGAAAGGGGATAAGGAATATGGACAATTATTAGGGTATTCGAAAGTAAAGATATTAAAGCAAAGATTTATTTATAGCTAATTATACTCAGTGATGGAAGGAATACACCTTGTTGTATCAATCAGAAGTGAGTCCATAATCCGCATGGTGTTCCTCCCCAAGCCAAAGCTTTGGATGGTACTTAAAGCCTTGCCCGAATCGAATGGAAAACTCTAATCCTCAAGCTCCTTCAAGATCTTGAGAAATGCTCCACAAGCCATGAGCAAAATGGCGTAAAGATTAGTGGAGTCTTCCAGCGATGGCCCATCTAAATGGTGCTTGTCTTTCGTGGCCAACTTGGCTTCTGGAGATGGATGACTTCTTGAAAGTTCCGGCCTATAGCTCTCTCCGTGAACCAATCCCAAATGGGATCAACTCCATTGGAGAGCACATCAATTAAGCTTCGTTTGCCAAGGTGGTGGGCATTTCCAATCTCCTGCAAAAAAGGAATATGATCAACATTTGCAACAAAAGAGTCAAAATTATTCATGGAATGTTCATGAATAAGCTCAAAATTTTCATCACCAAAAATGTGTACCATGTTTACCTCACTCCCCTCCATTTCTTTTGGCAAATGGCATCTATTAAAAATATTCAAGTATATGGTCATGTTGCCAAAAGAGATCTTAAGTTGGCCATTCCCACAATTAATGATGGCATCACAGGTGGCGATGAATGGCCTTCTTAAGATAATGGGGAAAGGAGTAGCAATTTGGGGTCCTTAAACATCTAAAACTATGAAGTACACGGGAAAATAAAATTTGTCCACTTGGACAAGAACATCCTCAAACACAACCCCTATGAATTTTCACAGACTTATCAGCAAGTTGGAGAATGATGGGCGTGGCCTTCAATTCTCCAAGACCCAATTGCTTGTAAACAGGGAATGCCAATAAATTGACACTAGACCAAAGATCAAGGATAACGTGCTCGATTTTTGTAGTACCAATGGTACAACGAATAGTGGGTGAGCCAGGATCCTTGATTTGGGTGGGGTGTTCTGATGAAAAATTGAGCTAACCTACTGTGTAATGAAGGCATTTTTCTTAGAACTTAGTTTTTTTATAGTGCAAAGGTCCTTAATAAATTTAGCATAAGCAGGTACTTGGTTAATAACATCGAGAAGTGGTATATTAATATGACATTTTTGAAAAATTTCTCGAATTTCATCTTGGCACTTATCTTTATTTGGAGGAAGGAGCCTACGTGGATATGGTGCTTGAGGGGTGTAAGCATTAGACTCTTCAATTCTCGGTGTCTTTGACTTGTGCCTTTGCTTGAATTCTCCTCGGGGACCTCATGTTGTACATGCTTCTCATCCTCCACCTCAATTTCAGGCGTGACCAAAAGATGATTTGGTTTGGCAATTCCTCTTCCACTTCGTAGCGTGGTAACCACATGGAAATGGTTGAAGTCATTTCCTGAAAGAGAAGATTGGCTAGCATTAGGGTCAAAAATTGATTGTGAAATGAATTTACCCTTTTCTAATGTAGCCGTAAAGCTCGCAACATTCTCCGTGAGTTGTTGAATTTGTTGTTGTTGCAATTGTTGAAAGTTCATCATTTGTTGGAGTGTGGCGTTGAGTGATTGCAAATGTATTTGGTTGTCATGTTCCACTTGGCTTTGTTGGTCAACCATGTTCACCGCCATCAGATTGATCTCTTGCATTCTTCTCGTTACTTCATTTCCCACTTGCTCTTCAAGTGATTCAACACCATTCATCGTGTTCACCTCAGTTTCATGGTTTGGAACCACCCCCAACTTCGCATGTGCTCCGCCGTCTCTTCGAGATATTGCCAAGCATCACTTGGTGTTTTATCAAAGAACGAACCATTGCACATCATCTCCATTTGTTGTTTTGATGATGGAAGAAGTCCATCATAAAAGAAGGCAATAGTTCGGCATTGATCAAAACCGTGATGTGGGCATTCCAAAAGTAAATCTTTGAATCTTTCCCACGCTTGGTCAAAAGTTTCATTATCGCATTGGTTGAAGTTCATGATTTGCTTCTTCAAGGTTTGAGTCCTGCACAATGGAAAAAATTTCTTTAGGAATTTGGATTGTAACTCAGACCAAGTAGAAATAGATCTAGGCTTTAGAGCGCTCACCAATGTTTAGCCTTATCTTTTAGAGAAAATGGAAAAAGTTTAAGATATACTGCATCGGGACTAATTTTTCCATTTAGGCATATGGAACACACCTTAGTAAAAGTTCTCAAGTGTTCATAAGGGTGCTCATTTTCCAAACCGTGGTAAATAGGTAAGAGTTGAATTGTTTTCGGTTTAATCTCAATTGAGTGAGCATTGGGTCTTAATATAATGCAAGAATCAGAAATACTCATAGGTGGCATATATGTGTCTCTCAATGTCATGTTTATGCCACATGAAGTGTTATTGTTGTTGTTGTTGGCCATTTTTTTAGATTGACAAAGCAAAAGATAAAATAAAAGTGGATATACAAAGAATATTCACAAGAAAGTTGGAAGAATCTCACCAACCACCTAAGTAACCCAAAGTTAGTATAAAATGCAAAATCCGTTGTCCTGGCAACGACGCCAAAAACTTGACGCATCGCAAAAAGATGCGAACTACTTCCAAGGATATGAGGTCGTCAAGTAGTAATTCTTGGTGAGCCCAGGGTCGGATCACAGGGACAATTTGTCTACGTTCATGATATCTTCGGGTCAACAAAGATGTGAGAGGGTGAAAGACAAAACCACCTTTCGAAGGCGATGATTTGGATCAAAGGGTGTGTGTGTGTGTGATGGTTACCAAAAAGAACAAGAAATAAACAAGCAAAATAAATATTGGGATGTAAATGAGAGGAGTGTGTGTGGATTGTGGTTTCATTAGGGATTATGTCTTAGCTATTCATTCTCTAATTGATGACTCAACTCCACATCCATGTCAAGGTATGTGAAATCGGAAGATTTTCCTATTGGGAATAAAACCAAACACGTTTAGCTCAATTGTGAGGCTTCCAGGCCACACAACCGGATGATGTTATCTTGAAGCTCAAATCAACGTGTTAGCATCAAGTGCAATTATTGGATTGATGATTTCAAGTATAAAGCGTAATTAGTTAAACCTCGCGGTTCAACACCTTGCGGGCCCCTCTACAAGTATATGCACGTAGATAATGCCTCGCGGCATATCATCCTCATTGGATCCCTCTACGGGTAATGCATGATGAAAAGAGTGTGAAATCAATCAATGCAATAGCTACACAATCCTATGCCATGGATGATTGAAAACTAATCATACAAATCCTAATTACATCACAATCCAACACACAAAGAGATTAGCAACATATGAGAGCAAAAATATTCACCATTGCATTCATATTCATAAGTTCATAAATAGAGAATGAGACAAAATGAAATACAAGACAATGGATAAGAAAGATATCACCAAATAGAATCCCTTCTCCTCCTTTATCAGATCCCAGAAAATGGGGGTAGAAATCTCCCAAAAACTATACAAAATCCTAATCTAAAACCAAGAGAGAAAAACCCTAAAAATGGAAAGTATTTGAAGCTAATGGTGGATGCTCTCTTAATTACAGTTGAATAATTTAGTTTTATACCCCCCTAGGGTTCACATATGATCCCTCCAAAATATCATCCAACGACCCACATCGACTGGGGAGTAATCGGGTTAAGATAAACCTGATTCTCGCAGCACATATTCGGTAGAAAAAACCCGCGACAGGCGACTGTCGAACTGGAGACAGTCGCCTGTTGTTGATCAGGCAGGCGACTGCTGTGAAGTTCACATGCGACTGTGAATGACACAGGTGCCTGTATTTTATGTGTCAGTCGCCTGCTGCAGCAGTGGTCAAATTGATAGAGAGTTGGCTCTTCAGGGGAGATGAAACAGTCGACTCCTGTTGAAAGAACAGTCGACTACACAGTCGTACATGCGACTGTCAATCCTTTAGCAGGTGCATGTATTGCACTCTAGCTTTCTCCAATTGGGGCTTCGAGACGACAGTCGACTATCGTTGTAAGGACAGTCGACTATCCTGGCTCCAGATTCACTTCTCAATTTACTTGATTTTTGTCCCCATCGGGATTCCTAAAAAATCCAGAAAAATATGTAAAAATACAATTCATGTTTATAAGGCTTTGGAGAGTGAAATTGTGTCGAAATAAAATCATATGCTCAAAATATGATGAACTAACACAAATATAGTTAAAAGAGCATGATTCAATGAGTTATATGCACAAGAGGGAATGCTTATGGGGCTAAAATATACAATATTCAATCATAATCATGAGGCGGCCGAGACGTCGCACAAAGATCGCCAGCACCCCCCAACATCCTGAAGAAGCCAACTCACTGACGCGAAGGGTGATCTCAACCCCAATACGGCATAGGTTCAAGCTACCCCAGCTTGTATTGTATGACGGCTCGGGCGATCCACTCAAACACGTGCAATGCTTTAGGGGGGTATTGGAGATCCAATGAGCGGAAGACGAGCTCCTATATTGCGCCTTTCTGACGATGCTGTCGGAATGGTACAATAACTTGCCGGACGGATCGATTGACTCCTTTGGCAATCTATCCCACAAGTTCCGTATGCAAGTCCGAGTGGGACGAAAAAGGAAGAAAGCTACTGACTATCTGTTTACTATAGTCCAGGAGGAAGGCGAGACCCTTCGAAGGTTCCAGCGGCACTTCAATGAGGAGCGTCTTAGCGTGATGAGCTGCGAAGACGAGCTCGCCATGGCAGCCTTCAAGAAAGGGTTCACCAACCACAGTCTGCACAAATCCCTCCTCCACAAACCACCGGTGGACCTTGATGCTCTCTTCTCCAGAGCTGACAAGTTCATGCTCAGTGATGAGTCGCTGGGGGCGAAGAAAGCTGCAACACCGGCTGAGCATCTCAGAGCTGAGCCCCGGCCCCCACCTAGGCCGAGGCAGGATGACTGCCCCAGAGGGTGAGATCAAGATCGATTTCGAGGGCACGACAAGGGAAGCCTCCGGGGGCAGGATCACCCTGGACCTTTAAGGGGGTTCCATGCTCCTTGAAATCCTGCTCCGAGGAACGTGCCCGAAAGAGCACTAGAGGAGGTGCACTACACAAGGCTCAATGCCCCACTGGCTGAAGTGATGGCGATGGCCAAGTCAGGCTGGTTTCTCAAAGACCTGCCCCCAGAAATGAAGGGGAGGCCGACCACGCACAATGCGCAGAAGGACTGTCGGTACCATCGCGACCATGACCATGACACCAACAATTGCTTTGCTTTAAAGAGAGACATAGAACGGCTGATCCAGGGTGGCCACCTTCAGAGGTGTGTCGACTAAGAAGGCCAGGGGCGAGAAGGGTGGACTTCAGCGGAACCTGTCAGACAGGCCCAGGTTCACAACACCGAACTAGCCGCCCATCCTATCACGGGTCCGATCATGCGCATTGATGTGATATACAGCGGGCCAACCTCGAGCGGAACCTCGTCGTCCCTAAGGAAGTATTATGCGAGGCAGGTCATGGTGGTAAGAGCTGGTAAAGGCGCAAAGAGAAGAAGGGCAGCTCCACCCCCCATCTTCTTATCTGACAAAGACCTGGAGGGGATCGAGCTGCCACATGATGACATCATCGTCATCGAGGCACTCATCGGGCCAGCGGTGGTGAGCTGACTTTTGGTGGACACCGACAGCTCGTGCGACATACTGTAGTTATCGACGATTGATAAGATGGGGTTGGGCAAGGCAGACTTGAAACCATACGTGGGCCCGATTGCCAGTTTCACTGGCCATTCAGTGCCCATCATCGGAACGATCGACCTGCCCGTCACCCTGGGGGAGAGGCCAAGGATTGTTATGTGAATGACGCAGTTCATTGTCGTTAACGTCCCCTTGGTATACAATGGCATCATAGGGCGGCCCTACATGACTGCCATTGAAGCTCTCCCCTCGTTGCTGCACCAAATGGTAAAATTCCAGACCCCATATGGGGTCGGACAAGTGCGAGGAAGCCAGAGGCTCTCGCGGAGTTGCTACATAGGCTCCACAAAACATGAGAAGATCGAGCAAGCCTAGTCGGCCGAACTCCTCGATGGTCAGGAGGACTCGGAGCATCAGCGACAACCCCAGTGGAGGGTATAGAGGAAGTACTGCTGACGGAGGAGGCGGACAAGACTGTATCGATCGACACGAAGCTGACTACAAAGCTGAGGGCTAAGCTGATCTACCTCCTCAGGGCGAATGCAGACATCTTTGCATGTTCGCCCTCTGACATGCCTGGAGTTGATAAAGCGGTGATCGCCCATGAGCTGCATGTCGACCATGAGGCCCGTCCGGTCCGACAAAAGAAGCAGAGCGCGGGGGGAGAGAAAGCATGTGCAGCAGGAGAAGTGGTGGAGCGGTTCCTCGAAGCCAAATTCATCAGAAAGGTGAGCTATCCTGAGGCTCGCCAATGTGGTGATGGTGAAGAAGCCCAGTGGTAAATGGCAGATGTGCGTGGACTTCACTGACCTCAACAAAGTCTGCCCGAAGGATAACTTCCCGCTTCCAAGGATCAACCATCAGGTGGACAATGACTCAGGGTATGAACTCCTAACTTTTATGGATGCCTTTTCAGGCTATAACCAGATACAGATGGTGACCCATGATGAGGAGAAGACATCATTCATCATGAATCGGGGGACATTTTGCTACACCAAAATGTCGTTCGGACTCAAAAACACCGGGGCGACATACCAACAGATGGTGGAAAAATCATCCATCCCCAGGTCGATAGGAATCTGGAAGTCTACATCGACAACATGTTGGTGAAATCGAAGATGTCCGGGGATCATCTCGTCGACCTGGAGGAGATGTTCCAGAAGGTGCAACGCTACAACTTGCGGCTGAACCTGGCCAAATGCATATTCGGCTTCGAATCGAGGAAGTTCCTTGGTTTCATGATCACTAAGCGAGGAATTGAGGCCAACCCCGACATGATCGCTGTCCTCGCCAACATGACGGAGCCAATGACGATCCGAGACCTGTAGAGGCTGAATGGACGGATCGTCTCGCATGGAAGATTCCTGTCGAAGTCTGCAGAGAGATCACTCACACTCTTCAAGATTCTTCGGAAGGCCCTCAATGAGAGGAATGACGTAAGAAAGGTGGTGAAGTGGGACGACTCCTGTACAAGAGCCTTCGACAAGCTGAAGGTCTACCTACAAAGCCCGTCGCTGCTTGCAAAGCCCGAAGAAGGAGAGCAGCTTAGCCTCTACCTCGCCACAACTGAGGAAGCTATGAGCTCGATCCTCGTGAAGGAGGACGGGGGCATCCAGAGGTCAGTCTATTACACCGGTCGGGTGCTCCGAGATGCGGAGACCTGCTACGACCCCATCGAGAAGATGACATATTGCCTAGTCCTGACTGCAAGAAAGCTCCGACCCTATTTCCAGGCGCACACCATTGTCGTCTACACCAATTCACCGCTGGAAAAAAACTTAAGGAGGCTGGAGAGGTCAGGTCGTATGCTGAATTGGAGTGTCGAGCTCAGTGAGTTCGACATTATCTACAAGCCAAGGGCAGCGATCAAGGGGCAAGCACTTGCGGACTTCGTAGCATAGTGCACTGTGGGAGAGAATGGCGAGGCCCCGCCTAATGATCACCTGGGTGCAGCACCCCATCAGCTTGCCGTCGAAAATTATCCCTCTACTTCCACCCAGTCTGATGGCAAGCAGTGGGTCATCCACGTTGATGGATCGGCCACAACATCGGGGAGCGTAGCAGGCATCGTGATTGAGACTCCGGAGGGAGCCTATTGGAGTATGTCCTCCATTTCAATTTCTCAGCGACCAACAATGTGGCAGAGTATGAGGCCACCCTCAATGGTCTAAAGCTCTGCCGGGCACTTGGAGCGATGAATGTCCTGCTAATTAGTGATTCGAGGTAGGTCGTCCAGCAAATTGAAGGAAGCTTTGAGGCAAGGGAGGATCTGATGAAGCGATACCTAAAATGTGCCCGCATCGAACTCCTCAAATTTAGGAGAGCGGTTCAACATTTGCCGGTCAAATAGCCTCCGTGCCAATGCCCTCTCAAAGCTGGCTTCGTCTTCTCCGGTGGAAATCAGAAAGGCCATCTACATAGAGAACTTATTGACGCCAAGCATTGAGGAGGGCAAGTTGATGTGCGTCAACCGAGAACGATCGTGGACGGATCCGATCGTCTCCTACCTGAAGACCGGAGCCCTACCGAAGGATAGGATGGAGGCACGGAAGACCGAGAGAAGGGCTTTATCGTTCGTGATCTTCGAGGACGTACTCTACCAAAAGGGTCGTGCGAAGAATGACGTATTGCCCTATTTAAAGTGCCTTGGGCTGAGAAGAACTAAGGAGGTCATCCGAGAGATACATGAAGGATTCTACGGGAATCATCATGGTGGCCACACCCTGGCACATAAGGCAGTCCGGTATGTCTACTATTGGCCGACTATACTGAATTATGCGATCAACTTCGTCAAATAGTGCGAGGAGTGCCAAAAATTCTTCAAGCACACAATGGCTCCTCCCGCTGGTCTGATTCCAATCCTCAGCCCGGTCCCATTTGCCAAGTGGGGCCTCGACATCCTTGGACCGTTCCTCCCGATGGCAACCGGAGGAAGGAAGTTCCCGGTTGTCGCCGTCGATTACTTCACCAAGTGGATAGAAGCGAAGCCCCTAGCGCGCATCACCTCAAAAACATGAAGAACTTCATCTGGAACTCAGTCATATGCCGCTTCGGGATACCCGGCTCCATAGTGACGGACAACGGGATGCAGTTCGACTCCACGGACTTCAGGGAATTTTGCTCAGACTGGGGCATCGACCTCCACTTCGCCTCCGTAGCGCACCCGCAGTGCAATGGTAAGGCTGAAGCAGCAAACAAGTGCATCCTCGAACCCCGATAGAAGAAGGTCGGCAACGCTCTTGGATCTTGGCCCGATGAGCTACCAAGCATCCTTTGGTCTTACCGCACCACCAACAAAGCTTCAACTGGCGAGAGCCCCTTCATGCTAGCTTATTGAGCGGAAGCCGTCGTCCCGGTGGAGGTCGGCGAACGTTCCCTCTGCCTCCAATACTTCGACAAACAAGAGAAAGAAGAAGGCCTCGACCTCAACACCGAACTACTTGATGAGGTAAGGGATCGTGCTCTAACATGTCTTATCAAGCACAACCAAAGGATGGCGAGGTATTACAATTCCAGGGTGAAGAAGCGAAGCTTCAGAGTCAGCGACCTCGTCCTCAGGGACGCCACCTTCAAACTCAAGGTCGGCTGCCGCAGAAAGCTCTCCGTCAAATGGGAGGACCCATACAAAATAGCAGACATCGTGGGACCCACAACTTACATTTTGGCGAGCATGGAGGGCTGAGAGCTAGCTCATCCATGGAACGCCCAACACCTACTCAAGTACTATCAATAAAATTTGTAATTTTATATATTTGTACCAACAACGTGTTGTTTGAATAAAAATTTTAGATCCCCTCCAAGATAGAAAGCGCCTCCATAAAGGTCGTCTCAATCATCCGGAGGGCTAATTCGCTACATGTAAACTCTTGTATCTTCGTTTATATATACGTATTATGCGAACTGAAATTACAGCCCACAACACAA
The DNA here is from genome assembly GCA_030789695.1 of Scilla litardierei. Taxonomy (NCBI): domain Eukaryota; kingdom Viridiplantae; phylum Streptophyta; class Magnoliopsida; order Asparagales; family Asparagaceae; genus Scilla; species Scilla litardierei. The sequence goes on from CM061134.1 coordinate 52,215,444, forward strand.
ACTGGAATCATAAATGCAGGGTCGACAACGGCCACTCTATATCCGCAATCTTGGAGACCTCTGAGGCAGTTCGCCACCCAAACCGGAGTTATAAATGTGGGGCCACTCTATACCTACAATCTTGAAGACCTTCGGGGCAGTTCGCTACCAAAACCCGAGTTATAAATGTGGGGTCACTCTATACCCGTAATCTTGAAGACCTCTGGGGCAGTTCGCCACCAAAACCAGAGTTATAAATGCGGGGTCACTCTATACCCGCAATCTTGAAGACCTCCGGGGCAGTTTGCCACCCAAACCAGAGTTATAAATGTAGGGTCACTCTATATCTGCAATCTTGAAGACCTCTGGGCAGGTCGCGGTGCAACTACCCATAGCATGCCAGGCTTCGCTAACCAAACCGGACAGGGGCTTGAAGAAGGGTACTGCACGAAATTTTCCCTCAAGAAGACCTCCGGGGCAGGTTGTGGTGCAGCTACCCATAGCGTGCCAGGCCTCGCTAACCAACCCAGCCATGGGCTGAAGAAGGGTTCTGCCCGAAATTCGCACTCAGGAAGACCTCTAGGGTAGGTTGTAGTGCATCTACCCATAGCGTGCCGGGCTTCGCTAACCAAAATGACTAGGTGCTTGAAGAAGGGTCCTGCACGAAATTTTCCCTTAGAAAACCTCCGGGGCAGGTCGCGGTGCAGCTACCCATATCGTACTGGGCTTCGCTAACTAAACCGGACAGGGGCTTGAAGAAGGGTGCTGTCCGAAATTCTTCCTCAGGAAGACCTCCGAGGCAGGTCGTGATGCAACTACCCATAGCGTGCCAGGCTTTGCTAACCAAACCAGCCAGGGGCTTGAAGAAGGGTTCTGCCCGAAATTCACCCTCAGGAAGACCACCGAGGCAGGTCGCGGTGCAGCTACCCATATCATGCCGGGCTTCGCTAACCAAACTGAACAGGGGCTTAAAGAAGGGTTCTGCCTAAAATTCTCCCCCAGGAAGAGCTCCGGGGAAGTTCGCCACCCAAACCAGAGTTATAAATGCAGGGTCACTCTACAACCGTGATCTTGAAGACATCCAGGGCAGTTCTCCACCTAAACCGGAGTTATAAATGCGGGGTCACTCTACACCCGCGATCTTGAAGACCTCCAAGGCAGTTCGCCACCCAAACCGGTGTTATAAATGCGGGGTCACTCTACAACCACGTTCTTGAAGACCTCACATGCAGTTCGCCACCCAAACCGGAGTTATAGATGCGGGTCCCTCTACACTCGCAATCTTGAAGACCTCCATGGAAGTTCACGACCCAACCAGAGTTATAGACACGGGGTCCCTCTACACTCGCGATCTTGAAAACCTCCGGTGCAATTCGCCACCCAAACCGGAGTTATAAATGTAGGGTCGGGGCAGTTCGCCACCTAAACCAAAGTTATAAATATAGGGTCACTCTACACCCGCGATCTTGAAGACCTCCGGGGCAGTTTGTCACCCAAACCAGAGTTATAAATGCAGGGTCGCTCTACACCCGTGATCTTGAAGACCTCTAGGGCAGTTCGCTATCCAAACCAAAGTTGTAAATGAGGCGTCGGCCATGCACAATGCCCTCAATAGACACTGGAGGCAATCCATCTCCACAAAGAGCTTCGCCAACCCAATCACACTCAAACTCCACAACATTCCGCTTCTCCGGGGCATTAGCCACTTCCAAGCAGAAAGTTGGGGGCATACACACACATGCAAAAAATAATGGCAAACAACAACACAAGCACAAACAAGGTGAACTGCCTAAGGTATATTTCATTAAAAGTTAAAGTTTACATTTACATTAAAATTCCTACACTAGGTCCTACGTCTGGCCCCGAGACCGGCCTTACATATGATACCCTCCCCCAACCACCTTATGGCACCTCCACATGGGCCCCAGCTTCGGTTTCCGCTGGCTCCGTTACTGCGACCTCTCTCCTGGTCTTCGACATCACCGCCAGTGTGATCGCCGTCAGCCTGATAGTCATCAAATACACCGGTTTCCCTGGCTTCCTCTTCCTCCTCACCATCTGAGGCTGACATCAATGCAGAGAAGTCGATCTCCAGCCAGGGATGCAGCCTTTTTAGCCTCTTCCCCCCTTCTCAAGGCCCGCCTGAAAGCCTGCCTGCAAGCTTGTCTCTTAGGCCTCCTCCATGCTCTTGGCCTGGATGTCCTTCATGAGGGGGACGAGCTCGTCCATCTGGTACTTGAGGATGGCCTCCATCTTCACGGCCTCGAGATCGACCTTCTTTAGCTCTGCCACTTGACGCGTGAGCTCAACAATCTCATGTCCCTTCGCCTCCACCTCCGTAGCATGTGTGTTCTCCAGAGCGACCCTTCGGGCCTCCGCCTCCTCCAGCTGCCGGCCCAGACCATCCGAGATCTTATTTTGATTCTCCATCTCCTCCTTCTAGGCTACATGCAACTTGCAGAGTTCCTCGACTTTCGTCGACCTCATCCTCAGCCGCTCTGCGACCTCCTTGAGCTCATCGTCCTTCTTCTGCAGCTCGCTGTTAGCCGCCTGAAGCTCCACCTTCTTCCGATTGAGGGTCACCTGGAGCGCACCCACGTTTGTGTGGCGCTGCAAAGAGGTCATCGCCACCACCGCCTATAAGAGGAAAAGAATACATGAGCCCGCATGAAAGAATGCAGATCGACAACATGGGTTGGGGAAAGCATCAAACCTGCATGTTGTGCCAGATTACCGTGCAGTAGAGACGCTCAGGACCAACGTTGTACAGGGACTCCCGGTCCCTGGGCAGCAAACTGTTCTCTTCCAGACGGGCCGTGAACCCAGCATCCTCGAACAACGACTCCTTGGCACCCACCGGGTAGCTCGGCCCATAGCACTCGATCTTCAGGATCACCAGGATCTCGGCCTTCTTCGCTTTGAAGCAGGCGAGCGCTGCCTCACAGCTTGGATGCCCTGGCGTCCTCAAGTCTGGCTTCCCCTGCTTCCCAGAGGGGCATCCAAAGGGCTAACGCTCGACCCCTGTAGCTTTGGCTTGGGCCAGAAGGCCCTAGGGCATGGCAATCGTCAGATCGACCATCGGCTCCTCGACTGCAACGGGCTCAGCCAAGCTGCTCGATGCAACCTCGCTCGCACGGGGGGAGGGAATAGCTACTGTGGGCACCTTCTCTGCTCTGCTCCTCCTCCTCAGTCCGCACAACGGATGCCTCCTCCAGGCTCTGCTTCTCCCCAGCCTTCTTTGGCCTACCCTTCGACATCGCCGCATTGCCTTTGACCGGGGCCGCCTGCTCCTTGGGCACCGATCCCTCAGCTGACGCCCCCTTCGTGGCCATCCTCATCATCTCATCCCTTGATAAACTCATGGCTGCACCTGCAAAAAGAAAAGAGATCAGGGTGAACAAATATGAATAAGATCGTTTAGATCACAGTACATTCAGGCTAGATATGGAGGGCAATCTGGTGCTCCTTGACCAGCTTCGCATGTATCCAAAGTTCACGGGGGATCTCCATCAGGATTTTGGAGCTCTCCAGATCCTGCCCCTCTAGAGTTACCTCCTTGTTCTTGGCGGGATTCAACCTTTCCCAGTTCGTCTACAGAGACAAGTCCGCCGGCATCTAAATGAAAATGAACTTCTCTTTTCACTCCCTCACTTTACTCGGCATGCTGACGACAAGATGCCGGTCCCTCCTTGCATTGACATAATAATACGCTCCTCGTCGCTTCGCTTCGAAGAAATACTGAAACAACGGCATGGTCGGATTTATGCCACTACCGAAGCAGATAACAAGGAACCCAACTATGATGCTGATCGAGTTCGGGATCAATTGGAAGATCGGAAGCTCGAGGAAGTGCAACATAAGCAGGAGGAATAGGTGGAGTGGAAATCGAAGTCTGAGCTCGAAGGTCGGAACATAGACCCCGACTTCATTGTCATTGGGCGAACATGTTGGATGCATTGTGTGTTGGATTCAACGATCGGTGACTTTATGTTTGATGATAACAAACGTGTGTGAATGTTCTAATGTGTGTGTTAAGTGTTTTTCAGGAGTGGCACACTTGTAAATCTTCAAAGCAATAACTAAGTCGGTTGATGGAGGAATTGCTATTCACATAGCAAATTAGAAGATGGAGTAATTTCTATTCATATAGCAAATTGGACTTGGTCAAAGAGATGATTTTATAGCTACAAATATTGGACCAAGTCAAATTGAAGAGGATCCTACCCAAATCTATTAAAGATCCTATCAAATCTCCTATCCTATTTGAATCCACATTCAAATCCAATTAATATTGCAATGAGATTAAAACAAATCCCTCCAAATCTTATATTCCTATCTCTAATAGGATTCTCCTCAATCCCAAACCATCTTGCTTTCCTATCTCCATTAGGATTGCATCCTAGCCATCCATCCTCCATGGCCGCAACACATCTCACCATTAACCCTCCTTGGCCTCAACAAAGCCATAGCCTCTCCTATAAATACCAAACACCTAAAGAAAAGAAAAAGGGGGAAAGAAAAAAGAAAGTTGTGGCCATATCAATACTCCAAAACCCTAAAACTTGCGGCCTAACCCTAAGCTTCATATTACCTTGCGCAAAGAGATCTAAAGCCTAGCTTCTCCATTGCGCAAGCCATCAACTTCCTTTAGCCACAAGTCCAAAACCCCAAGCTATCATCTTCTCCAAGCAAAATAGCCAAGGCCTCATAGAACTTCTCCTAGGCCGAAAGTTGCTCCATAGCCAAATCCTTCACCCTTGCACACAGCTCCTAGCCACAACTTCATAGCTCTACCAAGGACTAAAAAGCATCCCAAGTTCATCCTCCTCCTTTCTCCAAGAACCTAGCTTCATCATCACCAAGGACAAGCCATAACAAGGAGAGAGAGCCAAAGCCCTAGCCACAACATCCTTGAAGAGCTCCATAGCCGTAAGTTGAAGACCCAAGGGAAGGGTTCGCGTGCACTGCTAGAGCATCCAAGAGGGCCTAGCCGCGCTGCTGTACCCACAAGAAGAGCCCAAGCACAGCTGCAGGCCGCAACTTCCAGCTAGGGCCATTCATCCAAGCAAGGGCACAAGGCCGCAATATTCAAAGAGGAGCCAAGCAAGAGCAGCAACTTAAGTTGCAGACGTGACGAGACATCTACATCTTGCCAGGCGAGAGCTGGCCCGTGCTGATTGACAGAGACGACTACGCCTACATACTGAGATTCTCTAAACTCTTTTGATATTATTTGGGTGTAGTAGTAACGATCTCTGTAGGGTAAACTTTACCGCTTTTGTGTTCTTTTGGGACTTGTTTAGTTGGGGGACTAGACAAGAGGGTCTTGACAAACAGGGCTTGTCAAGATAGAGCATTTACTAGGTTGGTAGTGTTTTGCACTCGGGGAGTATGGTATGTACTAGGTGGGTAGCCTTGGGCTTGAGACTCATTGGCAAGTATACTACCCACGAGTATCCAACATATGCTATATGGGTAATATTTAGCGTTGGTTTATTTTACTCGTCAAGCAATACCACCCCCACATCTAAGAGTCCTTATAGGCTATATTTTTTAGGGTGTGGTATCTTGAACTCATTTTTAATGAGGTGTGGAAAATCAATCCTAGTGATTTCATACTTATTGGAAAATGTGGATTGGTTTTGGTTGACTTCTATAAGAATTTCTCCCTTTGTGCTTCAATTATTTAATCATCACACTTACACGATGGTGTAGAAGTCTTTGTTACACTTTTCATTGAAATTGAAGTGCTTACTCTAAGAGAAATGACATGCAAGTGTTGGTTGTGATTTATAATACTTTATTTTTGTATGTGTCATAAACTAGACTTCGTGTCTACGCTTTTGATGATAACAAAAGGGGGAGAAAATATTGAAGATTTGTGTTGCATTAATGAATATTAGTTAAGGGGGTGCATTAATGAATATGTGAATAGGTATGTTCAAGGGGAGCATGAAAATTGGGGGATCATGCCATGCTTATTTGTATCACATTATCATTGCATCATTGCATGCATGTATGCTTGAACATCAAGTGTTATATTGTTGCATATATCCTCCCATTATCACACCTCACACACATGTACGATGTATTATTTGGAACTTTAGTGCAAATCTTATAATCGTTTGTCATCATCAAAAAGGAGAGATTGTTGGATACAACGTGTGTTGGAGTCAACGATCGGTGACTTCGTGTTTGATGATAACAAACGTGTGTGAATGTTCTAATGTGTATGTTAAGTGTTTTTCAGGAGTGGCACGCTTGTAAATCTTCAAAGCGATGACTAAGTCAATTGATGGAGGAATTTCTATTCACATAGCAAATTGGAAGATGGAGTAATTTCTATTCATATAACAACTTAGACTTGGTCAAAGAGATGGAGTTTATAGCTACAAATATTGGACCAAGTCAAATTGAAGAGGATCCTACCCAAATCTATTAAAGATCCTATCAAATCTCCTATCCTATTTGAATCCACATTCAAATCCAATTAATATTGCAATGAGATTAAAACAAATCCCTCCAAATCTTATATCCCTATCTCTAATAGGATTCTCCTCAATCCCAAACCATCTTGCTTTCATATCTCCATTAGGATTGCATCTGTTGCGGGGTAGAATCTGCTACAATGAATTTGTAATGAGTGGGGAACCAAGAGCACGATGGTTACTAGTTTGTGGGGGTGATGGTAAGGCTAACTTTAATCTGAGGGCGGTTTGTGGATGAAGATCACGAGGCTGCCCGTCAAGAGGGGTAGGTCGCTTGCGGTTGGATTGAAGGGAGCTCGATCGTTGAAGAAGAATGGCGCAGGTCACTCATCTGGTGGCAGCAAGGGTGAACCTCCTACGAGAGGAGCAACCTGTCAGAAAGGCCGGGCCGGTTTTCAGCCCGCAGCCCCTCCGGTGCTTAAGTCAGTAGATGACTGAAGAAGAGATGTCGGACACGAAGAGCGATCTAAGTGGCAGGTCGGCGCTTGCGTGGCAGACTATTGTGGAGATATGAATGTAGGGGATATTAGATATGTTATGGGTGAGTTACCAATTTATTCAACAATCCAACCAACCAACTCCTTTCTCGCTGGGAGGTAGGGGGCTGCTGGAGTCGGTTGCCTTTGTTGAGCTGGCGGCGTCAGGATGTCAGGGAGCTGACCGTTGGCGTCAGGGCTGAACGCGTCAGGCGTGCTTTTGTCAGGCAGTCAGAGTCGTAAATGTTAGGTGGTGCTTTTGTCAGTCTATTTAGCGGTGAAACGGCTAGTCCTGCTTTCGACGGGTGGTCAGGCGACGAAGCGGACAGATGCACTTTTGTCAGGTTTGTCTGTAGTGGGACTGCTAGTGGCATGTCGTCTTCCTCCTTGGGTGAGCTGGTGGGTGAACGGTGTCTGGGTGAGCTTCCTATGGGGCGATCTTCTTTGGGAGCGAACTCTTTGGGGTGAGCTTATCGTTCCGCTGGGCCAGCTGTTCTGGGGCGAGGTCGTCGTTCCGCTAGGTGTGCTTCCTTAAACCTCGGTGAGCTTCAGCGAACTAGGCTTCCCTATGGAGATTTGGCAGGCCAAGACTCGGGCCTCGAACAAGTGGGCCTAGATTATATGGGTGGATCCGGATGTTGTAACAATTGCCCCCGTCGGTATCATCAAGTGAATGTCAAGAAGGAGAATGTTCACAAGACCGCATTTCGGACCAGATATGGACACTACGAGTACTTAGTAATGCCATTCGGCATGACTAATGCACCTGCGGTGTTCATGAGTCTCATGAATCAGGTACTATATAACCATCTGGACAAGCTTATAGTTGTCTACATCGATGACATCCTCATCTACTCGAAGGATGCTCAAGAGCACAGAGAACATCTGAGGAAGATCTTGGAAACCTTGAGACACCACCAACTATATGCCAAATTCAGCAAGTGTGAATTCTAGCTAGACAAGGTGGCTTTCCTGGGCCACATCGTGTCGAGAGAAGGAATATCTGTTGACCCCAAGAAGGTAGCTGATGTTCAAACCTGGCTGGCCCCTAAAACTATGGCGAAGATTCGAAGATTCTTGGGACTAGCCGGTTATTGTAGATGCTTCATTCAAGACTTCTCAAAAATCGGAGAGTTCATGACGTGATTGACGAGAAAGGATGTGGTATTTGTCTGATCGAAGGCTTGTGAAGATGCATTCCAGGAGCTGAAGAGAAGATTAACTTCGGCCCCGATTCTGGTCATTCCAGACATGACTGGAGGTTTCGAAGTGTTTTGTGATGCATCTAGAAAAGGGCATGTGTATGTGCTACATCATCATGGCCGAGTCGTTGCCTATGCATCCAGACAACTGAAGAACCGCGCGAATAACTACCCCACTCATGACCTTGAGTTGGCGGAAATTATCTTTGCTCTGAAGATTTGGAGACAATTCTTGTTGGACGAGCATGTGAAGATATTTTCAGATCACAAGAGTCTCAGGTACCTGTTCATCAATAAGGAGCTCAACATGCGATAACTACGATTGATCGAGCTAATGGTGGACTATGATGTTGACCTTCAGTACCATCCTAGGAAGGTCAATGTCGTACCAGATGCACTGAGTCGTCTCCCTGTGGTGATGACCCTCACATCGCAATGGAGGCTACGACATGAAATACGAGCGATGGAGATTGATGTTATATTGCCTGGAGTAATGTCTTTGTTACTCAACCTTCAGATCCAGTCAAATTTGGTGGCAGGATCAAGGCTACCCAAGCTAGAGATGAGAAGCTATGGAGGATCAGAGACCTAGTGATGGAATGTCAAAGGCCTGAATTCAATATCCACGAGGACGGATCATTGCGATTCGGCAACCACATATGTGCCATCTGGAGACATCAGAGAAGAACTATTGGAGGAAGCTCACAATTCTCCATATTCCATTCATCCAGGCAGTACCAAGATGTATCAAGACTTGCGACAACACTACTGGTGGCATGGTATGAAGAGATGCGACACATGGAGCATGGAGAAGTGTATAATGTGCCAATAGGTGAAGGCTGAACATCACCAGTCTGCCGGCTTGTTACAGCCTTTGCCCATTCCAGAATGGAAGTGGCAACAAATTACGATGGATTTTGTGATAGGACTGCCCAAGAGTATGAAACATAATGATGCCGTCAGGGTGATCGTTGATCGATTGACCAAGTCAGCACACTTCATTCCTTTCAGAGTGGGTCAGTCAACCGAAGTACTAGCCAAGAAATACATGGAGGAGATAATGAAGTTGCATGGTGTCCCTGTCAGTATTGTTTCAGACAGAGACACTCGATTCACGTCTCACTTTTGGAAGAATTTATAGGAGTGTCTGGGGGACCCGCTTAATCTTTAGTACAGCTTATCATCCTCAGACAGATGGCATATCGGAACGCACCAGTCAGATCTTAGAGGACATGTTGCGTGCATGTATGCTGGATTTCAAAGGATCGTGGGAAGACCATCTTCATCTCGTGGAGTTCGCTTACAACAACAGCGACCAGGCCAGCATTGGTATGGCACCCTTTGCAGTGCTATATGCCAGGAAATGTCGTTCTCCTTTGAGCTGGGACGACGTTGGAGATCGAGAGCTTGTCAGACCAGAATTGATTGTTGAAGTAGTGGATGTAGTCAGGACCATCAGGGAGAAACTACAGTTGGCTCAGGATCGATACAAGCATTGGGCAGATGCAAAGCACAAACATTTGGAGTTCCAGCCTGGCGACCATGTGTTTTTTGACAATCTCTCCTAATCGTGGAATGATTCATTTTGGACAAAGAGGGAAGTTGAGTCCACGATACATTGGTCCATTTGATATTTTGGAACAAGTAGGCGAAGTGACCTATCACCTTGCTTTGCCACCTGCATTGGAGGGAGTACATGAAGTCTTTCATGTCTCATAGCTACGATGCTACGTGAGTGATCCTAGTGATGTTGTGGATTACTCGGAGATTTCTATTCGCTCGGATCTATCTTATGAGCAACAACTAGTCAAGATCCTGGATCGATGACAGAAGACCCTCAAGAATAAGGTTATCAACCTTGTCAGAGTGATGTAGCATCACGACTCACCTGTAGAATCTACATGGGAGCAAGAAAATGATATGCGAGAACGCTACTCATACCTATTTACCGAGTCAGAGGATCTTACTGTTGGGTTTTTCAAGGACCCTTAGGACATATATCTTTGCCCGTCCTACATCGGACGTGCATTAGAATCAAAAACATGCAGCAAAAACATTATTAAACACTTTTATAATAATAATAACCCTAAGGAAACATGCATCCTAGCCAGGATAATCTACTAACTAAGGGTTGGGTCGAAGAACGATCTAAACTACTGCAAATGAACATAATACTGACTTACCTGGAACTTTGCTTGCACCGACAAAGTGTACCGAACTGTGTCCTGAGCCGCACCTAGCCCCGAGCTGAACCGGTTCCCGAACTGCACCGCGCCTTCGAGCCTATCACTTGCTGAAGAAGATTTCACTTGAGCAGACCCACGTCAAAAACTTCTGGATCAGATCCAAACCTTCTCGCTGTCTTGCTAGGACTTGATTGGAGGATCGGAAGAAATATAAGAGGAGGAATAATTTTGTCTTAAGACTGAGCATGCTCAAAAATTATAGAGCTTCTTAAATCAGAGACTTGATGCACTTTTCTATGTAGTGTCGACCCCTATTTATATAGGGAGTCAGACCCCCTTGCACGTCGCACGAGCAATGTAGGACAATTAAAATTTAGGAGATTAAATTAAGTTAGTTTGCTTTTCTCAAAGGCTAAACTTCAACTAATTTTATCTCCCTCACTGTTGAGCTTCAGAATTGATACAACCTATCATTTCAAAGATCTATGAACGGTGAATGCGTAGGAACAAACGTCGACGAATTTTGACTTCGTTTGACCACTCAAATAATTGCTCAAAGTTGAGCAAAAAGTCACATTTCGTAGCCGTCATGGAAGGTTTCAAACCCCCTAGAAACTGGGCCCCTAGGTGGGGCCCACAGCATTGCGGGCGTGATGGGAAGTTCGCCTGCTTGGGGGCATGCCCGCCCGCTTTGCAGGCAGGCCCCGCTGGGCCGCAGCAGGCGCACCCGCCCGCCATGCGGGCGGGCCCTGCTGGGCTTGCGGGTGGACTAACGGGCTGGCATGCGCCCGCCCGCTAGTGTGGGTCCGACCCACTAAGCTGCCACTTCTTGCTGTTTTCGTTTTTCTGGGCTCGTTTGAGTCCCGATTCCAACGCGGTTTCTTCCTGTGGATTTCTCAGGAAGTCCCCTTCAATCCCAAGTGCTAAACTCTTTAGCTTTTATCTCACAACTCACTTGTGAACTCAATTACTCAATTGGATCAAATACATTCCTCTTAACATTCTTCATATTACTAAGACGCGAATACTACTCGGTGTGAGACCCTACAGCCTGACCCTACTATAGGTTGGGACTCGAAATCCCTAGACGACAGTAACCACGAGAAGCAGGTGTCGTCCTTATTTCGGTATCATAATTAAGCGATTGACTTGTCGACAAAAAGTGTCGACGTGATCACTCTGACTGTGTACGTTATGAATACCACAGTTTTAGTCCCTTCGTCTTAACTATGTCATTTGCATAGCCTAGGGTATGGTAAACTGTCAGCCCTACTAGCTAGCACTGGCCAGTATCATTCGGTCTCTGGTACATACATGTTGTACTTCCTACAACATACCTTGGCCAAGATTTTACCAAGAACCGTACTGAGCCTACGACACTAACTTCCTATTAACGGAAGAGACGAATCCTCCCTTGATCACTACTCACCTCGTACGCTTCAAGTGTCACACAACCTAAGACCTTTCAGCAGGCCGTGCCTCGAAGCTAGATCATAGATCTAAGTGACAATGTTCACGCACAGGTTTGTACAATGATCTCAAGTCCTAAGGACCAACTTGCCTATCATCACTAGAGAGTTATTAATGACAGTTAGTTAATGTTTAACCATTTGATAACTCCTTATTAGTTTGTTCAGTGGACTTATTCTCTTATGAGCACCTGTGTCTTGTCTCTGACTTAACTAAGTCGCATGATTATGAGATCATCAAGACAAAGGCACAATGGTCTGTCCGATGTGCCGATATCACTATCTCGACGCATCTATGATCATGAACGCTTTAAGACTCAAGCTCATATCGTTCAGACATTTCTCATAATCATGATCTCTATCTCGAAACAAGTATGACCTTACTATGAGTCTAAGGAAATTATCGAAGCAACATATCAATAAAAATTACTCAGACAATTGATACCAGAAAGTATACTTTCATTCATGAACAAGATATTTACATAGATAAATTGCCTCGAGGGCATACATCTCTCAACATCTTCCACTTGCACTCAGGCCCATTTATCATGGTATCTCATACCACATTTACACACTAGTCTCTACAGACGATCGCGTGCCAACGCCTTTGTGAATGGATATGCTATGTTATCTTTTGAATAGACGCTAAGGAGTTCTATGTCTTTCCTCTTCTCAATATCCTGTATCAGGGATACTTCCAAAGAATGTGTCTGGATCTCTTGTGGAATCTTGGTTCTTGAACCAGACTGATGGTTGCATTATTGTCGCAATACAGCGGTATTGGATCCTTAACTGCAGTCACCATCCCCAACTGTTTTATGAACTTTCTCATCCATACAGCTTCCTTTGCCGCATCATTGGCCGCTATGTACTCGGCCTCCATCGTGGAGTCTGCAACAATGTCTTGTTTGGAACTTCTCCAACTAACCGCTCCTCCGTTGAGAGTGAAAACAAATCAAGAGATCGATTTACAATCATCTATTTCACTCTGAAAACTGGAATCTGTGAAGCCTTAAACCTTGAGCTCTTCACTTCCATAAATCAAGACCAAGTCTTTAGTCCTTCGTAAGTACTTAAGAATTGTCTTGACGACTTTCCAATGTTCTTCTCTAGGGTTAGACTGATATCGACTTACTGCACCTAGTGAAAAAGCGACATCAGGTCTGGAACAGATCATGGAATACATGATAGATCCCACAGGTGATTGGCTGGTATAAAACCACTCTTACTGTTTTCCATGATAAAACATTTTAGCACGGTGTTAATGTACCTGGCTTGGGACATACCTAGCATCCGTTTAGATCTATCTCTATAGATCTTTACACCTAATATGTAGGATGCTTCTCCCAAGTCTTTCATGGAGAAGTTAGTTGATAGCCATTCCTTTATAGACTTCAACATCCCTATGTTGTTGCCTATTCAAAGAATATCATCCGCATACAGTATGAGGGTGACTAAAGAATTTTCACTGGTTTTCTTATAAATACATGGATCATCCTCATTTCTGACAAAACCAAACTCTTTGACTGTCTTGTCAAAACGGATGTTCCAACTCATTGATGCCTTCTTAAGTCCATAGATAGACCTATGCAGTCTACATGCTTTTCCTTCACTCCCACTGACTTCGAAACCTTCTGGTTGAGTCATGTAAATCTGCTCCTCTAAATCACCATTTAGAAAAGCAGTCTTTACATCCATTTGCCAGATTTCATAGTCATAATGGGAAGCAATAGCGAGTACGATTCGGATAGACTTGTGCATGGAGACTAGTGAGAAAGTCTCATCATAATCTATTCCTATATTCTGACGATAACCTTTCGCAACCAGCCTAGCCTTGTACGTTTCTATCTTTCCATCTGCACCAATCTTCTTCTTAAAGATCCATTTGCAGCCAATGTGAACACTTCCTTTGGGCACGTTCTCTAAGGTCCATACCTCATTTATGTGCATGGATTCAATTTCGGATCTCATTGCATCTAGCCATTTATCAGAGTCTCTACTCTTAATGGCATCTTGGAAGCTAATATGATCATCATCTAATATGACGCCATCCTCAACCCCTCCATCTACGAGAAAACCGTAGTACCTATCAGGGGCTCAAGGAATCCTATCAGACCTCCTAACGACTGGTTGGGAAACATCAAGTTCTGATTCTCCCACTAGTTCCGACATATGTTCTTGTGTTAATCCTCCTTCTGAATATTCGTCCAGATCTACCACCTTGCCAACAGCTTCCTTCATAAGGAATTCCTTTTCTAAAAAGATGGCATGCTTGGAGACAACAACCTTTTGTGTCTCCGGATGGTAGAAGGTGTACACTGAATAATGTTTCTAGTACCCAATGAATTACACAAGACAGATCTATCTTCCATTTTGTCTGGATTATGCCTCTTGACATATGTAGGTCAACCCCATACCTTTAAATGGATAAGGTGGAGTTTCTTGCCACTCCATATCTGATATGAAGTTGTCGGCACAGATTTTGACGGAATTCTGTTAAGAATATTTGCAGCAGTCTTTAGAGCATAGCCCCAGAGGGAGGTAGGCAACTCAGCATCACTTAGCATGGATCGCACCATGTCCAACAAAGTGCGATTCATTCTCTCTGATACATCGTTATGCTGAGGTGTATAAGGAGGTGTGACCTGAGAGAAAATCCCATTCTCTTTTAAATACGTGAGGAATTCTTGGCTCAAGTATTCTCCTCCTCGATCAGATCGAAGAATTTTAATACTTTTGCCAGTTTGTTTTTCAACTTCGTTACGATACTCTTTGAATCGCTCAAACGTTTCAGACTTATGTTTCATCAAGAACACATGTTCAAACCTAGAGTGATCATCAGTAAACGTTACGAAATATGAATATCCTCCTTTGGCTAATGTAAACATAGGTCCACATACATCAAAATGTACTAGACCCAAGAGTTCATCACTCTCTTCCCTTGTCTTACAAAAGGAGTTTTGGCCATCTTACCTTTGAGGCAAGACTCGCAAGTGTCGTATGACTCATAATTCGATAGGTCCAATGACCCCTCTTTATGTAACTTGCTCAGTCTCTTCTCTCCGATATGGCCTAGTCTACAGTGCCAAAGATAATTTTCATTGTAACCTGATTCCTTGCATTTTCGTGTATTAACATTTAATACAACGTCCTTACACAAAGTGTATACACCATTATTTAGAGTCCCGAAACCTAGCAACTTACTATCAAAGAAAATGTTCATAATATTTTCGTTGATAGTAAAATTATAACCTTCTCTAGCCAAAGCCAGGACAGAGATAATATTACATAAGAAGTTAGGGATATAGTAACATTGCTTCAGACGCAAGTTAGCTCTACTAGCCAATGTGTGTATGCCATCTCCTACGGCTATAATAGCAACATTTGATGTGTTACCAACTTGGAGAACGACCTCATTCTTTTCGAGCCTTCTATTAATTCTCATTCCCTGTAACTGGTTACAGATGTGAGAGCCTGCACCGGTATCTAATACCCATGCATTAGAAGTTACGGAAAGAACTACACTTTTTATAACCATTACATACGTTATGGTATTGGCCCTGCCTTTTCTCCTTGTGCCCCCGTATATTCTTTATGTCTCTTACCCCGTCATTATTCTTATAACCAGTTGATTCTTTCTTATCTTGTATATATTAAATTTCACTTGTCACTGCAAAGAATAGAACTCCTAACATTAGCATGTGTTCAAATTTTTTTAAATATAATACGATTGGTTTTTATCCAATTATATTCTCCCACTATTTTGGCGAACATTTTAAGCCATAATAATGAACTAATTTCAATAAAATTTAGTGGGAAAGGGATCCAATCACCCCGAGTCTCACAACCTTGAGTTGATTCAACAAGTTGCTTAACTTTATGATCAGTAGATGACTCTTCATCAATCACATCGTATGTGACTCCCTTATCTGTTTTTACCCCTAATCACTTATGACCTTGAGTTGACTCAACAAGTCATAATGACTAGTCTAGTTTGACCCTTACTTTCTTGTCCAGTCCTAACTTACACCGGAGCTCGATTATGTTCACGACGCGACGGGTTGGGTTAAGTTGAACTACATCATATGCTGGATGGAATTGAATTCCAAAGAAAAATCATGTTACAGCTTGAGTTGACTCAACAACCATAACATGAATTCCAGGTTTCCAAATTCCAAAAGTAAGGAGGGTTACATATTATCTTGAAAAAGATTATCAACGTATTAGACTTAGATATAGTCGATGGTGTCATATAATCATGATTCGCGTCATTGCGGTCCAGCGGACACGGCCAGGGAATTGACTAAGCCAGGATCACTTATCCCCATTCTAGCTAGGGTGATCTAACAAACTTAGCCAAGCACATTGGCTGGATCATGGTCCATTGAATGAAACTTATCATTTTTATATGTGTGCCATAGACTAAAAGGCTTTATTAGAACTAGTTAATCATATCAACTTACGAATCCTTAAAATTCAAAATTTTATGGATTTGTTAATAACTTTTATTAAGTCCTTATCAACTATAAGGAATGATTTATTAAGGTGATATCCTAATCGTACATTAGGCATTTAAAACAATTTTAAATCAAAGCAACAACAATCTAAAATTATCTCATAATTATTAGACGGCTTTTAATGGCTAACCAAACAAGGTTTTCTTGAGTTATCAAATAGGCAAGAATAAAGCATAACCATTTAAAATTACAACTTAATAACATCACATGAATTAAGTTCATAATTATCACATAATTAATGTTATGTTTCTTACAAACATAACATGCAAATCATATTACTACTGCAGCATTAGGTCAGCGTAGATTAGGCTTTGATAGTAATGTTGGGGTTTTCAAGGACCCTTAGGGCATATATCTTTGCCCGTCCTACGTCGGACGGACATTAGAATCAAAAACATGCAGCGAAAACATTATTAAACACTTTAGTAATAATAATAACCCCAAGAAAACATGCACCGTATCCAGGATAATCTACTAACTAAGGGTTAGGTCTGACCAACCCGAAGAAAGATCTAAACTACTTCAAATGAACATAATACTGACTTACCCGGAACTTTGCTTGTACTAGCAAAGTGTACCGAACCGTGTCCCGAGCCGTACCTCGTCCCAAGATGAACCGGTTCCCGAACCGAACCGCGCCTTCGAGCCAATCATTTGCTGCAGAAGATTTCACTTGAGCAGACCCACGTCAAAGACTTCTGGATCAGATCCAAACCTCCTCGCCATCTTGCTAGGACTCGATTGGAGGATTGGACGAAATATAAGAGGATGAATAATTTTGTCTTAAGACCGAGTGTGCTCAAAAATTATAGAGCTTCTCAAATCAGAGAATTGGTGCCATTTTCTATAGAGTGTTGACCCCTATTTATATAGGGAGTCGGACCCCCTTGCTTGTCGTATGAGCAATGTGGGAATATTAAAATTTAGGAGATTAAATTAAGTTAGTTTGTCTTTCTCAAAGGCTAAACTTCAACTAATTTTATCTCCCTCACCGTTGAGCTTCAGAAGTGTTACAACCTATCATTTCGAAGAGCTATGAACGGTGAATGCGTAGGAACAAACGGCGATGAATTCTGACTTCGTTTGATCCCTCAAACAATTGCTCAAAGTTGAGCAAAAAGTCACATTTCGTAGCCATCATGGAGGGTTTCAAAAACCCTAGAAATTGGGCCCCTAGTGGGGTCCACAGCATTATGGGCGCGTTGGGAAGCGCGCCTGCCCGTTGCGGGCAGGCCACGCAGGCCCACAGCGGGGGCACCCGCCTTCCATGCAGGCGGGCCACATTGGGCCACAGCGGGCATGCCTACCCGCCATGCGGGCGGGCCCCGCTAGGCCTGCGGGTGGACTAGTGGGCAGGCGTGTACTCGCCCGCTAGCATGGTCCCACCCACTAAGCTTCCCCTTCTTGCTATTTTCGTGTTTCTGGGGTCGTTTGAGCCCCGATTCCAACGCGGTTTCTTCCTGAGGATTTCTCAGGAAGTCCACTTCGATCCCAAGTGCTAAACTCTTTAGCTTTAATCTTACAACTCACTTGTGAGCTCAATTACTCCATTGCATCAAATGCATTCCTCTTAACATTCTTCCTATTACAAGACGTGAATACTACTAGGAGTGAGACCCTACAGCCTGACCCTACTACATGTTGGGACCCGAAATCCCTAGACGACAGTAACCACGTGCAGTAGGTGTCGTCCCTATTTCGATATCATAATTACGTGATTGACTTGTCGACAAAAAGTGTCATCGTGATCACTCTGACTGTGTCTGTGAAGAATACCGTAGCTTTAGTCTATTTGTCTTAACTATGTCATTTGCATAGCCTAGGGTATGGTAAACTGTCAACCCTACTAGCTAGCACTGGCCAGTATCATTCGGTCTCTGATACATACATGTTATGTTTCCTACAACATACCTTGGCCAAGGTTTTACCAAGAACCGTACTGAGCCTACGATACTAACTTCCTATTAATGGAAGAGACGAATCCTCTCTTGATCACACTCACCTCGTACGCTTCAAGTGTCACACAACCTAAGACCTTTCAGTAGGCCGTGCCTCGAAGCTAGATCATAGATCTAAGTGACAATGTTCACGCACATGTTTGTACAATGATCTCAAGTCCTAAGGACCAACTTGCCTATCATCACTAGAGAGTTATTAATGATAGTTAGTTATTGTTTAACCTTTTGATAACTCTTTATTGGTTTGTTCAGTGGACTCATTCTCTAAAGAGCACCTGTGTCTTGTCTCTGACTTCACTAAGTCACATGATTATGAGATCATCAAGACAAAGACACAATGGTTTGTCTGATGTGTCGATATCCCTATCTTGACGCATCTATGACCATGAACACTTTAAGACTCAAGCTCCTATCGGTCAGACATTTCTTATAATCGCGATCTCTATCTCAAAACATGTATGACCTTACTATGAGTCTAAGGAAATTATCTAAGCAACATATCAATAAAAATTACGCAGACAATTGATACCAGAAAGCATACTTTCATTCATGAACAAGATGTTTACAAAGATAAATTGTCTCGAGGGCATACATCTCTCAACACTTACTAGTGTCGAGACTAGTTACGGAAGCTATGGTGATGTTAATAGTAAGTATTCATAAACATCATCTCTTGTTTTCTTGATGTTATGATGTCACATTATATTTCATGCTATTTACAACCGGATTCACTAGATTACTACCATCCATCATTTTATTTGCTTGAGCTTCTTCATAACAGAAATTATCTGTTTCATGAAGTTTCGAGAAACTCCGAGGACAGAATTCTTATAAGGAGTGTAGGATGTAATGGTCTGGTTTCAGTGTACACGAAATTCTGTATTCACGATAGTATCAAACAAGTTCAAATGAGTAATGATTTTTTTCTATACTTTTTTCGCCACTCAAACCTTAAATTTGACTTCATATTCATGCTCCTCGTAACGATACGAACCTGTGGCTAATTTTTCGTAATTTTTCGGAGTCGTTTGTATATAAAAAATGATAGTTCAACCTACTCATATATTAGTTATTACTAGTTATATTAACCTATTTACTAATTACCTTAACCTAGTTAACTATTAAATTACCCTAACCAAAACTTAAACGTGTGGGGGGGGCACGTTTAAAGTTTTCTGAACTTAGTCAAAAAAGCTAACAACCGTAATTAAGGCATTAAATGGGCTAATAGTGGGTTCATGAACTCATTAACCCTATAAATACCAATTAATCCTAGTTAATCACCAAAATTAAACATATTTTTAAAAAATTAAACCTCTTCCTCTCTCGTTCTCTCTCTCAGCCCGCGTCCCCCGCATCCCACCCTCTCCCCCTCACCGACCCATGCCCAACGCCGCCATTGTGCCTCGCCTTCGACCTCCCACCGTCGCCAGGCCCCCGTACGCCGCCGTAGTCACCTCCAGCCACTGCTACGAGACCCACTTTGCCTCGACGTAACCACCACCTTACCCACGCCCCTCTAAATCACCACCCCCTCTCCCTCTCACCTCGCCACCCGCAATGATGCCACCGCCACCCTCTAATCATCGTCGACACCGCCCTGATGATCAGCAGAGCCTAGCGCCGCCGTGACAGCCCACAAACACCCCCGCTGCGGCTAGCGAAACCTACAAATCACGCTACCTCTCTCCCTCACTCCACCGCCGCTTCCCCGCCTGAGCCACTCCCTTGCCGTCACCGTACGCCGACTGCCCCATCTCCGTACCCTCCTCCGCCTCCGATGCTACTCTGCACGAGCACAACCCGCCGCTTCTCACCATGCCTCGCCGTTTCCTTGTCTACGTCGTCCCCTACCGCTGTGGTCGCCGCCGCTGCAGCTTCGGAACGCCGACGCCGCTGCCAACCGCCGCCTCTGCCGCTCCACACCCTCGCTGCCAACGAGAACCCCCTGGCCCTGTTCACATAAGAATGAAGGGTAAAAGCTTTCACGTGATTATTTTTATACAAATTTTATACGAAAATACGTATATACAAGCGTATTTATAAGTATAGTATATAAGTTTTCTGATTTAAAATTTTTAATAAATCATATATGCATCAGAAAAATACAAGACCAGGTCTAGAAAATCTAGTGTGACATTCCGAAAACATTGGCACTGATTTCATCCCGATCAGGAGAGTATATTTTTCTTAGTAAATTTTTGAAGCTAAAATCTAATTACGGTATTTTCACTTAATAATTCATATCTGAAATATTTCACATACACTTACGTACGAGAAAATTATGGGTCGTAGTATATAATGAGACGATCGTTTTGGCACCTTAATTGATGTATTCTGATACGTAGTTTATTCAAAAAAAATTATTGAACGTTTACTTTAACTATTTAAAATTAGTTTTTAAATCGTTTTTGAGCTTTTAAAAATTATAAAAAAATACCAGAAGCTTCAGAAAAATATTTCCTTCTTAAGTAAAATTATATTCCTCATATCCAGCCTATCTACAATTTTAGAATGTATTTTGACACCTTTTCAAGCTATTAGAAAATAAAGAACGATCAAGATAAATTGATAGAAATTGATGCGGCTTATAACCAACAATTTCTTGTGATTTCAGGTACTGATTCTCATACACCAATACCCTTGGAAGATCTAGCTCTACTCCCAACTCACTACAACAACCTCGAAACTGGTAAGTCACAACGAATTCTAAATTTAGAAAACTAGATAGTGTACTAGCATGAACTTATGATTTGATGAATAGCCTCAGAATGACTATTAACCTGAACAAATGACTAGAGACCTAATAACTATGGAACTAATCAACTTCATAACAACTTTGACTCGAGAAGATGACGTTGCCAACTTTCAACCTTGGTGGTTGTAACACATGACCATCTACTTGGGTAAACTGTGTGCTAATGGAAATACCACATGCTCGAAGCATGGAACAACATTAAAATTGTTGGACTTGTCTTTGTCCTCAAACTTCTTAGCCACTTTGCTTTGGCCTAGTCTGCTTTGAAATAGGTTCCTAACTTTCTGGTTTTCAATAAGAAAGTCAACCAGTGGTCCGGGTTTAACTATCATTGTAATTAGGGAACTAATAATATCATGTGATACATCGTATGGAACATCTTGTGAAACATCCGTATGAAACATGTAGATAGAACACTTGACACTTCAATGGGGTTTGGGGTAACTTATAATTTGAGAGTGTGTGGGAGTGACTAGAGTTCATCTTCCCGTACCGCTGCCTGTGTTTCGGCATCCTGTCCCGCTGCCTGAGTTTCGACAAATACATGTACCGCTACCTGTGTTCTGGCATTCGTCTGGGCAAGCGCCCAGGTAAGAGATGAACTTAATAGTTGCATATAGTACTCTCCTACTTGAGTCACGTAGTTCTAGTGTAGTTATTGCTTGCACTGTCACCTTTACTTTATGCATTGTATGCATTTTACTTACCACACCTGTGCAGCCACCAGTACTTTACTTGTCGCACTTGTATGCATGACTGCATTTACTTTACCGGTCACACTTGTCTATAGCTACTGCATTAGGAGGTTTCATTACTTAGCCTGCTTTACACTTGCACTACCACAGTACAGTTCGTTGTCTTCATTCAGTTCTACCTTTACTACTCTCTAATGTACGCCTTGTCACAGTTGTTGTTCAGTACGTTACTTTTCGCTCTGGTTTGCTTGTCGTAGTTACTTTTTGTCACCTGCTTTAGTCATACTTGTGTACTGCTTCTTTCTATGTTTAGAATTATTGTGACTTACCTACGGTTCCAATGTATGGCACCGGCAGACGACGTACAGATCGAAGAAAAGGCCCCAGAGTTTGAAGAGCCAGAGTTTGATCCAGAGACTGCTGATTTCTAAGGATATTTGAGTTGGTGTGCGTATTGTATTTCCTTTCTGTATTTTCTTTCCGTACTTTTTTTCATGTATTCAGTGTAAGAGTGTTGTGGTGTGTTGTATTTCTATTATGGACTGTAATAATGCACACTGGTTTGAGTATTGGTACATCTATGTATTATAGCAATATTGATTTCACTGGTAATCTACAGACCTGCAAATATAATCAAATAAGTAACGGCCCCCTTAGAGCGGGTCGTTATAGCCATTAATTCACAAGATAATAAGATATCAGATATCAGAACATTTTGAAGAATTGTGAGTAATTTCTAACTTAACTAATGAGTCCATAAGCCTCATCTTCATGAATTAACATAACCTAACTTATGAACTTAATAACAACAACCACCAATACAACATGTTTGCTTAATTATTTAATAAATTAATTTTAATTTAGTATCCTAATGTCATTAAACATTGTTAAGATTAGGTTAACATCAAATGAAATTAATTTTATGCAACACAAAGAGCTTAGGGAACCTACTATTCATTGCATGGATCCGAGAAGAAGGCGAGTGTAGGATTCATCGGTGATGGAATCGGGATCGTCGGAAGATCACTGGAGCTCACGAAGTCAATGGGATCTCGTTGGAGAATTCTGTCGAACACATGGTACGCAACTCAGGAATGTTGGAAAAAGGAAGATGGATCGACATGGAGAGGGGACTTGCTGGCCGTGTGTGTTTTCTCCCATTGATGAAGAAGAAGGGAGATGGCCGGAGTTCCCAGTGAAAAAGGAAGATGGCTCGCACAAAGATTTCATTGCATGCATCAAAAAGGGATAAACAATAAGAAATCACAAAGAAAATAATAATAGAATTAAAAAGGGCAAAAGTACATATCTTGATACAAAGGAGGAGCCTAGGGCATAGCCTAACTCCCCAAAAGATCGTCGCCGAAAAACCCTAAAAGAGATCTAAAAAAACTCCTCCTTAAAAAGTCCCTAAAAAATCCCCCTCAAAGCATATCTAAAAGTCCCTCCAAAAACCCTCCCCAAATTGACGGCCGCCGCTCCCGTATAACCCCGTCGAAAAACCCTCAAAATTGTTATCTGGGCCTTGGGCCAACGACGACTTGGTCGAGCAGGTGGCTGCTCGGTCGAGTCGTGAGAAGTCAGGATCCATCGCCCAAAAAGGTCGCTCTGTCTGCTCAGACCGAGTAGGGTCTGCTCGGTCTGAGTAGGTAGCTGCTCGGTCGAGTAATAGGCTGCTCGGTCGAGCATGTCAGTAAGTCGTACTGCTCCAAAAATCGCCATACTGCCTGCTCGGACCGAGTATGTAGCTACTCGGTCGAGCAGTCAGCTGCTCGGTCGAGTAGGAGTTGCTCGGTCGAGTAGGAGGTCAAAAACATATTTCAGCAGGATTTTGCACTCTGCTCGGTTGAGGAGGTTGCTGAAAACAGATTTCAGCATTGCAGCATCAGCTTGCAGAAATTTCCCAGGGCTCATCCGACCTCCGATTGGTGCGTTCTTAGTGGCGTTGGAACCGTCTTGAAGTCTACTATCTGGAAAAAATATTAGAAAAATAGTGAAAAATTCCAAGTGATAGAAGATTTTAAAAGAGTGCACAGCTGTCCTGTTTCAAGCACTTCGGGTCGCTCGATTCCTTCGCCACATCATAGCTCGATCGAGCGACCTTCTCTCTTGCCCCTTCCTTGCTCCAGTCTTCTTCTTTGGCACCTCGAGCATGTCATCATGAGTCTCATTGGTGCTCTCACGTCGTCGATCGTCTTATTGACTCCAAATTGCTCCAATATCGCCACAAATCCCTGAAATGGACATAAACGCTCCGAAAGTCATATTGTTCCAAATAATAGCGTAAAAGCGTATGACATATGTAAATGAGCAATCATTTTGACGTGTAATCAAGTAGATAAAATGTAGAATATAATGACACATCAGTACGCAACTCAGGAATGTTGGAAAAAGGAAGATGTCTCGACATGGAGAGGGGACTTGCTGGCCGTGTGTTTTTTCTCCCGGTGATGAAGAAGAAGGGGGCTGCGTGGATTTTGAGGATTTGAGAAATGGAGATGACAGCTGAGGGTTGAAGTAGGGTTAGGGTTTTGGGGTTGACTTTGTTTTGTAGGGGAGAGTTAATGAAAATAATGAAGGGTTGGGTTAGGTTTGTACAAATATGGTAGGATTCTCTTTTGGTAGGTGTTAGTGCAAAGGAACAATGTAAATATTTCGAATTTATTTCATAATAATCAAGGAGAGATTAATGGGATTTTATTAGAGAATATACCTAATTAGCTATAGGTTTTATTAGGTTTAAATTAGGAATCTATTTGAAAGTTTAAAATTTGATATGGAATTTAAACATTTGAATTTGAAAGTTGTTGAAGTTTGAAATGAAAATTAAACATTTTGAAAATTTGAATTTAGAAAAATAATTATAACATATTTATAAATAGCAACTTAATATAAGAATATAAATCATAACGTCGTAAAGAATAACAATAATGATAGGCATAACATGATTACACTGGACTCCATCTTAGCTACAAACAAGGGTAGTTATATTGTGGGATTCAAGGACATCAATTGTGTATTGATTACACTTGTATGGTTGCTACAATTAGGTTGAAAGGAAACCTCAAGTTAGGGTTCTAACTTGATTATCCGAGTGGTATCCCGGGTGGAAAGGACGTAGGATTATCGGGAACAAGTAGGGTTTGACTTGGGTAATCCGAACCCTCGAACATACTTATCTTTGCTTGTTCATTGTTGTTAATTCATAATTTTGTATCTTTGTTGGATTAGGATTTTAATAGGCATAGTTTCTTAGTTAATTTTATAAACACTATTCAACCCCCCTTCTAGTGTTTTCCTCATAGCCAGGGTCCTTACAGCTTATACTAGCCCTATGGATCTAGCTCTTCTACTGATGATGGGGTCAGAGTCTACCCTAAAACTGAGAAGTTACTGAAGACTAAAGGACTTTCGTTATACGGGCTCCCTGTTCTGGCACTACTCAGGAGCTGAGCCCGGCCAATGGGGAAAGAACGAAAGTCTGTTCCTGGGGGTGTGCAAGAGGAGCAGACGGTGGTAGATGACGTATGTTTATATTTTATATATTCACGCACGTCTTCTTTGTGTTTTTCCGTTGTTTTTCGTCGGCCCGTATCCATTTTCCTTGTGATTTCTAGTTTTCTTTCACTTCTTTGTGTTTTTGTGTGTTTGCAGGAGATTGCCAGCGTAGGGGACATATAACGAAGATATCATGAGTCCTGAAGCAACGGGAGGAGTCACACACGATCCAGGGGGTCAACGATGAAGATTGTCATTTTTCAGCCCTCAACCGATCGGTTGGACACAGCCAACCGATCGGGTGATGCACGCGTATCCGACCCAGACGAAGGCTGAAGTGAAGTGAAGTGCAGGTCAACTGACCGGTTCGTCGACCGGTTCAACCCAACAGAGCTCTCGGCCATTTGGAGCCGAATTCCAACCGATCAGGTGACATCTCACCCGATCGGTTCATCTGTAGCTGATTTTCCAAACGACGACCCGGAGAGCTCAACCGACGGTTCGCTGACCGTGCCAAATCATCAATGTTCTCTGTCTTTTTGGGGATAATTCCAACCGATCAGTTGAATACTCAATCGATCGGGTCACCTGATGCCGCATCGCCCCAAATGTCGAACCGACGGCTCCACCTGCTCTCCTCAGCGCCCGGGTGAAGCTCCCGAAGCCGACGGCCGAAGCATCAAGCAGCGCACACGATCGGTTGATGCTTCAACCGATGGGTGACATCGATTTGTATATATAGATGCCCTAGGTTTCAGAAAACGCAGCTTTTGTTATTTTCTGTCTTTTTCTCCTATTGTGACGGCTGGAATTTTATTGCTTTTTGTAAGTGTTCTGATCTTTGTGAAACTTTAATATTGTCTTAATAGCATTGCTACTATCTCTTTTCAATTGCCTGATCATGATTTTCACGGTTGATTTGTGTTTAGATTTCTTTTTAACCATGATTTGTGAGTAGTTCCCAAATCTGGGATTTTGGTGGAAACCCCTTCGTGGGTTCTCCCTAATGCGTCCATAGGACTAGTATTTCGATAGGGATTAGGAATATAGATGGTTATGTGGGGTGTTCCATTGTCATCGGAGGGAAAAAGACCGCCTTTGACCGTCGGGCCAAGGGGGAATAAACTTGGCGGTTGACTCCCTAGCCACAGCTCACGCCCTTAGCATAGACATTGAATCTTAGCACGTGGGAACGACAGGATGAGATGTTGGGAGTTATCGTTGCGAGCTTAGTGCTCCCGGAGTCGGTCAGTGTTAATGGACATGGGAATGCCCACTGATCGAACCCAGGTAGTTCGGCGTATCATCCTGGGCATCGACCGGAATATCGGGCCCATGGGACGCCGGTATCACTTTTAGAGGCAACGTCTCACCACTAAACCCTAAATCCAATCGTACTCCTATCCGTCGGCCGTAATAGTGAGAACACATGATAGGGTGGAAACCGAAGTCCTGGGTTTCCTTTTATATTGTTTATCACTCGTATCTATATTTTGTGACAAACCATCGATCGATCGGGCTAGCTCACCCGTAGGGTGTACCGGTTCTTATTTGACATAAGCACAACCACGCCTCCATTTGTTCGACCCCCAAGCCACACTACAACACCGTGCGCTTGCGGTATAAATATTTAAATCTGGTATCCCCAATCATATTGCCCACCTATAGTGCTAAAATGAGGGGACGTCAAGCTTTATGGCGCCGTTGCCAGGGAGGCAACGTGCTTGTTATTTTAGGATCCAATGAACCCTTGAGTCTAGTTCACATCCCTATCCCGCGATAATTTTCGCATTCTACACTTTTTGATTTTACTTGGACATATTGTAAATATTAGTTGTATAGAATTGGTAGACTGAGTCACCATGCTGCCATCGCTACTCCTCACCTCCCATTCATACAACCCGTGCTTTTGACGTGCTTTCTATCCGTGCAGCTCTCTCTCTCTCTCTCTCTCTCTCTCTCTCTCTCTCTCTCTCCTTTTCTTACAGGTTTTCTGCTCCACAACAAGGATGTTGTGTGCCGTTTCGGGCGATATCTGGGATCATTCACACCACGTCTGCTGTTTGGCACAGAATTTGACAGAATCCCTAAGTGCTTCGAACATCCTATCCCTTCTGTCAGCCGCTGTGGAAAATCAGAGGAGGTATCATGATATACAGCAGCATCCAGTCACGACAACTCCCCTTCCTCCAGATGAAGTGACGTATATTGACGTGCCCAGTTCCGAATTCAGTGGGGAAGAATTGTTCACCTATGGGGAGTTTTGTCAGGAGAATTATCAGGCAGAGTCTGTCGAGTACGTTGAACAAGAATAGATCTATTACTTGCAGACTTCTATAGAACATCCTGGATCTTGGGACAATGAGGAAGCTGGAAACAGTGGTGGGGAACCATCGACTGTCGAGACATGTTTTCGCGTTGAAGCCTTCTTCCCGGATGATTATTATGAACTTGAGAAAGACCCAGTGCCTTCCTCCGTTATCCCCTCGTTACCTTATGAGGCTTTGCCATGCGAAACCACGGTTGGGAGTGAAGTTCCGGATGCTAGCTTTCAGGAGATCCACGAAGAAGTCCTTTCACTGGAGGATGCTCAGCTTGAGAAATATGTGTCGGGACCCCAAGAGGTTGAGATGAAAGAGTTGCCCCCGGGACTGAAGTATGAATATTTGGGGGAGAATTCGACACTTTCGGTCATAGTGAACTCCTCGCTGCCTGAAGACCAGATGACCAAACTACTTGGTGTTTTAAAAAGATTTAAGAATGTTTTCGGGTATGCAATTGAAGATTTGAAGGGAGTGAGCTTGGGTCTTTGCTCACATAGGATACTGCTTGAAGATGAGCAAGCCTCCTCAATTGAGCCATAACGAAGACTGAATCCAATCATGATGGAGGTGGTCAAGATGGAGATTGTTAGACTCCTACAAGCCGGTATCATATACCATATCTCCGACAGTCGCTGGGTTAGCCCGGTGCATGTTGTACCCAAGAAAGGAGGAATGACGGTAATTCGCAACGAGAAAAACGAGCTCATACCCACGAGGACCGTCACAGGGTACCTGATGTGTATCGACTACCGAAAATTGAACAAGGCCACAAGGAAGGATCACTATCCTCTTCCTTTCATTGATCAGATGCTCGAGAGGCTGGCAAAGCATAACTACTTCTGCTTCATGGATGGATACTCCGGCTTTCTCCAAATCCCCATCCATAATGATGACCAGGAGAAGACAACTTTTACCTGTCCATTTGGGACATATGCTTACAGGAGAATGCCGTTTGGGCTTTGCAACGCCCCAGCTACATTCTAAAGATTGATGTCCGTAATCTTCTCCGATTACTCCCAGGATATAATGGAGGTTTTCATGGACGATTTCTCCGTCTACGGAACAGAGTTTGACTCATACCTCCGCAATCTGACTAAAGTCCTGGAGAGGTGTCAAGATAAGGGTCTAGTGCTGAATTGGGAGAAATGCCTTTTTATGGTCCAAGAAGGAGTTGTATTGGGACACGTCATTTTTTCAGGGGGGATCGAGGTAGACAAGGCAAAAGTAGAGGTGATCGAAAAACTTCTTCCTCCACTTAATCTTCGGGGAGTCCGTGGGTTTTTAGGGCACGCGGGATTCTACCGCCGCTTCATAAAGGACTTCTCCAATATTTCCAGGCCCTTGACTCAACTCCTTGTGAAGGATGCACCTTTTGTCTTCGACGACGAGTGTATGGAAGCCTTCCGCCTTCTGAAGCAAGCCCTAATTTCCGCACCTGTGATTCAGCCGCCGGACTGGAATCTACCTTCGAGTTAATGTGCGATGCTAGCGATTATGCTGTTGGAGCCGTCTTGGGGCAGAGGAAGGATAAAAATCTGCATGTTATATACTATACGAGCAAGACCCTCGACGTAGCCTAAAGGAATTATACGACCACGGAGAAAGAATTGCTAGATGTCATCTATGCCATGGACAAGTTCCGGCAGTATCTTGTTGGCACCAAGGTAATCGTGCACACGGATCACGCGGCTCTCAAATACCTTTTGAGCAAGAAGGAGGCTAAGCCACGGCTTATAAGGTGGATTCTCCTCCTCTAGGAATTCGACTTGGATATCAAAGACAAGAGGGGGTGGAGAATGTCGTTGCCAACCACTTGTCCAGAATGCCTACTCTCGATTTGGATGCTACTCCGGTTAACGACTCGCTCCCTGACGAGCATCTCTTCTCCATCTCTTCCGCTTGGACTCCATGGTACGCCGACATCGCCAATTATCTGACATGTGCCATCGTCCCCCACAACGTGAGCTATCAACAGAAGAAGAAATTCTTTCCCGAGGTCCGGAAGTTTTATTGGGACGACCCTTATTTGTACAAGACCTATAATGATGGGGTGATACGAAGGTGCATTCATAAAACTGAGGCGACCTCCATAATTTCCCATTGCCATGATCAGCAGTGTGGAGGACATGTGAGCGCTTATAAGACAACGGCAAAGATCCTCCAGAGTGGATTTTATAGGCCGACCCTCTTTAAGGACACCTACGCTTATGTCCAGGCTTGCGACAAGTGCCAAAGGATGGGAAACATCTCCAAGAGGAACGAAATGCCTCAGCACTACATTTTAGAGGTCGAGATCTTCGATGTGTGGGGAGTTGACTTCATGGGATGGTTCCCCTCGTCCTCTGGAAATCAGTATATCTTGGTGTCCGTGGACTATGTGTCCAAGTGGGTAGAAGCGATAGCTAGTCCTACTAATGATTCCCGGGTGGTCACCAAGTTCTTTAAAAACAACATCTTCCCACGGTTCGGCGTGCCTCGAGTTTTAATCAGCGACGGAGGGAGCCACTTTATAGAAAAGAAATTCGAAGCTCTCCTGAAGAAGTACGTGGTGCAACACCGAATCGGACGTGCCTCTCACTCGCAGACAAGCGGCCAAGTGGAAGTTTCTAACAGAGAGATCAAGAGCATACTAGAGAAGACGGTGGCCAACTCTAGGAAGGATTGGTCATCAAAACTTTCTGACACACTCTGGGCTTATAGGACGGCATTCAAGACTCCGATCGGCACAACCCCTTACCGGCTTGTCTACGGGAAGGCATGCCATCTACCCGTGGAATTGGAGCACAAAGCATTTTGGGCAATCACGAATCTTAATTTTGACGCCAAGGAGGTTGGAGGCCACCGACAGCTACAACTGAACGAGCTTGATGAGATCCGGCTCAATGCTTATGAAAATGCCCAGATCTACAAGGAAAAGTTGAAGCGGTGGCACGATAAGCGCATCCTGAAGATGGAATTCAAGGAAGGAGATTTAGTTCTCCTATTCAACTCGAGGCTGAGGCTTTTTCCTGGAAAGCTCAAGTTGAGGTGGTCGGGACCCTTCCGCGTCACCAAGGTCTTCCCACACGGAGCTATTGAGATAATGGGAAGAGATGAGTTGTTCAAAGTCAACGGGCAGCGCCTAAAACATTATGCGGTTGGAGAACCAGCAATCTCTCCGGTCGGAATCTCAATGACCGATGGCTCATCTTCAAACCCTCAGGATCCGAATTGATCACTAAATGGGGAGTCGAGCAAACGACTTTAAACAATAGCGCTTCATGGGAGGCAACCCATGTTCTAAACTTTCTTCGTTATTTTTAGGATTATTTTTCTAATTTTTAGTGAATAAATTTAGCAACGGGAGCTTTCGTCGAGGGACTTAGGCTATTTTTGATGTTTTTGCAGGAAACAAGCCCCCAACCGATCGGTTGAGCCCTCGACCGATCGGGTGGGACGTATCTGACAATGGCCTATATCTGTTCATCAGTGAACCGATCGGGTGGAACAAGCTGAGACCGGGCGACAGATCGTGTGAGACGAGCAGAGGTCTCGGGAAAATTTTGGATTAATTCAACCGATCGGGTGATCTGAGCTGTGGCTGGGTGGATGTCCGGGTGAAGTCGGGAGTGCTCTCAGGAAAATTTGGGAAGCGGTCAACCGATCAGGTGAAAACTCACCCGATCGGTTCACCTGTAGCTGTTGACCGACAGAAAATTTTTCTAAACTTACCCAACCGATCGGGTGAACCCTCACCCGATCGGTTCGCCTTCGCCTCTATACATACTCCCCCTCACCCGGCCTCATTCACCCGACCCCCCACATTTCTGTTCGCACATTCTCCCTCTCTCCATCTTCCAAATTGATCTCCTCCATCAACCCCTCCACCCCTAAATCCACACCCTCACTCATTCCCATACTCCCCCACCATCAACACCCTTCCCATCGCCAACATTCACTCGCCAAACGTCCAAACCCTAACCCTAGCCCCCAAATTTTCGAAAAATTCATTTCTTGTCGGATTAGCGAGCGGCGGCTTCCCAAATCGCTTCCTCATGTGGCGTGGGGTCTTTCGGGTGCGTGATCTTACAACATTGATGGGTAACCTCTTTCCATTCTTAATATTTATTTCCATATATGCAATGTCTGGATATTGAGTCTACCTATTTCATCGGCCTTATCCTCATCATAATAACCCTCCCCCGCTTTATCGTTCCTGCACATGTCATTACCATGTCCGGAAAGGGAAAAGAGATCACCTCATGCTCACACAGACATCCTCTACACGGCCCTTTTCCCCAATCATTCCTGGGCATAAACCCAACTTCTGAAGAGTAATCGGCGTGTCTGCACGCCCTGCTTCATCGACCCATGCGACCTACTCTTTTTGCCGATTCCCCCACTCTCGAATCTCTTGGACTCTTTAGGGGCGTCAGCACACTTTTTCGCTTCATTGGTTGCGACTTCCTTCTGCGTGCCCATGCACACACACACAGGAATCTCACACTTGAGTTCCTCAGTTCCCTCGATGCGTCCGACTGTGGTTTCACCTTCCGTGCTTTCAATTGTGATTTTTCCATGAATTTCACTGCGCTTAACAAAATTCTGAATTTCCCTCACCCCGATCGTCATGTTGAATGCTCAACTCATGATCGGTCTGACATCTTTTCTTACTTTCGGGATGATGGTGTTTGGCGAAGGTTCACCCGATATACCACCTTTCCTTCGGTAGCTCTTGCCTCCTACATCATACATCCATGCTACCGCTTCGCCCATTGCTTCCTTGCCAACACCATTTTCACCCGCGTGGATGTTTCCACGGTGTCTAGGGATGAGCTCTTCTTTCTTTATGCCATGTCCCACGACAGGATTCATGGACATATCCCTATGCCCATAAACACCGCTCATTGGATCATCCACGAGATCTTATCGGTTAGCCGCGCAACTTCTGGATCTATCTGTTGTGGTGGGATGATCACCCTTATTGTCAGTTGTGTTTTGAGGCTGCCGCCCCACATCCCTATTTTACCAGGATGTAGCCGTATCGATCGTGACCACTTGATCGATATCGGCATGCTCACTCCTTTTGGTGAGGAGCGTGCAGTCTACCTCTATAGTCCTGCCTGCACTGATTTTGCCATCCTCCCACCCTAATCTCCTGAGAGACTCCCCATTCGCATTTCACATCTACCTTGGGAGTTCTACCCGGATCCTTGGTATGCCACTCTCGTACATTTTCCGCCCTTGGATCCTCCCGATTGGCACCCGTATGTCGGTTCACCCGGTGCGATCATTATCCAACATGATCCACCAATAAATTTTGATCCACCGGTGATCCAGCCCATCGCCCCTCCTACTCCTGTCGGCACACCCTCTCCTTCGTCCTCAGAAGACTCTTTTCTCCATTATTCCCCTCCCTCCTCACCCTCTCCCTACCATTCTACCGCCAACATATCCGACTGACCTCCCCCTAGCATATTTCTGCATCACCATGATCATATCATATTCCCAGCATTGTCATGTCTAGCTTAGGGGAAGTCGTTTTTTGTATGTGTTGTCGTGCGATGTTTTTTATGGTGTGCCTGTTTATATGTGTCGTTTGGATGTGCTTCCCTATTTTTATTTTTCTATGTTTCTTTTTCCTCCTCCTTTTTATGTTTCCTAATTCGTATGTGTGTTTTTCTCATTTTTCATTCTCTTTGTGTCAGTGCGTAATCCCCACATTTTCATTGCCCTCCCGTATTTACTTTTTTTGTATTGAGGGTAATGCAAGTTTCAGCTTGGGGGAGTCGCACTTCTTGCGTCATTTACGTCTTTTTCTTCGTTTTTGAGTCGTTTTCATCGTGTTTTTCTTTTTCTTCTCATCTTTTATTCTCCCTCTCCTAGAGATGACCTCGTATGATGAATTTCCACAGAATCACACACACACACACACACACACCTAGCATAGCTTCGATATTCACATTCACTAACCCTAGGAAGCCGAGTCCTCTTGCATTTCATGCATCGTGGGTTCACTTTGCTTTTTGTGAGTCGTGTGTCGTGACTAGCTTATAGTGTGCTTCTACTTTGTGATTTTGATTTATATACCTGTCCTGAGATGACCCCTAGATTATCATGCTTCGATTTGAATATGTGATATTTGCTTCTCATGTCTGCTTCTATATGCATGAATATATTTATATCGTATATCTCAATTCGCATGTGTCGGGATTCCACAAATATGACTAGGATAACCCATTTAGCCTATGCTCTGATTAGTGAGAAACATCTCCTTTGCCCAAGTGTTTAGAATCTGATTTCTTTTTTATTTTACTTGGTGCAAATCCCCTCGTCGTGTACAGTTCTTCCACTTGGGAGAGTACACGTGTATATATCCCAAAAGCCCAAAAATCCAAAAAAGAGAGAAAAGAAAAACCCAAAAAAGAAAAGAAAGAAAAGAGGAAAGAAAGAAAAAAATATGTATAGCCAAAAAATTCAAAAAAAATACAAATGCCCAAAACCCCAAAAATGTGTGAATATTTTCCTACCTACCGAGAATAAAGGAAAGGAGAGAGTTTGCACCGAGTGTTCTACTCCACATCTTCTCAACCTTCATCGTTTTCGAAAATACTTGGAATAGGAACTTTCTAGCGGTTATGTAGGCGATAGTGTGGTGATTTCCGAGTCCCTAGCTATGGAGTCCCTGATGCATGATACGTTTCTCTTCTTACACTCTTCTCATGCATGCTTGAGCTTTTATTCACCGCAATTTCGATTCGAATCGATATTTGGGTTTTTCCTTGGATTTGTGTATATGGAGCTTTATTGCACAATGTAGATAGTGACACCGTCTGCTAGCACACGACCACACTCACTCGCGCTTCACCGCATGGGCCCACGACACTTGTTTGGAATCATATTCCTTGGTTTAGTGTTGTGTTTTGTCGTACGCTTGCGTAGCGTGGCGTGTTTGATTTTGTTGGCCCTGACGGGCGATTTAGGATTTTGATTTCTCTTTCCCTGTCTTTCTCTCTATTTTCGCCCTCCGAGCTCCTACTCTCGCTCGTCTTCCTCGAGGACGAGGAAGGGTTCAGCTTGCAGGATTTTGACGTGTGTTTATATTTTATATATTCACGCACGTCTTCTTTATGTTTTTCCGTTGTTTTCCGTCGTCCCGTATCAATTTTCCTTGTGATTTCTAGTTTTCTTTCACTTCTTCGTGTTTTTGTGTGTTTGCAGGAGATTGCCAGTGTAGGGGACATATAACGAAGATATCATGAGTCCCCGGAGTAACGGGAGGAGTCGCGCACGATCCAGGGGGTCAAACGACGAAGATTGCCATTTTTCAGCCCTCAACCGATCGGTTGGACACAGCCAACTGATCGGGTGATGCACGCGTATCCGACCCGGACGAAGGCTGAAGTGAAGTGCAGGTCAACCGACCGGTTCGTCAACCGGTTCAACCCAACAGAGCTCTCAGCCATTTGGAGCCGAATTCCAACCGATCGGGTGACATCTCACCCGATCAGTTCATCTGTAGCTGATTTTCCAAACGACGACCCGGAGAGCTCAACCGACGGTTCGCTGACAGTGCCAAATCGTCAGTATTCTCTGTCTTTTTGGGGATAATTCCAACCGATCGGTTGAATACTTAACCGATTGGGTCACCTGATGCCGCATTGCCCCAAATGTCGAACCGACGGCTCCACCCGCTCTCCTCAGCGCCCGGGTGAAGCTCCCGAAGCCGACAACTGAAGCATCAAGCAGCTCACCCGATCGGTTGATGCTTCAACCGATCGGGTGACATCAATTTTTATATATATATGCCATATGTTTCAGAAAATGCAGCTTTTGTTATTTTCTGTCTTTTTCTTTTATTGTGACGGCTGGAATTTTATTACTTTTTGTAAGTGTTCTGATCTTTGTGAAACTTTAATATTGTCTTAATAGCATTGCTACTATCTCTTTTCAATTGCCTGATCATGATTTTCACGGTTGATTTGTGTTTAGATTGCTTTTTAACCATGATTTGTGAGTAGTTCCCAAATCTGGGATTTTGGTGGAAACCCCTTCGTGGGTTCTCCCTAATGCGTCCATAGGACTAGGATTTCGAGAGGGATTAGGAATTTAGATTGTTACACCGGGTGTTCCATTGTCATCGGCAGGAAAAAGACCACCTTTGACCGTCGTGCCAAGTGGGAATAAACTTAGCGGTTGACTCCCTAGCCACAGCTCACGTCCTTAGTGTAGACATTGAATCTTAGTGCGTGGAAACTGCAGGATGAGATGTTGGGAGTTATCGTTGCGAGCTTAGTGCTCCCGGAGTCGGTCAGTGTTAATGGACATGGGAATGCCCACTGACCGAACCAGGGTAGTCCGGCGTATCATCCTGGGCATCGACTGGAATATCGGGCCCATGGGACACCGGTATCACTTTTAGAGGCAACATCTCACCACTAAACCCTAAATCCAATCGTACTCCTATCCGTTGGTCGTAATAGTGAGAACACATGATAGGGTGGAAACAGAAGTCTTGGGTTTCCTTTTATATTGTATATCCCTTGTATCTATATTTTGTGACAAACAATCAATCGATCGGGCTAGCTCACCTGTAGGGTGAACCGGTTCCTCTTTGACACAAGCACAACCACGCCTCCCTGTGTTCGACCCCCAAGCCACACTACAACACCGTGCGCTTGCGATATAAATATTTAAATCTGGTATCCCCAATCATATTGCCCACCTATAGTGCTAAAATGAGGGGACGTCAGTAGAGCACTTGAGCCGTTGACAATCTGCATAAGGTGAAAGGTAGGCACTTTACTGGATGTGACCATGCACGACCTTGTTTTTGATTAAACCCCCTTGAGGATACCGACCATGTAAGTGGTAAAGAACTTCATTATGATATGGTAGGTGGAAGTTACTGCTCGCTTGGTATTGAGGGTCGGTCAACTAATAATCGCATTAAAGGATATCAAGTAGTTGACCACTAGGAAGTTAACATGCCATATTTGATGGCAAGGCGGCATGCCGAACCCCACCTGAGGGAGACCATCCCATCCGTGACAACATGAGCTCCTACGAAACTAATGAAACTGGTCTGCACAAGTTGCAAAAGGTCACCGAGGATCCCTAGCTTCTGGAACACGTCAAGATAGAAGATGTCAACTGAGATCCAACTGTCTATCAGAATGCCACACACCGTACAGGTGGTGATCTACAAGTTAACCATGATCGGATCATTGTGAGGGTGATGGAGGCATCATGCCTCGTCCTCTATGAAGAGTAGAGGCTCATCAGAAAGCTTGAGTTGCTTCGAGGCCCGCTCGGCGGTAGAGATCTTGAAGTCAATAGGAGGATTGTACGCTCACTGAGCATGACTTTTCAGTGCTCGATTGGTCCTCTAGGCCGAGTTGCAGCCCACCAAAATGACAAGCCTGAAGATTATATCAATAAAGTCAGACGAGCTGCCCACATTCTTGCCTTTGTCTAGACACTTCATGGCTGGGCCATCAGGTTCTGGAGCTCTGAATTCTTAGAGACGCCCCCCTGCATGTGGTGCACAATCTTCTCTTGGAGAATCATGTATTCATTAATGACATGGTTGTACCCTTCATAAAGAAGGCAATACATGGTCTTGTCTATTCTGGGGGGTCTCCTACAGAGGTCATGGTGCCTTGAACTCCTTGCAGGTGATTCGGGATATAAATTGCATATTTTACCCCCTAACTATCCCCATTTTGTGCCAAAGATTAGGCTTAATTGTGCTCTTTTTGGGTATATTTTCATTTCATATCAATTTCGGGGCTTATTCGCATTTTTGACACAAAATACGGTTTTTATCGTCCTTATTGGCTTCCTATTATTTTTCCTATGCTCCTGCCATTATTTCTATCATATAACCATTTTTTGGGAATTATTTGAGCGTTGGAATATTTTATATAGCTTATTGGGAGGTCAATATTGTGTTTTTAATAGTCATTAAATTAATTTTCACATCAAATTGACTAATTTCTCCTTCTCCTATTTTTCAGGTACTCCTGGGAGTCTTGGGGATTTTCTAGAATTTTCTGGAATTTTTCTGAGATTTCTAGGTATTTTTGGTGATTTAAATGGAGGAGAAATGGGGGTTTAAACCCCAGAAAAAGGATTTACGGGGGCGCCACGTGGGCCAATCAGATGACGCCACGTGGCGCCATCAGCCGCTTCAAATCACGCAGCAGCGCGCGCATGGATTTAAAAAAAATTTTAAAAAAAAGATTTTCTTTTTTTGCGGGCCGGCCCGTTGGCCGGCCCGCTCTCTGCGAATTCGCTGCAGGCGCGCGCATATTTTGAAAAAAAAAATATTTTTTTTAATAAACTGAGCGGGCCGCTGGCCCGCTCGAAATTCTCGAGCGGGCGGCCCGCTCGATTATTTCGAGCGGGCGGCCCGCTCGATTATTTCGAGCGGGCCCCGCCCCAAAAAAACGCTGAGATCCCGCCCGCAGCTGCGGGCGGGTTGGTGCGGGCGCGCACGCGGGTCGGATCCGACCCGATCCGACCCGCAATGCCTATAATAGGGCCTGGGTTGCGAAAATTGAAAAAACGCTCGGTTTTGGGTGTTTTTGGCTGCGATTGGAGGCGATTTTTAGGGCTTGGGGAGTGCTCTTCCTCCCCAAAGCTTGGGATAGGGCTTGGAAGCCATTGGGGGGTGGAAAAGCTTGGTGGAGGAGCAAATTGGAGGAGGCTAGGGCTCGTTTGGGGAAACCTTGGTGAAATCTTTCCTCTCCCATTTTGTATTTTTGTATCTCTCATTTTGTAATGAACATTGGATGAATTTGTCTATGAATATCATCTTGTTTAGTATGATTGAGTAGTGCTATTGTGCTTGGGTTGTGATTCATTGTGTTGGATGTTAATTTCTTGCCCTAATTTCCTATTGCCAAATTTTGAATGTGAATGTTGGATGATTATTATGACACAAATTTTATTGGTTAAGTCCCGAGAGGGCAATTTGAGAAAATCCACATACTTAATTTGATTAGTGTCGTGATAATTTGTTCATCCCTCTTGCAAAATTACGTGTTCATGACAGCTAAATATTCCGATTGGGCTTCCTTAGCCGGATGACCGATTGTGTTATATGCGGTAATTAGGACTTGATTAACGCCAATTTTAATGATCACACAACCCATGCTCTCTCTCCTAGCTATCCTAAACTCCACTTTTGGCTCTCTAACCCTACCAATTTAGGTTAATTTTTGTTTTCACCACACTTTTCCGACATTTCCACCGTAATTGAGTTAGTTGTAAATCACTTTAATTTTCTTTATCAGTCAAATTTGTGAACGTAGAATGAATTGTCCCTGTGATCCGACCCGGTATTCACCGGTTATTTTTATATTGCATTGACGCTCCTACGCTTGGGAGTGGAAGGCGTGCCCCGTGCGCGTTTTCCGAGTCAACCAATTGGCACCGTTGCCGGGGACAACGGTTTCTATTATTAGCATTTTTTTGTGTGTCTTTCTATTTGTTTATTTTCCACTTTTTGAGTCTTTTTGCTTGTTTATTTTCATTTTCTTGGAATTTTTTTTAACAACAACATGGCATCTTCTTCGGATTTTTCGGACTTTGATTTGGAGGATATCCCACTTCCGCCATATTCCATGGCACGGAGTGGGAGAACCCTCACTTACATTTTAAAAATTTTGAAGATTGGATGCATTCATGTCTTGGTGGGAATATTGATGATGATTGCATATATTTTAGATTCTTTCCCGATTCTTTACAGGATGATGCTAGACTTTGGTTTGATTCATTGTCTCTGGACTCACATTTTACTTGGTTGTCATTTCAGGCTGAATTTCTCCGAGTATTTTTGCCTATCTTTTTGGAGCAGGTACATGGTCGGCAGGCCATGGAGCATGTAGCGAGCTTTATCCAGGCTGAGTGGGAGGCCTACCATCAGGCTTGGCAGAGGTTCACTGATTTGGTACTTGCATGCCCACACCAGAGCTTTCACGAGGATCATCTTCTGCAGATCTTCTACACAGGGTTATCGCCATCTGGGCGAGATTTGGTGCAGATGAGCTGCGGTGGAGAGTTCTTTGATTATTCGACCGAGGATTCTTGGTGTTACCTGAGGGACCTTGCGGAGTGGGAGCAGACTGTGCCTTCTGGAGAGCAGTCACTTGGATATGAGGATGATGGCCAGTCCCAGTTTCCACTTCAGGATGCAGAGCTGCAGGTCCAGTGTCAGCTTGAGTAGCCACCTTTGGGCTCTTTTTCTTGCGACCCCATGGGATATAGAGCAGAGCAGGAGGATGGGTTGCATGAGAGCCAGGTAGAGGATATTGACAGATTATATTTTGATGAGTCGGAGGAGATAGATGATGGAGTGCGTGTCGACCACGACGGTGACACGATGCATTTTCATTTTGAGGTTGATGAAGAAGTGGATGTGCATGATGGTCGAGAGCAGATCGAGTACACCATGGAGCCTGAGCCACAGGCCACTTCAGAGTTAGCTTCACAGGTCGAGGCGGTTGAGTATTTTGGTAGGACGACTGAGATGAGCTATTTCCGGGATGGCGAGGATGATGCGTTCTTGGATTTGCCCGAGACGTGTCTACCTCCAGTCCTATCAGAGATGTCACTTCCCTCGCCTCAGGAGGCGCACTTGCCAGTCATCGAGGAGGTTTGTGAGGAGCAGTTATCAGATGTGGGGAGTGCCGCAGAGATCGTTGATGTTGATATGGATGTCGAGGAGGATGGTAGCGACGTGGATTGCGAGATGGTATATATTGAGCCCGAGCTCCCTCTTACTCCAGTTTTCTCTCTGCAGCCACTTCCACCTCCTCCTGAGGCCGTGCATCATGCCACATCTAGCACCGTATTTCAGGGAAGTTTCCACCATCTCATGCCTTGCATTTCTGAAGCCCAATTTGCACTTCCACATATTTTTGCTTCAGATTGTCGTCCATTGCATTTAAATTCTTTTATTTGTTTTGACGACCCGTTTTGGAATGCTTTTGCAGGGCATGAGGACATGACTTGGATTGATGCAGCTCGTCTCCCACGTGATCCATATTATCCAAAGGAGATGCTTGGAGTTGCATTGCTGGAATCCAAGGAGGCCGGTGGTGGCCTAGTTCCAAAGCAGCTGGCGGAGGAGCAAAAGGATATGATCGAGCAGCTACCACCGCCGTTATACATTCGAGATCCGCTTTTTGCCACGGTGTGTTCTTTCCATGTAGTGTAAATAAATAAAAATTAAAAAGTTAGTTTGCTTTTGCATGTTTGCTTTCGTATTTTTTTTCTTTTCTAGGATCTTTTGCCGAGATCTAGTACTCTCCCAACATTGAGGACAATGCTTATTTTAAGTTGGGGGGAGAGTGTTAGAATCTCTAGGATTGTTAGGATTTTGAGCCTAAATTTTTTTTTTGAGATACCTCCATTTCTCCATCATCCATTACACTTCATTGCATATCATATTTTGGCCTCCTTACCCATACGCCATTTGCTTTTTGTAGTCCATACTTGCTTAATGCCATGCGATTTTTCGGATTATCATTTTGGTATCAAATTCTCGATGTTCGATTGGCACGTTTTCATTTCTTTTCCAAATTGGATTCATATGTTAATATACCATGTATGAAACTATTTCATATGTTGTGATACTTTCTTTGAGATAATTTGGGAAAAGTTTGTTGTAAGTGGTCGCATGAATTTGGATGAACGGTGTGGTTTTTAATTGGA
The DNA here is from genome assembly GCA_030789695.1 of Scilla litardierei. Taxonomy (NCBI): domain Eukaryota; kingdom Viridiplantae; phylum Streptophyta; class Magnoliopsida; order Asparagales; family Asparagaceae; genus Scilla; species Scilla litardierei. The sequence continues at coordinate 52,256,695 of CM061134.1, forward strand.
TTGGATTTGGCCAATTGTGCATGCTTTGTTTTCCTCTTAGGAGTGGGTGGATGAGTTGATAACTAGTGTTGAAGAATGAAAAAGAGAGTTAGTATAAGCGAATGGTTTTTCTAATCAAATCGAGTAGCCGGTGCCCCACGAAACATTGGGGAGGACGCCAAAGATGAGATTTAGGAGATCATTCCATCCATTTGCATATATAGCGTCATCGCGTGTATGCGAATGTGTCGGCGTTTGCATTTATAGCGTTATCGCGTGAATGCAAAACATAAACATCAAAAAAAGAAAAGAAAAGAAAAATGAATGAAAAAATGAAAGAATAAGCCACATGAGTGATGCAATCTCATCTCCCACAACTTAGAGAGAAATTCTTTTGTTTTGGCCACTTTCATGAAAATTGGAAATTTTGACATCGTGATATTTCTCGATACGTGTGATACGGTGCTTATTTCCTTACTTTTCTTTGAATTGGATTGAGGAGAATGTCATTTGTTATTTACTTTCATACTTTGGGTATATTGGCTTTGGAATCAAGTGGAAATACTATTTTGGAGTGTGCCATGAGGATATTGTGATTTTGGTGCATGTTTTTCAATTTAATCCGAATTTTTCGCATATTTTGCTAGGGACTAGCAAAAAGCTAGTTGGGGGTGTGATTCGGGATATAAATTGCATATTTTACCCCCTAACTATCCCCATTTTGTGCCAAAGATTAGGCTTAATTGTGCTCTTTTTGGGTATATTTTCATTTCATATCAATTTCGGGGCTTATTCGCATTTTTGACACAAAATACGGTTTTTATCGTCCTTATTGGCTTCCTATTATTTTTCCTATGCTCCTGCCATTATTTCTATCATATAACCATTTTTTGGGAATTATTTGAGCGTTGGAATATTTTATATAGCTTATTGGGAGGTCAATATTGTGTTTTTAATAGTCATTAAATTAATTTTCACATCAAATTGACTAATTTCTCCTTCTCCTATTTTTCAGGTACTCCTGGGAGTCTTGGGGATTTTCTAGAATTTTCTGGAATTTTTCTGAGATTTCTAGGTATTTTTGGTGATTTAAATGGAGGAGAAATGGGGGTTTAAACCCCAGAAAAAGGATTTACGGGGGCGCCACGTGGGCCAATCAGATGACGCCACGTGGCGCCATCAGCCGCTTCGAATCACGCAGCAGCGCGCGCGCGCATGGATTTAAAAAAAAATTTAAAAAAAAGATTTTCTTTTTTTACGGGCCGGCCCGTTGGCCGGCCCGCTCTCTGCGAATTCGCTGCAGGCGCGCGCATATTTTGAAAAAAAAATATTTTTTTTCAATAAACTGAGCGGGCCGCTGGCCCGCTCGAAATTCTCGAGCGGGCGGCCCGCTCGATTATTTCGAGCGGGCCCCGCCCCAAAAAACGCTGAGATCACGCCCGCAGCTGCGGGCGGGTTGGTGCGGGCGCGCGTGCGGGTCAGATCCGACCCGATCCGACCCGCAATGCCTGTAATAGGGCCTGGGTTGCGAAAATTGAAAAAACGCTCAATTTTGGGTGTTTTTGGCTGCGATTGGAGGCGATTTTTAGGGCTTGGGGAGTGCTCTTCCTCCCCAAAGCTTGGGATAGGGCTTGGAAGCCATTGGGGGGTGGAAAAGCTTGGTGGAGGAGCAAATTGGAGGAGGCTAGGGCTCGTTTGGAGAAACCTTGGTGAAATCTTTCCTCTCCCATTTTGTATTTTTGTATCTCTCATTTTGTAATGAACATTGGATGAATTTGTCTATGAATATCATCTTGTTTAGTATGATTGAGTAGTGCTATTGTGCTTGGGTTGTGATTCATTGTGTTGGATGTTAATTTCTTGCCCTAATTTCCTATTGCCAAATTTTGAATGTGAATGTTGGATGATTATTATGACACAAATTTTATTGGTTAAGTCCCGAGAGGGCAATTTGAGAAAATCCACATACTTAATTTGATTAGTGTCGTGATAATTTGTTCATCCCTCTTGCAAAATTACGTGTTCATGACAGCTAAATATTCCGATTGGGCTTCCTTAGTCGGATGACCGATTGTGTTATATGCGGTAATTAGGACTTGATTAACGCCAATTTTAATGATCACACAACCCATGCTCTCTCTCCTAGCTATCCTAAACTCCACTTTTGGCTCTCTAACCCTACCAATTTAGGTTAATTTTTGTTTTCACCACACTTTTCCGACATTTCCACCGTAATTGAGTTAGTTGTAAATCACTTTAATTTTCTTTATCAGTCAAATTTGTGAACGTAGAACGAATTGTCCTTGTGATCCGACCCGGTATTCACCGGTTATTTTTATATTGCATTGACGCTCCTACGCTTGGGAGTGGAAGGCGTGCCCCATGCGTGTTTTCCGAGTCAACCAGCAGGCTCTAGCCAGTATCTTAGAGGGGGTGGCTGATACGATGGTGAAGACCTGTGCCTTGTGAGATATGGGTCTCTTGTCTGTCACCGAAGGAAGCTCAGGTCGGTCAAAGCATCTCTTGGGTTTGCTCTCGGGCCGGAAGCACTTGTTGGGGGAGCTTGGTCGATGTCTGCTCTCGTGCAAGAGGATCTCTGATGGTTGGTTGAAATACCAGAGTCCTCCTCTACTGCTATGTACTCATCAATCTGACTCACCAACTTAAAGTAGCTTACCGATTGTCATTTTCAGATCTCAAACTTGAGATCAAACCCATCTCTGAGGCTGTAGATGAGAGCCATCTTGGTAAGGGCATCGAGAAAGATAGCAATCACCATGTGGGCCCTTGTAAAACGAGTGATGAAGGCTCGATAGGATTCCTAGGGCCGCTGCTTGAGAGAATCTAGGGACTCTGTGTACTTCTTTGTTATCTTATGTGTAGCGAAATGGAAAAGGAACTTCTTTCGGAGGTTGACGAAGGACTCGATCGACCCCTCAGGAAGGCGCCTAAACCAATGTCGGGCCACCCTAACGAGGTAGTGTAGAAGGTCCTGTTATATAATGTCCAGGGAATAGCCCCTTGATTCCTACATTCAATGAAGGTTGCCAGGGGCTTGGTACGGTCACTGTTTCCGGTGTATCTCGAAATATCATCTGCAGAAGGTAAAGAAAACTTCCACATGTATGGAGTGCTAAGGATGACCTAGGTAAAATGTGAAATGGAGTGGAGGTCTATGCCTTCTGGGGTTGATTTCTTCTTGCTTTAGGTGGTTGATATGATATTGTAGTTCCACGATTTGGTCGGCCACCGAAGGGGCCCGTGTCGCTCGCCTCGGCTTGGTCCTTCGCCTGATATTGTTTGCATTAGGATCGGCCATATCGCCCCATCCCCTGCGAGTGAGAGCTTGGGTCCTTGATCCCCTCAGGTGAGGGGCTCCTGGTACGCCGACTGATGATGACCCATTCTTTGTATGTGTGGCATGCTTGGCCACCACTCATAGGTCCTCTGGCGCTATTGGAGACCTGGGTCTCACTGTCGTCTTCATTTTTCCATGTGCTCCTTGCTGGCGAGGGGCACACCTTGGTTGGGAATAATCGGGGGACGTTGGCTCTCGTCAGCATCTTGGAACGTATCGTTCCTCTTGGTTCGTAACCTCTCGAGCTCTACCGCGAGATCTTCGGGGATGTGCACTGCGGGATCCTCCGGAGGTGGGCCACCGGTGGGGTGGCCCTCCTTCATAGTGTGAATGTCATGTGCTCTGATGGGTTCTCCCTAGTTGTCTTCGTCACCTTAGGTGGCATTGTAGAGGATGACATATACGAAGATAGTGACATCGAAGAAGGTGTTGTGGATGTTGCTGGTGATGTGACCCTATGTAACAAAATTTTTCACAATGCCCTTCCTCTAGCGCCATACTGTTGATGTCAAGAATCTCGTCGGGCCCAAATTGAGCCTCAGAGGTGAGTATTCATGCAACAATTGAGCCCGGTTAGGCTCGTTTATCGGGCTAATGGGAGAGATTCTTCACTGTCGCATGAAACAAATAGAACATGTGTCAGATGAACCGGAGGGGGATGGCCCTTTGATTGCCTCCGATGCTTAAGTTAGCATCAAGCAAATGAAAGAGGCTGTAGGGATTTCAGGGACCCTTAGGGTACAAAAACTCTATGCCCGTCCTAAGTCGGACGGAACATAGACAGAAATAGCAGCGGAAAATAATCATGTTAATCTAATTAACATTTAACCCTAAGGTCCAAGACCCTAATCCAAGATCTATGCCGACTTGGGAAGGGTCTGACCATCCCAAGAAGGATCTAGCCTACTGCGATTAAATTAAACTAATGCTAATAAACACATACCCGGAATCTCAGCCCTGGGGCAGGCGAGATGTTCCGCACCGTCTTCTGAGCCGCTCCCGTCCCACGCCGAGCCGCTCCTCGAACCGCTCCTCGAACTGCTCCGCATCCCGAGGCGATCAATCCCATGTCGCCGAGCCAACCACGCGCCGAAGAAAGTTTCACACGAGTGAAACCTCCGCCTAGATTTCGGATCTGAATCCGAACTCCTTTGCGGCTTTGCTAGAGCCCTCATGAGCAAGGCAGAAATTTATAGGGAGAGGAGAAATATTAATTTAAGCTTAGATCCGAGCGTGCTCCAACATTTACGAGAGCCGCTCAGATCTAGAGCTTGGGACGAGTTATGAGGAAGGGGGAGGGCCTCTATTTATAGAGGCGGCTGACTCTTCCCTTTTCTCCATAACCGAGGTGGGACTATTAATTTGGGATTAATTAAATCAAGTTAGTTTGCCTTTCACAAAGGGCAAACTTCCTCAAATTTTAACTCCCTCACTGTTGAGCTTCAATGTTGGTACAACCTACCAAACCGAAGAGGGTTCAATGGTGAACGCATAGGAAAAAACGGCTCGTCAATCCGAGTCCGTTTGACCCTTCAAACAATTGTCCAAAGTTAGCCAAAAGTCATGCTTCTCTTAGAAACGTAGTCGTCAAGAAAATCCCAGGTTTCAAAAAACCCTAACTAGAAAATTCGGGCTTGGTGGGCCTCCATTTTCGCTGGTTTCAGCCCAACAGTTTGGGCTGACTTGTTTTGGCTATAACTTGTGCATTTGGACTCCGTTTTTGACGCGGTTTGAACCTGCGTTTAGAGCGGGACGATCTCGTCATCTAGGTAACCTTTTCAACGCGTTTATTTAATTAAATATAGTCTTAAACAATTTAAGACACATTTAATCTCTTTTGCATCATATGCAAATTAGTCCCTATCTCGGCTTAAATTATCATTTGCATCAAATACAAATGATCCGAGGGCATATTCCTCTACATCTCCCACTTGCACTCAGGATCATTTATCCCGAATGTAGGAAATGATTGCAAACATCTTTTGCAATATTTTATCCCTGGCATCAAATGCAAATTATTCTCCCTAACTAATTTCTACCTATTACTAGACGAAGATCGCACTCTGTGTGAGACCCTACAGCCTGCCCCTTACAACAGGTTGGGCTCGAAGCCCTATACGGCAGTGACCACGAGCAGTGGTTGCCGTCCCTGCTTCAGGAATCATCATTATGTGGTTGACTCATTGACATGAGTATTGTCGGGACCACCCTGACTGTTTCCGTGATGAATTCCGCAGTTATAATCTCTTCGTTTAAACTATGTCATATATATCACGTCTAGGGTACGGTCAAACTGTCAACCCAAATAACTTGACTCCGGTTAGTTTCTATCGATCGTTTAGTCAAAAAATGTTGGACTTCTTCCAACATACTCTGGCCAGAGTTTTTACTAAAGACCGAACTAACCCTACGACACTAACTCCCATTGACCGGGAGAGACGAATCCTCTCTTGGTCATTACTCTCCTCATACGCTTCAAGTGTCACCCAATCAAAGACCTTTCGACATGCCTTGCCTCGAAGCTAGGTCATTTGATCTAAGTGGCAACGTTCACGCACAGGTTCGTCAAAATGACCTCAAGTCAAAAGACCAACTAGCCTATCATCACTCAGAGTCATCATTGACAGATTGGTCAATATAACCATATGATAACTCTTGTGGATCGTTCAGTGAACTCATTCTCTAATGAGCACCTATGTCTCGTCTACGACTTCGCCAAGTCAAGCGATCATGAGATCTTCGCCACCACTAAACGGTGAAGACTAAGACACAATGGTCTATCCGATGTTTCGATATCCTTGTCTCGAAGCATCTACGACCACGAACCCTTTTAGACTTATGCTACAGACGGTCAAACACTTCTCCATGATCGAGATACTCATCTCGATACATGTTTGACCTTGCATAAAGTCTCAGGACTTTACCTAAGTTAATATCTAATTAACTACATTATAACATAACTTTAGATAAATTATTACCAAACAGCTTACTGTTATTTCGAACAAGATGTTTGTGCTATTCACACATGAAGATAGATAGCATCGAGGGTATCATCTCTCAACATCTCCCATTTGCACTCAGGCCCATTTATCTCGGTATCTAATACCGTTTTACACATAAGTTTTCCCGACTTCATGTGGTAGAGCCTTCGTGAGTGGATCTGCTAAAACCGTCTACACTATAGACTTAAGGAGTTTCTATGTTCATATTAGACCAACCATTTGAATCTCATTCAAATAAATCATTTGGTGTGTCGGAATCCATAATATTTTATTTATTTGGATCTTATCCAGTTCATCGTACCTTACGATAATAATCTTAAATTAGTTAATGGTCATAAATGGCTCATATCTATTTCTGATAAAGTATCAAACTCTTTTGATCACTTCATCAAAATATATATGTTCCATCCCTTTGATGCCTCACATGTAATTTACATGCTCCCACTGACCTTGAAAACTATCTGGCTAATTCATATAAGTTGGTCCGTCTAAATCATATTTAGAAAATCGAACTTGTAAGTGAATGCTCCAATTTTCATGGTCAACTTAAGCGTTTACATCGAGTTTGGTCCGAGTAGTTCTGTACACATCTGCTGGTGGAAAAATACGGTTTCATTATAATCCGTTTTATAGGAATTAGTATGGAAAAACCGTTCTCGACCAACATGATTGCACTTCACTATATTCCTTTCTGCACCAATCTTTCAACTTAAAGATTTACTTGCAGAAAGTGAGGAAACATTTTCCTTGTGCACGTAAACTAAATTTCAAAATTTATTTACGCACACAGACCTATTCTGATTGCATCAAGTTTTTAAATCGGAGTTACTACTCCGAATTTCATCCCGGAAGTTGACTAAGTCATCATCAGTTATGATGTTTAACTCGACTCTTCGTCTCACGAAATTCGAGTAATTATACAACTTCCTACTGATTGATTTAATGAATATCTTATTGATAATGTCCTCACAGAACATTATCAAAACCTACGCATTATTATCTGGAACTTAAACCAGAAGGAGGACTTAACTCAGAGTCACTTACAATGGATCACACCAAGTCTAACTAAGTGTGATTCATACCTTTTGACACACGGATGTGTTAACAGACTTGACCTGAGAGAAAATCACATTTTCTTTTAATTACACAAGATTTAATGTCGCTAAGTATTTGACCATTCGATCTAATCGAATCAGTTTAAATAATTTAGTCATTTCGTTCTTTATTTTATCAGACTTGTGTTTCATCAAGAACACGTGTCTTAATAAAATATACGAATAACTTAATTTGGTTAATCTAGACTCGGGTTCATCAGTATGTACCAGACTGAGTTCGACAACTCATTCTCCCACTGTCTTACAGATGGGTTTCGGCCATTCCATCTAAGAGGATAAGACTCACAAGTGTCCGCAGACTTCATAATACGAGAGGTCAGACCCCTCTTTATGTGACTTGTGAAGCTTAGTCTCTCGATACGGCCTAGTCTATTTTTCCATACAAGTTTGCTACTATCTTGTGTATTTATATATATTAACATTTAATATATATATTATCGTTATACATAAATTACTAACGCAAAACATTGCTTCAGAAGCAAGGTGACGACATTCGTCAAAATGTGTTAGACATCTTTTGTATAACAATTATGTTGAAATCGTGACATCAAAATATGTCACATTTCATTTCCTCCTCCTTATGCGTTTACTAATGATAAATTAAACTAACTTTCTGAATTGACTTTCCGTAGTGCCTTCTTCCTTTTCTAAATCACATTTAGATATTAAATAACCCAACATAAATAAATAGCTATGCAAGCATCTCATGTATCCAAACGCCTGAGAGTTGCAATCTTGAGTGTAGCTCAAGAAGTTGCTTGTCTCAAGATCCGATTGGGATACATAGTCTTGCACCGCTCATGCACTCGTATTCGACTCAAACAGTTCGATCGAATTCTCGAACTTTGCGGATCAAAATTGTTTGTCCATACAACCTTGAGGGTAGCTCGACAAGTTGTAGGGAGAAACATATTTCGAATATCCTATATGTTCAAGCTGCCTCATATAGAGACGAGTGACATGTAGCGTGAATTTATTTTGTTGAACCCAGAACTTAATGAAATCATATTTCTTAAGTCTGTTCTTTAGAAGGTCATTTAATTTGTCAACGAGAATATAGTTTAATTCTATCAATTAGAATTTAACTTTGATATTCAATTTATCAACCTATTTGACCAATTAACTAATTCCATTAAAAAAATTATATTTCGATTCCTTCGGTAAACATAGTCTTGCCCTAGTTTAGCATATTATCAATATTAAATATAGGTAGATTGGCATTCATCTATCTATATCCTCCCACTATTTTTACGATCGTTTCAAAGCTTAATAACGAACGATTTAATCGAATTAAAATATTTAAAATTTAGTGAAAGAGGGATCCAATCATCCTGAACCTCACAACCTTGAGGAGACTCAACAAGTTGATTGGTTCCATGATTGGTAGACTAACTCTTAGTCAATCACATCACATATGACTCTCTATCGTTTTTTACCCACAGTCACTTATGATCTTGAGGAGACTCAACAAATCATAATGACTGGTCTAGTCAGACCCTTGATTTCGTGTCCAGATTTGACTTAGATCGATACTCGAGGAGACCCGACGTATCGATTTGGGTCAAGTCTAGACTACATCACATGTATGTTGGAGTTTGTTCCTTAAAGATAAACATGTCATAGCTTGAGGAGACTCAACAACTATAATTGTCTTCTTTGAGTTACCAAGCTCCAAAATCAAGGAGGGATACGGATTAATCTTTAATAAGATTTATAACGCATTGACTAGATATAGTCCAGGGTGTCATACAATCATGATTCGCGACATTGCGGTCAAGCGGAACACAGCCAGGGAATTGACTAAGTCAGGATCACTATCCCTTAAAGGGTGATCCAGAACTCTTAGCCAAGCACATTGACTGGATCATGGTCCATTGAATGAAGCTTGTCATTTTTGTATGTGTGCCATAGACTAAACAGCTTTTATTAACAACTAATTAATCCTATCAACTAGTTGCATCCTTAAATTCATAAAATTTTAGGATTTGTTTAATAACTTTTATTAAGACTTTATCAACTATAAGGTTCACGTACTATCCTAATCGTTATTAGGATTTTAATAAACTTTATTAACAACGCTAAAAGCGAAGTCCTTTAATGAGAATTAATTATAACAATTAGAATTAAGATTCATTAAAAGGACTACCCTAATCAGGAATTAGGTCTTGGAGTGTTGTTAATGTTTTATTAAAACATAGCATGTCATTAAAATTCAAGTAATAAATTTTAATCATCTTTAATGGCTAACCTAAAGGGTTGTCTTGTGTTATCAAATAAGGGACAAGAAGAACTAACCATAAAAATAAAGCTACACTAATTTATCGCATAAAAATAGTGCACAACTATTTAACAATTAAATAGACTAAGTTTATCGCATAAACAATTTTAACATGCATACATAAATTTAACATTTAAATTTAAAATATGATTTTAAAATATTTTATTTTTATCTCATAAAAACTTGTTTTTAAAATCACAAATTTGCAAGCTACTTTAAAAAATTTATCGCATAAAAATTTTAACCTTTAAAATCAGTTTTAAAATATCTCATAAAATTAAAACATCATTTTAAAAAAAACTTCCATGCTTAAAAAATTTATCATATAAAATTTTTAGGCATCTAAATAAGTTATCGCATAAATTTTAAAAGATTTTAAAATTAGTTTCAAAAAAATATCACATATTTGTAAAACGTCATTTAAAAAATTTCCATGTTCAAAATTTATTAAATAGAATTTTTGAACATCTAAAACATTTTTGAAAATTATCTTATAACTTTAAAAACATTTTTTTAGAAGTATTTGAAAGCATTTTAAAGTTTAATAAAATCGCAGGCTAGATCGTAACACAAACCAGGCTCCGATACCACTGAAGGGTATCACTCTGATATCATTGCGACGCTGTTAAGGCCCATCATCCATGGCACCCTAGACCCGTCACAAGATACCTCAGAAACTTGTTTTACGGCATACCTCTCGACAATGCCCAACCCATTATAAGATCAACATCTTATCGGGACTTGGTACGGTAAGAGCGATTACTTCGGGTCGGCTCATAACCCGAGAACCCGTACTCAAGCTCAACAAGCTCTGATACCACTGTAGGGATTTCAGGGACCCTTAGGGTACAAAAACTCTATGCCCGTCCTAAGTCGGACGGAACATAGACAAAAATAGCAGCGGAAAATAATCAGGTTAATCTAATTAACATTTAACCCTAAGGTCCAAGACCATAATCAAAGATCTATGCCGACTTGGGAAGGGTGTGACCATCCCAAGAAGGATCTAGCCTACTGCGATTAAATTAAACTAATGCTAATAAACACATACCCGGAATCTCAGCCCTGGGGCAGGCGAGATGTTCCGCACCGTCTTCCGAGCCGCTCCCGTCCCACGCCGAGCCGCTCCTCGAACCGCTCCGCATCTCGAGGCTATCAATCCCGTGTCGCCGAGCCAACCACACGCCGAAGAAAGTTTCACGCGAGTGAAACCTCCGCCTAGATTTCGGATCTGAATCCGAACTCCTTTGCGGCTTTGATAGAGCCCTCAGGAGCAAGGCAGAAATTTATAGGGAGAGGAGAAATAGTAATTTAAGCTTAGATCCGAGCGTGCTCCAACATTTACGAGAGCCGCTCAGATCTAGAGCTTGGGACGAGTTATGAGGAAGGGGGAGGGCCTCTATTTATAGAGGCGGCTGACTCTCCCCTTTTCTCCACAACCGAGGTGGGACTATTAATTTGGGATTAATTAAATCAAGTTAGTTTGCCTTTCACAAAGGGCAAACTTCCTCAAATTTTAACTCCCTCACCGTTGAGCTTCAATGTTGGTACAACCTACCAAACCGAAGAGGGTTCAACGGTGAACGCATAGGAAAAAACGGCTCGTCAATCCGAGTCCGTTTGACCCTTCAAACAATTGTCCAAAGTTAACCAAAAGTCATGCTTCTCTTAGAAACGTAGCCGTCAAGGAAATCCCAGGTTTCAAAAAACCCTAACCAGAAAATTCGGGCTTGGTGGGCCTCCATTTTCGCTGGTTTCAGCCCAACAGTTTGGGCTGACTTGTTTTGGCTATAACTTGTGCATTTGGACTCCGTTTTTGACGATGTTTGAACCTGCGTTTAGAGCGGGACGATCCCGTCATCTAGGTAACCTTTTCAACGCATTTATTTAATTAAATATAGTCTTAAACAATTTAAGACACATTTAATCTCTTTTGCATCATATGCAAATTAGTCCATATCTCGGCTTAAATTATCATTTGCATCAAATACAAATGATCCGAGGGAATATTCCTCTACAGAGGCAGCGTGGCTAAAGAAAGACGTCGTTAGGGTTTGAGAGATGTGGAATACTATGGTTTTGAGATAGAGATTTGGGGTAATTAGATTAGTCGTACTTGATAGAGAGGGTTTCTGCCTAATTTATAGAGTGGGGGGATGGGCTGAACACGTCAGTAGACCCTCCGCGTCCCTTCTTAACAGCCCCGTCATGATATCCATTGGGAGGTGGAGTACCCGTCGTAATTGTCTCCCCGATTAAGGTGACTGTGCCACTACAAGAAAAATAACATTTGGCAACGATAAAAGTCGTTGTTAAAAATCCAAAGTCGTTGCCATAGACACCAATGGTAACGACAATATGTCGTTGCCATGTTGTTGCTATAACTGTCGTAACCAAAGGTATTAGCAACGACAAAATTATCGTTGCTTTAGGTACTTTTGGCAACGACATTTGCCGTTGCGAAAGCCTTTCATGATTCGTGATAAGGGGTCGTTGCCATTGGTATGTCAAGCTTAGGCAACGACATGTGTCGTTGCCATTGAGAGCAATGGCAACGACCTGTGCCGTTGACATTTCGTTGCCATTGACAGCAATGTCAACATACAAGTCGTTGTCATTGACAACAATGGCAACGACACATGTCGATGCCACTATCGATAATGACAACTATTGCCAGCAATGGCAACGACCCCGGTCGTTGCCATTGACAACAATGGCAACGACCCATTGATCTCAATGGCAACGACCCAATGAGTTGACAGCAATGGGAACAACAAAAGTGGTTGCCACCTTTGGCAATGACAACGAGTTGACAGCAATGGAAACGAAAAAAGTGGTTGCCACCTTTGGCAATGACAACGAGTTGACAGCAATGAGAACGACAAAAGTGGTTGTCATTACCAACAATGGCAACCACCCAAGTGGTTGCCATTGTTGGCAATGGGAACGACAAAAGTGGTTGCCATTGCCAACAATGGCAACCACTTGGGCGGTTGTCATTGTTGGCAATGGCAACCACTTGTGTCGTTGTGTCACAAGTGGTTGTCATTGTTGGCAATGGCAACCACCTGTGTCGTTGTGTCACAAGTGGTTGTCATTGTTGGCAATGGCAACCACCTGTGTCGGTGTCGTTGCCATTGATAAGAATGGCAACAGCAAACGAAATTCCCCAAATGTTTGGCAACAGCAAAATTCCATAACTGGAAAGGATAGGATACTTTCATGAGCCAGCACAAGTTCGCTTTGAATACAAAACATGCCAATATCAACGAGCTAGCAACAAGCATGGTTACAATTAAAAACTAGAAATTGTTCATTACCCAAACAAAACAAGATTTAAATTCAGCTGAAAGCTACAAAGCCATCCACAATCTCACATCAAACAATCCACACTAACATCCTCATGTTGAACAAGGTCCCCAACAAGTCAACAATCTCATATACAAGCATTGCAGTATATGCCAAAGTTTAATCAGCATGGTAAATGCAGAAGCCAATTAGATGTGTCACTTGCAGCATCGTTCATTTCCCCACAATCATCTTCCATGCACTTCAGTTTACTCTTTGGTTGAGCATGCAACTCATTGCCGCTCGTGTTTGGGCTCATGTGCTTGCTTCTAGATATCAAAAGACTGGACTCCGCATATGTGCCACCATATATAGAAGGCACACACACATGGCAAAGGAATAGCACCAGCCTCGGCAGAATTCTGCAACGCATGACAAGGCAAAAGGTAGAACGTCAGCCGTGAATTATAGGAAGCCATGTATGTGAAACTTGAAAAGTAAATTACATGTAACAGATTTAAGAATTACCTAGTATTGCTCCACACATGAATTGCAGAAGGCTGCAGATGTAACAGATTTAAGAATTACCTACTATTGCTCCACACATGAATTGTAGAAGGCTGCAGATGGTTAAATTTAAGACAAATTTGTGCCGAAAACAAAATCTTTTATATGTTTAAATTGACGAGATTAATATTGTTAATTGTCTAGAACTTGCAACTCAGACTGACAGAGGACAGACATACAAAGATATTACAAAACAGAACAGACATGAAATTAGCAGATAATGAAAGATACTTTACAAGTATTACTGTTTTTTTATATTCTCAGATTACATCTGACTTCTTTAAAATTGAGCTGAGAACTTTCCTTATAAGACAGCTAGCTAGCAGTGAGGCATACATAAGACCCAACAATTCATTAGTTTGAGGGAGTTTATTTTTTGACAGAAATTTAACAAGCATCACATGAATTGCCAAGAAATTTGGAATCAACTGATATTGGCATGAAATAAATATTATCAACAAAATTATGATTAACAATAATTGAGTGCAGGCAAGTGTGGGCGGTTCGGGCGGTTCATTCGATGCTACATCATACCAAGAAATGGCTTTGGACTGTTCCAGCGAAATCTGTATGTGAAGAGCATAATTTCTCTCTCTTTTGATCCTGTTTTTTTCGAAAATATTATTGTCTTTGCTGGTACATATATCGAAAATTTGTATTCATTGCTGGAACTTTGAATTACATGATGCACAATGGTGGCAACCTAAGACTATATACAATCTATTATCCTCTTCGAAAAAAATCTCACAAATAAACATGTTTTATTTATTAATCTCACAAAGAAACCTTACAAGAGCTGAATTCACATTTGAGCAAATGAGGCGCTTCAAACTCCGGTGCATCAATGCTTACTCTGCAATGATTTACCATTTATACTCATTTAAGGTTGCATGCTAAGTCAGAGGTGGTCATTAAATTGACGGAAGAAGATGAAGTAGTTCCGAATTTGGAGAACTGGCTGGTTCGTCTTAATGCATACAGCCAACAAGGTAAGCTAGATGAGGCAGAATCAGTATTGAAGGCCATGCTCGCCTCTGGAACTTCCCCAAATATTGTTGCGTACAATACTCTGATCACCGGCTATGGAAAATCATCCAATACAAGGGGTGCAAATCGTGTATTTCAAGGTCTTAAAAGTGTTGGCCTAGAGCCAGATGAAACTACATTTAGGTCCATGGTTGAGGGTTTTGGTATAAAGGATTTAGGCCAAGCTCTTCCAATTTCTACACAATGATTAACTTACAAGCGAGGCATATGGACATGAAAGGTGCTATTAGAACTCTCAAGGATATGAGAGAAATAGGAAGACAGTATTCATCAATTCTTAGTAGCCTTTTGCAAGCATATGAGAGGGTTGGAAGAATATCTGAAATTCCTCACATCCTAAAAGATTCTTTTTATGAGAATATCTTACTGGATCCAACATCATGTTCTATTTTAGTTATGGCTTATGTGCAAAACTCCTTGGTGGGTGAAGCTTTACAAGTTCTGCAAGAGAAGGCTTGGAATGATTCTAATTTTGAAGAAAATCTGTATCATTTACTAATATGTTCTTGTAAGGAGGCAGGTCAATTTGAGAATGCTGTTAAGATCTACAGTCAGATGCCAAAATCTGAGAAGAATCCAAATCTCC
Source organism: Scilla litardierei (assembly GCA_030789695.1). NCBI lineage: Eukaryota > Viridiplantae > Streptophyta > Magnoliopsida > Asparagales > Asparagaceae > Scilla > Scilla litardierei. Next base: position 52,271,915 of record CM061134.1, read on the forward strand.
ATATTACATGTTCAATGATTGATACATATGGTGTCCTGGAAAAATTTAATGAAGCTGAAAAACTATATCTGATGCTGAAAGCCTCTGAAGTAACCTTTGATATGGTTGCTTACAGTATAGTTGTCAGGATGTACATTAAAGCTGGATCTCTAAATGAAGCATGTTTGGTTTTAGAAAGGATGGATAAACAGAAAGATATAGTCCCTGAAACATATCTGTTTCGAGATATGCTCCGGAATTACCAACAATGTGGCATGCTTGAGAAGTTGGCGAGTGTATACTATCTGTTGCTGAGATCTGGAGTAGTGTATACTATCTATATACAATCTATTATCCTCTTCGAAAAAATCTCACAAATAAACATGTTTTATTTATTAATTTAACGCATTTTCATATTCAATATATGTTATATGTATACGGGTTACCATTCAAAACAAGGGAGAGGTGTGCGTGTAACATCATAGTAATCATAAAGGTTTAGTCGACTAATCAACATGAATTTAAATATGAAGATTATATGTTCTGTGTTAGTCGACTAACATCACAGTAATCATAAAATAGATCATGAGCCAATTAGAGTTGGTTAGACATGGATTAATGGATAATTCTAACTTAAATTAATTATGATTTGTGATGTGTGTGATCTGGGTTATATCTATAAAGATATATAAAAAGGAAAAATACAGTTGGTACAAGTATACACAAACTGAAAGTGCATTAATGAGTATGTAGTGAATGATTTATCCAATTTCTTGCAGTAAAACAAAGTAATGAATCATGCATTAATCATGCAGTCTGATAACACGGCATTCATTAATCATGCAGTAAAACAAACTAATAACGCAAACTGATAACACGGCATGATCATCCATTAAACAGATAACACGGCATGATCTTGCATTAATAAATATTGCTCTTTAATTATTTAATTATTTCTGTTCGTTTAAATTAGGGGGACCATCATTTTGAGGGGGAATATTTAAATGAAATGTGCCCTTGGGCACGGGTTATGACTAGTTCTATGTAATAAAAGGACGAGTGACAATTACATCATACTCAAGGCCGAGAAGGCATTGATTGGAAAAATTCTTCTCTAAAAGTTGCAAGTGCATCTTGTAGCCTCATGTCTTGATCTGCACGGAGCTCTTGAAGTATCCTTTCATGTTCCTCCTTCATTTCTTCCATTGTTTTCTTCAAGGTCCTTTCATGTTCCTCCTTCATTTCTTCCATTGTTCTCTTCAGGGTTTCTATTTCACCAGCTTGATCTTCTTGGCGGTTGGAATGTTTTGAATGTCCTCGATAGCCTGTTCATTTCCCCTAACATAGCCTGATCGTGGATCCAGCACTGTTGTAAGCATCTCCACATCAGTCATGTGGATTGATCCCTCATGGCTAGATTGTTCTACAAGCTCTTGAAGTTTAGCCTGATTTGACAACATGCATAAAACAATAAGTTTAAAAACATGAAGATATCATGTACATTAGCTACCGTCTAGAAAACATACATGTACTTCCTGCGCACGCTGATCATTGACCCACCGATAGCCATCCTCAGCTCTATGAGTATGCTCTGCTAGCCATATAACATCAGCAGGAGGCTTGACATTGTTGTTTTGTTGGGTCTGACAAAAAAAATACCTTGATTAGAACTCAAGTAAAAGTCGTGTTTATGAAAGCTTACATGCACTAACAACTCACTATTATTTCTTCCACTTCAGCAAAAGAGACAGGGCATGTGGTGTGCTTGATCCACCTCTCTGAATTGCGATTCCGAGAATTTCTTTCACTGACTTTCTACATAGATAAATGTTCAAATATTATATTACAAGCAATATATGTGAAAACAATGAACGTGAATGAGAAGGAAAATACTAAACATCTATTTAATACCTTGAATTCATCTGAGTTAAACTTTTCAATGCAATACTTCCAATCACGTTCACTCACTGATTTAGGACAATGTTGTAATGGTTCCCAGCCTTTTAAAGGCATTTTTTGTAATGTCTGCTTATTCTTCCCTTCCAAAATTGAAACAAGCGTTTGAATTCATCCTCACAAAAATCTTGAAGCCTTCTTTTCTCACAATCTGGTGGCTGAAATTTATCCTGAATTCAAAAGAATTATCATTAGGTAAACATTGGTAATATAAGTGTTTTCATGATAAATGATGGTTATGACTTATCATTACTTTTAGCCACATTCTCTCAAAATACTCCTCCTTAACAACCGCCCATCTATCTATAGTTAAAGGAACTGTAGTCCTAAGAATAAATCCACAATAGTTCACAAATTGACGTGAATTATTACCAAGAACACGTAGGATATGTTCAGGCACATTGATCTGAAGTTTATTCTGTCCGTTTTTCGTTTTCTTATAAATCACGTCTGATTTGTACACGCCACGCGTTTTCATAACTCCTTTAGTAGATGAACCTATACCCAAATAGAATAAGAATGAGTATCATAACATATAAGCATTTGGGGTTTAAGGAAATAACACACAATGCTACACATACCTCCAACATCATGGTTATGTGAGAGGCCATCGTACTGTAAGAACTCAGCAAGATCATCTTCTCCACTAGAATTAGACTATTGCTCATGATTTGCTAGGGGTGTAGGTGGTAGAATTGTTTGAGCCACAAATACATCTTTCATCCTTGTGGCAACATCAACCCTACTAATTTTCTTCTTAGTATGCTCCCCTGTATTACAATATGACAATGCAAAAGGAGTTATGAAAACAGTTAGCCAGATTCAAAATTTATCCTTAAACTCATATTCATAAGACAAGCTAGACCTGAAATACAAGAGAACATAGCTAAATCTAATCATCTTACCTCCGATTGACGTCTGTTCTTGTTGTAGTTGCTCTCGCGAGTTAACACGGTTGCTATTACATCCGAATGAAACATTTTCTTGTTGGAGGTGCTCTTGCGAGGCAACACGGCTGCTATTAAAACCGTTTGACACATATTGTTGTTGGTGGTGCTCTTGCGAGGCAACACGGCCGCTATTATCCTCTTGGGGAACAGCCGGTTCTTGAAGAACACTTGATACTGTACGGTACATGTGCCTCTTACCCATACCCCGCCTCGACATTCCTACGACAACAACATAAGTATGAATAAATCTAATTCCTACTGATCATGAGATAACCAATGTAATTTCTGAAATACATGAGCATAGCTAAATTTAATTGTCTTACCTCCAATTGACACATGTTCTTTGTTGGAGTTGCTCTTGCGCGGTAACACGGCTACTACTGTTTGACACATTTTCTCGTTGGAGATGCTCTTGCGAGGCAACACGGCCGCTATTATCATCTTGGGAAACAACTGGTTCTTGAAGAACACTTGAAACTGTACGGTACCTAGGCCTCTTTGCCATACCACATCCCGACAATCCTGCAATAACAAAAAACATATATACTATTACAATCATGTCAAAAATTAAATGTATGTATATAAGTTCTTTTGGATATATCATTGAGTTGTGGGAATACACTTTTTGGAGATGTAAGAAGTAAAAATTACTATTTTCCCCTTTTATTTGTTTTTCTTATATTAGATGGGAAATGATTACAACTTGAATGCAAGATTTATTGTAACAAAATTAGTGTTACATGCCAGAGATTAATAAAATATTATCAGGCCAGAAATTGATTTTTGCCTGTCTGCAATAAGAAATGCTTCTTATCTCAAATTCTCTCATTTGTCAACAATGTATCCCTAGCATGAAAAAAGCCAATAATTGTAAAAGCCCATAATTGTTGGCATGGATCCTCGGATGGGGAAAATAGAAAGGGCTATACCTTTTCATCTCTTGCATGCTTATTTTAGCTAAATAAGCAGCCACTTTGTTCAAATTAAATCCATATACAATATATGAAGCATAAAACACAATACAAACTACACAGTATGGATGTTTCAAACTAATTAAAGAGTCTTAAACGCACGCTTCTTTGTTTCATTTCTTTTTTCCAAATGAAAAAAACCACACGCAAACTGATTAAGCATTGGAAATAAAATTCTGGAAATAAAATTCTGCGAGCAAAATGTAAACATGAAGATAGCATAAGCTTAGCTATCTGAAATACGACACCTGAGAAAATATTAACTCAAACTGAAGCGTATAATACATGCTTTTTAAATCTCATGTTCATGATTAATTTCTGTCCAGTAATTTCAGTAGCCAATGGAAGCAAATATTGCCTTTGTACTCCGAATTACTAATTTTTAACCTCACAATATGTTCATGAATGTCGTATCTTAACCTCTTGAAGGATAGACATGTGCACAAAATGCATGAGCTTATAAATGGTGGCAAAATAGCCATGAAAATAATAAAACTATAGGAAAATCGGGACAAACCACCGAAGGGGAAGAAAGCAAAGGAAAGTTAATAACTTGTTTTATTAACTGTCTGTTCCCGTGTCAGCAACGTAAATATTATTATCAAACGATTCTATAATCAATTATGAGATTGCCTTCCAGCATAAGTAGATGCTGGCATGCATATAATAAAGTGTAAATTGCACACATTCACCATATTATGTGAGATATGTAAATAAACGCACTGATTTTTATAAGGAAATGAGACCAAGTCAACCATATCCCTTGAAGATCTCCAAGCAATCAATGACATTCCTATCTGAAGGCGTTTCGATACAATGCACCGCATCTCGTAGAAATATGCAAGGTCAACCATATCCCTTGGAGATCTCCAACCAATCAATGCCATTCATATCAGAAGGCGTCCCGATACAATGCACCGCATCTCATATAAATATGCATTCAGCACCTACCAATAAAGCTAGATTCATATCCTCTTGTAAAGTACTATTATACCCTTGATACATTGTATTTAAACACATGAAGAGGAATGTAAATCTTCGCTGGTTTCTCTTCTACATTTCTCCAGTCGTTTATCCCTTTTCTCTAAATTTCATCATGGTATCAGAGCCTCTCGCCTAACGGCAATTAGATCTTGTATCTGTACACAACATCCTCTCCATGGAGCCGATTTCACCTAACCTCAAATTTCTCATCTCAAAATTCCCCGCCCTAATCACCACCTGACTAGACTCCACAAACTACATACTTTGGCGTTCTCAGGTCGTCGGCGTTCTCAACACGCACGACTTCCTCGGGTACATCGATGGATCTACATCATCTCCATCTCCCACAATTTCCGATCCAAAATCCACCACCACCACTCCTCTGCCGCCAATTCCCAATCCCGACTTTCACAAATGGTTGATCACCGATCAACACCTCTGCATGAGCATTCAGGCGACTCTATCTCCTTCTGCTCTTGGCGTCGCCCTTGGTGTCATCTCTTCACATCTACCGTGGACAAAGTTGGAAACCCGATATGCCTTTCTTTCTGAAGGGCATATTGAGCTACTTCAAGACAAACTCACCAACCTCATCATGGACGAGGAGCCTATGGCCGCTTACTTAGATCGGGCAAAAGCGATATATGACCAGCTACAAATCGCTGGTCCTGATACTGTCACCACGCGACAAATGGTCCGTCAGATCCTCCATGGTCTTCCTCCTACTTACGACTCCTTCTGTGTAATGGCCCGAAATCGTGGAAAGCCTTACACAGTTGAGGAGATATGGAGCAGTCTCCTTACCGAGGAGGCCAGCTTGCAACTACGACGTCTCTCGACCTCTAGCACACCAACTACTACCATGTCATCTGTTCATTCTCCCTCAACCGACTCCTCTGCACTCATCTCTAACTACGGACGACGGGACAACCATGGCCGCACCACATATGGGTAATTCAACGGAGGCCGCGGCTCTTTCCCTTTCTCTCGCGGTGGCCGCACCAGCAACATACAGCCCCGAGGTAGTCCACAACGACCCAAACCTCCTACACTGACTACTCAGGTCGGACGGCAGAGACGACGTGTGCCTATCGACCACTCGACTGGCCAACCTATCCCTTGCCAAGTGTGCTGGAAGCCGAATCATCACACCCTCGATTGCTTTTGGATTGGTGAGCATGTTCATAAACCTGAGGCTCATGCAGTCCATCAAGTTCACTCTACGGACGGTGAATGGATCCTCGACACAGGCACCACGGATCACATCGCGTCTACCACTTCACAACTTGAGACAATGACACCATACTCGGGTAACAAACACATTATTGTTGGCACAGGTGATACCGCCACAGTGGTCAACATTGGCTATTCTTCTATCCCTTCTCTAAACTCCACTATACGTCTTCCTGACATTTTACCTGCTCCACAATTCTCTAAAAATCTGCTCTCAGTCTATAAATTCACTCGTGATAATAACTGCGTTATCCAATTCTCATCCTCTGGTTTTGTTGTACAGGATGCCACCACAGGAAAAACTCTTCTTAAAGGCCCGAGTAGGAATGGACTCTACCCGATCCATCACAATCCCATCTCTCTTTCTGCATTAAGCACCTCGGGCACTCTTTGGCACACCTGTCTTGGTCATCCTGCTCCTCATGTTGTCTCCAAAGTCGCTTCTAAGTTATCTCTTAAGCTGTCTCCTCAGTCACCATGTCCTCAATGCTCAATGAGTAAGAGTCATAAATTACCTTTTCCTTTGTCAAAATCGAGAGCAGATTCTCCCTTAGCTTTAGTTCATTCTGATGTATGGGGCCCTGCCCAAGTTCAATCTAATAAAGGCTATAGGCATTACGTCAGTTTTATTGATGACTACTCTCGCTATGTTTGGCTCTACCCTCTGAATCATAAATCCGACGTGTTTGCTGCCTTCCAAACCTTTCAAACAATGGTTGAAAGGCAGTTTAACACGAAAATTAAAATTTTTCGATCTGATGGTGAGGGGAATTTTGTAACAATCAATTTATCTCCCTATTTCACCAACTTGGGATCATACATCAGACCTCGGCACCCTACACACCCGAGCAAAATGGTGTGGCCGAAAGAAAACACCGACATGTAATTGAAACTACACTTGCTTTGCTACTAACAGCTTCTATGCCTCAGCAATATTGGCCAGATGCAGCGAAGACGGCTATATATCTGATCAACAGACTACCATCTACAACGCAACAAAACAAATCTCCTCACGAGATTCTCTATCATCAGGTTCCAGACTACAAGTGGATGTGCACCTTTGGTTGCATGTGCTATCCCTGCCTCCGCCCTTATGTACAACACAAGCTTGAACCAAGATCGCAACCGTGCGTCTTTCTTGGTTATGCTGACCACATGAAGGTGTATAAATGCATGGAGATGTCTACCAAAAGGCTGTACCTAACTCCACATGTCAGGTTTGAGGAGAACATCTTCCCTTTCTCTACTCAGACTCGTCCAACGCCACAGCCTACACTGATCAACTCTATCCCACCGACCATTATTCCTACCCATCCACCTTCACCCCTCCAACCAACACCCACCGATCCCCTGATCTACCAACCTACCGACCATCCGACCCATCAACACGACCTACCAACCTCTCCAAGCCGCTCCACAGCTCGTTCAACACAAATTATGACCGATCCAGCTGATTCACCAACATAAACCTTGCCTGACCCATCATTGCCTACAAGCATTCTACAACATATCTCGACACACCATAATCCGTTCACTCACCCGACCTCTTACCATCCCCACTTAACTTCCACGTTACCTCCAACCTCCACTTCTCCACCTACTCAACCCACATCGGATACTTCACCACTGTCGACTCATCCCATGACCACCCGTTCCATGGTCGGCACCTTCAAACCTCGTCAACCATTAAACCTACATGCCCAAATCATCTCAGAAGAACCGATATCCTACAAGGAGGCGTCCAAACATCCCCAATGGGTCGCAGCCATGCAGGACGAGTATGTCGCTTTAACCCGTCAAGAGACTTGGGAACTTGTCTCTCCTCCTCCCTCAGTAAACATCATCGGATGCAAGTGGGTCTACAAGATTAAGCGTCACACGGATGGCTCTATTGCCCGCTATAAAGCTCGGCTCGTGGCCAAAGGCTTTCATCAGAAGGAATGGGTTGACTATGCCGAGACCTTCAGCCCAGTCGCCAAGCACGGTTCTATCCGCCTCTTGATCACCCTGGCTCTACACTTCGACTGGCCCATCAGACAACTCGATGTCTCCAATGCTTTTCTACATGGAAACATCGATGAAAATCTTTATATGGCGCAACCTATGGGATTCATAGATCCCTCTTTCCCACAACATGTCTGCAAGCTACGGAAAGCATTATATGGCCTCAAACAGGCGCCTCGACAGTGGTATGCTCGCTTCTCCTAGTTTCTCTGCCTTCACGGATTCCAGCCGAGCATTGCCGACTCATCTCTCTTTGTCAAACACTTTTGCGACCAAACAACCGTGATCCTGTTGTATGTTGACGACATCTTAATCACGGGCTCTTCGGCAAATTTCGTACATCAATTCATTGGCGAGCTTGCCAGTGAGTTCTCACTCAAAGATCTTGGCGATCTATCATACTTCCTGGGACTGGAAATTCAACGAAGCTCCCAAGGCTGCTTCGTCCATCAGACCAAATATACAAAAGAGCTCCTTCAGAAAGCCGGTCTCTCCAGTTGCAAGTCGAGCAGAACTCTAGTCTCCTCAAAACGGAATCCAAACACCTCAGATCCTTTACTGCTCGATGGATCGTACTACCGCAGTCTGGTCGGTGCTCTTCAATACCTCACACTGACCTGACCTGATATTGCATTCGCCGTCAATCAAGTATGTCAGTTTCTCCATGCTCCACGTGACTCACATCTCACAGCTGCTAAGCGGATTCTTCGGTATCTTCAACACACTCCAACCCACGGCATTCTTCTTCGTCCGAGTCCTCTGTCACTCATCGCCTTCTCCGACGCTGATTGGGCAGGAGATCCCGTAAATCGTCGCTCCATCAATGGATTCTGTGTCTTCCTCGGAAAGAACCCTTTGACTTGAAGTGCAAAAAAAACCTTCGATTGCACACAGCTCGACAGAATCGGAGTACCGTTCTCTCTCTCTAACGGCTAAAGAGATCATCTGGCTACAACTTCTTCTTTCTGACCTTCAGATTCCTCTCCAAGACAAGCTGCTAATTTGGTGTGACAACAAGTTGGCTATCTCACTCTCTTCCAATCCGGTCTTTCATTCCCGAACAAAACACTTCACAGTCGACTACCACTTCATCCGTGAACAGGTCACGTCAGACAACATTCGTGTTCAACACATCTCTACCGAGGACAACCCGGCTGACATCTTCACTAAGAGTCTCACTGCGGATCGCTTCGAGCTATTGCGAGACAAACTGTTCGTCATTTCGGCCGCTCAGTTTGCGGGGGCGTATAAGGAAATGAGACCAAGTCAACTATATCCCTTGAAGATCTCCAAGAAATCAATGACATTCATATCTGAAGGCGTTCCGATAAAATGCACCGCATCTCGTTGAAATATGTAAGGTCAACCATATCCCTAGGAGATCTCCAACCAATCAATACCATTTATATCAGAAGGCGTCCCGATACAATGCACCGTATCTCATAGAAATATGCATTCAGCACCTACCAATAAAGCTACATTCATATCCTCTTGTAAAGTACTATTATACCCTTGATACATTGTATTTAAACACATGAAGAGGAATGTAAATCTTCGCTGGTTTCTCTTCTATATTTCTCCAGTCGTTTATCCCTTTTCTCTAAATTTCATCAATTTTTTCATAACACTACTACATATTACTAATCAACATTCTTTTGCTCTAATCATCTTCATCTAATGTTTAAATCATCTTCATCTAGCTTCTTCATTCTTTTGCTTCAATCAACCTGTTTTATGTTGCATGTCCAAGATAGAAAAACAATGTGGCGTATCTTTCGACTAGGGCCTCATTCTCTACAGATATTATCTCAGAGATTGGCATCTATCAGAAACCTTACAACCCCTTGCTCTTTAATCTCATTTTAACATATCTATATTACAATCTAGCCTTAAAATTTGCTAGATTGCAATTAAAAGGAAAACATAATTACATAAAACAACAGTCTCTAACTTGCTTTGGTATTGGTAACTCAATATCTTTGCCTTTTAGAGTAAAGTCCAACATGACACTAATAATGATTGTTCAAATCATCTTTTTCCCCTTGTTATGGTAAATAACAGAAATTGATCATAAATTACAAATATAATTGCCAAAACACCAGGCTTGAGTTGCTAAATTTTTATTGAAACATGACTCGTATATTTCTCCCCAAGAAAATCATATTATGTGATAAAAATAAAAATAACAATATCAGCAATAGACGGTAAAATTATACTGCATTTCAGATATCAGCAATAGCCTTAAAATACGATCAAGGAGATTTGCTGTCAAGCTTAGCGATATTGGAGGGGATATTTTCGGCTGTGAATTTAATAGAACTGAGAGTTATTCTGCAAGTTTAAGTGTAATATGGATTTGTTTACGAGCAGATATGTGTCTAAAACAATTGAACTTTAACACAAATTAATAGAATAATATCTCTAAAACAAGAAGAAAATTAGCATATGTACAGTTGTCCAAAATAAGAAGAAAAACATCATAGAATCTAAAACAAGAAGAAAACAGAATACCATGGTTTATAAAACAGCATTATCATACCAGCGGTGGCCACACTTTCAAGCTTTCGAGCATGTTGCATAACTTCTTTTTGTTTATCATTACGAGATTGAAGAATCTTCTTCCCCATCCCTAGACCCACCATTGCTATGAACATATACAATTAGGATGTCTACTTTCAGTAGAAGTTGCAAAAAATTAAATATTTTAAGAATTAATATGTGTTCCCACCTTAAAACTTACTCCTAGATGTCAAGTAAACCAAATGATGCTCTTATTGATTCGTGACCATACAAATCTTCAGGACATTACTGTAAGATCTTTTCCCTAAGAAACCAGATACTAAAATCTTAGCACAAAAGGGAATGTAAGAAAAATGCATGCTGCAAAAAACAATGCATCTAAATGCAAATGTAGCATATTAGTAGAGAATTCATCCAACGTACCTGGAATAACATCAATGACCTCTCAAATTCAAACAGAAACCCCACCAATACTATATATTCAATATCCTATATTTGTGCTGACCGGTTATAAACTACAACAAATAATCATGTGGACTTTTTACTTGGTCATTCATCTGATCTAGCATTCTCAATATGTCAAATAGCAAATATTATAGACTCACATCACTGTTTTATTTAAAATAGTATAAACCTTATAAGCATACTGTTTTAAAGAAATTTAAAACAGAATAAACCTTGTAAGCATAATCAAAACCATTATAGAATTTAGGTCCTATAATGTGAGATGGAAATAAAATATGCAATAGAATCTGCATTGTTTGCACTTAAGCACATTAAATGAAATGGAAATAAAAAATGATGACTGTCAAAAGAGAATATATGACAAACAAAATCATCAATCAATATCATCTCTGTCTCCGTCTTCGTCATCTTCATCTTCATCTTCACTTGTAATGTTAACAGCTTCAACATCACTGTCATCGTCCAAAAATTCTGGAATTGTGCTTGCTTCTTGCAAGAGTCCATGAAGTTCACGTACTGCATCACCTTCTTCCACAATATAGCCACCTCTGTGCAATTGAGGTGTGTCATTCTCAATCCCTACCGTAGTATTTCTACGATATAATGCAGATAGAGGATCTTGATCAACGTCACCTTGTTGCATTGCATCATCATCTTCATGGGGGATGTTATCATCAAGGAGACCTGTCGGCATATTATAACAATCTCGAGGTTGAGTTTTAACCACAATACACCAATTCTTATCTCTAGGGTCATCCACATAGAACACTTGCTCAACTTGTAACACTAGCACAAAAGGTTCGTTTGTGCTCAATTGGCATCCAATACATACACTTACAATGTCAAATTCATCAATCATATACCCTCTCCCTCTGTGATCAACACCAAACCATTGACATTTGAATACAAAAACTGAATGTTGCCCATTGTATTGCAATTCATAAATATCAAGCAAAATACCATAATACTCCTTATCAGAAGAGTCATCACCCCGTACCATAACACCACTATTTTGGTATTTCCTTCGAATCTCCTGATTTAGCGTATGGAACCTAAATCTATTGACAATATATCCTGAATACTTGATTGCAGATCGAGATGGGCAACAGACTATGTCATATAATTCATCATTTGCATGTTCATCCTTGTGCAGTTGCTCAACCTATACAAATGGTGAAACATTTGTCCATTAAAATATACTTAATGAAATAATAATTTGGTAATGAACGAAATATGCAAAAGAACTTACACGGTTATATATCCAATTTGCAAACTGATCATTGTGTCTTTTTTGTACATTAGTTGGATTTATTCTTTTCAACAGTTGTATATGTTCCCTGTGATATGATAAAATAATAATTAGATAATTCCAGCTAAAATTTTCATAAACAACTTGCGAAGATAGTTTAGTTACTTGGCATAGCCAACCAGTTCATCGTAATTATGAAGTACATATAGATGTCATTTTGCAAACTCTTGTTCGTTAAGATGATGGAACGTACCCTTGCCTAAAGAACGGCCAATAACCTTAAATATCTCCAAAGTACATGATACATGGTCCATGTCATCGTCATCATTATTGTGTGCTTCACGATTAAATTGAGTATCAATGCCGTCCATATATCTGGAGCAAAACATCAAGCACTCATTTGCCAGGTATCCCATGGCAATTGAACCTTCAAGCCTTGCTTTGTTTCGAACATATGATTTTAGTGTTCCTAAATATCTATAAAGAAAACGATGACATAATGTTAGTTAAAAAATTAACTGTATTACTAAAAGAGGTAATCATAAATGTGTAACATATACCTCTCTATTGGCTACATCCATCGGTATCGAACTGGCCCTGTAATTTTTTCCTCCGTAGCCAAGTGTACCACCAAGTGCACCATCACATCAAAAAATGCAGGGGGGAAATCATCTCCAACAACGTTGAGGAGCAGGCGACCGATGATCCCATTGTATGCTGATCCGATCCTTAGCACCATGAACTCTATCGTCAGGGTCACCGAGTCGGTCGGCTTCCCGAGCGAGACAGGGAGGCGGATCGCCCCAACGATGGGTATGGAGTGACCCGTGAAGCCTATCACGGGCCCCTAGCACGGCTCCAGGTCTTCGTCTCGTAGCCCCATCCTCTCAAGGGTCGACATGAAGGGGATATCACATGAGCTATCGGTATCCACGAGTAGCCGTCTGATCACTCCATATTTTACACCTTTTTTCTGCTTGTTTGCATGCCATTTAGATCGCCCATATCGCATTTTTCACGATTATTCGACAATATTGTGATGCTTTTCATGATTTCTTGTTTTTGTCGTATTTCAAGAGATTTGGAGCGATTTGGAGTGATTCTGAGATGCACCCACTCCGGAGTGTCACCCGTGACTCTTTTGAGGGGAATTCTGCGATTGGAGAGGAGTGGAAGAAGAAAGAACGTCGTAGGAGCGACGAGGAAGCAAAAATACGAAGATTGGGCATTTTCAGCATGCCACTCGGCCGAGTGAAGGAGTCACTCGGCTGAGCATCGACAGCCCGCTCGGCCGGCCAGATCGGACACTCAACAGAATCTATATCAGCGTGTACTCGGCCGAGCATCGCCAGACCACTCGGCCGAGCACGGATACACCACTCGGCCGAGTGGCATCAAGACGACGGCAACCAAAATTCCCAAGTTACTGTAATCCGTCAGTCAGCCCCGAGTTCCGACTCGGCCGAGTGAAGAATTCCCATCGGCCGAGTGAAGAAAGTCACTCGGCTGAGTGACTCCCGAGGAGACGACCCCCAAAAGTTCAGACTTACTGGAATTCGTCAGGGTCCGTCACTCGGCCGAGTGACATTTGTCACTCGGCCGAGTGAGACGCGTTGCCTGTAGCGTAAAGTGCGATTTTCAAGCTGCGCATGGGTAATTTTGTCACAGTTTTTGGGCGTTTTTAGGGGGTATTTAACCCCAGTTTTTAACCTAGTTTGGAGAGCTTCTTCTCATATTTTTGGCAGCCCTTTTTGATTACTTTTTAGGAGATTAGATTTAGTTCTTTGGAGAGAGATAAAAAGTTCTATTTTGTTGGATGCTATTGAATCTACATTGGTTTGTCTCTCTTTCTATCAAAAACCTCATTTTTATTGATATATTGTCTATTGCAATGAATTCTATTGTTTTTATTATTGAATTTCTAATGATTTGCATTATGAATTGTAAGTAGTTTTATCGTCTTAGGGCATAGGGATGAACCCTACGAACCCTATTTCTAATTTGTGATGAATTGGTGAAATTCTTGCTAGAATTGATTAGGGTTAGTTTGAGATTGATTTAATACGAATAGCTAGGGATTCATACCGATTGGGATTTGCAAGAGATTGGATCCCAACTCGATAGGAAGCCCTAGAAATTCGAATTGGGTTACAATTGGGTTTCTCTGGAATCGGTTTGCAAGAGATTGGACCGAAACTAGGGTTTTCGATTGCAATTCTATACCAATACCCGTTTGCAAGAGATTGGACAGGTAGGAACTATCCCAACCTAGGTCGTAGCTCGAGTTTGCACGAGAGTGGGCTCGAGATACGATTGAACGATGATGTTGATTCTTCACGCTAGCTTGCCTAGGTTAGGGTTTGCAAGAGATTGGACCCTACCCTAGGTTTTCTATAGACCGGCAATAGCGCGAGAGCGTGAGCTTGGTTTTACATTTAGTTGCAACTAGTTCACCTGAATTTCAAGTCTAGCAATTGTGAAACCTACGAATCACAATGACGAGATACGGTTTGTAGCGGGGATTCCCTATCCCTAGGCGTTTTTATTAATTTGATATTTTCTTTATACAATTGAACGACTGTGACCGCTTTATTGCGAATATTTCTCGACTGTTCTTATAGCCAGGTGAATTGAAGAAGACACCGTCATTTGCCATCCTCGTGTTCGATACTCGCTCGCCGCTACACCGTGTGCTTGCGGTAAGACTAGCGAGTCTCGTCCCGGGTGTGTATCCGGGGCGCGATCAAGTTTTTGGCGCTGTTGCTGGGGAGGCGATAGCGTTTGATTCTACCTACCTAGCTATTTTTCTTTTTGTTTTATTATTTCTATTTTTATTTTACCCTTCCTTTGTGCTAACTATTTCTTTGAAACTCTGTTTTTCCTTGCATGTACACGAGATCCACAACGGGCCCCGAAGAAATACTATACGATCTGGAGATCGAACGTACATTGAGGAGGATCAGAGCGGAGAGGAGACTCGATACGGAAGGGAATTTTATGACCCATCCTGAGACAGCCGAAGAATTGGCGACACGAATGGCGAGGATCATTTCCATTAGAGATAGGCTTCGGCCTAAGACTTCCTCCACGACCTCGTCCATAGCTATGCCGGAGTTGGCGACCGACAAAAATTTCGAGTTGAAGACTGGATTGGTAGTTCTGATGTAGCAAGACCCTTTTCATGGGAATTCCCATGAAACCCCTCATTACCACATCCAGCTCTTTTTATCAAAATGTGCCACCTTCCAAATGCCAGGCGTCTCCATAGATGCTATCAAACTGCGCCTCTTCCCCTTCACACTCAAGGACAAAGCCGTATATTGGTTGAGGACGCAGGCTGAAGGAATCTTCACCACTTGGGATGAATTGGCGAGTGCCTTCGTCGACAAATTTTACCCGCCCTCCAAGACGGTGAAGATAAGAAGTGCTCTCATGTCCTTCAAGCAAGGACCGCATGAGACTCTCTATGAGGCGTGGGAGCGCTTCAAGGACTTGCAGCATCAATGCCCCCATCACAACATAGAGGATTGGGAGCTTGTCCACAGTTTCTACAATGGACTCCAACCGGGCACAAAACAGATTATTGATGCTACCGTCAACGGAGCCATTTTGTCACAGACCCCCGATGAAGCTACGGCCTTGCTAAAGGAGATGGCCTCCAACAACCAACAGTGGGGCGACGAGCGAGGACATTCTTCGTTCTCCTTGAAGCCCACGAGTATTTATGAGGCCAAGGCCGTGGCGGAGCTTGCTAGCAAATTTGACTCTCTCCACAAGGTAGTGAAGAGATGGGAGAAATACATTACCGAGCCGCATGGAGCTCCTTCTACATCCACACCGACAAACCATATGAGTGATTGGCAAGACCAATCCCAAGCCATGTATGTAGGAGGAGAGCATGGAGAAGGAGCTTTGGAGAAAATTCAGTATGTTGCGGGGAATTCCGGATATTGGGCCAACCCAGCCGCTAGAAACCATCCAGGTTTTTCCTATGCTAATAATGATGGTGCCTTGAACCCCCCGCCACAACAACCTCCTCAAGCTCGGGCTCCACCACCACAACCGAATTATCAACCAAGGGGGCCACCACAACAAAACTTCCCACCTAGGCAACAAGTGGGACCTTATAGGCCACCCGGGTATAATCAAGGTTGGAGAAATCCCAACCCTCTGCAAGCTCAACCACGTTCGGATTTTGAAGCTAAGGTGGAGGAGTTTATGGTGGAGCAGAGAAAGATTAACGCCATGTTGAAGGCGGGACAAGATTCTCTTACCACCGTCGTCGCTCAAATTGGGGAGCAACTTGCGTTGCTCAATAGAAACAACCAACAATTGCCAGCTCAACCCGAGCCAAATCCACGGGGCAACACCGGCTATATCAACGCGGTTGTTGCGGTTACGACAAGGGGTGGGAAGGATACCACTCCTGTCATGACTCAAGTCAAGGAACCCATGGTGGAGATTCTAGAAGAGAGCGAGCCGGCAATTGAGGTGGAAAAAGAGGAGCCGCAAGAAGGAACAAAATCTAGAGTGGAGGAACCTATTGATGAGCGCCGATTCATGCCACCGGTGCCTTTCCCTCAACGGCTAGCTAGAGCCAAGATCGAGAAGAAGCTAGCCAAGTTCCTCGAATACTTGAGAGGGGTGAGCCTCAATATCCCTTTCCTTGATGCCATAGTGGAAATCCCATCCTACGCGAAGTTCTTAAAGGACTTGATTACCGGAAGGAAAAGGAAAGAGAAGATCATTCTCGAGGAACAAGGAACTTGGTTCACTAGGAAGGAAAAGGAGCCCGCCAAATTTAAAGATCCCGGGATCTTCCGGATTCCTTGCACTCTAAGGGGCGTCCCCTTACAAAAAGCATTGGTTGATTTGGGCGCTAGTGTGAGCCTCATGCCTCTCACCATGTTCCGGAAGTTGAATACCGGCACGGATTTAAAGCCAACCGACATGAGGATTCAACTCGCAGACGGTCGGATTACAAGGCCGGTTGGGATCACAGAGAACATCCCACTCCAAGTTCCGGGAGGCATATGCTTGCCTTGTGATTTTGTGATAATGGATATCAAGGAAGAGGGTGACACATCGCTCATACTTGGACACCCATTCCTCGCCACCGCGGGTGTAATCGTCGATGTGCGGGAGGGGACTCTTACCTTGAACGTCAGAAACATTGAAGTAGAGCTCCATATACCAAAGGCTATGAAGCACATGCCGTATTATGAGGAGCTAGATTACGTGGACCTCCTTGACGAGGTCATTGAAGAGGCTATCCCCCACTCCATCGGTGCACTCCACGATGATGGCTTTGAAGAAAGCCAAGATTTGAGCGAAGAAGAGACATTGGAGGACTCTCCCAATAGCTCCACGGCAAATGATGATGGCGACGCTGAATTCGCAAGAATAGGAGAGCTTTGCAAGCTCTCGACATTGAAGAATCCAAAGAAAGCTCCACCGATTCGAAGATCGGTGTCACCGGCGAAGTCAAAGACCGGAACAAGCTCAAGCTTGGGGGAGCCATCCCCCAACATTGCCCATGATGAAGGGGCACTGAGGAAGGCCACGCACCACCACGATCCAAATCCGAGCGGTCTTCCCGGCAAATTCGACGGGTGCATCTCATATGCACCCAACATCCCGCGCTAAATTGAAAATCCAAAGGGGTCGAGCTCAAGACCTTAAACGAGCGCTTGTCGGGAGGCAACCCGATGGTTTTTGCATTATTTTTATTTTGGTTTTTATTTTGGTTTTAGACTTTGCTAGTGTTTTGAGTCAATTGCCTATAAAAATCTTGACAACTGGTCTTAATTCTTATGACAGGAGAGGAGAAAAGGAGATCTCTTATATGGAGGATGACCGAGGCAAAGAAGAGCGCTCCAGGAATGTTCTCGAGGCTTAGGAAGAGGAAGAAACCAACTGGAGGAAGAAAAACAGAGAGTAGAGCGAAAACGGAGCACCGAAGCAGAAAACAGCACTCCACTCGGCCGAGTCTCATATGCCACTCGGCCGAGCAAAGGACCCCACTCGGCCGAGTGGGGCACCAACCAGGGAAGTCTGCGGAACCAACTCGCTGTCTGTTTGTGCATTTCAGTATTAACTGCCACTCGGCCGAGTACATTTAGTCACTCGGCCGAGTGAAACAGATACCCTCCTAGGACGAGAACTACCGAGTCGCTTGTGCCACTCGGCCGAGAGGATTTTATCCATTCGGCCGAGTGAAGCAAAGCCACTCGGCCGAGTCGTAAGTGGCGGGGAGAAATTTTAAAACTGTTCTGTTTACGTCACTCGACCGAGTGACATCGTCACTCGGCCGAGTCGTAACTTCACTTATATATACGGCAGCGGGCTCGGCACGATTTTCAACGCGAAAAATCCCAATTTTCGCCCGAGCTGTGTATGTTCGTCTCCCCTCGCCCGCAGCCGCGTCTCCCCTTGCCTGATTCGAGATCGTCGAGTCTTCCTTCTCTGCCGTTATGGAGACCCTGTCTAGTTTACTGTCCGCTGGGGTGTCACCTTTTGGTCCTTACACTTCCTCCCCAGTGGTCGACCCTTCT
Source organism: Scilla litardierei (assembly GCA_030789695.1). Classification (NCBI taxonomy): domain Eukaryota; kingdom Viridiplantae; phylum Streptophyta; class Magnoliopsida; order Asparagales; family Asparagaceae; genus Scilla; species Scilla litardierei. Next base: position 52,290,780 of record CM061134.1, read on the forward strand.
GTCTCCACCTCTGCCGTCCTATCCGAGAGTGTCGTGACATCTGTTCCCACGTCTACGTCACAGACCTCTCTTGCTGCCTCGTCGCCGATTTTGTCTTCCCCCACTGCTGCTGCTGCCTCCTCGTCCCAGCCTGCGTCCCAGCCTCACACTGAGGCTGGGCATCCACTAGCGAGCACATCACCTTTTCCGCACATACCTGCTGGCCCGATTATTTACACAGCCCGTGTCAGACAGCCCCGTCCTTCACAGCCTAGACATGTGCGTCCCTCTGCACCACCTCCCCCCGACACTCTACTTCAGAGCATTCGTGCTCTTGAGGGGGCGGTGAGTGGACTCCGAGGCGATTTTAGGGCTCTGTCTGCCACAGTCTCTGCCGTGCAGCACCGCGTTGAGCTACTTCCCAGTATTCAGGCTTGCCTGACTCAGATTATCACGCGACTGCCACCACCACCACCACCCACCCAGCAGCTTCCACATCCACCACCCCCACCCCCACCCCCACCTCCACCACAGGACGGAGATGGTGCAGCACCACCAGCTTCGGCACACTCTTGATGCCATTGATATTTTTGTCATTATGCTGCCCATTCTCTGCTGGTCCTGGAGATATTTTTTTTGTCCCCCCCTCCTCCACACACTGTTTTGGTCCCTATCTTGCTCATATCATTCTATATCTTTTTGGGAGAGAGGGAGAGTATTTTTGGTGACACATTACCTGCATCACTCTGATCTTTGCATGCATCATGCATATCCATATCATATTTTCTATTTGTTTTTTTCTTTCTTTTTTATCATGCATGCATTCTCACCCACCCCACCCATTTCACGTCTCTCGGTGTGCCACACTTTGCACACTGAGGACACTGTGCACTTTAGCTTGGGGGAGTGAGTTCTCACACTTTTTGCTTTTATCGCCTTTATTTTTAGTTTTTTCACGTTTTTTCCGCTTTTGCACCCATTTTTCATCACTTTTTCATTTTCTTTACAATGCATCACGTTTTTCTTATTTTCTTTGTGTGCTGCATTGTAAATAGTTCTGTTTTCTTTTATCTTTATTTCTTTCATCTTTTGCTAGAGATGATTTTTCTTTGATGACGATGACGTGGTGTTAGCTTTTCTCAATATGCATACTAATTTTTTCATGTCATAGATTTTGTTTTTGATATCATATGCTATGTTCTGCTTTGCATTTAGAAATAGTAACCCACTTCTTTTTCCGTATGAAAATGGATGAAATTCTATTATTAGCTGATGTCTGATAATTCATATGTATGCTATCGTAGAAAACACACCACGATTCACGCATTGATTGCTTATATCTGGAGTACTGCTTTCTTTTCTCATATCACTTCTTATTGCATGATTTGTACGCTTCACTTCAGGTTGATTGAATGTTTGCTAGCATTGATAAATCTGGACTAGTTTGCTTTTTGAGATTAAACTGAGTAGATTAAATTACCCTGCTGAAGTTGTCATGCACGTCCTATAGAGTGAACCGAGAGATACATTTATTTCTTTCTCCACATATCTTGAACATTATTTCTCTATTTTAAATTCATTCGTGAATCTCCCCTTAGCAATTCTATTATTGGCATTCCCCCGTTATTATATCCCATGCTCCAAATTCCCCAAAACCAAAAAGAAAAAAATACTTGTATATCCTTCTCTTTTGATTTGGGATCATTTGTGTATATATGTTATTCGAAAAAAAACGGGGGAAAAGAAAAGAGAAAAGAAGTTCGAAAACGATCCCATCTCATACCCTTTCTCTCTTTCTTCCCTCTTTTTGCTTTTATTTTTATTTCTTTTACTTTTGGAGCTTCAAAAGAAACGGGGAATTTAAATATTGTTTTGTTTATGCCACCACGGTTATGGATGAGCTTGGGGGAGGGGATCCAATGATGTGTGAGAGAGTGACTACATGACGGTACATGACAACCTAGGCTAAGTAATATTTTATACTCGGTGAGATTGCTAAAAGTTTCACGAAATCCAGAAATATGCGCTTATCATTCATATCATGAAAACCACACTTTTCTATTCTTACTACTCTATTGTGTGATATCTCTTATACTCCTTATAGAAAGCATTCAATTAAAAAGTGTGTGATCTACGATTTTGTATACCGCTTTAGATGCTTCAGACGATGTTAATTCTAGAATTATTCCATTTTTCATGCTATATTGATATTCTTGGGTTTTCTATTTCAAATGCACCATTATAATATGATATCGAGATAAAAGTCTTTGACATGTGTTTTATATTCGATGCGTGCTATATGAGTAAGCAAACCCCACGTCTTGAGAAAAATGATCTAGCAACTTCCTTCTTCGTTTTCTATTTTGTTTTTCATTTTTCATTTTCCATGTTTCCATCGTTTCCATTATCTTTATCCACCGGGTTCGCTTTTTACTCATCTTCCTCGAGGACGAGTAAGAGGTAAGCTTGGGGGATTTTGATCACTCCATATTTTACACCTTTTTTCTGCTTGTTTGCATGCCATTTAGATCGCCCATATCGCGTTTTTCACGATTATTCGACAATATTGCGATGCTTTTCATGATTTCTTGTTTTTGTAGTATTTCAGGAGATTTGGAGCGATTTGGAGTGATTCTGAGATGCACCCACTCCGGAGTGTCACTCGTGACTCTTTTGAGGGGAATTCTGCGATTGGAGAGTAGTGGAAGAAGAAAGAACATCGTAGGAGCGACGAGGAAGCAAAAATACGAAGATTGGGTATTTTCAGCATGCCACTCGGTCGAGTGAAGGAGTCACTCAGCCGAGCATCGACAGCCCGCTCGGGCGGCCAGATCAGACACGCAACAGACTCCATATCAGCGTGTACTCGGCCGAGCATCGCCAGACCACTCGGCCGAGCACGGATACACCACTCGCCTGAGTGGCATCAAGACGACGGCAACCAAAATTCCCAAGTTACTGTAATCCGTCAGTCAGCCCCGATTTCCGACTCGGCCGAGTGAAGAAATCACATCGGCCGAGTGAAGAAAGTCACTCGGCCGAGTAACTCCCGAGGAGACGACCCCCAAAACTCCAGACTTAATGGAATCCGTCAGGGTCCGTCACTCGGCCGAGTGACATTTGTCACTCGGCCGAGTGAGCCGCGTTGCCTGTAGCGTAAAGTGCGATTTTCAAGCTGCGTAGGGGCAATTTTGTCACAGTTTTTTGGGCGATTTTGGGGGGTATTTAACCCCAGTTTTTAACCTAGTTTGGAGAGATTTTTCTCAGATTTTTGGCAGCCCTTTTTGATTACTTTTTAGGAGATTAGATTTAGTTCTTTGGAGAGAGATAAAAAGTTCTATTTTGTTGGATGCTATTGAATCTTCATTGGTTTGTCTCTCTTTCTATCAAAAACCTCATTTTTATTGATATATTGTCTATTGCAATGAATTCTATTGTTTTTATTATTGAATTTCTAATGATTTGCATTATGAATTGTGAGTAGTTTTATTGTTTTAGGGCGTAGGGATGAACCCTACGAACCCTATTTCTAATTTGTGATAAATTGGTGAAATTCTTGCTAGAATTGATTAGGGTTAGTTTGGGATTGATTTAATACGAATAGCTAGGGATTCATACCGATTGGGATTTGCAAGAGATTGGATCCCAAATCGATAGGAAGCCCTAGAAATTCGAATTGGGTTACAATTGGGTTTCTCTGGAATCGGTTTGCAAGAGATTGGACCGAAACTAGGGTTTTCGATTGCAATTCTATACCAATACCCGTTTGCAAGAGATTGGACGGGTAGGAACTATCCCAACCTAGCTCGTAGCTCGAGTTTGCACGAGAGTGGGCTCGAGATACGATTGAACGATGATGTTGATTCTTCACGCTAGCTTGCCTAGGTTAGGGTTTGCAAGAGATTGGACCCTACCCTAGGTTTGCTATAGACCGGCAATAACGCGAGAGCGTGAGCTTGGTTCTACATTTAGTTGCAACTAGTTCACCTGAATTTCAAGTCTAGCAATTGTGAAACCTACGAATCACAATGACGAGATACGGTTTGTAGCGGGGATTCCCTATCCCTAGGCGTTTTTATTAATTTGATATTTTCTTTATACAATTGAACGACTGTGACCGCTTTATTGCGAATATTTCTCGACTGTTCTTATAGCCAGGTGAATTGAAGAAGACACCGTCATTTGCCCTCCTCGTGTTCGATACCCGCTCGTCGATACACCGTGCGCTTGCGGTAAGACTAGCGAGTCTTATCTCGGGTGTGTATCTGGGGCGCGATCAAGTTTAAAACCCAATTGTAACCCAATTCGAATTTCTTGGGCTTCCTATCGAGTTGGGATCCAATCTCTTGCAAATCCCAATCGGTATAAAATTCCTAGCAATCTGTGATAAATCAATCACAACCTAACCCCTTTAGAAATTCTAGCAACATTTCAATTCATTCATCACAAATCTGAAATTAGATCCATAGGGTTCATCCCCATGCCCTAGAACATCAAATCTACTCAAGCATAGCAATAACGATAGAGAAATCGATAAAAAACATTGCTTGCATATATAAAGATATCAAATCAAAGATTCGAATAATAAGAACAAAGATACTTAGCTTTGATGAAGAACTTCAATCCAAATACAAGCTTTTTGATCCAAGAGGGGGCCTAGGGCATGGCCTAACATCTAAAATAATCCCTAAGAAAACATATATGGGAACCCTCTCTAATGGTGGCTACAAACCCCTTATATAGTCTCCCAAAACCATAGCAAAAAACCCTAGAAAACCCCTCAAATTCGTGCCCAAACAGCCCTAACCGCAACTTAAAATCTGGGCCCGCCGCCGACTCGGCCGAGTGAAACATGTGACTCGGCCGAGTGGAAATTCCAGCACTGCAGCATCAACTTGCAGAAATTCTCCAGATTTCATCCGACCTCCGATTTGCACGTTCTTGGTGGCATTGGAACCGTCATGAAGTCTACTATCCATAAAAAATATGAGAAAAATAATTTGATTGCTGGAATGATAGAAGATTTCAAAAGAGTGAACGGTTATCTGAAAATCTGGGCGCTGCGTGTCCTCGGCGTCACTCGGCCGAGTGGACTTCTCTACTCGGTCAAGTGGGCTTCTCTACTAGGCCGAGTGACAGACCCTGTAAAATTCCAGTAAGTCGGGGGTCTTGGGAGTCTGTCTTTGGAGGTGACTCGGCCGAGTGGCTTTACTCGCTCGGCCGAGAGACATTCGGTACTCGACAGAGTCGGAACTCTCAATCGCCTGACGGATTCCAGTAAGTCGGCTCCTTCGATGGGTGGATTTTCCCGTGCCACTCGGGCGAGGGGATCTCCATACTCGACCGAGTGGACTATCGTCACTCGGCCGAGTGCACGCTGATTTCCTTCTGTGGTGCGTGTCCGGTCTGGTCAGCCGAGTGGTCTTCTTGCTCGGCCGAGTGAATGCTTCACTCGACCGAGTGACGTGCTATAGATGTCCAATCTTCATCATTTCACCTCCTCGTCGCTTCTATGGAGTTCCTTCTTCTTCCACTCATCCTCCATCGTCGATAAGTCTGCAAATGAGCCGTGGGCGACACTCCAAAGTGGGTGCAAATCCTCTTGATCTCAAAATCGCTCCAAATCGCTCCATATCTCCTGAAATACAACAAAAACAAGAAATATTGAAAAGCATCGCAATATTGTCGAATAATCGTGAAAAACGCGATATGGGCGATCAAAATGGAATGCAAACATGCAGAAAAAGGGGTTAAAATATGGACCGATCAAAATCCCCCAAGCTTACCTCTTACTCGTCCTCGAGGAAGATAAGTAGAGAGACGAACTCGGGAGATGAAAACAAAGGAAATGAAATGAAAGAAAAAGGAATACGAAGTGGAAGGGGTCGCTAGATTTCTCTCAGATCTCAAGCCATAAGCTACACATCACGATAACTTGGAAAATACGAATCACATGCTATAAGGATTTCATATCTTACTTAGACATGATACTTGCAAGCTTTTAAGAATAACAAAAGGGACTCTCTAAATTCATACAATCAATTCATATCCACATCACGCATTTCATAGAATTTAATATACAAATGTTGGCGATGCATTTTTCAATCAAAAGTTATAAATGAAGCATATAAGATACACACCAAGCATGCAATAGAGAATAGAATAAGAGTCATGACATTCACATATTTATTTCAAATCATGAAAAATCTCCATATCTAATATATTTTGCAAAGTCTAAGCATTATCGAATATTCCCATTCATGCACGTCTCCACTTTAATGTCATACTCACTCATATGGTCAAATGAACTCACCCCCCCAAGCTTAGCTTGAGGCATCTCATCTAAAGGAATATGATAGTGGAAATGAGATTTTTGCCTTGGTCTTCCCAAGTATTTTGTGGCCCCAATAATGAGATAGAGAAATATATTTTTTTTCTTTTGGACTTTGTTTCTCATTTTTCTTTTTGAATTTTTGTAGGAGCTATATGATTTGTATTTTTGGATTTTGGCTCCTTTTTGACTTTTTGGACTTTTTGGAGCTAACTTTTTTTGTGTGGGGATTTTTGGGAAATAGATGCGATATAAGTAGCTTTAGGAGGTGAACTCAAGTGACATGTAGAGAATAAAAAGATAAATGTGGAGAAAGAAATAATGTAACACTCGGTTCACTATAAGATGTGCACGAACGGTTCAATAAAATAATACTTCAACTAAAACTCATATGTAAGCATGGATATTCTCAATCATTTCAATAAATAGTGAAGTCAAGCAGTAAAGCGCACAATCATATCAAACATGCAACAGAAGGTGAATAAGACAATAAAACTGATGCTTCGGATATACTAATGATGCGTGAATATTGGTGCATTTCCAACAAAAGCATACTAAACACTAATCCATGCATTCAGTTTCAATTAATATCATGCATTCATGTAGAGAAATCATCAAAAGAAATAGATTTGCAAGCACATGTGCATAGCAAGACTATGGAATACTCTAAATAGCATGGCAAGGAATAATAAGTATCGTGATGGCTACTAAAGCAATAAGAGATATCATCATAAGGAACAAATCTAGCAAAAGGAGGAAAAGAAAATAAAGATATAAAATAAAAGAGAGGAAAGAAAAGAAAAAAAGGCACACAATATGATGCATGAACACACATAAAAGGAAAATAAGATGGAAAAATCAAAAAGATGATGCAAAAATTTTGAAAAATTTTTAAAACCCTAAAATATAGTAAAAATATAATTAATGCATCTAAATGGCATGGAAATGCACTTCCCCAAGCTTAAACTTTCCATTGTCCTCAATGTGATCATAATGGAAGAATATGAGGGACAACGATAATAATAAGGGGGGTGAATGAAAAATGATGAAATGAATGAAATGAAATCCTAATGCAACTACATGCACATGCAATGATGCATGAGAGCGCTTTCCCCTAAGCTTATACCAAACAATCCTATTCAAATGTCTCGATCAAAAATGTCTTGGCTTTGCTAAGCGAGATTGAGTCAAACGAATAAGAATGTGAGTATTCACATGAAAGAAATGCTCGATGGGTGGTGAGCAAAAAGGATGTGACACATCAAAATATAAAGAGGGTAATTAATATATATAATGGGTTTGGGGTGTAAAAATTTTTGTTGCCGTCATATGAGGTAATATTTATTCAAGAAAATCTATACGGTCCTCTCACTGTCGAGAGAATTCGTGTTTATTTAAAGCATAAAAATTTCTACACTACTGGATTGATATCACCTATAGCAAAAGGCGGATCCAGTATCTTCGCCGGTGCAGGCAACTGCTCCAACTGCTCCTTCTGTGGCTCTGCCAGATGCGTGCGTCCACGGACTCCAACGAACTCCTCCAGCATTCCCACAAGGACTCCACCTGTACCCTGCAGAGAATAGGATGCATCAGTTCGCTGTAAAAAATTCACCCTCATAATAAAAGTATCCCAAAGAGGATCGTCTATAGAAATATATGGAATAAATAATGGTGGACGATACTTCCCTGGAAATAATCCAATATCCTCACGTGCCGTGATAGCTGTCTCCATGGTGTCTTCTCTATGCTACTCAGGTAAATCTAGATCATAGGTGTGGACCTCATCAAGGTGCTCCTCATCGTCGTCAAACTCATCCCAGCGCACCCTTTGATCATATTCATATGCGTCCATGGGTGCTAACTCCTCGCTCTCCTTCTCGTATACGTCACATCGTGCCTCTTGATCATATGTACGTGTATCCTGCAAAAGGTGCAATGAGTCGTAAAAATCTGAATCATAGTAAACATCATACACTGGAGGGAAATCAAAGATAAAGGGCAAAGGAGTAAAGAGATCTCCCTGAAGGGGGGCCAAAAGCTCTGTGGGATAGTCCTCTACGTCAGTGGAAGGATGAGGTGGCTGCGAAAGCTCTAATGGAGGAGGGTAGTGCTCGGGATCCTCATGAATGGCTATGTCCTCGTCCTGATGCACGACCTCCTTGACGATAAACTCTGGCTCCGTGTGTAATGCCTCCTCAAAAGCATGCTTCGGCTCCGCGAGGTAAATAACCTTAATGTCTTCTCCATCTGAATCATCTCCATCCATCCACTCATCGTATGGACTGGTTGTATATGTGGGTGGGGGAGTGATGACGGTGCAACTCGGCTCTACAGCAACACGTCCCGAGTGTCTCATCGCAGTTCTCTCATCAGAAGTGGTTGCATCTGTGCCTGGTACCGTTGTCTCCTCAGAGGTGGAAGCATCAATGTCCTCAGCTTGCCGTCCAAGAATCTCATCCAGATACGCATAAAAATGTGTGGTCCATATGATCACAGCCTCAGTGGAAGGTAGAGGTGGCTGCGGAAGCTCAACTGCAGGTGGGCAAGACTCTGGATTTATCTAAATGAGGCTGCCCTCGTCCCAAAGTGCTGCCTCAGTAATGTAATGCTCTGGCTCCACATGTGATGCCTCCTCGTGAACTATCAATGTAGGCTCTCTCTGGAATGGTGATGTTGGCTGCTCATGTGTGTCAACTTGTGGGGATGCATCATGTGGGGGGGAATGCCCGCGAGCAATCCAAAAATTTAATCTATCCCCCTCAAGACTGACATGGATGTCCTCCTCAATTGTTCCTGTAGCTGAAGCATGGTTCATAACAAAATCTGCAAATCGTAGATCAAACGGCGCTAAAAACTTGATCGCGCCCCGGATACACACCCGGGACGAGACTCGCTAGTCTTACCGTAAGCGCACGGTGTAGCGGCGAGCGGGTATCGAACACGAGGAGGGCAAATGAAGGTGTCTTCTTCAATTCACCTGGCTATAAGAACAGTCGAGAGATATTCGCAATAAAGCGGTCACAGTCGTTCAATTGTATAAAGAAAATATCAAATTAATAAAAACGCCTAGGGATAGGGAATCCCCGCTACAAACCGTATCTCGTCATTGTGATTCGTAGGTTTCACAATTGCTAGACTTGAAATTCAGGTGAACTAGTTGCACCTAAATGTAGAACAAAGCTCACGCTCTCGCGCTATTGCCGGTCTATAGCAAACCTAGGGTAGGGTCCAATCTCTTGCAAACCATAACCTAGGCAAGCTAGCGTGAAGAATCAACATCATCGTTCAATCGTATCTCGAGCCCACTCTCGTGCAAACTCGAGCTACGACCTAGGTTGGGATAGTTCCTACCCGTCCAATCTCTTGCAAATGGGTATTGGTATAGAATTGCAATCGAAAACCCTAGTTTCGGTCCAATCTCTTGCAAACCGATTCCAGAGAAACCCAATTGTAACCCAATTCGAATTTCTAGGGCTTCCTATCGAGTTGGGATCCAATCTCTTGCAAATCCCAATCGGTATGAATCCCTAGCTATTCGTATTAAATCAATCCCAAACTAACCCTAATCAATTCTAGCAAGAATTTCACCAATTCATCACAAATTAGAAATAGGGTTCGTAGGGTTCATCCCTACGCCCTAAGACGATAAAACTACTCACAATTCATAATGCAAATCATTAGAAATTCAATAATAAAAACAATAGAATTCATTGCAATAGACAATATATCAATAAAAATGAGGTTTTTGATAGAAAGAGAGACAAACCAATGAAGATTCAATAGCATCCAACAAAATAGAACTTTTTATCTCTCTCCAAAGAACTAAATCTAATCTCCTAAAAAGTAATCAAAAAGGGCTGCCAAAAATATGAGAAAAAGCTCTCCAAACTAGGTTAAAAACTGGGGTTAAATACCCCCCAAAATTGCCCAAGAAACTGTGACAAAATTACCCCTGCGCAGCTTGAAAATCGCACTTTACGCTACAAGCAACGCGGCTCACTCGGCCGAGTGACAAATATCACTCGGCCGAGTGACGGACCCTGACGGATTCCAGTAAGTCTGGACTTTTGGGGGTCGTCTCCTCGGGAGTCACTCGGTCGAGTGACTTTCTTCACTCGACCGATGGGATTTCTTCACTCGGACGAGTCGGAACTCGAGGCTGACTGACGGATTACAGTAACTTGGGAATTTTGGTTACCGTCGTCTTGATGCCACTCGGCCGAGTGGTGTATCCGTGCTCGGCCGAGTGGTCTGGTGATGCTCGGCCGAGTACACGCTGATATGGAGTCTGTTGCGTGTCCGATCTGGCCGGCCGAGCGGGCTGTCGATGCTCGGCCGAGTAACTCCTTCACTCGGCCGAGCGGCATGCTGAAAATGCCCAATCTTCGTATTTTTGCTTCCTCGTCGCTCCTACGACGTTCTTTCTTCTTCCACTCATCTCCAATCGCAGAATTCCCCTCAAAAGAGTCACGGGTGACACTCCGGAGTGGGTGCATCTCAGAATCACTCCAAACCGCTCCAAATCTCCTGAAATACGACAAAAACAAGAAACATGAAAAGCTTCGCAATATTGTCGAATAATCGTGAAAAACGCGATATGGGCGATCAAAATGGCATGCAAACATGCAGAAAAAGGGTGTAAAATATGGAGTGATCACCGTCTTACAACGGCAGCGTCAATGACGGTGGAGACTACGAGTGCTTCATCGAGCCGTAGCCTCGCCCTCCTTGCATCCCCCCGCGGAAAAGGAGGGGTGAGGAAGGGTTTCCGGGTTCCACGTCGTTGTCCACTGCATGGCCAGCCCAGGGCTTTTCCAGACCTTCGGCTGAAGACGTGTGTTGAGCAGTCATGGTTCTCCCCTGTCAATCGCGATACGGCCCTGGTGCCGATATCGGGGCCGCGGCCTTCCTTCGCTGGGATGGGTGTGGCCGCGTCATCGCTGGTGTGGTTGCTTTACGTGGGTGTTAGCTCGTTCCCACAGATGGCACCAGATGTTTATGGGTGTTTTCTCACCACAGAATCGTTGACCGAGGGTTTGACGGTCAACGTGGTCAAGGGGTCGATTGGATCCCTTGGTCATGCCAAACGTGCGTGCTCTCGACGTGGGTTGCTCGAGGAGTCGAGGACGAGCGGGCTCTTCGTCCAAAGCGGCGGGTCTCAATCAGCGGGGTGCAGAGGGGAAGCCTCGGCACCTAGACAAGCGCTCGGCCTCGGTTGATCAAATGTCGAGGGGTAGCCTCGGTGCCTTGAATATCACTTGGTCTCAGTCGACGGCGATACTCGCAAGGGGCGAGCGGTCTCTCTGTCATACGGGCCTTGCCTCGGTGAGCTCCGTGCTGATGGGTAGCCACGGCGCCTTGAGTCCGCTCTATCCTGAAAAGATGAGGAAACTCGTCAGGGGGGGTCGGACCTTGGTTCCGGCCAAGTCCCTCCAATGCTTAAGTCCGGACGGATCTGAATTATACTCGGCGGGAACGGTACGACTCGCAAGGAGTCCGGCATGTGTATCCTCTGACCGAGCTATGGGAGGGGAGAGAATGGGGGAAGTAAGGTCTTTTTAGTAGAATACCTCAGGGTTGCTGTATCTGGGATTCGCCCCCCCTTCTTTGTTCGTGCCCCTACCCATATATAGGGATTCCACCCACGACCGTCGTGTCCTCGTGCGGCCTTATTCCGCCCCCCATGATCTGCCTCCCTCCGAGCGCCATTATGCGACATCAAGGTGGATTAATGGGGTCCCTTAATGAGCATTAAGGGGGAGTGTTTTGGGGAGCGGTTAGCTCCCTCAGTTGTGGGCTGACTAGGCGCACGTCCGATAGTGGGTGATCCAATGCAGGGCTTCCATGGGGGCCTTCGCTGATCGGCCCAAAAACTCTTTTTGGAGGGCCTACTTCTCTCCGTGTGGGATTGGGCCGCCTGATTTTAGGCCTCTAAAATAGTTGCATCAGTTCACATGCTTGTTTAGGTAAAAATCCACGAATGGCGAGCAGAAGAAGTTGTTGAAGAAAAATATGATGATCATGGGATTTCAAGGATGATATATTTCGCTCCTTCTTATTCACACATCGTGAGATATTTGACATATACACATCAGAAGACTTTAAGTTCCAGATCATGTCACAAAATACACTCTTCTCTTCCTTAGTCAAGTTGTAACATGCTATTGGCATTTCCACCTTATTTCCACGTAGAATGGGATGAAGATCCCTCCGAATATTCATTTTCACCAAATCTGCACGTACTCTCTGACAATCTTTGGTCTTGCCTTTTATCTCTAATAAGTGCTCAAAATATTATCAGACACATTCTTCTCAATGTGCATCACATCTAAATTATGGCGTAACTTTAATTTTTTCCAGTATGGCAATCGAAAAAATATGTTATGCTTTCCCATCCATAAAAGCTATTTGACTCATTGTATTTCCATTTCTTACTTTTCCCCAAATTGGGTCGGGGTGAATTGACTGAAATCGTCTAAAACATCATCCCCAGTTAATAGAATGGGCGCTATGTTGAGTATTGATTCCCCTGATTTGGTTTTGATGATGAGCAAACATAAATATCGTGCACTAATTCTCTTTGAACACAGTTATGAAGATCGTCGTCAAATTACTTTGTACATCTCAAGCGACGTCCCAAGACTTCCTTAGAGCGCGTGATCGTTGTGCCTGAAGCTTCGTTGAAGCTCAAGGAGTTATTATTGAAGTCGAGGGATTCAGAATCTTCATGTTGAAGCTTTGAAGACGGTTTGTTGTGTATACTTTTATGTCTTCTAGCTTTGGTTTAGTAGAATGTTAAGCCTTGAGTCTTACTAGCCTAACAATCTTCATATCGCTCATATCTTATCTCTAGGATTGCCTTAGAAGCCATTAGAAAGTTTCCCGAAGCTTATCGCTTCTTTTCACGGCTTCTATGCATCTTAGTTAGTTCAAGAAGAAGAACCAACCGACTAGATGACAATCTAGTCGGTTGGAAATCCTTCTTGAACCGACTAGCCATCCTAGTTAAACTCAGCCTATTCACTGTTGACAAATTAGTCGGTCCAAGAAGGTTCACCGACCGACTAGTTGTCAAACTAGTCGGTTGGAAATCCTTCTCAGACCGACTAGTTATCCTAATAAATTTCAGCCTAGCTACTGTTGACAAATTAGTTGGTCCAAGAAGGTTCACCGACCGACTAGTTGTCAAACTAGTCGGTTGGTGTCTCTTCTCAGACCGACTCGTTCTCTTAGTAAAATTCAGCTTATTTATTGTTGATCAATTAGTCGGTCCAAGAAGGTTCACCGACCGACTAGTTGTCAAACTAGTCGGTTGGTGTTTCTTCTTAGACCGACTAGTTCTATCTCCTTATTTCACTATCTTCCCTGTCAACCATCTAGTCGGTCCAAGAAGGTTCACCGACCGACTAGTTCCAAAACTAATCGGTCAGTGATCCTTCTTAGACCGATTAAGCAGCTTCAGAAATAGAGCCGTTGGGCATTTAATGCCATGATTTTGCTGAACTCTTTTCTCTCTTTCTATATAAACTTGATCAGTTTCAAGCAAGGCTTCAAGGCTGTTATTAGAGATATTTTGATATCAAAGAGAAGAGCATTCAATTCTCATTTCTAAGCTCTCTCATTTCACAAGAATCTCTCCCTTACTATTTGAGCCATAATTCCTCAAGAGAGATTCTCATCCTTTGTGAACTACTCAAGCTAAGAGCTTGAATCAAAGTCACCAACTTCACCCTAGGCATCTATTGTTGTTCATCTTGGTGGAGCTAGGGTTTGGTGCTAACTTCTTCCTCAAAATCCCTTCTTGCCCTAAATCAGTAAGTATTTCTCAAGGCATAGGGTTTTGTTGTATGTGTTTTACATTTCATCTTTCATTTGATATTTCAGTTTTTCTCTCGGTTTGTGAGAGAAGATCGTGATCCCGGTTTATGGGAGTCACATTTCGATCATTGTATGATTTGATCTTGTAGTAGTTTCTACAAGAATTTCATAGTGCAAATTTGAGTTAGAGGATTCTAACTCAAGTAGCCGGAGGAGATCTGGGTGTCTGGGACGTAGGATCGCCGGGAACAAGTCGGGGAGACTTGGGTGGATCCGAACCCATTACATCGCTTGTTTGCGTTGGATTTTTCTTGTTGTCAATTTTCATTCCGCATTGTTGGTTGTGTTTGCACAATAATTAGGAATTATACTCTTGATTATTTTAAAGCACTATTCACCCCCCCTCTAGTACTTGTGCAGTAGCTATCAGGGCATTACATTTGGTATCAAAGCCAAGTTCATAGCTATGACAAACAGCAACAACAAGTCCGTTCAACCACCTTCCAACTACAACACCTTCAAGAATCGTGAAGGAGCCTCTTTAGTGATGGAAGGACACTCCTCAACTAGGCCTCCTCACTTCAACGGTACCAACTATGGGTACTCGAAATGCCGAATGGAAACTTTCCTCCGGAGCGCATTACTCTGGAGAGCCACACTAACGGAGTAAGTGGAGCCCACTGAAGAAGACTTCACAAAGTGGACTACCGCGGAGGTCGTCGCGGAGGTGAATAATGCCAAGGTCATGAATGCCTTACAATGTGCACTAGAGCCGGAAGACTTCAACAAGATATGCACATGTAAGAGTGCATATCAGATTTGGAACCAACTCCTCATCTTGCACGAAGGAACGAGTAGGGTAAAACACTCTAAACTCACTGTTGCTAACAAAGAATTCGAGCTATGTCACATGGAACAGGGTGAAAAGATTAAGGAGTACTATGCTCGCTTCGTGGATATAACCAACGAGTTGGAAGCCCTTGGGAACCAAAGGAGAAAGTCGCGAAGATCATTAACGGACTTCCTTCGAGTTGGGAAAAGCGAACCTATGCTATCGAGGAAGGTAACGATATGACCAATTATACGGTTGTTCAACTAATGGGTACCTTGATGTCTTATGAGGTACGAAAGGACAGCAAGATTAAGATGAAGGACAAGATGAAGGTGTTCTTGAAGCAAGAAGCGCCAAAGAAAAAGGCAATTGCTTTCAAGGCCGCCCCCACTACATCTAATGATAGTGAAGAATCGGAAGACGAGTTGGACATGGAATCTTTTGCCCTCATGGCAAAGAGTTCAACCGGTTCTTCCGAAAAGGTAACTTTAAGAACAAATCTAAAGTTAGCTCTACTAATGCCTCTGCTCCTCTATGTTTTAAATGCAATAAGCCAGGACACCTCAAGGTCGACTGTCCTCTCAACAAACAAAAGGAGAAATGGAAGGCACCTAAATTCGACAAGTCAAGAAAGTACAAGAAGGAGTACAAGAAAGGGCTTATCGGCACATTCAGCGACTCAGAAGAGGACTCCTCAAGTGGAGAGTCAGATGATGAACAAGTGGAGAAAGCACACATGTGCTTCATGGCACGAGAGGAACATGATCAAGAGACCTCTTCAGATGAAAGCGATGATGAAGGTGAAGAGGTAACTATGGATGATTTAAGATTAGCTAACGAACAAATTTGGTCTAAGTATTCTAAGTTGGTAAATAGATACACTAAGACTAAAGATGAGCTAACTAGTCTCCAAACCTCACATAAACCCGTCATCACCAACAACGACACCGTTGTTGAAGCTTTGAGAACTGAGATTGTAAATCTCAAATCTCAACTTGAGCATGTTAATATTGAGAATTCGGATGAACACGATATAGCGGATTTGACCTCTCAAAACTCAACTTTGAGTATTGAGAATGAGAATCTCAAGTCTCGTGTTTGTGAACTCACAACACAAGTGTCCACGTTGGATACTACTATACTTTCTCTCACTGAGAAGTATGAGTCCACATTAGGCCGAATTGACAAATTCAACAAAGGCAAGGACCATTTGGATAATATCCTAAATGATTTACTTCCATCCAATCATCGTATTGGCTTGGGGTATAAAAAGGAAAATTCATCCAAATCTTCCACCACCTTTGTAAGGCCAACTTCCGATGCCTCAACTAGTGGGAGTAAACACCCCATGGGTAGTTCATCTATCAATGGTACTTCCACTAAGTACATATCCCCTCTTGGAAAGAAACCCACTTTGGGTGGACCTCTAAAGAAGGGTCATGCATTTATGTACACCAATACTATGCCACGTAGGAACACACCTCCTACTCCATATGTTCACACGTATGATGATTTCTATGCTCCACGTCCACGAGCACGTGCACACCAAGTGAGACACACTCACGCACGTGTTCCTCCACATGCTTATGTTCACCCAATCATTACTACATGAATGATTACAATCATGCACCGTATCATATGATGCCACCACCATTTCATCATGTGCCGCATGTTTATCCAAGTCATGCATACACTAGGCCACCTCCTCGTAGGCCACATGCACCACGTAGAGATCAACATTTCAACCACTAGGAAGAGGATACCCAAAATATACACTATTTGGGGTCCTAAAAACACTAGCAATCATGTTAAGGATATGTATGTGCAATCTTATATTCATGATATTATTTTGAATGATGATTATGTTGGGAAATCACGGTCCTCTTGGACTTGGTTTCCAAAGGGTTAGTTTCCGTTGACCCAACATGCTTGGTACCATAAGTTTATATTCATTTTATGGATGCCAAAGCATTTGTGTTAAGAATTGGATTATTCTTTTGTTTGCATATTGGTCTTAGAAGCTCATGTTTGTTAGAAACTTAAATTCATATTGAATTTGATTTCCATTGTTTGATTATTAGTAAATCACTGTGTTTAGGATTTTCATGTCTAGAATATTTAATATTTTTTATGCAACACATGCTTTGGTTCATATTCATGTTTTGTTGCATGTGATACATATCATGCTTTTAGATTAATATACATATTTACTTTTGGTACAATTGGTACATGCATGTATATAGTTAAATATTTATCAAGTGACATGATTACATGTATCATAAAAATTGTGTATGGTTACATTAGGATATGGGTTACAATTATTTGAATTTAGTATTTTAAATTTGTTGCCTAACCCATAGGATCCAAAAAGGTTTTTGGATACCAAAATTATGTTTTCTAGGTTCAATCCACTTTGGGATACCAACTCTACCAACTCCTTGATTTGCAAAGATTTTCATTCAAATGGAGTTGATGGTGCTTAAGTGATGCACCAAAGTAGGGGGAGCTTAATGTTGTAAGTATATTCTTACATTTGGTATCCATGTGTGTTGGATGCATGTAGATGTCACTTTGTGTTTGAGACTATCTCATGCATATCCTATGTTTGCATATTATGTGTCTTGTATGTCATTCATGTCTATGTAGTTCATGGGTGTCAAATTATTGACTCATGTGCATTATGTATTCATAATCCATACTCATATGTTTATTCAAGGATTATTTATAACATGTGGCTTAAAAATTTTCATGTTAGAATTAATGCTCATTTGCATGTTTCACACATGGGACACGCTAATATTTATGTTCCACTTCACAAGTGTGCATCCCAACTTCCTACTCATGCCACTACACAACCTCTACTTAAGAATCTCAAATCATTATCTTTTGGATTCCTAAGAATGTTTCTAGGCATGATATGAACACACATATAGAATCGTATATTGGGAATGACATATTCTCATGCGACTATATATAAAAATCAAACTCAGTCTTTATTTGATTTCCACCTTGCTAACTCACTCATATTGCACTTCATTGCTTGGGTACCATGCTTGTATGATTACTTTTTGTACCCATATATATGTGAGTTCGTCCACTACTCCCAAGTTTGCATAGTTTGTATGATTTTGTGGGAGTATGACATGTTTAATTGCTATCTTGTTATTTTCATTTATAAATCATTGCATTTCATTCATATTATGTTGTGCATATAGATTGGTTGATTTCTCTAACCCTTGGTGATTTATTATCAATTTCCACCTTACTATCTTGTTGATATGCCAAAGGGAAAGAGAAATTTGGTTATGAAAATTAATACTTTATGCTTTTCATGCACACTCTTTGTGGTATTACTTTTCATGCCATCCATCAATATGTGTTGTGCCGTGAATGTTTATCTTGTGCACATATGCATATTGAACGGGGAATCTTTCTTGCACACACTATTGTATTAGTTGTGTGTATTCTCTATTCATGCTGGATTTTGAATGGTTTGCGTTTTGCGCATCGTATTTATGGTTTTATGGGGTGGTTGTTCTATTTTCTTTTGATATATGATGTGATGTTGTATGTTGTGCACTTTAAACTGCTATCTGCTGATGATCGATACTTTTTGTTGGCTGGATGTATAATTTTTGTTGTATCCATATATATATTTACACATCGTGTTGCCATTCGTTTCTGTGTGCACATTGTATTTATGTCTCTGATGTTTACTTCGTCGCTCGATGATTATGTTGATTAGATAGCTTTGTTTGTATGAAAACATAGAATTGTTTTTCATGCACTCAATTCGCTAAAAATGTTGATATTGGAGAGTATGTTCCTTTACCCAATACGTGAATTTGATTTTGTGTTTTGATGATTTCTCTTTTCGCCTTTCGACTCTGGTCTCGTTGGCACGCTTTACTATTCTTCGATATTTTTCCTTGGTGTCATTTGGACCGTTGTCGTATTATTCGACTCTCTTGTTCAGATTTTTTTTGTTTAGACATGGTTGTTGTCGTTGATCTCCTCCCGCTCTTTTTGCTAATGCCAAAGGGGGAGAGAATTAATAATGACTTTGTGCTAAATGATAATTCAAAGCAATTTACCGTGAATCTAATTTCATATGTTAGATTCAGGGGGGTGAAGATATAAAAATGGATTCCTATCCTATATTTCAATAATTGGATTATGTTTTATACTTTTCTCGTCTACTTGATGCTTATGTTTATTATTTAATACGGAACTAACGAGTCATCAATGCAGGGGGGAGTAAGTAAATTTCATTTGTATCATTATTATTGATTTATATTTATGTTAGTTTGTCATCACCAAAAAGGGGGAGAATGTTGAGTATTGATTCCCTTGATTTGGTTTTGATGATGAGAAAACATAAATATCGTGCACTAATTCTCTTTGAGCACAGTTATGGAGATCGTCGCCAAATTACTTTGTACATCTCAAGCAACATCCCAAGACTTCCTTAGAGTGCGTGATCGTTGTGCCTGAAGCTTCGTTGAAGCTCAAGGAGTTATTATTGAAGTCGAGGGATTCAGAATCTTCATGTTGAAGCTTTGAAGACGGTTTGTTGTGTATACTTTTATGTCTTCTAGCTTCGGTTTAGTAGAATGTTAAGTCTTGAGTCTTACTAGCCTAACAATCTTCATATCGCTCATATCTTATCTCTAGGATTGCCTTAGAAGCCATTAGAAAGTTTCCCGAAGCTTATCGCTTCTTTTCACGGCTTCGTATGCATCTTAGTTGGTTCAAGAAGAAGAACCAACCGACTAGATGACAATCTAGTCGGTTGGAAATCCTTCTTGAACCAACTAGCCATCCTAGTTAAACTCAGCCTATTCACTGTTGACAAATTAGTCGGTCCAAGAAGGTTCACCGACCGACTAGTTGTCAAACTAGTCGGTTGAAAATCCTTCACAGACCGACTAGTTATCCTAATAAATTTCAGCCTAGCTACTGTTGACAAATTAGTCGGTCCAAGAAGGTTCACCGACCGACTAGTTGTCAAACTAGTCGGTTGGTGTCTCTTCTCAGACCGACTCGTTCTCCTAGTAAAATTCAGCTTATTTATTGTTGATCAATTAGTCGGTCCAAGAAGGTTCACCGACCGACTAGTTGTCAAACTAGTCGGTTGGTGTTTCTGAAGGATCCTGCCAAAACAGAGTTAGGATCGATAAATGAAGTTGAGACTTACGCTTGCATACGCGGCACGGTAGTCTACGAACTTCGCCTTCGGATTCGCCACGACGGATCGAGTCTACTCACGAACGGAGTAAGGCTACTAAATCCACAATCTAAATCTCTACTTTTAGATTAAGAACTTGGATAA
The DNA here is from genome assembly GCA_030789695.1 of Scilla litardierei. NCBI lineage: Eukaryota > Viridiplantae > Streptophyta > Magnoliopsida > Asparagales > Asparagaceae > Scilla > Scilla litardierei. The sequence continues at coordinate 52,311,075 of CM061134.1, forward strand.
AGGGAGAGGAAGGATTTCTGCAGAGCTTCGCTAGAATGAAGATGCATGCATGAATGCCATGCAAAGTGTAAGGAAATGGCTTACCCTTGGGTCTTATTTATAGCCCCCAAGGTAGTTATTTTAGGGTAAGTTGTTCCTTTGGAACAACTTAATTAAGGTGTACCATGATACATGGCACATTATAAGCTTAAGTTGTACCATATGCATGGTACAACATAAGCTTAATATATTCCCCCTTTATTAGCCATATGTCGCATGCACTTATGCACATATAATGTGATCACTCCTTATTTTACACCCTTTTTTCACATGTTTGCATGCCATTTAGACCGCCCAAATCATGTTTTTCACGATATATCGACGATATTGCGATGCTTTTCACGATTTGTTGTTTTTGTCGCATTTCAGGTGATTTGGCGCGATTTGGAGTGATCTCGAGATGCGCTTACTCTAGACGGTCACCAACGACCTCCCCGTGGGATATTTTGCTGTTGGAGAGGAGCGGAAGAACAACGGACGTCGCAGGAGCGACGAGGAGGCCAAAATAAGCAGATTGGGCATTTTTTGTGTCCCACTCGGCCGAGTGGAGGAGCCACTCGGCCGACCAGCGAGACACTGCTCGGCCGACCAGATCAGACACAATTTACCTGTGCACTCGGCCGAGCACCGAAGACCACATCGGCCGAGTGACGACATCACGTCCGCCCGAGTGGCGCCCAGACGAATCCCTTCCAAAACATCCAAGTTACTGTTTTTCGGCTGCCTGAACTTCAGAAGACCCACTCGACCGAGTGGTTAATCCCGTCCGCCCGAGTACTATGAAGCCATCGGCCGAGTGACGACAACTCACTCGGCCGAGCCGCCCCCGAAGTAGAGACCCCTGAAGGCCACGACTTACTGGAAAATTACAGGGTTTTCACTCGGTCGAGCGACTTTTGTCACTCGGCCGAGTGCGATGCGCTGCCTGTAGCGAAAACTGCGGAAAACAGGCTGTGCAGGGGTATTTTGGTCACAGTTTTTGGACGATTTTGAGGGCTATTTAAACCCTGTTTTTACCCTAGTTTGAGAGGCTCTCTCTCTTAGATTTTTTGCAGCTTTTTAGATTAGTTTTTTAGCTTTATTCTTATGATTGGAAAGGAGAAAAAGTTTGGAATTTTGTTGGATTCAATTGAAGAACTCCATTGGTTTGCATCTCTTCTCCTTAAAAATTCTATTTTTATTGCTTATCTCAATATTGTGATGAATTCCATTGCTTATTTCAACGATTATTTTTGTGATCTCGTTATGATTTGTGAGTAGTCTCCACGTCTTGGGGCGTGGGGATGAACCCTACAAGCCCATCTTCATATTTGTGATGAATTGGTAGAAATTGTGCTAGAATTGTTATTAGGGATTAGATTGGGATCAATTTACTACGGATGGCTAGGTATTCATATCAATTGGGATTTGCAAGAGATTGGATCCCAATTTGATAGGAAACCCTAGAAATCCGAGTTGGGTTGGAGTCGGATTTTTGAAGTATCGGTTTGCAAGAGATTGGACCGATACTAGGATTTCCGGTTGCAATTCCATGCCGATACTCGTTTGCAAGAGATTGGACGGGTAGGAACTATCCCAATCTAGGTCGTGGACCGAGTTTGCAAGAGATTGGGCTCGGTGTGCGATTGGACGATGATGTTGATCCTAATGCTAGCTTTTCCTAGGCTAGGGTTTGCAAGAGATTGGACCCAAACCTAGGATAGCTATAGACCGGCAACAGCGCGAGAGCGTGAGCTTGGTTCTACATTCAGTTGCAACTAGTTCATCCAAATTCTCATTCAAGCAATTTTGATACCGATAAACCGCATTTATGAAATACGGTGAGTAGCGGGGATTCCCCATTCCCTAGACGTTCTTTATTTGATTTGATATTTCCACATTTTTGTCTGACGATTGTGACAGGATCGCCAAAGGCAAATTTCTCTCTTAAATAGCCAGGTTGATTGGAACAAGCACGGTCACTCGTCCTCCATGTGTTCGATATCCCGCTCGCTGCTACACCGTGCACTTGCGGTAAAACTACAACCGTTCTTTTGGGTCACATCCCGGAGCGATCAAGTTTTTGGCGCCGTTGCCGGGGAGGCGATTGCGTTTGATTCTTTCTCACCCTAGCTATTTCTTTTCTTTTTTTATTAATTATTATTATCATTATTTTTATTTCTTATTTCTTACCTAACCCTTCCACGGTACTAATCATTTCTTTGAAACTCTGTTTCCCCTGTGCATGTACACGAGATCTACGGCGGACCCTGAAGCTTTATTATTTGATCCCGAGATCGAACGTACCGCGCGGAGACTTAGAGCGGAAAGAAGACAAAATCCGGAAGGGCGGTTTATGACCAACCCGGAAACTCCTGAACAATTGGCGGCAAGGATGGCAAGGCTAATTTCTATTCGCGACAGGCTTCGGCCTAAGACCTCTTCTACTACCTCATCCATTGCCATGCCGGAGTTGGCGGCTGACAAGAACTTCGAGCTAAAGACTGGATTGGTGGTTTTGATGCAACAAGACCCATTTCATGGGAACGCCCATGAGAACCCCCACTACCACATCCAATTATTCTTGTCGAAGTGCGCCACATTTCAGATGCCGGGGGTCTCCATCGATGCCATCAGACTGCGTCTCTTCCCTTTCACGCTAAAGGACAAGGCACTATACTGGTTGAGGACGTAAGCTGAGGGTGTCTTCACCACTTGGGACGAGTTGGCGAGTGCATTCATTGACAAGTTCTATCCGCCATCCAAGACGGTGAAGATCCGGAGCGCTCTCATGTCCTTCAAACAAGGACCACAGGAGACGCTCTATAAAGCTTGGGAGCGTTTTAAGTATTTGCAGCATCAATGCCCGCACCACAGCATAGAAGATTGGGAGCTAGTTCATAGCTTCTACAACGGTCTCCAACCGGGGACTAAACAAATTATTGATGCCGCGGCGAATGGTGCTATCTTGTCAAAGACTCCCGAGGAAGCTACGGCCCTAATTGAGGAGATGGCCTCAAATAATCAACAATGGGGCGATGAGCGAGGACACTCCACGTCCTCCTTAAAGCCAACTAGCATCTACGAGGCGAAGGCCGTAGCAGAGCTTACGAGCAAGTTTGATTCTCTCCACAAGGTGGTGGAGAGATTGGAGAATTTTATCACGGAGCCCCAAGGAGCCCCTTCTACCTCCGCTCCAACGAACCAAATGTGTGATTGGCAAGACCAATCTCAAGCCATGTACTCGGGAGGAGAGCAAGGAGAAGGATCCTTGGAGCAAGTACAATATGTTGCGGGGAACCAAGGATATTGGGCCAATCCGGCCGCAAGAAATCATCCCGGATTATCTTACGCCAACAATGAAGGAGCTTTGAACCCGCCACAACCGCCACCTCAACAAGCCCGACCACCACCACCCCAACAACAAAACTATCCACCGAGGGGGCCTACTCAACAAAATTTTCAACCGAAGCAACAAGTTCCACCATATAGGCCGCCCGGATACAACCAAGGGTGGAGGAATCAAAATCAAAACCCTCCACAAGCTCAACAATGATCCGACTTCGAAGCTAGAGTGGAGGCGTTCATGGTCGAGCAAAATAAGGTAAATGCTACCTTGAAGGCGGGGCAAGACTCTCTTAATACCGTCGTGGCTCAAATATCGGAGCAATTGGCGTTACTCAATCGGAACACTCAACGATTACCGGCGCAACCCGAGCAAAACCCACGGAGCAACACCGGCCACATCAATGTCGTAGTTGCCGTTACTACTAGAGGCGGGAAGGACACCACCCCCGCCATGATCCCTATCGAGGAGCCCGTGGAGGAAAGCTTGGAGCCAATTGAGCCAATAGTTGAAGTTGAAAAGGAGAAGGAGCCACAAGACAAGGAGAAATCTAGAGCGGAACAATTGATTTAGGAAAGGCGCTTCATGCCACCGGTCCCATTTCCCCAAAGGCTTGCTAGAGCGAAAATGGAGAAAAGGCTAGCGAAGTTTCTCGAGTATCTTAGAGGAGTTAGCCTTAACATTCCCTTCCTCGACGCCATCGTGGAGATCCCCACATATGCTAAATTCTTGAAGGACTTGATTTCGGGGAGAAAGAGGAAGGAGAAGATCATGCTAGCCGAGGAGGGCTCTTGGTTTACTAAGAGAGAAAAAGATCTGGCCAAATTTAAAGACCCGGGGAGTTTTCGGATTCCTTGCACCTTGGGCGGCGTCCCTCTTCAAAAGGCGTTGGTTGATCTAGGGGCTAGTGTGAGCCTCATGCCTCTCTCCATGTTCTTAAGGCTAAACACCGGGACAAAGTTGAAACCTACCGACATGCGCATTCAATTGGCCGACGGGCGAATAACAAGGCCGGTAGGGATCGCCGAAGACATCCCGCTACAAGTCCCGGGTGGAATATGCTTGCCATGTGACTTCGTGATCATGGACGTTAAGGAGGAGGGAGATACGTCATTGATACTTGGACGCCCGTTCCTCGACACCGCCGGAGTAATTGTTGACGTGCGCGAAGGTACCCTAACTTTAAACGTCGGCAACATCGAGGTGGAGCTCCACATTCCTAAGGCTATGAAGCACATGCCTTACCACGAGGAGCTTGATTACATGGACCTCCTTGATGAGGTGATAGAGGAGGCGATCCCCCACTCAATTGGCGCTCTTTTCGATGAAGATTTAGAGGAAGGCCCGGATTTAGGTCAAGATGAGAAGATAGATGATTCCCCCGACCTCTCCGCTGAAGACGATGAAGGCGACGCTGATGTCGCAAGGATTCGAGAGCTCTGCAAGCTCTCGAAATTAAAGTCTCAAAAGAAAGCTCCTCCGGTACGGAAATCGGCATCACCGGTAAAGCCGTTGACCGGAGCAAATGCTAGCTTGGGGGAGCCTCCCCCCAACACTATTCGAGACGGGAGACCACCGCGGGAGAACACGACGCCGCAACTTCCCAATCCAAGCGTTCTCCCCGGAAAGTTTGATGGGTGCATCTCATATGCACCAAACATCCCGCATTGATTGAAAATCATAGGGGGTCGAGCTCACGACCTTAAACGAGCGCTTGTCGGGAGGCAACCCGACGGTTTTTGCCTTATTTTCACTTTTTCTTTATTTTCGTTTTAGAAATTTTTAGTGTTTTGAGTCGTTCGCCCAAAAATTTTGTGATAACGGGTCCTATTTTTCTTGACAGGAGAGGAGATAGGTAGATCCATCATGAGGAGGATGAACGCGACGATGAGGAGCGCCCCAAGAAGGCGCTCGACGCTTAGGAGGAAGATGGAATCGACTGGAGGAAGAAAGACGGAGTTTAGAGCCCAAACGATGACAAACTGCAGAACACAAGGCTCACTCGGCCGAGCATACTAGTCGCTCGGCCGAGTACACAAGTTCGTCCGGCCGAGCCGCTCACGAACGAGGGAAGTCTGATGTACCCAACTCTCTGTTTATTTTCCTGATTTCAATATAACTGCTATTCGGCCGAGTATATATTCCCACTCGGCCGAGTAAAATGGATACGCTCCTAGGGCGAGTCTTGTCGAGTAGCTTGAGCCACTCGGCCGAATGGACTTACTCCACTCGGCCGAGGCTAGCAAGGCCACTCGGCCGATGCATAAGCGGGGAGGAATTTTCTATTGACCATACTCGGCCGAGTGACCTAGTCACTCGGCCGAGTCGTAACTTTTGCTATATAAAAGGCCGGGGGGCACGTTTTTCGAAACGCAAAAATTCGATCGCCCGCTCGCACCCCCGACCTTTCAGCTTCCCTCGCCCGCTCGCACCCCCCTACTCGCCCGACCGCCGCTGCCACGCCGCCGCTCGGCCAGCCACCGCCGGCCGACCACTCGCCGCACTTCGCCTGAGTCGCCGCCGGCGGCTATGTCTCCGGCCACCTCCGGTATTGCTTATTTTCGCCCTTTATCGCCTCTTTTTGTGTATTTTTCGAGGATCCGTGTATTAATCGAACCCCTAACCCAAATCAATTCCTATATCTATCTATTATACCCCTAATGCTCCATACATTTTGAATATTACCCACTGATATCGCCTTTTCATGCGCAGGTTGCTTTTTGGAGCTTAGGGGAGCCCAAGGGAGCTTCTACGGGCTGATCCGGACTTCGCGGAGGCGCTGACTTCGTACTCTTCCATTGCTGAGCACTCGCGGCATGTCTGGGTATACTCCTTCCATTATTTTTGCACACGCCACACTTTTCACGTTTTTTCGGCGCGCGCTCGGGGCCGATATGCCGCCCCGGACACGGCCGCGGTCGAAGAGAGCTTCCGCCAAGCGGAAGCGGTCGGATGATGCCGGCCGCTCCCACGAGTTGGAGGACTCTCCTCCACCGTCTCCCACACACGCCGTCCACCCAGCACAGCCTGCAGGCCCCGCACACCCCGCACAGCCTGCAGTGCACCCACGGCCCGCACAGCCTCTCCCTGCCGCTGCACAGCCACCACCTCCGACTCCACTGGTCAGGCCGCTCGGGATTACGTTCCGAGACGACGCACACCGCGCCGTCTTCGACCGTATCTCCCAGCGCTCGATCGTACCCTCCAGGTTTGCACACCTCGCTGACCTAGGACGCCTGGGGGTACTAGAGGGGATGCTCACGTTGTACGACAACGTGGGCTGGCGAGACTTCTTCCAGGTGTCGGCGGATACGTTTACCCGCCCGACACTTGAGGTTCTGAGTTCGATCGCCCAGACCGACGAGGGATGCTCGTTTCGGTTCATGGATCGAGAGTGCCAGGTCACTCTCGATATGATGAGAGTGTTCTTCTCGTGGCCCGCTGTCCCCGGTGCCGATCGCGGTTACGGCCCCACCCATATTCCCCCACCTTCCTTCGACTCCGGTGCCTTCTGGGCCCGGATTACGGGTCTCCACGCTGCCTTTGACCCTAGTAGGGCCAAGGCCTCAGCCATTGTCCATCCCTGCCTCCGCATTGCTCAGCGCCTTATGGCGACGACCTTCTTGGCCAGATATGAGCCGGGCACGATGTCTACGCCAGAGCTCTACATGCTCTACGTGATGACACGTCCCAGAGCTCTATCTAGGGATGGCGATGAGCTTGTCCCCGCAGTCGTGATCGATATCGCGGCTTGGTTTTTGGACCGCATCATCGTATCGGTGGGCGCTCGCTCACCGATATGCTGCGACGGCCTGATCACCTTGCTTGCTCTTATGACCGGCGAGGACTTCCCCGACGACTTGCGACGCGTCCCGGGCCCCACTTCTCTGTCGATAGATGTTATGGCCCGGATGAAGATGCTTCGTCCGCACGGTGAGCGTCACTGGGTCTGGTTGCACGGCCCTTACGGGGCCGATTACATGATTCTCCCGAGCCCTGCTCGGACTCAGATTGCACCAGCCCACGTTGACTGGCTCCCTGCGATGGATGTTCTCATCCCCGCTACCTACGTGCTCGAGGCCGAGGAGGTTGAGCAGGCCCACGCTGCCCCTGTAGACCCTGTTGCACACCCTGCCGAGCCTGCTGCCGAGCCTGTTGACCCAATGGCCCCTCAGCCCATATCTGATGTTTCCGCTGCTCCTGACACTTCTGTCCCCACTTCTGTCAGTGTCACGAACACCTCAGCTGAGCCCACTTCCACCACTACCACCACTTCCGAGGATGTCCCCACCACTCCCACCACCACCACTGGCCCTCTGTCCGTCGAGCCTCGTTGCTCCGCACTCCCCGAGCGCCCACCGACCTTTGTTGAGAGTGGAGAGCCCTCGTTTTCCGCAGTCGTGGAGACCATGGCTAGCATGATCTCCGCTGGGGTTGCGCCTTTTGGTCCACACACTTCCGCCCAAGCGGTAGTCACCTCTGTCTCCACCCCTGCTGTATTTTCCGAGAGCGTCGTGGCGTCTGTCCACACTTCTGTGCCTCTGACCTCTCCGGCCACCTCGCTGCCATTTTTGCATTCTTCTTTCGCTGCTGCTGCCTCCACTTCCCACCAGCCGGTGCCCCGCCCTCACACTGAGGCCAGGCCCACATTCGCAGGCGCAGCACCTTTTGTTCCCTTCCCCGCTGATCCAGTCACCTACGCGACCCGAGTTCGCCAGCCACGCCCTGCAGAGCCCCGCCCGGTGCGTCCCTCGGCACCACCTCCCCCTGACACTGTACTTCAGAGCATTCGTGCTCTAGAGGGGGCGGTGAGTGGCCTCCGAGGCGACCTTAGGACCCTGTCCTCCACCGTCTCTGTGATGGCTGGCCGCTTCGAGCTGATCCCCCAGATCCATTACTGTCTCACCCAGGTTCTGGAGCGTCTCCCGCACGTACCCCTACCCACCCAGCAGGTTCCCGCCCACACTTCCACACACACCCGACCTGCTACCACTCCCACACCCACCCCCGCTCAGCAGCCTGTCCAGCCAGCACCACCCACACGACCTCCGCCTCAGGACGGAGACGGCGCAGCACCACCTTCTTAGGCACCCTTGATGCCATCGATTATCCTTGCCGTCGTGCTGCCCGTTTCTGCTGGGTCCTGATGCCTTTTTGTCCACCCCCCCTCCCCTCACTTATTTTGGGATTCTCTTTTTGATCATATCTTTATATATCTTTTTTGGGAGAGAGGGAGAGTTTTTGGTGCCACTTATATATCTGTATCACTCCTATCTGTGCATGCATCATGTCCGCATCATATTTTCATATCTTTATTTTTCTTTTTATTTTCACTTTTCCTCATGCATGCATCCTCACTTGCCCCTCACATTTCTTGTCTCTCCGTGTGCCACACTTTGCACATTGAGGACACTGTGCCATTTAGCTTGTGGGAGTGAGTTCTCACGTTCTTTTTCGATTTGCCACCTTTATTTTTTAGTTTTTCACACCATTTTTCGCATTTGCACTTATTTTTCATCATTTTTCTTTTATTTTGCCATGCATCACGTTTTTCTTATTTTTTCTGTGTGCCGCATTGTAAACAGTTCTATTTTCCCTTTATCTTTATTTCCTTTTTTCTCATCTCATGCTAGAGATGACTTTTCTATGATGATGATGACGTTGGATTTAGCTTACTCTATATGCATGCTATATTTGTCATGTCTTAGATTTTATTCCTGATATCATATGCTATGACTTGCCTTGCATCTAGAGATAGTAACCCACACTTTTGCCACATGAAAATGGATGAAATTTTATTATTAGCTGAGTCTGAATGTTCATATGTATGCTATCACAGAAAACACACCAAGATTCACGCATTGAATGCCTATATCTGGAGTACTGATTTCTTTTCCTATATCACTTCTATATGCATGAATTGTACACTTCACTTCAGGATGATTGAATGATGTTAGCTATGATAAATCTGGATTAGTTAGCTTTTTTGTGATCGAAACTGAGTAGATTAGATTACCCTGCTGAAGTTGTCGTGCATGTCTTATAGAGTGAACCGAGAGTTATATCTATTTCTTTCTCCACAAATCTTGAACATCATTTCTCTACTTTTAAAATCATTGGTGAATCTCCCCTTAGCGATTCTATTTTATGGCATTTCCCCCGCTATTAATTCCTAGCTCCAATTTTCTTATTCTATAAAAATAATAATAATAATAAAAGAGAGAAGAATATTCTTGTATATCATTATCTCTCTTTGAGTTGGGATCGTTGTGTATATATGCTATATTGAAAAAAAAAGAGAGAAAAGAGGAAAAATCCTCAATAAAAGATCCCATCTCACTTTCTTCCTTTCTTCTTTCTTCTTATTGCATTTGGAGCTATATATAAAAATGGGGATGTGAATATTTTTATGCCATCACGCTTATAGATAAGCTTGGGGGAGGGGATCCATTGATGTGTGAGAGAGTGACTACTTGACGTTGCACGACAACCTAGGCTAAGTAATATTCTATACTCGGTGAGATTATTTCTAGCTTTACGAAATCCAGAGATCTAAGCCTAGCGCTCATTTCATGAAATCCATACTTTTCTATTCTCTCTATTCTATAGTGTGATGCTCTTATACTCCTGATAGAAAGCGTTCAATTGAAAAGTGAGTGATCTGTGATTTGTATACCGCTTTAAATGATTCAGACGATGTTAATTTTAAAAATTATTCCGTTTTTCATGATTATATCGTTGTTCGTGGGTTTTCCGTTTCTATTTGCACTATTATACTATGATATCAAAATAAAATCCTTTGACATGTATTTTTCATTCAGTGCATGCTATACGAGTAAGTGAAACCCACGTCCTGAGAAAATGATCTAGTATCCTACCTCTTCGCTTCTCTCTCTTCTTTATTTTCATTTCGTTTTTCACTCTTCTTCGTTTTTCATTTTTTTCGCCGTTTTCGTTTTCCGAATCCACCGGGTTCGCCAATTACTTATCTTCCTCGAGGACGAGTAAGAGGCAAGCTTGGGGGATTTTGACCACTCCTTATTTTACACCCTTTTTCCGCATGTTTGCATGCCATTTAGACCGCCCAAATCATGTTTTTCATGATATATCGACGATATTGCGATGCTTTTCACGATTTGTTGTTTTTGTCGCATTTCAGGTGATTTGGCGCGATTTGGAGTGATCTCGAGATGCGCTTACTCTAGACGGTCACCAACGACCTCCCCGTGGGGTATTTTGCTGTTGGAGAGGAGCGGAAGAAGAACGGACGTCGCAGGAGCGACGAGGAGGCCAAAATAAGCAGATTGGGCATTTTTTGTGTCCCACTCGGCCGAGTGGAGGAGCCACTCGGCCGACCAGCGAGACACTGCTCGGCCGACCAGATCAGACACAATTTACCTGTGCACTCGGCCGAGCACCGAAGACCACATCGGCCGAGTGACGACATCACGTCCGCCCGAGTGGCGCCCAGACGAATCCCTTCCAAAACATCCAAGTTACTGTTTTTCGGCTGCCTGAACTTCAGAAGACCCACTCGGCCGAGTGGTTAATCCCGTCCGCCCGAGTACTATGAAGCCATCGGCCGAGTGACGACAACTCACTCGGCCGAGCCGTCCCCGAAGTAGAGACCCCTGAAGGCCCCGACTTACTGGAAAATTACAGGGTTTTCACTCGGCCGAGCGAATTTTGTCACTCGGCCGAGTGCGATGCGCTGCCTGTAGCGAAAACTGCGGAAAACAGGCTGTGCAGGGGTATTTTGGTCACAGTTTTTGGACGATTTTGAGGGCTATTTAAACCCTGTTTTTACCCTAGTTTGAGAGGCTCTCTCTTAGATTTTTTGCAGCTTTTTAGATTAGTTTTTTAGCTTTATTCTTGTGATTGGAAAGGAGAAAAAGATTGGAATTTTGTTGGATTCAATTGAAGAACTCCATTGGTTTGCATCTCTTCTCCTTAAAAATTCTATTTTTATTGCTTATCTCAATATTGTGATGAATTCCATTGCTTATTTCAACGATTATTTTTGTGATCTCGCTATGATTTGTGAGTAGTCTCCACGTCTTGGGGCGTGGGGATGAACCCTACAAGCCCATCTTCATATTTGTGATGAATTGGTAGAAATTGTGCTAGAATTGTTATTAGGGATTAGATTGGGATCAATTTACTACGGATGGCTAGGTATTCATATCAATTGGGATTTGCAAGAGATTGGATCCCAATTTGATAGGAAACCCTAGAAATCCGAGTTGGGTTGGAGTCGGATTTTCGAAGTATCGGTTTGCAAGAGATTGGACCGATACTAGGATTTTCGGTTGCAATTCCATGCCGATACTCGTTTGCAAGAGATTGGACGGGTAGGAACTATCCCAATCTAGGTCGTGGACCGAGTTTGCAAGAGATTGGGCTCGGTGTGCGATTGGACGATGATGTTGATCCTAATGCTAGCTTTTCCTAGGCTAGGGTTTGCAAGAGATTGGACCCAAACCTAGGATAGCTATAGACCGGCAACAACGCGAGAGCGTGAGCTTGGTTCTACATTCAGTTGCAACTAGTTCATCCAAATTCTCATTCAAGCAATTTTGATACCGATAAACCGCATTTATGAAATACGGTGAGTAGCGGGGATTCTCCATTCCCTAGACGTTCTTTATTTGATTTGATATTTCCACATTTTTGTCTGACGATTGTGACAGGATCGCCAAAGGCAAATTTCTCTCTTAAATAGCCAAGTTGATTGGAACAAGCACGGTCACTCGTCCTCCCTGTGTTCGATATCCCGCTCGCTGCTACACCGTGCACTTGCGGTAAAACTACAACCGTTCTTTTGGGTCACATCCCGGAGCGATCATAATGCGACTTTCCCATCAATCTAGAGATCCTCTCCGAAAGGGAACATATTCCCTTTGCGCACGACTTCGTGTACGCGACGTTCGAGGTCCGTATTCCCTCGTACATCCCCCACAAGGGTGTACTAATGTCTTCCATATCCAACATCTCCCACTCACACTTGAGGGGATTGTAAGAGAACGTCTTTCTCTTAGTTCTTTCATCTATCATACCGAGAAATAGACCGTGCGATCGTCATGCGCGTAGAGTCTGTTGTTGTGCACTTGTTAGAGATACACAACGACCTCGAAGGTGTAAAGTTGAGTAGTTCAACGCATGCTTTACCCTAGATTATTTCTTCACATTTCTTATACTTTATATTCAACAATTGAATCCCATCTGGATTACAATTGGCTGGCCAGCTCTGAATCATTAAAGTCCAAATGCGAATATGAAATCAATCTTCCACTTCTTGCGAACCTTCTGATCTTGACTAGACTCGCTTTTCTAACGTGCCCCGCCGAGCCGAATTATCATAGCCCATAAGTAACACGCTAAGATAGCGATCATTTCATCAAATCTAAAGGAACCAATTGGAGTCCTTAAGGGTAAGAGTTAAGGCCCATATGGCCTTTGAGTCTCACATAATAGCAAACACTATTGCTACTAACTCAGTGGTCGAAATGCATACGTGGCATGAACACGTATTACAACATCACTCCTTTCCCAGGGAGAGTATGTCTTAATGATGTTGTACGGATGAAAGATCAGACACCACAGTGCCTATCTTTTAAGTCCCTTTACTACCCTTGAAATATTCCCGGACTCTCATCCTGCATAAGACAGATAGGATTTAAAAAATCCAATGAGATCTTTATATCCTTGTGATACAGATCTCAGATCTTTTGTAAGCATCCATATAATGCAGATCTTTCATTCGACTATCTTGTTAAAGTCATGACTCTAAATCATTTGTCTAATGATTTTGACTTTAAACTAGTCTCATCTCTATCTTATCCATCTGATAAGATAAGGCGGTTGCTCATGTGAGAGAGCCAACCTTAATCTGTCCGACATACACACAATTCAGCTGAGATTTCAAAAATGTACACAAACATTTCTTAAGAAATTCATATGCAATGTTGGAAAAATAACTTATTCTTTTATTAATTTTGATCATTTACAGACATGGGAATTTACATTGGTACAACTCAGCTCTTACGCAATCCTTGAGATGATAAGTGTTTGTAAAACACATCTCTGGGGATCGCCTTCGTAAGCGGATCCGCTATCATCTCATGCGTAGATATGTACCTTATGTCTACCTTCTTGGTCTTATCATAGTCTTTTGCAAATTTGTAGCGGATATCTATGTGTTTGGTCTTACAATGGAATTTCGGATCTTTGACATAGGCTATAGATGCTTGACTGTCGCTGTGTATAGGTACAGCACCTGAGTCACTTGCATTAATTAGCCTGTCTAAGAACTTCTTAAGCCAAACAGCCTCTTGGACTGCCATGCTACATGCTACAAACTCGGCTTCCATGGTTGAAAGTACGATGCAGGATTGTTTCTTGCTACTCCAGGATATTGCACCAGATTCGAGTAGAAAAACATATCCTGAGGTCGATCGTCGCTCATCGAGATCACCCGCCCAATCAGCATCAGTGTAGCCTTCGAGCCTCAAGGCATCTCCTTGATAGCATAAAGCAAAGTCTGCAGTTCCTTTGAGATACCGCATTATCCTCTTAACCGCTTTCCAGTGTACTTGCCCTGGGTTGGATTGGTAACGACTTACCATTCCAACGGCAAAACAGATGTCCGGTCTTGTACACATCATAGCGTACATTAGACTACCAACTGCACTGGAATATGGAACTTTTTCCATAATCTCCTTCTCTTTTTGGTTCTTCGGACATGATTTCAGACATAAATTGTCGCACTTGCTTATTGGAGTATCAATGGACTTGCAGTCCTGCATATTAAAACGTTCTAGAACCTTCTTTATATAAGTCTCCTGTGAAAGAGAAAGAAGTTTCTTCGAACGATTCCTTGAAATCTTAACTCCAAGGATATATGCGGCTTCTCCCATGTCTTTCATCTCAAAAACTGATGAAAGCCAAGCCTTGATATCCATCACAAAGCCCTTGTCATTTCCGGCTATTAAGATGTCATCTACATATAGAGACATAATAACATACTTGTTCTTATTCCTCTTGATATATACACAGTTATCTTCATCAAGCATGGAAAATCCATTTGATAAGACAACCTCTTGAAATCGTATATACCACTGCCTCGAGGATTGTTTAATACCATATATGGATTTAAGAAGTTTACAAACCTTATGTTCGTTTCCTTCTTTTACAAACCCTGTTGGTTGTTCCATATAGATCTCCTCGTCCAATTCTCCATTGAGAAAGGCAGTCTTTACATCCATTTGATGTAATTCGAGGTCTAAGCAAGCTACCATTGCCAGAATCAGGCGAATTGAGGTAAAACGAACAACAGGTGAGAAGGTCTCTTCGTAGTCTATCCCTTCCTGTTGCGTAAAACCTTTCGCGACAAGGCGAGATTTATATCTGTCAATAGAGCCATCAGCCTTATGCTTGATCTTGAGAACCCATTTGTTCCCAATAGCTCTACGTCCTCTGGGTAAGTCAACTAAGTCCCAGACTTGGTTAACTTTCATGGATTCTAACTCCTCTTGCATCGCTTCCATCCATTTGTCTTTAGCAGGACAAGATACGGCCTGTTTGAAAGTAGCAGGCTCGTCATCTTCTTGTAGTAAAGTCATAAAGGTTTGCGGAAATTCATCCTCAAATCTTAGAGGAGCCAACCTTGTACGACTACTACGTCTTATTTGAGATTCTTCAAGTCCTTGTTGACTTGAATTTAGATCAATTCTAATATCACTCCCACTTGGAATGTCGTTAGAATTGCTCCCACTTGGATCATTATTCCCGTATGGAATAGGATAATCGTCATTCGTATAATCCATTGGTGAAGGTTGAAACGTATTTTCATTTTCACCAAGAATTCTCCCACTCGAATGAGGTAATCCTTCTTGATCATAAATCTCAAATAGAGATAAGTCCTGACTTATCTCGCCCTGTCTTGGAAACTCGTTTTCCAAGAAAGTGACATCCCTCGACTCAAACTCAATTAGCCCACCATTGTCTTCCTAACTAACAAAAACATAACCTTTGGAGTTTTCTGCGTATCGTATAAAGATACATTTCCTTCCCCTTGTCCCAAGTTTGCCATACTTATGGGAGGAAACATGTGCGTAGGATGCACAACCCTAAGGTTTTAAAATGTTTAAGTCAGGAGACCTTTGGTTCCACAACTCATAAGGAGTGGAGCTAACTGATTTCGAGGGTACACGGTTTAAAATGAAAGTGGCCGTCAATAATGCATCTCCCCAAAAGGTGGTTGGCAAGTTAGCTTGCGCCATCATTGAACGGACCATTTCCATTAAAGTCCTATTTCTCCTTTCTGCAACACCGTTTTGTTGAGGAGTATAAGGCATAGTTACATGATGTACTATGCCTTTTCATCACAAAGTTCCTTAAAACTTATTGATTGATATTCACCGCCCCTATCGGTTCGCAAGACCTTAATCTTGCGATCTAATTGATTTTCCACTAAACTCATATAGTTTTTAAAGCAAGCCAAAGCTTCACTTTTGTGGGATATCAAATAGATATGTCCGAATCGGGTGAAATCATCAATAAAAGTGATGAAATAGGACTTTCCGCGTCTTGTCTTGACATTCATCGGACCACATATGTCCGAATGGATAAGCTGTAATGGAACCTCGGCCCTTGTGCCGGTTCCAAACGGCTTGCGACAAGATTTCCCCACAAGGCAATGTTCGCAGGTCGACATTTCAACCTTTGAAACATTGGATAGAAGGCCACGTTTGGCAAGTCTATCCATACGCGTTGGTCCAATATGACCAAGCCTTGCGTGCCAACAATTCACATCAGACTCATAAGTCTTAGAATTTGCAATAAGGAAATTTTCATTACATGAGGAATCATACATTGTACTCATTACAATAAATCCTTTAAATACAAACCCAGTACCAATAAGAGTATTATTACAACTTAAGTCCACATTACAATCATGAAAAAACCAGTTATAGCCAAGACCCATTAATACAACCACAGAAATTATATTCCTTCGAATATCTGGAGCGAAGAGGACATCATGAAGTACGAGAGTGCGGCCGTTGTCCAAGACTAGCTTGCAAGTCCCAACGCCTTTCACTTCAACACGTGTGTTGTTTCCTACATAGATCCACTTCGTTCCTTGGGGTATCCGGTGATACTCCACGAAGGACCGTCTGTCCCTTGCTATGTGGTCGGTGGCACCTGAATCAATTATCCAAAACGGATTAGATTCCACAAGAAATATCGAACTAGAAACACATATGTAACTAGTATATTTACAAGTTACCTCGTCTCCTCCACTCGTACACGAACGAGCATAGTGACCGAGCTTGTTGCACTTGAAGCACTTGATCCTCTTCAAGTCTTTCTTCTTATGCCATTTCTTGTGCCCACCCTTATGTTTGGGTTTCTTGGTAGACTCAGGTTGCTTATTACGTTCATTAGTGAACTTCGAACGATTTTTCCGTTTCTTTCCCCCGTGTGAGGAACTAGCAACCATGTGCACTTCTGCATTTGGTTTGGCAGCCGCAAGCCGCTCTTCCTCTAATTCGAGGTGCTTGGAAACATCGCTGAAGGTCTTGATGCTCTCATTGTGAGTGAGATGCATCTTCATTTGATCCCACCCATTTGGTAGGGAACGTATGACTGCTTGGATTTGTTGCTCATCAGTGAGCACATGACCTGCGTCCTTTAACTCCGAGATAAGGTTCGCCATATGTCGCAGATGTTTCCCCATGGAATGATCTGGACGTTTCTTATATGTATCGAACCTTATAGTTAAGGCGCGAAGTTTGGACACCGATGTGCCACCGAACTTCTCCTCTAGCTTGGACCATATGTCCATGGCTAGGTCATGTTCTCGGAAGATGCGCATTACGTCATCAGCCATACTGCTTAATAACGTAATGTGCGCTATCTTGTTCTTCCGAGACCAAGCATCAAAAGCTTCCTTGTCGCGTCGGTGTTGGGCCGTAGTGCCCAACTCGGGTTCAATCATAACGTTCTTTAGAGTTTCGAGCACTTCTTGCTCCTCTAGAACGTATTGTATCTTTATGGACCAAAGTTTGTAATTATCGCCGTTGAGTTTTTCACCTTTGTTTAACTCAGCGACGATATTCTTTGAAGCGGAAGACATTTTACTTTTAAAATGCTGCAAAAGACATAAAACCAAAGGTTTGATCAAAAAATTGCATTGAAAAATTCTTAAAATACAATTCCCATTTGAAGTGAAAGTAGAATATCTCATTTGGATGGTTCTAATTTCAACTCCCACTTGGAATGATATTTATAATTTGATAAGTTACTTTCGAAAAATATTGAAGATGTTACTCTAGAATCGGAAAGGTCACTATGTTTCCAATCACCATCTAGATTAACTTTCAATATTTCTCCCTCACTTTATCAAAAGTTAGTACTCTTATAG
The DNA here is from genome assembly GCA_030789695.1 of Scilla litardierei. Taxonomy (NCBI): domain Eukaryota; kingdom Viridiplantae; phylum Streptophyta; class Magnoliopsida; order Asparagales; family Asparagaceae; genus Scilla; species Scilla litardierei. The sequence goes on from CM061134.1 coordinate 52,328,864, forward strand.
TACTTCGCAGCGGAAAAGCGTTTTTGAAAACGTATTTTTCAAAACGTATGAAAACGTATTTTTCAAAAAAATTATATTTCAACTTAGTACCCTTATGATACTAGTGAAATATTCGACACTTCCTGACCATTTGTCAGGAATGAGTCGTAGTCGTGCCTAAGTCGGATCCCCCTTTTGGGGATTCTTCTGCAAATTATCGTCGCCGGCTCCCGTATGGATCCAGGCGTTTCCCCCCGTATGAGAGAATTTTGATGCAGACGACTGTTGTTTGGCCCCGTATGGGCTAGTTGGCACGTTCATGTTCAACCAAGACCTTTTGCCGAATTGGTCTGAATCACTGCCGGCCAATGCCGATCAGTCCGGCCCCCGGCCAGACCCTGACCGCTGCCAGGGTCGCCCGTGGCCCTGGCAGCGGCCAGGGCCGGCCATGGCCGAGGCCAGGGCTGGCCAGACCCTGGCCTCTGCCAGGGCCGGGGCTGGCCAGGCCCTGGCCTGAGGCCAGGGCGCTGCCCTGGCCTCTGCCAGGGCGCTGCCCTGGCCTCTGCCAGGGCGGCCAGGCCCCTGGCCCTGGCCAGGGCCCCTGCCCTGGCCCTGGCCAGGGTGGCCAGGCCCTGGCCTGAGGCCAGGGCGCCGCCCTGGCCTCTGCCAGGGCGGCCAGGCCCCTGGCCGGGGGGCCAGGGCCCCTGCCCTGGCCCCGGCCAGGGCGGCCAGGCCCTGGCCTGCGGCCAGGCCCTGGCCTGAGGCCAGGGCGCCGCCCTGGCCTCTGCCAGGGCAGCCAGGCCCCTGGCCGGGGGCCAGGGCCCCTGCCCTGGCCCCGGCCAGGGCGGCCAGGCCCTGGCCTGAGGCCAGGGCGCCGCCCTGGCCTCTACCAGGGCGGCCAGGCCCCTGGCCGGGGGCCAGGGCCCCTGCCCTGGCCCCGGCTAGGGCGGCCAGGCCCCTGGCCGGGGGCCAGGCCCCTGGCCGGGGGCCAGGGCGGCCAGGCCCCTGGCCTGAGGCCAAGGCGCCGCCCTGGCCTCTGCCAGGGCGGCCTGGCCCCTGGCCTGGCCGCGGCCGGCCAGGGCCGGCCGGCCATGGCCATGGCCGGCCATGGCCCGTCCATGGCATATTGGCCTTGACCGGCCATGGCCGGTTTCCCCTTTCATGGGGTGGCCGCACACCCCCGCCGGAGGGGGTTGCCGCGGTGGTTATTGGCCGTAGCCAACCCTCTCCGCATGGGGAGAGGGGTGCATGGTCTTCATAACCCATTTGGCCATGGTGCACATGCACTAAAATTCATCTTCCCCGATGGGAATAACCACCATCTTCTTCTCCAGTGAAGCACCCGTTCGTCGAGGAAGTAGTTACCCTCCAATGGCCGTGTGCCAAAAAAATGACCCTCTTCAAAAATTCGTAAACTACGCGCTCCACATGAAGAGAGCGCCCATTCCCTACGAATGGAGACTCAGCATCCATGAAGAGAGCGAGTTTGACGATATGAACGGTCGGTTCTTCCCGTCACGGAGAGTTCCTGCCATATCCATAATGACAGAAGACCCTAACGTGAAAAGAACAACCGCTGCGTTCTCTCCGTCACGAAGCGTTCCTACCATATCCATAATGGTAGGATACCCATTCGTGAAAAAGACAACGACTCGTTCATAGTTTCGAAGGGGCGACGGTTTGACCGGAGCGAATCCGTATGGCTCTGATACCAATGAAGGATCCTGCCAAAACAGAGTTAGGATCGATAAATGAAGTTGAGACTTACGCTTGCGTACGCGGCACGGTCGTCTACGAACTTCGCCTTCGGATTCGCCACGACGGATCGAGTCTACTCACGAACGGAGTAAGGCTACTAAATCCACAATCTAAATCTCTACTTTTAGATTAAGAACTTGGATAAAGGGAGAGGAAGGATTTCTGCAGAGCTTCGCTAGAATGAAGATGCATGCATGAATGCCATGCAAAGTGTAAGGAAATGGCTTACCCTTGGGTCTTATTTATAGCCCCCAAGGTAGTTATTTTAGGGTAAGTTGTTCCTTTGGAACAAATTAATTAAGGTGTACCATGATACATGGCACATTATAAGCTTAAGTTGTACCATATGCATGGTACAACATAAGCTTAAGATATTCCCCCTTTATTAGCCATATGTCGCATGCACTTATGCACATATAATGCGACTTTCCCATCAATCTAGAGATCCTCTCCGAAAGGGAACATATTCCCTTTGCGCACGACTTCGTGTACGCGACGTTCGAGGTCCGTATTCCCTCGTACATCCCCCACAAGGGTGTACTAACGTCTTCCATATCCAACAGTTTCTTCTTAGACCGACTAGTTCTATCTCCTTATTTCACTATCTTCCCTGTCAAACCATCTAGTCGGTCCAAGAAGGTTCACCGACCGACTAGTTCCAAAACTAATCGGTCAGTGATCCTTCTTAGACCGATTAAGCAGCTTCAGAAATAGAGTCGTTGGGCATTTAATGCCACGATTTTGCTGAACTCTTTTCTCTCTTTCTATATAAACTTGATCAGTTTCAAGCAAGGCTTCAAGGCTGTTATTAGAGATATTTTGATATCAAAGAGAAGAGCATTCAATTCTCATTTCTAAGCTCTCTCATTTCACAAGAATCTCTCCCTTACTCTTTGAGCTCTAATTCCTCAAGAGAGATTCTCATCATTTGTGAACTACTCAAGCTAAGAGCTTGAATCAAAGTCACCAACTTCACCCTAGCCATCTATTGCTGTTCATCTTGGTGGAGCTAGGGTTTGGTGCTAACTTCTTCCTCAAAATCCCTTCTTGCCCTAAATCAGTAAGTATTTCTCAAGGCATAGGGTTTTGTGGTATGTGTTTTATATTTCATCTTTCATTTGATATTTCAGTTTTTCTCTCGGTTTGTAAGAGAAGATTGTGATCCCAGTTTGTGGGAGTCACGTTTCGATCATTGTATGATTTGATCTTGTAGTAGTTTCTACAAGAATTTCATAGTGCAAATTTGAGTTAGAGGATTCTAACTCAAGTAGCCGGAGGGGATCCGGGTGTCTGAAACGTAGGATCGCCGGAAACAAGTCAGGGAGACTTGGGTGGATCCGAACCCATTACATCGCTTGTTTGTGTTGGATTTTTCTTGTTGTCAATTTTCATTCCGTATTGTTGGTTGTGTTTGCACAATAATTAGGAATTATACTCTTGATTATTTTAAAGTACTATTCACCACCCCTCTAGTACTTGTAAAGTAGCTATCAGGGCATTACACGCTAATCGCTTCTATTTTTGCTTATCAAATACTTCCTGATCATTTCTCCACTTATGTGTCATTGGCAACCAACGACGATGACCCATGTATGATAGTTTATTTGATATAAAATGAGCATGTGTTTGTGACATGAGGGACATGCAAAATACCCCTTAGTACACCATCCAGACAAATCAGCATAAGCAGGAAGTCACTAATTGTCCACAACAATACTGCATACATTCTAAAATTTTGTTTGTAATGTGCATCATAAGTCTCAACACCAATTTCCCACAACTCCAGCAATTCATCAATCAAGGTATGCAAATAAACATCTACATCTATTCCATGACATCTAGGACCGGGAATAATCAACGATAGCAGGAAATATGGATGTTTCATGCACATCCAAGAAGGCAAATTATAGGGAATTAATACAACAGGCCAAATACTGTGTGACAAGCCAAATCCAGAGTTACTGAAGGGTTGAAAACCATCAGAAGCTAAGCCAAGCCTAACATTTCGAGAGTCGCTAGCAAATGATGGAAATTGTTCATCAAAAGATTTCCAAACAAAAGAATCTGCAGGATGACGCATGATATCGTCATTAGGTAGACAACCTTATGCCATTGCATGTCTTTCGCTGTCTTTCTGGACATGTATAACCTTTGGAGCCTAGATTTCAATGGAAAATGTCGGAGGACCTTATGAGGCACATTGCTGCCTTTATCTGAAGATTTTGCTTTCCACCTACTAGAGTTACAAATAGGACATTTGTCAAATTTCTCATATTTACCACGAAAAAGAATGCAATCATTTATGCAGGCATCAATCTTCACATAATTAAGACCTAAATCTTCAATGACCTTTCTCGCCTCATATTAACTACCTGGAATGTTCGCCCCAAAGGACTCTTTTTGCATACGTGTGAAGGAGACATCCCTCCAATTGTTTTGACATTTGAGATGAAGCATTTTAACCACATAATCCAGCTTTGACACTTTCAAATCAGAACTCGAACCACTCGATAATGGTTCTTGATATTCTTTCAAAAGACGAAAAAAAACTAGCATCGCTTTCACAAGGATCTTCTCCGACCGACGCACTTAACCTCTCGTCTCTACTGTGATCGGATTCATTACATCTATCAAAGTTGAAACCTCTCATGCCATGTGCATCCTCTAACATGTTCATCATGTTATCATCTCCAATATCATCAGGACTAATACCACGTGTCGCTGTCCTTTCATTAGAACCAAAGTCATCCTCTCCATGGTGACACCATTGTGTATATGTTGGAACAATTCCATGGTGACACCAAACTCATCCTCTCTCATGCCATGTGCATCATCTAACATGTTCACAAGGATCTTCTCCATGGTGCCACCATTGTGTATATGTTGGAACAATTCCATTTTTGAATAAGTGTAACCTCACTACATCACGTTTATGGAAAAAAACATTATCACAACATATGCAAGGACACCTGATTTTTACCACACTGTCTGCATTAAATGCAAACTCCAAGAAACTATTGACACAATCTATGTATTCGTCTGAAGTCCTATTTTTCCTCATCTATTCTTTGTCCAAAGCCATTACCGTTCACAATCATAGAAAAATTAACATAAATCAATAGATTGTTCTAGTAACATAATAGCAAGCAAATAACAAAACTTCAAATTAATCTATCATATTAGATTTGGAAGCACAATAAACATTAGTAAACACACACGACGATTAATTAATAGAATAAACTAGCAAAAGCATCACCAATAATTCAGCTAAAAGAAACCAGATAAACTAATATTTATCTACCAAAATAATTCAAAACAGTCTCTGATCAATATTCTCTGATCACTTCTTGAAAGCACACGTTATCTGTTTCCTCACGTAATTTCCAGTTTTTGCATACTATCGATGTTGAAATAGCCTACATCTTGATCCATTATGGGATCATGATGAAGATATCGGATCCTAAGCTTATGATTTTATATGCCTAACTGATGAAACCTCTATCCACATGGTTGCTTGACATTCACATTCATTGTGTGTGAAACTCCACGTGCCATGAGAGAAGCAAGGTTGGTTCGTGTCTTTCAGCTCAAAGTCTTAAGAGGCAACCCCACTTAACCTAAAGCTATATATATATATAAGGATTAGAAGAGTGCTAACCTAATTAAGCATGTAACTTAAGATGAGTGATTTCTGCTTATAGTTAATATACATCTTATCATCTTAAAACCAAATCTAACCATATGCAAACTGTCATGATATAATAAAAAATATAGCCCTCAATCCTTGTCATAACTCTCAAATTTTGGTTTTTACAGCATGGGCTTAAAGGCCGAGAGGCATGGGGCAGGCAATTTCACCCACTAACTTGTAAGAAGTTTGGAAAATCGAATTTACAGTTGCCCACAAACTATACTAACTCTGTCTTTAAAAGTCTTTGCAGGAACTATATGATAAGAATGTCTAGCCAACAAGTTAAGGTGTTGGGGGTATGGAATCCTATATTGCTCTATATGACATAAGATGAAAATCACACAAGAAGAACACATGCATGGGATTTACATGATTCGGCTGACTAGGTTCAGCCTATCTCCATCAATATCATCACATACAGTCGTTATACGAAGAGAAACAAAAATAAAAGCGTATTATTATGTGATTAAATTTTATCTTAATAGAAAGTATAATTATGTGATTAAATTGTAGGAAGGATATTTAAGGGAAAAGGTAGTCAAACTCTACTAGACTATTACTCTATGAAACTACTTTTTAAATGTTTCGAGATCTGTAAAATATTGGGGAATCATGAGGATAAGATACTAGCAGATGCTAAGAATTTTCCTCAAAAACCGACAGTATCCCTTCAAACCTACAAAAAGTTTAATAATTAAGTAACATTGAAATATTTAAATTTCCAAGTTGGCAAGATGCATGCATGTCAAAATGTTATAATACATTAACTAGGAGATAGCTATATCAGAGAGATTTTTCTTCATTAACTCCCATAATTAATTCTATTTTCCATTAAGGCTTCAGTTAAACAATTCAGAATGTTCATCAGGCATTGAGTCAACAAAGCGTATTGATGCTTGCATTTTACTCAAAAATACAAAGTTGATCACATGCAACAGGTTCTAGAATTACTTGCTTCTTGACATTATTATCAATCGAGAAATGGAATTGTATGAGATAATCGACAAAGGCCTATGTATGAATATGGAGTCGCATGATTGAGATAATACAAAAAGATTACAGCTTATGCATTTAATGAAAAACAGTGGCAATTATATGCCTAACAATGTAGAGAAGTAGCAAAAAACAGAACCATAAATTTTAAAAACAAGAAACTACAATATGTGCATCACAAAGATATAAGAATGACTGGTTTTAAAATTATATAACAATGCAAATAAGTAATTCTAGAAGATATTGATAAACAACAGGAAGAACTGACCTCTTTTTGTCAATGTCTGGTAAATATGTCACTCCTTTCAGCCTTCTCAACTATCACCTACACATGAAATAACAATTAATATGACGAGCAAGGCAGTTCATGGCATGTAATACATAAAGACAAAGGGCCTCACAGGAATTCTATCAAGATACTTTTCCCCTAATTCATGCAGCTTCAGCCTGTCTCCTCTCTGAAATTCAGGAGCAAATTTTAGAACAATATACACATAGAATTTTGAGAGCTAATAAATAAAGGTATAGAATCAAAAGTTAGAACTAATTCTATAAACACATTACAACTTTCACCATAGCATAGGAGTAAGAATTTTAAGACTATACATTCAGAAATCTGAGAATGGATATTGGAAACTGTAGGAAAATTTGAGGGAGTCATTGGATTTTTGGATGTCAATCCCAAGATATTACACACAGAGGTGCCATATGATGTCTCTATGTTTTCAACTCACAAAATCAGAAGATACTCCTGCATCATTGGATATCATTCTATTTGAAAATCATATCCCTATGTTTCCAAGCAAACTTATAAGAGTTTTTCAAGCAAACCTATTTGAAAATCATTATTACTATCAAGTTGGATGATCATGATTAAAATTATATTGTTAAATAAGAGTTTTATCAGTGTTTGTAATCGACAACATAATTATGCTAACCTACCAATACTTATGCAAACTGCTTTTGATAAGCATGTATGCAAAATTGTTGAGGTGCTAAAAATGTCTTCAGACCCAGCAATGAATCTTTCAAATTTTCTCCATTTTGGCAATATCAATATTCTACTTTCAAGAAGGCTTAACTATATAAATGCCATAGTGTGGGTCCATACAAACAAGAGACAATTTGTATTCCCAATTGCAGCTAAGCTAACTTGAGTCAGGTGAATCTATTTTATCAAAGACTATGAAAATGTGTGTGCTTGCGTGTCGGTGATTTGTGGAGATCAGATGTTTCTTCATGTCTTCTCTTTACTACACTTCTCGCCTTTATCACCAAAGTTGGTGGTCGAGGATAAATTGATATCACCCCATGGCCAGGTTTGGTGCCTAGAATTTGTAAAGCAATCAGCAGAAAGATGATTGCTGAGCTTGGAAGGAAGAAATCATGATGAACAAGCCTTTCAGAATATTATTTATTGGGAAGTACATAACAGCAATAATGCACGAACGGAGTTGAACACACATAGAAACACTCTCACACAATTTGTCAGTTGCCAATACCCATAATTATTCTTTCTTTTTCATTCTGTTTCATTACTCCTTCAAACATACTGAAACACTAGGCCAAGTGATAAAGAAATTGTGTTTTTTGGAAGAGCGGAAGTTTTTCTAATAGAAAATCAAACACCACAGCACTCTGCCGTGACAATTTATGTATGTAGATACAGATAAATATGGTATGTCTCTAGCAACACATTGGAGTTCATCTATTAGGATAAAATGTATAGCAAACAAAAGCTCAGTGCTTTGTCCTGTCAATATAATGGGTAGAGTGTTGTGGTGTTTTCACAAGTGTAAAATATTTAACTCAATAATGTAAAGAATCATCTAAATGTTAGATGAGTTAATAGAAGATAATTAATTTAATCAGAAATGAAAGCTCAGTGCTTTGTCCTGTCAATATAATGGGTAGATAATTCTTTCTAACCTCTGGTCCATTCACATTTAAAAAAGATGCCCCACTTTGAATGCCAATGCTGGACTTCACAAGTCTTTGTAGATATTTTGATGGCCACAATGCAAGCAATAACTCGTAACTAACTAAATTTAAAGCTGAAAGCTCAGGCTTTTCTTGTCTTATCGTCTAACTTATTCTTAGGTAAACCAAAACAGCATAGCAACGAATTAATCATATAACGGGAGACCAATTTTTCCTTTATATAACCCCATTTTGTTAATGAGCATAAGCTGCAGAATTTAATAAACAATACAATGATCTTCACATAAAACCTAAAACACATGTGCAGCGTATTCAGCTCATTGGTTTGAATTTTAATTATCTTACAGAGTAATTTTTGACGTCATTTTAGAAAACAACAACCCTGTCAAAAGCTTCAACTATTGACTTGATCGCATACACATAACAATACTTAGAAAAATCATCAATAAATGTAACAAATTACCATTTCCCATTGCAAATCAACATGCCATCTAGTTCACAAATGTCGAATCAATTCAAGAAACTGTGTATTTCTTTCTACGGAATGAAATTGTCCTGTGTTGCTTAGCTTGAACCCATATTTGATAGTTTTGTTTTGCAAGCTTGAAAACAATAATCTCTCATGCCCAATATCATAGGGTTTGTGGATTTTGGGGAAAGTGTGATTAGCCCCAAAGGAGAGGCTATCACTTCTATTTATATTAACTTCCTCCTTTCTTTACACACACACTACACAATACTCCCCCTCAAGATGAGCAAAAGATATTTATCATGCCCATCTTGTTACAAGCATCCTCCACTCCTTTAGAGTTCAACCCCTTTGTAAGGCAATCAGCTAGTTGCTGTCCAGAGGTAATGTAGGAGATCTCCAACTGTTTCTTGTCCAATCTTTCTTTAATGAAGAACATGTCAATCTCTATGTGCTTCGTTCTATCATGTTGCACTGGGTTGTTGGCAATATTAATTGCAGACTTGTTATCACACAACAACCGCAATGGTCTTTCTCTCAGCAGGCGTAGCTCATGTAGAAGTGATCTCAACCAGATCATCTCACAAGTACCAAGCACCATAGCACGGTACTCTGCCTCTGCAGTGGAACGAGCCACCAAATCCTGCTTCTTGCTGCGTCAAGAGACCAAGTTGCCCCCAACAAACACACAGTAGCCCGAGGTCGATCTCCTATCATCTAGGCAACTGGCCCAATCTGCATCACAGTAGCCTGTCACATTCATGTGACCATGACTACCAAATAATATGCCTTTTCCTGGACTATTCTTCAGATACCTCAGTATCCTGAAGACTGCCTCCATATGTCCAGTCCTAGGATCATGCATGTATCTACTTACCACACTGATAGCATAGGCAATGTCAGGTCTGGTATGGCATAAGTAGATAAGGCGTCCAACAAGTCTCTGGTACCTTTCTTTGTCTACTGGCTCCCCTGATTGTGAATGCAACCTATGATTCTGATCAATAGGAGTAACTGCTGGACGACACCCCAACATACCAGTCTCAGCCAGTAAATCCAGGGCATATTTCCTCTGTGAGAGAACTATACCCTTCCTGGACCTGGCAATCTCCAGTCCAATGAAATATCCCAACTGTCCAAGGTCCTTGACCTCAAATTCTCTCGCCAACCTTACCTTCAAGTGAGAGATTCCCTCTTCATCATCTCCAGTGATAATAATATCATCAACATACACAGCCAAAAGAGTGATCCGCTGTCCTGAATGTCTATAGAATACAGTATGATCACCATTACTCTACTTGTAGCCCATAGTGATGACTGCACGCCTGAACCTGTCGAACCATGCCCTTGGAGATTGCTTCAGCCCATACAAGGACTTGTCCAGTCTACACACCTTTCCCACTGTCTGTTGTGTGCCAAAGCCAGGTGGAACCTCCATGTATACCTCCTCCTGTAAGTCTCCATGCAAGAAGGCATTCTTTACATCCAACTGATGCAATTTCCATCCAAAATTTGTTGCACAGGATATCAGTACTCTCAAAGTACTCATCTTTGCCACTGGGGCAAATGTCTCATCATAATCAATCCCATAAGTCTGACTGTAGCCCTTGGCAACCAGCCTCGCCTTGTACCTGTCCACCTTCCCTTCTGAAGTTTGCTTTATTGTGAATACCCACTTGCAGCCCACAGCTTTCTTCCCTGCTGGAAGTGAGACAAGTCTCCATGTTTTGTTCTTCTCCGGTGCCTCAAGTTCTTCGAGCATTGCTTTCTTCCACTGGGGATGTTGTTTTGCCACTCGACAATCACTTGGTATAGGGATAGACTGTAAGGATGCAATGATAGCCCTATATGCAGGTGTAAGAGAGGCATAGGAGACATGATTAGCAATATCAGTCTCATATCCATACCGTACAGGAGGCCTGCCGGCATTGATACGAGGCTCCCTACGAGATGCAAGTGGAAGATCTAAACTAGAGGAAGGCAAAGAAAGGTTACCATCCGTGGTAGGAGAGGAAGGCAGTAAGGAAGTCGGGACTTGAGCAGGCGTGATAGACTGATCAATCTCGACATGTGGCAGTGGAGCTAGTGGTTCTTCAGTGGGGAAGATGTCTTCTTGTTGTTCTCCATCACCATGACTATCCTTCTGTCTCCTGCTATACTTCCTGCCGTACAGCCTGTCTTCCTCCTCTTCCACCAAGGTCCTTTCCTCCTCCCTGCTATCAGGACCAGTACCAGTAGGCCCGACAGGACACGGTATAAGTCCAACCACTACCCTCCTGTCATCAGTCTCCCCCTTTCGACCAACTCCTCCTGTGTTTGGAGAGGCACCAGTATCAAATACTGATGTAGAATCTGTCAGTCCTCCATAAAAAGGCTCAGTCTCCCTGAACGTCACATCCATACTCACAAACAGCCTTCTTTCTGAGGGACTCCAACACCTATAGCCTTTTCTGATTTGAAGGATACCCAACAAATATGCATTTAATTGCCTGAGCATCCAGCTTCCCCACAGAAGGTCTATGATCCCTCACAAAGCATGTGCATCCGAACACTTTTGGTGGAACTACAAAAGTGTTCTTTCCCATAAGAATCTCACATGGAGACTTCATACCAAGGATCCGTGAAGGCATCCTGTTGATAAGATAGGTGGCTGTCATCACTGCTTCACTCCACAATATCTTAGGTACATTCATGGTGAGCATGAGTGACCTAGTTACCTCCAACAAGTGTCTATTTTTCCTTTCAGCAACTCCGTTCTGTTGAGGGGTGTTGGGACAAGTGGTTTGATGAGTTATCCCACTCTCAGATAGGTAAGATGCAAACTCCCTGTTTACATACTCTGTCCCATTATCCGTTCTCAAGACACGGATCTTGGCCTCATACACATTTCTGACACTTCTATGGAAGTCCTGAAAACACTTCAACGCTTCGCCTTTGTTTTTCATCATATAAAGCCATGTCATCCGAGAATGACAATCTATGAAGGTGATAAACCACCTGAACCCACTTACTGAAGTCACTGGGCAGGGCCCCCAAACATCTGAGTGAATAAGATGAAATCTTTCTACACTCCTCATCCCCACACTAGGATATGATGTCCTAGTGTGTTTCCCAAATTTACATGCATCACATTTCAAATTCATTTCATTCACTCTATTCAAAACATCGGGATACATTTTACTCAAAATATCAAAAGGCAAGTGTCCCATTTGACAATGTAACAAAAGTACATCCCTTTCCTTCTCTCCACCAACGACAGCCAGTGCAGCATCCCCATTAGCTCTGTCAAGATACCACAGTCCATCACGCCTGACGCCAGTCCCAAGCCTCCTCCCAGTCTTCCTTTCCTGCAACACACAATGAGTAGAGTCAAAAGTAATGCTACAGTCGAGATCATCAACAATAGAGCCAACAGATAAGAGGTTGACTGGAAATGATGGGACGTGAAGGACTGAAGAGAGGCGTATGGAGGGAGTGCACTGAATAGTACCAATCCCTCTAATGGGTTGGGATGTGCCATCAGCTGTCTGAACGGTTTCATGAATGGTATGTGGTTTATATGTGGAAAACTGTCTATATGCTCCTGACACATGACTAGATGCGCCTGAGTCAATAATCCACTCTATATGATCTCTACATGAAAGGGCTAATCGGTTACCTGATCCTGTGTAAGCGAAGTGGGCAAAGTTACCGAATGGCGAGGCAATATCCCCAGTCTGGTCTGCATGACTCTCCAAGCTCTCAGTAGTTGACCTGGACTGTCTCCGCTGCTCTAGATCTGAAGCCTCAGCTGGCGTGGCCTCGATCATCACTGTCTCCTGTCGTCCATCAGCGGTAGCAAAGTTGGCCCGTGGGCCGCCGCGACCTCGTCCACGGCCTCCACGGCCCCAACGACCTCCTCCTCTGCCTCCTGTGCCACGTCCTCGTCCACTGCCCTTCTGTGGGCAGTTAAAGCTCAGGTGCCCCTTCACCCCACATGTGTAGCACTCTCGATCCTCGCTCACTGCTGTCACTGCCGGTACAGCCAGTGTAGCCCGAGTGACCTGAATACCCTCATCCTTCATAACCCTCAGTCTGGTCTCCTCCTGTGCCATTGCAGCTATGGCCTCCTCCAGAGATGGGATGGAGGATAGGTGGCACATACTCGACCTCCTGACCTCAAAGTCTCCATTCAGGTTCCTCAGAAAGTGTGTCACACGCCTACGCTCCACCCACTTCCTGTGTATCACAGCGCTCCTAGGATCAGGCAGATCAATAGGGTCATAGTGATCCAACTCTGACCACAGCCTTTTCAACTCCGCAGAGTAGGCTAGAATAGTCATCTTCCCATGCTTCAAGGTGTCGACCTTGCCCTGAACCTCCATCATGAGCATCACATTCCCTGCTCCAGAGTACATTTTCTCCACCATACTCCATATCCCCGCAGCACTCTCTATGGCCTCCACCATCCCAGCAATGGGTGGAACCATCGATGTCATCAACCAAGCAGCCACCAGTGAGTTGGTGGTGCTCCAGACTTTCCAATCATCCCCATCCTTGTCCAGCGGTTCCTTGCATGAACCCAGAACGACGCCTTCTAACCCCTTCGACCTTAGAATGAGAAGCACCCTCCTGGACCAACTGAGGTAATTCTTCGTCCCTTCCAATTTCACATCATTGGGCATCAATTCCAGCTTCTGCACGGGACGTGAAGGCGTCGATCCACTCGAGGATCCCAACTCCTTCGAAGCAAGCAGCTTCGTTATCTCTCCAATGAAGGCCTTCATGTCGGCGGAGGTAAGATTGTCCCCCATCACTCCTATCTCCCTCCTTAGATCCGCAGATCTACTTCTCCTCCTCCTCTTCTAGGTCATACCCTAACCGTAAATCTATGGAGTCCTTTTCATGACTCTACCATAGATCTAGGGTTAGGGTTTTTGGGTTTTCTTTTGTAGCTAGTTAGGGTTTTGTGGTGGCTAGAAGAGGACTTGGAAGAGGGGAGATCACAAGGCGTGGAGCGGCGGCAGCGGAAGGCGGTGCGCGCAGGCGGCGGTGCGCGCAGGCGGCGGCGCGCGCAGGCGGCTTGCGTGCAGGCGCAGGCGGCGCGCGCACAGGCGCAGGCGGCGCGCGGGCTGCGGAGGCGGGGTGCGGAGGCGAGGTGCGGGCTGCGGCGTGGAGGGGGTTTTAGGGTTTTGGGTTTTTTTGTGGCTCTGATACCATGTGGATTTTGGGGAAAGTGTGATTAGCCCCAAAGGAGAGGCTATCACTTCTATTTATATTAACTTCCTCCTTTCTTTACACACACACCCAATATAACACACACTACACAATAGGGTTCAATAGACGTAGTAGTAGATGCAGTCGAATAACAAACATTCTTCAATTGATTATTAAAAGTAGCAGCACGTAGCTAGAAAAGACACCCACCCGTGGTCTTCACCAATAAAATTCTCATTCAATGAAATTACAACTCGATTGGACTCAGAAACTAAATTATAGTCATATTTTATTAGCATCCCTTGCATGCTGCAAATTGCGTACATGATTTTGATAGCTTTAGATCGATCCATGGCATGTCTGTGGTTGACTCGAAAAACGCGCAAGTGCACGCCTTCCACTCCCAAGCGTAGGAGTGTCAATGAAATATAAAAATAACCGGTGAGTACCGGGTCAGATCACAGGGACAAGTCGTTCTACGTTCACAAAATTGATCGATAACGAAAAATAAAGTGTTTTACAGCTACCTCAATTAACGATGGATGAGTAGGAAAGAGTGTGGTGAAACTAAAAATCTATCCTAAGTGGGTAGGGTTGGAGAGCCAAAGGCGAATTAGGATTGATAGGCGAGGAGAATGGGTTGTGGGTTCATTAAGATTGGCGTTAATTAAGCTCTAATTGCCGCATATAACTCAATCGGTCATCTGGCTAATGAAGCCCAATCGGAAAGTTTAGCTTTCAAGAACACGAAATTTTGCAATAGGGATGGACGTATGATCGGAGCACTAATCAAATTAAGATCATGGTATTTTCTCAAATTGTGCCCTCTCGGGTCTTTACCAATGAAATTGTGCCCTAATTACACATCCAACATTAGCAATGAAATATGGCAAGAGGGAATTAGGGCTAAAATTAACATCCAAATCAATTAATCACAACCCAAACCATTTAATACTACTATATCATCATGAAACAAATGATGGAATTTTCATTCACAAATTCATCCAAATTCATTACAACAAAGAGATATCAAAATTACAAAAGGAGGAAGAAAGGTATCACCCATGCCCTCCTCAAATGAGCCCTAGCCTCCTCCAATTTGCTCCTCCACCAAGCTTCTCCAAGCTCCACCAATGGCCTCCAAGCCCTAGCCCTAGCCTCTTGGGGAAGAAGAGGGGCAAAACCCCCAAAATCTGTAAAAAAATCGCCAAAGAAAACCCTAAAAACCGAGCTCTCCCCCAAAAAACGCACAGCAGGCCCCTATTAACGCATTGCGGGTCGGGTATTTCGCACCCGACCCGCCGCTTAACGGCCGCGTGCGCCTGCGCGTTAAAGGGGGGGCCCGCTCAATTTGAACGGGTGCTGGGACCGCTCAAATTGAGCGGGCGCTGAGCCCGCTCTTAAAACTTTGCGGGCCGGCCAAGTGGGCCGGCCCGCAGCACACATTTTTATTTTTTTATTTTTTGAAATGCTGCGCAGCAGCGGAGCGGGCGGGCCAGGTGGCGCCACGTGGCGCCTCTAGATCGCGCCACGTGGCGCCCCCAATAAATTCTTTTTCCTGGCTTTTTAACCACATTTCTCCTCCATTAAATCCACGAAAAATACCTAGAAATCTCAGAAAAATCCCAAACAATTCTGGAAAATCACCAAGACTCCTAGGGGTACCTGAAAAATATTGGAAGAAGAAATTAGTCCATTTGATTAGAAAATTAATATAATGACTATTAAAAGAAAACAATATTAACCTCCAATAATCCATATAAAATGTTCCAATGCTCAAATAATTCTCAAAAAATGGAGATATGATCGAAATTATGGCAGGAGCATAGGAAAAATAATAGGAAGCCAATAAAGACGATAAAAACCGCATTTTGTGCCAAGATGAGAATAAGCCCTAAAATTGATATGAAGTGAAAATATACCCAAAAAGAGCACAATTAAGCCTAATCTTTGGCACAAAATGGGGGTAGTTAGGGGGGAAAATATGCAATTTATATCCCGAATCACACCCCCAACTAGCTTTTTGCTAGTCCCTAGCAAAATATGCGATAAATTCGGCTTAAAGTGAAAAACATGCACCAAAATCACAATATCTTCATGGCACACCCAAAATGGTATTTCCAATTGATTCCAAAGCCAATATACACAATGTATGAAAATAAATAACAAATGAAACTCTCTTCAATCCAATTCAAAGAAAAGTGAAGTAATAAGCACTGTATCGCATTCATTAGGATATATCACGATGTCCAAATTTCAAATTTTCATGAAAATGGCCAAAACCAAAAGAAATTCCTTCTAAGTGGTGGGAGATGAGATTGCATCATTCATGAAGCTTATTCTTTCATTTATCATTCATTTTTCTTTTCTTTTCTTTTTTTTTGATGTTTAAGCTTTGCATTCACGCGATAACGCCATAAATGCAAACACCGCCCACTTTGCCTACACGCGATAACGCTATATAGGCAAAGGGATGGAATGATCCCCTAAATCTCATCTTTGGCGTCCTCCCCAATGTTTCGTGGGGCACCGGCTACTCGATTTAATTAGAAAGAAACATTCACTTATACTAACTTTCTTTTTCATTCTCCAACATGAATTATCAACTCATCCACCCACTTCTAAAAAGAAAACAAAGCATGCACAATTGGCCAAATCCAATCCAATTAGAAACTACACCATTCATCCCAATTCATGTAATTACTTACACCAAACTATTCCCGAATTGTTTCAAAGAGAAATCACGACGTATAAAATAGTTCATACATGGCATATTCGCATTTGAATCCAAAACGGAAAAGAAATGAAACATGCCAAACCAACATCACGAAATCGATACCAAAATAGTAATCCGAAAAAAAATTGCATGGCAATACGGCATGTAGGGACTAAACAAAGCTAATGGCGCATGGACAAGGAGGCCAAAATATGATATGTAATGAAGTGTAATGGGATAAGGCGAAGCATGAAGGGATCTCAAAAAAAAATTTTGCGCTAACATCAAAATCCTAACAATCTAAAGATTCTAACACTCTCCCCCAACTTAAAATAAGCATTGTCCTCAATGTTGGGAGAGTACTAGATCATGGCAAAAGATCCTAGAAAAGAGAAAAAAATATGAAAGCCAACATGCAAAAGCAAACTAACTAATTTTTTATTTATTTACACTACTTAAAGGAAAGAATACACCTTAGCAAAAGGCGGATCCCGGATGTATAATGGCGGTGGCAACTGCTCGATCGTATCCTTTTGCTCCTCTGCCAGCTGCTTTGGAGCTAGGCCGCCACCGGCCTCCTTGGATTCCAGCAATGCAACTCCAAGCATCTCCTTTGGATAATATGGATCATGTGGGAGACGAGCTGCATCAATCCAAGTCATGTCCTCATGCCCTGCAAAAGCATTCCAAAACGGGTCGTCAAAACAAATAAAAGAATGTAAATGCAATGGACGACAATCTGAAGCAAATGTATACGGAAGTGAAAATTTGGTTTCAGAAATGCAAGGCATGAGATGGTGGGAACTTCCCTGAAAAATGTCGCTAGGTGTGGCATGATACGCTGCCTCAGGAGGAGGTGGAAGTAAGTGCAGAGAGAAAACTGGAGTAAGAGGGAGCTCGGGCTCAATATATACCATCTCGTAATCCCCGTCGCTATCCTCTTCCTCGACAACAATATCCACAATCTCTGCGGCACTCCCCACAACTGGTAACTGTTCCCGACAAACCTCCTCGATGACTGGCAAGTGCGCATCCTGAGGCGAGGGAAGTAACATATGTGACAGGACTGGAGGTAGACTCGTCTCGGGCAAATCCAAGCACGCATCACCATCGTCATCCCAGAAATAGTTCATCTCAGTCGTCCTCCCTAAGTACTCAACCGCGTCGACCTGTGAGGCTAACTCTGAAGTGGATTGTGGCTCAGGCTCCATGGTATCCTCGATCTGCTCTCGGCCATCATGCACATCCGCTTCATCCTCAACCTCAAAGTGAAAATGCATCGTGTCACCGTCGTGGTCGACACGCACTCCATCATCCGTCTCCTCAGACTCCTCAAAATGTATATGCTCAAACTCCTCTACTTGGCCCCAATGCACCCTCTTCACTGGTTTCTCATGGTATTCCATAGGGTCGCATTGGAATGAGCCCTCAGCTGGCTCCTCAGGCTGGTACTGGACCTGCTGCTCTGCATCCTGAAGTAGAAACTGGGACTGACCATCATCCTCATATCCAAGTGACAGCTCTCCAGATGGAGCAGTCTGCTCCCACTCTGCAAGGTCCCTCAGGTAACACCATGAATCCTCGGTCGAATAATCGAAGAACTCCCCACTGCAGCTCATCTACACGAAATCTCGCCCAGATGGCGATAATCCAATATAAAATATCTGCAGGAGATGATCCTCGTGGAAACTCTGGTGTGGGCACGCAAGCACCAAATCAGTGAACCTCTGCCAAGCCTGATGGTAGGCCTCCCATTCAGCTTAGGCAAAGCTCGCTATGTACTGCACCATGGCCTGCCGCCCCTGTACCTGCTCCAAAAACATAGGCAAAAACACTCGGAGAAATTTAGCCTGAAACGACAACCAAGTAAAATGTGAGTCGAGAGACAAAGAATCAAACCACAATCTAGCATCATCAAGTAAAGAAGAGGGAAAAAATCTAAAATATATGCAATCATCATCAATATTCCCACCAAGACATGAAAACATCCACTCTTCAAATTTTTTATATGTAAATGAGGGTTCTCCCACTCCGAGCCATGGAAGAATGGCGGAAGTGGGATATCCTCCAAATCAATGTCCAAAAAATCTGAAGATGATGCCATGTTGTAAAAAAAATTTCAATGAAAATGAAAATAAACAACCAAAAGACTTAATAAATGGAAAATAAATAAATATGAAAGACACACACTAAGAGATAGAAGTATCACACTAAAGCTTTCGAAATCAATCAAAAAATGCTAATAACAGAAACCGTTGTCCCCGGCAATGGCGCCAATTGGTTGACTCGGAAAATGCGCAAGTGCACGCCTTCCACTCCCAAGCGTAGGAGTGTCAATGCAATATAAAAATAACCGGTGAGTACCGGGTCGGATCACAGGGACAAGTCGTTGTACGTTCACAAACTTGATCGATAACGAAAAATAAAGTGTTTTACAGCTACCTCAATTAACGATGGATGAGTAGGAAAGAGTGTGGTGAAACTAAAAATCTATCCTAAGTGGGTAGGGTTGGAGAGCCAAAGGGGAATTAGGATTGATAGGCGAGGAGAATGGGTTGTGGGTTCATTAAGATTAGCATTAATTAAGCTCTAATTGCTGCATATAACTCAATCGGTCATCCGGCTAAGGAAGCCCAATCGGAAAGTTTAGCTTTCAAGAACACAAAATTTTGCAATAGGGATGGACGTATGATCGGAGCACTAATCAAATTAAGATCATGGTATTTTCTCAAATTGTGCCCTCTCGGGTCTTTACCAATGAAATTGTGCCCTAATTACACATCCAACATTAGCAATGAAATAGGGCAAGAGGGAATTAGGGCTAAAATTAACATCCAACTCAATTAATCACAACCCAGACCATTTAATACTACTATATCATCATGAAACAAATGATGGAATTTTCATTCACAAATTCATCCAAATTCATTACAACAAAGAGATATCAAAATTACAAAAGGAGGAAGAAAGGTATCACCCAAGCTCTCCTCAAATGAGCCCTAGCCTCCTCCAATTTGCTCCTGCACCAAGCTTCTCCAAGCTCCACCAATGGCCTCCAAGCCCTAGCCCTAGCCTCTTGGGGAAGAAGAGGGGCAAAACCCCCAAAATCTGTAAAAAAATCGCCAAAGAAAACCCTAAAAACCGAGCTCTCCCCCCAAAAAACGCACAGCAGGCCCCTATTAACGCATTGCGAGTCGGGTATTTCGCACCCGACCCACCGATTAACGGCCGCGTGCGCCTGCGCGTTAAAGGGGGGGCCCGCTCGATTTGAGCGGGCGCTGGGCCCGCTCAAATTGAGCGGGCGCTGAGCCCGCTCTTAAAACTTTGCGGGCCGGCCAAATGGGCCGGCCCGCAGCACACGTTTTTAATTTTTTTTTTTGAAATGCTGCGCAGCAGCGGAGCGGGCGGGCCAGATGGCGCCACGTGGCGCCCCCAATAAATTCTTTTTCCTGGCTTTTTAACCACATTTCTCCTTCATTAAATCCACGAAAATTACCTAGAAATCTCAGAAAAATCCCAAACAATTCTGGAAAATCTCCAAGACTCCTAGGGGTACCTGAAAAATATAGGAAGAAGAAATTAGTCCATTTGATTAGAAAATTAATATAATGACTATTAAAAGAAAACAATATTAACCTCCAATAATCCATTTAAAATGTTCCAATGCTCAAATAATTCTCAAAAATGGAGATATGATCGAAATAATGGCAGGAGCATAGGAAAAATAATAGGAAGCCAATAAAGACGATAAAAACTGCATTTTGTGCCAAGAATGAGAATAAGCCCTAAAATTGATATGAAGTGAAAATATACCCAAAAAGAGCACAATTAAGCCTAATCTTTGGCACAAAATGGGGGTAGTTAGGGGGGAAATATGCAATTTATATCCCGAATCAGTCTGCACTAATTATTTAAAATAGCTTCCTTTTTTCGTTTGTGTATGTACATGAAGAAGCTACTACAGATGCACGCATCAAATTCCTTTTCCTCAAATCCAAGTAATAAAAAACCCCAACTTTTTCTATACCTTACCATAACCGTGACATCAATTAGATAGGCATCAGATTCCATCAAACCCCAGTCCGATCGAAGGTCAATCAAACAACAAGAGAATCGCCGCGAAGAAAAGCCCCAATTTTTTCTATACCTAACCATAACCCTGAAATCAATTAGATAGGCATCAGATTCCATCGAACCCCAGTCCGATCGAATCTCAATCAAACAGCAAGCAAATCAACATGAAGAATCGAACATATGGGTGGGGTTTAACCTGAAACAGCCTCCAATCTCGAACAGAACCGATCTTCTGGCCTCGTCCTCTTTGCCAATCAAAAGCCGAAGGTCGATTATTCGAACAAGCTGCCGACGACTCGGAGCGGTGCAGTTCGGGCCGTGATGCTCCTGCAAAACAGGCAGCGATCCCGGCTGATTGAGAAGAGGCGATCCGAGGCCACCCTGATCTGCAAACGGATCGTAGGTAGGGCTCGTTGGTTGCTTGGGAATATGCGAGAGAAGGGGGGGTATTGAAATATTTGGAAAATTTTTGGGGCTGAATTGTTGTGGAAGACGGCGGCAAAATTGGGAAGGGTTTCGTGACCTAGGAACGCATACGTGGGGAGTTTTCGCGGTAAATTGTTTTGGGGTGGGCGGGGAGATTTCGTGACCTAGGAAATTATATACCAAAATTTGCTTAAGATTTCTATCGGTCCGAACGAGGGAATGATTATTTGCAATTTGACATTATCTTTTCCTTTAATTTGTGGGGATGCCATTTATTTACAAGTTTACCATTACAAATTTATTTGAACTACAAAAAAAATTTCATCAAGTTAAGGCAACGACATTTTGCGGCATCCGTCTTTGTCATTATTTTCAATGGCTATGGTAACGACAATTAGTCGATGCCATTGTTACAAAGGGTATTGGTAACGACAAAATGTCGTTGCCATTAATTTCAAAGGCAATGGCAACGAATTTTGCTGTTGCCATTGTATTATCATGGCAATGGCAACGACATTTAATCGTTGTCATATCATTTGAGTATTGCAACGAGTTATGACAACGAATAATTTTTATCGTGTTACCATTGCTATTTTTAGTAAAGACACGAAGAATGGCGTTGCTAAAAGTCGTTGCCAATAGTTAGTTTTCTTGTTGTGTGCACAGCCTGACAAAGCGGTGCACGTCTCTCCTGATAAAGCTGAAAACATGCCGTCTGACAAGACATGTCGTGTGGTTTCCCTGATAAAGCTGGCGGTTACGTACGTGGGACGGGCGCACTGGTACGACTTGGAGAGAAAGAGGTGGCTCATCTGCTTGAGTTCGCGCTGCCATGATTGCAGAGGATGATCTTGCTAGGTGGACGAGTGCTCGGGCCGTGGAGTTGAACAGGCCGACCTCATGCAATCGGCCTTGCTGATTTGTACTGATTAGGGAGCATGTTGACTGATGTTGGGGTCTGGTCAGGCTCTTTCCAAAAGGTCATGTGCCGGACCTATGTGCACACATGTGGCACCTTGCGGGCCACATCTGTCAACCTCGGACGGGCCCTTCCTGCTAGCAGGCATATGCTGCAGTATCATCTACAACCCTCATCTCCTCTTCCTCCTCCCTCATCATCATCTTCTATGCCGCCGCTGGATGCAGAAGGAAGAGTGGGGAGGAGTCCGATGAGGGAGAGGTCCGTGGCGTCGTGGGTTTGTGTGTTTGTATATGTGTTGGGGAGGAGGGGGTGGTACGCGCGCGCGGGTTTGTGTGCGCGCGCGTGTAAGAATTCCCCACAACAAACCCACCATCCAGTTGTCTGCCTGCCGCCAAAAAGCTACAGGACGGGAAAGAATCAATCGAAGCCAAGCTAGCAAAAATAACAGAGAATAAAGACAAACAAACAAGAAGACAGGTCGGTAGACACTTCCGAATGTGAATGGCTTTTTCTTAGCTGTCAGATTCCAGATGTCCACGTTTCCAACATGATATCTTCTTCTTGAGCATTAGCTTGAGCAAGAGACTGTCTTTGATAGTTTAATATTTAGAAAGCCATGGCCTCGTCTCGTGACAGATTTTTGGTGCCCACAAGGCCAAGACACGCATGAGTTGGGGATTGATTAGTTCAACCACTGCCGTGGTGGGACAAACAGGTGAAATAGGAGGCCACATGATCACGTATCTCTCCTGGTTTCCTCCCTCGTTTCGTCAAATGTCGTGACGCATAAAAAGGCATGGTTTCCAGATCATTGGCTATGACTTATGAACATCCCAGTGCCCGTTTGGCTGAAGAATTTGAAGGGCAGGAGTTTGGGATTTAAAGGATGAACAGTGCAAGAGTTGTAGAGTGCATGGATTAGGATTATCAATCGTATGTGCATCGGTATCCTTTTAAGAAAGCCGGAAAGAGAGTTTCAGAATGACGAATTAGATGCATTTTACAATTTGTATATCATATCTATAACGGATGTGGCCAGTGATGTTTTGGTAATTTTACACATTGACTATTAACTAACTGATTGGGCTTTAATTAGGTCAACATTGGATCGGACCAATGTTGTATACTGGGCCTGGTTGGATATATCAATAAATACCTATACTGATTACAATATGTCAATGATGTATCCACATTCTTCCTCATTCAAGATCACATACTTTGTACTTATTCTTCCTCATTCATGATCACATATCCATGTATATTTTTCAAGTACTTGGCTGGAAACTGATGATATAACAGAAGTGCTATAGTTTGTGTCTGTTTTATTCATACATCTGCATCAAATATATATAATTAATATCAGCCATGGTCATTTGTCCATGGACATATCTGTTTTATGTAAGTAATAATATCTGTAGATGACGCTTAGACTGGAGTCTGTCGTCTACGAGACCTAGTCGGGCCCAACAGTGAAAGCCCATAATGTGCGATCAGAAAGCTATTCGTGCCCTTTAGACGACCTTCCAAGTTGGCATAAAAGCTCCAGGCACACCTCGACAGGCAGACCTCAGCAGGGCAAACCTCAGCAAGGTGGACCGTAGCAAGATAGACCTCAGTAAGGCAGACCTCAGTAGGGTAGACCTCAAATCAGTAGCAATAATCTCCACACCCAAGGACAACCCGTCTGATGAGGTTGGTCATCATAACTACGCAAATCAATGACCGCTCTCCTACATATGGAAGGAGAGTACTGGCTCAAATCTGAGGGAGCCAATTATAGGATCTTGTTAACTACGCAATCAAGGACCGCTTTCCCACATATGGCAGGAGAGTAAAAGCCCAAATCTAAGGGATCCAATTATGTGATCTTCTTAACTAAGCAATCAATGGATCCTCTCCCACTAATGGCAAGAGAATTATGGCCGAGAGATCTGTGGGCTCTTATTCTCTGCCTTACACACTTCCTTGCCTTGTCTACAAGAGTTTGTTATGCAAGAGAATCTACATGCAATCACTCCTTGCCTTATCTGCGGGAGTCTCAGGAAATCTACAATCCTAATAACTGCCTGACGTGGCGTAACCTCCCCAAGCTCTATATAAACAGTAGGCGTGCTCCATCAAGAGGTAAGGCACAATTCATATGCCTCAATCAACATCAACATGGGCTACTTATGCCTAAGTCTACTACACATATCCTTTCTCTAAACTCGCATAACTTAGACATCGAAGGACAATCTAGAGTCACCACTGATCCCTTGATACCTTTATCTATTTATTTCTAGTACCAGAGAAGGGGGTCAGCCAAGCAAAACCCTATTTGCATCCTCTCCTGGTGCGGGATGCTTGCATCAACAACTGGTGCGAGTTTTTTTCTTCAATGGTTGGTGCTAAATCTTGTGGCAATATTTGTTGCATAGGCTCTCAATCTAGCTGCTTTTCTAGCACATCATCCTCAATGGTAAAGTGCATGAGGGTCGTAGGGGCCAAGCCCAGTGGTGTGCCTAAAACCAATACCACAAAGGACAGCCACCCCCACAGGCGACTGATCGCGCCCGGACGTACACCCTAAAGAGCGACCGTGTAGTTTTACCGCAAGCGCACGGTGTAGCGGCGAGCGGGTATCGAACACGGGGAGGACGTATGACAGTGCCTTCTCCGAACAACCTGGCTATAGGGACAGAAAAGTAGGAATTTGCCTTTCGGCGATGTTGTCACAATCGTCAAATAATGTAAAGAGATATAAAATCAAATAAAGACGCCTAGGGAATAGGGAATCCCCGCTTCTCACCGTATCTCGTCAATGTGATTCACTGGTATCACAATTGCTAGGGTAGAATTTCGGGTGAACTAGTTCCAACTGAATGTAAAACCTAGCTCACGCTCTCGCGCTGTTGCCGGTCTATAGCAAACCTAGGTTCGGGTACAATCTCTTGCAAACTCTAGCCTAGGCAAACTAGCATTAGGATCAACATCATTGTTCAATCGCATCCCGAGCCCACTCTCGTGTAAACTCGGGCTACGACCTAGGTTGGGATAGTTCCTACCCGTCCAATCTCTTGCAAATGGGTATCGGTATAGAATTGCAACCGAGAACCCTAGTATCGGCCCAATCTCTTGCAAACTGATACTACGGAAACTCAATTTCAACCCAATTCGGATTTCTAGGGTTTCCTATCGAATTGGGATCCAATCTCTTGCAAATCCCAATTGATATGAACACCTAGCTATCCGTAATATTTCGATCCCAAACTAACCCTAATAACAATTCTAGCAATAGTTCTACCAAATCATCACAAATCGGAAATTGGGCTCGTAGGGTTCATCCCCACGCCCTAAGACGTTAAGACTACTCACAAATCATATTGCTAATGAAAGAATAATCAATAGAAATAGCAATGGAATTCATAGCAATAATCAAAATAACAATAAAAATAGGATTTTTAATGAAGAGGGAGACAAACCAATGTAGCTTTCCAAGAATCCAACAAAATAGAACTTTTCTCTCCTCTCCAATCACAAGAATAAAACTCAAAAAAGTCTAATCTAAAAAGGCTGCCAAAAGCAAGGAAAAAGCTCTCTAAACTAGGTTAGAATCTGGGGTTAAATACCCCCCAAAACTGCCCAAAAATTCGTGCCCAAACTGCCCCTGCGTAGCTCCAAAATCGTGATTTCCGCTACAGGCGCTCGGCTCACTCGGCCGAGTGACAAAAGTTGCTCGGCCGAGTGAAAGACCCTAAGAATTTCCAGTAAGTCCGGGGTCTTGGGGGTCTTCACTTCAGGCGTCACTCGGCCGAGTGAGTTGTCGTCACTCGGCCGATGGGCTTATCTTCACTCGGGCGGTCGGCAATTGCCACTCGACCGAGTGGGTCTTCTGCTGCTCAGACTGACGAAAAACAGTAAGTTGGCTCTTTTTGAGGGGCGTCGTCTGAGTGCCACTCGGGCGGACGGGATACGTCACTCGGCCGAGTGGGCTTCTGATGCTCGGCCGAGTGCACGCTTGGACCGTATCCGATCTGGCCGGCCGAGCGGGGTCTCGTCGGTCGGCCGAGTGACTCCTTCACTCGGCCGAGTGAGACACTGAAAATGCCCATTCTGAGTGTTGTTGCCTCCTCGTCTCTGCTCCTCTCCAATAGCCAAATACTCCTCGGGGAAGTCGTCGGTGACACTCCGGAGTAGGTGTATCTCGGAATCACTCCAAATCGCTCCAAATCTCCTGAAATACGACAAAAACAACAAATCGTGAAAAGTATCGCAATATTGTCGATAAATCGTGAAAAACATGATTTGAGCGATCTAAATGGCATGCAAACATGCGGAAAAAAGGTGTAAAATACGGAGTGATCAAAATCCCCCAAGCTTACCTCTTACTCGTCCTCGAGGAAGATAAGTAAAAAGCGAACCCGGTGGATTCAGAAAATGAAAACGATGGAAAAACGGAAAACGAAAAACGAAGAAGAAAGCGAAGAAAGCGAAGAGGGAAGCTGCTAGATCATTTTTCTCAGGACATGGGTTTTGCTTACTCATATAGCATGCACCGAATGTAAAATACATGTCAAAGACTTTTATTTCGATATCATAGTATAATGGTGCAAATAGAGATAGAGAACCCAAGAATATTGATATAGCATGAAAAACGGAATAATTCTAAGATTAACATCGTCTGAATCATTTAAAGCGGTATACAATATCGCAGATCACACACTTTTCAATTGAATGCTTTCTATGAGGAGTATAAGAATATCACGCAATAGAATAGAAAGAATAGAAAAGCGTGGATTTCATGAAGTGAGTGCTAGGCGTAGATTTCTGGATTTCGTGAAGCTAAAACAATCTCACCGAGTATAGAATATTACTTAGCCTAGGTTGTCATGCACCGTCAAGTAGTCACTCTCTCACACATCATTGGATTCTCTCCCCCAAGCTTATCTATAAGCGTTGTGGCATATACAAAAGTGTATTTACATTCCCCATTTCTTTTGAAGCTCCAAATGCAAAAGAAAATAAAAATAAAAATAAAAACAAAAAGAGGGAAGAAAGAGAGAGTATATGAGATGGGATCGTTTATTGAGATTCTTTTCTCTTTTCTTTTCTTTTTCTTAAATCTTTTTCTTTTCTGTTCTTTTCTCTCTTTTTTTTATATAGCATATATACACAAATGATCCCAAATCAAAAGAGAGAAAAGGATATTCAAGAATTTCTTTTTTTTCTTCTTTTTCTTTTTGGTTTTGGGAAATTTGGAGCTAGGAATTTAATAACGGGGGAAATGCCAAATATTAGAATCGCTAAGGGGAGATTCACCAATGATTTTAAAATAGAGAATTAATGTTCAAGATATGTGGAGAAAGAAATAAATATGTCCCTCAGTTCACTCTATAAGACGTGCATGACAACTTCAGCAGGGTAATCTAATCTACTCAGTTTCGATCACAAAAAAAGCAATACTAATCCAGATTTATCATAGCTAACATCATTCAATCATCCTGAAGTGAAGTGTACAAATCATGCAAATAGAAGTGATATAGGAAAAGAAAACGGTACTCCAGATATAAGCATTCAATGCGTGAATCTTGGTGTATTTTCTGCGATAGCATACATATGAATGTTCAGACTCAGCTAATAATAAAATTTCATCCATTTTCATGCGGAAAAAGTGTGGGTTACTATCTCTAAATGCGAGGTAGATCACAACATATTATATCAGAAATAAAAGCTAAGACATGACAAATATAGCATGCATATAGAGAAAGCTAACTCCACGTCATCATCATCACAGAAAAATCATCTCTAGCATGAGATGAAAAGAAATAAAGATAAAGAGGGAAAATAAAACTAAATACAATGCAGCACACAAAGAAAATAAGGAAAACGTGATGCATGGTAAAAAAGGAAAAAGTGATGAAAATGAATGCAAATGCGGAAAATGGCGTGAAAAAACTAAAAATAAAGATAGTAAATCGAAAAGAACGTGAGAACTCACTCCCCCAAGCTAAAGTGCACAGTGTCCTCAATGTGCGAAGTGTGGCACACCGAGAGACGTGTAATGTGAGGGGTAGGTGAGGATGCATGCAGGATGAAAAAGAAATAAAAATAACAAAACGAAAATATGATGCGGACATGATGCATGCAGATATAAGAGTGAATCAGATATAAGAGTGTGACACCAAAAATCTCTCCCTCTCTCCCAAAAATGATATAGAAAGATATGATCAAAATGTGGACCCAAAAACAGTGAGGGGGGGTGGGCAAAAATCATCAGGACCGAGCAGAGACGGGCAGCAGGACGGCAAAAAGGATCAAAGGCATCAAGGGTGCCTAAGAGGGTGGTGATGCGCCGTCTCCGTCCTGAGGCAGAGGTGGTGGTGGTGGAACAGTCTGCTGGGTGGGTGTGGGTGTGGGTACGGAAGCAGGCTGGGTGTGTGTAGGGGTGGGTGTGGGTACCTACTGGGTGGGTGTAGGGGTGGGTGTGGGTACCTGCTGGGTGGGTGTGGGTGGGGTCGGTACGCGAGGAAGCCGGTCGAGAATCTGAGTGAGGCAATAGTGAATGCCCGGAAGTAGGTCGAAGCGGCTGGCCATAGTGGTGACGGTGGCAGACGTGGTCCTGAGGTCACCTCTGAGGGCACTCATCGCCCCTTCAAGAGCACGAATGCTCTGAAGTACAGTGTCGGGGGGAGGTGGTGCAGAGGGACGCACCTGGCTGTGCTATGCAGGACGGGGCTGGCGGACTCGGGTGGTGTAGTGGATGGGCTCAGCAGGCATGTGGAGGAATGGTGCTGTGCTCACAAGTGCGGGCCTAGCCTCAGAGCGAGGCAGGGGCGCAGGCTGGTGTGAGGTGGAAGCAGCAGCAGCGAAAGTGGAGTATAAAAGTGGCGACGAGGCGGTAAGAGAGGCCAGTGACACAGAAGTGGGGACAGACGTCACGACACTCTCAGAAAGTACGGCTGCGGTGGAGACAGAAGTGACAACCGCTGGGGAGGCAGTGTGGGGTCCAAAAGGTGAAATCCCAGCAGAGATCATACTGGCCATGGTCTCCACGACCGCAGTGAAAGAAGGCTCTCCACTCTCAACAAAAGTAGGTGGGCGCTCGGGTAGTGCAGAGCAAAGGGGCTCAACGGACAGAGGGCCAGCTGTGGTGGGAGTGGTGGTGGCAGGGGTGGTGGTGGTGGTGGTCTCAGCGAGTGTACTCCCGACACCGGTAGAAGTGTGGACAGAGGTGTCGGGAGCAGTAGAAATATCAGGCTGCTGAGGGGCCACTGGGTCAACGGGTGCAGCGTGTGCAGCGTGGGCCTGCCCAGCCTGCTCAGCCTCCTCGGCCTCGAGCACGTAGGCGGCGGGGATCAGGAGATCCATCGCCGGGAGCCAGTCCACCTGTGCTGGTGCTATCTGTGTCCGAGCTGGGCTCGGAAGGATCATGTAATCAGCACCGTAGGGACCGTGCAACCAAACCCAGTGTCGCTGGCCATGCGGACGAAGCATCTTCATCTGGGCCATGACGTCTATGGACAGTGAAGTGGGGCCCGGTGAACGACGCAAGTCGGCAGGTAGGTCCTCGCCGGTCATCAGGGTGAGCAGTGTGATCAGACCGCCGCAACATATCGGTGAGCGAGTGCCCACCGATACGATGATGCGGTCCAAAAACCAGCTCGCGATATCAATCACGACGGCGGGGACCAAGTCGTCACTCTCCCTAGCTAGAACTCTGGGACGCGTCATCGCATAGAGCATATAAAGCTCTGGCGTGGACATCGTCCCAGGCTCATACCTCGCCAAAAAGGTAGTCGCCATAAGGCGCTGAGCTATGCGGAGGCAAGGGTGGACGATGGCCGAGGCCTTGGCCCTACTAGGGTCAAAGGCAGCTGGTAAACCCGTGATCCGGGCCCAGAAAGCATGTGAATCGAAGGAAGGTGGGGGGAATGTGAGTGGGGGCGTAACCACGGTCAGCCCCGAGGATATCGGGCCACGAAAAGAAAGCTCTCATCATATCGAGAGTGACCTGGCACTCCCATTCCATAAACCTGAACGAGCATCCCTCGTCGGTCCGGGCAATAGAACTAAGCACCTCAAGTGTCGGACGGACAAAGGTGTCCACCGACACTTGGAAAAAATCTCGCCAACCCACGTTGTCGTACAACGTGAGCATCCCCTCGAGTACCCCCAGGCGTCCTAGGTCTGCAAGGTGTGCGAACCTGGAGGGTATAATCGAGCGCTGGGAAATGCGCTCAAAAAAGACGCGATGTGCGTCGTCCCGGAACGTAATCCCCAGCGGCCCAACAAGTGGAGCCGGTGGTGGTAGTGGGTCGGCAGGGAGTGGCTGAGCGGGGTGAACGGGCTCTGCAGGCTGTGCGGGGTGTGCGGGGTCTGCAGGCTGTGCGGTGTGAACGGGGTATGGTGGTGTAGGCGGGGGAGAGTCCTCCACCTCGTGGGAGGGGCCGGGCTCATCCGGCCGCTTCCGCTTGGCGGAAGCTCTCCTCGACCGTGGCCGTGTCCGGGGCGGCATGTGGGCCCTGGGTGCTCACCAAAAGTAGTAAAAATACGGCGTGCAAAAATAAATGGAACGAGTATTCCGTGACACGCCGCGAGAGCAAAGAAGTGGATGCGTGCGAAGACGACGCCTCCACGAAGCCAAAATCGCTCCCCGGAAGCTCCCCTGGGCTCCCCTAAGCTCCCCAATATAACCTGCACATCAAACGAAGATATCAGCGAGTAATATTCAAAATGTATGGGGGGTTAGGGGTATAATAGATAGATAATGAAGTTAATTTGAATTTGGGGCTCGATTAGTGCGTGGATCGTCAAAAAAATACAAGAAAGAGGAGGAAATTGGTGTTTTTGGGGTTACCGGAGCTCGGCCGGAGGCGAGATCGCCGGCGGCGACTCGGGCGGTGCGGAGGGGGCGTCGGCCGGCGATGGTGGACCGAGCGCGACGGCGGCAAGCGCGGTCGGGCGAGTGGCAACGAGGGTTAGGGGCTGATCGGGCTCGGGCTCGGGCGTGAAAACGAAAAAGTGCCGCTTCGAATTCCGTGCCGACCCGCTCCCCTTTATATTGGAAAAGTTTCGACTCGGCCGAGTGAAAGTGTCACTCGGCCGAGTGATCGTAACGGAAATATTTTTGAAAATTCCTCCCCGCTTACGACTCGGCCGAGTGGCTTTGTCACCATTGGCCGAGTGGAAAAAGTCCATTCGGCCGAGTGGCACAAGCTACTCGGCAGTTGGCGCCATAGGAGCGTATCAGTTTCACTCGGCCGAGTGAAGATATATACTCGGCCGAGTGGCAATTATACTGAAATCAAGAAAAGAAACAGAGAGTTGGGTACAGCAGACTTCCCTCGTTCGTGAGCCGCTCGGGCGGACGAGCTTATGTGCTCGGCCGAGTGACTAGTATACTCGGCCGAGTGAGTCCTGTTTTCTGCTGTTTGGCTTCGTTTGGGCTCTAATCTCTGTTTTTTCTTCCTCCAGTCGATTTCATCCTCCTCCTAAGCATCGAGCGCATTCCTGGAGCGCTCCTCGTCGCCGTGTTCATCCTCCTAATGATAGATATCCCTTTCTCCTCTCCTGTCAAAGAAAAGTAGGACCCGTTATCACGAAATTTTTAGGCAAATGACTCAAAACACTAATAATTTCTAAAACAAAAATAAAGGAAAAAGTGAAAATAAAGTGATAACCGTCGGGTTGCCTCCTGACAAGCGCTCGTTTAAGGTCTTGAGCTCGACCCCCTTGGATTTTCAATTTAATGCGGGATATTGGGTGCATATGAGATGCACCCGTCGAATTTATTGGGAAGAACGCTTAAATTTGGATGTTGTGGCGGCGTGTTCTTCCTCGGTGCTCCTTCGCCTCGGGTAGTGTTGGGGGGTGGCTCCCCCAAGCTAGTGCTTGCTCCGGGCTTCGGCTTCACCGGTGACACCGATTTCCGTATCGGCGGGGCTTTCTTCGGAGACTTCATCTTTGAGAGCTTGCAGAGCTCTCGTATTCGGGCGACATCAGCGTCGCCTTCATCAATTTCCATGGAGGGGTCGGGGGGTTCATTCATCATCTCTTCTTGGCCCAAATCCGTGCCTTCTTCGACGTCTTCCTTGAATATTGCGCCAATGGAATGGGGGATCGCCTCCTCAATAACCTCATCAAGGATGTATGAAAGATCATCCGGCCGTCCCTTAAGCAGATATATTCTATTGATTTCTCCCATTGGGACTCCCTCGGAATAACACTTGAGCCTCTGACCATTTACTTTGAATGTGGCTCCGTCCTTGCTTTCCAACTCAAAAGCCCCTCCCGGTTGTATGTGCTTGATGGTGAAAGGTCCGGACCAACGTGACCTTAACTTACCGGGAAATAGTCGGAGCCGGGAATTATATAGCAAGACCTTGTCTCCTACTTTGAAGTCTGTAACGGTTATGCGTGCATCGTGGAGAATCTTGGTCCTTTCTTTGTAAATTCTTGAGCTCTCGTAGGCATCTCTTCTTATCTCATTAAGCTCGTTGATGTCCAAGAGTCGCCTCACCGCCGTACTCTTATAATCATAATTGAGGGTCTTGATGGCCCAATATGCGCGGTGTTCCAACTCTACCGGCAAGTGGCAAGCTTTCCCATAAACAAGTCAGAACGGTGTGGTGCCGATGGGAGTGCGAAAGGCCGTGCGATATGCCCATAGAGCATCGTTTAACTTCATTGACCAATCCTTTCTAGATCGATCCACGGTCTTCTCAAGAATTTGCTTGATCTCCCTATTTGAGACCTCCACTTGGCCGCTTGTCTGGGGGTGATACGCCATGCCAACTCTATGGTTTACCCCGTACTTCTTCAGCATGGCTTCAAACTTGTTTTCTATGAAATGGCTCCCCCCGTCGCTTATCAAAGTACGAGGCACTCCGAAGCGTGGGAAGATATTCTGCTTGAAGAACTTAGAGACGACCCTTGCATCATTGGTAGGGGTAGCGATTGCTTCCACCCATTTGGAGACGTAGTCAACGGCCAATAGGATGTATTTGTTACCATTGCTCGACGGAAATGGTCCCATGAAGTCCACTCCCCAACAATCAAATAGCTCAATTTCTTGGATGGGCCTCATTGGCATCTCATTGCGTTTGGAAGTATTCCCGATCCGTTGGCATCTATCGCACCCCTTTACAAAGTCGTGGGTGTCTCTAAACATTGTTTGCCAGAAGAATCCGCTCTGCAAAATCTTAGCGGTTGTCTTAGAGGCGGCATGATGTCCCCCGCATGGCATACCGTGGCAATGCAAAATGATAGACGTTGCCTCCTCCTTAGAAACACACCTCCGAATAACACTGTCTTTGCATATCTTGAAGAGGTATGGATCTTCCCAAAAATAGCTACGGACCTCATGCAAAAATCTCCTCTTTTGTTGTGTGGGCATACCGCATGGTTTAATCCCACAAGCCAAGTAGTTGACGAAGTCCGCATACCAAGGCACTTCTCCGGTCCTTACGGCGTATAGCCTCTCATCAACGAAGGTGTCGTCGATAGGCAAACTCTCATCCTCCTTGTCGCGAATAAGCCTAGACAAATGATCCGCTACCACATTGTCCGTACCTTTCTTGTCTCTGATCTCCAGATCGAATTCTTGCAACAAGAGTATCCACCTAATTAACCGCGGTTTGGCCTCTTTCTTGTTTAGGAGATATTTCAATGCCGCATGGTCGGTGTGGACAATCACCTTGGAACCAAGGAGGTAGGAGCGAAACTTCTCGATGGAATAGATGACCGCTAGAAGCTCTTTCTCGGTAGTTGTATAGTTTTTCTGCGCGTCATCCAATGTCTTGCTCGCATAGAATATTGCATGAAGCTTCCTATCTTTTCTTTGTCCCAATACCGCCCCGATGGCTTGGTCGCTAGCATCACACATTAGCTCAAAGGGAAGGCTCCAATCCGGTGGTTGTATGATGGGTGCAGAAACTAGTGCTTCCTTCAAGGTATTGAAGGCTTGCAAGCATTCATCTGAAAAAATAAAAGGAGTGTCTTTAGCAAGCAAGGATGTAAGAGGTCGGGCAATCAAGGCAAAATCCTTGATAAAGCGGCGGTAAAACCCCGCATGACCAAGAAAGCCTCTAATTCCCTTAACATTAATAGGAGGAGGGAGTTTCTCGATTACCTCAATCTTCGCCTTGTCTACCTCAATCCCTCTCGAGGAGACAAGGTGCCCAAGTACTATACCTTCAGTCACCATGAAGTCACACTTCTCCCAATTTAGAGTTAGATTATTTTGTTGGCACCTTTTAAGAACTTTAGTGAGATTAGCCAAACAAGAATCAAACTCGCTTCCGTAAACCGAAAAATCATCCATAAAGACTTCCATAATATTTTCAATGTAATCGGAAAAAATGGATGTCATACATCTCTGAAAGGTTGCGGGAGCGTTACAAAGACCAAAGGGCATCCTACGGTAGGCATAGGTACCATATGGACAAGTGAAAGTGGTTTTTTCTTGGTCATCTTCATGCAAAGGGATTTGGAAAAACCCCGAATACCCGTCCAAATAACAAAAGTACTTATGTTTAGCTAGGCGTTCAAGCATTTGATCAATGAAGGGCAACGGGTAATGGTCTTTCCGGGTGGCTTTATTCAATTTCCTATAGTCAATGCACATCCGCCATCCCGTGACAGTGCGTGTAGAAATGGGCTCTCCTTTGTCATTTTTTATAACGGTCATCCCCCCTTTCTTGGGGACGACGTGGACGGGGCTAACCCACCTACTGTCAGAGATAGGATAAATAATGCCGGCCTCGAGCAATTTTAGGATTTCCTTTTTAACCACCTCTTTCATGTTCGGGTTTAACCGCCTTTGAGGCTCTATGGAGGTGGCGTCGGTATCCTCCAAATGGATCCTGTGTGTACAAAGCCTAGGGCTTATCCCCTTTAGATCGGAGATAGTGTAGCCAAGGACATCTTTGTGGCTCCTAAGAACGTCTAGGAGTCTCTCAAGTTGATCATGCGTGAGGTGGGAGTTAACTATCACCGGAAAAGTTAATTTATTACCCAAAAAGGCATACCTTAGATTCGGTGGTAATTGTTTAAGTTCTACCTCAAGAGGTGCCGTTCCTTCTACTTCATCAGCTCGCATGAGTTTGGCCTCTCCTTTGACATCCGAGTTTAGCTCATGTTCAGGCGGCATGCTCTCATGTGAAGACTCAGACTCACTCCTTAGTGAGGACGATGCATCAAAGTAGACGCTCTCCGATTCTGTGCTAGCATCGTCAAAACCTTCACTCTGCTCCGGTTCGTTCCTGGAATCAAGAAACACATCAGACGATTCATAAAAGCAAGAGTGAGGGTCATAGAGTGTAACTCCCCGAACATTGGTTTGCTCGAAAGATTCTTCGGGAGTATAGTGCTCTTCGACACTTGTTCTACCGTCTTCGAAGTATAACTTGTCGTCTATCACATCAACTCTGACATTACCCCCGATAGTCCCATCCGGAGAGACTTGATCCATCACAAAACTAGCAAACAATTGTTCGTCGGGGTCCTTGATATCGATAGCAAAGGCTCCGGTAGCGTGGACCTCATCGACAAGCTCATTAAGGAGGTCTGTGAAGGAGTCATAATCTCCCTGACTGAGTTCCGTTGTCGACATTGCATCCTCCATTCTACGTGTTAAGATCTTATGCAAAATACGGGGAGAATATGCAAATAGGGCTGCAAACAGAGTCAGAACAGGATATAGAAGAAAGTAAAGAAAGAAAGAAAAATAACCGGGTGGTCGATGCCGAAAACTGTCAAAACGATCTCCCCGGCAACGGTGCCAAAAACTTGATCGCGCCCGGGAGTACACCCTAAAGAGCGACCGTGTAGTTTTACCGCAAGCGAACGATGTAGCGACGAGCGGGTATCGAACACGGGGAGGACGTATGACAGTGCCTTCTCCGAACAACCTGGCTATAGGGACAGAAAAGTAGGAATTTTCCTTTCGGCGATGTTGTCACAATCGTCAAATAATGTAAAGAGATATAAAATCAAATAAAGACGCCTAGGGAATAGGAAATCCCCGCTTCTCACCGTATCTCGTCAATGTGATTCACTGGTATCACAATTGCTAGGGTAGAATTTCGGGTGAACTAGTTGTAACTGAATGTAAAACCTAGCTCACGCTCTCGCGCTGTTGCCGGTCTATAGCGAACCTAGGTTCGGGTCCAATCTCTTGCAAACCCTAGCCTAGGCAAACTAGCATTAGGATCAACATCATTGTTCAATCGCATCCCGAGCCCACTCTCGTGCAAACTCAGGCTACGACCTAGGTTGGGATAGTTCCTACCCGTCCAATCTCTTGCAAACGGGTATCGGTATAAAATTGCAACCGAGAACCCTAGTATCGGCCCAATCTCTTGCAAACCGATACTACGGAAACTCAATTTCAACCCAATTCGGATTTCTAGGGTTTCCTATCAAATTGGGATCCAATCTCTTGCAAATCCCAATCGATATGAACACCTAGCTATCTGTAATATTTCGATCCCAAACTAACCCTAATAGCAATTCTAGCAATAGTTCTACCAAATCATCACAAATCAGAAATTGGGCTCGTAGGGTTCATCCCCACGCCCTAAGACGTTAAGACTACTCACAAATCATATTGCTAATGAAAGAATAATCAATAGAAATAGCAATGGAATTCATGGCAATAATCAAAATAACAATAAAAATAGGATTTTTAATGAAGAGGGAGACAAACCAATGTAGCTTTCCAAGAATCCAACAAAATAGAACTTTTCTCTCCTCTCCAATCACAAGAATAAAACTCAAAAAAGTCTAATCTAAAAAGGCTGCCAAAAGCAAGGAAAAAGCTCTCTAAACTAGGTTAGAATCTGGGGTTAAATACCCTCCAAAACTGCCCAAAAATTCGTGACCAAACTACCCCTGCGTAGCTCCAAAATCGTGTTTTCCGCTACAGGCCCTCGGCTCACTCAGCCGAGTGACAAAAGTCGCTCGGCCGAGTGAAAGACCCTGAGAATTTCCAGTAAGTTCGGGGTCTTGGGGGTCTTCACTTCGGGCGTCACTCGGCCGAGTGAGTTGTCGTCACTCGGCCGATGGGCTTATCTTCACTCGGGCGGTCGGCAATTGCCACTCGGCCGAGTGGGTCTTCTGCTGCTCAGACTGATGAAAAACAGTAAGTTGGCTCTTTTTGAGGGGCGTCGTCTGAGTGCCACTCGGGCGGACGGGATACGTCAGTCGGCCGAGTGGGCTTCTGATGCTCGGCCGAGTGCACGCTTGGAGCGTATCTGATCTGGCCGGCCGAGCGGGGTCTCGTCGGTCGGCCGAGTGACTCCTTCACTCGGCCGAGTGAGACACTGAAAATGCCCATTCTGAGTTTTTTTGCCTCCTCGTCGCTCCTACGACGTTCTTTCTTCTTCCGCTCCTCTCCAATAGCAAAATACCCCTCGGGGAAGTCGTCGGTGACACTCCGGAGTAGGTGTATCTCGGAATCGCTCCAAATCGCTCCAAATCTCTTGAAATATGACAAAAACAACAAATCGTGAAAAGTATCGCAATATTGTCGATAAATCGTGAAAAACATGATTTGAGCGATCTAAATGGCATGCAAACATGCGGAAAAAAGGTGTAAAATACGGAGTGATCAAACACGGGGATCACACAGAGTGATCAAAAACTTGATCGTGCCCGGGCGTACACCCTAAAGAGCGACCGTGTAGTTTTACCGCAAGCGCACGGTGTAGCGGCGAGCGGGTATCGAACACGGGGAGGACGTATGACAGTGCCTTCTCCGAACAACCTGGCTATAGGGACAGAAAAGTAGGAATTTGCCTTTCGACGATGTTGTCACAATCGTCAAATAATGTAAAGAGATATAAAATCAAATAAAGACGCCTATGGAATAGGGAATCCCCGCTTCTCACCGTATCTCGTCAATGTGATTCACTGGTATCACAATTGCTAGGGTAGAATTTCGGGTGAACTAGTTGCAGCTGAATGTAAAACCTAGCTCACGCTCTCGCGCTGTTGCCGGTCTATAGCGAACCTAGGTTCGGGTCCAATCTCTTGCAAACCCTAGCCTAGGCAAACTAGCATTAGGATCAACATCATTGTTCAATCGCATCCCGAGCCCACTCTCGTGTAAACTCGGGCTACGACCTAGGTAGGGATAGTTCCTACCCGTCCAATCTCTTGCAAACGAGTATCGGTATAGAATTGCAGCCGAGAACCCTAGTATCGGCCCAATCTCTTGCAAACCGATACTACTGAAACTCAATTTCAACCCAATTCGGATTTCTAGGGTTTCCTATCGAATTGGGATCCAATCTCTTGCAAATCCCAATCGATATGAACACTAGCTATCCGTAATATTTCGATCCCAAACTAACCCTAATAGCAATTCTAGCAATAGTTCTACCAAATCATCACAAATCGAAAATTGGGCTCGTAGGGTTCATCCCCACGCCCTAAGACGTTAAGACTACTCACAAATCATATTGCTAATGAAAGAATAATCAATAGAAATAGCAATGGAATTCATAGCAATAATCAAAATAACAATAAAAATAGGATTTTTAATGAAGAGGGAGACAAACCAATGTAGCTTTCCAAGAATCCAACAAAATAGAACTTTTCTCTCCTCTCCAATCACAAGAATAAAACTCAAAAAAGTCTAATCTAAAAAGGCTGCCAAAAGCAAGGAAAAAGCTCTCTAAACTAGGTTAGAATCTGGGGTTAAATCCCCCCAAAACTGCCCAAAAATTCGTGACCAAACTGCCCCTGCGTAGCTCCAAAATCGTGATTTCCGCTACAGGCGCTCGGCTCACTCGGCCGAGTGACAAAATTCGCTCGGCCGAGTGAAAGACCCTGAGAATTTCCAGTAAGTCCGGGGTCTTGGGGGTCTTCACTTCGGGCGTCACTCGGCCGAGTGAGTTGTCGTCACTCGGCCGATGGGCTTATCTTCACTCGGGCGATCGGCAATTGCCACTCGGCCGAGTGGGTCTTCTGCTGCTCAGACTGACGAAAAACAGTAAGTTTGCTCTTTTTGAGGGGCGTCGTCTGAGTGCCACTCGGGCGGACGGGATACGTCACTCGGCCGAGTGCGCCAAGCCCAGTGGTGTGCCTAAAACCAATACCACAAAGGACAGCCACCCCCACAGGCGACCCTCCTCCAAAAGCTCATGTCATCCTCACGATGGCTGACTTCCTAGCTTTCATGGCCCAGCTTCGTAAGATGCCAGAGACATATGCCCTTCGGGTCAAAACAACGAAGCTTTGCACGAGATGGATCTAGATCTAACCTGAGCCAGATTTGATGTCATCTCTCTCCAAGGGGAACACATTGTTGACAAAGATGCCCAGAAGCCTTAGAGCTCTGGCAGTGATGACGGTCCCAACACTGATAAGCCGCAGTCGGCTCAGGTCGTATGGAGTTCAAAAAAACCCCAAGCCAAGCTTGGCCCCTCACTAGTCCAACTTCAAGGGACTAGCATATGCAAGTAGCACTTAGCTCAGGTCATGTTGCATCTAACAAAACTCCTAGGTCAGCCTGACCGACCTCCCAGGTTGGCTGATCACTCCGTATTTTACACCTTTTTCCGCATGTTTGCATGCCATTTAGATCGCTCAAATCATGTTTTTCACGATTTATCGACAATATTGCGATACTTTTTTACGATTTGTTGTTTTTGTCGTATTTCAGGCGATTTGGAGCGATTTGGAGCGATTCCGATATACACCTACTCCGGAGTGTCACCGACGACTTCCCCGAGGGGTATTTTGCTATTGGAGAGGAGCGGAAGAAGAAAGAACGTCGTAGGAGCGACGAGGAGGCAAAAACACTCAGAATGGGCATTTTCAGTGTCTCACTTGGCCGAGTGAAGGAGTCACTCGGCCGACCGACGAGACCCCGCTCGGCCGGCCAGATCGGACACGCTCCAAGCGTGCACTCGGCCGAGCATCAGAAGCCCACTCGGCCGAGTGACGTATCCCGTCCGCCCGAGTGGCACTCAGATGACGCCCCTCAAAAAGAGCCAACTTACTGTTTTTCGTCAGTCTGAGTAGCAGAAGACCCACTCGGCCGAGTGGCAATTGCCGACCGCCCAAGTGAAGATAAGCCCATCGGCCGAGTGACGGCAACTCACTCGGCCGAGTGACGCCCGAAGTGAAGACCCCCAAGACCCCGGACTTACTGGAAATTCTCAGGGTCTTTCACTCAGCCGAGCGACTTTTGTCACTCGGCCGAGTGAGCCGAGCGCCTGTAGCAGAAAACACGATTTTAGAGCTACGCAGGGGTAGTTTGGTCATGGATTTTTGGGCAGTTTTGGGGGGTATTTAACCCCTGATTCTAACCTAGTTTAGGGAGCGTTTTTCCTTGCTTTTGGCAGCCTTTTTAGATTAGACTTTTTAGAGTTTTATTCTTGTGATTGGAGAGGAGAGAAAAGTTCTATTTTGTTGGATTCTTGGAAAGCTACATTGGTTTGTCTTCCTCTCCATTAAAAATCCTATTTTTATTGTTGTT
The DNA here is from genome assembly GCA_030789695.1 of Scilla litardierei. Lineage (NCBI taxonomy): Eukaryota > Viridiplantae > Streptophyta > Magnoliopsida > Asparagales > Asparagaceae > Scilla > Scilla litardierei. The sequence continues at coordinate 52,369,495 of CM061134.1, forward strand.
TTGAATATTGCCATGAATTTCATTGCTATTTCTATTGATTATTCTTTTATTAGCAATATGATTTGTGAGTAGTCTTAACCCTTGTTAGTAAAAACGCGTTTTTTTATATTTTTTACGTTTAAAACCCGTCTAAAATGGTTCCCGTATTAAATGACCGTCCATTTGAATTATTCAGAAAAATACGCGCTTTTTAGGGGTAGACGAACAAAATGCATTTTATTCCCGTATTGCGCATTTTATGCGTTTTAAACTCGTATTTAGTGGCACTTTAAAATCATTTTGAAGTATGATTTAATGATCTTAGTTTGGTTTAGTGCATGCTACATTGAATATAATAGTATTATCATGTCATTTTGGTTAAAACTATGAATACAATTTAAATCATCAATATAGAACTTATTTTACTCTTATTTCATATTGATATTGTTGATTTTTAAGTTCATTTGGATGAATGATATCTCGACAGTATTTGTATTTTTAGTCGCGTTTTTTATCCGAGTTAACGAATTAAACACAATTTAACCCGTTTACGTATTATTCCTGTATTATGCATATTTGACCGAATTTTTGACCAAACGTATTTAGAAATTGATCGAATTAAACACGTATTATTCACGTCCCGAATATTTTCCGTATTACGTATTGCTAACAAGGGTCATAACGTCTTAGGGCGTGGGGACAAACCCTACGAGCCCAATTTCCGATTTGTGATGATTTGGTAGAACTATTGCTAGAATTGCTATTAGGGTTAGTTTGGGATCGATATATTACGGATAGTTAGGTGTTCAAACCGATTGGGATTTGCAAGAGATTGGATCCCAATTCGATAGGAAACCCTAGAAATCCGAATTGGGTTGAAATTGAGTTTCCGTAGTATCGGTTTGCAAGAGATTGGACCGATACTAGGGTTCTCGGTTGCAATTCTATACCGATACCCGTTTGTAAGAGATTGGACGGGTAGTAACTATCCCAACCTAGGTCGCAGCCGAGTTTGCACGAGAGTGGGCTCGGGATGCGATTGAACGATGACGTTGATCCTAATGCTAGCTTGCATAGGCTAGGGTTTGCAAGAGATTGGACCCGAACCTAGGTTCGCTATAGACCGGCAACAGCGCGAGAGCGTGAGCTAGGTTTTACATTCAGTTGCAACTAGTTCACCTGAAATACTACCCTAGCAATCGTGATACCGATGAATCACAATGACGAGATACAGTGAGTAGCGGGGATTCCCTATTCCCTAGGCGTCTTTATTTGATTTTATATCTCTTTGCATTATTTGAAGATTGTGACAACATCGCCGAAAGGCAAATTCCTACTCTCCTGTCCCTATAGCCAGGTTGTTCGGAGAAGGCACTGTCATACGTCCTCCCTGTGTTCGATACCCGCTCGCCGCTACACCGTGCGCTTGCGGTAAAACTACACGGTCGCTCTTTAGGGTGTACGCCCGGGCGCGATCAAGTTTTTGGCGCCGTTGCCGGGGAGGCGATTGTGTTTGATCCTATCACCCTAGCTATTTCTTTCTTTTTGTTTTATTTCTTTATTTTTTTTATCTAACCCTTCCATTGTGCTAATCGCTTATTTGAAACTTTGTTTTCCCATGCATGTACACGAGATCCACATCGGACCCCACCGATATATTGTTTGATCCTGAGATCGAGTGTACATTGCGGAGAATCAGAGCAGAGAGGAGACTCGATACGGAAGGGAGGTTTATGAACGTCCGGGAGACGCCTGAAGAGTTAGCGGCAAGAATGGCGAGGATTATTTCCATTCGATATAGGCTCCGGCCTAAGACTTCCTCCACAATCTCGTCCATAGCCATGCCGGAGTTGGCGGCCGACAAGAATTTTGAGTTGAAGACTGGGCTTGTGGTTCTGATGCAGCAGGATCCATTTCATGGGAACGCCCATGAAAATCTCCACTACCACATCCAGCTCTTCCTATCAAAGTGCGCCACCTTCCAGATGACGGGCGTTACCCTAGATGCCATCAGACTGCGCCTCTTCCCCTTCACATTAAAGGATAAAGCTCTTTATTGGTTGAGGACGCAAGCTGAAGGAGTCTTTACCACATGGGACGAGTTGGCGAGCGCGTTTATTGACAAGTTCTATCCGCCCTCCAAGACGGTAAAGATTAGGAGTGCTCTCATGTCCTTCAAGCAAGGACCTCAAGAGACACTCTACGAGGCTTGGGAGCGCTTCAAAGACCTGCAGCATCAGTGCCCCCACCATAGCATTGAAGATTGGGAGCTAGTCCATAGCTTCTACAATGGTCTCCAACCGGGGACCAAGCAGATTATTGATGCCGCGGCAAATGGGGCCATCCTATCGAAGATTCCCGACGAAGCTACGACCTTAATTGAGGAGATGGCCTCGAACAATCAACAATGGGGCGACGAGCGAGGACACTCTTCGTCCTCCTTGAAGCCATCTAGCATCTATAAGGCCAAGGCCGTAGCGGAGCTAACCAACAAGTTCGATTGTCTCCACAAGGTGGTGGAGAGACTGGAGAAATATATTACGGAGCCCCAAGGAACCCCTTCCACATCCACACCAACAAATCAAATGTGTGATTGGCAAGACCAATCTCAAGCTATGTATTTGGGAGGAGAACAAGGAGAGGGATCTTTGGAGCAAGTTCAATACGTCGCGGGGAACCAAGGATATTGGGCAAATCCGGCCACTAGAAACCATCCCGGTTTCTCCTATGCCAACAATGATGGAGCATTGAACCCCCCGCAAGAACCACCTTACCAAGCTCGACCACAACAACAACAACAACAACATTATCCACCGAGGGGGCCTCCACAACAAAATTTCCCCCCAAAGCAACAAGTAGGGCCCTATAGGCCGCCCGGATACAATCAAGGGTGGAGAAATCCAAACCCTCCACAAGCTCAACAACGTTCCGACTTTGAAGCTAGAGTGGAGGAGTTTATGGCCGAGCAGAAGAAGACTAATGCCTCCTTGAAGGCGAGCCAAGATTCCCTTGCAACCGTTGTAGGCCAAATCTCGGAGCAACTTGCGTTGCTCAATCAAAATAGTCAACAGTTGCCGGCTCAATCCGAGCAAAACCCATGGGGCACCACCGGGCATATCAACGCCGTGGTTGCAGTTACTACGAGAGGCGGGAAGGATACCACCCCCGTCATGATCCCAACCGAGGAGCCCGTGGTGGAGAGAGTAGAGCCAAGTGAGCCGGTCATTGAAGTTGAGAGGGAGAAAGAGCCACAAGGGGAAGAAAAGTCCAGAGCGGAGCAACTGATTGAAGAGAGGCATTTTATGCCATCGATCCCATTCCCTCAGAGGCTTGGTAGAGCAAAGATGGAGAAACGGCTAGCGAAGTTTCTCGAATATTTAAGGGGGGTAAGCCTCAATATCCCCTTCCTCGACGCTATCATGGAAATCCCGACATATGCCAAGTTCCTAAAAGATTTGATTACGGGAAGAAAGAGGAAGGAGAAAATCATGCTCGCTGAGGAAGGGACTTGGTTCACCAAGAGAGAGAAGGAGCCCGCCAAATTCAAAGACCCGGGGAGTTTTCGAATTCCTTGCACCTTAGGCGGCGTCCCTCTACAAAAGGCGTTAGTGGACTTAGGGGCTAGTGTTAGCCTCATGCCTCTCTCTATGTTCCGAAGACTAAATACCGGCACAGAATTGAAGCCTACCGACATGCGGATACAACTAGCCGATGGTCAGATCACAAGGCCGGTAGGGATGGCAGAGGACATCCCGTTGCAAGTCCCGGGGGCATATGTTTGCCATGCGACTTCGTGATCATGGATGTCAAGGAGGAGGGAGATACGTCGCTAATACTTGGACGCCCGTTCCTCGCCACCGCCGGGGTCATTGTCGACGTACGAGAAGGAACTCTAACATTGAACGTCGGCAACATCGAGGTGGAGCTTCATATACCCAAGGCAATGAAACACATGCCTTATCATGAGGAGCTGGACTATATGGACCTCCTTGACGAGGTTATTGAGGAGGCGATCCCCCGTTCCATTGGCACTCTATTCAAGGAAGATTTTGAGGAAGGGCCGGATTTGGGCCAAGAAGAAAAGATGGAGCATTCCCCCGACCCCTCCACCGAAGTTGATGAAGGCGACACTGATGTCGCCCGAATACGAGAGCTCTGCAAGCTCTCAAAGATGAAGTCTCCGAAGAAAGCCCCGTCGATACGGAAATCGGTGTCACCGGTGAAGCCGAAGCCCGGAGAAAGCACTAGCTTGGGGGAGCCACCCCCCAACACTACCCGAGACAAAGGAGCACTGAGGAAGAACACGCCGCCACAACATCCAAATCCGAGCGCTCTTCCAAACAAATTCGACGGGTGCATCTCATATACACCCAATATCCCGCATTAAATTGAAAATCCAAGGGGGTCGAGCTCACGACCTTAAACGAGCGCTTGTCGGGAGGCAACCCGACGGTTATCGCTTTATTTTTACTTTTTCCTTTATTTTTGTTTTAGAAATTATTAGTGTTTTGAGTCGTTTTCCTGAAAAATTTGTGATAACGGGTCCTATTTTTCTTTGACAGGAGAGGAGAAAGGGATATCTATCATTAGGAGGATGAACAAGGCGACAAAGAGCGCTCCAGGAATGCGCTCGATGCTTAGGAGGAGGATGAAATCGACTGGAGGAAGAAAAACAGAGATTAGAGCCCAAACGAAGCCAAACAGCAGAAAACAGGGTTCACTCGGCCGAGTATACTAGTCACTCGGCCGAGTACAAAAGTTCGTCCGCCCGAGCGGCACACGAACGAGGGAAGTCTGCTGTACCCAACTCTCTGTTTCTTTTCTTGATTTCAATATAATTGCCACTCGGCCGAATATATAACTTCACTTGGCCGAGTGAAACTGATACACTCCTAGGGCGAGTATTGCCGAGTAGCTTGAGCCACTCGGCCGAATGGAATTTTTCCACTCGGCCGAGGGTGGCAAAGCCACTCGGCCGAGTCGTAAGCGGGGAGGAATTTTCAAAAAAATATTTCCGTTACGTCACTCGGCCGAGTGACATAGTCACTCGGCCGAGTGACATAGTCACTCGGCCGAGTCGTAATTTTCCCTATTTAAGCGCTGCGGGCTCGGGCGCGGAATATGAAGCGTTATTTTCCAGCGCCCGAGCCCGCGCCCCTCTCTCTTTCCCGAGCGCTGCGACCGCCATACCCACTCGCCCGACCGCCTCGCCACGCCGCCTCGCTCGGCCACCCACCGCCGACCGAAGCTGCCGCGCCTCCGGCCGAGTCGCCGCCGGCGACCTCCTTGCCGGCCGAGCTCCGGTACCCCTATTTTGCCTATTTCCTCCTCTTTCTTGTATTTTTTGACGATCCGCGCACTAATCAAGCACCAAATTCAAATTAACTTCATTATCTATCTATTATACCCCGAACCCCCCATACATTTTGAATATTACTCGCTGATATCTTCGTTTGATGTGCAGGGTATATTGGGGAGCTTAGGGGAGCCCAGGGGAGCTTCCGGGGAGCGATTTTGGCTTCGTGGAGGCGTCGTCTTCGCACGCATCCACTTCTTTGCTCTCGCGGTGTGTCACTGTATACTCGTTCCATTTATTTTTGCACGCCGTATTTTTACTACTTTTGGTGAGCACCCAGGGCCCACATGCCGCCCCGGACACGGCCACGGACGAGGTGAGCTTCCGCCAAGCGGAAGCGGCCGGATGAGCCTGGCCCCTCCCACGAGGTGGAGGACTCTCCTCTGCCTACACCACACCCCGTTCACCCCGCACAGCCTGCAGACCCCGCACACCCCGCACAGCCTGCAGAGCCCACTCACCCCGCACAGCCACTCCCTGTCGACCCATTGCCACCACCGGCTCCACTTGTCGGGCCGCTGGGGATTACGTTCCGGGACGACGCACACCGCGTCGTTTTTGAGCGCATTTCCCAGCGCTCGATTGTACCCTCCAGGTTCGCACACCTTGCAGACCTAGGACGCCTGGGGGTACTTGAGGGGATGCTCACGTTGTATGACAACGTGGGCTGGCGAGATTTTTTCCAAGTGTCGGCGGACACCTTTGTCCGTCTGACACTTGAGGTTCTTAGTTCTATTGCCCGGACCGACGAGGGATGCTCGTTTAGGTTTATGGACCGGGAGTGCCAGGTCACTCTCGGTATGATGAGAGCATTCTTTTCGTGGCCCGATGTCCCCGGGGCCGACCATGGTTACGCCCCCACTCACATTCCCCCACCTTCCTTCGATTCACACGCTTTCTGGGCCTGGATCACGGGTTTACCAGCTGCCTTTGACCCTAGTAGGGCCAAGGCCTCGGCCATCGTCCATCCCTGCCTCCGCATAGCTCAGCACCATATGGCGACTACCTTTTTGGCGAGGTATGAGCCTGGGACGATGTCCACGCCAGAGCTTTATATGCTCTATGCGATGACGCGTCCCAGAGTTCTAGCTAGGGAGAGTGACGATTTGGTCCCTGCCGTCGTGATTGATATCGCGAGCTGGTTTTTGGACCGCATCATCGTATCGGTGGGCGCTTGCTCACCAATATGTTGCGGCGGTCTGATCACCCTGCTCACCCTGATGACCGGCGAGGACCTACCTGCCGACTTGCGTCGTTCACCGGGCCCCACTTCACTGTCCATAGACGTCATGGCCCGGATGAAGATGCTTCGTCCGCACGGCCAGTGACACTGGGTTTGGTTGCACGGTCCCTACGGTGCTGATTACATGATCCTTCCGAGCCCAGCTCGGACACAGATAGCACCAGCACAGGTGGACTGGCTCCCGGCGATGGATCTCATGATCCCCGTCGCCTACGTGCTCGAGGCCGAGGAGGCTGAGCAGGCTGGGCAGGCCCACGCTGCACACGCTGCACCCGTTGACCCCGTGGCCCCTCAGCAGCCTGATATTTCTGCTGCTCCCGACACCTCTGTCCACACTTCTGCCGGTGTCGGGAGTACACTCGCTGAGACCACCTCCACCACCACCCCTGCCACCACCACTCCCACCACAGCTGGCCCTCTGTCCGTTGAGCCCCTTTGCTCTGCACTACCCGAGCGCCCACCTACTTTTGTTGAGAGTGGAGAGCCTTCTTTCACTGCGGTCGTGGAGACCATGGCCAGTATGATCTCTGCTGGGATTTCACCTTTTGGACCCCACACTGCCTCCCCAGCGGTTGTCACTTCTGTCTCCACCGCAGACGTATTTTCTGAGAGTGTCGTGACGTCTGTCCCCACTTCTGTGTCACTGGCCTCTCTTGCCGCCTCGTCGCCACTTTTATACTCCACTTCCGCTGCTGCTGCTTCCACCTCACACCAGCCTGCGCCCCTACCTCGCACTGAGGCTATGCCCCCACTTGTGAGCACAGCACCCTTCCTCCACATGCCTGCTGAGCCCATCCACTACACCACCCGAGTTCAACAGCCCCGTCCTACACAGCACAGACAGGTGCGTCCCTCTGCACCACCTCCCCCCGACACTGTACTTCAGAGCATTCGTGCTCTCGAGGGGGCGGTGAGTGGCCTCAGAGGTGACCTCGGGACCATGTCTGCTACCGTCACCGCTATTGCCAGCCGCTTCGACCTACTTCCAGGCATTCACTATTGCCTCACCCAGATTCTCGACCGGCTTCCTCGCGTACCCACACCCACCCAGCAGGTACCCACCCCCACTCCTGCACACACTCAGCCTGCTACCACACCCACTACCACTCCCACCCAGCAGACTGTTCCCCAGCCACCACCACCTCCACCTCCGCCTCAGGACGGAGACGGCGCATCCCCACCCTCTTAGGCACCCTTGATGCCATTTATCTTTTTTGCCGTCATGCTGCCCGTCTCTGCTTGGTCCTGATGATTTTTGCCCACCCCCCTCCCCTCACTGTTTTGGGTCCATTTTCTGATCATATCTTTCTATATCATTTTTGGGAGAGAGGGAGAGATTTTTGGTGTCACACTCTTATATCTGATTCACTCTTATATCTGCATGCATCATGTCCGCATCATATTTTCGTTTTGTTATTTTTATTTCTTTTTCATCCTGCATGCATCCTCACCTACCCCTCACATTACACGTCTCTCGGTGTGCCACACTTCGCACATTGAGGACACTGTGCACTTTAGCTTGGGGGAGTGAGTTCTCACGTTCTTTTCGATTTACCACCTTTATTTTTAGTTTTTTCACGCCATTTTCTGCATTTGCACTCATTTTCATCACTTTTTCTTTTTTTACCATGCATCACGTTTTTCTTATTTTCTTTGTGTGATGCATTGTATTTAGTTTTATTTTCCCTCTTTATCTTTATTTCTTTTCATCTCATGCTAGAGATGATTTTTCTGTGATGATGATGACGTGGAGTTAGCTTTCTCTATATGCATGCTATATTTGTCATGTCTTAGCTTTTATTTCTGATATCATATGCTGTGATCTACCTCGCATTTAGAGATAGTAACCCACACTTTCTCCGCATGAAAATGGATGAAATTTTATTATTATCTGAGTCTGAATATTCATATGTATGCTATCGCAGAAAATACACCAAGATTCACGCATTGAATGCTTATATCTGGAGTACCGTTTTCTTTTCCTATATCACTTCTATTTGCATGATTTGTACACTTCACTTCAGGATGATTGAATGATGTTAGCTATGATAAATCTGGATTAGTATTGCTTTTTTGTGATCGAAACTGAGTAGATTAGATTACCATGCTGAAGTTGTCGTGCACGTCTTATAGAATGAACTGAGAGACATATTTATTTCTTTCTCCACATATCTTGAACATTAATTCTCTATTTTAAAATCATTGGTGAATCTCCCCTTAGCAATTCTAGTATTTGGCATTTCCCCCGTTATTAAAATCCTAGCTCCAAATTTCCCCAAACTAAAAAGAAAAAGAAAAATTTTTGTATATCCTTCTTTCTCTTTGATTTGGGATCATTGTGTATATATGCTATTAAAAAAATCAAAAAAAATCAAAAAAAAAGAGAAAAAGAAAAGAAAAAGAAAAGAAAAGAAAAGAAAAGAGAAAAGAATCTCAATAAACGATCCCATCTCATATACTCTCTCTTTCTTCCATCTTTTTGTTTTTATTTTTATTTTCTTTTGCATTTGGAGCTTCAAAAGAAATGCGGACTGTAAATACACTTTTGTATATGCCACCACGCTTATAGATAAGCTTGGGGGAGAGAATCCAATGATGTGTGAGAGTGTGACTACTTGACGGTGCACGACAACCTAGGCTAAGTAATATTCTGTACTCGGTGAGATTGTTTTAGCTTCACGAAATCCAGAAATCTACGCCTAGCATTCATTTCATGAAATCCACGCTTTTCTATTCTTTCTATTCTATTGCGTGATATTCTTATACTCCTCATAGAAAGCATTCAATTGAAAAGTGTGTGATCTGCGATATTGTATACCGCTTTAAATGATTCAGACGATGTTAATCTTAGAATTATTCCGTTTTTCATGCTATATCAATATTCTTGGGTTTTCTATCTCTATTTGCACCATTATACTATGATATCGAAATAAAAGTCTTTGACATATATTTTACATTCGGTGCATGCTATATGAGTAAGCAAAACCAATGTCCTGAGAAAAATGATCTAGCAGCTTCCCTCTTCGCTTTCTTCGCTTTCTTCTTCGTTTTTCGTTTTCTGTTTTTCCGTCGTTTTCATTTTCTGAATCCACCAGGTTCGCCTTTTACTTATCTTCCTCGAGGATGAGTAAGAGGTAAGCTTGGGGGATTTTGATCACTCCGTATTTTACACCATTTTTCCGCATGTTTGCATGCCATTTAGATCGCTCAAATCATGTTTTTCACGATTTATCGACAATATTGCGATACTTTTCACGATTTGTTGTTTTTGTCGTATTTCAGGCGATTTGGAGCGATTTGGAGTGATTCCGAGATACACCTACTCCGGAGTGTCACCGACGACTTCCCTGAGGGGTATTTTGCTATTGGAGAGGAGCGGAAGAAGAAAGAACGTCGTAGGAGCGACGATGAGGCAAAACACTCAGAATGGGCATTTTCAGTGTCTCACTCGGCCGAGTGAAGGAGTCACACGACCGACCGACGAGACCCCGCTCGGCCGGCCAGATCGGACATGCTCCAAGCGTGCACTCGGTCGAGCATCAGAAGCCCACTCGGCCGAGTGACGTATCCCGTCCGCCCGAGTGGACTCAGATGACGCCCTCCAAAAAGAGCCAACTTACTGTTTTTCGTCAGTCTGAGCAGCAGAAGACCCACTCGGCCGAGTGGCAATTACCGACCGCCCGAGTGAAGATAAGCCCATCGGTCGAGTGACGGCAACTCACTCGGCCGAGTGACGCCTGAAGTGAAGACCCCCAAGACCCCGGACTTACTGGAAATTCTCAGGGTCTTTCACTCGGCCGAGCGACTTTTGTCACCCGGCCGAGTGAGCCGAGCGCCTGTAGCGGAAAACACGATTTTGGAGCTACGCATGGGCAGTTTGGTCACGAATTTTTGGGCAGTTTTGGGGGGTATTTAACCCCTGATTCTAACCTAGTTTAGGGAGCTTTTTTCCTTGCTTTTGGCAGCCTTTTTAGATTAGAATTTTTAGAGTTTTATTCTTGTGATTGGAGAGGAGAGAAAAGTTCTATTTTGTTGGATTCTTGGAAAGCTACATTGGTTTGTCTTCCTCTCCATTAAAAATCCTATTTTTATTGTTGTTTTGAATATTGCCATGAATTTCATTGCTATTTCTATTGATTATTCTTTTATTAGCAATATGATTTGTGAGTAGTCTTAACGTCTTAGGGCGTGTGGACGAACCCTACGAGCCCAATTTCCGATTTGTGATGATTTGGTAGAACTATTGCTAGAATTGCTATTAGGGTTAGTTTGAGATCGATATATTACGGATAGTTAGGTGTTCATACCGATTGGGATTTGCAAGAGATTGGATCCCAATTCGATAGGAAACCCTAGAAATCCGAATTGGGTTGAAATTGAGTTTCTGTAGTATCGGTTTGCAAGAGATTGGACCGATACTAGGGTTCTCAGTTGCAATTCTATACCGATACCCGTTTGCAAGAGATTGGACGGGTAGGAACTATCCCAACCTAGGTCGCAGCCCGAGTTTGCACGAGAGTGGGCTCGGGATGCGATTGAACGATGACATTGATTCTAATGCTAGCTTGCCTAGGCTAGGGTTTGCAAGAGATTGGACCCGAACCTAGGTTCGCTATAGACCGGCAACAGCGCGAGAGCGTGAGCTAGGTTTTACATTCAGTTGCAACTAGTTCACCTGAAATACTACCCTAGCAATCGTGATACCGATGAATCACAATGACAAGATACGGTGAGTAGCGGGGATTCCCTATTCCCTAGGTGTCTTTATTTGATTTTATATCTCTTTGCATTATTTGACGATTGTGACAACATCGCCGAAAGGCAAATTCCTACTCTCTTGTCCCTATAGCCAGGTTGTTCAGAGAAGGCACTGTCATACGTCCTCCCTGTGTTCGATACCCGCTCGCCGCTACACCGTGCGCTTGCGGTAAAACTACACGGTCGCTCTTTAGGGTGTACGCCCGGGCGTGATCATTGGCCGACCTCCTAAGTCAGCCTGACCGACCTCCCAGGTTGACCGACCTCCTAAGTCAGCCTGGCTGACCTCCTAGGCTGGTCCGACCTCCCAGGCTAGCCGACCTCCTAGGTCAGCCTGGCTAACCTCACAGGTTGGTTCGACCCCCGAGGTCAGCCTGGCCAACCTCCCTGGTTGGCTAACCTCCTAGATCAGCCTGGCCAACCTCCCTGGTTGGTCTGACCTTAGGGACCCAATGCAGGTAAGAAGGACATTGAATACATCATGCTGCCTCCAATAAAGCCCCCAACCCAGGTGGGGCCCCTGCTGAGCCAACCTTGATTACCCATCACGGGCAGGTAGCACTCAACTCAGATCATGGTGCATCTAACAAAATCCCCAGCCCAAGCTGGGGCCCCCGCTAGCCCGACCTCAGTGACCTAGTGTAGGCAAGCAGCATTAAGCTCAGATCGTGTTGTATGATCCATGTCCACTGAGCAACGCACTAGAGGGGGTGAATAGTGTATTGGTAATTACAATGATAATTAAAATAAATTAAGCTTTGCATAATTGCACCATAACAAAAACAACAAGAGAATACAATCGCAAACATGGTATGTATCTAGTTCGGATCCCTACACCAATGATCCTACTCCAGTCCCACCCGCGTAAACCGAAGCTGTGGATATCCACCGGGACACCAAACTCAAACCGAGTACAACCCCTAAACCGGGATACCGAGGAGTAAACCCTCCAAGTGGAGTAAGCCCTCCACAATGCTCTCACAACCTGAGAGCTAGGTTTCAACAAGAAATGAAACGAAATACAATCTTACATATGCCTTAAATATATCTTACCGATGTATGTGTGAAGGCATGGAAGATTGAAAAACCAAGTGCTTGATGAAGAGCTTGATGCACTTGGAAAGCTTGCTCTCTAAATGCAAGATCAATGCATACACTTTAGCCAAGTAAAATAAAGAATGATAGAAAGAAAAATGCTCTTGGATTTGGCTCTAAAAATGAGTTCTTTATCATAAGCATTGGTGTCAAAGATGCTGCACAAATGGGTCTTAAATAAGCCCCCAAAACTGCATGGAATCCAAGAAAAACAACCCAAAAATCCGTTGTCTAACGGTCATTAACATGCAGAAAAATCTAGTCATCAGACGTCTGGTGAAGTGTTCTCAGACGGCTGACCAACTGTTGACGTCTGGAAACATTACATCAGACGGCTGATAGAAGTGTTTGGACAAATGAAAAGTGAAGTCCAATCTCCAAGCAACCAGTTGTCTGAAGAACACTTCTCAGATGATCGATCAACTGTTCAATCGACTGACAAGCCTACTTCAGATGGCTGAATAAATATAGGTGTAAAAGCATAGAGCCTAAGAAAATAAGCACACCTTGTACAATCGTCTGGAGTTCACCTATCAGATGTCTGAACCACCATTCAGGCATCTAGCCAATGAGCTTCAGACGGCTGACGCAAATGTCAAACAATATAAAAGCTGACATGTCAGACGTCTGGTACCACTATACCAGACGTCTGATCCTGCTCTAAATACACTATAATGAGTGTTTTGAGCATGGGATCAAATGTGATGGGTTCTAAATGATTTCTTAGATACCTTATAATGGAAATGATGCAAATGAGTGAGTGAGTGTGTACATCTATTTAAGACTTAATAAGCATTATATAAAGAAAAGCAAAATACATGAAGAAATTGTTAAATTACATTTGAAGTCCAATATTCTTCATGCAAGCATTTGCTCCATAGCCTTGAAACCATCATCCCACGCCTAATGCTTTGTCTCCACATCAAAATAATCAGTTATAAATCTGAGACTAAAATATGTAGAGTCATTAGCAACTACATAATGAAGTGATTAACATCAAAATAATATTGGGCTAATTGGTCAATATCCAATAATCTCCTCCTTTTTGATGATGACACGCATTATGTGAAAATAATAATAATAGGCATTACATATTTGCTAATGACTCCCCCTACTTATATGCATACCAATTGTAATGCTAAAAATGCATATAAGTGGCATTATGTAAAAGCAATGCTAAAAGATATAAAAAATTCATGCAAGCATCAATTTTCACATAATCCAAATAACTCTCACCCTTGTCATTGTCAAAAAGATGGACATGAAAAATATATTCCCCTTTGACATAAAAAGTCAATTTCTCCCAAATATGACAAATGAAATAAAGAAAAAGAAAGTGTATGATACCAAATGAATAATATAACAATGGGTATCATTCACTTTACCATGCTCCCAGTAGAACATTGAATATGTCAAATTTTGTCTCAACGAACAAATACAAATATAAAAACATTATTGGACATATGAATGCAAAATGTTATAAATCAAGCAAGGCAATGATAATAACATTGTTATGGAAAAATAATCACACCAACAATAAACAATGTCAAATGATGAGATTGGAACAATATCCAACAATATTGATTAGAAATATCCCAAAAACTCATCAAAGGAGTAAATATGATTCAAAATAGATTTTGAAAATACATAACATTTAAACTCCCCGTATGTCATATACATGGACAAATATTGCATATATGATATAGCAAATCCATAGATCCATTTTCAAATGAAAATTTTTAAAAATGTTTTAGAAATAAAGGGAAACACACAAACACACGTTGGATGCAAAATAATATGCAATTAATACACATCCAAACAAGACTTCGGATTCTCTGTCAAGACTTCGGATCCGATCTGAGCTCCTTCGTATCTTTGCTAGAGCCCGAACAGGAGCAAGGAAGAAATTTAGGGAGAAAGGGAATATTTAATTTAAGCTCAGATCCGGGCTTGCTCACGTTTAATAAAGCTACTCAGATCTGGAGCTTGGAACGAATTTCAAGGAGGGGAGTAAGCCCCTATTTATATAGACGGCTGACCCCTCCCCTTTACTCCATAACCGATGTGGGACTATTAAATTTGGAGGAATAAATTAATTAAATTTTGCCTTTCACAAAGGCCAACCTTTAGCGAATTTTTACTCCTTCACCGTTGAGCTTTGAAAATGATACAACCTATCAATTCGAATAGGGTTGAACGGTGAACGCGTAGGAAGAAACGACACTCCAATCTGAGTTCATTTGACCCCTCAAACGAGCTTCCAAAGTTGGCCAAAACAAAGTTTTTTTCGCAAAAAACGAGCTGCCAAAAACCAGCCAACATATGGTCCAAGCATGGGACCCACAGTGTGGGCCACACGCGCCAGCATGCGCCCGCAAGGCGCGCGCCTAGCACGTGCCCCACGGGCGCGGGCGTGCGGGCCCCTGCCTGCTGCCTGTGGGTGTGCGGGCCCCCGCCCGCTGCCTGCGGGCATGGGTGACCGCTCCTTTAGTAGGAGCAGGTGCCCGCCCGCCTAACAGGTATGGGTGCCCACTTGCCAAGCGGGTCGATCTCCCTCCTGGCGAGAACCCGACCCGCAATGTCCAACTTGGGCAAAATTCATGGTTTTGGCTCTATTCGCACGTTTGGAGTCCGTTTTTGATGCGGTTTGAACCTGCGTTTAGACCGACACGATCCCGTCATCCAGATAAAAATTTTCATGTGTTTATTACATTAAATATGTACGTAAACATTTTATGACACATTTAATTTTTTTTGCATCACATGCAAAATTCCCACATCCTTAATGTTATCAGCTTATATCGCAAACTCTTTGCGACTTATAAAATCCGTTTGCATCCAATACAAATGAACTGAGGGCATACATCTCCCAACAGGTCGTGTGGTGCTAATAGTGCGAGAAGTAACAACATGATGACACAATCGTTTCACTAGTTGACACGACCGTATTGCGTGGGATGGCTCGTTGGGTCGTTTGCGTCTAAGTCGATGCATTCGAGGGAAAGAGGGGTCGACATGACCGTTTCCCAAGGGGACACGATCGTGTCGTGCTTAGGGATCGAGTCCAGCATCTAATTCTACGCGGTTAGGGTTCAAGGAACGACACGATCGTGTCGTGATTTGACACGGTCGTGTGGGTCAAATTTCCTAGACACGGTCATTCCACGACCGTGTGGTTCTTCTGGTGATCAAATGACCACCACATGACCTTAACTCGACCGTGTATTGACGATTCGACCTCCACACAGTCGTGTGGTAGGTCGACACGGCCGTGTGGTTTCATCAGCCATCTAAGTCGACATCGACGATAATTTAAATTTGTGAAATTAAACTCGATCCTAACTAGCTAAGTTAAGATCCTACCTGAGCTAGTCCTTTAGCAATTTCTGGTGCCCTTCTTCTCCTTGATGACTCTCTGAATGCTTAGCTCTCCTTCTTCCTTCTTCTTCAAGATCAAGAGCAAGGGTTTGGTGTTTTGCTTGAGGAAAATGGCAGCAGAAAGGGTTTTGGGTGATTTGTGCGTGAGAGGGGTGAGCTGAGGGTTTTCTCTTCTTTCTTTCATATTTTTCTTTCTATTTCACTGATTTTTCCACAAAAATTTTCATCTTTTATTTCCTCCTATTGATTAGTCATTCCCTAAACTCCTCCCCCACATGCCACCTAAATAGAGTTAGGTGGAGTTTAACCTCCTAATTCTACCTAGTATGGTGGAGGTGGCTAATGAGGGTATTTTAGGATTTTGATTTTTCATTAAATAGAAATACCCCATTGTACTATGTATACATCCCTTAATACAAGTATATCCTCTCTTATACTTCATTTATTAAATCCAGATGGTGGGTTGAAATTATTTAAAAATAATTTCTTCACCACAAAAATTAAGAAAATTAATGGAAGTACCCCAAAAATTTATACGCACGTATACATTCCAAAATACGTATTAATACTCGTATATTCAAATTACGGTCATTACACCGGTCGCACTGAGTCAGCCCCTAGCCATGCTGGGTCCACTATTGTCGAGACACACGATCTTCTGGCATTCAACACATAGTCGTGCAACCTCCAAACTGAAAAACAACACTCGACCTTGGTCGTGCTGAGCCTAACACCCATCCATGATGGGACCCCCACTGTCAAACCAATGATCCCAGCAACGACCTCTGGAAAACGACCCACGGCCGTGTCACATCCAAACTGACAAACTGCACTCGACCCCTATGTGTTGAGCCTAGCCCCCAGACACACTGGGACCCCCGCTGTCGAGACCCATTGTCCTGGCAACCTATGGCATTCGCCACACGGTCGTACCACGTCCAAACTGACAAATAACACTCGACCCCAATCATTCTGAGCCTAGCCCAAGCCCATGCTGGGGCCCTTTGCTACAACTTTAAAGCTCCCAGATCAGATGACACCCAAGTCCCTAGCCCAAGCTGGGTCGCTTGGTCCGACCTCAAGGCTCTAAGCTGAAAGCGCAATGGAGCAGTTCAAGGCTGCAAATTCAAGCTTCATCTTCCCACCTTTCTACATTCGACCTCGAAAGTTAAGCACATGTCGATAGTGTTAAGCCAGAAGACGATGGGCCAAAGTAGTTGATACTTATACTAGAGACTACCATCAGTGAGACCTAATTAGTCCTGACGGTGAGGGCCCACAATTCGCAACCAGAAAGCCACATGTGCCATCTGGACAACCTCCAAAGTCGACATGGCCAAGCTCCAGGCACACCTCGACAGGCAGACCTCGGCAGGACAGACCTCAGTAAGACAGACTCAGCAAGACAGACCTCAGTAAGACAGACTCAGCAAGACAGACCTCGGCAGGGTAGATATATCAACAGGGCAGATTTTAGCAGTGCAGAGCTCAGCAAGACAAGGCAGACCTCATGAGGATAGACCTCAGCTCAGTAGCAACATCCTCCTTGCCCAAGAACCGCCTGTCTCACTAGGTCGGCCATCATAACTGCTCAAATCAATGGCCACTCTCCTACATATGGCAGGAGAGTAAATGCACAAATCTGAGCGAGCCAATTATGGGATCTTCTTAACTATGCAATCAATGGCGGTTCTCCCACATATGGCAGGAGTGTAAAGTCCCAAATCCGAGGGAGCCAATTATGGGACCTTCTTAACTATGCAATCAATGGCCGCTCTCCCACATATGACAGGAGAGTAAAAGCCCAAATCTGGGGGAAACAATTATGAGATCTTCTTAACTACGCAATCAATGGCGCCTCTCCTACCAATGGCAAAGGAGTTATGGCCGAGAGATCTGTGTGCCATCATTCCCTGCCTTATTTTCTTTCCTGCCTTGTCTGCAGAAGTCTATTACACCAGAGAATTTGCGGGCCATTGTACCCTGCCTTCCTTCCCTGCCTTATTTATGGGAGTTTACGCCAGGAAATCCGTGATCCGCATACCTGCCCAACGTGGCGTAAGCTCCCCAAGTTTTATATAAACGGTAGGCTTGCTCCATCATAAGATAAGGCTCAATTCATATGCATGGATCCACATCAACACGGGCTATCTTACGCCTAACTCTACCACACACCTCCTTCCTCTAATCTCGCATGTCTTAGTCATCGGATGACGATTGAGGGTCCGCCCCCGATCCTCTGACACCGTTCTCTCTCCCTTTTACATACCGGAGAAGGTGGTCGGCCCGGCGAAACCCTGCCCAAGTCCTCTGCTGGTGCAGGATCATTGCATCAACAGCCAGTGCGAGTTTTCTGCATCAACGATATTAAATTTTCTTTTTGTGAATTATTCGTATCACGCGTAGACAAATTTTAATACAAATATGGTAAAACACATTCAATCAAAGTGTTTACGTCATAGGTCCTAGCATGGGGTTGTAAGTTGTAACACGCTCAAACAAGATGGAAAATGCAGCCGACACTATGTACATTTGCTAACGGGTGTGACGTTAGTTTCTCGTCGTCGTCGTCGTCGTCGTCGTCGTCGGCGGTTGTACCATCCCTGTGTTGTCAATTTTTTTTTGTACATGGAAAAGCATGTGTTGTCAATTGGAGTCATTGCATAATGAATTTACACTCGTGTATCTTAAACTCAGTTTATTATACGAGCTATGCATGATTGCATGTGATGTGATTGAAAATGAAAGTACAAACAATACTTGTGTAAGATAGAAATACGTGTGGCTAAGTGATACCTTTATGCTTTAAATACAAGCACAACTTTTCTTTTTGTTTGACTTGCGAGAGGGGAATGAACGTGGCAACTGGGCATCTTTTTTATTTTCTCCTTCTTGTTTTTTTAATGGCAAGATACTGGGTTTTTTTCGGTCTTTTTAACTTTTAATTGGAAAATTTCCTCTTCCACTCGATCTGACACAACTCCTAGCTGGCCGTTTGGGATTTATTATTTTTAAAAGGAAAAAATTTACAGAATAATATTGATAGGACCATTTTGACCGAGCCTGGAAGAGCCAGGTCAACTACGATCAGTCAACCGGCCTACTACGGCCTTGGGCTCCGGCCCAAGGATCTCACGGACGGGTCGTGCTTCTCCACCCAAGACGAAGAGGCCCAACTGACTGCCCACTTCAATAATGGAGGAAAATATGGCCCGACTTAATGGTCATCACTTTCTAGCCATCGTGGCTCGCTAATTATGGCCCGGCTTAATGGCCATCATTCTCTAGCCATCATGGCTATCTAATTATGGCTCGGCTTAATGGCCATCATTCCCTAGCCATCATGGCTATCTAATTATGGCCCGGCTTAATGGACATCATTCCCTAGACATCATGGCTCGCCAAATATGGCAACCTTCAAAGGCCATCACTCCAGCCATCATGGCCACCTTTTTGTAATTCTTCCCCTCATCAAGACGGTACAATTAGTGGGGGTCAATGCTCCTCACGCGGCACGCTCCCATGAATAACGGCAATAATGGCCCATTATCGCAGGGGGCTCAAGTATATGAAGGGGGGATGTGTCATAGCAAAAGGGGCTAGATCTTGGTGATCTACAACAATGGTATCACATACTAACACTCTTACACCTTCTTCCACCTAAGATATTTCTCCTCCATAGCTTGGTCCGAGGATCGGTGCTTGGTCTCTCCGCGAACCAAGTCCGATCCCACCGAGCATCTATCAGACCAGATCTGACTTTGGCATCGGATGGGAATTGGTCGGAACCAAGGCCCAACCCCTCTAACGAGCTCTCTAGTCTATTCAGGCCCAGGAGATCCAGCGACGCCGATGCTATCCCTCAGCGTCCTCCCAACCGGAGCCAAGGGCCCTCGTCCCCGAGCCCGTTCATCTCCCCCACCATGAGGTCGTCGCTCTGCCGAGGCTTCCCTTCGGTGGGCCGACGCGAAGATCAGCGCGTCCTTCACTGAGCGACCCCGCCTTCAACCGATCCCGGAGGTTGTCATCCCGCCGAGCCTACCCCTCGGTCGGCCGAAGAACGGAGCCACGCCTTCCCGCTCAATCGAACGCGCCATCGGCCGACCTCCCGGGTCATCTCCGTCTCACGTGACAGCCACGACGACACGGGGGTCCCGCGTGTCCTCTTTGACCGCGTTGACCCCGCACCCTCCATACTATCGATTTGCGGGAAAAATTCACTCATAAATATTTGGCGCTGTCTGTGGGAACGAGTTGACATCCACGACATCCGCCACACCAACGATCACTCGTTCCTGGAATCAAAATCAAGCATCCCCTTAAGACAAAGGGGAGAGGCAAAACTCAAGAGAACCGCGCCCATAAGAAATCGGGGCACAGATTCTCGCTGACAACTCGGCAAAATATTCAGCACAACTTCCCCAAGAAGCTCACTGACGTACCCTTTTTGTTCCAAGGGGGAAGACGTCTCCACTTATGATTACCTGCAACCAATGGAGGCTTTTTGAGCCATCTGTGTCATAGCTCGAAGGGGCTCGTTTTGTGGTTGCCGATGGCGACAGAAATAGTCAGGTGAGCGGCGGGGGATGGCTAACGAGTCCAGAGAGGTCGTGCAAGGGCCTCGAGGCCGTCGATTGGTCACAGAAGCTCTCTCGCCGACGCGATCCCAAGGAAGCCCTGATCCGATCCCCCGCCTCAGATCGAAGCCCTCAGACTCCGACCCGGTTCGGCGGATCTCGTCGCCGGTCGAAGCTTCCCCCGCCTCCGATCAAAGCCCTCAGATCCGGTCAAGCAAAAGACAGCTCTGCCGGGATCTCACCACGGCAATCCCCTCTGATCCTCTTGAGGGTCGACGACAACTTCTTTCGATCCTCAACGGATCCGACGGGGCCACTCCGATCTTCATCAAGGTGGACAGCAGCTTCCACGGCCTCCTTGAAGGCCGATGGCGGGATCCGGAGCCCGATCCGAGCTTTAACCCTCCACAAAGCCGGCGGGACCGCTCCAACCTTCATCGAGGTGGACGACGGCTCCTACGACCTCCTTACAGGTCGACGGCGATCCGAGCTCGTCTACCCAGCGCTCCTAGTCTTGTCGACCATTGCCCAAAAGCTCGTCGTGCCTGATGCGAGGGTCGACGACCCCCAGGCCTCCCTCTTCGATGGAGACGCCACCTTGGTTGGGGTTCCGTCCGTTCAGGTCTTCCTCCGGCTGGTGGCGAGGCATCCCACTCCACCCAAGCCAAACTCGCCTGAGCTCCGTCATTTGAGATCAGGAGGATGCACCGCAATTCAACCCAATCGAGCTTCCTTAGGGCTCGAACCGAACTCCCGACCCGGCTTCGGCCTCCCGAGAGGGAGGTTGACCTTCGGTGTCTGCAATCGAGCTGTTCCTGAGCTCAAGCTGTCACCCATCAGTCACTTGGCGTGTCTTCATCTCCAAGAGCTTGGCTGTGACTCACCTTCGACCCAAACATCGGAGGGCGCTTCGACTTCCCCAGGTGTCGTTGGTGCCTGATCTGAGACTGGTGTCGTTGGTGTCATGGGTTGCACAAGCTCGACGTCCCTCGAACGACTTCGTCAGTGCCCGATCTGAGGCTGCCATAGATTGTGCGAGCTCGCTATCCCACGATCAAGTTCGTCGATGCCTGATCCAAGGTTGCCGAAGGGACGCACAAGCTAAAACATTGGAGGAAGATTTTATCCTCAACAAGGCCAGTGGTGATCGCTCCGATCAACACCGCAGTCGACGATGGCTCTGGTGACCTCCTTGCGGGTCGATGGCAAGCACCTTCGATAAATCAGAGCTCCGCTCCTCGGCACAGTCGACGTCGATCACCCCGATCTTCATTACGGTGGATGACGGCTCGAAGACCTTCCTGTAGGTCGATGGGCAAAATCCTCTGACTCACCGAAGCTGCTGAGTTCGTTGCTTCAGATCAAGAACCATCGACCCCCATCTGAAGCTCGTCAACTTCAACTGAAGTCCCAATCCACTCACACTCAACATCGGTGGACTTCTCGCTGCCTTGGGAAGCCTTCATCACCTTGTGGCCAATCTCGGGGGAGCAAATCGAGATTTTCTTGAGCTCGATCAGAGCTCCTGACGATCGTGGAAGCTTCAATTGAGCTGAAGCTGGAGCTGAAGTTGGAAATGGAGCTGGAGCTGTGCCTAGATGAGGTCGACCCATCCAGGAGGAAGCCGACCACACCAGCTCACCCGACCCAGGAGGAGGCCGGCCAGACAAGTCCGACCGCCTTGCCAAGCGTCTGAGCCTTAACGCCAACCCGCCATACCGAGCTCTCTTTGCAAGGTGGGCCGAAGCACCACCATCCGAATTCGAGCACCCAGATCGCTCCTCCGACCGTGGCTGAGCCGATCTGGCCGAAGCACCGTCCGAGTTCGAGCATCCAGACCACTCCTCCGACCGTGGCTGAGCCGATCTAGCCGAAGCACCACCGTCCGAGTTCAAGCACCCAGACCACTCCTCCGACCGTGGCTGAGCCGATCTGGCCGAAGCACCGTCCGAGTTCGAGCATACAGACCGCTCCTCCAACTGTACTGCTGGGTCCCCCTTACCGAACAGCTCCTGCATCCACCCGAGATGGACGAAGTAGTGGCAGAGCGCCACCGTGAAATCTTCGAAAGTCTTCACGAGGTCCTCACCCCTTTCGTCGGCCATAAGTCGAGGGGCAACTCCCCTCGCAACCGAACAAACGGATCAGTCGAAGGGCTAGGGGCAAACCCCCAGCAGGCCAATCACTCCTACATCGGCCGTAAGTCGAGGGGCAACCCCCCTCACAACCGAACGAACGGATCGATCGAAGGGCTGGGGGCAACCCCCCAGCAGGCCGATCACTCCTGCGTTGGCCGTAAGTCGAGGGGTAACTCCCCTCGCAACCGAACGGATCGGTCCTAAGGCTGGGGGCAACTCCCCCAGCGGGCCGATCACATGATTGACCCTAAGACTGAGACTAATTCCCACAACAGGCCAATCAACCTGCCCATCATAAGGCTGGGGCAACTCCCCTAGCAGACCGACGAGATCAACCGTAAGGCTAGGGGTAATTCCCCCAGCTGGCTGATCACTCGATTGACCATAAGACTGAGTGGTAGCTCACTCAGCAGGCCAATCGACCCACCGACCATAAGGCTGGGGCAACTCCCCCAGCTGGTCGACCCACTCCTTCGTTGGCCGTAAGTCGAGGGGCAACTCCCCTTGCCACCAAACGAAAGAGATCGATCGTAAGGCTGGGGGCAACTCCACCAGCAGGTCGACCCACTCCTTCGTCGGCCGTAAGTCGAGGGGCAACTCCCCTCGCCACCGAACGAAAGAGATCGATCGTAAGGCTGGGGCAACTCCCCTAGCAGGTCGACCCACTCCTTCGTCGGCCGTAAGTCGAGGGACAACTCCCCTCGCCCCCGAACGAACGAGATCAATCGTAAGGCTGGGGGCAACTCCCCCAGCAGGTCGACCCACTCCTTCATCGGCCGTAAGTCGAGGGGCAACTTCCATCGCCACTGAACGAACGAGATCGATCGTAAGGCTGGGGGCAACTCCCCCAGCAGGTCGACCCACTCCTTCGTCGACCGTAATTCGAGGGGCAACTCCCATCGCCACCGAACGAACGAGATTGATCGTAAGGCTGGGGACAACTCCCCCAGCAGGTCGACCCACTCATTCGTCGGTCGTAAGTTGCGGGACAACTCCCTTCGCCACCGAATGAGCCCCGGACCGACGATCTATCGCCACGAGCCAACTCCGCAAGACGAACCAATTTTACAAAAGGTGCATCCTCTTCCCCTTATACTACATCTTCCGACCTCCACCTCAACAACGATAGAGCTCAGAAGATGGGGGCAATTGATAGGACTATTTTGATCGAGCCCGGAAGAGCCAGGTCAACTATGACCAGTCAACCGGCCTACTACGGCCTTGGGCTCCGGTCCAAGGATCTCACGGACAGGTCGCGCTTCTCCACCCAAGACGAAGAGGCCCAACTGATTGCCCACTTCAATAATGGAGAAAAATATGGCCCGACTTAATGGCCATCAATTTCTAGCCATCATGGCTCACTAATTATGACCCGGCTTAATGGCCATCATTCTCTAACCATCATGGCAATCTAATTATGGCCCGGCTTAATGGCCATCATTCTCTAGCCATCATGGCTATCTAATTATGGCCCGGCTTAATGACCATCATTCCCTAGCCATCATGACTCGCCAAATATGGCAACCGCCAAAGGCCATCACTCCAGCCATCATGGCCACCTTTATGACATTCTTCCCCTCATCAAGACGAGAACAATTAGTGGGGGTCAATGCTCCCCACGCGGTACACTCCCATGAATAACGGCAATAATGGCCCATTATCGCAGGGGGCTCAAGTATATGAAGGAGGGGATGCGTCATAGCAAAAAGGGCTGGATCTTGGTGATCTACAACAATAGTATCACATACTAAAACTATTACATCTTCTTCCACCTAAAATATTTCTCCTCTATAGCTTGTTCCGAGGATCGGTGCTTGGTCTCTCCGCAAACCAAGTCCGATCCCACCGAGCATCTATCAGACCAAATCTGACTTTGGCATCTGAGGGGAATTGGTCGGAACCAAGGTCTGACCCCCTGACGAGCTCTCTCGTCTATTCAGGCCCAGGAGATCCAGCGACGCCGATGCTATCCCTCAGCGTCCTCCCAACCGGAGCCGAGGGCCCTCGTCCTCGACCCCGTTCGTCTCCCCTACCATGAGGTCGTCGCTCTGCCGAGGCTTCCCTTCGGTGGGCCGACGCGAAGATCAGCGCGTCCTTCACCGAGCGACCCTGCCTTCAACCAATCCCGGAGGTTGTCATCCCGCCGAGGCTACCCCTCGGCCTGCCGAAGAATGGAGCCGCGCCTTCCCGCTCAATCGAACGGGCCATCGGTCGACCCCCTGGGTCATCTCCGTCTCACGTGACAGCCACGACGACACGGGGGGTCCCGCGTGTCCCCTTTGATCGCGTTGACCCCGCACCCTCCATACTATCGATTTGCGGGGAAAATTCACCCGTAAACAAATATCATATGGCATACGAGGTTAATCTACATAGACGTCTTTGAGAAAAGTAGGAGGAAAATGAAAAGGAAATAAAACGAGAGAAAATTATAACTTACAATTTTCTTTCTAACTTTCCTTCCAAGTCCACAAGGAAAATAAGAGAAATACACAAAGAAATTTAATAAAAACCAACATGCGCCCAACCGGATTGAAAATAAAAACTATTTAGTAAGAACAAGTTTTCAACCAACAAGCTAACTCAAGATTTGCGTTACAATTTTTTATTTAACTTTTCCAATAACAAAAATGTCAAAATTGTTTTTCTTTTTCTTTCTTTTTCTCTTTTCAATTTCAATTTCTTCCTTCTGTTTTATCCCAAACCAAACACTGCCCAAATGACCAACAAATTAAAATGATAACAAATAAATTTTGCCTTAATCTCATTAACTGATCAAGATCATGTACTTAAACTCATAACTGATTAATTGGCAATATTTGATACTTTCAAGCATTTGAAGTCATTTTGTTTGTCGGAGAATAATGGAAACATATGACATATGTGGCTAATCCATCTATGCTTCTCAAATGTTCATCATCCCCATTTTTTTTGACAATCGGAACCGTTTATGTTGATCTTTAAATTCTAAAAACACTAAAATACTGAATATCAGGTGAACCCGAGGATTTTACTAGTTCATTCAACTCGTCATGAATTAACGGGTTTTGCATGAATAGAACCTCTGTTAAAAGGGATGAACATGCAAAACCATGTGTATATTCATCCGGTAATTAGTGTTTTCTATTTGAGCACACCTTTTCCAAACTTGATTCCCAATGATAGACGGTCACGGTCAAAGAAATTGGCACGTCTCCATCCAACACAAGCGAAGAGTATTTTGGCGAGTCCTTTGGGCGTAGGTTGAAGAGATCGACTTGGACTCGTCAATCTTTTGTTCCCGCCGCCATCACATGCTTAATGAACAAAGGACAAACTGAGCTGATAATGATATGTTTCATAAGTTGTCTTTTGGTGCATAAAATTCAAAGAGTGATTTGCATGTTCAGTCCACGTGGCTTGTTGTTGATCATAGATATATGCGATTCTTTCAAAAAAGAATTACTAAAACAAGAAAAAACCAAGATAATTCAGGTAACAACTAGAAAATGACACCAGAGGCGCGAGGCATGTGCGAGCCCAACATGTAGACGTTCACAAAAAGACGCAGCATGTCTCTTTGCACATCAATTTCAGATTTCTTTTCCCTTTTTAAAAAATTTCAAAATTTCAAAATTTAACTGACCCAGCTCCTTCACCCATCTCTGTACGCGGGTCCCGCATGGATCTTATCAATAATACACGCTGTACTTTTATTAAAAATACAAGCTTGTCAAACTTGTCAAACTTGGCCCAATCATATTCCGCGCTCCCTAAAAATTAATCATATTTATTCCAAGAATCCACCTCACCTCATACATCTCCTCTCAAACTATTTTTTTCTAGCCATTGGAGACCAAACATTCT
Source organism: Scilla litardierei (assembly GCA_030789695.1). Lineage (NCBI taxonomy): Eukaryota > Viridiplantae > Streptophyta > Magnoliopsida > Asparagales > Asparagaceae > Scilla > Scilla litardierei. The sequence continues at coordinate 52,395,865 of CM061134.1, forward strand.
CTCTCTCTCCAGTTATCGATGGAGCCAAGCCTCGTCGCCGCCGGCGGGATATCCACCAAGCGATTCGTGGCGTCCTTCGTCGCCATCTCATCCATCGCCGTTGCCTCCACTTTCTTCATCTCTTCTTCTTCTTCTTCTACCACCAACGATGGCTCACATGAGCACCAATATCGCCTCTCTCATAGCGTTCGAGTCTGGCCTGTGAGTTCGAGTTTTAAATCTTATTATTTTTAATTTCGTGTCGATTTTCTTAAAAAATTTGTTTATTTATTTTGGTAATTATCGATCAGGAACTGGAGCTCAACTGGCAGATTGTGATTGTGACCGTCGTCGGCTTTTTAGGCTCCGCTTTCGGCACGGTAGGCGGCGTCGGGGGCGGCGGCATCTTCGTCCCAATGCTCAACCTCATCGTCGGTTTCGACCCCAAATCCGCCGCCGCTCTCTCTAAATGTACAGCCCTTTTCATCTACTTTCTATTTTTGTTACTTTAAAATATTTTATTTTTAATATTATTTTTTTGAAATAAAAAAGGCATGATCATGGGGGCATCGGCGTCGTCGGTTTGGTACAACCTCAGGGTGCTGCATCCGACCAAAGAGGTTCCGATCATCGACTACGATCTCGCCCTTCTCTTTCAGCCCATGCTGATGCTCGGAATCACCATCGGCGTCTCCCTCAGCGTCGTCTTTCCTTACTGGCTCATTACAGTTCTCATCATCATTCTCTTTTTAGGTAATCAATCACCGAACTCAGTTCTCGCATACTAATCTTTTTTGTTAAGTTTTATTCAACTAGGGTTTAATTACTATTGGATTGATTTTGCTTTTTTAGGCACTTCATCGAGGTCATTCTTCAAGGGGATTCATATGTGGAAGGAGGAAACCATTTTAATGGTTGGTTAAAGGAAAAAAAACATCTTTAAACTGATTCTATTCATCCATATGCACATCAAGTGATTAATGTATATATATTTATCTATTTTAATTTTTTTTTTAAAACATGTAGATGGAAATGGAGCAGAGAGCAGAGGCCAGGTTTAATGAAAAAGATGGTAATTATTTTTTTGATTTTTAAATAAACACTTATCTATGCAGTTTTGATTCATTTTGATTTTAAAAAAAATTGTAAATAATATTGTGGGCTTCCTCATGCAGGGGTCATTGATGCTGATTATGAACCTTTGCTTCCAAAAGTGAAGAAATCAAGTATTGTAAGTTACACATTAAAAAGTTATCTTTCGATCTGATCATCCGTTCGTTTTGATATTTATGTTTTAAAACTTCAAATTGCCAATTTTTAAGTGAATATAAGTGGTTTTGCTTGTCCATCTACTTGTTGCAAATTAAACGATTTCTCTGTAATTGAATTTTTGCAACGACTAGATGAAGTAAAATCTCTTGTGTATACTTGAAAAAGGTTGATTTGTGGTTTTAGACAATGTAGATTAAAATGAACGGAACCGATTGTTGAATTGTTCCATTTTTTTTACCCGATGGCCAACATCTTATAATTTTGTATTTTTTTTAAATTGAAAAAAAAAGGAGATATTGCTTCTGAATCTGAGGTGGAGGGGGATCCTAGTGTTGATGCTTGTGTGGCTCTTATTCTTGCTACTTCAAATCATCAAGGTATCAATTTTTCTCAAAGAATCTAATTTTTTTACTAAATATTGAATAGAGTTGTTAGGTTTGATTTTAAAAATATATATATTTAAATTGTTTAAGGCTAAAAGATTGAATCTTATATTGTCTCCTACGTTTATGAATAAAGCTGTTGGCTAACAGGCTTTTTATGTGGATGCATATGCAGAATGATACAGACGTATGCAGTCCCCTTTACTGGATCATCAACATCCTGCAGGTGGGTCCCATCTCTAATTTATAAGATTTTTTAGTCCTTAATCATTTTGATTAAGAGCCATATAATAATAGATTGTGATGTCCATTTGTGTGATATTAGTACATATCCCTCTTTTTAAAAGTAGATTATTGTTAGTTTAATTCTAGTTTAAGTAGATCTCACGTAACAAACCATGCTCTTTTGGATTGGGCTTGAACCCATATTGCAGTGAAGCCGTCAGTGGTGACGTGGCTCGTGCAATGCCGTGGATAAATATAACGGGTGGTTTGGGAACTCAGGACTTCTTATTATATTAAAACCCGTTTCATCAATCACAGCTAGAAGTCTGCTGATCTCACGTCTAAAAATTAACTATAAATAATCCGTGCACATGGTGCACGGTGCGAAACACACACAAAGCAGTGCATGAGCGAAGAGTTGGTGTGTGGAGACATCGTCGGGAGGGGACGTGACCCTCACGCAACTGAAATAGAGAGAAGTGTGGGGGTGTTGTGTGGTATCATCCGGGGGTAAAACAGAGAAAAGCTAGTGTTAAAGTGCAAAAAAACGTGGGGGTCAAAGCGAAAAAGGACGGATGGCAAACCCGTAAATTTTGGAAAGAGTGAGTGGCATTTGTGTATTATGAAAAAGTAATGGTAAGCTTGCAAATAAGGAGGGGATTTCCACGACATCGCCCAATAACACAACCAACACCACATCCATCCCTAAGTGTGCCACACTATGCCCATTTAGCACACCTCTACCCTTGCCACATGGGACAAAAGTGCCATGTGGGAAAAATATTCAATCAAGTAACCTCCTTTGTAATATAGACTAGAAATAACACGTGCACACAGTGCACGACGTCGAAAAAAACCCCACGGAAAGGATGCGATGCATGCGCAAAACCTAGGAGCGAGAAGTGTGTGTGTGCATCGTCTGTGGTAAAAGGGGGAAATTAGGGGGCCAAACTGCAAAAAACCTATGAGGGCAAAGTGTAACAATCCCAATGGCAAAACCGTAAATATGTGGTAAGGGAGAGGCATTTGGGGTTGATGAAGAAGCAATGACAAGCTTGCAAATAAGGAAAATTAAGGGCATTTAACCCAACTCTCCAAAGACACGCCCCAAAGCAAGCCCAAAATCTATGACTGTTGATGAACGAGCTTGAACAGTGAGCTTGGTTTTGTTCATGAACAAAATACATGTTTAAGCTTTGTTCGTTTACTAACCGAGCTCTAAAAACATATTCAAGATTGTTCGTTATGCTTACCGAACAAACGTAAACGAACGTAAACGAACATTTATCGAGCTTGTTCACGAGTAGTTCATCGAACGTTCTGTTCGTTAACAAGACTTATCGAACTTGTTCGTGAACATGTTCAGGAACATGTTCGTGAACACACAATCAATCTTGTTTACAGATTTTCAAACAAACAAACGAACGTCAATTTTTTAATCAGGAATAATAATATTTAACCATAATTGCCAATAACTAAATCAATTAAATAAAAGAAATAAATATTTGCCGGACAAAAACAAACAAGTCCAGCATAATAGCTCCATAAATCTTATTACAAGCATAAGCATGGTGAAAATATAGTATTTGTCTAAATGCAATACAATGTAACCCAATATTCCAACAATTCAACCATCAATGTATTATAATGAACACTTAACGAGCTTGTTCATGAATATCACTTAACGAGCTTATTCACGAACACTTAACGAGCTTGTTCATGAACATAAATAAACAAGCACAGTTATGTTCAAGCTCTGTTCGTTTACTATCGACCTTTAAAAATCTGTTCAAGCTTGTTCATTAAGCTTTTCGAACGAACGTAAACGAACATGTACCGAGCTTGTTCACGAGTAGTTCGTCGAACGTTCTGTTCGTCAACAGCCCTACCAAAATCCCTCCAACCCCCAAGTGGCCCTCATCATAACGAGGTGGCAAAGCCTAAGCTAATCCTTAGTCCTATTGGGTTTGTCCTAGTATGACAAAGGCCCTCAATTAATAAGGAGTGTTCATAAACCGTGTCATCGGGCACGGTTCATTTAAGATATCCACTCAAAATCTTTGTTCTCCACAAAAATTATTTTCCCCTCCAAAATTTAAACGAACAAAAATTTAGTTTCGGCTCGGCCCCGTACCATCAAAATCTTTGTTATCCCCAAAAAATATTTCCCCTCCAAAATTTAAACGAACAAAAATTTAGTTTCGGCGCGGCCCTGTACCCTCAAAATCTTTGTTATCCCCAAAAATTATTCCCCCCTCCAAAATTTAAACGAACAAAAATTTAGCTTCGGCGTGGGCTAAATTTAAACGAACAAAAATGAACAGTGGAATGGAAAATGAACAATAATTATAAAATAATAAGACAAAACAATATTTGGCACTTACATAATTACCGTTAATAGTTTTCTTGTGGCCATTAAAAGCACACTGTCCATTTCAAGACTCCCTTTTTATCCATCAATACTTTCTTCAAATTTTTCTTGTACGGATTAGGCGGATGTGAATATGGACGTGCAGTCTACAAATGGGACGGTGGGACCCAGCTATGCAAAGTTGGTTCGGCTTCAACTGACTCAAATCCCCAATTTTTTTCCCTGCATTTGGATGCTGTGTTTTCCATAATTACACATGCCATTGGATTATGTGCGACGTGTCATTGGATGTTACGTTTTTACATAAAAATTTCAAAATTTTGAGTTTTCCAACCAAATTGATTCCCTCTAAAACTTTCTCAAACTCATCTCAACCTTCCATTCTTCAAGAACAAATCCTAACCGCTCTTTTTTTGTCCTAGTCAGTCGTAGAATTCAAAGACAATTGTGTTTTAATATATAGACTAGTCATAACCCGTGACATTGGGCACGGTTCATTTAAAATCTTTATTTCCCCAAAAATTATTTTCCCCTCCAAAATTTTAGGACATATAATATTCCACTTCACAATGTAAAAGAACAAAAATTTAGCAGGCGCCTTCGGTGCAGGCGGACGCGTAATTAATAAATTCCATGTAATTAACTCATTCCACATAATTAATTCTTTTCTATAAGTAAATCCTTGAGGACTTTTCCTAAACACTCATTTCAAAAAAAGTCAGTAATGCAATTCAAAAAAGTCCTCAAGGTTTTTTTGGTTTTCCCAAACACTCATGTCAACCCTTCTTTTACCAAGATAAAATCCTAGCCATTCTTCTATCAACCACTTTATACAACAGCAGGCCATCAACTTGTCCTAGTCAACAAGGCAATTCAAAAAAGTATTCTTTCCCATAAGTAATTCCACAAATAGTTAACTATATTTCTTTTCTTGGAAACATGTGGGAATTCAAATTTTGGGATAGAATCCAGCTGTGTTAATTTATGTTAGATTGAATGGATGGGATATCTGCCACGTTACTAATCCATGTGAACAGATCGCATTAAATCTCGTCACGTCAGCGATCCATGTGCTGAGTTTTTTTGTTTTCTCAAACAATCATCTCAACCTTTCTTTTACCAAGATTAAATCCTAACCATTTTTCTATCAACCTCTTTATACTTCCGCAAGACATCAGCTTGTCCTAGTCAGCAAGGCAAATTCAAAAAAAAATCCTTAAATGTAATATAGACTAGTTATAAACCGTGCACGCGAGCACGGTTTATTTAAGATTTTTCCCCGCGAAATATTTGTTCTCCAAAAAATATTTCCACAGCCAAAATTGTGCAGAACAACAAATTAGCGAAAACATATTTAGCGGCACGGTGCTTTCGGCGCGAAACAACAAATTAGCGTAAAAAAATTTAGCGGGCGCCTCCGGCGCGAAAAATTATTCTCATGCATCGAAGAGACGGTGGGCCCCGCATTGAGGGAGAGATCATTCGATCTGCATTAGCATTCGATCTGCAGCATTAAGTGCAAGTTAAAGTTTTTTTCCAAATGCATTAATTGCGTGCACACTGCTATTTCCCAGAAACTTTCATTTCCCCAGAAATGTTTTTCCCTCCAAAACTTTCCACAAAATCCCATCTCAACCATTCATTCCTCAAGATTAAATCTCAGACGTTCTTCTATCAACCATTTTGTCCTAGTCAGCCCTAGAATTCAAAAATAGTTATCAAATGTAATATAGATGTTTGAATTCATAAGTTTAGAATAGAAAAGTTTTTATTCTACAATTTTAAGAAAATTAATTTCTTTTTCCATAAATATGCATGTTTTTCATAAATATGATCATTTTCCTTTTTCATTACAAATAATTTAATTTCAAACAATGGAATTAATCTTTAAAAAGTCTAAAAATAAAGGAAGTAACAGGACAATAATTTTTTTTTCATTCCAATGCAAATCAATAGCTCCAAAAAACAAATCCTACAAACGATAATTTTATTTGCACTAATAGCTCCAGCAAAACTTTAACGATAATTGTCAAATAAGAAAAAAAAAATACTAACACCTTCATTTTCTTAACCTCACTTTAATAAGAACAAAAATACCAACGCGTAGCACAACTGGCGTGGGGTTGTGCTAGCTTCCAGGAGGTCTCGAGTTCGAGTCCCACTGGATGCAGCTGTGTTAAAAAATTTGTGAGGGAGAGCTTTGGCTGCCCTTTGTGGGTTCTACCCGGCTCGAGCCGGATTAGTCGACGCCCAATGTGGTGTCCGGAAACCGGTGGTTAAAAACCACTTTATTTTTTTTAGGGGTTTTAGCATATTTGTCTCTTAAATCTTGCGTATCTTGATATCCGTCCCTCAAATCTTCATATTTGTCCTCAAGTCCCTCAAAAGTTAGTATTTAACCTTTATAGTCACTCTCTCTAACTATCTGTTAAAATCTTCACGGAAATGAGAATATTCCATTAGTATTTAACCTTAATTTGCCCTCAAGTCCCTCAAAAATTAGTACTTAACCTTAATCGTCCCTTAAATTTTGAATGTTAACCTTAATAGTCCCTTAATTTAACGGAATATTCCCATTTCCGTGAAGATTTTAACCGATAGTTAGTGAGAGGGACTATTAAGGTTAAATACTAACTTTTGAGGGACTTGAGGACAAATATGAAGATTTGAGGGACGGATATCAAAATACGCAATATGTAAGGGACGAATATGCTAAAACCCCTATTTTCAAATATTCGTTAACATCTCGACTCATGTATCAAGATCGATGGATGCCCGGTCTAGAAAATCACAATTCATGATATATTAATTTTTACGAGAATAGCTTTGGATTTCAACCATACGTTGAAAAGAAAATTTTCGTAATTTTTACCTTTTTTTCAAACAGTTACATTTTCTCCCCCCAGTAATTAACTAGCAAAGTTATAGCACATGTTTCATTAACGAGCGAGTCAACAGAGTTCACATCGTTCGACCATTGTTTTGCTTGTGGTTCAGCTGCCGGTGGCGTTCGGGGTGTTCGGCTGGGAGGCGACGAAGCTGTGGAGAAAGAGCAGAGAGCGGAGGATGCACGGCAACCTGGAGTGCGTATGCGAGGCCTCCATCCGGTGGAGCTCCTTGCAGCTGCTCTTCTGCGCGCTGTGCGGGCTGCTCGGCGGGACCGTCGGCGGCCTTCTCGGCTCCGGCGGCGGATTCATCCTCGGCCCCCTCCTCCTCGAGATCGGCGTCATCCCCCAGGTCGCCAGCGCGACGGCCACGTTCGTGATGCTGTTCTCCTCGTCCCTCTCCGTCGTGGAGTTCTACTTCTTGGGACGGTTTCCCATTCCTTATGGTAAGCCTGATGGGGTTTTCATAAAAGTTGTAGTTGTTGTACACATTCTAAAAGTCACATTGCTCATCTCAGCCCTGTACCTTATCTTTGTGTCCGTGATGGCTGGATTCTGGGGGCAATTCTTCGTCCGAAAGCTGGTGAAAGCGCTCGGAAGAGCATCCATCATAGTCTTCATCCTCTCCGCAGTCATTTTCGCAAGCGCTTTAACAATGGGTAAAAAATCAGAAAAATTCTCTGTTATTTTTCGTTTAAGTACAGAAAAATTCTTATTTGCCGTTTTTGTTGTTTTCCCTCAGGTGTTGTTGGAGCGGAAAAGAGCATCGCCATGGTCAAGGAGCATCAATACATGGGGTTTCTTAGTTTTTGCGACAAGTGAATTTTAAGGGCATTTGGTGTCAACGCCTCGTTGACCGCATTGCTCAAAATGGGCTCTCTGGGGTGTTAGCTCCTCGTTAACCTCCGGATCATTGTCAATTGCATTGATTGGTGGAAGTTGGAACATCAAGTTAGCGTTTGGTGTGATTCGCCTTTGTATATGCAAGGCTTTGCTAAATTTGTGCTTGGTTTGATGCGGTTTGAAACTACATGTTGAAAGGACAGCAGCTTATGTTAATAAAATTACATATTTGTTCAATCTGGGTGCAGTTCTAACCGTAGAGCTAAATATGACGTGTTTAAATTTATCGTGCAAAAGATTTGAGCTTATGATCCACAAATGTTATAACGATCTGCGAAGATTCGTTCCAGAGAAAAAGTTACAGACGTTTCTATTTCTTACTTTGTTTGAGTGTGTTAAGAAGAAGAAGAGAAATCTATTTTGTATTACTTGATTCTCTTAGATTATGCTTACAAGAGATGAATCCATCTATATACTACATCCATCATTATTGGACATAGAAGCCTAGGAGACATTCACTAGAACCCAAGAGACACACTAAACAACACTAGCACCAAAGAGACACTTGCACAAGATGCAAAGAGTCTACTCTATTCCCCATCATTGTATTTAATATCTTAGCACTCTCCCTCAAACTCAAAGAGTAACCTTGAGTTTGTAAAGGAATTGCAACGACTCGGAAGAATATCCAGGAGATGGCGACATCGGATGGCCGCGGAGAGCAAGATGCAGAGGTTGGAGAGCGCAAAGGGCAAAGGCCGCAGGAGGCTGCGAAGATGCTACGGGGGTCAATGATGTGCCGCAGGGGTCGAGGCCACAGGGGGCTGAGGAGCCTGTGCTCCGATGATGTGCCGCTAGGGGCGGGCCACTGAGGGCCAAATAGATGCCACTAGGGATGAGGTCGCAAGGGACCGAGGTCGTTGGGAGCCGAAGAGAGGCCACAAGGGGACGAGGCCGCTGGGGGCCGAGGAGGCTGTGCTCCGACTCCGGTGATTGAAGAGGAGGGCACCGATCGAATCTGATGAGTGAAGGCGCCGATCTGATGAAGCTGGATCGATTGGAGTATGATCGTCACCCCCTCTCCCCCAAGTGGGAGAGATGGAGAGAAGGCAACGGAAGAGAGCTTTGGATCAGAACAAGAACCTTCGTACACCTTGAGTTTGGGGAGGGTTGGGGGGGGGGGGTGTGTGTGTGTGTTAAGATGTTAAGTTTGTGTCTAGGAAATTGTAAAGCGTCTTTTAGATTATTGTGTTAGCTTCTTAGGAAGTTGTGTGACTCTTCGGTTCTAGTGTAGTGGCAATTGGGTTTTTGGTGTTGGCTCTTGGGCTCTTTTGCCCAATCATAATTCTTGTACTATATATATAGGGAGATGCTATGGTGAGATGGGAAGCAAACCATCTTAAAGTGAGCAAAGAACTCCCAGCCGTCGGATCTGAGCCAACGGATCAGATTTAATCCGCTAATATTCCCAAAGTCGCAGCCCCAAGTCACGTGCACAGCACATTCAGCCCCCGCGCGGACGAAAACCCCCTCGCGCGGCACGGATACCTTCTGCGCGGGCGTATTCGGTGCGGAACAACAAATTCGACACAGGCGCCGTTGACACGGAACAACAAATTCGGCGTCGAACAACAAATTTGGCATCCACGCCTTAGGCGCAAAACAACAAATTGGCGTTAAAAAAATTTAGCTGGCGCCTTCGGCGCGGTTTTTTACGCTAATTTTTTTATTTTGTTTAATTTAATGGATCATGCTTCTCCATAATTTTTCCCAAGACACTTTTAATTTCAAAGTTTAGGTTCCCAATGCACTTTTCCCACCAAATTTAATCTCCACAATCTTTCCCAATGCACTTCTAATTTCAAAGTTTAGGTTTCCAAGGCAATTTCCCCCAAAATTTATTCTCCACAATCTTTCCCAAGACATTTCGAATTTAAAAGTTTTAGTTCCCAAGTCACTTTTTCCCACCAAAAGCTAAGTTTTTCCACTACAATTTTCACAAAATCCAATCTCAACCATTGATTTACCAAGATCAAATCTCAGCCATTCTTTATCTTGTCCTAGTCAGCCCTAGAATTCAAAAAACGTTGTCAAATGTATTTTTTATATATATATATATATATATATATATATATATATATATATATATATATATATATATATATATATATATATATAGTAATGATAGTATGAGATGGTGAGCTCACAACCTTATTGTGAGCTGGGCACTATTGATCGTTGGATTAAATCCAACGGCTGATCAGCTCGGGCTCGGATCCTTCGCTCACGTGCTCCACTGGCCATTTGCGGGGCCGAGGTAAAAAAACACCCATGCAAAAAAAACATCCACCCTGAAGAAACCCAAAAGCCCTAGAACCGCTCGGCGATCCCCTCCCCCGCTCGGCGATCCCCTCCCCCCTCTCTGATCCTGTAACGACTGGTTTTTCATGTATGGATTTTATTATAAATATTTATATATTTGGTTGCTATCCCTTGTTGTGACTTCCATTTCCGTCTCCGTAGTTTTCATTTTCGTTCGTTTCGTCGTGATTCTCTAGATTCTTCCGTCGGTCAGCGTGTTTAAAGTAAGTCATTCGTGACGGGCTTCATAACGTCGATATCTTCGGGTTAGAATGAGCCTAGGAGACTTAGGAAACCATCCCGGAGATCCGCGCTCCATTTCGGAACTTTTGGTGCTCATTAGCCGGTGTAAGAAGGGGCACCGACCGACTAGATGACGATCCAGTCGGTCGGAATACCTTCTTGAACCGACTAGTTGGCTTTGTTAAATGTTCAGGAGTTACTGTTTGTCGTTAGTCGGTCTAAGAACATTGGTTGACCGACTAGGTTGCAAACTAGTCGGTCGGCAATGCTTCTTTAACCGACTAACTCTTTAACTATTTTTGGTACTAGTTACTGTTTACTCTTAGTCGGTCTAAGAACGTTCATCGACCGACTAGATGTCAAACTAGTCGGTCAGTAATTGTTCTTTGACCGACTAAATCTAAATCCTAATTTTCGTCTGGGTTACTTTTTACACTTAGTCGGTCTGCGTTGGTCAACCGACCGAATAGTTCCCAAACTAGTCGGTCAGTGGTTGCTCTTTGACCGAGTAAACAGTACAGGAAACCCTAGTTTTGCCCTAGCCGCCACCAAACTCTATAAATACCCCTCCAAACGTTTTCTTCTTCTTCCTCATGACCTAAAACCCTAATTTCTCCCCCATTGAGCCCCCATCTTCCTCAAACCATTAATCCTTCATCCCAAGCTCATCCTTCATCATCCAAACCCTTACTTAACACTTTCCACCTTCCATCTTCCCCAAACCTTCATCAAACCCCCAAAATCCACATCAAAACCCATTTCTCCAGATTTTTCCCTCATTTCCAGATCTGAGCCGGATCGTTCTTCCGTTGCCGTGGTTGCTCGGCATCGTTCCTTCGCTTCTTCACAGTAATACTCGATTCCTTTAGTTTTAGCATAACCCACTTTGACATTGTGAAACCCTAATAAAATGGATTATTAGATGATTAGGGTTCTAATAAGAAACCGATTTAGAATCGTTGTCCTAATAATTGTTTTGCTATAACAGTGATCCATCCGTAGTTTAGCTTGTGACGATCTTCGTTGCTCGTCAACCCCAGTATCAGGCAAGTGAAACTTGTTTTGGGCCATGTCTTAGGCCATTTCCCTTGCTTTAGCGTAAAAGAGACTAGACGGTGAAAGGATAGCCGTCTAGACGCCTTTGACCTAGCTTGACAACGAAGCTTGGTCCGTTACCCTCATCATGCTTGTATGTCACGTTTAAATTCAATTAACGGTACGCAAATATCTGTTCATGGCATTGCATATTGATTATTCATCGTGATTGCGTAGCACACGCTACAATACTTATATTCCTGGCTCGTGTTCCAGAAGCGAGCCCTGTAGTTGGAAACCCCAACGCTCTATAAATAAGGCTAGGTGCACCCCTATGCCAAGTGGAATACACTTCCTGGCTCGTGTTCCAGAAGCGAGCGCAGTTAGTTGGAAACTCCAACGCTCGACACATATGGGTGGGGTAAGAGATATGCGGCCACCTGAGCCCTGAGTTGGCCTGATCCGCCACTCCGGCCAGCAGGCGAAATCTCTAGTGCACAAGTTATTAATAGTGATAAGTGAATCGTGATTAGTGCTTGGTGATTGCTACATCGTGAGTGCGTGACACTCTCTTTTTAAACTGCTGCATCAAACTAAACTGTCATGTCATTGTTTAATATTATAAGTGCTAGGTTGTTAGTTACTTTCAGTTTCCTTGCTCAAGTCTTTAGACTTGCTGACATGTGCCCCTTTTCTCTTTTGGGTGACACATGTTAGACCCCGAGCCAGAGTTACTTGCTGAGGGTGAGGTGTTTGCGGACGCCGAGCTTGCACCCGTGTTGGACGAGGACTTCGTAGACACTGGAGATCAGTCTTAGTGTCTATGTCTGGTTTTTGTTAGTTTGCTTAGGTTGTCGGTGTGTGTCACCTAGTTTGATACTCTGTTGTGTTTGTGTTTTGTTTGGCCTTGTTCTGGGCCTTTAGACTCTTTCCTGTTAGCCTGGTGGCTTTTTCTGTGATGTTGAATATTTTTGTGGACAACCTTTGGGGTTGGTGTTTCATACCCGTCTCCTTTTCTAATATCATTATTGTTGTTCTGTTTGCGCTTACAGGGACATGCTTATACTAAATTGACGCTTATCAGGCGTGCAGCTTCACAGCTCCACGTCTGAGCGGACCTTCTCACGTCTCGTCTCCATTTTAGGGAAGCGGGTCGTGACAGGTTTTAGTGGTGGCCCATGCAGGTCCTTTCTGTAACTGCAATTATCGGGATAACGATAATAATATAAGATTGTCCAACAAATAAATTCGACATCCGAGCCCTAAGCTATGAGTCTAATTGTTTCGTTTTCTGTGTCATTAGATGGCAGGAAGGCGAATCACCCGTGGTGGTGGTAGTGGTGCGCCCCCTCATGACGAGGAGCCTGAGCGGGAGCCCACTAACGGAGAGATGATGCGGATGATGATGCAGATGATGCAAGTTCAGCAGGGTGTGCTTCTGCAGGTACAGAATGCTCCGGTGGCTCGAGCTGCTCGGGCGGTGGAAGCCCCTCGCCCTGAGCCTGGAGCGAAGCAGTTCAGAGAGCTGGGTCCTGCATATTTTGATGGAACCGAAGGTCCACTAGCTGCTGATGAGTGGATGAGGAATATCGAGGACAATCTGAAGATGTCCAAGGTCAACGAAGTTAGTTGGGTTGACTTGGCGAAGCGCCAGCTGAGGGATAACACCAGAAATTGGTGGGATGCTGAAGAGAAGATGTTGGAGGAGCCGATCGTCTGGGCTACCTTCAAGGCCAGATTTGATGGTGAGTTCTTCCCAAAAGCTGCCAGGGAAGAGATGCTGCAGCGCTTTATCGATCTGAAGCAAGGAAGCTCGTCGGTGGACCGGTATCACCAAGAGTTCATGAGGCTGAGTCGGTTTGCACCGAAGATGGTGCAGGACGCTGAGGAGAGAGCTCAGAGGTTCCTGCAGGGACTTGCTTCGGAGCTCCAGAGTTTTGTGACCTCTTCTGACCGGGAATCTTATCAGAAGGTTCTAGTAGCAGCCAAGAGGCAGGAGCTGCTCGTGAACCAGAGGAGGGGGTCTATTGTTGGTGCTGGGAAGAGGCCTGTGGAACAGGCGAGAGCTGTGGTTAGACCTGGATTCAGGCCGAACCAGCCTGTTAAGTTTAAGAGGCCAGGAGGGCCTGTTCAGAAGACTTGCCATTTCTGTGGCAAGGAGGGCCATATCAAGGAATCGTGTAGGAGGTTCTTGGGGCAATGTATTGCCTGTGTAGATCCCGCCCATGCTCTCAGGGAGTGCCCGAGGTTGAAGCAGCCTTGGAGGGCACCTATTGCTGCCCCGCCGTTGCAGCAGAGAGCCCAGGTGCCCGCTGGTCGTGGGGTACCCCTTGTTCCACAAGGGCATGCCTTTTGGCAGGCTATTCCGTCGAGGAGGCAGGCATTTCTGATAACCGAGGAGGAGATCTCGGCCATGGATGAAGTCATTGCAGGTAACTTTCAATCTAGTTGTTCCTTCCTTAATTAGTTGATTGTTAAATTATGTTGGTTGCTTGTGTATGAATGTTGCTAGAGTAAGATTTGATTGATTAGACTGTTTGTTAGGTGTGGTTTTGGTTTGCACATTCCCTGCCCGAGTCCTCTTTGACTCAGGTGCGTCGATGTGCATTTTGGCCCAGAGCTTCGTGGAGAAGCATTCCTTGTCGACGTCCCCTCTCCCCAAGAGTTGGAACATCATTACAGGGAATGGTGTAGTCTTGGTGCATCGTGGGTGCAGCCCTTGCTCTGTGGTGGTTTGTGGACATGAGCTTTATGCTGATTTTATTGTCCACAACATCACCAACTACGATGCGGTCATTGGGATGGATTGGCTTGCGAGCTTCTATGCTACGATCGACTGTCGGAGGAAGAGGGTGGTGTTTGAGATTCCCAGACATCCGGTATTTGAGTTCAGTCGTGGTAGCAGTTCGCTTGGTCCTGTCAGATTTCGGGCCAGACCGGTGGAGGTTGTGGCTATGCAGATGGAGTTGGAGAGGCCAGCTGTGGTGCGAGATTTTGATGACGTCTTCCCCGAGGAGATGTCTGGACTGCCACCCGATCGAGCTTTAGAGTTTTCCATTGATTTGATTCCAGGTGCGCAGCCGATTTCGAAGGCACCATATCGTATGGCGCCAGCAGAGTTGGAGGAATTGCGTAGGCAGTTGGATGAGCTTATGCAGAAGGGTTACATTAATCCCAGCGTATCTCCGTGGGGAGCACCGGTGCTGCTGGTGAAGAAGAAGGATGGTTCGCGTCGCATGTACGTGGACTATCGGGAGTTGAATGCGGTGACCATTAAGAATAAATACCCGTTGCCTTGCATCGATTATATCTTTGATCAGCTGGGAGGTTCGAGGGTGTTTTCTAAGTTGGATTTGAGGAGTGGTTATCATCAGTTGAAGGTGAAGAAGAATGATGTGCCGAAGACAGCTTTCAGGATGAAGTATGGACACTATGAGTTTGTGGTTATGCCTTTTAGGCGTAACTAACGCACCCGCAGTTTTCATGAATCTGATGAACCTGATTTTCTATAACTTTTTGGATAAGTTTGTCGTTATCTTTATTGACGACATTCTGATCTATTCGAAGTCGGAGGAAGAGCATGCCTCGCACTTGAGGACGGTGCTGGAGATTTTGAGGAAGCATCGGTTGTATGCTAAGTTTTCAAAGTACGAGTTTTGGCTGGACAGAGTTGCTTTTCTCGGGCATGTGGTGACTGGAGATGGTATTTCAGTGGATCCCGAGAAGATTAGGGCCATCAGGGAGTGGCCTGTTCCGTCGTCTGCGTCTGAGATTCGGAGTTTCCTTGGTTTGGCGGGATATTATCGGCGATTCACTAAGGACTTTTCCCGTATTGCGGAGCCGATGACCAGGTTGACGCGGAAGGATGTTGCTTTTGTTTGGTCGGGTGATTGTGAGGATGCCTTTGGTGTTCTGAGAGAGCGTTTGACGTCTGCCCCTGTTCTTGCTGTGCCTGACCGTAGTGGAGGATTCGAGATCTTTTGCGATGCTTCTGGCAAGGGTCTCGGTTGTGTTTTGCATCAGCATGGATATGTGGTGGCTTATGCATCGCGTCAGCTCAAGGTTCATGAGAAGAATTACCCGACGCATGATTTGGAGTTGGCTGCCGTTGTGTTTGCTCTTAAGATTTGGAGGCACTTCTTGCTGAGTGAGAAAGTGAAAATCTTCACCGATCACAAAAACTTGAAGTATATTTTTACCCAGAAGGAGCTCAACATGCGACAGCGTCGATGGTTGGAGCTTATGGCAGATTACGAGATTGATTTGCAGTATCACCCTGGCAAGGTGAATGTGGTTCCAGATGCTTTGAGTAGGCTTCCCGCGGTGATGATGTTGACTTCGCAGTGGAGATTACAGCAGGATTTTTGCGGGTCCGACGTAGAGATTGTTCTTCCCAGGGAGGCTTCTTCGTTGATGTACATGCAGGTGTAGTCAACGATCGTGGATCGGATTAAGGCGAGTCAGGCCGGAGATCCAAAATTGGTAAGGATTCGAGGGCAGGTTGAAGCTGGTCTGCGGACTGACTTTTTGATTCATGAGGATGGCTCGCTGAGGTTTGGAGCCAGGTTGTGTGTGCCAACTGGGGATATCAGAGAGGAGTTGATGGTGGAGGCACACAGTTCGCCGTATTCTGTGCATCCTGGTGGGACCAAGATGTACCAGGATCTTCGTCTGAACTTTTGGTGGCATGGCATGAAGAGGAGTGTGGCTCGGAGTGTAGCCAAGTGCTTAGTTTGCCAGCAAGTGAAGGCGGAGCATCAGCGTACGGCCGGGTTGCTACAACCGCTTCCGATTCTGGAGTGGAAATGGCAACACATCACTATGGATTTCGTGACTGGACTACCTCGGAGTCCGAAGCAGAATGACGCAATTTGGGTGATCGTAGACCGATTGACCAAGTCTGCACATTTTATTCCATTCCGAGTAGGACAGTCCACTGAGGCACTAGCAAGGAGATACATGGAGGAGATCGTGCGACTTCATGGAGTCCCCGTGAGTATCGTGTCAGACAGAGACACGAGGTTCACATCTCAGTTCTGGCAGAGTTTGCAGAAGAGTTTGGGTACGCGTCTGAGTTTCAGCACGGCGTACCATCCGCAGACGGATGGCCAGTCCGAGAGGACGATTCAGATTTTGGAAGACATGCTGAGAGCGTGCATGTTGGATTTCAAGGGTTCGTGGGAGGACCATCTACACTTGGTGGAGTTCTCTTACAACAACAGCTACCAGGCGTCTATTGGCATGGCGCCTTTCGTCGCTTTGTATGGGAGGAAATGTCGATCGCCATTGAGTTGGGATGACGTTGGCGATCGGGAGCTGTTGGGGCCTGAGATGATTGTGGAGACTGTGGAGGTCGTCAGGAACATTCAGGAGAGGCTGAGGATTGTTCAGGACCGTTTTAAGCATTGGGCGGATGCGAAACGTCGTCCTTTGGAGTTTCAGTCAGGCGATCATGTGTTTCTGAGGATTTCCCCGAATCGTGGAGTGATTCGTTTTGGGAAGCAAGGGAAGTTGAGCCCGCGATACATTGGACCGTTTGATGTTTTGGAGAGGGTCGGCGAAGTAGCTTACCGCTTAGCCTTGCCGCCATCTTTGGAAGGAGTCCATGATGTTTTCCATGTGTCGCAGCTTCGTCGATACATCAGCGATCCGTCTCATGCCGTAGATTTCTCGGAGATCGCCGTTCGCCCAGATTTGACGTATGACCAGCATCCAGTGCAGATTCTGGACATGCGTCAGAAGTCACTTCGGAACAAGGTCGTCGATCTTGTTAGAGTGATGTGGCGGCACGGTTCGCCGGGAGAGTCTACTTGGGAGAGAGAAGATGAGATGCGAGAGCGCTACCCACTTTTGTTCCCGGACACGTGAGTGTTGGGAATTCCGAGGACGGAATTTTTCTTAAGTTGGGGAGGATGTAACGACTGGTTATTCATGTATGGATTTTATTATAAATATTTATATATTTGGTTGCTTTCCCTTGTTGTGACTTCCATTTCCGTCTCCGTAGTTTTTATTTTCGTTCGTTTCGTCGTGATTCTCTAGATTCTTCCATCGGTCGGCGTGTTTGAAGTAAGTCATTCGTGACGGGCTTCATAACGTCGATATCTTAGGGTTAGAACGAGCCTAGGAGACTTAGGAAACCATCCCGGAGCTCCGCGCTCCATTTCGGAACTTTTGGTGCTCATTAGCCGGTGTAAGAAGGGGCACCGACCGACTAGATGACGATCCAGTCGGTCGGAAAACCTTCTTGAACCGACTAGTTGGCTTTGTTAAATGTTCAGGAGTTATTGTTTGTCGTTAGTCGGTCTAAGAACATTGGTTGACCGACTAGGTTGCAAACTAGTCGGTCGGCAATGCTTATTTAACCGACTAACTCATTAACTATTTTTGGTACTAGTTACTGTTTACTCTTAGTCGGTCTAAGAACGTTCATCGACCGACTAGATGTCAAACTAGTCGGTCAGTAATTGTTCTTTGACCGACTAAATCTAAATCCTAATTTTCGTCTGGGTTACTGTTTACACTTAGTCGGTCTGCGTTGGTCAACCGACCGACTAGTTCCCAAACTAGTCGGTCAGTGGTTGCTCTTTGACCGACTAAACAGTACAGGAAACCCTAGTTTTGCCCTAGCCGCCACCAAACTCTATAAATACCCCTCCAAACGTTTTCTTCTTCTTCCTCATGACCTAAAACCCTAATTTCTCCCCCATTGAGCCCCCATTTTCCTCAAACCATTAATCCTTCATCCCAAGCTCATCCTTCATCATCCAAACCCTTACTTAACACTTTCCACCTTCCATCTTCCCCAAACCTTCATCAAACCCCCAAAATCCACATCAAAACCCATTTCTCCAGATTTTTCCCTCATTTCCAGATCTGAGCCGGATCGTTCTTCCGTTGCCGTGGTTGCTCGGCATCGTTCCTTCGCTTCTTCACGGTAATACTCGATTCCTTTAGTTTTAGCATAACCCACTTTGACATTGTGAAACCCTAATAAAATGGATTATTAGATGATTAGGGTTCTAATAAGAAACCGATTTAGAATCGTTGTCCTAATAATTGTTTTGCTATAACAGTGATCCATCCGTAGTTTAGCTTGTGACGATCTTCGTTGCTCGTCAACCCCAGTATCAGGCAAGTGAAACTTGTTTTGGGCCATGTCTTAGGCCATTTCCCTTGCTTTAGCGTAAAAGAGACTAGACGGTGAAAGGATAGCCGTCTAGACGCCTTTGACCTAGCTTGACAACGAAGCTTGGTCCGTCACCCTCATCATGCTATGTCACGTTTAAATTCAATTAACGGTACGCAAATATCTGTTCATGGCATTGCATATTGATTATTCATCGTGATTGCGTAGCACACGCTACAATACTTATATTCCTGGCTCGTGTTCCAGAAGCGAGCCCTGTAGTTGGAAACCCCAACGCTCGATAAATAAGGCTAGGTGCACCCCTATGCCAAGTGGAATACACTTCCTGGCTCGTGTTCTAGAAGCGAGTGCAGTTAGTTGAAAACCCCAACACTCGACACATATGGGTGGGGTAAGAGATATGCGGCCACCTGAGCCCCGAGTTGGCCTGATCCGCCACTCCGGCCGGCATGCGAAATCTCTAGTGCACAAGTGATTAATAGTGATAAGTGAATCGTGATTAGTGCTTAGTGATTGCTACATCGTGAGTGCGTGACACTCTCTTTTCAAACTGCTGCATCAAACTAAACTGTCATGTCATTGTTTAATATTATAAGTGCTAGGTTGTTAGTTACTTTCAGTTTCCTTGCTCAAGTCTTTAGACTTGCTGACATGTGCCCCTTTTCTCTTTTGGGTGACACATGTTAAACCCCGAGCCAGAGTTACTTGCGGAGGGTGAGGTGTTTACGGACGCCGAGCTTGCGCCCGTGTTGGACGAGGACTTCGTAGACACTGGAGATCAGTCTTAGTGTCTACGTCTGGTTTTTGTTAGTTTTCTTAGGTTGTCGGTGCGTGGCACCTAGTTTGATACTCTGTTGTGTTTGTGTTTTGTTTGGCCTTGTTCTGGGCCTTTAGACTCTTTCCTGTTAGCCTGGTGGCTTTTTCTGTGATGTTGAATATTTTTGTGGACAACCTTTGGGATTGGTGTTTCATACCCGTCTCCTTTTCTAATATCATTATTGTTGTTCCGTTTGCGCTTACAGGGACCTGCTTATACTAAATTGACGCTTATCAGGCGTGCAGCTTCACAGCTCCACGTCTGAGCGGACCTTCACATGTCTCGTCTCCATTTTAGGGAAGCGGGTCGTGACAGATCCCCTCCCCCTCGTGCCATCTCCGTCGGAGATCACCGCCCTCCTCGAGCCATCGGCAACGGAGATCCCCTCCCCCATCGCGTCATCTACATCCTGAAATCCCCTCCCCCCTCGCGCCACCTCCATGTGAAATCCCCTCCCTCCTCGCGCCACCTCCTCGTGAAATCACCTCTTCTCCCTTCCCCCCATCGCGTCATCTCCCTCCCCATGCCATAGATCGCCGTATGCCCTAGAAACCAACGGAGATCCCCTCCCCCCTCTCTGATCCTCCTCCCCGTAGGTCACGACTACCTCCTCCCCGCAGCATCTTGATCAGTAATTGCAGCTCCCAAGACGATTTTATGATCCAATTTCAAAACCCCAAAGGTAAAAGTTGCATCTATTTAGAAGTGAACCTCTTTGCAAAAAAATAGTTTTATCTGGATTTGCAGTCTCATTAGACTAACTGGAGTTCATTTGTGCAGTGCAAGCTTCGATTGCTGCCAATACATGGGTTGTTAGCGGTTCTCCTCAAACAAAAATTACTCTTCTTTCTCCTATTTGATATGTCATAGAAAATAAGCTGAAACATGAGAAAATTTACTGCATATGCTTGTCTCTTTGCTAAAGACATCTTCTGATTGTTGGCCTTTGCTCTATCTAGTAGTTTTGTATGTTGATGACATCATATTGTTCTTCAGCACACTGTTCGTTTGTAATAACATGTTTTCTGATTATATGTCACCTGTTCTCATGCAAAATTCAATTGCTTTTTGTTACCATGTATTTCCACCATATGTTTTTAAAAGTATGATATTTTCATTTTCATTTATTTTGATAAAAGTCTGGATGCTTGAAGCATGTGCATTTTAGTGAAAAACTTGAAGCATGTGCATTTTAGTGGAAGTTGCATGTACATTGAACATGCTTCTTTGAGTTTGTAGAATTTATATATTCAATGGCTGAATCGAGTTCAACTTCGAATTACGCATCCGGTTGGGAACATGTTGCTGATATATACAAGCCCAGGAAAGGACAGATTTTTAACTCGTTGGAAGGAGAGGAATTTTACAAAAATTATGCCAAATTAGCAGGATTTTCGGTTAGAAAATCAGTGACAATGGTTGACAAGACTACATCTAAAAGATATTCTCAGCAGTTTGTTTGCTCAAAGCAAGGTCTATCAATATTGAAAACACCGGTTATGGATGGGAAAGCAAAGAGGAAAAGAGCCATCACCCAAGAAATTTGTTTGGCTGGTATAAGGCTTCAAAAAGATCCTGATGGAAAGTGGTCTATTCGACGGTTTACAGAATCTCACAGTCATATGTTCGTCACTCCAAGAAAACAACAATTTTTGAGAAGCAAGAAATGTGACTGAAGCACAAAAAAGTCTCATAAACACGCTAAAAGAGGCAAACATAAAGACATCTGAATGTATTTCTTACTTGGCAATTGAAAGCGATGGTTATGAGGATATAGGATGCACAGAAAAAGATATTCGAAATGCCTTGCAAAAGGAAAGGGATGCAAAAAAAAGCTTATGATGCTCAATTATTGTTGGAGCATTTGGAAGAGGAGAAAGAGATGAATCAGTCTTTTTATTATGCTTATAAAGTTGATGATGAAAATAAATTGACACTTGTATTTTAGGCAGACGGTCTTGCTGTAAAGGCATACCAACATTTTGGAGATGTGTTAATATTTGACACAACTTATGACACAAATCGATACCGTCTTATCTTTGCACCGTTTATCGGGGTAAATCACCATGGACAAACTGTAAATTTCGGTGCAGGATTCATGCACAATGAAAAGATAATCTTTTATTTGGTTGTTTGAGAAATTTAAAGATGTCATGGGTGGTCATTTACCTGGTGTGATAATTACTGATCAAGATGCTGCCATGGGAGCTGCAATTAAAGAAGTATTTCCTGTTTCCATGCATAAATATTGCATGTGGCATGTTCTAAAGAAACTACCCGATAAACTTGGTGCTACATCATTTAAGAGTGAGTTTGGTATTCCATTTCAAGAATGTGTCTGGAATTCTGAGACTCCTGATAAGTTTGAAAGCAAATGAGATGATGTTATATGCAATAATGCTTTGAATAATCATGAATGGCTCGCAGATCTCTTCTCTATTCGTGAAAAATGGATACCGACATATTCTAACGATATATTCACGGCTGGAATTCGTACAACATAGAGATCAGAGAGCATGAATGCTTTTATTGATAAGTATGTGAGCAACATGAATACTCTAACTGAGTTTGCTACTAGATTTAAAAGGGCAATACGGAAACAACGGCAAAATGAGTTGGCGGCGGATTATGCGACTCTTCATACAAGACCTCAATTGCTTACAGATTTAGAAATGGAGGGACAAATGGCAGAGATCTATAGCAAAGAAAATTTTTATGTTTTCCAGGAATAAGATGTTCAAAGCTTGAGCTATGCATCTCAGATGAGAGGCAACGAAGGAAATGTGCGCCAATATTGTGTGAAAAGAATGGGCAAAATGAAGAATCAAGATAGAGTCAGAGAATTTGTATATAAAGGTTCAGAAGAAGCCGCAATATGCAGTTGCAAGAAGCTTGAAACTGATGGTATACCATGTAGGCATATTCTTGTTGTATTGCGCAATGAATTTGTTGATATTTTGCCTCAATGTTATATCTTAAAAAGATGGACATCATTGGTCACAAAAGACATCGTTCTTGATAGTAATGATGTTGAGATTCAAGGAAGCTACTGCAAAGAGCAAGATTTAAAGTTCACCCGGATGTCAAATAAAGTTCACAATTTTCTGAAAATGGTTCGCTCTTCAAATGAACGGCTTGATCTGGGAAACAGTTTGATTGATAAGGCCATAGAAGCAGTTCAACAACTTACTCTTGAAAATCCGGAACCTTTACAAACAGAGAAAAGGAAAGCATTGCCGGAAACAATTGATATTCATCCGCCATCCATTGCAAAGACTAAAGGTAGCGGAAAACGGATCAAAGGAGGAGGGGAAAAGGCAAGAGAAATAGCATCGAAACCTCCGCGGTTATGTTGATGTTGTAACAAGCTAGTGCATCACTATAGTCGTATTGTCCAATGAAAGAAAGGTAAAAAAAGATATCATTTTCATAGTAAATTGATGATTCATTTTATGCATTATGTTTCTTAATTTTATTTTCTCTATTTTTAGTGTTTCAACCGATCAACTTGTGAGTGATTTCACTGCAACACAGTCATCCATCAACAAGCCTCCGGTATGACACAATCTTCGTTCAATTTTGTAAATACTTGTTCAGTTGCCCAAACTGCATGGATGATGGTAAATTCTGGGAATGATGGTAAACTGCAGGGTCAATCTTCTGGATAATGGTAAAACTGAACTTGATTTTGTATACCCAAACTGGATACCCAAACTGCAGGCAGGTATGATGGTAAACTAAACTAGATTTTGTGATTTGAGTTTGATGTTGAAGTGTAGAAAGTGGAACGACAATCAAATGTTTTTCAAGAAATCTGTTAGAAGTATATCTGCACTTTAATACATAAAAATTTAGTGTTCATGTTCAGTTCAAGCAGAAAGGTGCATTTAGTGTTCATGCAGAACTTCTCTGACTCTATATTGAAACTGCACTTTATTTGTAACTAAACTGCAGGTATGAAGGATGTAATAGCTGAGCTGATACACTAGTTTGAGAATTTTGAGAATTTTGAGGATGTAATAACTGGGGATGTAATACACTAGGTAAATTCAAACTGGGGATGTAATAACTAGCTGATACACTAGGTAAATTCAAACTGGGAATTTGAGAATAGCTGAGTTGATACACTAGCTGATACACTGGGTAAAACCATAGAAAACCTCAGATGTAATGATTATTTACATTTTCAGCTTGTCTTCCTTTCTTTTGATATACTTGCTGATAGCTAACACTAGTTCTAAAGTAGTATAAGATTGAAGAGCTCTTTTTTAGTTCTTGTCTTCTCTTTCAACATGTTCTTGTCTTCTCTTTTTTAGTTCTTTGTCAACTGTCTGTTTACTTGATTACTAAAGGTATAAATAATCATCATTAGGACATTCTTATTGGTGTTCATATCTTGCTTGGTTTTTCTTGTTAATGAATGCTATGGCCAGTTTTTTTCTCAATCACAAAGAACATCCTTAACATAATGTAATTAAATTTTGCATGTACGGGCTAAAAAGATAGCTGTTGCATATTAGTTAAATGAATGTTGTTACTCTTAATCTTGTGTTGTGATTAGTAAGCCAACTGTTGCATGTTAGTTAAATGAGTTCAGTACTTTTTAACCTGTGACTAGTAAAGCAATACTTAATGTGGAGACTAGAGAATATTATTATTATTATTATTATTATTATTATTATTATTATTATTATTATGTAACTGAACTAGCTGAATTTTTCCTTCAGCGAGGCATATCCTATGTGAGAAATAAGGGAAAATTAATGAAGCAAGCAAGAAGCTGCAAGATGGATGCTGAATGCTGAATGCTGCTGCTGCTGCTATTGGAAACTGAAACTGAAACCATGTTGAATGCCGAATGCTGAACGCTGAAACCATGCTGAATGCTGCTGCTGTGGATACTGTTGGATGCTGCTGAACTCGTGGATTAACAATTGGAAACTGGATGTTTTAAAGTCTGTATTTTTGTTGGAAACATATAAATATATTGGAAACTTGAAACAAATTTTTTGTTGTTGGAAACATATAATTTTGTTGGAAATTGCAAATTCTGGCAGCAGATTGTGAAAATTGGCAGACACATTGTGAAAACTGGAAATTTTGTTTTGTTGGCAGATTGTGAAATTTTGTATTTGTGGATTTATCTTTTCTGGAATAATTGGCACTGATGCATTGTTCTATGTTGCTCATCCCCAACTATTAGCGAGATGGATGATAGTTCTTCTATGTTCGAAATTTTCTTCATTCAGTTGTCCCCGGCTGATTATCCATGTTTCAATTTAATTTGGGATGATTGCATAATGTTTCCGTAACTAATATTTAATGATAACTGTCCAGTTAAGCCTTAATATATGCATGCCTGTAAAATTAGATGCATTTTGTTCTTTTGGATTGAAATTATTCATCTGACCAACATCAAGAATAGAGTTAATTTTTAGTTCCTTCAAAGGTCCGTGGATGCAAATCTGAGCAGAAAAGTGATGCAACATATGCCATTTTGAGTATACAGAATTAAGTGTCATAAACAAAGAAGAAACTGCTCTACAACAAAATACATAGCACCTGAGACATTGGGGCAGAACATTTGCAATAAAAGAAGGAACATAACATTGGGGCATACACCTGCTCTACAACAAAAGAAGAAACTGCCCAACTGGAAATCTTGTACATTTGCAATTCCTAAGACATTGGGGCAGAAAACTTTATACCAGTACAATGAAATTCACAATGCAATTCACAATGCAATAACATCCACAATGAAATTCAGATTTTGACAAAATTTATACCAGTACAAACATAACATTGTTAACCCTTGACTATTAAATAGCCTATAATACATATCACAACATTGATAACAACAAGACATGAAAAACATCCACATATGAAAGAGTCGTTGAACAATGGTGCATGTCCTACACTTTTCTGTTCGACTTTGCCCACAATGACATCAGTTCCGATCCAATCACGCCGTGAATTCTCTGCCACTTGGACCATATCGCTCACGGGTCTTTGATAGTGCACCAATGGACGAACTAGAGTGCGTTGACCATGCCAATACTCCATAGCAGCTTCATATGTTGTGAAACCCTTAAACCGTGCATTGGGAAATCCATGAACTTGGGCCTGACATTCTTCCCAAGTTTCATACTACCCACATTGCCGTCCAATTATCACAACATAATATTTTTTTGCCATGATCACCTACAAATTCAAATACATAATTAATGTTGATCTCCATAATATGCAAAAGTAAACTAAAAACATACATTTTAAGCAAAATATGAAAAATATTAATTGATCTCAACAACAACTAAGTTATGAGATGGGTTTGATTTTTCAATTTTTTTAATGAACTCCACCAACAACAACTAAGTTATGAGATGGGTTGAATTTGGATAATAGATTTAAAAATCAGATTCAGATACCATGATCCAAAAAGTTTAGGTCGAGTTTAAAGGAAAATTGAAGGGTATCCGATCGAAAACCAGCTGAGTGCATGTTTTGAGTGGCAGTGCATCATATTCTTACATACGTTCATATGCTAATTAATGTACAGTCTATGTATTCGAGATACATCAATATACAGTTTATGTGGACTGGGTTTCAATTAGGATCATGCGCCTTCATACCATTAAACTGCAGGTATTGCTTTGCATCAAGTTTATAGGAGCCAGTATGTTAGGATGATCTTAAGTTTATAGGAGCCACAGTTTGTTATGTTTTATGAGATCCATGCGAAAAAGAAAGCATGCTAGATAATGATAAATTGCACACATGATCACGAACATGAACACCAAAATATAGACTGACCATTCTCAGCTTTCATCCGTATGAGATTACATCTGCGGAGCACCAATAAAAAAATCCATTAAGTAAAATATAATGTTACAATATGAGCACTTGTCTCCTTGAAGATCTGTTCTCTTTTCCATATCAACCTAATGTCTATCAATTAACCACATATCCATCTTTTATGTTCACCGATATGTGATCAAACATACTGTCTATTTTTTTTCATACCACCACTTTAATAATGCATACCACCACTTTAATGATATGAGAACTTTGCCTATGAATGGAGTCACACCATCATATGATGAATCAGATCACACTTTGCTTGAAATCTTGATTAAATCCACAAATTAATTAAGAATTAATCAAAACAACAAAAAATCTTTAGCTCACCTAGATACGTGGCAAGGGGATTTCAGGATGGAGATGGCGCAAGGGGTTCGACGATCTCCGTTGGCGATGGCGCGAGGGGGGAGGGGATCTCCATTGGAGATGGCGCGAGGGAGGGGATCGTTAGGTTGGAGCTGGTGCGAGGGGGAGGGGATCGTAAAGTTGGAGCTGCCGTTGTGAGCAGACTTAGATCCCATCGTTTGTAGGGCTTGGGGTGGGAGAGGACGCGATGCAGCTTTGATTTTTTTTTTGCGTGGTGGATTTTTTTTGCGAGAGGAGGCAACCGTGACCTGTGGGGAGGAGGATCAGAGAGGAGGGAGAGGATCAGAGAGGGGGGATGGGATCTCCGAGCTTTTCTAGGACTTGGGGTGGGAGAGACGAAGCTTCGAGTTGATCGCCTGAGGGTTATTGGGCTGAGAGTTGATTACCAGAGAGTTAATCGCACGGGGGCGTGAGAGGGATCGCCTGAGAGTTGATCGCACGGGGGCGAGAGAGGGTTGGGGGTGAGAGATGATCGCCCTGGGGCGAGAGAGGGTTGTGTGCGCTCGTGACTTGTTACTGGGCTGAGGAGCACGTGATCGCGGCTGTTGATGGGGAGCGATATGAGCCATCCGATTAGAACAGATGGCTGAGATGGGCCAGCTCACAATAATAAAGTGAGCTCACCATCTCATACTATCATTACTATATATATATATATATATATATATATATATATATATATATATATATATATATATATATATATTGACAAGTACTATGTGTGTGTGTGTGTGTGTGTGTGTGTGTGTGTGTGTCTGTGTGGAGTCTTCTTTTGTAAACATGGTCACTAAGCAATACAAATCAATCTCTTCTTATTCTTAACATGGTATCAGAGCAAAGGTTCTTGTTCTAATCCAAAGCTCTCTTCCGTTGCCAGCTCTCCCTCTCTCCCTCTTGGGGGAGAGGGGGAGCGGTCATACTCCAATCGATCTGGCTTCATCAGATCAGCGCCTTCACTCATCAGATTCGATCGGTACCCTTCTCCTCAATCACCAGAGTTGGAGCACAACCTCCTCGACCCGCAGCGGCCTCTCTTCCCACAGCGACACATCATCGGTCCCACGCGACCTCGGCCCCCAACGGCCTCGATCCATTGCGACCCCTCATCGCCCCCCTTGCGGCCTCGGTCCACTGCGACCTCTGCCCTCTGCAGATCTTCCTCGGCCCCCAGCGGCCCTCTCCAACTCTGCGACCATCGCGCCCTACACCCTCACATCCCAATTCCTCTCCAAACTAAAAGTTGCACCTTGAGTTTGGGGGGGGGGGGTGTTAAGATATTAAATTTGTGTCTAGGAAATTGTAAAGAGTCTTTTAGATTATTGTGTTAGCCTCTTAGGAAGTTGTGTGACTCTTCGGTTCTAGTGTAATGGCACTTGGGTTGTGCTATTGGCTCTTGGGCTCTTCTGCCCAATCATAATTCTTGTACTATATATATGTGGTCATCTCTTGTAAACATAAGCACTAAGCAATACAAATCAGTCTCTTCTTCTTCTTAACAGAGTGTTTGTTCTTTATTAAAGGTATGATGTAATTGTAAACACATGCCTTTCTAAAAAGAAAAATAGTTCTAGATGATAAGGATGGCATAGGCCGAGACTAGCTCGATGCTCAACCCCAAGGGCCCCACCTCCGACAAACAGACACATACAATACTAAAATATCCTACTCCTGCCCTTGGCACTATAATATAATGGATACAGGTTAGAGCCAAAGCCAGGCTCGTTTCACTTTAGGGACATGCCTTACCCTGGGTTAGGTATTAAAACGGGACGGGTTGGACCGGTACGGGTCTTGGCCCTAGCCCCGGCCTTATGCTTTTTAAGTAACAACCCTAACCTTAAGCTACCGGT
Organism: Scilla litardierei; assembly: GCA_030789695.1. Classification (NCBI taxonomy): domain Eukaryota; kingdom Viridiplantae; phylum Streptophyta; class Magnoliopsida; order Asparagales; family Asparagaceae; genus Scilla; species Scilla litardierei. The sequence continues at coordinate 52,424,503 of CM061134.1, forward strand.
TTTCGGGTCAGCCCTTGGGCTTTTTGGCTGGCCATTTACATGTTTTGCAACTCTAATTCATGATTATTAACAATAACATATCAAGCAAGAAATTACAAGTAAAAATATGAGAATGACTTTATACACCCAATCTTCGGTGTAGGTATTTGACAGCTTTCTGAAAATGGAAAAGTTTGAGTGAGAGAGAGACAGATGAGACATTCATTTGATTTTTCAACCCATTTTCGGAAAACTGTCCCCTCCATACACCGAGTACTCGGTGTTTATATCAATTCTCAAAAGTATACGTGTAGCCTATATGTATAATAACAATTTTCATCAATTTCATAAGTTTCTTTTTGGTTAAGTGCTCAAATTATTGTCAAAAAGCTATGCATGTGATATTTTTTATTCAATAGAAGTTATGCTATTGTATATTTACACTTTCTGTCTTACTACTTACTCAACTATTTCCCTTAACAACTTAATTTCATGCATTAGATGGAGCACGAAGAACTGAATAAATAAGATTCTGAGTGAAAGAATTGAAGAAATAAAAATTCAATTCATATTTCAAAGCTAATTGCATATCGAAACAAGAAAACTAAATCAAAATTATTTGAAATATATACGAGTAAATCATATCTTAATCTTGAAACAAGTAACAATTCAATCCAAAAAATAGACGTGCTACCATCTTGAGATCGCGTGTGGATCAAATTTCAACTTTTTTGGAAGAAAGAAACTAGAAAGATGGTAAAATTGAGATCAAATTTTTTTTTGGAAATGAGAAGTTATATTTGATCAGAGAGAGAAAGAGAATGACGAGGTTAAAATTATATGAGTAATTTTTTAATTTCATATCGGTTGAATCATATGTTTTAATAGGCTTTGAATTTACATGTTTTTAAAATTTATAAGGATAGAGCCGTGACAAGCCTAAAGTCGGCCACGGTCACTGTCCAAAAAAAATCGGGCCTTAATGAAAGCCATAATCACAGTCGTGTTTTTGCAAGGGCCATGACAATAGCCACGATTTTTCAAGGCCATATTGATGGGCCCTTCGTCCGGCCCCGGCCCATTTTCATACGGCCCTAGCCCACACTATGACTCGTAGATGCTGGCTTCACGCCTTAAAGGATCAAGATCACATCCAACTGACTCTAGCCCAATGACATGTAGAAATATTAATTATAGATCTGTACTTGAGCTCAAATCAAATGTGTTGATACATGGGACCGGCCCACGAAGCGGAGGGAAATACTCGTCGGAGAAAGAAAAGCCCAATTGGAGCGCTGGGCCGGGGCCAAGTAACCTCTAGGTCCACCAAGAGTGGGGAGTGAATTACCCAGTCAAGGTGCCAGCACCTCTGGCTATTGGGTCCCGCAAAAGCCCCGAGAACGGTTAGTAATGGTCAAATAAATGGGCTTTTGTTATCTCCATTCCTGGAGGGGATCTCGCATCTATGAATGAGGAGCCATTACGTACTAGTGAAGGAACTCATCACATATAAATAGAGAAGACGACAACGAGGAAAGAGTTCACATTCCATAGATACTAAGTACTAGGTACTTTGACCATCTTTACTCTTTTACTTTCCACAACATATTTCTTCCCCCTTCACTCGGTGTGACAACACCACGGACTATCACCATTAGGTCGATCCTAATACCCCGAGTCTCCTTAAGTTTCCTACTAACTTAAGCATCGGAGGAGATTTGGATCGGAACCCAGATCCGACCCCCTAACGATTGTCAGTGCTACAGATAGCCCGGTAGGCGACTCAGCAGGTAGCTCAGATAACTCAAAGCACCATGGATCTAGGTCGGGCATCACCCTAGTAGCTCTAAATCGGTTCCCCCTGACCCGTGTTACCATCGTCTTGGGTCCCAATCATCAGCTGACGTAGGTCCACATCCTCAAAGGCGTCCACGTCAGCTCCACCTTACTATTGACCGGAAGTCACCAGTCAACAGTTAGCACCAGCTGTGAGAAATCAAGAGTCAACATACATGTCTCTGCCAAACAAGGAGACTATGTTGACTCGTTCCACCAACCAAGATTCGAAGAGGCACGATTCCCTCGCGAAGTATGCCTCAACTCCACCGAGTATTGATGTCCTTAACATGATATTCGACGGACCTACTCCAAGTGAATTCTCCACCTTCCTGCAAAGCCACTACGTTGGGAGAGTGATTACTGTGGCTGTTGGGCAAAAGGCACCGAGGAACGTGACACCCACAATATCCTTTTTTGATGATGATCTTGAGGGTATAGAGCTGCCGCACGACGATGCTGTCATCATCAGTGTCATCATCAGTACAATCGAGGTCAGAAGATTGCTTGTTAACACAGGAAGTTCATGTGACATGCTCTTCTGGACCACACTCGAGAAGATGGGACTGGCTTCATCAGAATTAAAGGAATACCCTGGTCCTCTCGTCTGCTTCACAGGCCATACCACTCCTGTCACGGGTGTGATCGTGTTACCATCACTCTTGGGTAGTTCCCTTACCAAGTCACTCGAATGACATCCTTCTTTGTGGTCAAAATCAACTCGGCCTATAACGGAATTATAGATCGGCTGCTTCTTAACTCGGTGCAAGTAGTGGTCTCTTTTGGATACAATGATGGGTGACTTCGTGTTTGATGATAACAAACTTGTGTGAACGTTTTTGATGTGTTTGTTAAGTGTTTCAGGAGTGGCAATAATGTAAATATGGGAAAGAACAGAGAATGTGACAAGCTTGTGAATACTCAAGGTGGACTTGGTTAAAGTGATGGAGAGATAAGGAATTCATACTCAAGGTGGACTTGGTCAATTGATGAAGGGATAAGGAAGTTAGTTTGAGATTGAAAATCAAATCCAATTCAAATCACACACAAATCCAATTCAAATCACAGTTCCAGTCAAATTCCTATTATTAAGGGATTTGCTTTAAGCCAAACTTCCATACACATACTCCTATTTAAACCCCCTACTAAGAGAGAGAAAAGTGTGCGGCCAAAAATAAAAACCCTAGCATATGAATTTCCTAAGCCGCAACCTTTGATTCTTGTAACGACCCGCTCTCAGGGGGGCCATTACGTATTTGATTACATTTGCAGGTCTGCAGATCACCAGTGAAAATAATATAGCTACGATGCAGAGATGTACAAAAATACCCAAACATGGCCCATTTATTACAATCCATATAGTACAACATACTCCAACAAAAATATATGTATGAAAAGAAGTACATATGGAAATACACGACTCAGATCTAAAAGTCGACAGTCTTAGGGTCGCACTCTGACTCCGCAAACTCAGGAGTCTCTTCTTCAACCTGTACGTCGTCTGACAGGGCCATAAAAATGGAACCGTAGGTAAGTCACAACAATCCTAGCAATAGAAATAAAGTAGTGCAAAAGTATAGAACAATCTAAGTAAGGAAACATGCTGAAGAAGTAGCTACAGACAAGTGCGACAAGTAAAGTAAATGCAGTCATGCATACAAGTGCTATAAGTGAGGTAAAAGGCGTTAGTACAAGTAAAACAAGTAATGTTGTAACGACCTGCTTTCCAGGATACCAGGAAAGTATGAATCCGTCCCAAGTATTCCCCGATCAACGAGTATTACGTAGAAAGAGAGAAAGGAAGAGAGTAAAAAGAAAACTACAGATCACCATGCACGTGCTGGGAAGTACAAGTCATGCTCCATCATAAATATTAACACAGAGGATTAACAGAAATGTAATTCAAAACTGTCCATTTTTATTTATATCATAATACATCTTTTACATAAGCCATTTTTGAACTGAGTACAAAAAGGTAAACAACGAAATCCTCCACAGGACCCAAAAGGAAAACACTCACACTCTACACCAGGTACAACTTACTTCTAACTATCCCTGGGAATCCTCTACACCAGACTGCCCTCTGTGGGCTCCACCTCTGAGTAGATTTTTTGAGTCTATCTCTGCTTTGAAATTCCTGCTTCTAGACCTGGAAAATTAAATGGGGCACATCAACACGTGACCCAGTATGATTCCTAACTAAGCTAGGCAAAACCCAGTTTAGAACCGGACTACCTATTTAAGAAGGATGGTCTAACAAGTGAGGGTCACACTACATATAAAAGTATTCAAGACATGATATACAAACATTACAAAAAAAAACTTGTAACACATGCCTTAATAACCATATTATAACATGCAAGTGCTGAAAGTAAGTAGAGAAACATGTTAACATGCAGTAATAACTTTAATATAAACAGTGGAATAGATCAGTATGGGATACCATCATTTAAGTAAACAGAGGAATAAGTAAACATGAGTAACATTATTTACATTTCAGAAGATAAAGTTAACATGTGGTAGTAGCATTTATGAATTAAACGACAATTACTTTAAATTAACACTTTACATGTTTGGGAACCTGTGTAAATAATAGGACACTTAAGGAGCTGGACTTCAACCAAGGTGGGCGAAAAATGATACCTCAACCAGCAATACGAGCACTTGAGGGGCCTCTCGTAACTCCACATAAGGGAGTGAGAAATCTCGATTTTTCAGTGGAAAACGGAGCAAACCATCATTTACCGTCATGATGCATCACGAGTACACCACCGGCCTCTCTAACTTTGTCCACTCCCCCTCCCTACTCACGGGAGTGCGAGTGAGAATAGAGCTATGTCCACACTTAGCCAACTCCTTCGCTCAAGAGTGCAAGTGTGAGCCTCAACTGTGTCCGCTCCTTAAAACATTTCTTTACACGTTTTCCACCCAAAACCCACATTTAGAGCTTCACCCATTTTTGAATGGACTGAAGACTCCGGACTCATTTCCTCATCTCACTCTTACTTCAATGTTTCACAATTCTGAAGACTCCGGACTCATTTCCTCATCTCACTTTTACTTCAATGTTTCACAATTCTTTCATTTGGTATATCATTCTTATATATCATTCTCATATTCATCATCATTTTCACTTTCTTTTCCTTTCCAATCTCAAAATTTTACATAAGTATTAACATGCTTAACTTCCTTGTAATTGCATCATGATGACTACGTGGGTTTCACAAACTCTACATGAATTTCTTGGCATACGAACTGAGGTATAATCGTTACATGAATGTTCTGACAAACCTTGCAAATCTTATTCATGTAAGGTTTGTCAGAACTACACAAACCTTACATGAATAACATCCATAGCATAACATTTGCAAAGTATATAAATCAGTAAAAGTGATAAAAGTGACGTTTGACAAAACTGGAGAAATGGAAGGTTGATCCATTTATTAGTTGGCACATTGGCCTCCTGATGTCACCGGGCATTTATACAACCCAAGGGCTGCCCTCACAGATTTTAAATATTTTAAATGTTCAAAATTGCTATCATCAAGACATCAACTATTTCCTTATTCTAAATTTGAATATACATACTTGTCATACCAGCCAATACGAATTAGCAATTAAAAATGTGTTTAAGGATAGTAAAGTGTCAGTAATTATCCAAGATCCTACATATTGCAAAAATAGGCATTCTGCTCACTACTGCATGATTATTGCATTCTCTTTTTGTTTGTTTTTTAAAGGGATATCTTCTGACGGGTCAATTGTTGGAGAATGCAATTGCAAGGAAAGAGCGGAATATGATTTGTGTTAATGGAATTCCAAAATGTAAAAATATATAATGCAACTGCTAATTCTTTTGAATGATAGAGCCACACGGCCATATGGTGAAATACATACGGCCGTGTGGATTTAATAAGGGAGGCTGAAGATCCACACAGCTGTATGGTGAAATCCATACGGCCATGTGGATTTTAGTTGGCTGAAGAAATGCACACGATCGTATGGGCTATGGGCCACACGGTCGTATGGTAAAATCCATACTGCCATGTGGATTTTAGGTGATACGGTCATATGAGTTTTGCATTGCGACCTCAAAGTGTGACACAGCCGTATGGTTTAATCCATATAGCCGTATGTTACTAAGGCCTGAAGGGGGCCTCACGGCACACGGCCGTATGAAGCTGCCATACGATTATGTTAAGGGGATTTGGATTTTGACGACGACTACAACTAGGAATAGTGTAACACGATTAAAATAAATCCTATCTAACTTGGTTAGGATCTTACCTCATTAAGTCCTTCATTAATTCTGGGGCCTTGAAGCCCATTTGAAAAGCTAACTCCCCCTCAAGCTTCCTCGAGTTCCAATGGTGTTTCACTAGGGTTTGATGGAGGAGACAATGGTTGCATCGATGGAAAGGATGGTGGAACTGCTGATTTGTTATTGGGGAATTCATGGGTTCGGACAAAGGAGGAAGGAGAAGGGGCTTGGGGTTTTGGCTTGTTTACTAGATTCTCTCCTTTTTCTTTTTCCCTTCTATTTCTTTTCCTGTTCTGTTTTGTTTTCCTTTTTTTTCTTCCCCAATAATGCTCATCACCCTCTTCTTAGCCCTAAGCATGCCATGTGTACAGGGGGGTTGGTGAGAGTTAAGGAGGTGTCAACGCCTCACAAGTAGAAGGTGTCTTTTTAGGGTATTATTAAGATGACGATTATTATTATTATTATTATTATTATTATTATTATTATTTGGAAAAATAATTATACCCACACAATATCATATACACTTTAACATACAAGTATTTCCTTCATATCTTTATTTAATTAAATCCCATGCACATAAAATTATGTGAAAATAATTTTTTAACTAAACAAAATTAAAGAAAATACACTAAGACTCCCAAAAATTTATACGCACACATATACGTCCAAGAGTACGTATTAATATGTGTGTATTAATTTTGGGGTCATTACATTCTACCCACCTTAATAACAAAGTCTGCCATCGGACTTTCCAAAATCAGGGTTTAAAGGGTTTATCTGAAGGTCAAATAGACTTAAGGGTTACCCAACTAGAGATACAAATATACACACTTATAGTTATACATGTATTACGTGTTGAGTATTGGACTTCTCCCTACTTGGTGTTGAAGATGAGCAAACATAAATACTTGTGACTAATCCCCTACTTGCAGTTAATCCATTGCCTAAGCATATCATGAAGATCAATTAGCAATGGAGGTCACTCAAGGATTAATCAAAGCATGAAAAGTGGATTGGATGATCGAAGATGATGATTGAAGCTCCTAGAAGACTTCAAGCTCATTCTATAGAATGAAGAGACGCAAAAACAAGATATAATCTTTATATTCTCTTCTAGTATGTAGCTTAGAAATAGAACTATGTTGGAGCACACACACATCTTTATTTCTGTCCTAGGAAATCATTAGAATTCATTTCCTTGGCCTCCAATTCATTATTCTCTAGCATATGCAGTTTGGACTTTCAACAGACGACTGCTAAACGATTTACAGTCGCCTATCTCCAAACAGTCGACAGTGATTTGTTCTACAGTCGTCTATTTTGCACATACTTTATCATTTGGTTTTTGGGCTTTCAGCTATAACTTTCATCAGGCGACTGTTGTACAAAGTACAGGCGCCTGTCCAGTTACAGGCGCATGTGACTTATTAGTCAGTCGCATGTCTCTCTCTTGCTCAAAGATCTTTAACATGTCTTCCTTCTGTCAGACGACTGATGTTGGATTCACAAGCGCCTACCCATTGGCACAGGCGCCTGTGAATTCTTCTTCAGTCACCTGTCGATCCTTGTTCTAACTCTCTGTATTTTGGCAAGTTTCACCAGTTGCGGTCAGACGACTGATGTTGGATATACAGTCACCTGTCCATTGGCACAGGCGCATATGAATGCTTCAAAAATCGCCTATCGATCCTTTCCCTGAAACTATATGCTCTGAAAAGAGTCACTAATTAGGGTCAGATGACTAATGTTGGTTTTACAGTCGCCTGCCCATGTCACAGGCGCCTGTGTATTCCACATTAGTCGCATGTCCCGTCTTCCCAAAACTTTCTGAGTTTTCATAACTTACTCATATTTCGGTCAGTCGCATGTAGAAGGTTTCTTAGTCGCTTATTGGTTTACAGGTGCATGTCCGTCCTTCATCAGTCGACTTTCGTGCGTGGTAAGTTACCGTTTGAATTCTCACCTACTCGCTGACACAATGCAGCAGTCGACTGTGGTTTCTTCACCAATCGACTGTCCATTGTGTAATTCTATCCGTTGGCTGTTTCTCCATGGATTTCAAAGGGGTTTTTGGGAAATCTGTTTGAGGGTTTTAGAAAACCTATAAAGAGAGCTTCTACTGTTTCATTGGAGCCCCTCTCTCTCCCAAGCAAGCTCTTTAGAATTCAAGCGTTCATTTCTCAAGCTCTCAAATCCAAAAGCCCTAGATTTCCAATCTCATTCTCTCTTGCTCTCCAACCTAGAATCAAAGTGATATCCTCTAGGCAATTGGTGGTGACAAGAAAAAGGGCTTTCACTCTTCTTGGAAGAGACTTCAACACACAACACACTTGCTCCTTCAAGTTCTACTTTAAGGCATATGTGATTGTAAGTGTTGCTATTTCATTATTTTATCTCTTTCGATATTAGTTTTACTCTCGGTTTGTGAGAGTGGTTTGCTTGATCCCAAGTTGTGGGAGTTAAAAACATCGATTGTGTTTCGATTACACTTGTAGGGTTGCTACAAGTGGATTTAAAGGAAACCTCAAGTTAGGGTTCTAACTTGAGTATCCGGAAGTATCCCGGTGGAAGGAACGTAGGATTACCAGGAACAAGTTGGTAGTTCACTTGGGTAATCCAAACCCTTGAAACATACTTTGTGTTAGCATTATTTCATTTTGGGTTTATTTATAATTCCGCATTTATTGTTGGTTAAGAATTTAAATTGGTAAACTATCGTTTAAATTTTATAAACACTATTCAACCCCACTTCTCCTCATAGCCAGGGTCCTTACATCACATTGCATGTACATTACGTAAGGGGGTATATATATGTCATAGTGTATATTACACTCAAGAATATATACACATAGTTCAGTATTCATATACCATATTCAATTCAAGTACATATATGTATATAGATCACATATACAATAATCCAATACCTTACATTCAAGTAGCATTACTTATAGATTCATATACACAAATACCATATGTCTATACTATATATAGTTATACATCGTACACATTTTACCGTCCACCCACATCCATCTATTAATCATACATACTTAAGTAAAAAGTGTATCACATAATACCAATACACATATCCCTTCATTCCTAGATGCTCCTGCCATTCTAAATTTTATTTTACTTATATACATTCTAAAATACGACAGATACATGCAATAGATATCTATTCATTCCATACTATGTATACATCATTACAATGGCAACCCAACACAATGTAATTATATATGACTTAGATATATTTAATACATAACATTAAACGTATACACTAATTCACACACATGCCTTCATTCATATTATTTCACTCATCCATTTAGATCATACTCATATAATAACCTTATTTAAAGCATTATATATATATATATATATATATATATATATATATATATATATATATATATATATATATATATATATATATATATATATATATATATATATATATGAAGGGTAAGTTAGATTGTATATTCAATAACGTACAAAGTGTACAAAGTGGGGGTTCCAAAAGTGCTAGTCTCAACAGAGAGAGGAAAGGACACATGCGTCGTCACTCTCTACTGTCAATTCTAGCATCCATGGACCAACCACTAATCAATACATCAAACACCACAAGAAAGAAAATAGATACATCAACAATGGATCAACCATTATCCAATATCTCCCAATTCTCGAATGCAACCGCTGCGTTTACTTCGGCCTCCTCTTCATCCCGCATGCTAATGCGGACATCGGCTGAAATTTCATCAAAAAGCACTGTTTTCGGCTTCACCAAATTCTCAAAGACTCTCCTGTTGCGTTCTCTCCACAAATGCCATACACAAGCCGCCAGGATTGTTTTTGCAAGTCTACTTAATGATCCCTTCTTGCCGAATTTTCCCAGGTAGAATTTACAAACCTCTAACAGTGATAAATCATCCGGCCCATGGTACCCAAGTTTTAGCAAGGCACGGTGCATAGTATAGTTAGAATAAGGGCAAGCGAAAAATAGGTGTTCAGTTGTCTCCAGCCGGCTGTCAGCACATAGAACACAATGTGCATCAGATTGGATACCCCATTGTTGCAATTTATCTTTAGTAAGAAGCTTTCCCTTGATAGCCCGAAGTAGATTCAGCGCCATCTTCGAGATGTGTTTGTGGAACCAAACTAACTTGTAGAACTCAAAAGTCGGTGATTTGGTACGTATATTTTCCCACACATCCCGGAATTTTACATCCGTCCCAAGCTTCCATTCCCATGAATCAGCTCCCTCTGTTAGTTTTATATGTTGAAGAAGAGGACGAATATCGTTGATTTCTGCTTCATTCCTCCATGTCGTACCCCCCAGTAATCTCGCACTCGCCTTCTAGTAGAACCCAATGGAATATCGAACATATTTTTAAGAGGGCCACATGGAAGCCAGTTGTCATGCCAAAATAAAGTATCATTTCCATCTCTGACTTTCTTCACAATTAGCTTCTGGGAGAGATTTCTGCATTTAAGTAGAAACTTCCAAGTTCCCGATTGAACCACCGACTCATTAGCATCATAGAATTCAATAATGTCCTTATGTTTACCCCGCATGTAGTCGGCCCATAAGATTTTAGATTGCAACATTCTCCAGGTGAGTTTTACCCCCGAAGCCAAGTTAAGATCAGATAGTAGCCTTAATCCAACACCCCCTTCATTCTTAGGCTTGCATGAATCACGCCAAGCCCAAGCTTTACTATTCCCCCATATGAAGCTTCTACACATAGAGGTCAGAGAACGCAACACAGTAGAAGGAAATTTATATACTTGAGACCAAAAGGAGATCATACCATAAATTACCATTCGAACCAGCTCAATTTGGCCCGAGATGGAGAGCATGGTTGAGGACCACCCACTCATGCGTTTTCTGCACTTGTCCAATAGACGGTTGTACATGCAAGTTTTGGGGTATTTAGAAGACAAAGGGAGACCCAAGTATGTGGTGATGGTGCTAGTAAGTTTGACACCCAGATAATCCGCTAGCGCCTCTGGATTTTTAGTCCCTTTGCTGAACATAACAGTGCTCTTGCCCCAATTCATATCAAGACCTGTAAAGCATTTAAATTCCTCAAGCATCTCCTGAAGCCCCTGGAAAAATTTGAAGTTGGCACGGCAGAATAACAGCAAATCATTTGCAAACATCAGGTGTGAAATAGATCCCGTCCTCCGCATAGGCTGAATGAGTCCTTTGGTGTGTGCCTTTTCTAATAGTAAGGAGAAAGCTTCCATGACCAATACAAATAAGTAGGGAGATAGTGGATCACCCTGCCTAAGTCCTCTATTCCCTACAAAATGGCCAACAGGGGAGCCATTTACCATCACTGAGTAAGATGCTGTTGAGATGCACTCCTTGATCCATCTAATGAAATAGTACCCAAATCCCATTTGATGCATTATATAATAGACAAACTCTCGGTTCACACTGTCAAAAGCCTTTCTAAGGTCCAACTTCAGGCACGCCCTAGATCCCATAGGATTGCTGAAATCTCTTATCTGTTCATGGGCTAATAGGGTACTATCAGAAAGTAATCTTCCTTTTAGGAAAGCCACTTGATTTGGAGAAACCAGAAAATGAATAATCCTTTTAAGCCTGTTGCAAATGATTTTACTAATAATTTTGTAAAAAACATTGCAACAGGCAATCGGCCTGTAGTCACCCAAATTGGTAGCATTTGAACCTTTCGGGACAAGAGTTAGGAAGGAATGGTTGTATTGACGTAGAATATTACCCGTTCTGAAGAAGGATTGCACAGCACCAATCACATCAGAAGCAACCAAATTCCAGTTATGTTGGAAAAAGAATCCATTAAAACCATCTGGCCCAGGAGCTTTGGAAGCATTGATTTGGAAAACAGCCACTTTAATCTCATCTTCTGAAACTTTTCTTTCCAACCACCTGACTGCTTCATTTTTCACCTTCCTTTTAGGGACGAGTCTAGGGAAAACAGTCCAGTAATGTACTTGACTGTAGAGATCTTTATAGAAATTAACAGCATCTGATTTTAGTTCCTCATAAGAATTACTCTGGACTCCATTTTCATCCACCAGATGCAATAAATTGTTATGCCCCTGCCTAGCCCGCATCGAATTATAGAAGAACTTAGTATTACTGTCCCCCAAATTCAACCAATCTTGCCTGCTTTTCTGTCTGTACATTTCCTCTTCTAAGCCTAGGAGATTAGCAAGCTCCTTAGATAATTTGCTTTCTTCTATCTGCAAGTTATGGTCATAGTGTATAGATATTTGTTTCCTTACATCCTCCAGCTGGGCTCGGCACTTAAGAATAGAATTGGTTTCCTGCTGACTTCGGGCCCAATTGCGAAGATTAAATTTTAAATGCCGTAGCTTATAGGCAAGCCGAAACATATCAGTCCCCTCGATATGTTGATTCCAAGAGGAATGAAGTATTTACTGGTACCCAGACAAACATACCCAATGATTGAAAAATTTAAATGGTTTAGGTTCCGATTGTACCTGAGCATGAAGATTCACTAGCAAAGGGGCGTGATCACTAGTTTGAGGATCCAAATAAGAAACAAACGAGTCCGGAAGTTTATCTGCCCATACTCCATTGCAAAGGGCCCGATCCAATTTAGCTGAGATTCGATCCTTGCCCATCCGATTATTGCACCAGCTATAACCCTCTCCTACACTCTTTAGCTCTTGCAAACGACAAGAAAAGATACAAGAGTTGAAGTCAGATAACATTGCTGCATCCATACGTCTACCACCCACCTTGTCTTTAGCATACAAAACACAGTTGAAGTCTCCAGCTACCAACCAATGAACATTAAGAAGTTTCTTAGCGTCATCTTCTAGACAACCCCACAACTCCCTCCTTTCAACCATAGAATTACAGCCATAAACTCCAGTAAAAGCAAATACCAAGCCCCCCACATTTGTCCCACACACTGTAACATGCTGCTTAGAAGAGGACTGAACAGAAACGAACCAAATCAGTGGGTCAAACCCCATGAGGATACGACCTCCTTTGTGCAATGTGAAGTTGTCTATAGTTACCCAGCTCTTTTGGAAACACGGCCTACTTTTAATCATCTCCGGTTTTAATTTAGTTTCTAGAAGAACAATTGCTGAAGGCTTCAATTTTTTAATCCAGTCTCTAAGATCTCTTCTCCGCACAGGGTTGTTAAGACCCCTCGTATTCCAGATTAGAATGGTCATTAGATAATGGGGGTTGTGTGTCGCACCTGACTTCCCTCCTTCAGCCGGACACTCTTCCTAATAGCCTGGGATGGTGTCGCGCTTGTACTTCCCTGCCTCTTGGGCCTAACAGCAAATGCCTCTTCAATGAGTTGAGTGCGCTCTACAGTCCAGTCTGGATTCTCAAATGTAGGGTCTTCGGGCAAATCCTCTGGGTATTCTTCAAGCCTAACAGGAATCTGGGCAGACTCAGAATAAGGGGCCGGCTCATTTTGCTGTAGTGGCTCGGAAAATTCTTGAGGCTGTGCGGGAACTTCGCTACAGGTGGAAATTGTAGCATCTATGCACTGAGACAGCTGTACAGGGGCTTCTCCACTCAAAGAAGTAGAAGTTTCAATGACAGAAAGCTGTATAGGATGCTGTACCGGTGCTTTTCCCATAGGTTCATTAACAGGACACAGTTTCAAACTGTGTATGACACACAAAGTAGAACCCCATCCTTCGAAATTTATTAATTCCATATTGACCTCCAGTCTTAGGACGTCTTTCATCACCTTGCTCAACCTGTCCTTCTTCACACACTGGCCTTATATTCTTCTCAAATTGGCCTGAGGACTGCCCATCTTCAATAGTCTTAAAATTATGTGATGGCTCATGCATTGGTTCCTTCCCCTTGTGCTGGATGGAAGTAGGATTTTCTTTCAGGGGACATTGACCATCAGAATGTCCAAAACAAACGCACCGTATGCAATGCGGTAGCTCACCTTCATATTTTGCCTCGATGGTAAGAGTAGACCCATCGTCAAGCTCAACCTCCACGCTATTGGATAAAGGCACCTTAGCGTCCACTTCAACCAAGCATCTAGCATATGTAATTCGCTCCAATTTTGCCGTGGCTTTATCCAAACACAATGGGGTTCCTATAATTGAAGCCAGAATATTGAGCACTGGAATATTCCACATATTCAACGGCACTCCATGTAGTTGTACCCACACTGGTATAGACGTTAGAATATCTCTATCATGCCGAATCATTGAATTCCATTGTTTTAGAACCACTAGCCGCCCATCAAAAATCCACGGACCCCCATGTAAGATTTTCTCGCAATCTTCCTTTGCTTCAAATATAAAATAGAAAAATCCATTTTCTTTACTATAAATGTGAACCCTCTTTCTTAACTTCCAAAGCCTATCAACCCATGCTTGAATCTTCCCAAAGTAAGGAACATTCCCTATAACATATCCCACAAGTGTGAACTGCCATTTTTCCCCTCCCTTCTCCAACAGATGATTTGGTACCCAAGCAACTATTTTCCCATCTTTACGAATCATAGGAGGGACCATAGTCATGCCAATGGATTCTCCATAAGAGCGCTTAGTAGAGCAGATCTCCGACCATGTCAGCTTCGCAGCTGCTGGGTTAATAATAGGTGAAATCGTCCTCACAGGCTCAAGGAAGTAGACTTTACCTTAGCATGGAACCCAGCACTCCTTGAGAGGTGGACGTTGCGCGAAGGTCGCCGGAATGAAGAACCACCGAGATCATCCCCAGTCCTGAACCACCGTGATGGGCCCTCCAACCTTGAGCCCCCCTTTCTCCTAACAACTTGCCAAGGCCCGGAGCCATCTAGAGATTCCTTTGCCGCATCTTCGGAGTGGAAGCCGCCAGATGAATGAACACCAACGCCAACCCTAGGTCGGCCGTCGGAATCCCCCTGTTCCCCCCTCCGAAAAACACTCATCTCTTATATATATATATATATATATATATATATATATATATATATATATATATATATATATATATATATCATAGGTGTCACGCCTTGCTCTCCCAAAATAGTGATACGTAGCAGACTAGGCCGCCGTAGTATTCAGGCTCTTGGCTTCGAGCCCTTATATCTAAATACTACTAGGCATTATTGTGGCTAAATAAATTAAATAAGCATGCCACCGCAACAACACTTGAATGGTACAACTAAAGAAATGTAAAGTGCTCCAACAGAATTAAATTTCGCCGTACTGAAAAGAAAACATAACTACATAATATTAAACAAAGTACATATACATACAACAGCTGTACAAAGGGGCGTACAAAAATGGGGATAAAACAAAAAGAGAAACCCCAACCCAAAAAGAACAAAAAGTGTCCACACCCGGTATAACTCACCCACTAGTCTATGTAAGGACCCTGGCTATGAGGAAAACACTAGAAGGAGAGTTTAATAGTGTTTATAAAACTTAAACGATAGTTATACCAATTAAAATTTCTAACCAACAATAAATGCGGAATTATAAATTAACCCAAAATGAAACAAGCTAACACAAAGGATGTTTCAAGGGTTCGGATTACCGAAGTCCAATTCCTGACTTGTTCCTGATAATCATACGTCCCTTCCACCCGTATACCTCCGGATACTCAAGTTAGAACCTTAACTTGAGGTTTCTTTTAAACCCACTTGTAGCAACCCTACAAGTGTAATCGAACCACAATCGATGTCCTTGACTCCTACAACTTGGGATCAAGCAAACCACTCTCACAAACCGAGAGTAAAACTAATTACAAAAGTTATGAAATTCGAAAAGAAATTGCAACACTTACAATCACCTATGCCTTGAAGTAGATCTTGAAGGAGCAAGTGTGTTGTATGTTGATGTCTCTTCCAAGAAGAGAGAAAGCCCTTTCTCTTGTCACCACCAAATGCCTAGAGGATATCACTTTGATTCTAGGTTGGAGAGCAAGAGAGAATGAGATTGGAATTCTAGGTCTTTTTGAGAATGAGATCTTAGAGATGAATGCTTGAATTGCTAAGAGTATGACCAAGAAACCCCAATGGAACAGTAGAAGCCCCTCTTATAGGTTCCCCAAAACCCTCAAACAGAAAACCCAAAACCCCCTTTGAAATCCATGTGGAAACAGCCAACGGATAGAATTTACACTGCAGACAATTGACTGATGAAGAACTCACAGTCGCCTGTTGTACTGTGTCAAAGGATAGGTGAGAATTCAAACGGTAACTTACCACGTAGGACAGTTGACTGATGAAGGTCGGACATGCGCCTGTAAACCAATAGGCGACTGAGAAACCATCTACAGCCGACTGAGTGAAACATAAGTAAGTTATGAAAACTCAGGAAGTTTGGGAAGACAGGACATGCAGCTGATGTGGTATCCACAGGCGCCTGTGCCATGGGCAGGCGCCTGTGAAACCAACATCATGAAGGGTTTTCTGGGTCCTTATGGCCATAAATACGACGTCTGGCCTAAGGTGGTCGGACGAAGTTATCAAAACAACAGCGAAAAAAACAACTTAAAACAGTTTTAAGTCTAGCCTTAAAGGGAACAAACCCTAGCCAAGATCTCTACTATCCCGGGGTTGGGTCCGACCAACACCTAAGAATAGATCTATCTATCATATGCAATTTATAAAAGCATGCTTAATTTAAACTACATACCTTTCACTTCGTTTCCGTAGAATACGAAGCGTCGTTTTCAGCAACACTTCTTTGGCCCCGTGCCGCATCTCCCAAGCTGAACCGTGCCTGGTGAATGTAAGTGTTGCTATTTCATTATTTTATATCTTTCGATATTAGTTTAACTCTCGGTTTGTGAGAGTGGTTTGCTTCCTCCCAAGTTGTGGGAGTCAAGGACATCGATTGCGTTTCGATTTCACTTGTCGGGTTGCTACAAGTGGGTTTAAAGGAAACCTCAAGTTAGTGTTCTAACTTGAGTATCCAGTGGTATCCGGGTGGTAGTGACGTAGGATTACCGGGAACAAGTCGGGAGCTGATTTAGGTAATCCGAACCCTTGAAACATACTTTGTGTTAGCATTGCTTCAATTTAGGTTTATTTATAATTCCGCATTTATTGTTGGTTAGGAATTTAAATTGTTATAACTATCGTTTAAATTTTATAAACACTATTCAACCACCCTTCTAGTGTTTTCCTCATAGCGAGGGTCCTTACAATTGGTATCAGAGAGTTGGTTTATAGCTATGGCATACAACAACAACGACGTTCCTCCACCTCCTTTGTACAACAATCACGACCGTGATGGTGCGTCTGCCGTCTTCGAAAGACAATAAACGGTTCGTCCTCCACGCTTCAATGGCATGAATTTCGGCTATTGGAAATGCCGGATTAAGACATTTCTTAAGAGTGCTTCTCTTTGGAGAATCCTCCACAAAGAGTAAGTTGAACCCTCCGAAGAGGATTTCGACAAATGGACTCCCTCCGAGAAGTCCGCCGAAGTGAACAACTCCAAGGAATGAATGCTCTTCATTGTGCATTGGATCCGGATGAGTTCAATAAGATATGCACATGTAAGAGTTCATATCAAATATGGAACCATCTAGTTGTTACCCACGAGGGAACGAACAAGGTAAAGTTGTCTAAATTATATGTTGTAATACAAAACTTCGATATGTTTCATATGCAGGATAATGAGAGCATTGCAACGATGTACGGATGTTTCACCGACATCACCAATGAGCTTGAAGCTCTTGGACAAGTATACACCCAAGAAGAAAAGGTAAGAAAGATAACCATGGGAATGACCTTGAAATGGGAAAGAAGAGCAATCGCCATTGAGGAGGTCAATGACATGAAGATCTACACCGTGGTGAATCTCTTCGGTACTCTCATGTCTTATGAAGTAAGAAAGGAGAACCGACTGAAGATTAGAGCAATAATGGACCCAACAGAGGCCAAGAAGAAAGCATTAGCATTCAAGGCTACTTATTCATCCTCCGATAGTGAAGAATCCAAGAACGAAATGGACTTGGAAGAAATTGCACAAATGGCGAAGAAGTTTCGACGCTTCTTTCATAAAGGTAAATTTCCTTCCAAAAATAAATTTGATTCCACTAACAATACCTCATCTCTTTGTTTTAAGTGTAACAAGCCGGGGCACATCAAGAAGGATTGCCCAATGCTTAGAAACAAAGAAAAGTGGAAAGCTCCAAAATACCACAAGTCCGACAAATACAAGAAGGATAAGAAGAAAGGACTTGTTGGGACGTTCGATGATTCATGCGGAGATTCCTCAAGTGAATCCGAGGATGAAAAGGGTGAGAGTGCACATATGTGTTTCATGACCCAAGAAGATCCACTCTCCGATGAGAGTGATAGTGACAT
Source organism: Scilla litardierei (assembly GCA_030789695.1). Classification (NCBI taxonomy): domain Eukaryota; kingdom Viridiplantae; phylum Streptophyta; class Magnoliopsida; order Asparagales; family Asparagaceae; genus Scilla; species Scilla litardierei. The sequence continues at coordinate 52,442,890 of CM061134.1, forward strand.
CGAAGAACCCGAGCTAACCATGGATAAACTTCGTATTGCTAATGAAGAATTATTTTCTAAGTATCAATCTCTTATGCTTAGATATACTATTTTAAAGAAATCTAATGTTAGCAAATCATCCATGCCGTGCATTATCAATAATGACACCATTGTTGATACACTTACACTTGAGAAAGCAACTTTAGTTTCTCAAAATGACATCTTGAGAAATGAGGTGAATTCCCTCAAATCTCAACTACATCAAACTTATCATAAAGATAGTATTGATCTAGCTTCACATAACATACAATTGGGTATTGAGAATGATTCTCTTAAAACCCAAGTGCACGAGCTCAAAACACGTGTGTCCACCTTGGATACCAATATTTCTTCTCTTAAGGAGAAATATAAGCTCATGTCCTCCCAAGTTAAGAGATTTAACAAAGAAAAAGGGCAATTGGATGAATTTCTTGCAAACCAATTTCTGGCCACACATCGTGTTGGACTTGGTTATGTAGAAGCAAATGCATCCAAATCTCGCACCGTCTACAGTGGTGTAACTATAGATTTTGTGAGGCCATCCTTCGGTGCATCCACAAGTGGTGTCAAAAACACTATTGGTAGCAAACCTACGAAGAAAGCCACCACTTCACAATCTCTTCTTTTTGGCAAGAAACCCACTACGGGTGGAAACCAAAAGAAAGGTCATGCATATATGTACAACAACTCTCATTCACGTAAGAAATATCCTACTTCACATGTGGAAACTAATGACACTTTTTATACTCCACACCCACAGACACGTGTAAACACACACATGAGAAATACTCATGCACGTGCCCCTACACGTTCATATGTTCATACACATCATTCTTCCATGTATGCTCATCCACCTCATGTTATGCATGCTCCATATGTTGCATATGACATGCATGCTCCATATTTTGCATACAACCCATTTATGTCCCATGCTTATCCACCTCCATCATGCTCCATATTTTGCATACAACCCATTTATGTCCCATGCTTATCCACCTCCATCTTCATATGCTAGAACTCACGCTCCTAGGAAGCACGCACCACATAGAACTCAAACAAATGTGCATGCAACTAGGAAAAGGACACCCAAAACATACACAATTTGGGTTCCTAAGAACACAAGCATAATTGATATGAATGCTTATGTTGATTCCTATTTTAGTGATGTAATAAATAGTGGTAATTATGTTGGGAAGCAAAAGTCCACTTGGACTTGGCTTCCAAAGGGCTAATCCCTTGGACCCAACAAATCTTGGGTACCATGAGCTTATGGTATATTATGTAAGTAACCAAGAAAAAGAAAAAGAGCAATAAAAGTTGTGTTGGCTCTAAAAAGAAAGGATGGATACTCGATAGCGGTTGCTCCAAACACATGATGAGAGATCTCACATTGCTCTCCGAAGTGATTAGCATCAAGGATGATGCAACAGTCACTTTTGGAGGTAATCAAAAGGGAACCATCATTGGAGTAGGTAAAGTCGGTAATTCTTCCAACCCACTTATTACAGATGTCTATTTAGTTAGTGGTTTATGTCATAAATTTATCTCCATTAGTCAACTTTGTGACAAGGGTTACAAGGTTAACTTTGGAGAGGATATGTGTAAAATTGTAGATATTGATTCACATACTTTATTTACCGGTATTAGGCATAAAACATTTATTATTTGAGTTTGCCTAAAACCATAGAACATTGCTTAGTTGCTAATACAAATGAACAACTATTATGGCATCGCCGTTTTTGTCATGTTTATTTTAAGCACTTATATAAGTTAGCTAAGCATGATCTGGTAAAAGATTTTCTGAAAATTGTTTTTAGTAAGAAAAACTTTTGTGATTCTTGTCAAAGAGGTAAACTAAGTAAATCATCTTTCAAACTTAAAGAAGGCATAACTTCTAAGAGGCCCCTAGAATTACTTCATCTAGATTTATTTGGGTCAACTAGAACCGCATCTTTAGGTAATGCTCATTATGGATTAGTTGTCATTAATGACTTCTCTAGATTTACTTGGGTTTCATTTTTAACCAATAAGAGTGAAGCTTTTGATGAATTTGCTATATTTGCAAAGAAAATTCAAAATTTCTTAACATCCACCATTATCACATTTGTAGTGATCATGGAGGAGAATTTGAGAATGTATCTTTCACCAAGTTTTATGATGACAACGAGATTACTCACAAATTTTCTTTTCCTCACGCACCACCATAAAATGTTGTTGTTGAGAGAAATAATAGGACCCTAATAGAGTGTTCCCGTACCATGCTCCATGATAGTCATCTTGGACTATAATTTCGGGCGGAGGTGGTACACACGGCATGTTATGTGCTTAATAGTATCCTAGTGAGGCCCCGAACGAACAAAACTTGTTTTGAATTATTTTATGATAAAAAGCCGTACGTTAAATATTTTCGTGTTTTTGGTTCAAAATGTTTTATAAAGCACACTTTTGGTAACTTGGATAAATTTGAGCCAAGATCAAATGAAGGAATTTTTGTTGGATATTCCACACGTAGCAAAGCCTACAGGATATACAATAAAACCTCTTTAACGATCGAGGAATCACTACATGTATCATTTTATGAAGATTTTGATATTCCTCATGTTGATGATAGTGTAGATGGTTTATGTGATTCCATTGGTAATGTTAAAATTAATGATTCTATTATTGAGACTAACAATACTAATGAAATTGTTGAAGATGTTCCAAGTGATGCAGGGATTCCCAAAGCTTATCCAACCGTTAGTAATCACCACCATGACCAAATTTGTTGGAGATATTGGTGTGGGTGTACGAACAAGGTCAAGAATTGATGAATTCTCTCATTGTGCAATTGTCTCTACCATTGAGCCAAAGAACATCCAAGAAGTGTGTAAAGATAGCTCTTGGCTAGTTGCAATGGAAGAAGAGCTCATGCAATTGAGAGAAATGAAGTTTGGGAGCTCGTTCCTCTTCCAAGTGCTCACCAAGTAATTGGGACCAAGTGGATTTTTAAGAACAAGACCGATGAGAATGAGGTCATCACAAGGAATAAAGCAAGGTTAGTAGCTCAAGGCTATCGACAAGAGGAAGGTATTGATTTCGAAGAATCATTTGCCCCCAGCTAGATTAGAAGCTATTAGATTACTTTTATCTTTTGCATCCCATAAAAATTTTAAATTATTTCAAATGGATGTTAAAAGTGCATTTTTAAATGGTATTGTTAATGAAGAACTTTATGTTTCTCGACCACTCGGTTTCATTCATGAAATATTTCCAACCCGTGTTTTCAAACTTAAGAAAGCGTTATATGGATTGAGACAAGCTCCTAGAGCTTGGTATGATCGACTCAAAACATTTCTTTTGGATTAGGTTTTAAAATGGGTGAAGTTGATTCAACTCTCTTTATTAAATATTATGAAAATGACATCCTGTTAATTCAAGTTTATGTATACAATATAATGTTTGTCTCTGCTAACTTTAATCTTTGCCAAGAATTTTCTAAGTCTATGAAGGATGAATTCGAAATGAGCCATATGGGTGAGCTAAACTACTTCCTTGGACTAAAAATTCGGCAAATGAAGGATGGAACTGTTATACATCAAACAAAGTACACCGGGGAGCTTATCAAGCGATTCAGGATGGAATCTCTTCAAGTAAACAGACTTCCATGAGTACGACAACCCATCTACACAAGGATGAGAATGAGAAAGATGTAGACGTTCATGTATATCGAGGTATGATTGGTAGCTTACTTTACTTAATCGCTAGTAGGCCCGATATTATGTTCTTTGTATGTCCTTGTGCTAGATATCAAGCTAGAGCTAAGGAGTCACACTTGATTACGGTTAAACGAATTTTTCGTTACCTCAATCATTCACTAGATTATGGGTTAATTTGCCCTAAGTCTAGCACATATGAGCTAATCTCATATAGTGATGCCTACTTTGCCGGATGCAAATCCGATAGGAAGAGTACTAGTGGCACTTGCCATTTTCTAGAAAATTCCCTAGTTTCTTGGTTTTTCAAGAAACAGAACTCTATATCATTGTCCACAACTGAAGCAGAATATATTACCGCGGGTCTTGCATGTACACAAGTTCTCCGGATAAGACACACACTTAAAGACTATAGTGTCAATTGTGATACTTGTCCTATCATGGTTGATAACCAAAGTGCAATTTGTCTTTCCAAAAATCCAATACATCACTCCCGTGTCAAACACATAGATGTGAGACACCACTTTATTAATGATCATGTAGCTAAGAAGGACATCATCTTAGAGTACATTGAAACCTAAAACCAAATCGCCGACATCTTCACTAAAGCTCTTAAAGAAGATTCATTTGTGAGGTTGGGTGGAGAATTAGGAATTATGGGTGAATCTGAATTATAGGAGTTCATTCTTTCATGTTATATCATGCTTGAACTCATATCATTATTTTACTTCTCTTGTTTTGATAGGCTATATATTTCTCATATATTTTTGAACAGATGTATTTGAGATTTTTGATGATTTCAATTGTTTTGGATTAATATATGTGATCTGTACGTTAATCTATAATATTTTTATATTGATTTCTTGATTAGAGTATTGTTAGAGTATAGGTCCTACGGTGAGTTGTCTCAATCCTCTGGATTTCAGCCTCTCTATACACTTTTGGACTCGGACAGACGACTGTCATTTCCTTCGACAGTCGCCTGCCCAACTCATTTTTCCAACTGCAGACTGAATTTTTCGCACAGGAGACTGATGAACATTTTCTAGTCGACCGTCACTGCGACAGGCGATTGCAAGTTGTTCATCAGGCACCTGTCCTAATCGTGAGATGTCTCTGTTTATTCAAGATATTTCTTGATCCTCTGTCAGATGACTGTTGCGTAGTTACAGTCGACTATCTCTCTAACAAGCAAATGTGAGTTACTCAACAGGCGAATATCTTTCAACCTAAACCGATCTCTATCTTTTCGGCCAGTCGACTGACAATTACACATTAGTCGAATGTCCCCGTTAGTGGCAGTTTGTAAACTTGATCTGAGCCGTCGATCTGACGATCCAACGGCTTAGATTCATTTGATCCCATCTTATATACACGAGGCCGTCGATATTTATCTCTCTCATCCGTTCGAATTTCCTCGTCTTCCACTTCGAACTCTAACCGTTTCTTCGTCTCCCTTGTCGTTTCAAAGATCCAACCCATCGATCTCTCTCCCTGATCACTCGTTTGAGAGTTTGGATCTCTCCTTCCACATCGTTCATCGCAGATTAGGTATATCTCCCTTTTCGTTCGATGTGCCCTATTTTCGTGTCGTTCTGTCGATCTGTCATCATGGCCCCCAAAACTGATACATCTTGGTTCAAACTGTTGAGGAAACAAGGTTATCCTTCCTCACCCAGCTCTCAGAGTCCTCAGTCCTCGCCGTCCTCTGAAGAGTTTCTGGGGATATCAATCACTGATCCTCTTCCTTCAGCTTCTGATGTCGAACCCTCTCATCCGCATGTTGCCAAGCCATCCTCTCCTTCTCTTTCAGCTCCGTTGGATGACCCTCTCCTTGTTCAGTTGAATGAGCGAGTTTCTTCGCTTGAAATGAAAGTTTCGGTCATGGATCAGAAGCTTTCGGTCCTTCTTAAGCTGAACTATAAGTCGTTTCAGTATCACGGCTTTCCTGTTCTGGCCGCCCTCGAGGCTCTGTTCCCTCCTTCTGAGGATGCTCACCATTTTGTTGTTCCTCATCCTCCTGTTGATACTCAGGCATATCCTGCTGAGTTCAACCAGTCTTCATCTACTGATGTTCTACCCTCTGTGCCTGTTACTACTCTCGTTGGTCAGTTTTCTGTGCCTGATCATGTGGAGACCCCTACTACTGCTGGTGCTTCGTCATCAAAGCGGAAGGCTCGTGTGTGTCCTTCTCATCGCTCTTCTAGACTGGTGTTCTGTCGCTCTGGTCGCCCTTCGGACTCCTCTGTCATTCAGATTGACTGATGCTGCTCTTCCTCTACTCACCATAGGACTTCTTTTTGTTATGGTTTGAGTATGTGTATGTATACTTTTTAGTGTGTCTGTTTGTACCTCTGGATTCTGTTATAGTATTAAGAGTTAGTCTTTCTGTACTCCTGGTATGCTTTTGGCTGCATCATAGAGTTACTCTCTGAAGAATGATGTTATATGTATGATGATCATACATTTGGTGTATATGGAGTTGATATTGTATTTTGTACTCTGTGTATCTGTTGATTATATATATATGATGATATGCTGCTTCATATTGTGTCTCATTTATTTGTATGTTGATTGTGTGAACCTTGTGAAATTGTCTCTCTTTGTATGCTCTATTAGATACATGATGTTGATATTGGATTCTCGTTCCTTTAGTCAACTAAGATTTCTTGTGTTTATGAGCTTTTGGTATATATATCAATGAGATGCACCTTCATGATTATTTTTCTCCGATTATATTTTGGCATCACATTAGATATATATCCTATCTTTAGACTCTCATGGTTGTTTTAGTTCTTATTTAGCACTATTGTTGTTGTTATTCTCCTTCCACTTTTTGGATAATGCCGTAGGGGGAGAGAAATAAACATATCATAAATTATGTGCTAAGTAAATTCTAAACTTGAATTTAAGATTGAAGTCGCCTTAGATTCAGGGGGTAAGATATAATGAACTTGGATTATAAAATCCTAGATTTCAAGATTTCTATATTTAGATTTCAAGAATTAAAATCATTTCATTCATACATATCTTACATGCTCGCTTCAATTGATCTATTGATGCCCTTATATTTATTGACTAACTTGATTGGCAACTATGTAGGGAGTAAGTTTTCATTAAGCACAATTATTTATCTTTTTGTTTATGTTTGTTTGTCATCATCAAAAGGGGAAAGAATGTTGAATATTGGACTTCTCTCTACTTGGTGTTAATGATGAGCAAACATAAATACTTGTGACTAATCCCCTATTTACAGTTAATCAATTGCCTAGCATATCATGAAGATTAATTAGCAATGGATGTACTCAAAGATCAATCAAAGCATGAAAAGTGGATTGGATCTCCTAGAAGACTTCAAGCTCATACTTTGGATAGAAGAGAGGCTTCTACAAAATGTAATCTTTTTATTCTCTTCTAGTATGTAGCTTAGAAGTAGAACTATGTTGGAGCGCACACACATCTTCATTTCTGTCCTAGGAAATCATTAGATCACATTTCCTTAGACTCCAATTCACATTTCTCAAGCATGAGCATTTTGGGATTTCAACATGCGACTGCTGAACGATTTACAGGCGCCTATCTCAAAACAGTCGACTGTGATTTGTTCTATATGTTGGCCTATTTAGTTCACTAAATAGGTCATACGAGTTAATTTTGATGATGACAAACAAGTCGTGTGACTAACGTCTTTCACTAAGTGATTACAGGGAGCAAAGCGCAAAATAAATTTTATTTGCAAGAGGAAGAGTATATGAGGACAATGGTGCAAAAAGGAAATAGTCTTACATTATCAACAATGAAGATGAAGTTTTGAATCTGTCAAAGATGAAGATTTGATTGGATACTCAAGGGATTTTCTACTTGAATTCAAACTCCATGTTCTCATCCAAAAACACTCTCAAAAACCTCATCCCATTATCACGCAAAAGGGGAACGGACAAAGATTTTTGAAACACACCACACAAATTTTGAAATGCACCACAAAAACTTTGAAATGCACACAAATTTCGAAAAACACAGTTTTTTTAACTGCCGCAGTCAAATATTAAAGGTACCGCATGTTTTAAATAAAAACAACCTTTGAAATATTCTGTTAAGCCTGCAGCAATTTGTTTTTCAACAAACCATGAACATATTTGAAAAGGGATGCACACAATGCTAAAGCAACCGAATTTTGATGATCATAAATCTTTTTTAGTGCGGCTCTTAAAAGAAACACCCACGCACGCAATAATGATTTTTGCGTTCTCTTTTTTTCGGCCTGAAAATTTTTGTGATATTCGTTGATTTTGTTTGCAGCTTCTTCTAAAATTTGCGTAAAAATTTTTGGTGCGTTTTCTTTTTCAGTGCGGTACTTCTGTCAACAAAAATCACGAACGCAAAATTTCATTGCGTTCTCCCTTGATTCTTGGTGATAGATGCTTCAATTGTTTTTGGCAAACACGATTTTAAAATAGCACAGCAGGCTATCAAACATCAGAGGCCCCTTGCAAAACATTAAGAAGTTCAATACGTCCATCTTTCAGCGACATCCTCACGGCAAAGACTTGTGATCGGAAGCAACATCCTCCAGCAACTTGTGGCTATTTCAAGTGAAGATTCCTGATTTGCGCATTCGACTTCGTGCACTCATATCTCCTGATCCAAATGTCAGATCGACTTGCCGTTTGCACCCACGCGACCATATCTTCATGCCCTTCGCAACGGTGATAGTGTCCTTTGCTCAGTCCTCAGGATCATACATAGTTCGGACGTTTTTCTACAGATCATCCACTGCAGAATTTAGATTCGCACAGTCATCTTTCGAAGACTATATCTTCCAATCCAGACATCGGATCAGCGAATCGTTCCTGCCCACGTGATCATGATCTCACAAATTTTATCATGGTGATATCCCTCTGATTTTTCACCGCAGTATTAAATCTATTTGAATCTGTTTCAGTTGTGAGATTGTATAGTGAATAGCTTTACTCTGAAGCTATCTATGTGATTTAACTCTTGAACTATATCTGTGTACGGTGAGATCACTACCCGTAAGTGTGGTCAGTTTCATTGAGTGAAATTCTCATAGGTCTTGGGGTCGGAGTTTTAGCGGGGAGCTACTCCATTAAAAAATATCTGTGTCTGATTATCTCTGTGATTGTGATTGTTTTTAAAATTTGTGTCACACACCCTATTCACCCCCTCCCCCCTCTAGTGTGTTTTTCAATTGGTATCAGAGCGGGATTCCTTTTAGACTCAAAGTCTAGTGAAATTTCGATCTTATGGCACAAATTCCGCACACATACTCATATGACACGCACAATCAATGAGAAGGACAGTCGTATTTAGATCACCTCTATTTGATGGTACGGACTATAGTTACATGAAACAACGTATGTCCATATACATCAAAGGTATCGATATGGCATTATGGAAAATAATCAGTGAAGGCTTTACACTATTTGATAACCCCACTCCTGAGCAGCAAAAAACAAAATGATTGGTTACAAAATCTAAACTTTAAGGCCATGAGCATCTTGTATTGTGGTCTTAGTAAAACTGAATTTAACCGCATTAGTTCTTATTCTATTGCTAAGGATATTAGGACGCGACTTGAAATAACTCATGAGGGAACTAGTGAAGTTAAGAAAACTCATATTAGAATGTTATTACAGAAATATGAAAATTTTACTATGATGCCTAATGAGTCTATTAATGCTATGTTTTCTCATTTTGCAGATACCGTCAATCCATTGAAATCCTTAGGAAAGGACATCATAAAGGAAGATCTGGTTGGAAAGATTTTATACTCTTTATCTGGCGATTGGATTCAAAAGAGGACGACGATCGAAGAAGCAAATAACTTGGCAGATATCAGTTTCGAAAAGCTAATGGGAAAATTAATGGGTTACGAGGTTCAATTGAAGATGGCCAATGATAGCACACCAAAGATGGAAGAGAAATCTAAGAAGGAGGAAACAAAGGAAAAGAGTTTAGCCTTTCAAGTCTCCAAAATGCTCAAGGAGGAGATGAATGAATCAAACGATGAAAGTATGGCTCTTGTTACAAGGAAATTTGTGAAATTCATGAAAAACAACAAAAGAAGTACGGGAAGTATTTGGGGAACTAACGGAAATGATGAAGAAAGTTCTGCACCTCATTGTTTCAGATGCAACAAGAGAGGGCACATGAAAGCAGAATGTCCACTTCTGAAAGGAAAAGGAAAGGAAAAGACTGGTGATGGAGAAAAGAGGACATCAAAGCGAGGAATGGTGGCTACGTGGGGAGAAAGTGACGCTGAGGAGCTTTCCTCAGATGATGACTGGAATGACAACACTGGAACTTGATTTATGGCTGGAAATGAAAATGTAAAAATTAGCTCTCTTGTTCAAAGCTTTGACTATGAAATGAATATTAGCGATGATATGTTTTTAGAATGGATGAAGCTTATGAATTTCTTGTAGAACTACTTCAAGAAATGGGTCCTAAATTTCTTAAACTAAAAAAGGTTCGTGATTCATTAAAAGAGGAACTAGGGAGCATGTCAAGAGGGAGAGATGAGCTATTTTTAAGTGGAAAGAACAAAAGAAAATAATATACATTTTTGATGCAACCCAATTAGAAACAAAAACCTTAGAGCTAGAAAATATTAATAAAAAATTGGCTACGTTAGATCTTGACAACGTTAATTTAGCTAAAGAAATAAAGGAGAAAATTAGCATTATTGGCTCTAAAGATTTTGAAATAAAATCATTGAACGTAAAAGTGGCTAGCTATGAAGAAAAATTGGAAGAGCTTGAAAAAGAAAAATCTAATTTAATAAAAGGAAAACACATAGTCATCGATTTAGAAACCAGCGAAAAAGAAAAAAGATATGAGACTAAGATTAGTGAACTTGAGAATGAAAATAAAAATCTTAGCTTGACATTAGAAATTCACAAATAGCCAAGAAAGCTTTAATAAGATGATAAATGGGCTTAATGAATAATCTAATAAACATGGTCTTAGCTTTCAGAAAAAACAACCTAAGAAAAAACTAGAAAGATCATTGAAAAGAATTTTGCAAGAGACATGAGCTTTCAACATTGCATGCACAAAAATCATATGTCATCTACTAATAAGCATTTCAATGTTACATGTTTTTATTGCAACAAAAATGGGCATGTTATGTATGATTGCTTGGCCAGATATTATCCTGCATATTTTATATGAGTTCCAAAGCATCGTACTAACAATCGTGGATCCAAAATTTGGTTAGCAAAGGGTTCATCTTCTTTTGTAGGTGTATCTTCATGTGGAAAAAGACAACATTTGGTATCTTGATAGCTGTTGCTCGAATCATATGACGAGCAATGAATCCCTCTTCACGACGCTATCAAGGAAAGATGGAGGGACGGTTATTCTTGGAGATGGAAAGAAGTGCAAAATCTTGGGTAAAGGTAACATTGGTAAGCATCCTCTTGTGGTCATTGAAAATGTTAATCTTGTTAATGGTTTAGCACATAATTTGTTAAGTGTGAGTCAGCTATGCTCTATAGGCCTTAAGGTTCATTTCGAAAATGACAAAATATATATTTTGAAAGGTGATGATATTCTTTTCAAGGGTACATCTTATAATAACATCTACACTATCAAACTTAGTGATTCAAATAATCTAAAATGTTTTGTTGCATCACATGAGACTAGTTGGCTTTGGCATCGAAGATTAGGCCATGTCGGCATGAACCTAATCTCAAAGCTTGCTTCTCAAAGAAACTGGTGAGAGATTTACCTCAAATTAGCTTTGATCGGGATAAGCTTTGCGATGCATGTCAACTAGGTAAACAACATAAAAGTAGTTTTAATCCTAAAAACATTGTAACTACTTCTAAGCCGTTGTAACTACTTCTAAGCCATTGCAACTAATACATTTGGATTTATTTGGACCCACAAAGGTTGCTAGTTTAGGTGGTATGCATTATTGCTTTGTTATTGTCGATGACTTTTCACGTTTCACTTGGGTTTATTTTTTGACACACAAACATGAAACTTTTGATGTTTTTAAAAGGTTTTATAAAAAGGTTGAAAATGAAAAATATTTTTCAATTGTCAAAGTTAGAAGTGATCATGGAGGAGAATTTGTTAATACAAGCTTTGATGATTTTTGCATTTCAAAAGGTTATTCACATAATTTTTCCGCCCCGAGGACACCACAACAAAATGGGGTGGTTGAGAGGAAAAACTGTACTTTGCACGAAATGGCTAGGACCATGATTCATGATTACAAATTGCCTTTATATTTTTGGGCTGAAGCTATACATACTTCTTGCTATATTTTAAATCGTGTGTCCATTAGACCCATTTTGAAGAAAAAACCTTATGAGCTTTATAGAGAGTTACTTATCACATTTAAAACCATTTGGATGCAATTGCTATATTCTGAAAGTTGGCGAAAATCTGGATAAATTTGATGCAAAATCCGATGAGGGTATTTTTGTTGGCTACTCACCACATAGCAAATCTTATCGAGTATTTAACAAAAGAACTCTTACTATTCAAGAAACTGTGCAAGTGTAATTTGACGAGAAAAGTGCTATTAATGAATCTTCTAGTGCTGCAGAATCTTCAAATATTGCAGGTGGCTTGGATGACTGGAGATAAACACTAGCAATTCCAATGAGCAAGAGAACAACAATGATGGTGTACCAAAAGAAGCAGAAGCTACTACGTCATCACAAGATCTCCCTAAGGATTGGCACTTCAAGAAGGATCATCCAAAGAACCAAATCCTTGGAGACACGACGGAAGGTATACGCACTAGAAATAGCTTTATTTTGATGGCCCTTAAACCAAAAATAATTTTGCTTCATTCGAAGGGAGTTGGGGATTATGTCACTAATTGAGCATTAGCATGCATATCCATGCTTATACACATGCTTAAATATTGTATCTAAGCTACATACATTGCACATTATTTCATCTCAACATGGGTTTGATCATTCTTTATATGTGCATGCATTATCGTCATCACTATTATTATTTTTGTTGAGAATTTGATATGAACCTTGTTAGACATCTTAGAAACATTAAAATGTTTTTGAAGATGATGCACCATATTATTGTAAAATCCCCATGCTTGAATTATTAATGAAAAATTGAAACTCGTAAGCATGCCAAATTGTACGAATCAAGTAGATTGATTGAGTCTTATAAAAAATGGAGACAATTGGATGTGCTTAGACTGTTGTAATACCCCTATACTTGAACTACTATATTGTGTATATTGTTGTACTTGTATGAGTATGGATAGTAATATATGAGTATTAATGTACATATATGTGATATTTGTACATGTGTGTGATGTGTACGTGTGTTTTACTTATATGCATGTGTACTATGGATATAAATTAAGAGTAAGTATGTATTTATAGGTGTGTATGCATACTAAGATGTATGGATGGCTATATGAATATTTGGATGTATCTTGGTGTGTAGTGTATATAGATATTGAATAATTAAGTGTACAAATGTGTATACTTGTATATATTGATGTGTATGTTAAAGTATAATTGTATGAAGGTAGTATTGAAATGTATTATATAATGTTGTGATTTATTATATGTATGACTATTTGTATGTATGGTTATGTGTATATCTAGCTAAATTTGTATGTGTATTTTGGATGGATGATAATTATAGTTGATTATTTGTATTACTTTGGAATCTAGTTGTATATTTATAGTTGCATTTTTATGTGTGTAGTGTTTTGGTGTGTATGTTGGTTTGTGTATATATGAATAAATATGTATGGTGTATTATATTTAGTGTATGCATGTATAGAGTAGTTTTGTAAATATGTTAAGTAAAGAGATTATTGTGCATATTGCATACGTGTTTTATTTTTGTCATTATTAGTATTAAGGAGGTGTTTTGTGTAAAGTTGGGTTTAGGACATATATGGTATTCTTGGGTAGGTGAAGGGTATTAGTGACATTTTACCTTTTTCATGAAAATTAATTATTTCATAAATCCTAATTTATCCTAGGATGACACCTCATGTAACACTAAGCCAATGTTTTGACAAGTCATGAGACACATGGCTTATACTTGGATTTTTGGATTTAGGAAATAAGAAAAAGGGAAAGAAAGAAAACAAAAAGGAAAAGGAAAAGAAAAACAAAAGTTTTCATTCTCTCATCTCTCCTCTTTCTCTCACCCTTTAGGCCAAAACCATTGCTATACTCAATTATTAGAAGAAGAAGAAGAAGCTTGAAGAGGGAAAAGCTTAGGGTCATCAAGGAGTAAGAAGGGCAAGAGAAATTTTTGGAGGACTTTTAAGGTAGAGCTCCTATCATTCTTAGTAGAATTTAGTTTTAGAATTAGGATTTTAATTTAAGTTAGCATGCTGAAATTTAAACAGAATTGGCCAAAACTTTGGTAGCTTGCTGCACCTAATTGGCTACATGGAATTACCTGAAAAAAAATATTGTTCTTATTTAAGTCCTTAATAACTTTCATGTTTACAAGTTTTGCAAATTTGAACTGAAAAACAGGGTAAAAATTCAGTTTCTGAAACTGGTCTGTTTTTAGACAGTCTGGACACCTTTCAGTAAAAAGAGTAGAAACCCATGCACACTTAATAAAACATAATGATCTTAGTGTCGTTGGAAAGATGGCTTCAAGATCTTCAACTTGTAATTTTCCCATCGTAATTTTCCGAAATCCTATATCTGCTTGTAACTGATAGAAAAATGGACTTGAACAGAACTTAGTTTCTGGTTCAGAATTCTGAAATTATACCTGTCAGGAGAAAATCTACCATAAATCACATATGTCAACTGAGTTTATGAAAATTGGTCAGTAAAAGGAAAACACTCATATCTACAACTTTCGTGAAGGGACCAAAGACCAATTCTGACTGTAGATAGGCTAAAAATGATGTTATTTCTGCTGTAACAGTTTAGACAGATTCATACATCATGCTACTATTATGCTTTGTCTTAAGTTTTGTTTTAATTCTGTATTCAAGTTTATCATACTTATGTCCCATGTGATAATAATTATGTTATCAAGCTCCATGTTAATGAGTAAGCTAGTTCAATGTTAAATGTTGATATGTTTTGTTATATACTAGAGGATTAAGTTTATGGTTCATGAATTTCTAATATCGAATGGAGCATGTCGAATCTCTTAGTACGAATGCAAAGACGATGGTCGTTGTCGAATCACGACATCGGTGAAATTATGAAAGAAATGGAAATATATGAATGCGGTTTTGAGACCGCTGAAATGAATAAATGATGAACTATTCCATAAACTCAGAGTGAGGCAGAGTGATGACATCGGAGTGCTCGGTCCATTCTTGAAATGGGTGAGACTCTAGATGTGGGTTTGGGGGAAAACGGGTAAACTTTAGGTGTTAAGGAGCGGACCGTAGTACTATTTTTCTCACTCGCCACGTCACTCCCAAAAGGGGGAGTTGACTAGAGTTGGAGAGGCCGATGGTGTGATCATGTCGCACATTGTCTGGTAATTGATGGTTTTCTCCGTTTTCCACAGAAAAACCGAGATGAGTCTCACTCTGGTACCTTGCCCCGTTCGGGTACGGAGTTACGAGAGGCCCCTCCAGTGCTCGTGTTGCTGGAGTGGTACCACCTTTCACCACCATGGGTGAAGTCCACCTCCTTAGCGTTCTACAGGTTACACGGGTTTCCAAACATGATAATCAATAACTTAACGTAATTGTCTTTTAATTATAAATATTGTTATCTCATACTTACTTGTTTCTCTGTTAAGTTAATGTTGTTAACTCATGCTGATCCATTCCATTGTTTATTATAAATGTCCAGTACTTGCATGTTAATATGTTCTCCTACTTACCTCCAGCACTTGCATGTTATAACATGGTTATTTATGCATGTTCACAAATTCTTCCTTGATGCTTACAAATTGTGTTGTGATTACTTTTATGCCCTAAGACCATTACTTGTTAGACCATCCTCCATAGATAGGTAGACCAGTTCTAAAATTGGGTTCTACTAGAGTGTTATATTGGGTCACGCGTTGACGTGTCCCCGTCGACTTTCAGGTCATGTGAGTTGGAGGTTGGAGATAGCGGCTGGAGCTTTGGAGTTGGTGATCAGTTGTAGTATTGGGTGGTGAGGGGTATGATGAGAGACTTGTACTTTTGGTGTTTCTTTTTCGGGTGGACCTTTGTCTTAGAGTTGTGAATATGAAGATGTTGGTGTATGTATAAGATGTATCAATGTATCAATAAAATGGAATATTGTACTTTTGTTATTTTTCTCAGTGTTTTTATCAGTGAATGGAGTTTTACTTGTACTTCCCAGCACGTGCGTAGTACCTGCAGTGTTCTTCTTACTCTCTTCTTTTCTTTCTTTCTACGTAACACTCGCCTCTTCGAGAATACCCGATACGGATTCGTACTTATCGGGTATCCCGGGAGCGGGTCGTGACAACTGTAAAGTTTTTGAATTTATATTTTATCCTTACAATTTTGTGCCCTTAAATCTCTATGGAAAATTATTTAGTATGAGCCGAATATGTCGATGCCTTCATGCATCACTATTCTGAGACACCAACATTGTAATTATAAGCAATGAGCATTCATATATATTAAAAAAGGGTGGTATATCAAAACATTTTCAAACATGCTACATTTGATACCGGCGGCTAGTAACCGGATTTCGGGGGTTTGTTGAGCAATGCGTATGAAATATGGTAGATGAAGTAACCACTTAGCGCATCTCAATTCCAAAGGACCCGAAATTTAACATCATGGTATTCCTTTTTGGTGTCTCCCTACACATTACTTATTGATTATTCCATAGCAACGAAGGCTCACGAATTATATTAGATAATCTTTTATTTTGATCTCTTAATTTCTATGCACCCTTTATATTGTCACAGTGTTTCATAATACAACATCATCCTGTTATATTTCTTACAACGACCGTATGCTTTCAATGCTCATGATATTTGTTATACTTTAAGTTCGTGGGAAAAAAGCATTAATATGAGCATTGTCATCAATTTCTTGTTTCTTCGATATGCTAGCCTTGTTTCATATCTCATTCTTAACCTTTTCAATTTATTTTTGTGATCTTTTCGATTAATGGCAAAAGGGGGAGAGTAGAAAAATAATGCACAAGGGGGATAGATGCATATTTTGAGGGGGAGCTTGTCACAACTTTTCATGAGGGCACATCGATAGGGCGAGCTTTGTATGATGTTTATTATCTTGTGCCTATGTAACTTGCTCCTCAATATTGTTCCTAAATATTTTTTCTAGGCTTGTTTGCCATCATCAAAAGGGGGAGATTGTTAGCCTATTTAGTTCACTAAATAGGTCATACGAGTTAATTTTGATGATGACAAACAAGTCGTGTGACTAACGTCTTTCATTAAGTGATTACATGGAGCAAAGCGCAAAATAAATTTTATTTGCAAGAGGAAGAGTATATGAGGATAATGGTGCAAAAAGGAAATAGTCTTACATTATCAACAATGAAGGTGAAGTTTTTAATCGGTCAAAGATGAAGATTTGATTGGATACTCAAGGGATTTTCTACTTGAATTCAAACTCCATGTTCTCATCCAAAAACACTCTCAAAACACTCATCCCATTATCACGCAGAAGGAGAACGCACAAAGATTTTTGAAACGCACCACACAAATTTTGAAACGCACCACAAAAACTTTGAAATGCACACAAATTTCGAAACACGCAGTTTTTTTAACTGCCGCACTCAAATATTAAAGCGGCCGCATGTTTTAAATAAAAACAACCTTTGAAATATTCTGTTAAGTCTGCAGCAATTTGTTTTTCAACAAACCATGAACATATTTGAAAAGGGATGCACACAATGCTAAAGCAGCCGAATTTTGGTGATCATAAATCTTTTTTAGTGCGGGTCTTAAAAGAAACACCCACGCATGCAATAATGATTTTTGCGTTCTCTTTTTTTCGGCCTGAAAATTTTTGTGATATTCGTTGATTTTGTTTGCAGCTTCTTCTGAAATTTGCGTAAAAAGTTTTGTTGCGTTTTATTTTTTTTAGTGTGGTACTTATGTCAACAAAAATCATGCACACAAAATTTCATTGCATTCTCCCTTGATTCTTGGTGACAGCTGCTTCAATTGTTTTTGGCAAACGTGATTTTAAAATAGCACAATAGGCTGTCAAACATCAGAGGCCCCTTGCGAAACATTGAGTTCAATACATCCATCTTTCAGCGACATCCTCATGGTAGAGACTTGTGATCGGAAGCAACATCCTCCAGCGACTTGTGGCTATTTCAAGTGCAGATTTCAGATTCGTGCATTCGACTTCGTGCGCTTATATCTCCTGATCCAGACGTCAGATCGACTTGCCGCTTGCGCCCACGCGACCACATCTTCATGCCCTTCGTAACGGTGATAGTCTCCTTTACTCAGTCTACAGGATTTACATAGTTCGGATGTTTTTCTACAGATCAGCCACTGCAGAATTCTGATTCGTGTAGTCATCTTTCGAAGACTATATCTTCCAATCCAAACATCGGATCAGCAAATCGTTCACGCCCATGAGATCACAATCTCGCAAATTTTATCACGGTTATATCCCTCTGATTTTTTGCCGTAGTATTAAAGCTATTTGAATCTGTTTTAGTTGTGAGATTGTATTATGAATATCTTTACTCTGAAGCTATCTATGTGATTTAACTCTTGAACTATATCTGTGTACGGTGAGATCACTACCCATAAGTGTGATCAGTTTCATTGAGTGAAATCCTCAAAGGTCTTGGGGTCGGAGTTTTGACGGGGAGCTACTCCATTAAAAAAATATCTGTGTCTGATTATCTCTGTGATTGTGATTGTTTTTAAAATTTGTGCCACACACCCTATTCCCCCCTCTAGGGTGTTTTTCACTACAATCGCCTGTTATGCACAAACTTTATCAATTGATTTTTGGGCCTTTTAGCTTTAACTCCTTTCAAGCGACTGCGGTACAAAAGGCAGGCGCATGTCCAAGCTACAGGCGCCTGTAAGTTGTTAATCAGTCGCCTGTCTCTCTCCTGCCCAAAGGTCACTTTCTTTTCCATTTGGCCAGTCGACTGATGTTGGATTGACAGTCGCATGTCCAAGGCACAGTCGATTGTCAATGCTTCAACAGTCATCTGTCTATAATTCCTCTGCAGACTTTGCTTTCTGGAAAGTTTCAAGTATTAGTGACAGTCGACTGATGTTGGTTTCACAGTCGCTTGCCCATGGCATAGGCGCATGTGTTTTCCACATCAATCGCATGTCGTGTCTTTCTAAAACTTTCTGAGGTTTCTCAACTTACCAATGTTGTGGCCAGTCGCCTGTAGAAGGATTTACAGTCACATGTAAGGTTTACAAGCATTTATGTTTTCTTCATCAGTCGATTGTCCTACGTGGTAAGCTACCGTTTGAATTCTCACCTACCCTCTAACACAGTGTAGCAGTCGATTGTGTTTTCTTTACCAGTCGACTGTCGACTGTGTAAATTCTATCCGTTCGCTTTTTCTCCACGGGTTTCAAAGGGGTTTTTGGTGATTCTGTTTGGGGGTTTTGGGAAACCTATAAAGAGAGCTTCTACTGTTCCATTGAGGGGTTACTCATCTTCTTGATCATCTCTTGAAAACCCCTAGCTTTCAACTTCAAGTTTTTCAAAGCTCTCACATTCAAAAGCCTAAGAATTCCAATCTTATTCTTTCTTGCTCTCCAACCTAGAATCAAAGTGATATCCTCTAGGCAAATGGTGGTGAGAAGAGAAAGGGCTTTTCTCTCTTTTTGAAAGAGATCTCAACACACAACACACGTGCTCCTTCAAGTTCTACTTCAAGGCATAGGTGAATATAAGTGTTGCTATTTAATTATTTCATATCTTTCGATATTAGTTTAACTATTGGTTTGTGAGAGTGGTTTGCTTGCTCCCAAGTTGTGGGAGTCAAGGACATCGATTGTGTTTCGATTTCACTTGTAGGGTTGATACAAGTGGGTTTAAAAGAAACCTCAAGTTATGGTTCTAACTTGAGTATTGATGTGTCCATATTTAACACATTTTATTCGCATCATTTCATGTCATTTCCGCCTCCAAACTCCATATTTTCATACATTATCGCGCTTCTAACGCCATATTCGAGTTTTGTATAGCCTTTTGGATTTTTAGGAGTTTGGATCAAATTGGAGATATTTTGGGACATGGACACATCCGGCACATCAGAGACGTCATTAGCAAGGCTCTAAAAGAGTTTATCGAGGAATGGAAGAAGATTGGAGGAGAGGAGGAGAAGAAAACGAGAAAATGGCAAAGTTGAGATCAGTTTTCCAGGTGACTCGACCGAGTAGCATCAGCTACTCGGCCGAGCTGACACGCTGAAATCGCACAGGAAACGGCTCAGACCTACTCGATCGAGCAAACATCCGACTCGATCCGAGTCGCGCCAAACAGATGAAGATTTCGAGCTTCTCTCCAAGGCATCCCAGCTCGACCGAGCAGCTCACCTGCTCGACCCTAGTCGAAAAGAAACAGAGCGACGATTTGGAGGAATTTCATATATAATGTAGCTCGATCGAGTAGGAGGGCTAATCGACTGAGTAGCCCATATCCACCAGACGCAGAAGCAGCAGCAAGGGGAGCCTGTAGTTGACTCGAAAGAGCATGCTCCTCTACTCGGTCGAGTAGCCGACGCAACTAGTCTAGTTTGTGGACCCATGTGCCCAGATTTTCTGAGATTTTTTGGGATCTTCCCATATGTATTTAAGGACGTTTTAAGCTTTATTTTCAGGGAGTAACTTTAGAGGAACTCTTAGTTTTATTTTTAATTAGTTTTTTGAGAACTTGTGCCATTGCTATTTTATATGAAGCAAAGCTTGGATTTTTACTATTGTTTCGTGCAAGGAATCTTGTCTTCTTAATTCTCTTTGGATTACTATTGCTTCTCGATGCGTTGGTAACGATTCTCTATGCTTTCTATTGCTTTTTGATGTTTTCCATTGTCGTGATGAATTCTGTTGCATCTATTGAATATTTTGTTGTTATTTCTATGATGCGTGAGTAGTTTTATCTAGGGCTAATGGATTAGCCCATGGATTTTAGGATTGAGATGTAAAGTTAGGATTTTTAGGTTGTGTTCGAATAAAAGGAAAGTATTTTGGTTGATCTTACAAAGTTTGTAGGAGAACTCGTACTGAGATCGTGCCCACGGTCGGTGGAATCTATTGGCTTAAGTAGTATCCTATAAGCTTAATTAGGGAGTTGGTGGATTCAATTGGGACTCGTGACCATGCCCGTCTCGTGTCTTGATGTGATCCACCAACAAACTATGTTACTAATTGACGACTACCGCCATTGCATCAATGAGAGTCACCAAAATACATCGAAGCTCTAATCTACGAGAGTGGCGTGAGCTGAGATCATTCCGTCCATGGGAGTGGTGTGAATATTTTCGATTCTTAATGCTCGTGTTGTGTGTGCTTATGGGTTAATGCGATAATTTAAATTCATGGTGATTAGAACCATGAATTCTACATCTTGGATGCGACAATCCCTATAAAACTAATGCAACATAAGAGTCTTAACCGAGCATCGACGTCCGACGATCCTAGTGGTGAATCCTAAAGCCCTAGTCTTTATTAATTGTCCACAATCCTAAACAACCAATCTTTCAAAACCGACTGCTACATATATTCTGAGACTTAAAAATAACCTAAGACAATAATATTCATACCTTCCCTATGGGATCGATATCTTTTATACTATTACTTGACACCGTACGCTTGCGTAAAGTGCCGGGGATTCGCATTTGGGATACATTTAGCACTTGGTGTTCGTGCCATTGCTAGGTGAGTTTTAGGTGTTAGTTCCGGGACGATCAAGTTTTTGTCGCCGTTGCCGGGGAAGGTAACAGTATTACTTGGATTATTTTTCTATTGAAGAATTTGTTAGCAAATCTTATCAGCTCTTATCTTTCCATACTTTTTATTCTTTTATTACTTTGCTATTGACGGTATTTCTCTGAGTTCTTGTTGTGC
Organism: Scilla litardierei; assembly: GCA_030789695.1. NCBI lineage: Eukaryota > Viridiplantae > Streptophyta > Magnoliopsida > Asparagales > Asparagaceae > Scilla > Scilla litardierei. The sequence continues at coordinate 52,464,624 of CM061134.1, forward strand.
ATAAACACTCGCATTGGAAGTCTTGACAAGGAATTATTATTTGACCCCGAGATTGAAAAGACTGCAAGAATGATCAGAGCTAAGAAAAGGAGTCAGACTCCTATAGATACAATGGCAGAGTGAAATACTTATCCTCCATACAAGGGGTTCATCCTGGACTATATTAAGCCAAACTTTACTGGAGCTTCTTCCATCTTGAGACCGCAGCTAGCGGCAGGTAGTTTTAAGTTGAAGACTGTGTTAATAAATCTCATGCAGGAGGATCCCTTTCACGGGCATCCTCATGAAAACCCAACCCACCCTATCGACACGTTCTCGATGAAGTGCGACACGTTCCGTGCTAAGGATGTGAGTGAAGATGCTATCAAGCTTAGGCTATTCCTATTCACTCTGAGGGACAAGGTTTTCTATTGGTTGTGAGCGCATCATTCTAATACAATCACGACTTGGGAGTAGCTGGCCACCACCTTTGTGAACAAGTTCTATCCATCGTCTAAAACGGTGAGGATTCGAGGAGCGATCTCAAACTTTAAACAGCTTCCTCAGGAGTCATTGTACGAGGCTTGCAAGAGATTTAAAGACTTACAGCATCAATGTCTGCCCCATGGAGTCGTAGAGTGGGATCTTGTTCAGAGCTTCTACAATGGTCTTCAACCAAGCACGAAAATGATTATTGACGCCTCCGCTCAAGGAGCTCTCTTGTATAAGCCATCTGATGAAGCTTTATCTCTGCTGGAACAAATGGCTGTAAATACTCAATAGTGGAGTGATGAATGCTCATCAACTAGAGCCCCAAGGTAAAAATTGCTATCCATCTTGATAGCTCTATTGAAACTCTTTGTAAACATGTAGCGAGGATTGAACAGAGGTTGGACACCATTCCAACCACCTCTAGAGCTCCAGCTTAACCCATGCATGAAGGCTATGTGGAGCAAGGCTATGCTCCTAATGAAGGATCCTCCAATGGAGCAGACATGAAAGCTAAGCAAGTGCACTTGGTAGCTGGAGAGGGGAGGAATCAATGGAAACATCCGGCGATGAGAAATCATCCTGGATTTTCTTATGGCAACCCAAATGGAGGACTACAACCTCCTCAGTAGCAGAGACATCCACCACCTCATCAACAACACGAGGCACCTCCGCAACAATATGGGTTTAGGCCATCTGTGTTGGAACTTGGAATTTCCATCCTCTCTTCCATAAGGTTTTGATGTGACAAATAAATATATTTCATGTTACTAACTTTATCTATGCAGATGTACAGCTACAACGCAAATTCATTTACATCACGCATATGATCAAAGTACAAGGATCCTCTGCAAAAACAACCTTGCTACTCAAATTACGTGTGAAACACGTATCTACGGAATGATGAATTTTTACTTTTTAGATAGCTTCAGGGCCTTGGTTATATCTTATCATATATCCCTAAAGCTCAAATCTACATCATCTCCTAACTCATTTCGATCCTAAGTCAAAATTCGTATTTTTAAGTATTAACCTATTAGGATTTTTCCTAGCCTACCAAAACAGTTATATCTTGACTTGATACTTTCAGACAAGGATCTATCCGTTGTCTATTCCATGTCACCAAAATTTTGTGACCGTTTGTTACCGTTTCAAAATTGGCAGGCTACAAATTTTCGTAGCATGCCAAAATGCTTTTGGGACTGAAACTTTCCAGAACAGTTTCTGACCGTTCTCCAACGTTCCTCTCAGTTTCTGAACGTTGTGCAACGTCTCTTTTAGAGCCGTTCACAACCGTTTCTAAAACCTATAAAAGGAGGGGTACCCCCTCTCATTTTCTACACACTTTCCTCTTCTTTATTCTGATTTTGTTGAAAGCAAGTCATTAATTTTCTTAAGTAATTCTGCCATTAGTTGTTCTTTTCTTATTTGTAAGAAGAAATCATTAGATTTCTCTCTTCATTTAAGAACGGAAGAACTTGGATTTTCAACATCACTTTTGGAAAGTTGTTTGTGTTCATAATTGTAAGAAGATATCAATTGATCTCTCTCTTCTTTTATGAACCAGAGAACTTCAAGTGTTGCGCTTCATTACATATCTTTTACATCTTGAAGTTCATCTTCTAAACACCATCCTTGAATTCATTCTCTGAAATTTATAACAAGGCTATAGGTGTTTTTCTATTTCTTATTTAACAGGTTGGAATCTCTGTTTAGAGATTGTACAAAGTTTGGGACACGGGGAGTGTCGCCATTTTTGTAAGTTCGTGCTTACGGGGCAAGTGATTATAGTGGATTGAAAATCTCTACGGGGTAGAGGACTGGAGTAGGATCACAAGGATCCGAACCAGGATAAATCTCTGTGTTTGCGATTGGTTTAATTTTCAGCACTTGTCATTTTATTTCTGTGCCATCTTTGCAAATATTACTAACATTTTATTTGCGACAATTTTTTAATATACACTATTCACCCCCCTCTAGTGTATTGATCCTTACAGGCTAAAATTACATTTGGTATCAGAGCAAGGTTAAGATGGCAGCAAGTTCCTCAAACATGAACGCAGTTCCACACAACTACAATCAGCATCCTGAAGGGCACTCTCAAACTCGTCCTCCTCTATTTGATGATCAAATTACTCATATTGGAAAATACGAATGGAGATTCATCTCCAAAGTATGAATTATGAGATTTGGGAAATCGTAGAGTCAGGATACGAAAAGCCAACAACTCATGTTGCTGATTGGACCACCAACGACAAAACTGTAAAAACCAACAACTCAAAGGCCATGAATGCTTTATTTTGTGCTATGGATAAACATGAGTTTAATCGAGTATCTCAGGCAAAAAGTGCTAAGTAAATTTGGCATATACTTGGGGTAACTCATGAAGGAACCAGTAAAGTGAAGGAAACCAAGATTTCCGTTTTGGTTCACAAATTCTAGTTGTTCAAGATGAAGGACCAAGAGACGATTGGAGAAATGAACACCAGGTTTACTAATATTATAAATTCTTTAAGTGCTCTTGGAAAAACTTACACTTCTCTTGAACAGGTTCGCAAAATTCTTAAAGCTTTAACTCCAGTATGGCGTCCAAAGATCACCGCTATTGAGGAAGCCAATGATCTTTCCACATTAACTATGGAAGATCTTATTGGTAACTTAATGGCCCATGAAGTTACACTACAAGATGAGAAAGAAGAATCAGATCAGAAGAAGAAAGTACTTGCCTTCAACGCAACATCAGATAATGAAGATTCAGATGATGATATGGCATTTTTTGCCAAAAACTTCAGAAAATTCTTTCAGAAAGGTAAGTATAATAATTTTAAATCTAAGAATACTGATTCTTCTCTTTGCTTTAATTGTAATAAGACAGGACATATGAAGAAAGACTGTCCACTTCTCAAGGCAAAGTTCAAAACTTCTAACAATGATCAATCCAGAAGAGAAAGAAGGTTTGACAAAATGAAAAGGGCATTTGCAGCAACATGGGATGATTCTTCAGATGATGAAGATGATGATCTAAATGAAAGTGCCAACATGTGCTTTATGGCACAAGATGATGAAGATGAGGTAAGTTCTTTTAATAACGAAGAATTACTTGATGCTTTAAAAGATCTCTATTCTCGTTTCAAAAAATTGAATAGTCAACATAAATCATTGAAACAGAATAATGATGATCTCCTATCTAAATATCAAGAATTATCATCTTCTAAAAACATTGAAAATACTTCTTCTCAAGTTTTGGATCTTAGTAAAGAGAACGATATTCTCAAAACTAAGAATTTAGAATTACATACACAAATATCCGAAATGGATAAAAATATTTCATCACTAAAGATGAAATACGACGAGATGTCATCCAATGTTAATAAATTTAACAAAGGAAAGACTAATCTTGATGATTTGCTTAAAATTCAATATCCATCAAATCATAGACAAGGACTGGGATATTCCAAAAAGGATATACCCATGACTTATAACACTTCTTCTTCTTGTGGAAAAACAACTTTTGTTAAACTACAAAAGAAGAATCATGCATTTATTTACACGAAGAAAGTAAACATACCTACTTCTTCTTCACAAAGAAATGTTATAAACATTTCAAAAACATTTCCTAGGAAACCTACTACAAATAGTATATGGGTTCCTAAGAATTCATGTTTAAAAGTTAGAAATAGTTATATTTCTCATTATATGCATTCTATCGTTTATTCTAGTGATTACATTAGAAAGCCAAATTCCACTTGGGTTTGGCTGCCAAAAATCTAATCCCAAGGACCCTCAAAAAGGGGTACCAATGCTTAATGTTTTATCTTTCAGGTACCTAAAAAGGAAAGATGGATTTTGGATAGTGGATGTTCAAAACATATGACAGGAAATGTCAAACTACTTTCAAACGTCAAGTACAAACAAGGAGGCACAGTTACCTTTGGTGACAACAACAAAGGCAAAATCATAGGCACTGGAACAATTGGTAATACAAATCAGCCTATCATCGAAAATGTTCTCCTAGTTGATGGTTTGAAACACAACTTACTTTCCATTAGTCAGTTATGCGATAAAAATTACAAAATAGTTTTTAAACAAAATGATTGCATCATTTATGATTCTGATATGTCATCTATTTTATTTCGTGGTAAGCGTAAGAATAATATTTATATCTTATGCATGTCTATTTCCACTAATAATCATTGTTTAATGATTACATTAGATGATACACTTTTATGGCATAAACGTTTTGGACACACAAATTTCAAAAATCTAGCACGTATTTCAAAACACAAGTTAGTTAATGGAATGCCAAATATTTCTTTCAAACACAAACTGTCACGCCCCGCTTCCCAAAACGGCGGAGGCGAAGCGTGACGAGGCCCGCTTAGGCCAGAGCTGAGGAGCCCTGACCCAATAAGCGTCTGTGTGGTACCAAGACAAAGGCACAGGTCCCTGCAGGTTAGTACAGTACAATAAAAGTACAAGAAGGAAAAAGAACATCACAGATTTTATTCCAACATATCAAAGTGACAAGTCTCAACGCCCGAAGGGCTACAATAGCAGAAAAGTAAAACTAATGGTGCAAGCACCCAGCCTAGTCCAAGAAACACAAAAAGGTACTACGCACCCAACAAGAACAATGTCGCCTCTGGAATCTGAAACCAACAGTCACTAGCTCTGATCCTCCTCAGGGTCGTACTCGGGATCGACGCTCTCTGGCTCCACGTCGGCTGGCAAGTCAGTCTCCTCCACGTACTCTGGCTCAATCCCTGACGTACAGCACCAGAAGAAGGAACTGTACGTCAGGTAAGGTCTACAAGGAAAGATTAGACCAAACTACAAGTGTACCAATTACTTACAGCATTTTACTGGTTGATTAACATGCTGAGGTTCTTACAACAGAAAGAAAAACACACAACAGACAAGTAAACAAGACAAGTGGTAGTCACAGCGAGTGCTATGGACTACGGGACTAGCCTACAGGTGTCAAGACAAGACGGAACACGGGAAGCCAGACACGACAGGACAAGACAAGACACGAAAGGGTTCACGCCTGATCGGTTCGAGGGGGATCAATTCCTCTTGCCGCTTGCACGCTCAACCCTACCCCATAACCCCAAGAATCGTGACAAGACATGGGATCACTTGCTCTAGCTTGACAAGTGCCCAATTGCTCTCTGAGCTGTGTATCGGTACAAGGGATAACATGCTCTAGCTTGACAGGTGCCCAATTGCCCATCGGGCTGTGAACTAGTACAAGGGATCACTCGCTCTGGCTTGGCGAGTGCCCTATTGCCCATCAGGCTGTGCAGACGGTAAGGGACAAGACACGACAAAACAGGGAGGGGTTGTACTATGGTGTCCACAACTCACGCACACGCATGTCAAATCCTATGATGTCAGAAATTGTTGTTGGACTCAGATTTCGTTTGTCAAATCTGAGCCTTCAAGGGCGTCCCGGACGCTATCATTTCACGTCCGGTTCTCAAGTTTCTAAATTAACAATCCCTAACAAGATGAAGGCCTAAACAGGGCCAAGAACGCAAGTGATACACTTGCCTGTGGTAGCGAGCGCGTCGTCTCCCTGGTACGCCTCGTCCAATCGTCTCGTTGGTGGAAAAGTGTCTGTAAATCGTGACACGGCGACGGTGTCAGATCACGATTCGTTAATCCTTATTAGGGTAGTGTCTAGATTATCGGGTCTATCCTATTTGATTAAAAATCACATTTTTAATATAATTAACCTAATCGACGATTCTATCCTATGTGTACATGCATAATGTCCATTCGTCGATTTCTACGGTTTGTACAACTTTTTAAAGATCAGCGGAAAATAAACTTAGTTTGATTAGGTTGCTGATTTTAATTAGGGTTTGATCACCTATGGTGTGGGTTACTACGAATTTAGGGCACTAACCTGAAATTGACGTTTGCACGAAGATCCGGTGTCGAATCTGGAAAGGTGGAAGCTTTGCGCCGTCCGGAAATCCCTAGGCCGCGGGTAGCGCAGCGAGGAATGTTGATCGTCGGTGGTGGTGAAGATTTCAGCGTCTCCCGGCGTCGTTGCCGTTGGATCTGAGACGAGATCTCCGCGCTAGGGCAAAAGAAGAGGGAAAAGAGAGAAGAGGAAGAGCTTTGGGGAGGTTGGAAGGCGCAAGGATGGAGGAATGAACAAGGGGAGGTCGCGGGTGGTAGGAGAGTATGATTGGGGAAGAGGGAGACTGAAAATAATCTGAAGAAATGAAAGAGAGAGCCTCGTTTAAATAAGAAAACAAAACGGCGGCTAGCACAGAAATTAGGGTTTCGGGGTCAACTATTCGGTCAGAGAAGGGTGGTCGACCGACTAGTTTGGGAACTAGTCGGTCGATCATATAACTGTGACCGACTAAAACCCAAACCGTGAACAGGGCTGTTGTAAAATTATAGAGTTAGTCGGTCTGTGAAGGCTCGTCGACCGACTAGTTTGCAACCTAGTCGGTCGGCCAGTGTTCATAGACCGACTAAAGATGAAAAATGGCAACAATATATTTTTGAAAGTTAGTCGGTCTGAGAAGGATACCTAACCGACTAGTTCGTCAACTAGTCGGTCGGTTTTCGTTCTTTGACCGACTAACGGGTAAACAGTAACCTGATGCGAAAAATGATTTATGTACTTAGTCGGTCTGCGAAGAAGTGTTGACCGACTAGTTCGAAAACTAGTCGGTCGGCGGTTGAACTTAGACCGACTAAGCGCAAACAGTAACTCAAGGGAAAAAGCCTGACAAGAACTAGTCGGTCCATGAGGAGTTGTTGACTGACTAGATGAACATCTAGTCGGTCGGCTCCTCAACGTGAACCGGCTAACTTGCACAGGAAGTCGCCAAAGTGAAGCGGGAAGCTTCGGAATGATCCTAGTGAGTTCCAAGAGTGATCCTACACTAAGATGCGAGCGCGGAGAAGTTACGAAAGAGGACGAACAATTTAATATAGATATAAATAATATTCACTATACCAAACCAGCCGTTACATCCTACCCACCTTAAGAAAATTCCGCCCTCGGAATTTCTTTCATAATAGGTGAGGGTAACGCTCTCTCATCTCATCCTCTCTTTCCCACATGGACTCTCCAGGCGATCCGTGATGCCACATCACTCTCACCAGGTCGACTACCTTGTTCCTCAGCTGCTTCTGTCGACGGTCCAAAATCTGCACGGGTTGCTGGTCGTAGGTCAGGTCCGGATGGACCGTGATCTCCGAGAAATCCACCGTGTGCGACGGATCACTGACGTACCGACGTAGCTGGGATACGTGGAAAACGTCATGAACACCCACCAAAGATGGTGGCAGAGCAAGGCGGTAGGCCACCGTTCCCACACGTTCCAGCACATCAAAAGGCCCAATAAACCTCGGGCTCAGCTTCCCTTTCTTCCCGAAACGAATAACTCCGCGGTTCGGAGAAATCTTCAAGAAAACGTGATCTCCAGGCTGAAACTCCAACGGTCTCCTCTTGGCATCCGCCCAATGCTTAAAACGATCCTGCACAACTCTGAGTTTCTCCCTGATGTCTCTCACTACATCCACAGCTTCCACAATCATCTCTGGACCCAACAGCTCCCGATCTCCAACGTCATCCCAGCTCAGCGGAGATCGACATTTTCTCCCATATAAAGCAGTAAACGGCGCCATGCCAATGCTCGCCTGGTAGCTGTTGTTATAAGAAAACTCCACCAAATGGAGATGGTCCTCCCAAGATCCCTTCCAGTCGAGTGTGCAAGCTCGCAGCATATCCTCCAGAATCTGGATAGTCCTCTCGGACTGGCCGTCGGTCTGCGGGTGGTACGCCGTGCTGAAACTCAGACTCGTACCCAAATGCTCCTGCAGACTTCTCCAGAACTGAGACGTGAACCTCGTATCTCTGTCAGACACGATGCTCACTGGGACCCCGTGTAAGCGTACGATCTCCTGCACGCACACGGCCTACGTCACAACTATTCAAGAAGGAAAATCAAAGAAGTAAAAGAAGAAATTTTACCTCTAGATACTTCCTCGCCAAAGCTTCCGTAGACTGGCCTACTCGGAAAGGAATGAAATGCGCAGACTTAGTCAACCGATCTACGATCACCCAGACTGTGTCGTTCTGTTTCGGGGTCCGAGGTAAACCAGTCACGAAGTCCATCGTAATATGTTGCCACTTCCACTCCGGAATAGGAATCGGTTGCAGCAACCCAGTAGTACGATGATGCTCGGCCTTCACCTGCTGGCATACCAAACACTTGGCAACGCTCCGTGCCACACTTCTCTTCATGCCAATCCACCAGTAATTTTGTCGGAGATCCTTATACATCTTGGTGCCACCAGGATGTATAGAATAAGGCGAGCTATGAGCCTCACTCAAAAGCTCCTCGCGAACATCTCCTGCAGGTACGCAGAGTCTGCTGCCGTACCGCAGCGATCCATCCTCATGAATCACGAACTCCGTACGCAGTCCAGCCTCGACCTGCCTCCTGATCCTCTGCAACTTCGGATCCCCTGCCTGTGCTGCCTTGATCCGGTCCACAATCGTGGACTGAATCTGCAAATTCATGAAAGTGTGAATAACACCAGGTAGGACAACCTCCAAATCCATCTCCTTCAGTTCCTGCTGATTCCTCCAGTCGGCAGTATACACCATGGCCGTAGGAAGTCTACTCAAAGCGTCCGGCACAACGTTCACCTTCCCCGGATGATACTGCAAATCTATCTCGTAGTCAGCCATGAGCTCCAACCATCTTCTCTGATGCATGTTGAGCTCCTTCTGGGTGAATATGTACTTCAAGCTCTTATGGTCTGTAAAAATCTTTACACGTTCACCCAGCAAGAAATGCCTCCAAATCTTCAGCGCAAATATCACTGCTGCCAACTCCAGATCATGCGTCGGGTAATTCTTCTCGTGAATCCTCAATTGACGAGAAGCATACGCGACCACATGGCCATGCTGATGCAGAACGCATCCCAGGCCCTTCCCCGATGCATCACAATAAACTTCAAAGCCTCCGCTCCGATCTGGTACCGTCAAAACTGGTGCCGTGGTCAACCTTGCCTTCAAGATACTGAAAGCCTCCTTACAAGCATCAGACCACAGAAACTCCTCATCCTTCCTTGTCAGCTTCGTCATCGGCTCCGCAATCCTCGAGAAATCTTTGATGAACCGCCGATAATAGCCTGCTAGACCAAGAAAACTCCTGATGTCGGATGCTGACCGCGGCGTCGGCCAATCTCTGATTGCTCTGACCTTCTCCGGATCCACAAATATGCCATCGCCAGACACCACGTGTCCCAGGAACGCGACTCTGTCTAGCCAGAACTCGCACTTGCTATACTTGGCATACAATTTGTGTCGCCTCAGCGTCTCCAGTACTGTCCTCAGATGACAGTTGTGCTCCTCCTCAGACTTCGAGTAAATAAGAATGTCGTCAATGAAAATAACGACAAACTTATCCAGGAAGTCGTAGAAAATTAAGTTCATAAGATTCATGAACACAGCTGGAGCATTGGTCACGCCGAATGGCATTACCACAAACTCATAGTGCCCGTACTTCGTCCGGAAGGCTGTCTTCGGGGCGTCATCCTTCTTAACTTTTAACTGATGGTATCCACTCCTCAAGTCCAACTTCGAGAAGACTCTCGAACCTCCCAACTAATCAAATATATCGTCGATGCGCGGCAGCGGATACTTATTCTTCACGGTGACAGCATTCAATCCCCGATAGTCCACGCACATCCTGCGGGACCCATCCTTCTTCTTCACAAGCAAAACAGGTGCACCCCACGGTGACACACTAGGGTGGATGAAACCCTTCTGCAACAACTCATCCAATTGCTTCCGCAGCTCCTCAAGCTCTATGGGAGCCATCCGATACGGCGCCTTCGATATCGGCTGCGCACCCGGCATTAGATCGATACCGAACTCCAAGGCTCTGTCGGGTGGCAAACCCGAGATATCCTCCGGAAAGACGTCGTCAAAGTCTCTGACAACCGCTGGACGGTCAATCTCCATCTCCATTTGCAACGCTGCCATCACCGGCACCTCCGGCTTGGCCCGAAATCTGATGGGCCCAAGCGACTCATCACGGCTTCGGAACTCGAACTCCGGATGACCTGGAATCCGGAAAACCACCCTTTTGCTGTGACAATCGATCGAAGCGTGGAAATCTCCCAGCCAATCGATGCCAAGGACGACATCGAAATGCGGCAGATCGTGGACGATGAAATCTGCATATAGCTCATGTCCACTAACCACTAAGGGAATCGACCGACATCCTAAATTCACCGTCACTACTCCGTTCCCAGTAGTGATGTTCCAACACTTAGGGAGCGCATGGGTAGGAATAAAGTGCCTTGTTACAAACTTCCGGGATAAGATGCACATAGATGCTCCGGAGTCAAACAAAGCCAAAGCGGGGTGAGAGGACACAAGAATGGTGCCTAAGAAATCAAGGATCTAAGGTCAAACGCTACTCTAACAATCAAACGAACAGACAACTCTAACTAAACTATCAATACAATAATTATGAAATGAAAAGGCCAGGTCAAGATGTTACCTGCAATCACTCCATCCAGCTCCTCGGTTTCCACAGCGGTCATGGTATAGGCCGGCCTCGGGGGCTGCACTGCCCGCTGGTAAAGCTGCTTTTGTGGCACCAAGGGTGGTCCACGAATGGCAGGTCCTCTCTGAACCGGAGCAGGTGCCCTCATCTGCAACGGGGCTGGCGCTCCAACAACAGCAGTGCGGGCTCTAGGACAGTCCTTTGCAGCATGCGAAGCGTCTCCACAAAGTAGACACAATCCCAGTTTCCTCCGACAGTTGGTCTGAACATGTCCGGGCTTGCCGCAGAAATGGCAGGGACCCTTGCTCTGCTGCTGCACGGGTGCTCCAGGTCGCTTGAATGGCACAGTCTGGACTGGCCTCATAATCGGCCTGGCAGGTGGCCGGTACTGATCCATAGGGCGATTTCCTCTGTCCTCTGGAGTGTCAGGCAGAAGTGCTATAACCTCATGATTCTTCGCAGCATCAAGCACCTCTCTCATAGTCGAGAAACTCGCCGAAGACATCGAAGCCTGAATCTTCGGACGCAGTCCCTGACGGAACCGCTCAGCTCGGTTCTCCTCCTTCTTCACCATGTGTGGGGCAAATCGGCTCAGCATCTCAAATTCAGCCTCGTACTCATCGATCGTCATGCCCTTCTGCTTCAAGTCCACAAATCTGCCCATCAGCTCTCTCCTAGCCGCCTTGGTGAAATACTTCTCCTTGAACATGTGGCGAAAAGTCTTCCACTCCACAGGCTTCTGCAGACGCCTCTCCTCAATACGCCACCAGTTTCGGGCAATCTCAGTCAGCTGCATCTTCGCGATCTCCACACGTGTCTCATCTGGAATCTTGGCAGCAACCAACTTCTCCTCAGTGCTCTGGATCCACTCATCGGCACCCAGAGGTCCTTCCTTCCCAGAGAAAGTTTTCGGCTGCAGCTCATTGAACTGCTTCACTCCTGGAGCAGCTCGCGGAGCGGGCAGGGGTGGAGGTGGTGCAACAGGTGGAGCCTGGGCAGCACGCTGAGACTGCTGAACCAGCTGATGCTGTACGTCCAGCATCTCCCTCATCACACCCAGAAACTGACGGAACTCTCCGCCCTGCTCTTCTGAAACTCCGTCGCCCAAGTTTCCCGATCGGGTAACGCGTCGTCCGGCCATCCTATTGGCAGAAAGACGAAGGTTAGACTCGTACAATGTTTGAATATCAAAAGTGAATGTCCTTACTCTTACTGTTCTGTACTTGCAGAAAGATGGGACGTGGACCTGCATGGGCCACCACTAAAACCGGTCACGCCCCGCTTCCCAAAACGGCGGAGGCGAAGCGTGACGAGGCCCGCTTAGGCCAGAGCTGAGGAGCCCTGACCCAATAAGCGTCTGTGTGGTACCAAGACAAAGGCACAGGTCCCTGCATGTTAGTACAGAACAATAAAAGTACAAGAAGGAAAAAGAACATCACAGATTTTATTCCAACATATCAAAGTGACAAGTCTCAACGCCCGAAGGGCTACAATAGCAGAAAAGTAAAACTAATGGTGCAAGCACCCAGCCTAGTCCAAGAAACACAAAAAGGTACTACGCACCCAACAAGAACAATGTCGCCTCTGGAATCTGAAACCAACAGTCACTAGCTCTGATCCTCCTCAGGGTCGTACTCGGGATCGACGCTCTCTGGCTCCACGTCGGCTGGCAAGTCAGTCTCCTCCACGTACTCTGGCTCAATCCCTGATGTACAGCACCAGAAGAAGGAACTGTACGTCAGGTAAGGTCTACAAGGAAAGATTAGACCAAAATACAAGTGTACCAATTACTTACAACATTTTACTGGTTGATTAACATGCTGAGGTTCTTACAACAGAAAGAAAAACACACAACAGACAAGTAAACAAGACAAGTGGTAGTCACAGCGAGTGCTATGGACTACGGGACTAGCCTACAGGTGTCAAGACAAGACGGAACACGGGAAGCCAGACACGACAGGACAAGACAAGACACGAAAGGGTTCACGCCTGATCGGTTCGAGGGGGATCAATTCCTCTTGCCGCTTGCACGCTCAACCCTACCCCATAACCCCAAGAATCGTGACAAGACATGGGATCACTTGCTCTAGCTTGACAAGTGCCCAATTGCTCTCTGAGCTGTGTATCGGTACAAGGGATCACCTGATCTAGCTTGACAGGTGCCCAATTGCCCATCGGGCTGTGAACTAGTACAAGGGATCACTCGCTCTGGCTTGGCGAGTGCCCTATTGCCCATCAGGCTGTGCAGACGGTAAGGGACAAGACACGACAAAACAGGGAGGGGTTGTACTATGGTGTCCACAACTCACGCACACGCATGTCAAATCCTATGATGTCAGAAATTGTTGTTGGACTCAGATTTCGTTTGTCAAATCTGAGCCTTCAAGGGCGTCCCAGACGCTATCATTTCACGTCCGGTTCTCAAGTTTCTAAATTAACAATCCCTAACAAGATGAAGGCCTAAACAGGGCCAAGAACGCAAGTGATACACTTGCCTGTGGTAGCGAGCGCGTCGTCTCCCTGGTACGCCTCGTCCAATCGTCTCGTTGGTGGAAAAGTGTCTGTAAATCGTGACACGGCGACGGTGTCAGATCACGATTCGTTAATCCTTATTAGGGTAGTGTCTAGATTATCGGGTCTATCCTATTTGATTAAAAATCACATTTTTAATATAATTAACCTAATCGACGATTCTATCCTATGTGTACATGCATAATGTCCATTCGTCGATTTCTACGGTTTGTACAACTTTTTAAAGATCGGCGGAAAATAAACTTAGTTTGATTAGGTTGCTGATTTTAATTAGGGTTTGATCACCTATGGTGTGGGTTACTACGAATTTAGGGCACTAACCTGAAATTGACGTTTGCACGAAGATCCGGCGTCGAATCTGGAAAGGTGGAAGCTTTGCGCCGTCCGGAAATCCCTAGGCCGCGGGTAGCGCAGCGAGGAATGTTGATCGTCGGTGGTGGTGAAGATTTCAGCGTCTCCCGGCGTCGTTGCCGTTGGATCTGAGACGAGATCTCCGCGCTAGGGCAAAAGAAGAGGGAAAAGAGAGAAGAGGAAGAGCTTTGGGGAGGTTGGAAGGCGCAAGGATGGAGGAATGAACAAGGGGAGGTCGCGGCTGGTAGGAGAGTATGATTGGGGAAGAGAGAGACTGAAAATAATCTGAAGAAATGAAAGAGAGAGCCTTGTTTAAATAAGAAAACAAAACGGCGGCTAGCACAGAAATTAGGGTTTCAGGGTCAACTAGTCGGTCAGAGAAGGGTGGTCGACCGACTAGTTTGGGAACTAGTCGGTCGATCATATAACTGTGACTGACTAAAACCCAAACCGTGAACAGGGCTGTTGTAAAATTATAGAGTTAGTCGGTCTGTGAAGGCTCGTCGACCGACTAGTTTGCAACCTAGTCGGTCGGCCAGTGTTCATAGACCGACTAAAGATGAAAAATGGCAATAATATATTTTTGAAAGTTAGTCGGTCTGAGAAGGATACCTAACCGACTAGTTCGTCAACTAGTCGGTCGGTTTTCGTTCTTTGACCGACTAACGGGTAAACAGTAACCTGATGCGAAAAATGATTTATGTACTTAGTCGGTCTGCGAAGAAGTGTTGACCGACTAGTTCGAAAACTAGTCGGTCGGCGGTTGAACTTAGACCGACTAAGCGCAAACAGTAACTCAAGGGAAAAAGCCTGACAAGAACTAGTCGGTCCATGAGGAGTTGTTGACCGACTAGATGAACATCTAGTCGGTCGGCTCCTCAACGTGAACCGGCTAACTTGCACAGGAAGTCGCCAAAGTGAAGCGGGAAGCTTCGGAATGATCCTAGTGAGTTCCAAGAGTGATCCTACACTAAGATGCGAGCGCGGAGAAGTAACGAAAGAGGACGAACAATTTAATATAGATATAAATAATATTCACTATACCAAACCAGCCGTTACACAAACATTTTTGTGATGCTTGTCAACAAGGAAAAATGCACAAATCTTCTTTTAAATCAAAAGACGTTATCTAAACAAAGAGACCATTAGAACTCCTACACCTAGATTTGTTTGGTCCTTCAAGAGTAGCTTCTTTGAATAGAAGTAGATATGCATTTGTCATTATTGATGATTATTCGAGATACACTTGGGTTATATTTTTACAAAACAAGAATGATGCTTTTGAAGAATTTTCTGTATTTTGTAAAAAGATTGAAAAGATCAAATCCTCTAACATTGTCACTATTCGTAGTGATCATGGGGGAGAATTTGAAAATGAATCATTTACCAAGTTTTGTAATGAAAATGGCATTACACACAATTTTTCTTTTCCTCGTGCTCCTCCTCAGAATGGCGTAGTAGAAAGGAAAAATAGAACTTTACAAGAATGTGCAAGAACAATGCTTTGTGATAGTAATCTTCCTAAGTATTTTTGGGCAGAAGCTGTTGCAACTGCTTGTTACATTATGAATAAAGTTCTTATAAGGCCATTACTTAATAAAACCTGTTTTGAATTATTTTTTAATCGTATTCCTCGTGTATCATATTTTAAAGTGTTTGGATGTAAATGT
Organism: Scilla litardierei; assembly: GCA_030789695.1. Classification (NCBI taxonomy): domain Eukaryota; kingdom Viridiplantae; phylum Streptophyta; class Magnoliopsida; order Asparagales; family Asparagaceae; genus Scilla; species Scilla litardierei. Next base: position 52,480,204 of record CM061134.1, read on the forward strand.
TTCATTCTTAATACTAAAGATGCACTCGACAAATTTGATTCTAAATCTGATGAAGGTATTTTTGTTGGATACTCAACACGTAGTAAAGCCTACAGAGTATACAACAAAAGAACTTCAACAGTTGAAGAATCACTTCATGTCACATTTGATGAGAATCCTTCATCTAATTCTCCCATCATTGATGATGAAGAGAATATATTACCTCTTTCTAATTCTTTAGATAATATGAAACTTGATGAAATTGATGCTACTAAACATTCTGTTGAGTCTATTTCAGATAATGCAGATCTTCCTTAGGCATTTGTACAAGTCCTAAATCATCCATCAGAGTTAATTATTGGAGATATTACAGATGGAGTAAGAACTCGTCGCCAAATAGAGCAAATGGCACATTGTGCATTTCTCTCAACCATTGAACCAAAGAACATCAAAGATGCATGTGAAGACAGTTCATGGATTATGGCTATGCAGGAAGAACTCAACCAATTTCAACGAAATGATGTTTGGGAATTAGTTCCCAGACCAACAGATCATTCAATTATTGGTACCAAGTGGGTATTCAAAAATAAATTGGATGAATCTGGTCAAGTAATTAGAAACAAGGCATGATTGGTTGCACAAGGTTATAATCAAGAAGAAGGTATTGATTATGATGAAACCTATGCACCAGTTGCTCGTCTTAAATCTATTAGAATGTTATTATCATTCGCTTGTTTTAAAGATTTTAAACTTTTTCAAATGGATGTGAAAAGTGCTTTTCTAAATGGTTTTCTTAAAGAAGAAGTTTATGTAGAACAACCTCCGGGTTTTATTCATGAAAATTTTGAAAATCATGTTTTTAAATTGAAAAAGGCTTTATATGGTCTCAAACAAGCACCTCGTGCTTGGTATGAAAGACTTAAAAGTTATCTTTTAAATTCAGGATATTCTATTGGTAAAATAGATTCTACTTTATTTATTTAAAACATTAATTCTGATATTATCATTATTCAAATATATGTTGATGATATTATTTTTGGTTCTACTAACGAATCTCTTTGTCAAGATTTCTCTAAAATTATGCAGAAAGAATTTGAGATGAGTCACATGGGTGAACTAAACTACTTCCTCGGTCTTCAAATCAAACAAATGAAGGAAGGAATATTCATCCACCAAAGCAAGTACTCTAAAGAACTCATCAAACGCTTTGGTTTAGAAAGTTCTGCAGAAAAACATACTCCGATGAGTACATCTACTTCCCTCGACAAAGATTTAAATGGTAAGAGTGTTGATCAACGTCTATACAGAGGTATGATTGGCTCCTTACTTTATCTAACTGCAAGTAGACCAGACATTATGTTTTCAGTTTGTTTATGTGCACGATATCAGGCAGATCCTAAAGTTTCACATCTAACTGCCGTAAAACGGATTATTAGATATGTTAAGTATACTTCTGATTTTGGTTTATTTTATCCTAAAACAAACACATTTGATTTGTTATCATATAGTGATGTAGATTTTGCTGGTTGTAAATCAGATCGTAAAAGTACTAGTGGTACATGTCACTTTTTAGGACATGCCTTAGTTTCTTGGTTTAGCAAAAAACAAAACTCTGTTTCATTATCTACAACCGAGGCAGAATATATTGCCGCCGGTTTAGCATGTGCTCAAACTTTATGGATGAAACAAATTATTTCAGACTATGGTATTAATTGTTCCACATGTCCTATAATGTGTGATAATACTAGTGCTATTAATTTGTCTAAAAATCCAGTTCATCATTCACGCACTAAACATATTGATGTACGTCATCATTTTTTAGATGATCATGTTCAGAAAGGTGATATTATTTTAAAATTTATTTCTACTGAACATCAAGTTGCCGATATTTTGACTAAGCCTTTGAAGGAAGAAACTTTTCTCAAGCTTAGAAGAAATCTGGGCATTATTAGTGCATCAGAATTTGATAAATGAGTATATTCATTTATTTTTTATTTTTATGAATTTTTCTATAATTGTTTGGTTACTATTTATTTTTAGCATGTTACCAATTTTCGTAGCATACCAATTTTAAACAATTTTTTTCTGTTCTCCGTTTTGTACCTACTTTGATCCCTGGAATTTGAATTTTTTTAAACGATTCTTCTATATTTTATTCTCAAATCAAATTTCGTATCAAAATTCTTACCCGTTCTCTTCCACTTTGTCTCTATCTTTTTGATTCCTGTTGCTATCTGTTTCTCTCTACTGCCACATGGATACTTCTCTTTTGTCTTTTTTCAATCTCCCCTGCTTTTCACGTTCTCACATTTTTTTTCCCACCTGTATTTCGTAAAGGCTCACATGAAGAATGAATATAATAAGTAACCAATGTGTTATTTATCACAATAATACATAATTAAATCAGGTTCTCATTGGATAGAGTGAAGAAACTCATACCCTGTAGACTTCTTGAGAACTTTTATTCCCGGTCAACAATTTTTTTGTCTTGGACCATGCACTCACCATTTTTTATTCATTTGGTCTATCTTCTTATTTTTTTATTATTCTTATTGGGATATCTCTTGAGATACATTCTGACAACACCAATTTTTGAGATAAAGCATGTCTCCACACTTACTCTCTTTTGGCATTCGTTTGGACAAAGCACTGACAACACAAATTTTATTATTTATTTCTCTTTCACCAACCGTCTCTTCCTCCCGTTGGAAATCCATTCATTCTTATTTTTTAATTTCTTTTCTCACCAACCTGATTCACTTAGGCCTTCTCTTGTCCTGGACTTCATTATAACACTTAAAAGTTCTTTCTCTTTCTTTTATTACTTAGGCTATCTATTAGAATGCTTTTCTGACAACACATGATTTTATCTCTATTAAAAAATGCTCCACTCATTCTGTTTTTAGTGGTTGCTTTCATCATTTTTTTTCATTATTTTATTCCCTTTTGAATGACAACTGTCCATTTATTTTTTTTAACTTGTTCCAAGACACCAACCTCTTTTATCCCTATCATTTCGGCCTGACACTTGCATTGGAACTCACTTTGACCCATTACTTCTCCTATTTCCCATACTTCTAGGGACTTACATCTCCCATTTTAAAATTTATTTTTTTACTATTTGTTTATTTGATGCCAACGGGTTCTTTTGATGCCAACGGATCTTTTTCAAGCAGTTTTCGCAACCACCGACTGCATCTCTTCCTCTTCCCGTCTTTTGGTTTCTGTCTTCTGATTTCTTCCGTTGTTCTAACCTCTTCAGTTTTAGCAACTGCTCCCACTCATTCCTATAATGGCAACTGCTCGGTCCTTTATTTTTTCTATTTATTTACAACTTCTCCTTGATAATTTTATTTTTCAATCTCCCCTGCTTTTCACGTTCTGACATTTTTTTCCCACTTGTATTTCGTAAAGGTTCACATGAAGAATGAATATAATAAGTAACCAATGTGTTATTTATCACAATAATACATAATTAAATCAGGTTCGCATTGGATAGAGTGAAGAAACTCATACCCTGTAGACTTCTTGAGAACTTTTATTCCCGGTCAACAATTTTTTTTGTCTTGGACCATGCACTCACCATTTTTTTATTCATTTGGTCTATCTTCTTATTTTTTTTATTTCATCTTATTGGGATATCTCTTGAGATACATTCTGACAACACCAATTTTGAGTTACAGCATGTCTCAACACTTACTCTCTTTTTGGCATTCGTTTGGACAAAGCACTGACAACACAAATTTTATTATTTATTTCTCTTTCACCAACCGTCTCTTCCTCCTGTTGGAAATCCATTCATTCTTATTTTTTAATTTTTTTTCTCACCAACCTGATTCACTTAGGCCTTCTCTTGTCCTGGACTTCATTATAACACTTAAAAGTTCTTTCTCTTTCTTTTATTACTTAGGATATCTATTAGAATGATTTTCTGACAACACATGATTTTATCTCTATTAAAAAATGCTCCACTCATTCTGTTTTTAGTGGTTTCTTTCATCAATTTTTTTCATTATTTTATTCCCTTTGAATGACAACTCTCCATTTATTTTTTTTGTAACTTGTTCCAAGACACCAACCTCTTTTATCCCTATCATTTCGGCCTGACACTTGCATTGGAACTCACTTTGACCCATTACTTCTCCTATTTCCCATACTGCTCCCACTCATTCCTATAATGGCAACTGCTCGGTCCTTTATTTTTTTTCTATTTATTTACAACTTCTCCTTGATAATTTTATTCTCTGTTACAACTTCTTCTCCTCTCATTTTTATCATTTCACTCAACACCACCATGGCCGAACCTCCTCCTTCATCGTCTCTCTACCCAAGTCGTCAACGGATTCGCTGGCATCCAGATACAAATGAGTAAATATAACGAAATCCTCCGTCATCACTCTACCGTCCTTGAGCAGATTCAAGTGGAACAATCCTCTCTTCGCTCTTCGCTGGAATCCGCCGACATCCTCCCTACCCGTCGCACCCGCACCCGTCGCTCCTCCCCGGGTTCCTCGTCCTATCATCCTCATTGATTCGCTGTTTTCCATTGGTCGCCTCCACTCCATGCTTGCTATGTTGTTTCCTATGACTTTCGGCTATCCTTGCCTCACCATATGCCGTTTGGTTGCTTTTCATGATTCCCGGTTGTTCTGTCGCTGGTTCTGAATTCTCTTCGTTGCATCCGTATGTTGGTCGTATGTTGGTCGTATGTGGCGTTAGTATGTTGGTCGCTGGTTCTGTATTTTGCAGTTTCTGTATGTTGTTTTAGTGGGTGTTTGTTCTATGTCGTATGTTGGTCTTTCAAATGCATGCTATGTACTGGGCTTGGCCGTTACTTCGGTTGTTTTATCATGGTTGTTATGCTAATATATTTTAGTTCTTTTGCGAACTTCGTCTCTCCGATCGATGTTTCCTTATGTGTTAGTTCCTTTTGTTCCTTATATGCTCCTTACATAACCTGTTTCTGTTCATTTTTTAATTTCCTCCGTTTTCTAATTTGGCCTGCTACGAAAAATCGTAGCTTGCCAATTTCTCTTTTCCACTTTTTGTGGATGACAAAGGGGGAGAAATATGCATATATTCAGGGGGAGTCTATATGACTATACTCAGGGGGAGTAACATCAGTAACATCACATTACATATCAACATCATGTTAATACACTCCTTAAAACTTTTTACTCACATGATTATTTCAAATTTTATACTTCATTATTTGTCATCATCAAAAAGGGGGAGAATGTTGGAACTTGGAATTTCCATCCTCTCTTCCATAAGGTTTTGATGTGACAAATAAATATATTTCATGTTACTAACTTTATCTATGCAGATGTACAGCTACAACGCAAATTCATTTACATCACGCATATGATCAAAGTACAAGGATCCTCTGCAAAAACAACCTTGCTACTCAAATTACGTGTGAAACACGTATCTACGGAATGATGTAATTTTTACTTTTTAGATATCTTCAGGGCCTTGGTTATATCTTATCATATATCCCTAAAGCTCAAATCTACATCATCTCCTAACTCATTTCGATCCTAAGTCAAAATTCGTATTTTTAAGTATTAGCCTATTAGGATTTTTCCTAGCCTACCAAAATAGTTATATCTTGACTTGATATTTCAGACAAGGATCTATCCGTTGTCTATTCCATGTCACCAAAATTTTGTGACCGTTTGTTACCGTTTCAAAATTGGCAGGCTACAAATTTTTGTAGCATGCCAAAATGCTTTTGGGACTGAAACTTTCCAGAACAGTTTCTGACCGTTCTCCAACGTTTCTCTCAGTTTCTGAACGTTGTGCAACGTCTCTTTTAGAGCCGTTCACAACCGTTTCTAAAACCTATAAAAGGAGGGGTACCCCCTCTCATTTTCTACACACTTTCCTCTTCTTTATTCTGATTTTGTTGAAAGCAAGTCATTAATTTTCTTAAGTAATTCTGCCATTAGTTGTTCTTTTCTTATTTGTAAGAAGAAATCATTAGATTTCTCTCTTCATTTAAGAACGGAAGAACTTGGATTTTCAACATCACTTTTGGAAAGTTGTTTGTGTTCATAATTGTAAGAAGATATCAATTGATCTCTCTCTTCTTTTATGAACCAGAGAACTTCAAGTGTTGCGCTTCATTACATATCTTTTACATCTTGAAGTTCATCTTCTAAACACCATCCTTGAATTCATTCTCTGAAATTTATAACAAGGCTATAGGTGTTTTTCTATTTCTTATTTAACAGGTTGGAATCTCTGTTTAGAGATTGTACAAAGTTTGGGACACGGGGAGTGTCGCCATTTTTGTAAGTTCGTGCTTGCGGGGCAAGTGATTATAGTGGATTGAAAATCTCTACGGGGTAGAGGACTGGAGTAGGATCACAAGGATCCGAACCAGGATAAATCTCTGTGTTTGCGATTGGTTTAATTTTCAGCACTTGTCATTTTATTTCTGTGCCATCTTTGCAAATATTACTAACATTTTATTTGCGACAATTTTTTAATATACACTATTCACCCCCCCCCCCTCTAGTGTATTGATCCTTACAGGCTAAAATTACAATCTGGGCCTTACAGACCACCGGGATACAATTATCGTCTACAACAAAATGCACCGGCAAATTCAAAGCCCAATCTCGAGGCGACATTGGACACTTTCATGAGTGGGCAATCCAAGATAAATGCAGAGAATTCTGCGCGTTTCATGTCTATCAATGATTCCATTGATGAGCTTAAAGGTCAAATGTCCCAATTCATGAAGATGCAAGGGAGATTGCCTTCTCAACTAGAGCCCAATCCTAGGGCCCAAGCAAATACAGTGGTCGCAGTTACCACAGGAGGAGGAAAGACTACCAACACTGTCATTGTGTCGGTTTCTATCAACTTGAGCTGAAATCCGTCTACCTATGCTCGGGATGGAGAAGATACGATGAGGAAAAGTCTACAGAGGAGCCTCATGTTGTTGGAGAAAAGGAGACTTCGCCATCTACTTCACCTACTAGCGCTACGGCACCGGCTGATGTTACTACCACTTCCAACAATCCTATTCCAAAGGATGCCGACAAAGACAAAGTGAGCCGACCTCCACCTCCATATCCCCAAAGGTTAGCATTAGCGAAGATGGAGAAGAAATACGTAAAGTTCTCCGAGCTCCTCAAAGGTATACAACTGAACATCCCTTTTAAGGATGCTATAATTGAGATCCATATGTACGCTAAATTCTTAAGGATCTCATTACGGGGAAGCGTAAACAAGAAGAGGTGAAGCTATGGGACAACTGTACCTCAGTTATTAAGAACCATCTATCGAAGAAGTTGCGGGATCACGGGAGTTTCGCGGTGCCGTGCTCAGTTGGAGGCACCCCTATTAGCAAAGTGTTGATCGATTTGGAGCGAGCATTAGTTTGATGCCGCTCTCTATTTTTCAGAGGCTAAATACGAGACGGAGCTTGAGCCTACCGATATGAGCATTCAATTGGTGGACCACTCTATTACATATCCGGTAGGCATCGCACGCGACATCATCCTTCAAATTCTGCCCGGGCTATGCGTACCGGTAGATTTTGTTATCATGGACATGTCGGAGAAAGGTAGTTCGCAGATCATTTTGGGTCGTCCATTCATGGCGACGGTCGGTGTCTTGATTGACGTCTGCGAGGGGACGTTGTCTCTGAACGTGGAAAACATTGATGTCCAATTCCGCTTGCAAAAGCCTATGAGGGAACGCCCACCGCCGAAAGACGCTAATTACCTTGATCTCTTGGAGGAAGAGACTACACATGAGCATACGTTGGAGGAGATTACTAAAGATCCGATGAAGATGAGCTTGGATGACGACGGCGACGTCATATACAACAAAGCGGTGGCCGCCTATCTACGAGTTCTTGACGAGGAGCCCCCGGACATACACTTGTGCCATCAAGAACCAGAGGCTACTATCTCCTCGGCCACTGAGGGCCGACATGAAGAGGCATGCCAAATAGCATCGCACGGGATTAAAGTAGGGCAGGCGTATTTCATATACGCCCAACATCATTCATTGAAAATCTTGAGGGAGTCGAGCTTACGACTTAAAACAAGCGCTTATCGGGAGGCAAACCGACTTTCTTTCCCTTAGTTTTTCGTTTTTTTTTTCTTTTTTCTTTTCTTTTCTCATTCGAAAACAAAATAAATACATTTTTAACTCTAAGAAAATACGAAAACACAAAAATTTGATGAGTTCCCCCTTTACAAGTTGAACCATGAGATGAGTGCGACAAACGATGAAAAGAAGGAGAAGGAACCAAGGAAAGAACACCTTAGAGAAATACAAGCTTGGGAAAAAGTTACAGTCAACTCGGCCGAGTAACTAACCTGCTCGGCCGAGCTGCATGGAATTGGAGAAAACCGGCAAAAACACGCTCTGGAAGTTAATTGCGACTCGACCGAGTAGCCCCCTACTCGGTTGAGCTATAGTACGAGCTGCAAAAAGCTGGAGAAGAAGGCAAAAAGTGGCTCTGGAAATTAATTGCGACTCGACCGAGTAGTCCCCTACTCGGTCGAGCTACAGTTAAAGTCCAAAAAGGTCGAAAAATAGCACACTGTTTCTAATTCGACTCGACCGAGTTGCTACCCTATTTGACCGAGCTGCAGAGAGAGTCTCAAAAGTTCTAAAAGGGTGCTCTGGAAAGCTTAATGGACTCGACCGAGTAGCTACCCTACTTGGCTGAGCTGCAGGGAGAGAAAAAGAGGACTGAATACAACGCTCTGTTTTAATTTGGCTCGACCGAGCTGAGTAAGCAGTCGGTCGAGTACTAGGGCAAAATTTCTAAACTTATATTCTTATATTTTTAATCTTTTCTGCTTGATTTAGCAGCTATCACTGCTCAGCCCGAGCATCGACTTATTCAGCCAGGCAGCGACTTATTCAGCCGTGCCCCACATCTAATTCAAACTCGACTCGACTTCCTTTTAATTCGAAATTGACTCATGCAAACCATAATCCCACTCGAAATTCATCTCCCCAATCTCCCCGAGCTCTCCCCTAAACCCTGCCCTAACCCTACTCGACCCACCCCCCGCCGTCGTCGCCACCCTGCTCCGATCGAGCGCCACCACCACCGATGCCGGTCCGCCCCCCTTCACCCTCTCTCTCCCCCCTCTCCCCCCTCTCTTTCTCCATCTCTCTCCCCATATCTCTCTATCTCTCTTTCTCGCTCTGCCCCCATTGCTCTGGTGATCCGTCGGAGCAACGCTACCGACGCTGCCCAGCACCGGTGACGCCCCCTCCCCTTTCATCTCTCTCCCTCTCCCTTTCTCTTTCTGCAATACCCCCCCTGATGCCCTATAGCTCTGGTACCTCGCCAAAGTAGCCTGTCGACGCCACCCAGTACCAGCGGCGCTTCCCCTCAACCCCCCTCTCTTTCCCTAATATTCCCCCTCCCGATGCCAGATAGCTCTGACACCTCGTCGGAGTAGCCCGCTGGCGCCACCCAGCGCCGACGGCGCTTACCCTCAACCCCACTGCCCCTCTCTCCCCCCAAACCCCCCGCCCCCGCCACCTTGCTCCAGCAACTCGTCGGAGCTGGGCCCCAAAGCCCTCGCCCAAGCAGCCGCCCGAGCACCCCCTGTGCTTGGGCCGAGCAGCCCACCCCCCTATTTCCATCTCTCTTCCCCCCCGTCTCCCCCATATCCGACCTATCCCCCGCCCTAATTCTTCCAATTTTGATCTTCAGACCAGATTATTTTTGCAAATGCCTAATCTTATTTCCATCTCTTATTGCAGGTACGCTTAGAGCTTCGATGAGGATCCGAGGAGCTTGGTTTGGATCAGCCTGGGGAATAGCTTGGATTCAAGGCGTCGCACGTGCACACCACACCTCCGCTTTCGTAGCTACGCTCGCATATTGGTATACTCATTCCATTTTTATTTTATACACCGTAGCTATCCGTCTGCACCATTTGCACGATGCCTCCTTGCCTTAGGCCGAGGAAGCCTCAGCCGGCGAAGAGGAAGGCCAACACTGGTCCCTCCTCTTCCCGGCCCGCACGACACCCACGGCGTTCCCCTTCACCCTCACCCGAGCCATACTTGGACGATTTGTCGTCCTTGTCCGGCTCGTCACAATCCACCACACCTCTCATCCCCACCACCGCTTCTCCACCCCGTCCCGTTCCACCACCGACCACCCTGAGGATGTACGACATCGTCTTCAGGGACGACGCTCACCGTGAGCATTTCCTGGTCATGTCCCACTACACCATTGTCCCCATCTGCTTCGCTCGCATCCCCACCCTCCAGTGCCTTGGACTCCTGCAGGGTGTCCATAGGCTTTACTAGATCATTGGTTTTGACCGCCTCCTAGCCATCCACGCCTGCACCTACACATGCTTCACACTAGAGGCGTTGAGCTCTATTGTCATCACCCCGACAGCTGATGGCATTAGCTTCCGGCTGCTTAACCATGACGTAGTGGTCACGCACGCCATGATCCATGCCCACTTCCACTTTCTCGCCATCCCCGACCGCATGCTCGCTTTCTCCCCAGACTTCTAGCCCACCGCATTCGATGCCGAGCCATTTTGGCATCACATCACGTGTTTGCGAGGATGTCGCCCTAGCAGGGCAAAATCCTCTTGTATCGTCCAGCCCTGCCTCTATTACACCAAGCACCACCTCTCCACCACTCTCTTTTATAGGCCGGAGGTCGGGACACTCTCCCTACCCGAGCTTTCCCATCTCAGGGGATGATTCGACCTATACGCTTCCACCCTGACGGCACCCTCCACCCTTTCCTACTCTTCGATGCAGCACACTGGCTGTGTCATCGCCTTCTTCAGACCGCCCACGCCGCCACCGATATCTTCTGCGGTGGATTTTTCATCGTTTGCCCAGATGCTCGGCCTAGAGCTCCCTGCATGTCTAGTGACTCCCACCGGGCCTACACGCTTGACGATGGATGTGCTCACCCGCATGTCCATCATTAGGCCGTATGGTGCGCATCACTGGATTTACCTTCTAGGCGCCCACCACAAGCAGTACCTCTTCCTGCCCCGCCCCGACCTCACCCATATCGCCCCAGTCATGCTTGACTGGCTCACTCCCCGCATTTTTCCTATTCCACCCACCCACGTCCTGGAGCCATCTGGAGCACCGGTCGTCGTCGACATCGACGACTGGGTGCTCAGTTCTGATGAGGATGAGCCTGACATTGTCGCCCTAGTGGCAGCACAACCAGCCCACCCTACACACTCACCCCCCACCTAGGAGCACTTTTGTTCCCACTTCTATCAACGCTCCCACCACCTCTGCCCTCACCACCACCGTAGAGACCCTGGGGACTGTCCATACCTCTGCCCCAGAGGTCGCTACATCTGTCTTTACCGTGCCCGAACCTGAGGGCACGGTTGTTTTGTCTGCTTCCGATCTTAATTCTTCCACCCTTTCAGAGCCAGTCAGTTCTTTCGCTCCTGAGCCTATCGATTCACCTCTTCTGGAGCACGTCTCTGCCAGCACACTTTCTGCACTTATTGACCTCCTCACTTCCATTCCTACCACTCTAGGGTCCACAGTTTCTCTATCTGGTACCACTTCTTTATCAGCATCGGCAGTTTTCTCTGAGAGCGTCGTGGTATCTGTCACCACTTCTATTTCCACGACGTCTCCCATTTCTGATGCTACTACTGCTTCTGTCTCTACACCGGATCTCGGATCCATTCCACACACATCATCTTCCTCCGAGATCCCTGCGAGACCACCCTCCCCTGACTTCTAGTTCAGACCCCGGGTATCACCTACCCATGGGCACTCTGCAAGTGTGGTCTCTAGCAATTCACGCCCACCCCTTAGCTCACGCACCACGGACACACGTCTTTCTGCGATGGAGATCGAGGTTGTCACCCTGATGCATGCTTTTGACACCCTCGTGACCTCACTGTACACTTTTCATCAGTCCGTGGAGCGGGACCTCACAGCCATTCTTGACATTCTTAGGTATCAGCGTGCACCCACCGTCATACTTACACCAGCCCCTCCTCCCAGGCCAAACCCTGCCCCTTCACCACCTCCTGCACCACTTATTGTGCCCTACTCTCAGGCTTCTGTAGGCATGCCACTTCCTCACTTGAGCCAGCTGTACCTTAGTTGGAGACTTCTGTTGTAGACACACATGTTCTCACACATGTCGACACTCCAGCTGTTGTACCTTTGTTTGAGCCTGTTGTTTCTTCTGTTTCATCATCGGCTGACACACCAGTCGAGCCTTCACCTTCAGTGCCTGATGTTCCCGTTACTGGTCCACGGCAGTCGGACCCATCATCACCTCCAGAGGGTGATGCCGCTGCTTGATCCCACACACTATTTTTGCTCCTGTCACCCCTATCATTTTTGCGCCCATCTGTCTCTTCGGGGCCCTGACCTTGCATAGCTTGGGGGATGACACTTTTTGCACCACCCGCATACATTCCATCATTTTGCATTTGCATATACCCACCTGCATCATGACATCATTTGCATCATCTGCCTGCCTGTTCATATTTTTGCATCTTAGGCATTAGGACATGCACTTTTTCTTTTATTATTTGCATCGTTTCTTTTTTTTATTTTCTTTTATCTACCACTCGCCCACCCTAGTCTTATTTTCCCTACTTGCCAACGTGTTATCAGCAGTGAGGACACTGCTGTGTTTAGCTTGGGGGATGAGCGTTATCGCTTTTATTTTTATTTTTTCATTTTCTGTCATTTTACACCTTTTATCTTTATTTTCCACCACTTTTTTAGCCGTTCATTTTTTAGCATCATATTTTCCATGTTTGGTATGCTTGCATGCTTGCTTTTATTTTATTTTTCTCCACCTTTCTTTTCCCCTTTTGCTAGATATATTCCATATGATGATATCTCTCTTAGCTTTAGCAACTATCGCGATGCTTACTGCTTTTGCCATGCTACTTAGAGTATTTCAGTTCTTACTATTTATATGCTTGCATATATGTTCTGTTGATGATCTCTCTATATGAATGCATGAATGAATTGAAGCAGAATGTATGCAGTAGTATTTAGTATGCTCATGTTGGATATGCACCGAGATTCACGCATCTTTAGAATATTTGAAGCATATACTCTGTGATCTTTTTCACCTTCTGTTGCATGCCTGCTATTATTGTGTGCTTTACCGCATGACTTCATTATTCGTTGAAATGAATGAAAATATCTGTGCTTGCTTATGAGCTTAGTAAGAGTATTATCTTATTGAACCATTGTGCACATCTTATGAGTGAACCGAGTGATTATATTATTTCCTTCTCCACATATCTTGTTATTCTCTACATGTCACTTGGGCTCACCCCCTCTGTAGCTACATATACCGCATCCTATTCCCAAAAATCCCAAAAGAAAAAAGTTAGCCCAAAAAGCCAAAAAGGAGCCAAAACATATGTACATCCTATTGCTCCTTTAAAAAAATATTTCCTATATCTTACTATTTGGAGCTACACAAGTACTTGGGGAAAAAAGCCACAAAATTCATTTATCCTAAGATGCGATGCCTCAAGCTAAGCTTGGGGGTGAATCCATTTGATTATATGAGTTAGTATGCCATTAGAGTAGAGTTGTGTACATTTGGGGATATTTGATAATGCTCAGACTTTGCAAAATATATCAGCTATGGAGATTTTTCATGATTTGAGATAAATATATGAATGCCATGATCTTTATTCTATTCTCTATTGCATGCTTGGTATGACACTTATATGCTTCATTTATCTCTGTTGATTGAAAAGTGTGTCACCAACATGTTTATACTAGACTATGAATTGCATGATGTGGATATGAATAAATTGCAAGAATTTAGAGAATCCCTTCCTTTGTTCTTAAATACTTGCAAGTGATATGTTTAGGTAAGATATGAAATTCTTATTAGCATGTGATCTATTTTCGAAGCATTGTGATATGTTGCTATGGCTTGAGATCTAACCGAATACTCTAGCACTCCCATCCATCTTCCATTCTCTTTTCTATTTCTTTATTTTTTATCGCCCGGTGAGCCTCGTATTTGGCTTCCTCAAGGACGAGTAAGAGTAAGAGGTAAGCTTGGGGGATTTTGATGTGTCTATATTTTACACGTTTTATTCGCATAATTTCATGTCATTTCAGCCTCCAAACTCCATATTTTCATACATTATCGCGCTTCTAATGCCATATTCGAGTTTTGTATAGCCTTTTGGATTTTCAGGAGTTTTGGAGCAAATTGGAGCTATTTTGGGACATGGACAAATCCGGCATGTCAGAGACGTCATTGGCAAGGCTCCATGAGAGTTCGCGAGGAATGGAAGAAGATTGGATGAGAGGAGGAGAAGAGAACGAGAAAATGGCAAAGTTGAGATCAGTTTCCCAAGTGATTCGACCTAGTAGCATTAGCTACTCGGCCGAGCTGACACGCTGAAATCACACAAGAAACGGCTCAGACCTACTCGATCGAGCAGACATCCGACTCGACCCGAGTCAACCAAACAGATGAAGATTTCGAGCTTCTTACCAAGGCATCCCAGCTCAATCGAGCAGCAAAGCAACTCGACCAAGCAGCTCACCTGCTCGACCCGAGCCGAAAAGAAGCAGAGCGATGTTTTGGAGGAATTTCAGATCTACTGTAGCTCGACCGAGTGGGGGCTACTCGACCGAGTAGCCCGTATCTGCCAGACGCAGAAGCAGCAACAAGGGGAGCATGTAGTTGACTCGACCGAGCAGGCTCCTCTACTTAGTCGAGTAGCCGACGCGACCAGCCTAGTTTGTGGGCCCAAGTGCCCAGATTTTCTGAGATTTTTTGGGATCTTCCACCTATGTATTTAAGGACGTTTTCATCTATATTTTCAGGTAGGAACTTTAGAGAAACTCTTAGTTTTAGTTTTAATTAGGGTTTTTGAGAACTTGTGTCGTCGCTATTTTGTATGAAGCAAAGCTTGAATTTTTACTATTGTTTCGCGCACGGAATCTTGTCTTCTTAATTCTCTTTGGATTACTATTGCTTCTCAACGTGTTGGTAACGATTCTCTATGCTTTCTATTGCTTTTTGATGTTTTTCATTGCCGTGATGAATTATATTGCATCTATTAAATATTTTGTTGTTATTTCTATGATGCGTGAGTAGTTCTATCTAGGGCTAATGGATTAGCCCATGGATTTTAGGATTGTGATGTAAAGTTAGGATTTTTAGGTTGTGTTGGAATAAAAGGGAAGTATTTTGGTTGATCTTGCAAAGTTTGTAGGAGAACTCGTACTGAGATCGTGCCCACAGTCGGTGGAATCGATTGGCTTAAGGAGTATCTTATAGGCTTAATTAGGGAGTTAGTGGATTCAATTGGGACTCGTGACCATGCCCGGCTCGTGTCTTGATGGGATCCACCGACAAACTATATTACTAATTGACGGCTGCCGTCATTGCGTCAATGAGAGCCACCAAAATACATCAAATCTCTAATCCACGAGAGTGGCGTGAGCTGAGATCAGTCCGTCCACAGGAGTGGCATGAATATTGTCGATTCTTAATGCACGTGTCGTGTGCACCTACAGGTTAATGCAATACTTTAGATTCATGGTGCTTAGAACCATGAATTCTACATCTTGGATACAACAATCCCTATAAAACCAATGCAACGTAAGAGTCTTAACCGAGCATCGATGTCCGACGATCCTAGTGGTGAGTCCTAAAGCCCTAGTCTTTATTAATTGTCAACAATCCTAAACAACCAATCTTTCGAAACCGACTGATATCTATATTCTGAGATTTAAAAATAACCCAAGAAAATAATATTCATACCTTCCCTGTGGGATCGAAATCTTTTATACTATTACTTGACACTGTATGCTTGCGTAAAGTGTCGGTGATTCGTATTTGGGATACATTTAGCACTTGGTGTTCGTGCCATTGCTATGTGAGTTTTAGGTGTTAGTTGTGGGACGATCAAGTATCCGGTGGTATCGGGTGGTAGGGACGTAGGATTACCGGGAACAAGTTGTGAGTTGACTTGGATAATCCGAACCCTTGAAACATATTACGTGTTAGCATTGTTTCAATTATAATTCCGCATTTATTGTTGGTTAGGAATTTAAATTGGTATAACTATCGTTTAAATTTTATAAACACTATTCAACCCCCTTCTAGTGTTTTCCTTATAGCCAAGGTCCTTACACGTGAGGCGTGATTTATCTGCATCATGGATTAACATCAAGCCAAAGAATTTCCGACCCATTAAAATGATAATATCCCTAACTGTCTCACACTTATATAAATGTGTGTGTGTGTGTGTGTCTTCATGTGAGAATATTTCGCACCGTGCGAAATGATTTTTAGTTTTTTTGGAAAAAAAATTCAAAAATTCTTTTTTCCACCTTCATTATATGTTGTTATACCCCCCTCAAAAAATAATCGCTGAGAAATAATGTCATTTGGCCTTCGTTCAAGGCATTTCAACAAATTCGCACATTTTGATCGAAGGCCTTCGATCAAGGCCTTCGATTAAGGCATTTCATATATAACCTTAAGATTGCTCTTTTCGGTCGGCCTGGTCCTCCACTCGCCGATGCTCTGCACCTTACCGCCTTGCTCCAATTGTCTGGTTTCCTGGCCACACGCCCAAGTTCTCCCTCACTTTGTTGCGGGCTCTCTCAGACCATCTTCCCACCACCCATCAACTTGCTAGGCGGGGGATCCGTGATTAGTCTACCTGTGTGCTTTGTGGTACGCACCCGGAGTCTACTCGCCATATTTTCTTTCACTGCGACTTCAGTGCGTTCATTTGGGCGACGTGCAAACTCTGCATGGGTCTTCCCTCTTGCTCCAAATCCATCACGGTTGACGTGCACATGCTGAGACGGCGGTTTGGAGCTAAAGGGAAGACCAACCCTTGCGGCAAGCTCTCCTTGCTTGTCCTCTCTGTGGTTGTGTGGCATATTTGGAAGGAGCGAAACAATCACGTTTTTTCGTTCCCTGCAGAGCCATATGACTACCATGCTCGCCAGGATCTCTTCTGCGCTCTCTGATACTCTCGCTGGTCTTGACCTTAGCAATGTTGATAGAACGGATCTTATTTTTTTGGAAACTGTGGTCTTTCCTAGGCTCTTTTGTATGCCGACCCAGTATATGTCTCTTCTCTCTTTGTTTTTTCTGGCATTGCCTGGTAGTACTTGTATGGGGTGACTGCTTCCCAGCCTCTCCTCTGTCAGTACTACTTGTTGGTTTTTGCCTTGATGTTTGGTCCTTGTTTATATTAATACACATACTCGCTTAATTTCATATATGGGATTAATGTAGAGTAGGTGGCACCTGATCCATTGGATCAGGTGCAAGACACAAAAAGGTGGGACCCAGCGAGTACAAGCCCATGCGAGTCTTGTACTTCCCACCTTTTTTGTGTCTTAGCACCTGATCCATTGGATCAGGTGCCACCTTTTCTACATTAAATCCTTCATATATATATATATATATATATATATATATATATATATATATATATATATATATATATATAGAAAGGTTAGCGTGATACTTTATTGAGGAAATATACAAAATACAACAATAGCACATCTAAGCAGGTGGTGTTAACAGAGAGAGGATAGGGCACAGGCGCCGTCACTCTCCACTATCAAACCCCACCTCCTAAATGTTGCTATTCAAAGTTTTCATACTATCATACAACCAAAGATAATTCCAAAACTCAACCCATGTCCTTGAATTCCCAGTTGTCAAATGCAATAATTTCCTCCATAGTGGCTGGTTCCAGGTCATGTAAGACAACCCTGATATCAGCTGCAATCTCCTCAAAGAGGGTGATTTTGCTTCTCTTCTCTCCTTCAAAAATACAACGATTCCTTTCTCTCCAAATATGCCATACCATAGCAGCAAGGGTGGTTTTTGCCAGCATGCCCATTGCGTTGTTCCCACAAAAATGGGTAAGGTAGAAATGCCCAATCTCCCTTAAACCTAGGTAAATAAGAGTAGATACTTGTAGCTTCAACAAGGATCTGCGTAGGATGTAGTTAGAAAAGGTACACTCAAAAAACAAGTGTTCTATGCTTTCTGATTTGTTGTCGTCGCATAAAACGCACTGGACTGGAGTATCAAGCCCCCATATGGTTTCATGTCCCTTGTAAGCAATTTACCCCGGAAAGCTCAAAGTAGAGTTAAAGACATTTTCGGAGAGTGATTTTTATACCATATTAATTTGTGAAAAGGGAAGGGGCTACCTCGTTGACGGACGCCCTCCCAAGCCTGCTTGAAACTGAAATTTTCTCCAGGAATCCAAACCCATTCGTCAGCCCCAGGTTTCAACCGTACTTGTTGCAGCAGTGGCCAAATTGGGTCAATTGCAGCGTCAGAGGTCCACGCACCGGCTTGCCAATAGTCCCTAACACATTTAATTTCATCTCCAGGCGGGATTTCAAAATGTCTGCACAATGGCCCGCCTTCAAGCCATGAGTCCAGCCAAAACAAAGTGCCACGGCCATCCTGAACTTTCCTTCGAATTAATTTTTGGGATATTGATCTAATTTTAAGAATTCTCTTCCAGGTACCTGAGTGTTTACCCAGTCCCTTAGCCGCATAGAATCCCCCCTCAGCCCCATATCGCATCTCCATGTGTTTGGCCCAAATACTGTCAGATGTGAGGTACCTCCAGGTGAGCTTCAACCCCACCGCATCATTTAATTCTTCCGACAGTCTGATCCCAACTCCGCCTTCATCCTTAGGTTTACAGATGTCTTCCCAGGCCCACGCTCTAGTTGACCCAAAAATGAAACGCCGACACATAAACGAGATTGTCCTAAAAATGCTAAAAGGAATATGAAATGCATGCATCCAAAATGTTACTATCCCGTAAATAACAGTCCTAACCAGCTCAATGCGCCCTGCTATAGATAGTAAGGACGAGCTCCAGCCCAACATCCTCTTCTTGCACTTATCTACTAACTTGCCGAAGTTAGTAGTCTTGGGATATTTTGATGAAAGGGGCAATCCAAGGTAGGTAGTGATAGTTGTAGCTATTTTGATCCCCAACAATTCTGCCAACATGCGCTTATTAGTTGCCCCTTGCTAAACAAGCCTGCACTTTTGTCCCAATTTACCTGAAGCCATGTATAATTATAAAAATCCCCCAACAAATTTTTGATGCCCGAGAAAGAAGTCTTGTTGGCCCTGCAGAACACCAATAGATCATCGGCAAACAAAAGATGAGATATAGATCACGTGCGCCGCATCGGTTGAATGTTGCCCATATTAATAGCTTTTGTAATCAAGATGGAAAAAGCTTCCATGATAATAACAAATAAATAGGGGGATATGGGATCACCTTGGTGAATACCTATATTTCGTGTGAAATACCATTAGGTGCACCATTTATCATAACAGAGTAAGTTGGCGTTGATATGCATTCTTTAATCCATCCAACAAAAATTTCAGGGAAGCCCAGTTGCTGCAAGAAGTAGAGAATGATATCCCAATTGACACTATCAAATGCTTTCCTCAAGTCTAATTTCAGACAAGCTCTTCTCCCCAAAGGATTGCTGAAGTCTCTGATCAGCTCGTGGGCCAGAAGAGTGCAATCTGTTAGTAGCCTCCCTTTTAGAAATGCAGCTTGGTTAGGAGATATCAGCTCATGAATCACCACTTTAATCCTATTGCAAATAATTTTGCTGATGATCTTGTAAAGGACATTGCAACAGGCAATGGGTCTATAATCGCCTAAGGTCGACGCATTGGCATAGGAACCAGAGTTAGGAAAGTATGGTTGACAAGTCTAAGAAGAGAACCTAATCTGAAAAATGATTTTATAGCAGAAGCAAACTCCTCTCCAATAAGGCCCCAATTATGTTGAAAGAAGAAACCATTATACCCATCTGGCCCGGGGGACTTATCAGCCCCAATCTGCAAAACTGCAGTTTTAATCTCATCATCTGACACCCTCCTGATCAGCCAAACCGAGGACTCTTTAGTTAATATACGCTTCGACACAAGTTTTTGAAAGATGGTATGGTAGTGATTCTGATTATATAATTCTTCGTAGAAGGAGGGAGCTTTCTTTTTCAGGTCTTCATAAACTCTGTTTTGGACACCATTCAATGTCAACCAGGTGACTAAGGCTATTGCGACACAGCCTAGATTTCATAGCGGTGTAGAAAAACTTGATATTCTTGTCTCCCAGGGTCAGCCAGTCCTGCCGACTCTTTTGACGAAACATCTCTTCTTCAAGTTTCATAGCTTTAACTAAATCCTTCATGATTTTCTGTTCTTTGTGCTGAAGATCAATGTCCGAATGGAGGCAAAGTTCATTTCGAATTTCCTCCAGATCCTTCCTACAATTCTTCACCATATTTGTCGCATGAAAGTTACCTGCCCAGGCCCGGAGAACAGGCTTCAACCTTTTTAATTTTTGTGTCAGCCTAAACATAGTTGTACCCTTCTCAAGGCCCATCCAACATGATTCACTAGCATTTTTATAACCTGGGCAATGAGTCCAGTAGTTAAAAAACTTGAAAGGCTTAGGATCAGAAGGAACCTGGTTATGGAGATTCACTACCATAGGGGAGTGGTCACTAGTTAAAGGATCCAAATATTATGTAAAAGTCTCAAGTAGCCTATTAACCCAGGTTGCATTACAGAAAACACGATCTAGCTGGGCAGCAATACATCCCTTACTAACCCGATTGTTGCACCAACTTAATTTATTCCCCATGCTCTTCAGCTCATGAAGAGAACACCTGCAAATGCATTCAGTAAAATCCTGGACCATAGACTCCTCCAGCTTTCTTCCACCAATCTTATCCTTAGTGAAGAGAACGCTATTGAAGTCGCCCCCTACCAGCCAAGATGAATTTCCAATCAATGCAATGTCCCCCTCAATGCTCTTCCCCAACTCTCTCCTCTCCAACACCGTGTTACGTGTGTACACTCCCGTAATAACACAAGTAAACCCTCCCACATTAGTACATAAAACTGACATGTGTTGAGCTGAGGAAGATAGAAGATTACTCTTCCAAATGGCGGGGTTAAACCCCATTATTATACGCCCTCCAGGAGCATGAGCCGAATTATCCAGAGAAAACCAACCTTTTGGAATCCATGATTTATTGCATATAGCTGGAGCCTTGAGCTTAGTCTCCAAAAGAATTATTGCTGAAGGATTTATTAAGATAATTCTATTACTCAGGTCCTCCTCCTAACCTGGTTATTGAGCCCCCTGGTATTCCAAAAAAAGATTGTCATAGATCAATATTGGGTTGTTGTTGACCTTGGCCACCGCTATTTAGCATCACCTGTGACCTAGTGCTTCTCCTTCCAGTAGTCGATGATGCAGGAACAATCTTCTTCTTCCCTGTTTTAATGTCCGCCTTGTGCCGTAGCTGGTCTCCCACCTCCATTTCCCACTCTGGATTGTCAATAGCGATGCACGTAGGCACTATGTCAATGTCTTCTTCTAACCATCCATCAACTAGCGATGGTAGTGGCGTTGGCATATGATGATCAATTTTCTTCAGAATAAGTCCGGCCTCTGCACTCACAGACCGCACAGGATTACTGAATCCGAGCGCTTGCCTTCCAAGTACTAATGAGGAGGACTCCTTTGGAAATGGAGATTTCCCAGGCCTCAAATCATTGCAAATGTTCTGAACTTCACCATCTCCCTTTCATGCTTGGACTTAATTCCCCCCTGTTTCCCCCACTGAACTCCGCACTACACTCTGCAAAAGGATTTGATTCTGGCATTTCAGTCAAAGGTGGACGCTTCTCAACCTTGTTCGGAAGTAGGTTACAAGTGGTTTCTTGATTATTCGGGATGGCCATATTGCTATCACTAAGTACCTTCTCCAAGGATTTTCTAGTCCCAACCAGGTTGGTCTGTTCCTTATTTTGGGCAAAATTTATGCTGACTTTGGTTATCTGGGATGTTTCAGTCGCTGCTTCTTGGATTGAAGGGAGCTTACTCTTTGCGGGACACTGCTCATCAGTGTGGCCGAAACAGACACAACGACTGCAGTGAGGCGGTTCTCCTTCAAACTTGGTATTAATAGTTACAATCGACCCATCATCCATCTCCACCTCAAAGGATGAGACCAAAGGAGTTCAAGCATCAATTTCTATCAGACATCGAGCATATGTAATTCTCTCCAAGTAAGCTGTAGCTCGATCAAGACACATTGGCATGCCTACAACAGAAGAAATGATACTAAGGCCCTCTAGATTCCACATGTATAGTGGGACTCCATATAGCTGAACCCAAATCGGGATAGAGGTTAGGATATCGCGGTCATGTCTCAAATGGAGACTCCATCTCTTGAGCACTACCAGACGACCGTCAAACAGCCAAGGCCCACCCGACAAAATCCTTTCGCATTCATCCTGAGATTCAAACCTGAAGTAAAAAAATCCGTTCTCCTTGCTGTAAATTTGGACCCTCTTCTTAGGCTTCCACAATCTCTCCATACAAGCAACTATTTGTCCGTAGAAGGGGACATCCCCCAAAACGTAGCCTACAATAGTATTCTTCCAATTTTCAGCACCTCGCTGAACAAGCTTGTCACGACCCGCTTCCCTAAAATGGAGGCGAGACGTGAAAAGGTCCGCACGAGAGTGGAGCTGTGAAGCCCCAAACCCGATAAGCGTCAATAAAACATAAGCAGGTCCCTGTAACCACAACGGAACAACAATAATAACACAAGAAGAGACTGAAATAAAATCTCACATCTCATAAAGTCCAATATCCAAAATAAGTCCAACATCCAGAAAAGCCACCAGGCTAAAAGAAAGAGTCTAAAGGCCCAGAACAAGGCCAACAAAAGCAACGACATAACAAAGTATAGGTGCTACGCACCGATAACAAAACAACTGTCTAAACAAAAGTAAAACACAACGAAGACACTAGGACTGGTCCCCAGTGTCCACGTACTCCCCGTCAACACACGCTCGGGCTCGGCGTCAGCAAACACCTCGTCCTCAACAAGGTACTCAGGCTCAGGATCTAACATGTGTCACCCAAAAGAGTAAAGGGCACATGTCAGCAAGTCTAAAAAGACTTGGGCAAGGAACTGAAAGTAAGGCAACTAGCAACCTAGCAGTTATAGTATTAAGCAATGACATGACAGTTAAGTATGATGCAACAGTTTAAAAGAGAGGCAAGCACACACGATGTAGCAAAAGCTACCAAATCACTAATTCACGAATCACTTATCACGATTATCACTGTCAATCACTTAGTGCATAGAGAGTCCACCTGCTGGCCAGCTCATGGCTCAGGCCGCATATCTCTATCACTATTAATCACTTGTCACTGTTTATCACTTAGTGCATAGAGAGTCCACCTGCTGGCCAGCTCGTGGCTCAGGCCGCTTATCTCTATCACTATTAATCACTTGTGCACTAGAGAGTCCACCTGCTGGCCGGAGTGGCGGATCAGGCCAACTCGGGGCTCAGTCCGCTTATCTCTTACCCCACCCATATGTGTCGAGCGTTGGGGTTTCCAACTACAGGGCTCGCTTCTGGAACACGAGCCAGGAACACAAGCATTCGTAGCAAAGCTACGCAATCACAAAAGCACTTAGAGAATGCAATGACATGACAATTAATTCGCGTACCGTTAATGGAAAGTAAACATGACATGGTATTTGTGCAACATGCTATATGTCGGAACTAGCTTCGTTGTCAAGCTAGTTCCCCAAATTTGCGCCTAGGCGAGTATCATTTCGTCGCCTAGCCTCTTTTACGCCTACAACAAGCAAATGGCCTAAAACATGGCCTAAACCCTAAGTGGCAAGTTTCACTTGCCTAGCACCGGGGATGACGACCACTTCGTCACACGGATGCTAATCTACGGGGAAATCGCTGTTATGGGGGAACAATCAACAAACAACATGAAATTTTATTAGGGTTTCATAAAAATACAAATAGGTTATAAAAACACCAAGGGATCGATTTCTTACCGAGAGGAGGCGGAAGAAACACTCCGGAGAACCCTAGGATCAGATCTGGAAAAGATTGGAGAAGTTTGGAGAACTAGGGTTTTTGGGGGATTTTGGGGATTTGGTGAGATTTTGGGGAAGATGAGAGGTGGAAAGAGTGGATGGATGGTTTGGATGAGGGATTTAGGGCTTGGGATGAAGGAATAGGGCTTGGAGGAAGATGGGGGCTCAATGGGGGAGATTTTAGGGTTTAGGGTCGAGTGGAGGAAGATGAAATCGTTTGGGAGGAGTATAAATAGGATGGGCTGGCGGCTGCCTAGAAATTAGGGTTTTAACACAGACTAGTCGGTCAAAGAGCAACCACTGACCGACTAGTTTGGCAACTAGTCGGTCGGTCGACCAACGCAGACCGACTAAGTGTAAACAGTAACTTCTGAACGAAAATAGGATTTAGAATTAGTCGGTCCATGAACAAATACTGACCGACTAGTTTAGCATCTAGTCGGTCGATGAACGTTCTTAGACCGACTAAGAGTGAACAGTATTGATACTAAAATTTAGATGATGAGTTAGTCGGTTAAAGAAGCATTGCCGACCGACTAGTTTGCAACCTAGTCGGTCAACCAACGTTCTTAGACCGACTAACGATAAACAGTAACTCCTGAGAAATTTAGAAAGCCAACAAGTCGGTCCAAGAAGGATTGCCGACCGACTGGATCATCATCTAGTCGGTCGGTGCCCCTTCTTATACCGGCTAATGAGCACAAAAAGTTCCGATACGGAGCGCGGGGCCCCGGGATCGATTCCTAAGACTCCTAGGCTTGATCTAATAGTAAGATACGACCGTTGTGAAGTCCGTCACGAATGACATACTTCGAAATCGACAATCCTAAGGAAGAAACGAGAAAATACGACGAATCGATCGAAAATGAAAGCTACGGAGACGAAAACCACACATGAGGAGAAAATCCACCAAAACATATATTATATTATAATAAATCCAGATACATGAAAAGCAGTCGTTACATCCTCCCCAACTTAAGAAAAATTCCGTCCTCGGAATTTCCAAATACTCACGAGTCCGGAAACAAAAGTGGGAAACGCTCTCGCATCTCATCCTCCTTCTCCCAAGTAGACTCTCCAGGTGAGCCGTGTCGCCACATCACCCTCACAAGATTGACAATCTTGTTCCGAAGCGATTTCTGACGCCTGTCCAGAATCTGCACTGGATGCTGGTCATACGTCATATCGAGGCGAACGGTAATCTCCGAAAAATCCAACGCATGAGACGGATCGCTAATGTATCGACGAAGCTGCGACACATGGAAAACATTGTGAACTCCTTCCAAAGATGGCGGCAAGGCCAAGTGATAAGCTACCTCGCCAACCCTCTCCAAAACGTCAAACGGTCCAATGTATCGCGGGCTCAACTTCCCACGCTTCCCGAAACGAATCACACCGCGATTCGGGGAAATCTTCAAGAACACATGGTCGCCCGGCTGAAACTCCAAAGGACGACGTTTAGCATCCGCCCAAAGCTTAAAACGGTCCTGAGCAATCCTCAACCTCTCCCGAATATTCCTGACGATATCCACGGCCTCCACGATCATCTCAGGTCCCAACAACTCCCGATCACCAACGTCATCCCAACTCAATGGCGATCGACATTTCCTCCCATAAAGAGCGGCGAAAGGCGCCATGCCAATACTCGCCTGGAAGCTGTTGTTGTAAGAGAACTCCACCAAATGTAGATGGTCCTCCCACGAACCCTTGAAATCCAACATGCACGCCCTCAGCATGTCTTCCAAAATCTGAATCGTCCTCTCGGACTGGCCATCCGTCTGCGGATGGTACGCCGTGCTGAAACTCAGACGCGTACCCAAACTCTTCTGCAAACTCTGCCAGAACTGAGATGTGAACCTCGTGTCTCTGTCAGACACGATACTCACGGGGACTCCATGAAGCCGCAGAACCTCCCGCACGATTCACGTTACATCACTACCCACACTAGGGAAAAGGAAAATAAAAACGGAGAGTAAAAGAATTTTACCTCCATATATCTCCTCGCTAGCGCCTCAGTGGACTGTCCTACTCGGAACGGAATAAAGTGCGCAGATTTGGTCAATCGATCTACGATCACCCAAATCGTGTCATTCTGCTTCGGACTCCGAGGTAGTCCAGTCACGAAATCTATAGTGATGTGTTGCCATTTCCACTCCGGAATCGGAAGCGGTTGTAGCAACCCGGCCGAACGCTGATGCTCCGCCTTCACTCGCTGGCAAACCAAGCACTTGGCTACACTCCGAGCCACGCTTCTCTTCATACCATGCCACCAATAATTCAGACAAAGATCCTGGTACATCTTGGTGCCACCAGGATGCACAGAATACGGCGAACTGTGTGCCTCCACCATCAGCTCCTCTCTGATATCCCCAGCTGGCACACACAACCTGGCTCCGAACCTCAGCGAGCCATCCTCATGAATCAAAAAGTCAGTCCACAGACCGGCTTCCACCTGCTCCCGAATATTCCTCAGCTTCGGATCCTCAGCCTGGCCAGCCTTAATCCGATCCACGATCGTCGACTGTACCTGCATGTACATCAACGACGAAGCCTCCCCAGGAAGAACAATCTCCACACCAGACTCGCAAAAATCCTGCTGCAATCTCCACAGCGAGGTCAAAATCATCACCGCTGGAAGCCTACTCAAAGCATCCGGAACCACATTCACCTTGCCAGGGTGAAACTGCAAATCAATCTCATAATCTGCCATAAGCTCCAACCATCGACGCTGTCGCATGTTGAGCTCCTTCTGAGTGAAAATATACTTCAAGCTTTTGTGATCGGTGAAAATCTTCACTTTCTCACTCAGCAAGAAGTGCCTCCAAATTTTAAGAGCAAACACAACGGCAGCCAACTCCAAATCATGCGTCGGGTAATTCTTCTCATGAACCTTAAGCTGACGAGACGCATACGCCACAACATGCCCATGCTGATGCAACACACAACCGAGACCCTTGCCAGAAGCATCGCAAAAGATCTCAAATCCACCGCTGCGATCAGGCACAACCAGAATAGGGGCAGTCGTCAACCTCTCCTTCAGAGCGCCAAAAGCATTCTCACAATCACCCGACCAAACAAAAGCAACATCCTTCCGCGTCAACCTGGTCATCGGCTCAGCAATACGAGAACAGTCCTTAATGAATCGCCGATAGTAACCAGCAAGTCCAAGGAAACTCCGAATCTCAGTCGCAGACGACGGAACAGGCCACTCCCTGATGGCCCGAATCTTCTCGGGATCCACTGAAATACCATCTCCAGTCACCACATGCCCGAGAAAAGCAACTCTATCCAGCCAAAACTCGCACTTCGAAAACTTAGCATACAACCGATGCTTCCTCAAAATCTCCAACACCGTCCTTAAGTGCGAGGCATGCTCTTCCTCCGACTTCGAATAGATCAGAATGTCGTCAATAAAGATAACGACAAACTTATCCAAAAAGTCGTAGAAAATCAGGTTCATCAGATTCATGAAAACTGCGGGCGCGTTAGTTACGCCGAAAGGCATAACCACAAACTCATAGTGTCCATACTTCGTCCTGAACGCTGTCTTCGGAACATCATCCTTCTTCACCTTCAACTGATGGTAACCACTCCTCAAATCCAATTTAGAAAACACCCTCGAACCTCCAAGCTGATCAAAAATATCATCGATGCGAGGCAACGGGTATTTATTCTTAATGGTCACCGCATTCAACTCCCGATAGTCCACGCACATGCGACACGAACCATCCTTCTTCTTAACCAGCAACACCGGTGCTCCCCACGGAGACACGCTAGGGTTAATATAACCCTTCTGCAAAAGCTCATCCAACTGCTTCCGCAACTCTTCCAATTCTGCAGGTGCCATACGATACGGTGCCTTCGAAGTCGGCTGCGTACCTGGAACAAGATCGATAGAAAATTCTAGGGCTCGATCAGGTGGCAAACCAGACATCTCCTCGGGGAAGACGTCGCCAAAATCTCGCACCACAGCTGGCCACTCCAACTCCATCTGCATAGCCACAACCTCCACCGGCCTGGCCCGAAATCTGACAGGACCAAGCGAACTGCTACCACGACTGAACTCAAATACTGGATGTCCGGGAATCTCGAACACCACCTTCTTCCTCCTGCAGTCAATCGTAGCATAGAAGCTCGCAAGCCAGTCCATCCCAAGAACTGCATCATAGTTGATGATGTCATGGACAATGAAATCAGCGAAAAGCTCATGTCCACAGACCACCAACGAGCAAGAATTGCAACCACGATGCACCGAGACCACGCCATTCCCTGTAACGATATTCCAACTCTTGGAAAGAGGGGACGTCGACAAGGAATGCATCTCCACGAAGCTCCGAGAAATAATGCACATCGATGCACCAGAGTCAAAGAGGACTCGTGCAGGAAATGTGCAAACCAAAACCACACCTAACAATCAATTAACAATCAAACCCTAGTCTAGCAAACAACAATGTTCAAGCAAACAACACAATCTAACAATCAAAACCAGCTAGCAAAGTAACAGCTAGATTGAGGATTACCTGCGATAACCTCATCCACAGCCTCGCTCTCCGCAGCAGTCATCAGAAAAGCCTGCCTCCTCGGCGGAACAGCCTGCTGAAAAGCCTGCCTCTGCGAAACAAGAGCTGCTCCACGACCAGCAGGAACAGATGCTCGCTGCTGCAACGGCTGTGCTGTAACAGGTGCCCTCCGCAGCTGATTCGCATGCCGACAATCCTTCGCGACATGGGAAGCATCACCACAAACCAGACACTGGCCCAGAAACTTCCGACACTGATCCTTGACGTGGCCAGGCTTGCCGCAGAAATGGCAAGACTTCAGAATAGGCCCTCCTGGCCTCTTAAACTGAGCAGGCTGGTTCGGCCTGAATCCAGGTCTAACCACAGCCCTCGCCTGTTCCACAGGCCTCTTCCCAGCACCAACAACAGACCCCCTCCTCTGGTTCACGAGCAGCTCCTGCCTCTTGGCTGCTACTAGAACCTTCTGATAAGACTCCCGGTCAGAAGAGGTCACAAAACTCTGGAGCTCCGAAGCAAGTCCCTGCAGGAACCTCTGAGCTCTCTCCTTAGCGTCCTGCAACATCTTTGGTGCAAACCGACTCAGCCTCATGAACTCTTGGTGATATAGGTCCACCGATGAGCTCCCTTGCTTCAAATCGATAAAACGATGCAGCATCTCTTCCCTGGCAGCCTTCGGAAAGAACTCACCCTCAAATCTGGCCTTGAAGGTAGCCCAAGCTATCGGCTCCACCAACATCTTCTCTTCCGCATCCCACCAATTCCGAGCATTATCCTTGAGTTGCCTCTTCGCCAAATCAACCCATCCAGCCGGGGTGATCTTGGCCATCTTCAGATTGTCCTCGATGTTCCGAACCCACTCATTCGCAGCCAGAGGACCCTCAGAACCATCAAAATATGCGGGACCCAGCTCCCGAAATTGCTTCGCTTCTGGCTCAGAGCGAGGGGCATCCGGAAGAGCCCGGGCAGCTCGAGCAAGTGGAGCATTATGGACTTGCAGAAGCACGCCCTGCTGCACTTGCATCATCTGGAGCATCATCCGCATCATCTCACCGCTGGTGGGTTCCCGCTCAGGCTCCTCATCATGAGGGAGCGCATCACTGCCCCCACCACGGGTGAAACGCCTTCCTGCCATCTAATGACACAGAGAACGAATTAGATTGGACTCATAGTTTATGACATCGGACGTCGAACTTAGTTTATTGGACATTCTAACATTATTATCGCTATTCCAAAAATCGCAGTTACAGAAGGACCTGCATGGGCCACCAACAAAACCTGTCACGACCCGCTTCCCTAAAATGGAGGCGAGACGTGAAAAGGTCCGCACGAGAGTGGAGCTGTGAAGCCCCAACCCGATAAGCGTCAATAAAACATAAGCAGGTCCCTGTAACCACAATGGAACAACAATAATAACACAAGAAGAGACTGAAATAAAATCTCACATCTCATAAAGTCCAATATCCCAAATAAGTCCAACATCCAGAAAAGCCACCAGGCTAAAAGAAAGAGTCTAAAGGCCCAGAACAAGGCCAACAAAAGCAACGACATAACAAAGTATAGGTGCTACGCACCGATAACAAAACAACTGTCTAAACAAAAGTAAAACACAACGAAGACACTAGGACTGGTCCCCAGTGTCCACGTACTCCCCGTCAAACACACGCTCGGGCTCGGCGTCAGCAAACACCTCGTCCTCAACAAGGTACTCAGGCTCAGGATCTAACATGTGTCACCCAAAAGAGTAAAGGGGCACATGTCAGCAAGTCTAAAAAGACTTGGGCAAGGAACTGAAAGTAAGGCAACTAGCAACCTAGCAGTTATAGTATTAAGCAATGACATGACAGTTAAATATGATGCAACAGTTTAAAAGAGAGGAAAGCACACACGATGTAGCTGACGTGCGTCTATATTTCATATATTCACGCACGTTTTCTTTTGTGTTTCTCCGTGTTTTTTTGCCGTCTCTTATTCGTTTTCGTATGTTTTCCCGTTTTCTTTCACTTTTCTTTGTTTGTCCATGATTGCAGGGGATTGACCACGTAGGGGACGTTTAATGATGATATCCCAAGTCCCCGGAGCAACGGGAGAAGTCACGCGTGATCCAGGGGGTCAAACGGCGAAGTATTCATCTTTCAGCCCCTCACCCGGTCGGTTGGTCATCTCCAACCGATCGGGTGATGCACGCGTGCACCAACCGGTCGCTACCGCAGCTCACAAAGAAGTCACCCGACCGGTTCACAGACCGGTTCTGCGGGCGGCTGTTCTCTGTTTTCTCGAGCAGAATTCCAACCGATCGGGTGACTCTCACCCGATCGGTTCATCTGTAGCTGAAGAAGATGAGCTGAAGACACGGACGATTCAACCGGCCGATTCACCCGACCGCTCCAAGATCCAACCGGTCGCTCAAGAACTCACCCGATCGGTTCATGTGATCGGGTGAAAACTCGCCGTTTTCTGATATTTATTTGTAACGGATCAACCGATCGGTTGACTTGTCAACCGATCGGTTGATGCGACGGCCTATATATAGAGCCCCTAGGGTTCCAAAAACGGGAGTTGCTGTTTTTCTACTGTTTTATTTCCTTGTGACGGCTGTAATTGTTACTCTTCTGTAAGTTTTCAGATCTTTCTAATATTTTAGTATTGTCTTTATTACTCTATTACTTCCACTTTTCAATCGTCCGATTATGATTCCAACGGTTAAATTTCATTTAGATTGCTTTTTCATGAATTTTTGTGAGTAGTTCCCAAATCTGGGATTTTGGTGGAAACCCCTTCGGGGGCTCTTCCCGATGCGTCCGTAGGGTTAGGAAATCGATAGGGAGTAGGAATCTAACGGTTACGCGGGGTGTTTCATTGTCATCGGCGGGAAAAAGACCGCCTTTGACCGTCGGGCCAAGGGGGAATAAACTTGGCAGTTGACTCCCTAGCCATAGCTCACACCCTTAGCGTAGACGTCGAATCCTAGCACGCGGGAGCGGCAGGATGAGACGTTGGGAGTTATCGTTGCGGGCTTAGTGCTCCCGGGATCGATCGGTGTTTATGGACACGGGAGTGCCCACTGATCGAATCCGGGAAGTCCGGTGTATCATCCTGGGCACCGACCGGAATATCGGGCCCATGGGACGCCGGTACCACTTTCAGAGGCAACGTCCCACCATTAGACCCTAATCCCGATCGCTATCCATACCCGTAGGCCGCGTCGGCGAGAGTCTCTCGTTGGGTTGGAAACCAAAGTCCCGGGTTTACTTTCTTTTCGCTCTTACGCTCTAGTTTCCTTCCGTGACAACCATCCACCGATTCGGGCTAGCTCGCCCCTCGGGGTGATTTAGGTCCTACCTGACCTAAGCACAACCTCGCCTCCCTGAGTTCGATATTCCCGCACCCTACACTAACCGTGAAACTTGCGGTAAACGACACCGCGCCGCCGCATATCACGCGGGGGCGCCGGTCAAGTTTATGGCGCCGTTGCCGGGGAGGCAACGTGCTTGATATTTTAGGATCTCTTGAACCCTCGTGTCTAGCTCACATCCCTACCTCGCGATAATTTTCGCATTCTTCTTTTTCTTTTTCTAATTTGTTTTTCTTATTTTTATTTCTTATTTTATCTGTTTCTTTCCCACTTGTCGCTTCACGGGTGTCTGTTGTTTTTCATGCGCAGGAGTTCAAGGAGTCTTGACGACTTGATTCCCCTCGATCCAGAGATTAACGCCACCCTTAGGCGTTTGGCCACCGAGAAGCGAAGAAGGGAAGATCCCGAATCCATGGAGGAGAACACCCCACCTCACAAGTCTCTGCTAGAGTACTCGATGCCCTCCATCGAGTCAA
Source organism: Scilla litardierei (assembly GCA_030789695.1). Classification (NCBI taxonomy): domain Eukaryota; kingdom Viridiplantae; phylum Streptophyta; class Magnoliopsida; order Asparagales; family Asparagaceae; genus Scilla; species Scilla litardierei. Next base: position 52,512,501 of record CM061134.1, read on the forward strand.
CTTCCGCCATCCGATCTCCAGCTATTGCAGCCCAAAGCTTTGAGCTGAAGCAGTCTCTAGTGACATGGATCCAGCAGGACCAGTTTGCGGGTGCGCCCATGGAGAGCCCGATAGAGCACCTGGACTCCTTCTTGGAGAAGTGTGACACCTTCCGAATTAATGGTGTCACTACAGAGGCTATCCGTCTGAAGCTGTTCCCCTTCTCTTTGCGGGACAAAGCCAAGCAATGGTTAAGGGGGAAGGACCCCAACACTTTCAACACCTGGGAGAAGCTCTCCAACGCTTTTCTGACAAAGTTCTTTCCTCCGGGGAAGACCATGAAGTTGAGGAGTGAGATCTCCTCCTTCTCCCAGGCCAGCCACGAGTCCTTGCATGAAGCTTGGACGAGATATAAAGAGATGCAAAGAAGATGCCCTCACCATGAGCTTCCGAAGTGGCAGATTATCAATCTGTTCTATAATGGGTTGAGGGATGACCTTAAATCTTCTATGGACGCCGCGGCTGGGGGTTCCTTCATGTCCCGAAGCGAGGAAGATGCCGGGAATATTCTGGAAAACATGGCATCCAACAATGAGCGGTGGTGTGACGAGAGAGCCACGCCAAGAACTGGGGGTATACACAGAGTCGAGGACGTCGACAAACTTTCAAGCAAGTTTGACTTGCTTTCGACCCAGATCTCCGCACTGATGGTAGGAGCCGGTGGAGCCGGTACACAGCAAGTTTCTGCAGTAGAGTCCGAATTCCTTGGGGAATTCGACGGTGGTGACATCTCACCACCGTTGGATCAGGCGAGCGCACTATTTTACAACCCCACGGGGAATGCGCCGTATCCGCCAAGGACAAATTCCAACCCGGCCTACTCTCCCAACAACCGGAACCACCCGAATTTCAGTTACCGGCCACCATTTCAGCCCTCGCCACCTCAGCAGCCGCAGCAACAAATCTATCAGCCGGCTAGACCACCGCAGAATCAGGGTCAGCTGCAACCGTTTCAGCAGCAACCTCAGCAACAAACGTACGCTCCCAGGAATCAGCAGCCGTTCCAGCAGCAGCAGTATGGCCAACAGAGGGCCGTCTCTCCGGTTGAGTCTCTCTTGACTCAATATATTACCAACCAGGAGAGGATCAACCAAAAGCTGGAAATGGGCCAGCGGACCCTCACGGACCAAGTAACCCAGCCGGGGTTACAGGTGGCGAACCTTGCTAGGTCACAAAACCAATTGCCGCCACAACCGGAGGTGAACCCTCGAGGAGCAACACAAACATCGGCACTCGTGCACGAGCACGCGAATGTGTCCGCTATCGTTCTGAGAAGCGGGACACAAATTCCTACTAGAGTGCCCCCTAGCAACCCGGAAGCACCATTGGTCGTTGAGAGACCGACTGAAAAATTAAACGACACCGGTGCTTCGTCATCAAATCCCATGACTTCAGAGGGAGTGTCTGAAGAAGAGAAGAAGGAGGAGGAAGAGAGCCCAAGAGTGTATAAACCCGTTGTGCCATTTCCACAACGGTTGGCTCAGGCGAAAATTGATGAGAAATATGGGAAGTTCTTCGCCATGGTCAAGGACCTAAGCCTGCAAATCCCCTTCTTGGAGGCAATCGAGACAATCCCCTCCTATGCAAAGTTCTTGAAGGATTTGGTGACCAAAGGGTCAAGAAAAGAGAAAGTGGTGCTGACGGCGGAATGTAGCGCTCTTATCCAGCGGGATAACCCGCCGAAGCTCAAGGACCCGGGGAGCTTCTCTATCCCTTGCACGATCGGGGCTGTGAAGATCAATCGTGCACTCGTCGATCTAGGAGCGAGTGTTAGCTTGATGCCCTTGTCGATGTACAGGAGAATAGGAATGGGTGATTTGGAGCCCACCGGGATGACGCTACAACTAGCTGACCGGTCGGTCAAATATCCAGTGGGAATTGTTGATGATCTCCCCGTGAATGTGAGAGGGGTGCATGTGCCTGTGGACTTTGTAGTCATGGACATGCCCGAAGACGCACACACCCCCATTATCCTGGGACGGCCTTTCATGGCCACTGCTGGCGTTCTTATAGATGTGAAGAACGGAAAACTCTCCTTGAACGTCAGCGGAGAGAAAGTTGAGTTTGACCTGGGACTATCCATGAAGCACCCCGACCCTCCTGATGACCTCCGGTGTAATTTGCTTGAGATAGAAGAAGAAAAGGCTGTGGAGGAGAGCTCCTGGGAGATTCTCCTGAGAAACCCCCCCCCCCCCCCCCCCGCGATGACTTGGGGAATTCTGAAGATGAAGAAGGCCCCGAAGACAAAGAAGCTGCTGGAAGACCGAGTGCAGCGAGAACGACCCCTCCCGGGTTCCCCAAGTTTCCTCCTGTGAGGAGAACGGGGAAAGAGCTTACGGACCTCACTAAAGACGAGGTCCGAATCCTGAAGAAGATGGCGGGAAGCGCCAACACCAAGGAAAATCCTCCGGATCTCAAGAACAAAGGGAGGGTGGTCGAGCAAGTATTTTTCCAGCCGCTGACTACCCCGAGCGCCTTCAGCTCCAACAAGGAAGAGATGCCTAAGTTTGGGCATCACTCGTATCAGCCACCATGAGCATCTCTTGCGGGCGTCGAGCCAACGACGTTAAACAAGTGCGCTTCATGGGAGGCAACCCATGTTCTAAACTTTTTCCCACTTTTTAACGTTAGTTTTTACTTTATTTTATCTATTTTTATAAATAAAATCAGCCGCGAGAACATCCGTTCGGGGACTTAAGCAAATTTCTTGGTTTTTGCAGGAAACAGGCCCCAACCGATCGGGTGACAACTCACCCGATCGGTTGGGATGTATCAGATACGTGCCGAGATCCGTCCCTGAATGAACCGATCGGTTGAGTAATTAAGAGACCGGGTGGCAGACCGGGTAAGCTGGGAAGAACTCTCGGGAAATTGTGTGGAGCGGCCAACCGATCGGTTGAAAAGTCACCCGATCGGTTCACCTGTAGCATTTCTTCGGCAAGATTTTCGACCTAACAGTCAACCGATCGGGTGACAAATCACCCGATCAGTTCGACTTAAAACCCTATATAACCACCCCCGACACCCGTTCGCTTTCTCCCTCGCCCGATCGCCCGAACCTCTGCCGTTTCATCTCCCGTCGTGCGCCTTCCTGCTTTCTTCCCCAAGATCAGCCTCGATCTTCTTCTCCAACCATTTCCCTGCCCATCCACCATCATTTCTCTCCATTCCCCCATTCCCCCCCCCCCCCCCCCCCCCCCCGCTTCGGAACTTGTTGAAGAGATCACTGCGGCTCCACATCGTGCTCCAATCGAGCAGCATCGGGGCATCCACGAGCAACTATCTTCATCTCATTTTGGGTAACCTCGCTCCTTTGCTTAATTTTAATCTTTTCCCAAATATTTTGTTTACTTGTTGGTCGTATTTTGTGCTTGTGTTGAATTCATTGTACTTTCACACACCTACGCACACAAACAACACCTACCCAATGCCTCCCCGACGTATTAAACCCACCGACGCTAGCTCTTCGAACCCTAGGCCCACCCGTCGTACCCGTCGCACACAGCCCACCACCTCCAACCCACCTGCCCCCGATCAAGACCAGGCCGATCGATTCATGGCCATGATCCTCCTTGCTGGGCAGGGTGGTCGGATAACCGAGGAGTCTGTCGGGCAAGACCTCCCCTTCCTTCAAAGCTTCGTTCGCCACATCCGCGAAGACCCACCTGACGTCTCCGAGCTCCGCATTCCACCCCCCACGACCCCTGGTCCACAGCACAGGCCCCCGTCACCACCCCCAGAGGGTGGTGCCCCTGCTTAATTTTCCTCTCCCACTTTTGCCCCCCCCCCCCCCCCCCCGTATTTGAGCCCATCTGTCTTTTCGGGGCCCTGCTTTGTCTCTGTCGGAGGGAGGGGACTATTTGCGTGTTGCTTTCTGACTTCACCCCTTTTGTTTTTGACGCCCCCTTGCATATATCTGGATTTTATTGATCATATCATTTCGCTAGCACTTTCTGGTCTAGCTTGGGGGACGTCTGTTTTGATGTGCTGTCGTGTTTTGTCTGTTTTTCTCATTTTTGTGTGTGTGCTTGCTTTTCACTTTTTGAGTGTCGTGTCGTATGATTTTATTTTATTTTTATTTTCATATTATTTTGATTTTGATTTTGATCTTTCTTTCTTTTTTCAGTTTCATTTGTGTGTTTTCCTCGTTTTCATTTCTTTTCGTGTCAGTGCGTATCCCCCCCCCCCATTTTCATTGCCCTCCCGTACTCACTGATATTGCATTGAGGGCAATGCAAACTTCAGCTTGGGGGAGTCGCACTGTGTGCGTCGTTTGAGTCCTTCTTTTCGTTTATTTGAGTCGTTTTCCATCGTGTTTTTCTTTTTTCTTTTTCCTTCTTTCTTTAGCTCTTTCTCCTAGAAATGAATCCTATGATGAATCTCCACAAAGTCACACACACACCTAGCACTGCACCGACAATCGCACTCACTAACCCTAGGATTTCGAGTCCTCTTGCATTTCACGCATCGTGGGTCCACTTAGCTTTTTGTGAGTCGTGTGTCGTGACTAGCATTTGGTGTGCTTCTGCTTTGTGATTTTACTTTATATACCAGTCCAGGAATGACCCCTAGATTATCATGCTTCGATGTTGAATATGCGGTATTTGCTTCTAATGTCTGTTTCTATATGCATGCTATATTTATATCGTATACTTCAATTCGCATGCGTCGAGATTCCACAACTAAGGACTAGGATAACCCATTTAGCCTATGCTCTATTTAGCGAGAATAGTTTCCTTTGCCCAAGTGTTTAGATTTCGACTTTTTTTTTGTTTTACTTGGTGCAAATCCCCTCGTCGTGTACCGTTCTCCCACTTGGGAGAGTACACAAGTGTATAGCCAAAAACCCAAAAATCCAAAAAAATGGGAGAAAAGAAATGAAAAACCCAAAAAGAAAAGAAAAGAAAAAGATTGTATAGCCAAAAAGCCAAAAAAATATGCAAATACCCAAAACCCAAAAAAAATTCCCGTGTGAATATTTTCCTACTTGCCGAGAATAAAGGGAAGGCGAGAATTTGCACCGAGTGTTCTTCTCCACATCATCTCAACCCCCGTCGTTATCAAAAACACTTGGCTTAGGAGCTATTTAGCTAGTATCTAGGCTATAGTGGCATGATTTCCTTAACCCTAGTTGTGGAGTCCCCGATGCATGATACGCTTCTATTCCCACTCCTCTCATGCATGCTTGAGCTTATATTCGCCGCTTAATTCAATTCGGATCGATATTTTGGGTCATTTCTTGGATTTGTGTATATCAAGCCTCATTGCACATCGTAGAAAGCTTCACCATTTGCTAGCACACGGCCACGCTCACTCGCGCTTCACTGCGTGGACCCACGACACTTATTTGGACTCGCTTTCCTAGGTTTAGTGGTGTGATTGGGCGTTTGCTTGCTTGGTGTGTCGTTTTCGATTTTGATGGCTCTGATGGACGATCTAGGGCTTAGAGTTTTCTTTTTCCTTCTTCCTCTCTATTTTTCCCTTCCGAGCTCCTACTCTCACTCGTCTTCCTCGAGGACGAGGAAGAGTTCAGCTTGGGGGATTTTGACGTGCGTCTATATTTCATATATTCACGCACGTTTTCTTTTGTGTTTCTCCGTGTTTTTCTGCCGTCTCTTATTCGTTTTCGTATGTTTTCCCGTTTTCTTTCACTTTTCTTTGTTTGTCCATGATTGCAGGGGATTGACCACGTAGGGGACGTTTAATGATGATATCCCAAGTCCCCGGAGCAACGGGAGAAGTCACGCGTGATCCAGGGGGTCAAACGGCGAAGTATTCATCTTTCAGCCCCTCACCCGGTCGGTTGGTCATCTCCAACCGATCGGGTGATGCACGCGTGCACCAACCGGTCGCTACCGCAGCTCACAAAGAAGTCACCCGACCGGTTCACAGACCGGTTCTGCGGGCGGCTGTTCTCTGTTTTCTCGAGCAGAATTCCAACCGATCGGGTGACTCTCACCCGATCGGTTCATCTGTAGCTGAAGAAGATGAGCTGAAGACACGGACGATTCAACCGGCCGATTCACCCGACCGCTCCAAGATCCAACCGGTCGCTCAAGAACTCACCCGATCGGTTCATGTGATCGGGTGAAAACTCGCCGTTTTCTGATATTTATTTGTAACGGATCAACCGATCGGTTGACTTGTCAACCGATCGGTTGATGCGACGGCATATATATAGAGCCCCTAGGGTTCCAGAAACGGGAGTTGCTGTTTTTCTACTGTTTTATTTCCTTGTGACGGCTGTAATTGTTACTCTTCTGTAAGTTTTCAGATCTTTCTAATATTTTAGTATTGTCTTTATTACTCTATTACTTCCACTTTTCAATCGTCCGATTATGATTCCAACGGTTAAATTTCATTTAGATTGCTTTTTCATGAATTTTTGTGAGTAGTTCCCAAATCTGGGATTTTGGTGGAAACCCCTTCGGGGGCTCTTCCCGATGCGTCCGTAGGGTTAGGAAATCGATAGGGAGTAGGAATCTAACGGTTACGCGGGGTGTTTCATTGTCATCGGCGGGAAAAAGACCGCCTTTGACCGTCGGGCCAAGGGGGAATAAACTTGGCGGTTGACTCCCTAGCCATAGCTCACACCCTTAGCGTAGACGTCGAATCCTAGCACGTGGGAGCGGCAGGATGAGACGTTGGGAGTTATCGTTGCGGGCTTAGTGCTCCCGGGATCGATCGGTGTTTATGGACACGGGAGTGCCCACTGATCGAATCCGGGAAGTCCGGTGTATCATCCTGGGCACCGACCGGAATATCGGGCCCATGGGACGCCGGTACCACTTTCAGAGGCAACGTCCCACCATTAGACCCTAATCCCGATCGCTATCCATACCCGTAGGCCGCGTCAGCGAGAGTCTCTCGTTGGGTTAGAAACCAAAGTCCCGGGTTTACTTTCTTTTCGCTCTTACGCTCTAGTTTCCTTCCGTGACAACCATCCACCGATTCGGGCTAGCTCGCCCCTCGGGGTGATTTAGGTCCTACCTGACCCAAGCACAACCTCGCCTCCCTGAGTTCGATATTCCCGCACCCTACACTAACCGCGAAACTTGCGGTAAACGACACCGCGCCGCCGCATATCACGCGGGGCGCCGGTCAGTAGCAAAAGCTACCAAATCACTAATTCACGAATCACTTATCACGATTATCACTGTCAATCACTTAGTGCATAGAGAGTCCACCTGCTGGCCAGCTCGTGGCTCATGCCGCTTATCTCTATCACTATTAATCACTTGTCACTGTTTATCACTTAGTGCATAGAGAGTCCACCTGCTGGCCAGCTCGTGGCTCAGGCCGCTTATCTCTATCACTATTAATCACTTGTGCACTAGAGAGTCCACCTGCTGGCCGGAGTGGCGGATCAGGCCAACTCGGGGCTCAGTCCGCTTATCTCTTACCCCACCCATATGTGTCGAGCGTTGGGGTTTCCAACTACAGGGCTCGCTTCTGGAACACGAGCCAGGAACACAAGCATTCGTAGCAAAGCTACGCAATCACAAAAGCACTTAGAGAATGCAATGACATGACAATTAATTCGCGTACCGTTAATGGAAAGTAAACATGACATGGTATTTGTGCAACATGCTATATGTCGGAACTAGCTTCGTTGTCAAGCTAGTTCCCCAAATTTGCGCCTAGGCGAGTATCATTTCGTCGCCTAGCCTCTTTTACGCCTACAACAAGCAAATGGCCTAAAACATGGCCTAAACCCTAAGTGGCAAGTTTCACTTGCCTAGCACCGGGGATGACGACCACTTCGTCACATGGATGCTAATCTACGGGGAAATCGCTGTTATGGGGGAACAATCAACAAACAACATGAAATTTTATTAGGGTTTCATAAAAATACAAATAGGTTATAAAAACACCAAGGGATCGATTTCTTACCGAGAGGAGGCGGAAGAAACACTCCGGAGAACTCTAGGATCAGATCTGGAAAAGATTGGAGAAGTTTGGAGAACTAGGGTTTTTGGGGGATTTTGGGGATTTGGTGAGATTTTGGGGAAGATGAGAGGTGGAAAGAGTGGATGGATGGTTTGGATGAGGGATTTAGGGCTTGGGATGAAGGAATAGGGCTTGGAGGAAGATGGGGGCTCAATGGGGGAGATTTTAGGGTTTAGGGTCGAGTGGAGGAAGATGAAATCGTTTGGGAGGAGTATAAATAGGATTGGCTGGCGGCTGCCCAGAAATTAGGGTTTTAACACAGACTAGTCGGTCAAAGAGCAACCACTGACCGACTAGTTTGGCAACTAGTCGGTCGGTCGACCAACGCAGACCGACTAAGTGTAAACAGTAACTTCTGAACGAAAATAGGAGTTAGAATTAGTCGGTCCATGAACAAATACTGACCGACTGGTTTAGCATCTTGTCGGTCGATGAACGTTCTTAGACCGACTAAGAGTGAACAGTATTGATACTAAAATTTAGATGATGAGTTAGTCGGTTAAAGAAGCATTGCCGACCGACTAGTTTGCAACCTAGTCGGTCAACCAACGTTCTTAGACCGACTAACGATAAACAGTAACTCCTGAGAAATTTAGAAAGCCAACTAGTCGGTCCAAGAAGGATTGCCGACCGACTGGATCGTCATCTACTCGGTCGGTGCCCCTTCTTATACCGGCTAATGAGCACAAAAAGTTCCGATACGGAGCGCGGGGCCCCGGGATCGATTCCTAAGACTCCTAGGCTTGATCTAATAGTAAGATACGACCGTTGTGAAGTCCGTCACGAATGACATACTTCAAAATCGACAATCCTAAGGGAAGAAACGAGAAAATACGAAGAATCGATCGAAAATGAAAGCTACGGAGACGAAAACCACACATGAGGAGAAAATCCACCAAAACATATATTATATTATAATAAATCCAGATACATGAAAAGCAGTCGTTACAAAGCTCTCCAGGAAACCTACACAAACAGAACCATCCTCTCGAGTCTTAGGTGGTACGTGAGACATGCTTAACGTTGCCCCATAGGTGCGTCGATTTGCACAAACTAATATATAATATATAACTGTTTTAAATAAACTAATATACAACCGTTTAAAAATAACCTAATATATAACTGTGTTTATAAACTTATATATATATATATATATATATATATATATATATATATATATATATATATATATATATATACTGACATATATATAACTATTGACATATAGGGCATGGTTTTCTTCTGGATGAATGCTTTTAGAATCCCTTGCTCGATTTTACGCATCATCACGTCAGCTTGCAGGAAATTTATTTGGGGATCCACTCATACTTGGGCTTGGAGGGATGTCATTACCCCCAAGGAGGAGGGGGGAGTGGGTCTTCGTTTACTCTCTGAACTCAATATAGCATCTGGGGTCAGATTAACCTGGCGCTTTTTATCTAAAGAAGGACCGTGTGCAGCTTATATGAGGGGGAACTATGGGGAGGTTGACACATTTTTTTCTACTAGGGGCAAGGCTATACATTCAGGTACTTGGAAATTTATGATCCACTGCAGAAACATTTCCCAGAAGCTCATTAAAAGGAATGTAAGGGACGGCACCTCAACTCTATTTTGGCATGACAATTGGCTCACGTGTGGCCCACTAAGGGATCTCTATGACTTCCCTCCTGAAGATAGTAACAAGCGAGTCAATGAATATTGGGGAAGCTCGGGTTGGATAGATGATCCATCAATTCTACACTTCCGTTCCATCTTGCAGCATATTTCATTAAGGCCTGGCGCAGACTCTTGGGAGTGGTCCCCTGGTTCTACTTTTCTCTTTCAGGATGCTTGGAAAGGCACACGGAGGCAAGGTACCATATTTCCATATTACAAGCTGATTTGGTTTAAGAATCACATCCCCAAGATGTCACTCACCCTTCTGCGAGCTTTTCATGGGAAACTTCACCAGAGATCTACTCATTAGATGGGGGTTAAATACACCTGGGAACTATATTCTGTGTGAGGATAACAAAGATGAGAGTATCAGACATCTCTTCTTTGAATGTAGCTACACCTGCTATATATTTGACGTCCCCCGCGTTTGTGCGCCAGATGTGTGCAATATATAATTGGGGGCGTGAGATTTAAATATTTATAACCGCAAGCGCACGATGTTGTAGTGTGGCTTGGGGCTCGAACTCAGGGAGGCATGGTTGTGCTTGTGTCAAGAAGGATCGGATTCACCTCATGGGCGAGCTAGCCCGAATCAGATGATGGGTTGTCACAGAAAATAGAATGCGAGGGATAAACAATATAAAGGGAAACCCCGGGACTTCGGTTTCCACCCTATCGTACGATTCTCGCCGATACGGCCTACGGGTAGGATAACGATCGGAATTAGGGTCTAATGGTGAGACGTTGCCTCTAAAAGTGGTACCAGCGTCCCATGGGCCCGATATTCCGGTCGGTGCCCAGGATGATACACCGGACTTCCCAGGTTCGGTCAGTGGGCATTCCCATGTTCATTAACACTGACTGACTCCGGGAGCACTAAGCTCGCAACGATAACTCCCAACATCTCATCCTGCCGCTCCCCCGCGCTAGGATTCGACGTCTACGCTAAGGGCGTGAGCTATGGCTAGGGAGTCAACCGCCAAGTTTATTCCCCCTTGGCCCAACGGTCAAAGGCGGTCTTTTTCCCGCCGATGACAATAAAACACCCAGCGTAACCGATGGATTCCTAATCCCTATCGATTTCCTAGTCCTATGGACGCATCGGGAAGAACCCACGAAGGGGTTTCCACCAAAATCCCAGATTTGGGAACTACTCACACATATTTACTAAAAAGCAATCTAAATCTAAATCGACCGTTAGAAACATGATCAGGCGATTGAAAAGTAGTAAGAGCAATGCAAATAACACTATATTAAAGTTTAACAAAGATCAGACAACTTACTAATATCTGAAAAATTACAGCCGTCAAGAGAGAGAAAAAACAGCAAAAAATAACAACTCCCGTTTCTGGAAAACCTAGGGGTCCTATATATAGAAAACGATATCACCCGACCGGTTGAAAAGTCAACCGATCGGGTGATCTGCTTCGTTCTTCGACAGCTCGGTATGGGACTTCACCCGGTCATACGGCACGGTCGGTTGAGGGTTGAAGCTGACCGGTTGTATCTTCGCGCCGTCGGGTGAACCGGTCGGTTGAGCTCTCCGTGTCTTGGCTTCGGAGAATTGGCTACAGATGAACCGATCGGGTGAAGGTCACCCGATCGGTTGGAATTCAGCATCAAATTCCAGAGAGTTGGGACGTGTGAACCGGTCTCTGAACCGACCGGTTGACTTTCTAACCGCTCCAGCTTGTGTCCGGGTGGTGCACGCGTGCATTACCCGATCGGTTGGAAGTGACCAACCGGTCGGGTGAGTGGCTGAAAGATGCTATCTTCGTTGTTTGACCCCCTGGATCACGCGTGACTCCTCCCGTTGCTCCGGGGACTCATGATATCGTCGTTTTATGTCCCCTACATAGGCAAACTCCTGCAAACATACAAAAACACGGAAAAGTGAAAGAAAACAAGAAAACACGAGAAAACGAATACAAGACGGTGGGAAATAGCGGAAAAACACAGAAGAAAACGTGCGTGAATATATGAAATATAAACGCATGTCAAAATCCCCCAAGCTGAACCCTTCCTCGTCCTCGAGGAAGACGAGTGAGAGTAGGAGCTCGGAGGGAGAAAATAGAGAGAAAGAGAGAAAGAAGAGAACTCTAAATCCTAAATCGCCCGTCAGGGCCAACAAAACCAAAAACGACACACCAAGCAAGCAAACACCAAATCACATCACTAAACCAAGGAATATGAGTCCAGACAAGTGTCGTGGGCCCACGCGGTGAAGCGCGAGTGAGTGTGGTCGTGTGCTAGCAGTCGGTGTCACTGTCTACATCGTGCAGTAAGCTCCATATACACAAATCCAAGACATGACCTAAATATCAATTCGATTTGAATTAAGCGGTGAATATATAGCTCAAGCATGCATAAGAATAGAGCGAGAATCGAAACATATCATGCGTCAGGGACTCCACAACTAGGGTTAAGGAAATCACCACACTATAGCCTAAATAATAGCTAAAAAGTTCCTAAGCCAAGTGTTTTCGAAAACGATGGGGGTTGAGATGATGTGGAGTAGAACACTCGGTGCAAACTCTCGCCTTCCCTTTATTCTCGGTAGATAGGAAAAATATTCACACCAGAAATTTTTAGGTTTTGGGTATTTGTATTTTTTTGGATTTTTGGATATACATATTTTTTTCTTTTTTTCTTTTCTTTCCTTTTTCTGGGTTTTTCTTTTCTCTCTTTTTTAGATTTTTGGATATTGGGATATATACATGTGTACTCTCCCAAGTGGGAGAACGGTACACGACGAGGGGATTTGCACCAAGTAAAATAAAAAAGCAATCGGAATCTAAACACTTGGGCAAAGGAAACTATTCTCGCTAATTAGAGCATGGGCTAAATGGGTTATCCTAGTCCTTAATTGTGGAATCCCGACACATGCGAAATGAAGTATACGATATATATATAGCATGCAGAAGCAGACAGGAGAAACAAATACCGCATATTCAAATCGAAGCATGATAATCTAGGGGTCATTCCTGGATAGGTATATAAAACACAATCACAAAGTAGAAGCACACCCAACTCTACTCACGACACACGACACACATAAAAGCTAAGTGGACCCGCGATGCATGAAATGCAAGAGGACTCGACTTCCTAAGGCTAGTGAATGTGATTATCGGAGCCGTGCAAGGTGTGCGTGTGATTTTTGTAGCATTCATCATAGGGTTCATCTCTAGGAGAAAGAGATAAAAAGAAGAAAAGAAAAAGAAAAACACGGAGAAAAACGACTCAAATAACGAAGAAAAAGAGACAAATGACGCACGAAGTGCGACTCCCCCAAGCTGAAACTTGCATTGCCCTCAATGCAATAGAATTAAATATGGGAGGGCAATGAATATGGGGGGGAATACGCACAGACACAGAAAGACACGAAAGACAAGAATATTACACAAACGAAACTGAAAAGAAGAATAAAGATAAAAATCACACCACACGACCTATAAACAGAAAATAAAATAAATAAATAAGAGAAAATCACACGACACAACAAATAAACAAACACACAAAGAAAAACGACACACGACAGCACACAGAAAAATTTGACTTCCCCCAAGCTAGACGTTACAGTGCAGCGATATGATGTGATCGTGAATATGCAGAGATACACAAGGGGGAGGTCAATAAAGCAAAAACGAAATCAAAAAGCAGAAGAGGAAACATCCTCGTCATCCTCGGTGGAAGAAGTGTGGGATGCAGTGTGGGTGGGTGAGGTAACTGGTATGCGGAGAAGTGGAGAAAGTGGTCGTGGTGATGGATCGGTGGGTGTGGAGGAAGTGTGGACGATGGGTGGTGTGGAGGTGATCACGGTGAGTGGGAGTGAAATGGCGACCAATGTGGTGGTGGGTGGTGGAGGTACGGGGGTAGGTGAGGATGAAGAGGGAATGGGGGTAGGTGAGGATGGTGGGGGAAGTTATCGAGAACGCACATGTAATTTCTTGTGGCGCACGTATGGGGTGACAAAAGTGGATGGTAGTGGAGCTGTGGGGGAAACAGTGGAGGGAATGGAAACTGTGGGAGTAGATGAGGTAGTGGGGATGGAAGTAGTGATATGAGGGGATGGTCGCCTAGGGGGTGATGGTGGAGGTGAAGAATGTGATGGGGGAGGTGACGATCGTCGAGGTGGTGAAGGCGGTAGTGTGGGTGGTGGTGGTCCGTGGAAGTGAGTGAGAAGGCAGAGGATGGCGGCCACGTTCCTCTCAAGTGCGAGGAAACATGGGTGAGAGAAAATGGAAGAGGATGGGACCGAGGGGATAGAAGACGTGGCAAGAGCACGGAGAGCAGCGATCTCGGCCTCGAGACCAAGACGAGCTGAGGCCTGGGGGTGACCAAAAGAAGCGGACTGACGTGAAGCGGAAGTGTTGTCGGGAAGTGATGTGGAAGTAGTGTCGGCGGTAGTGGTCATGCCGGCACTGGACACAAGGCCGGAGATGGCCTCAGAAATATCCTCAGAAGTGATAGGGCCAGGAGCACGGGTGGTGTGACTCGGGCCAGCCCCGATGTCTCCCCGGGACGCAGGGATATCCTGCTCGCCTAAGCAGGCGGCAGGGGAAGGTGGTCTGCGTTCGTCCTGGGGAAAGAAAGGAAGGCGCAACCCCGCTAGAAAGTCGGGATCGGACGGAAAAGTCCAATCTCACACTAATTCTATAGTCATGTGAGCGGGGTTGGGGAGAATGGTGTAGGGGGCAGGGGGTGGCCGTAGTTGAAATTGAAACAACCATCAGGGCGGGACTTAATCATATGAATATGCCGCATGACATCAAGATCTAGATGTGAGGGTCCTGTTGCAGTGGGAAGACCTCGGGGGATAGGGATATTAAATTGGGGAAAAGAAGCAATGATAGTGATTATTACCCCACAACAAAGCTTGCCCTTGCCGGCCCGGCTAATCTCGAGGAGCTTGTGAACAAGCCAGTCACCGGCATGGACAGGGATAGTAGGGGCCCTAAAGCTAATCCCATCATCGTCTCAAACGAAAGGGAAAGTCATGGCCCATAGAATGAAAAGATCAGGGATGGTCACGGTGCCTGACTCATCCCTGGGGGGAAATGTGGAGGATATGATCCGATGGGCCAGACGGAATATAGGATGGACGATTGAGGAGGCCTTGGCCTTACCTCGGGGATAGTGATGGAATAGGGTGAGGCGGAACCAAAACTGATCGACGTTGAATTCGGGTGGATACCCGTAGTGTCGGATAGCGTCGTCCCCAAGGATAGGGAAACCAAATATATTATTGATCGTGTTCAGGTTGGTGCGGATGGTTTTGTTACGCACCCGGAAAATGACGGTCGACCCCGACTCACAAACGAGTGAGGAAAGAAATTCTAGTGTGAGGGACGGGTAAGACACGACATGAGCGTTTAGGAAGGCCAACCAACCTAAGTTTGCGAAGAGGGTCTCGACCTCGGTGAATACACCGAGATCGATAAGCGATTGGGTGTGGTCAAACTTGGTCGATAGATGCCCCCGAGCATCAAGTCTATGGTAAAAGTCTTTGTGCTCTTGGTTCCTAAATTGATACCCATGCGGGCCCATCATTGGGTCCTCAGGGGGGATAACAGGTGGGGGAGGGGCTAGTGATAGTGCACGTGGTGTATTGGGAGGAGGACGTGTTTGTTTGCGTCTCTTTCGAGACGGTTCCTCCTCCCGCAGGATACCCTTCCCCTTATCACGATCCCGGGCCATAGTGGGTGCGTGAGTGTGATGCAAATGAGTGTAGAATACGATAAAAGCACGCACACACAAGCAATCAAGCAAGTAGAAATTCTAGGGTAAAAAGTAAAATTTGAGCAGTGGAGCGAAGTTACCCAGCAGATATTGGAGTTCCTTGCTTGAAGTTGACCCAACACCGTGCAATTGGACGGAGTGTGGAGCCGCGGCACTTCTCTTCAGTGAAAATTCGAAAATGGGGGGAGATTGTGGAATTAGGGCTTGAGGAAGCGAAATGGGGGAGAGAGAGAGGGAAAATGATGGAGAGATGAAAGGGGTAGGTGGAGAGAGAGGCTAGAGGGGGAGTGGAGGTCGTGGGAGAGGGTTTTCCGGCCGTTGGAAGAGTGGGGGAGACGAATCGACGGCAGAAGCTGCGAGATCGGACGAGGGAAATGAACGGTTGGGGCGGGGGCTTTTTATAGGGTTTAAGTCGAACCGATCGGGTGAGTTGTCACCCGATCGGTTGACTTATGGGTCGAGAATTTCAGCTGAAGAGACGCTACAGGCGAACCGATCGATTGAGTTATCAACCGATCGGTTGGCCGCTCCACAAATTTTTCCGAGAGTTTGGTGTTGTTCACCCGGTCAGTCATCCGGTCATGCTTCTCATCACCTGATCGGTTGACAAAATCTGAAAATTTCCCGAGACTTCACCCCCAGTTCACCCGATCTACCAACCGGTCTCACATATCTTCACCCGATCGATTCGTTGAGTGACTGATACGGCCATCAGCTGATACATCCCAACCGATCGGTTGGGGCCTTGTTTTCTGCAAAAGTCCACAAATGGCCTAAGTCCCTCAGCGGAAGTTCTTGTGGATGGATTTATTTATTAAAATAGATAAAATAAAGTTAAAAATAGTCCTAAAAATTTGAAACAAAGGTTTAGAGCATAGGTTGCCTCCCATGAAGCGCTTTTGTTTAACGCCGTTAGCTCGACGCCCGTAGATGATGTTCAAGGTGGGTGATACGGGTGATGCCCAAAGTCTGGCATCGCTTCAGCTTCAGAGCTGGTAGCTTTTGGTGTAGTCGGTGGCGACAAGAAAACTTGCTCAATGACTCTCCCTTTGTTGACGGGGTCCGGGGGCTTCTCCCTTAAATTGGCGTCTACCGCCACTCGTTTCAGGATCCGAATCTCTTCTCCGGTGAGCCCCATGGGCTCTTTCCCTTTCCTCCTCATCGAAGGAGCATTTTGAAATCTGGGAGGGACCGTGTGTGCCGCATCTGCTTTCCCAGCAACGTCATAATTCTTCAGTCCGACTGGTTCTTCTAAGTCCCCTAAGCCATCGGGGGGATTTCTTGAAAGAATTTCCCAGGAGCTTGCCTCCACAACTCTCTCTTCTTCTAACTCCAGCACATTACATCTTGGATCATCCAAGGGATCGAGGTGCTTCATTGACAACCCCAAGTCAAATTTGACTTTCTCGTTGCCGACGTTAAGGGAAAGCTTTCTGTTCTTCACATCTATTAAAACACCGGCAGTGGCCATGAATGGCCGTCCAAGGATTATGGGGGTGTGCGCATCTTCAGGCATGTCCATGACGACGAAGTCCACCAGCACATGCACCCCTCTTACGTTGACAGGGAGGTCATCTACAACACCCACCGGATACTTGACCGAACGGTCTGCAAGCTGTAATGGCATGCCGGTGGGCTCCAAGTCGCCCATTCCTATCCTCTTATACAGCGACAGGGGCATCAAACTGACGCTCGCTCCAAGATCGACGAGCGCACGATGGATCTTTATGCTTCGGGTTCAATATTACATATTTAACCCCTCATTTAGCCCTATTTTGTGCTCATGTGATGCTACATTGTTCTCTAATTCATACGTATTTTGTACACAATTATTTATTAGAGAAAACACTCTATTTGAGCACAAAACAGCAATTAACGAAGTATTTCTGCACTTTTTATATTTTTCCTAGCTTGGTCTCGATCTCACGATTCCAACGACTATTTATTTGTATTTTTCTGAGATCTGTGCTAATTACTGTGAATTGTTGAATGCAGAATACCATTTAAATGGATAAATACGCAAGAAATACGGTGGAAAATACAGATATATGGTGGCGTACGCGTATCAGATCAAATGCGGGCCACGTGGCGAAATCACAGCCACCCAGTCTTCATCCAACGGCCGAGATCAATGAGCTTATGAGCGGTCGACGCAGCCATCTAATGACCGTTGGATGCAAATCCAACAGCGCATATTCGAGTAGAACGCAACAGTGCTGAGCATCCTCCGATGCCACGTGGCGGGATCGCAGCATCGCCCAGCTAGATCAACCGGCCATTAACGAGCTCAGATCGCTGCGATTTCAATTTAATCTAGCGGGCTACGTGGCCATTTGTAGGCCGTTGATAACCCATCCAACGGCCCGAAGCGACGCTGAGCGGATTGACGACGCGGCTAAACGAGAACCCTACGATCGGGATCCAACGGTTGTTGTTTCCCCCGCTGAAGCAAAATAGAGCGAGCGACGTGGCTCGCTACGGTCCGTCGGATGCAGATCGGACGGAGGAGATCATCCCGAGCTGGGCTCGGAAACGGAGCGGGTGTTGGGGTTTTGGCAGACCCCCAGAGCTCGGATCCGTATCTGTCCTAAGTCGGACGGACCACGGAGGCACAAAATCGTAGCGGAAAACCAGAAATCAAAATTTCTACACTGGCTAAACTATTTAGCTAGGCTCTGGGGAGCCAGAACCTAGCCCGATCAATGCCGACTTGGAGTGGGTCTGACCACCCCAAGAAGGATCTACATTAAAGCGACTAATTAAAGTTACACTAGAAAACGCTTAACCACATACCCGGAATCTTGGCCCTGGAGTAGGCAAGATGTACCGCACCGTCTTGAGAAGCTCCTCGTAGCCGAGCCGCGTTGACCCGATCTCCCTGAGTCACCTCGCACCCTCGCACCGATCCGCCCGAGCTGCTTTCGCCTCCGAGCCGATCACACGCAGTAGAAAGTTTCACTTGAGAAGAAACCCGCGTCTTAGACGTCTGGATCAGATCCAAACCCCCTTCGTAGTCATGCTAGGACTACTCCGGAGAATAGGAAAATAGAGAGAGAGTTTAGTCGCGGATCGAGCTTGCTCTAAAAATCTGGAGCTACCCGATCGTTGACTGGTGTGTGTTTCAACGAGGAGAGTGCACCCCTATTTATATAGGGAGTGAGCACTCAACTTCTCGTTGCGGGCAATGTGGGACAATTCCCATGAAGAGAAAAATTCAATTAAGCCATTTGGCTTAATTTCAACTTTAAAGTTAGCCTTTCACAAAGTCAAACTTTAACGAATTAATTCTCCTCGCATACTAAACTTCAGACACCAAACAAGCTATCAATCAGAAGAGCTTGGAATGGTGAACGCGTAGGAACTGACGGTGACGAATTTCGACTTCGTTTGACCCCTCAAACAATTGCTCAAAGTTTAGCAATTTCTCAAAATTCGTAGCCGTCATTAGGGGTTTCAAAACCCCAATTTGACTTAAGTTGCGGGCGCGCCCGCCCAAGGGAGCAAGGGCGGGCCGCCCGCCCGTTGCTGCAGCGGGCGGGCACCCGCTGCCGCAGCGGGCCGTGCCCGCTGCAGGCAGCGGGCGCTGGCCCGCTGTGCAGCGGGCCATGCCGGCTGATGCAGCGGGCGCCCGCCCGCTGCACACAGCGGGCCACGCCCGCTGCTGCAGCGGGTCGTGCCCGCTGTGCAGTGGGCGTGCGCCCGTTGCAACCAGCGGGCGGCGCCCGTTTTGCCTTTGCACATGGGCCTTTTGGCCCAGTGGGTCTAACCCACTTCCCCTTGAACTCTTTCTGCGTTTCTGGACTCGTTTGAGCTCCGATTTGGACACGGTTTGAACCTGTGTTTAGACCGGGACGATCCCGTCATCCAGGTAACCTTTTCCAACAAGTTTGTTCCTACTAAATTCGTCGTAACTAATTTACAACACGTTTAGTCAAATTTAGCATCTAATGCAACGTTGTGTCCCTATTGCTAATGCGACTAACTTTCACAACTTAACTTGTGAATATCATCAAATGATATTTCTCTCTATTCTATATTCATATTACTAAGACACGAACACTCCTCGGTGTGAGACCCTACAGCCTGACCTTACTACAGGTTGGGGCTCGAAACCCCTAGACGGCGGTCACTACGAGCAGTAGCTGTCGTCCCTGTTTCAGAGTCATCATAACGTGATCGACCCTTTGACAAAAGTATCATAGGGTTTGCATTGGCTGTGTCAGTGATGAATTCTGTTAGCTAAAATCCCTTCGTCAAGACTGTGTTTATTGTTGGCCTAGGGTATGGTTTTCTGTCAACCCTATTAGACAACATTGGTCAGTATACGGCGGTCTTTATTGTATACACGTTGTACTACTTGTAACGTACCCCGGCCGAGGATTAACATAAAGACCGTACTGAGCCTATAACACTAACTTCCCTTTAATGGAAGTGACGAATCCCATCTTAGTCACTTACTCACCTTGGGAGCTTCAGGTGCAGCCCAACCTAAGATCTTTCAGCAGGACTGGTCCTCGAAGCTAGATCATGGGTCTAAGCTATACCGTCCGCTCACAGGTTTGTACAGATGACTTCAGGTCTTAAGGATCAACTAACCTATCATCACCCTAGAGTTATTAAAGACAGATCATTAAAGTTAACCATTTAATAACTCTAACTTGGTCGTTCAGTGAACTCATTCTCCAATGAGCACCTGTGTCTCGTCTCTGACTTCGCCAAGTCGAATGACTATGAGATCATCATTACCCGAAGGTAAGACGAAGACACAGTGATCTATCCGATGTGTCGATATCCAGTTCTCGACATATCTACGATCACGAACCGTTTAAAACTTACGTTTTAATTCGGTCGCTTACTTACTCATAATCGAGATCTCATCTAGATATGTAAGGACCTAACTATAAGTCTATGGATATTATCTAAGTATATTAATACAAATGATTTTATACTTAGAATAATACGTACCATATACGGTATGAACAAGACGTATAATCAAGATAAATTACCTTATGGGCATATATCTTCCTACAGCGGGCGCACGCGATTTTTAAAGTACACGTGGCTGATCGCACCCCGGATACACGTCCCGAGGCGACGGTTGTAGTTTTACCGCAAGCGCACGGTAAAGTGGCGAGCGGGTATCGAACACGAGGAGGTGGTGTTGGCTCCAATCTATCCTAGGTTGGTTGGACTACGAATGTATTATTGGTGGAGATGGCTATGGTATGATGTAGTGGCAATGGTGATGGATGTCGGTGTCGGAGATAAAGAAATCGGTCAAATATCGATTTAAATACAATATAATAAAAGAGGGAATTTGCCTTGCGGCGATCCTGTCACAATCGTCGGGCAAAGTATGGGATATAAAATCAAATAAAGACGTCTAAGGCTAAGGAATTCCCACTACGGATCGTCATACGTCATTGTGAATAGCGAATCTCAATATTACTAGACTTGTGTTGAGGTGAACTAGTCGCAACTTAATGTAGAACCAAGCTCACGCTCTCGCGCTATTGCCGGTCTATAGCAGACCTAGGTTAGGGCCCAATCTCTTGCAAACCCTAACCTAAGCCACTAGCATGAGGATCGACATCATCGTCCAATCGCTCCTCGAGCCCACTCTCGTGCAAACTCGAGTTACGATCTAGGTTGTGATAGTTCGTATTCGTCCAATCTCTTGCAAACGAATATGGGTATGGATTTACAATTAAAAATCCTAGCTTTGGTCCAATCTCTTGCAAACCAAATCTAGAGAGGCCCAATTGTAAACCTAAATCGAATATCTAGGCCTTCCCATCGATTAGAATCCAATCTCTTGCAAACCCCAATCGATGGAAATCCCTAGCTATCCGTTGTAAATCAATCACAACCTAACCTCCTAGAAATTCTAGCAATTTGGGAATTCATTCATCACAAATCTGAAATTAGATCCATAGGGTTCATCCCCAAACCCTAGAACAACAAATCTACTCTAGCATAGCAACAAGGATATGAGAATCAATAGAATTCATTGCTTGCATACAAAAAGATAGAAAAAAACAAGGATTCAAATAAAAAGAAGAAAATACTTAGCTTGATGAAGATCTTCAATCCAAAATACAAGCTTTTAGATCCAAGAGGGGGCCTAGGGCATGGCCTAACCTCTAAAAATAACTCTAAGAAAACATGTGGAGAACCCCCTCTAATGGTGGCTACAAACCCCTTAAATACTCTCCCAAAACCCTAGCAAATAACCCTAGAAAACCCCTCAAATTCGTGCCCAAAAACAGCCCAAACCGTAACTTAAAATCTGGGCCCAGGCCTCACTCGGCCGAGTTGGAAATGTGACTCGGCCGAGTGGAAATTCCAGCACTGCAGCATCAACTTGCAGAAATTCTCTAGATTTCATCCGACCTCCGATTTGCGCGTTCTTGGCGGCGTTGGAACCGTCATGAAGTCTACTATCCATAAAAAATATGAGAAAAATACTTTGGTTGCTGGAATCATAGCAGATTTCAAAAGAGTGGGAGGCTGTCCGAAAATCTGGGCGCTGCGTGTCCTCGGCATTACTCGGCCGAGTGGACTTCTCTACTCGGTCGAGTGGGCTTCTCTACTCGGCCACGTGACATTCCCTGTAAAATTCCAGTAAGTCAGGGGTCTTGGGGGACCTGTCTTCGGAGGTGACTCGGCCGAGTGGCTTTACTAACTCGGCCGCGGGGCATTCGGTACTCGGCCGAGTCGGAACCCTCAATCGCCTGACGGATTCCAGTAAGTCTGGGATTTTTGCTTGCCGTCGTCGTGATGCCACTCGGGCGGATGGAGTCTCCGCACTCGGCCGAGTCGGCGTGCGATGGTCGACCGAGTGCACGCTGATACATCTCTGTTGCGGGTCCGATCTGGCCGTCCGAGCGGGGTCTCAATGCTCGGCCGAGTGACTCCTTCACTCGGCCGAGTGGCATGCTGAAAATGCCCAATCTTCATCTTTTCGCTCCCCCGTCGCTCCTATGACGTTCTTTCATCTTCCACTCCTCTTCCATTGCAGAATACCCCTCAAAAGGGCCATGGTTGACACTCCGGAGTGGGTGCAAATCCTCTTGATCTCACAATCGATCCAAATCGCTCCATATTTCCTGAAATATGACAAAAACAAGAAATAGTGAAAAGTATCGCAATATTGTCGAATAATCGTGAAAAGCGTGATATGGGCGATCAAAACGGTATGCAAATATGCAGAAAAAAGGTGTAAAATATGGAGTGATCAAAATCCCCCAAGCTTACCTCTTACTCGTCCTCGAGGAAGAAAAGTAGAGAGACGAACTCGGGAGATGAAAACAAAGAAAATGAAATGGAAAAGAAAGAACACGAGGTGGAAGGGGTCGCTAGATTATTCTCTCAGATCTCAAGCCATAAGCTACTCATCACGATAACTTGGAAAATACGAATCGCATGCTACAAGGATTTCAAATCTTACATAAACATGGTACTTGCAAGCTTTTAAGAACAACAAAAGGGATTCTCTAAATTCATACAATCAATTCATATCCACGTCACGCATTTCATAGGATTTAATATACAAATGTTGGCAATGCACTTTTTCAATCAAAAGTTATAAATGAAGCATATAAGAATCACACCAAACATGCAATGGAGAATGGAATAAATCATGGCATTCACATATTTATATTGATTCATAAGAAATCTCCATAACTAAAGTAATTCGCCAAGTCTCAGTATTATCAAACTTCCCCATTCGTGCACCTCTCCACTCTAATGTCGTACTCACTCATATGGTCAAATGAGTTCAACCCCCCCAAGCTTAGCTTGAGGCATCACATCTAAAGGAATATGATAGTGGAAAATGGGATTTTTGCCTTGGTTTTCCCAAGTATTTTGTGGCTCCAATAATGAGATAGAGAAATGTATTTTTCTTTTTCTTTTTCTTTTTGAACTTTTTGTTTCTCATTTTTCTTTTTGGATTTTTGTAGGAGCTATATGATTTGTATTTTTGGCTTTTGGCTCCTTTTTGGTTTTTTGGACTTTTTGGAGCTAACTTTTCTTTTGTGGGGATTTTTGGGAAATAGATGCGATATAAGTAGCTTTAGGAGGTGAACTCAAGTGACATGTAGAGAATAAAAGATATATGTGGAGAAAGAAATAATGTAACACTCGGTTCACTCTAAGAGGTGCACGAACGGTTCAATAAGATAATACATCAACTAAAACTCATATGTAAGCATGGATATTCTCAATCATCTCAATAAAAAGTGAAGTCAAGCGGTAAAGTCTACAACCATATCAGGCATGCAACAGAAGGTGAATAAGACAATAAAACTAATGCTTCAGATATACTAATGATGCGTGAATCTTGGTGCATTTCCAACAAAAGCATATCAAACACTAATCCATACATTCAGTTTCAATGAATATCATGCGATCACTTAGAGGGGTCATCAAGAGAAATAGATTTGCAAGCACATGTGAATAGCAAGACTATGGAATACTCTAAGTAGCATGGCAAAGAATAATAAGCATCGTGATGGTTGCCAAAGCAATAAGAGATATCATCATAAGGAACGCATCTAGCAAAAGAAGAGAAAGGAAAATAAAGAAATAAGAAAAAATAAAAGAGAGGAAAGAAATGAAAAACAAGCACACAACATGATGCATGAACACACATAAAAGGAAAATAAGATGGAAAATTCAAAAAGATGATGCAAAAATTTTGAAAAATTTAAAAAAAAACCCTAAAATAAAGTAAAAATGCAACTAATGCATCTAAATGGCATGGAAATGCACTCCCCCAAGCTTAAACTTCACATTGTCCTCAATGTGATCATAATGAAAGAATATGAGGAACAACGATAATAATAAGGGGGTGAACGAAAAATGATGAAATGAATGACATAAAATCCTAATGCAACTACATGCACATACAATGATGCATGAGAGCGCTTTCCCCCAAGCTTATACCAAACAATCATATTCAAATGACTCAATCAAAAATGTCATGGCTTTGCAAAGCGTGATCAAGTCAAATGAATAAGAAAGTGAGTATTTACTTGAAAGAAATGCTCGATGGTGGTGAGCAAAAGGATGAGGCGTATCAAAATATGGAGAGGGGAATTAATATATATAATGGGTTTGGGGTGTAAAAGATTTTTGTGGCCGTCATATGAGGTGATATTTATTCAAACAAATCTATACGGTCCTCTCGCTGTCGAGAGAATTCGAGTTTATTAAAAGCATAAAAATTTCTACACTACTGGATTGATATCACCTATAGCAAAAGGCGGATCCAGTATCTTTGTCGGTGCAGGCAACTGCTCCAACTGCTCCTTCCGTGGCTCCGCCAGGTGCGTGTGTCCACGGACTCCATCAGACTCCAGCAATGCGGCTCCCAGCATCTCTCCAAGGACTCCACCAGTACCCTGCAAGAGATAAGTCGCATCAATCTGATGTGGATAATTCTTCCCCAAAATAAATGTATTCCGAAGAGGGTCATCAACATAAGTATTTAAAATTAAAAACGGTTGACAACACTTCCCTAGAAATAAATCTCTACTCTCGTATACCACGTCGATCGACTCCTCGTTGTTCGCCTCAGGTTGTTCAGGTAGCTTCGGCATATAAGCGTGGGTTTCATCAAGCAACTCCTCATCATCGTCAGACTTATCCCATCGCACCTCCTGATCATAATCAATAGCATCCATGGGTGCTAAGTCCTCGCTCTCCTCCTCGTATACGTCCCATCGTACCTCTTGATCATATGTACATGAATCCTGCAAAAGGTGCAATGAGTCGTCAAAATATGAATCATAGCAAGCATCATACACGGGAGGGGAGTCAAATATAAAGGGCGAGGGAGTAAAGAGATCTCCCTGAAGGGGAGCCATAAGCTCTGTGGGATTGTCCTCGGCGTGAGTGGAAGGGTGGGCCTCTGAGGGATGCTCAGCCTCTGTAGAAAGTAGAGGTGGCTGCAGTAGCTCAAAAGGAGGAGGGCAATGCTTGGGATCCTCATGAATGGCTGTGTCCTCGTCCCAATGCACGGCCTCCTCGGTGAAAAGCTCTGGCTCCGCATGTAAGGCCTCCTCAAAAGCAAGCTCTGGCTCATGTGGGTGGCAAGGGGGAGCGACGATGGCACAAGCTGACTCTCCCCCAAGCTGAACGTGGACATCCTCCTCAGGCTCCTCAGGTATAGAAGGCAATGTAAACGTCATCATCTCCTTTTCATGCCTCCTTCTTTGTTTCTGTCCTGGAGCTCGAGGCACCCGATTGCATGGCTTGGCCTCCTCAATAGTAGGTGCAGGTGGCTCTATGGGCTCATGTATCTTGACCGCGGTATAAAAGTGGGTCTTGTGCCCCTCAACTAGAGCATAGACTCCATCATCAATTGTGCCTGTGGAAGAGATACAATGAGTAATAAAGTTTTGAAATTCAAGCTCAAAAGGATCACCTGCCGTTATTGTCAATGGACCGGAATCTCGAACTACGTCAACAATGTTTCTCAATAGGTCCATATATGTGTCCTCCTTTGACAGTTCAGATGTCTCTATTTGTGGAGTGTTGATGGTGTAAAGGTGGATATGATCACCTTCAAGTGAAGCATACACTCCATCTATGATAGTACCTGCGCTAGAGACATTAGCCATAACAAAATCGATGAATACTTGGTCGTATGGTATACTTACCGTAACGGTTAGTGAACCGGTAGATCGAGCATCATCTATCATTTGATCCAAGGCTGCTGCCAACTGTAGATCACTGAACTTCCCCACTTGCATCCTCTTCAAAAACTCACGTGAGGGTCCCTTTAGCCTTCTAGTGAAGATATCAAATAGCGTGGAGTCATTCCACTCATGGTCTGACTCCGTCTGGAACATTTCTAACATTCCTTCAAACCTAGACAAGGCTTCCCCGAAGGATTCTCCATCAGCCTGATAGAATGCAGCGAGATATATGTAGGATTGTATAGAGCCCGCTCGCATTTTCTTTGGAAGCACCATCGCCGCAACAACTGTACCTGATTAATCAAAGTAAACAACCTGGAAAAGACGTCAGTGGTACAAAGAGAGATAAAGATAATAATAGCAGGTGGTGGGAAAAAATTTCTATCAATGTTTTTTTTTTGATTTTTTTTTTTGATTTTTTAATGTAATCTAATCAACCTAATTGTGACAAATTGGCACCCAACGGGAAACACCTCCCCGGCAACGGCGCCAAAAACTTGATCGGCCCCGGATATACACCCGGAGAACGATTGTAGTTTTACCGCAAGCGCACGGTAAAGTGGCGAGCGGGTATCGAACACGAGGAGGTGGTGTTGGCTCCAATCTATCCTAGGTTGGTTGGACTACGAATGTATTATTGGTGGAGATGGCTATGGTATGATGTAGTGGCAATGGTGATGGATGTCGGTGTCGGAGATAAAGAAATCGGTCAAATATCGATTTAAATACAATATAATAAAAGAGGGAATTTGCCTTGCGGCGATCCTGTCACAATCGTCGGGCAAAGTATGGGATATAAAATCAAATAAAGACGTCTAAGGCTAAGGAATTCCCACTACGGATCGTCATACGTCATTGTGAATAGCGAATCTCAATATTACTAGACTTGTGTTGAGGTGAACTAGTCGCAACTTAATGTAGAACCAAGCTCACGCTCTCGCGCTATTGCCTGTCTATAGCAGACCTAGGTTAGGGCCCAATCTCTTGCAAACCCTAACCTAAGCCACTAGCATGAGGATCGACATCATCGTCCAATCGCTCCTCGAGCCCACTCTCGTGCAAACTCGAGTTACGATCTAGGTTGTGATAGTTCGTATTCGTCCAATCTCTTGCAAACGAATATGGGTATAGATTTACAATTAAAAATCCTAGCTTTGGTCCAATCTCTTGCAAACCAAATCTAGAGAGGCCCAATTGTAAACCTAAATCGAATATCTAGGCCTTCCCATCGATTAGAATCCAATCTCTTGCAAACCCCAATCGATGGAAATCCCTAGCTATCCGTTGTAAATCAATCACAACCTAACCTCCTAGAAATTCTAGCAATTTGGGAATTCATTCATCACAAATCTGAAATTAGATCCATAGGGTTCATCCCCAAACCCTAGAACAACAAATCTACTCTAGCATAGCAACAAGGATATGAGAATCAATAGAATTCATTGCTTGCATACAAAAAGATAGAAAAAAACAAGGATTCAAATAAAAAGAAGAAAATACTTAGCTTGATGAAGATCTTCAATCCAAAATACAAGCTTTTAGATCCAAGAGGGGGCCTAGGGCATGGCCTAACCTCTAAAAATAACTCTAAGAAAACATGTGGAGAACCCCCTCTAATGGTGGCTACAAACCCCTTAAATACTCTCCCAAAACCCTAGCAAATAACCCTAGAAAACCCCTCAAATTCGTGCCCAAAAACAGCCCAAACCGTAACTTAAAATCTGGGCCCAGGCCGCACTCGGCCGAGTTGGAAATGTGACTCGGCCGAGTGGAAATTCCAGCACTGCAGCATCAACTTGCAGAAATTCTCTAGATTTCATCCGACCTCCGATTTGCGCGTTCTTGGCGGCGTTGGAACCGTCATGAAGTCTACTATCCATAAAAAATATGAGAAAAATACTTTGGTTGCTGGAATCATAGCAGATTTCAAAAGAGTGGGAGGCTGTCTGAAAATCTGGGCGCTGCGTGTCCTCGGCATTACTCGGCCGACTGGACTTCTCTACTCGGTCGAGTGGGCTTCTCTACTTGGCCACGTGACATTCCCTGTAAAATTCCAGTAAGTCAGGGGTCTTGGGGGACCTGTCTTCGGAGGTGACTCGGCCGAGTGGCTTTACTAACTCGGCCGTGGGGCATTCGGTACTCGGCCGAGTCGGAACCCTCAATCGCCTGACGGATTCCAGTAAGTCTGGGATTTTTGCTTGCCGTCGTCGTGATGCCACTCGGGCGGATGGAGTCTCCGCACTCGGCCGAGTCGGCGTGCGATGCTCGACCGAGTGCACGCTGATACATCTCTGTTGCGGGTCCGATCTGGCCGTCCGAGCGGGGTCTCAATGCTCGGCCGAGTGACTCCTTCACTCGGCCGAGTGGCATGTTGAAAATGCCCAATCTTCATCTTTTCGCTCCCCCGTCGCTCCTATGACGTTCTTTCATCTTCCACTCCTCTTCCATTGCAGAATACCCCTCAAAAGGGCCATGGTTGACACTCCGGAGTGGGTGCAAATCCTCTTGATCTCACAATCGATCCAAATCGCTCCATATTTCCTGAAATATGACAAAAACAAGAAATAGTGAAAAGTATCGCAATATTGTCGAATAATCGTGAAAAGCGTGATATGGGCGATCAAAACGGTATGCAAATATGCAGAAAAAAGGTGTAAAATATGGAGTGATCAGTGGCTTGTCCACGTTGAATCCCGCTGTGATCAACGGTCCAAATTTGCGCCTGCTTAATGGGTTTTGGTTTACGCGATGTGGATGCGCGATTTTTAAAGTACACGTGGCTTGTCCACGTTGAATCCCGCTGCGATCAACGGTCCAAATTTGCGCCGGCTTGATGGGTTTGGGTTTGCGCGATGTGGATGTGGTTTTCGACCCGATAAGCACAGTAAACCCGTAATGCCATTATATAAGTGTATTTCTAGGGTTTTGGGGGAATTCTGGTGTATTCTGGGCGTATAGGAGGCTCTATGAGCCGTATTTCTCCTCTGTAAAATTCTGTAAAATTCCAGAGGCTGTTCTTAGTATTTTCAGATAGTTTTGATGCTTATATTGGAGATTTGGTGATAGAATTCTAAACTTCTACCCCGTATTTGATGCTTTTCTAGTGTATTTGGCTATTAGATTGATGTATTTTGCTATGAACTTTGATTTTTCTTGCATTATGAGTAGCTAAATCTTATTTGTGCATGGTATGGTGTAGTTAGTGGATGTGATTTGTGTTAGTTTGGTTGAATATCGTCGTGCTTAATCGCTAACGTCGCTAAAGTTGTAGTTTTTGTTATTAAATCGTCTTTTTCATCTTTCAAAAGAAGTGATTGAGTTGATGATCGCCCCAAAAGGGTGAGCTTTGATCTCTCCAAAAGAGAGTTTCATACCGTAGTTGTAAGATTATAACTTTAGCAACGATTTTATACCTATAGTGCTTGAACCCCCAAAAGGGCATCTTCCAATGAATTGCTCCCAAAAGGAGAATTTATTGAGTTATATTGGGTATTTTCCGATGAATTGCTCTCAAAAAGAGAATTCATTGTATTATATCCGTCAATCAAGTTAATACGAATTATTGATCCTAACGAACCCATACCATGTGCATACTTTTCGTCGATACTTTCATACACGACTTTTCTTTGTTTGTATTGTTCGCACATCACCATCACGCACTTTCACACCATTGCCATCATTATTGAAGTGGTTAGCTTCTTTTCGTTGGGTTTCTATTTGATTTGAGTTGTGGTTGCAACAGATTTCCTCCCGAGGATTCGACATCTGGACTCCCAGATTATATTACTTGTACGGACTCTTGCGCTTGAGAGAAGCACTATTTTGGGCCTACCAAGTTTTTGGCGCCGTTGCCGAGGAGACATTGACCGGCTCGCCGTTGCCGGGGAGCCATTGCTGGGGAGCCATTAATAAAAAAATAAATGAAAAATGAATGAAGAAAAATGAATGAATAAGTATGTCACTAATAAATAACTTGGTTGGCTCGAGTAGTACAGTCCGAGGGGTCCTTTTTGGCCTAATGCCCTAATATCGTCTGATTTGGGAGCCATTGACCGGAACCTCACTCATTTGATGGAGCGATCCAAGTTATACATTTTTCTGCGAATGTTGTTTGATGCGCGTTACGCAGAAATAATAAAAGAAAAGAAGTGGCGAATAAGCTAAGCAACCTCAATACCCATGATTTGAACGGTTACTTTTGCGATGCCAATTCCTTGGAAATGAGAAGACTAGA
This sequence comes from Scilla litardierei, assembly GCA_030789695.1. Lineage (NCBI taxonomy): Eukaryota > Viridiplantae > Streptophyta > Magnoliopsida > Asparagales > Asparagaceae > Scilla > Scilla litardierei. The sequence continues at coordinate 52,542,828 of CM061134.1, forward strand.
ATAGAACGACGTGTTATACTTTCGCTTGCGCAAAACGATGCTTGCATGTTATTTATTCAAATTAAATTAGAGAAAATATCATGTGATTGATCTTGTGCATGGATTGTGTATATAGATAGTCTAGATCATGTTGAAAAGCGCATTATTGAGCCATGCCATAAGCGATTGATAGAATTTATTGTTTTATTAATCATCCGTAATTATCGCTCTTTTTGCTAGAGACTAGAAAATCGCTAGTTGGGGGTGTGATTTGTTGAATATTGGACTCCCCGGATTTGGTTTTGATGATGAGCAAACATAAATAATTCATGAACTAACAATTTGTGAGTGCAGTATTGGAGATCGTCGCCAAATTCACGAGAACAATCAAAGCGACATCTCAACACTTCTCAAAGCTCGTATTCATGCCTAAAGCTTCGTTGAAGCTCTTGCACCGTTTTGGAAGTCATGAAGAATTAATCGAAGCTCTCGAAGACCGTTCATTACGGTTTTATTTATAGTCTTTTAGCTTTGATCTATAGAATGTTAAGCCTTGAGTATATCTTACGATTCTATCGTCATAACGCTCATATCGTAGCTCTAGGATCTTAGTACAAGTTCATTCTAACTTCCTCGAAGCGTCGCGCTTCGATTCGGACTTGTTTGTGCATGTTAGTTGGTACAAGAAGATGTACTGACCGACTAGATGGTGATCTAGTCGGTCAGCAAAGCTTCTTGGACCGACTAGTGTGCTTCCTTAATTTCTTGCACTTTACTGTTTACAGTTAGTCGGTCTACGTTGACTCACCGACCGACTAGTTTGTGAACTAGTCGGTCAGTGATGCTTCTTTGACCGACTAGTTGTGCTTTACTGTTCATACTAAATTTCTCCTAAGCTACTGTTTATCGTTAGTCGGTCTAAGAACGTTTGGTGACCGACTAGTTGACAATCTAGTCGGTCAACTTTTGTTCTTGGACCGACTAAGTCAATTTGTATTCAGACTATTTGTTTTTGCCTCTTAGTCGGTCTACGTTCACTGACTGACCGACTAGTTGTGAAACTAGTCGGTCAGAAAGTCTTCTTGGACCGACTAGATTTCTAGGTCTGAATTTCTATCTCTTCTCAGTTCTTCTCTTAGTTGGTCCATGTTGTTTGACTGACCGACTAGTTGATGAACTAGTCGGTCAGTGGTTGTTCTTTGACCGACTAGTTGCCTCAGATTTCTATCCGTTGTGACTTGACCTAAGTTGTTTTTATGGGACCCTATAAATACGAACCATGGTCATTTCTCTCTAGGTTAGAGCTGCCATTAAGAGATTCATTGAGATAGAAAGAGATAGCCATTCTCACTCATTTCTAAAGCTCTCTTCCTCACAAGAAATCCATTCTCTTACTTTCTAGATCTAGAATCCATCTTGAGAGAAGCTTGTTCTTGGTGAGCCCTTCAAGCTCTTGCTTGAATCAAGTCTCCAAATCACTCCTAGGCACCTATTGCTGGTCATTTCCTTGGTGCTAGGTCTTGGTGACTTCATCTTCCTCAAATCCCTCCTTGCACCTATTTGGTAAGAAAACTCAAGGTATAGGATTTTGTGGTAAGATTGTTTATTTCATTATAAACTTGTTTATATTGCTTGTTGATTCTCTTGGTTGTGAGAGAAGGTTGTGATCCCGGGTTGTGGAATTCACTATTGCCATTGCATGTATGATTTGATCTTGTGAAGGTTTTTCACAAGATATCATAGTGGAAATCTTGGGTTAGGGTTTCTAACCTAAGTATCCGGAGGGGATCCGGGTGGTTGGGACGTAGGATCACCGGGAACAAGTCGGGGAGACTTGGGTGGATCCGAACCCAGTAACATCATTTGTTAGCATTGTTAATTTTGTTGTTGTCATTCAATTTAAGCTTCTGCAAATTGATTTGGTAGTTGTTTGCACTATAATTTGGAATTATACTCCTTGTTATTTTTAAAGTACTATTCACCCCCCTCTAGTACTCGTGCAGTAGCTTGTAGGGCATTACATTTGGTATCAGAGCCAGATACTTAGCTATGTCTGCCAACGACAACAAGACCGTGCGTCCACCTTCCAACTATGACACCTTCAGGAACCGTGAAGGAGCATCTTCGGTGATGGAAGGACATTCCTCTACGAGGCCTCCATTCTTCAACGGTACCAACTACGGGTACTGGAAATGCCGGATGGAAATCTTCCTCCGGAGTGCATCTTTATGGAGGACCACAATGAAGGAATACATCGAGCCCGAAGAAGAAGACTTTGAGAAATGGACTATCGCGGAGGTCACCGCGGAGGTAAGCAATGCCAAGGCAATGAACGCCCTGCAATGCGCATTGGAGCCCGAGGACTTCAATAAGATATGCACATGTAAGAGTGCATATCAAATTTGGAACTCCCTCCTCATTCTTCATGAAGGGACGAGTAGGGTAAGAGACTCTAAACTCGTAGTCGTAAACAAAGATTATGAAATGTTTCATATGCAACAGGGCGAGAAGATGAAGGAATATTACGCTCGCTTCGTTTATATAATAAACGAGTTAGAGGCCCTCGGCAAATCCTACACCCAAAAGGAGAAGTGCTCGAAGCTTATCGAAGGACTTCCTTCTTCTTGGGAGAAACGTACCTTCGCCATCGAGGAAGGTAATGACATGAATAAGTATACCGTAGTTCAATTGATGGGTACTTTGATGTCATACGAGGTACGCAAAGATAGCAAGGTGAAGTTACAAGAAAAGATGAAGTCCTATTTGAACCAAGACGTGCCTAAGAAAAAGGCAATTGCATTCAAGGCGGCTTCATCCACTTCTACCGATGATGAGGACTCGGAAGAAGAAATGGACATGGAATCCATTGCACTCATGGCAAAGAAGTTCAATCGCTTCTTCCGAAAGGGTAACTTCAAACAAAAATCTAAATTTACTTCTACTAACGCCTCTCCACCTTTGTGCTTTAAATGCAATAAGCCAGGACACATCAAAGCGGATTGTCCTCAAAACAAGCAAAAGGAGAAGTGGAAGGCGCCGAAGTTCGACAAGTCGAAGAAGTACAAAAAGGAGTACAAAAAGGGACTTGTCGGAGCAACATTCACCGACTCCGAGGATTCCTCAAGCGGAGAGTCGGACGATGAGAAAGTGGAGCAAGCGCACATGTGCTTCATGGCAAGAGAGGAGCATGATCAAGGATCTTCCTCCTCCGATGATAGCGACGACGAAGGTGATGAGGTAACTATGGATGATCTTAGGGATGCTAACTCTCATTTATGGTCTAAATACACTAAATTAGTAAATAGATATACTAAAGTAAAAGATGACCTAGCTAGCATTCAAACCTCGCCTAAGACTATCATCACCAACAACGACACCGTTGTTGAAGAGTTAAGAAATGAGATTGTCAATCTCAAATATAAACTTGAACATGTTAGCATTGATGATCCGGAAGAACATAGGATAGCGGATTTAACTTCTCAAAACTCGACTTTGAGTATTGAGAACGAGAATCTTAAATCTCGTGTTTATGTGCTCACATCGCAAGTATCCACTTTAGATACTTCTTTTCGTTCTCTCACCGAGAAATATGAGAACACATTAGGCCGAATCAATGAATTCAATAAGGGTAAGGGCCATTTGGATAATATCCTAAGTGTCTTACTCCCGGCCAAACACCATGTTGGTTTGGGGTATACTTTGGGAAAGTCATCCAAGTCGGTCACTACTTTTGTTAGGCCAACTTCCGGTGACTCTACGAGTGGTAGCAAACACTCTATTGGTAGTTCATCTACCAATGGTGCTTCCACCTCGTCCACACCCTCTTTCGGAAAGAAACCCACTTTGGGTGGACCTCCAAAGAAGGGGCATGCTTATATGTACACCAATACCATGCCATGTAGGAACACACGTCCTACTCCACCGTCTCACACATATGATGATTTTTATGCAACACATTCTTGGGCACGTGCACACCATGTGAGACACCCTCACGCACGTGTTCCCACACATGCATATGTTCACCCACCTCATCATATGAATAATTCTCGTCGTGCACCATTCCATCATGTTCCTTATGCCTATCCACAACATGCATCACGTATAAATCAACGTCGCATGCATGCACCCAATAGGATGAGGGCTCCCAAGATTTTCACTATTTAGAGCCCAAAGGACACAAGCATTGATGAAAAACAAGTGTATATGAATGCTTATTTTTCGGATGTTGTGCATAGTAGAAATTATGTGGGGAAGTCTAAGTCCAATTGGACTTGGCTTCCAAAGGTCTAACCTTTGAGGACCCAATGACCTTGGGTACCATGATATGAAAGTTTCTATCTTTAGGTACTCAAGGAAAAGAAAAAGAAAAGGAGCAACAAATTTAAATTTAGCTCCAAAGGGAATTGGATACTCGATAGCGGGTGTTCAAAACACATGACGGGTGACGCTCAATTGCTCTCCGGAGTAGTTCCCATTGCAAATGGAAACCGCGTCGTATTTGGAGGCAACGAGAGCGGAACCATCGTCGGTGTTGGTAAAGTGGGTAACCCGTCTAAACCCTTAATTAGTGATGTTTATCTAGTTAATGGTTTAAATCATAATCTTATTTCAATAAGCCAACTTTGTGACAAAGGTTACAAAGTTAGATTTGCGAAAGGATTATGTCATATTTCAAATGATAATAATAAGTTATTATTTTCCAGCACACGCCATAAAGATATTTATATTTTGGATCTTCCTAAGTCATATGAACAATGTCTCATTGCCAACACAAGTGAACAACACTTATGGCATCGACGATTTGGACATGTGAACTTTGGAACACTTTATAAGCTTTCAAAATTAAATTCCATTAAAGGTTTTCTGAAGCTCGTTTTTGAAAAGAAAAGTTTTTGTGATTCTTGTCAACATGGCAAGCTTCCTAAATCTTCATTTAAACCTAAGAAAAGCATTTCTACTAAACGGCCACTAGAGCTATTACATCTAGATTTATTTGGGCCAACTATAGTTGCTTCCTTAGGAAATGCAAGATATGGACTTGTCATCGTCGATGATTATTCTAGATTTACATGGGTATTTTTCTTATGTAATAAAAATGAAGCTTTTGAAAACTTCACAATATTTGTGAAGAAAGTACAAAATCTCATCGGAACCACCATTGTCACTATTCGTAGTGATCATGGGGGGTGAATTTGAGAATGAGTCTTTCTCAAATTTTTGTGATGATCTTGGAATTACTCACACGTTTTCTTTCCCTCGCGCACCTCCTCAAAATGGTGTTGTTGAGAGGAAGAATAGAACGCTTGTGGAGTGTGCTCGCACTATGCTCGAAGATAGTCAAGCTTGTTATGTGTTTAATAGAATACTTTTGAGGCCCGGCACTAAACAAACTTGCTATGAATTGTTGTTTGGTAGATTGCCTCAAGTTAAACATTTTCGTGTTTTCGGCGCAAAATGTTTTATTAAAAACACATATGATAATTTGGACAAGTTTGATCCGAGATCGGATGAGGGGATATTTGTTGGGTATTCCTCACGTAGCAAAGCCTACCGGATATACAACAAAAGATCCTCTACGATTGAGGAATCACTTCATGTCTCTTTTAATGAGAATTTTACAACTTCTAGAATTTCAAATGATGATGATTCTATGGATGTTTTATGTGATTCGTTTGAAAATTCTAAGTCTATTGATTCAATTGATTCTATTGATACTAACCCGACTAATGAAGTTGTTGAGAATGTACCTAGTGATCAAGGTATTCCCAAGCGGCTTCATACCGTTCGCGATCATCCTCATGAGCAAGTCATTGGCAATATTCATGATAGTGTCAAGACGAGATCTCAAGTCCACCACTTCGCCAATAGTGCCTTTGCCTCATCAATAGAGCCAAAGAATATAGTTGAAGCTTGCGAAGATAATGCTTGGATCCTTGCCATGGAGGAGGAACTCATTCAATTCGAGAGGAATGAGGTATGGGAGCTTGTTCCTTTGCCATCGAAGAACCACACCGTCATAGGGACAAAGTGAATCTTCAAGAACAAAACCGACGAAAACCAAGTCGTCGTCCGGAACAAAGCTCGGTTAGTTACTCAAGGCTATCGCCAAGAGGAAGGTATCGATTTCGAAGAATCCTTCGCTCCGGTAGCTAGATTAGAATCAATTAGACTATTATTGTCTTTTGCATGCCATAAAAATTTTAAATTATTTCAAATGGATGTTAAAAGTGCATTTTTAAACGGAGATGTTGTTGAGGAAGTTTACGTTTCTCAACCTCCGGGCTTCATAAATGAAAAATTTCCAAATCATGTTTTTAAACTAAAGAAAGCTCTTTATGGTTTGAGACAAGCTCCTCGAGCTTGGTATGATCGCCTAAAGAATTTTCTTTTGGATTTGAATTTTAAAATAGGCGAAGCCGATTCTACACTTTTTGTAAAGCATGCGAATAGTGATATTTTATTAGTTCAAATTTATGTTGATGATATCATTTTCGGTGCTACTAACTTCACTCTTTGCGAAGAGTTTTCTAATGTTATGAAGGAACAATTTGAGATGAGCCATATGGGTGAGCTCAAATATTTCTTAAGTCTCCAAATTCGCCAAATGGACGATGCAATCTTCATCCACCAAACGAAGTATACGGTGGAGTTGCTTAAGCGATTTGGAATGGAGAGTGCTTCCGGAAAAAAGACTCCAATGAGCACGACTACGCATCTTGATAAGGATACGGGCGGTAAGGATGTAGACATTCGTCTATATCGAGGTATGATAGGTAGTTTACTTTATCTTACCGCAAGTAGGCCCGATATTATGTTTGCCGTATGCGTATGTGCTCGTTATCAGTCTCAACCTAAGGAGTCTCACTTAGTAGCGGTAAAACGTATTTTCCGTTATCTGAGTTATACACTTGATTTTGGATTACTTTATCCAAAATCTAGCACGTATGAGTTAGTCTCATATAGTGATGCTGATTATGCGGGATGCAAATCCGACAGGAAAAGTACTAGTGGCACTTGCCATTTTCTAGGAAATTCCCTTGTCTCTTGGTTTTCCAAGAAGCAAAATTCCGTATCACTTTCAACCACCGAGGCGGAATACATTACCGCCGGTGCCGCTTGTGCCCAGGTTCTTTGGATGAGACACACACTGAAGGATTTTGGTATTCATTGTGATACTAGCCCTATCATGGTGGATAACCAAAGTGCTATTTGTCTTTCAAAGAATCCGGTGCACCATTCCCGATCTAAACACATAGATGTCCGATACCACTTTTTAGATGATCATGTTGCTAAAAAGGACATCATATTAGTGTACGCTGAAACCCAAAAGCAAATCGCCGATATTTTCACGAAACCCCTAAAGGAGGACTCCTTTGTGCGGTTGCGTCGAGAATTGGGGATTATGGGTGAATCCGAGATATAGGATTCATGTCTCATTCAATTATCTTGCATGCTATTATATTTCGCGATATTACGTTCATGCTAGATTTATTGGATTTTTGGGGATTTTATGTGATATGATTGAATTGTTGCTCGAATTCTTATTTGAATGTCGTATTTAAGATTTCGATGTTTTATGGGGTAGTTTAGATGACTAATGAGAGGGTTAAGATGTTTTATCCAAGTGGTTTTTGAAGAGAACTCATTTATCAACTTTTGGACTCTTCTAGTCGGTTTCAGTTCATTAGTCAACCGACTAGATGCTCATCTAGTCGGTCAGCTAGTGAACTCAGACCGACTAGTTGTAGGATCCTGCCAAAACAGAGTTAGGATCGATAATATGAAGTTTAGACTTACGCTTGCGTATGCGGCACGATAGTCTACGAACTTCGCCTTCGGATTCGCCACGACGGATCGAGTCTTCTCACGAACGGAGTAAGGCTACTAAATCCACAATCTAAATCTCTACTTTAGATTAAGAACTTGGATAAAGAAAGAGAGGAAGCATTTCGGCAGAGCTTCGCTAGGATGAAAATGCATGCAAGAATGCCATGCAAAAAGTGTAAGAAATGGCTTACCCTTGGGTCTTATTTATAGCCCCCAAGGTAGTTATTTTAGGGTAAATTGTTCCTTTGGAACAATTTAATTAAGGTGTACCATGATACATGGCACATTATAAGCTTAAGTTGTACCATATGCATGGTACAATATAAGCTTAAGATATTCCCCCTTTATTAGCCATATGTCGCATGCACTTATGCATATATAATGCGACTTTCCTACTCATCCAGAGATCCTCTCCGCAAGGGAACAGATTCCCTTTGCACACGACTTCGTGTACGCGACGTTCGAGGTCCGTATTCCCTCGTACATCCCCCACAAGGGTGTACAAACGTCTTCCATATCCAACATCTCCCACTCACACTTGAGGGGATTGTAAGAGAACGTCTTTCTCTTAGTTCTTTCATCTATCATACCGAGAAATAGACCGTGCGACCGTCATGCGCGTAGAGTCTGTTGTTGTGCACTTGTTAGAGATACACAACGACCTCGAAGGTGCAAAGTTGAGTAGTTCAACGCATGCTTTACCCTAGATTATTTCTTCACATTTCTTATACTTTATATTCAACAATTGAATCCCATCTGGATTACAATTGGCTGGCCAGCTTTGAATCATTTAAAGTCCAAATGTGAATATGAAATCAATCTTCCTCTTCTTGCGAACCTTTTGATCTTGACTTGATTCGCTTTTCTAACGTGCCCCGCCGAGCCGAATTACCATAGCCCATTAGCAACACGCTAAGATAGCGATCATCTCGTCAAATCTAAAGGAACCAATTGGAGTCCTTGAGGGTAAGAGTTAAGACCCATATGGCCTTTGAGTCTCACATAATAGCAAACACTATTGCTACTAACTCAGTGGTCGAAATGCATACGTGGTATGAACACGTATTACAACATCACTCCTTTCCCAGGGAGAGTATGTCTTAATGATGTTGTACAGATGAAAGATCAGACACCACAGTGCCTATCTTTTGAGTCCCCTACTACTCAGGAAATATTCCCGGACTCTCATCCTGCATAAGACAGATAGGATTAAAAAATCCAATGAGATCTTTTTATCTTTGTGATACAGATCTCAGATCTTTTGTAAGCATCCATATGATGCAGATCTTTCATTCGACTATCTTTGTTAAAGTCATGACTCTAAATCATTCGTCTAATGATTTTGACTTTAAACTAGTCTCATCTCTATCTTATCCATCTGATAAGATAAGGCGGTTGCTCATGTGAGAGAGCCAACCTTAATCTGTCCGACATACACTTAATTCAGCTGAGATTTCAAAAATGTACACAAACATTTCTTTAAGAAATTCATATGCAATGTTTGAAAAAGAACTTATTATTTTATTAAATTTGATCTTTCTCAGACATGGGAATATATATTGGTACAACTCAGCTCTTACGCAATCCTTGGGATGATAAGTATTTATAAAACACATTTCTGGGGATCGCTTTCGTAAGCTGATCCTCTATCATCTCATGCGTAGATATGTACCTTATGTCTACCTTCTTGGTTTTATCATAGTCTTTTGCAAATCTGCAGTTCCTTTAAGATACTGCATTATCCTCTTAACCGCTTTCCAGTGTCCTTGCCCTGGGTTGGATTGGTAACGATTTACCATTCCAACGGCAAAACAGATGTCCGGTCTTGTATGCATCATAGCGTACATAAGACTATCAACTGTACTGGAATATGGAACTTTTTCCATAATTTCCTTTTCCTTTTGGTTCTTTGGACATGATCTCAGATATAAATTATCGCATCTGCTTATAGGAGTATCAATTGGACTTGCCGTCCTACATATTGAACCGTTCTAGAATCCTTCTTTATATAAGTCTCTTGTAAAGGAGAAAGAAGTTTCTTTGAACGATTCCTTGAAATCTTAATTCCAAGGATATATGTGGCTTCCCCAAGTCTTTCATCTCAAAACTGATGAAAGTCAAGCCTTGATATCCATCACAAAGCCCTTGTCATTTCTGGTTATTAAAATGTCATCTACATATAGAGACATAATAACATGCTTGCTTTTAAATCCTCTTGATATATACGCAGTTATCTTCATCAAGCATGGAAAATCCATTTGATAAGACAACTTCTTGAAATCGTACATACCATTGCCTCGAGGATTATTTAAGACTATATATGGACTTACGAAGTTTACAAACCTTATGTTCGTTTCCTTCTTTTACCAACCCTGTTGGTTGTTCCATATAGATCTCCTCGTCCAATTCTCCATTGAGAAAGGCATTCTTTACATCCATCTGATGTAGTTTGAGGTCTAAGCAAGCTACCATTGCCAGAATCATGCGAATCGAGGTAAAACGCACAACAGGTGAGAATGTCTCTTCGTAGTCTATCCCTTCCTGTTGCGTAAAACCTTTCGCGACAAGGCGAGCTTTATATCTATCTTATAGAGCCATTAGCCTTATGCTTGATCTTGAGAACCCATTTGTTCCCAATTGCTCTACGTCCTCTGGGTAAGTTAACTAAGTCCCAGACTTGGTTAACTTTCATGGATTTCAATTCCTCCTTCATCGCTTCCATCCATTTGTCTTTTGCAGGGCATGATACGGCATATTTGAGGTTCTTCAAGTCCTTATTGACTCGAATTTAGATCAATTCTAATATCACTCCCACTTGAAATGTCGTTAGAATTGCTCCCACTTGGATCATTATTCCCGTATGGAATAGGATAATCGTCATTCGTATAATCCATTGGTGAAGGTTGAAAAGTATTTTCGTTTTCACCAAGAATTCTCCCACTCGAATGAGGTAATCCTTCTTGATCATAAATCTCAAATAGAGATAAGTCCTGACTTATCTCGCCCTGTCTTGGAAACTCGTTTTCCAAGAAAGTGACATCCCTCGACTCAAACTCAATTAGCCCACCATTGTCTTCTTGACTAACAAAAAACATAACCTTTGGAGTTTTCTGCGTATCGTATAAAGATACATTTCCTTCCCCTTGGCCCAAGTTTGCCATACTTATGGGAGGAAATATGTGCGTTGAATGCACAAACTCAAGGTTTCAAAAATGTTTAAGTCAGGAGACCTTTGGTTCCACAACTCATAAGGAGTGGAGCTAACTGATTTCGAGGGTACGCGGTTTAAAATGAAAACGGCCGTCAATAATGCATCACCCCAAAAGGTGATTGGCAAGTTAGCTTGAGCCATTATTGAACGGACCATTTCCATTAAAAATCCTATTTCTCCTTTATGCAACACCGTTTTGTCGAGGAGTATAAGGCATAGTTACCTGATGTACTATGCCTTTGTCATCACAAAGTTCCTTAAAACTTGTTGATTGATATTCACTGCCCCTATCGGTTCGCAAGATCTTAATTTTGCGATCTAATTGATTCACCACTAAACTCATATAGTTTTTAAAGCAAGCCAAAGCTTTACTTTTGTGGGATATCAAAATAGATATGTTTGAATCGGGTGAAATCATCAATAAAAGTGATGAAATAGGACTTTCCGCGTCTTGTCTAGACATTCATCGGACCACATATGTCCGAATGGATAAGCTGTGATGGAACCTCGGCCCTTGTGCCGGTTCCAAACGGCTTGCGACAAGATTTCCCCACAAGGCAATGTTCACATGTCGACATTTCAACCTTTGAAACATTGGATAGAAGGCCACGTTTGGTAAATCTATCCATACGCGTTGGTCCAATATGACCAAGCCTTGTGTGCCAACAAATTATATTAGACTCATTAGTCAAAGAATTTGTCACAAGGAAATGAGAAATCATACATTGTACTTATTACAATGAATCCTTTAAATACATAACCCAGAACCAATAAAGGAATTATTATTACAAAATAGGTCCATATTACAATCATGAAGGAACCAGCTATAACCAAGACCCATTAAATTGACCACAGTTATAATATTCCTTTGAATATATGGAATGAAGAGAACATCATGAAGTAGGAAAGTGCGGCCGTTGTCCAAGACTAGCTTGCGAGTCCCAACGCCTTTCACTTCAACACGTGTGTTGTTTCCTACATTGATCCACTTCATTCCTTGGGGTATCCGGTGATACTCCACGAAGGACCGTCTGTCCTTTGCTATGTGGTCGGTGGCACCTGAATCAATTATCCAAAAATGGATTAGATTCCACAAGAAATAGTGGACTAGAAACACATATGTAACTAGTATTACAAGTTACCTCGTCACTTCCACTCGTACACGAACGAGCATAGTGACCGAGCTTGTTGCACTTGAAGCACTTGATCCTTTTCAAGTCTTTCTTCTTGTGCCATTTCTTGTGCACACCCTTATGTTTGGGTTCCTTGGTAGACTCAGGTCGCTTATTACGTTCATTAGAAGACTTCGAATGATCTTTACGTTTCTTTCCCCCGTGTGAGGAACTAGCAACCATGTGCACTTCTGCACTTGGCTTGGCAGCCGCAAGCCGCTCTTCCTCTAATTCGAGGTGCTTGGAAACATCGTTGAAGGTCTTGATGCTCTCATTATGAGTGAGATGCATCTTCATCTGATCCCACCCATTTGGTAGGGAACGTATGACTGCTTGGATTTGTTGCTCATTTGTGAGCACATGACCTGCATCCTTTAACTCCGAGATAAGGTTCGCCATATGTCGCAGATGTTTCCCCATGGAATGAACTGGACGTTTCTTATATGAATCGAACTTTATAGTTAAGAAGCGAAGTTTGGACACCGATGTGCCACCGAACTTCTCCTCTAGCTTGGACCATATGTCCATGGCTAGGTCATGTTCTCGGAAGATGCGCATTATGTCATCAGCCATACTGCTTAATAACGTAATGCGCGCTATCTTGTTCTTCCGAGACCAAGCATCAAAAGCTTCCTTGTCTCGTCGGTGTTGGGCCGTAGTGCCCAACTCGGGTTCAATCATAATGTTCTTTAGAGTTTCGAGCACTTCTTGCTCCTCTAAAACGTATTGTATCTTGATGGACCAAAGTTTGTAATTATCGCCGTTGAGTTTTTCACCTTTGTTTAACTCAGCGACGATATTCTTTGAAGCGGAAGACATTTTACTTTTAAAATGCTGCAAAAGACACAAAAACGAAGGTTTGATCAAAACATTGCATAAAATTTCTTAAAATATAACTCCCACTTGAAATGATAATAGAATATCCCATTTGGATAGTTCTAAAAATTCAAATCCCACTTGGAATTATATTGTATTTGATAAGTTACTTTCGAAAAATATTGAAGATGTTGTTCTAGAATCGAAAAGGTCTCTATGATTCCAATCACCATCTAGAACAACCTTCAATATTCCCCCATCACTTATCAAACAATCGTACTCTTATAGTACTTCGCAGCGGAAAATCAATTTTGAAAACCATATCTTTCAAAATGGAATAGGTGAGAGTTTGCGCAAAGAATTTTAACGCAACAATTGCCAAGCCACGAGACCTGTTCTACACACCCATGGGTTAGATAACCATGGCCGGATCGTGGTAGGACTTGGAATTCTAAATTGCGCTATCCCGATTAAGGACGGGACATAACCTATTTGAAAAACATCTTTTTCAAAAAAAATTTGAAAGCACGTTGGCTAATCTCCGTAGAGTAGAGCACAACATCACAAGTACATTGGCTAATCTCCGTAGAGTAGAGCACAATGACATGGCTAATCTCGCATGAAGTAGAGCACTATGGCTAATCTTCAAAGAGTAGAGCCCAATGAAAAACTTCATTAAAACGTTAGTCCCGTATGAACTAGTCTGCACTGTGGTTAGCCCCGTATGGGCTAATCGGCACATTCGAGTCTTGGCCAAGGCCTTTTGTCACCCCGTATGGGTCAGTTGGCAAGTTTGCAGTCGACCCAGACCTTCTGCCAGATTGGTCGACCAAAAACACCAAATTGGTCGACCAATTTTGGTCTGCAATTTCTTCCCGGTCAGGGCCTCTGCCCTGGCCGGGGCTTGGCCACGAGCCGGCCAGGGCCTCTGCCCTGGCCGGCCAGGGGCCCTGGCCCCTCGGCCAGGGCCTCTGCCCTGGCCGAGGCCAGCCAGGGCCAGCCATGCCCTGGCCGAGGCCAGGGCATTGGCCCTGGCCTCTGCCAGGGCCGGCCACTGCCGGCCTGGCCTTGGCCAGCCATGGCTTGGCCATGGCCGGTCATGGCCAAGGCCATTTTGGGCATTGGCCGGCCATGGCCCCTTTGGCCATGGCCGGCCACCCCCTTGAATGGGGTTGCCACACACATTCCTCCCCTTTGATGGGGTGGTCGCCGGTGGTTATTGGCCGTAGCCAACCCCCTCCGCAAGTGGAGGGGGGTGCATGGCCTTCATAGCCCATTTGGCCATGGTGCACATGCACCAAATTTCATCTTACCCGATGGAAATAACTACCATCATCTTCCTCGATGAAGCACCCGTTCGTCGATGAAGCATCCGTTCGTCGAGAAATTAGTTATTTCCTAATGGTCGTGTGCCAAAAATGATTAACATACTACGTGAACGGTCGGTTCTTCCCGTCACAGAGAGTTCCTACCATATCCGTAATGATAGGAGACCCTAACGTGAAAAGAACAACCGCTGCGTTCTCTCCGTCACGAAGCGTTCCTACCATATCCGTAATGGTAGGAGACCCATTTGTGAAAAAGACAACGACTCGTTCATAGTTTCGACGGGACGACGGTTTGACCGGGGCGAACCCATATGGCTCTGATACCAATGTAGGATCCTGCCAAAACAGAGTTAGGATCGATAATATGAAGTTTAGACTTACGCTTGCGTATGCGGCACGATAGTCTACGAACTTCGCCTTCGGATTCGCCACGACGGATCGAGTCTTCTCACGAACGGAGTAAGGCTACTAAATCCACAATCTAAATCTCTACTTTAGATTAAGAACTTGGATAAAGAAAGAGAGGAAGCATTTCGGCAGAGCTTCGCTAGGATGAAAATGCATGCAAGAATGCCATGCAAAAAGTGTAAGAAATGGCTTACCCTTGGGTCTTATTTATAGCCCCCAAGGTAGTTATTTTAGGGTAAATTGTTCCTTTGGAACAATTTAATTAAGGTGTACCATGATACATGGCACATTATAAGCTTAAGTTGTACCATATGCATGGTACAATATAAGCTTAAGATATTCCCCCTTTATTAGCCATATGTCGCATGCACTTATGCATATATAATGCGACTTTCCTACTCATCCAGAGATCCTCTCCGCAAGGGAACAGATTCCCTTTGCACACGACTTCGTGTACGCGACGTTCGAGGTCCGTATTCCCTCGTACATCCCCCACAAGGGTGTACAAACGTCTTCCATATCCAACACTAGTTCAAGCTTTATTCTTTCTATTGTCATTCACTTCTTTTAGTCGGTCATAGTACTCTTACCGACCGACTAGATTGAAAACTAGTCGGTCAGTGATTATACTGTGACCGACTAACTCTAGCCCTAGAAATTTCTGTTTGCCTCTGTTTCGACTTAGTCGGTTCAAGCTCATTGACCGACCGACTAGATCGTAATCTAGTCGGTCAGTGCTTGAACTGTGACCGACTAAGTGCGTTAGGGCAAACGCGTCTTTTCACATTCCAGACCGACTTAATCCTATTCTAACCGGTTATTTCCCATTCCAGTCGGTTGTTTTCAAAACTCCAGCCCGAAAACCCCCTAAATCCGCTCGAGACCCTTCAGCTTCCCGTCGTCTCCGGCCACTTTTCCGGCCATCTCCGCCGCCCGTCGCCGTCGACCACTCCCCTAGGTATAACCCCTCTTCCTAGATCTTGTTCTTCATCCCTAGGGTTTGTTCTAGGCTTCATTTCAACTTCTAGGTGTTCTAGGGTTTCGGATTTTTCATTCTTAGGGCTTGTGTGTTAGGATCTAGTGTTTGTGCTTAGGGTGCTTGATCTTATCCCGTCGCGTGATTGAACTCGTTGTGCCACGATCATGGCACGAACGAGAATCCCGATTACATCTTCTGGGGTATCCCCTATGACCGTAGAGGGTGCTACCGCTTCGACCCCTCCTAAGCGTAGGGCCAAGACCACTCGACCCCCCTCTTCGTCTTCAACTCCGTTGAAGAGGAAGAGGACGTCCAAGCCTAAACCTGCCGGCCAAACGTCCAAGCCCAAACCTAAACCTAAAAAATTTCGTGCTCCCACTCCTCCCGGTGAGCGTTCAGATAGTGATTCAGAGGATGATTCCGATGACGAATACACTCCTGAACATCCCGAGAAAGCTCCTACTACACCCCCTCCTCCACCTCCTCCTAAGCCCCGTAAGGCTAAGGGTAAAGCTCCTATGCCAGTCGGCGGTGTAGATATATCGTTGTGCCACGACGACCCTCAGTGTCTCGCAGCGTACAACCGTATAGAGCACTGCCCACTACTGTTAGAGCATTACGTTCAGTTTTCTGATTTTCTTGGCCTTGCGGATCTTCTCTCCTATAGTGGCCTATTGGACTATCTTAGATATGATGCTAAGGCGAACCCCAGACCATATCCTCGCCTGGTCAAATTATTCTATGCCAATCGTGTCCGGGGCCAGTACGATGAGTCTCACTCCATCGAGACTTCTGTTTTGGGGACTCCTATAGTCCTCACGGCAGAAATCTTGGGGGAGCTGATAGGTTGCTCGTCGTGTGGCCTCCTCCCTTCTGACATCTCTGTCGATGATATCTCTTCCCTCGATCAACGGACCCTAGGCAAAATCTTCCAGGTTATCCCCCCTGCATTCATAGGAGTACCTTCGAAATCATTCAAGCCGAATGCTTGGGTGATTAACCTGATCTTGAAATCCTGCCTTCTTCCCAAGTATGGATCTTCATCTCTTCCATCTCAGCCATTTTTGAAATTGATTTACGCTCTGTTTATGGGTAGCGAGATTAATTGGGCTCGCATTATACTCTATAAGATGGATTCTTTCGAGTGTATTCGCAAGACCACTAAATCTGCGCATATCCCATATCCATGTCTCCTGACCTTGGTATTCCGTCGTTTCGGTGTCCCCTTGCCCCCTGATGATGAGCGTCCCCTTGGTCCTCCTCTGAACGCGACGGCCGTTAAGAAATCTCTTGCGGCACTCCGTCACGTGCAGCGGTCGACACCTTCTGCATCTCAGGTCACTCCCTCAATTGCTTCAGTTCCTCCTCCCTCAGCTGCTTCAGTCCCTCCTCCCTCCGCCTCTCTTGATGATGTCGTCCGGTTGCTTCGTCGGCACGAGTCGCGTTTGGCTCGTACCTAGGAGGTTGTCTGCCGTATGGCTCGTTTGATGGGCATTGAGCTTCCTCCTTCCGTTTCTGAGGATGAGGAGATGGACGATGAGGATATTGATGATCTTGTCACCTCCTTGGCTCGTGGCGATGAGGCCACTGCTGCTGCTGCTACTACCTCTGCTCCTGATGCTGGCACCTCTTCCGGTGCTCCTGAGACTTCTGCACCAGTGGATCAGCCTTCTGATGCTGCTGCTGCTCCTGCTGACGACCCTGCTCCTGTTTTGCCTGCTGTTGTTCCTGTTGAGACCCCAGCCGTTGAGCCTGTCGTCGATGTCTCCACCCCTGCCCCGACGATCCCTTCTGTTCACACGCCTCTCCTCCCTGCAGAGCCTGAGTCCACTCCCTCGACTGGACCTTCGGAGACTGCAGATCCTGCCACTTCCTCGTGATCGTCTATTTCGAGGACTCTCCACTACTCTTTGGATGATACACCTTTTTGAGAGTGTTTTGGGTTAGGATGGGATGGAGTTTGAGTGTTGGATTTGATGTATTTTGGTTTTATGGATGTCGGTGTTGTATTTTGATGTACTTTGGATGATTGATGATGGTGTATCGATGATGTATGATGTATTTCTTTTTGATGTTGACATACATGGTATGTTGCATTTGATGTAGTCGATATCTTTTTGGATGTACTCATGATGTTTTTATATATATACATCGATCTTCTCTTTGTATTATTTCGTCGTGCACATTTAATTTTCATTCAATGCCTTTGACATGTGAATTCGTCATTCGTCGCTTGAAAAACTTGGTTAAATAGATTGAAATTCTATAATTGTATAGAATTGTTTTCCATGCACCAATTTAACCAAGAATATTGACTATTGAAGAGTATGTTTCTTTATTCATGAAATGAATAAAAATTGGTATTTTTGATGATTTTAATTATCGCTTTTTGATAATGGACAATTTGGCACACCTTGATTTGATTTCAACACTTTTCTCTTGGTGTCAATTAGGTCCATCGTCATTGTCTACGACTCCCGATGTTGGATTTTCCATTTCCTAGTTGTTGTCGTTGTATGCCCCCCATTTTTGGGATAATGCCAAAGGAGGAGATATAATGATAATAAATAGGTCAAATGAAAATTTAACTCAATTTCCAAGAATCTAATTTGATGTGTTAGATTCAGGGGGAGTTAAGATATATATAAGGATTTTTCAAAACCCGATATTTCAAAAATCGATTCTCGTTATATATCTTACTCGTCTGATTGATGCAATTTATATATATTCATTTTGGAATTAATGTGTCATCAATGCAGGGGGAGTAAGTATTTTACATTTGAATCATTATTTTTTATTATTATTTATGTTGGTTTGTCATCACCAAAAAGGGGGAGAATGTTGAATATTGGACTCCCCGGATTTGGTTTTGATGATGAGCAAACATAAATAATTCATGAACTAACAATTTGTGAGCGCAGTATTGGAGATCGTCGCCAAATTCATGAGAACAATCAAAGCGACATCTCAACACTTCTCAAAGCTCGTATTCATGCCTAAAGCTTCGTTGAAGCTCTTGCACCGTTTTGGAAGTCATGAAGAATTAATCGAAGCTCTCGAAGACCGTTCATTAAGGTTTTATTTATAGTCTTTTAGCTTCGATTTATAGAATGTTAAGCCTTGAGTATATCTTACGATTATATCTTCATAACGCTCATATCGTAGCTCTAGGATCTTAGTACAAGTTCATTCTAACTTCCTCGAAGCGTCGCGCTTCGATTCGGACTTGTTTGTGCATGTTAGTTGGTACAAGAAGATGTACTGACCGACTAGATGGTGATCTAGTCGGTCAGCAAAGCTTCTTGGACCGACTAGTGTGCTTCCTTAATTTCTTGCACTTTACTGTTAACAGTTAGTCGGTCTACGTTGACTCACCGACCGACTAGTTTGTGAACTAGTCGGTCAGTGATGCTTCTTTGACCGACTAGTTGTGCTTTACTGTTCATACTAAATTTCTCCTAAGCTACTGTTTATCGTTAGTCGGTCTAAGAACGTTTGGTGACCGACTAGTTGACAATCTAGTCGGTCAACTTTTGTTCTTGGACCGACTAAGTCAATTTGTATTCAGACTATTTGTTTTTGCCTCTTAGTCGGTCTACGTTCACTGACTGACCGACTAGTTGTGAAACTAGTCGGTCAGAAAGTCTTCTTGGACCGACTAGATTTCTAGGTCTGAATTTCTATCTCTTCTCAGTTCTTCTCTTAGTCGATCCATGTTGTTTGACTGACCGACTAGTTGATGAACTAGTCGGTCAGTGGTTGTTCTTTGACCGACTAGTTGCCTCAGATTTCTATCCGTTGTGACTTGATCTAAGTTGTTTTTATGGGACCCTATAAATATGAACCATGGTCATTTCTCTCTAGGTTAGAGCTGCCATTAAGAGATTCATTGAGATAGAAAGAGATAGCCATTCTCACTCATTTCTAAAGCTCTCTTCCTCACAAGAAATCCATTCTCTCACTTTCTATATCTAGAATCCATCTTGAGAGAAGCTTGTTCTTGGTGAGCCCTTCAAGCTCTTGCTTGAATCAAGTCTCCAAATCACTCCTAGGCACCTATTGCTGGTCATTTCCTTGGTGCTAGGTCTTGGTGACTTCATCTTCCTCAAATCCCTCCTGGCACCTATTTGGTAAGAAAACTCAAGGTATAGGATTTTGTGGTAAGATTGTTTATTTCATTATAAACTTGTTTATATTGCTTGTTGATTCTCTCGGTTGTGAGAGAAGGTTGTGATCCCGGGTTGTGGGATTGACTATTGCCATTGCATGTATGATTTGATCTTGTGAAGGTTTTTCACAAGATATCATAGTGGAAATCTTGGGTTAGGGTTTCTAACCTAAGTATCCGGAGGGGATCCGGGTGGTTGGGACGTAGGATCACCGGGAACAAGTCGGGGAGACTTGGGTGGATCCGAACCCAGTAACATCATTTGTTATCATTGTTAATTTTGTTGTTGTCATTCAATTTAAGCTTCCGCAAATTGATTTGGTAGTTGTTTGCACTATAATTTGGAATTATACTCCTTGTTATTTTTAAAGTACTATTCACCCCCCCCCCCCCTCTAGTACTCGTGCAGTAGCTTGTAGGGCATTACATGATTCGGGTTCAATATTACATATTTAACCCCCCATATAGCCCTATTTTGTGCTCATGTGATGCTACATTGTTCTCTAATTCATACGTATTTTGTACACAATTATTTATTAGAGAAAACACTCTATTTGAGCATAAAACAAGAATTAACGAAGTATTTCTGCACTTTTATATTTTTCCTAGCTTGGTCTCGATCTCACGATTCCAACGACTATTTATTTGTATTTTTCTGAGATCTGTGCTAATTACTGTGAATTGTTGAATGCAGAATACCATTTAAATGGATAAATACGCAAGAAATACGGTGGAAAATACAGATATACGGCGACGTACGCGTATCAGATCAAATGCGGGCCACGTGGCGAAATCACAGCCACCCAGTCTTCATCCAACGGCCGAGATCAATGAGCTTACGAGCGGTCGACGCGGCCATCTAATGACCGTTGGATGCAAATCCAACGGCGCATATTCGAGTAGAATGCAACAGTGCTGAGCATCCTCCGATGCCACATGGCAGGATCGCAGCATCGCCCAGCTAGATCGACCGGCCATTAACGAGCGCAGATCGCTGCGATTTCAATTTAATCTAGCGGGCTACGTGGCCATTTGTAGGCCGTTGATCACCCATCCAATGGCCCGAAGCGGCGCTGAGCGGATTGACGACGCGGCTGAACGAGAACCCTACGATCGCGATCCAACGGTCGCTGTTTCCCCCGCTGAAGCAAAATAGAGCGAGCGACGTGCCTCTCTACGGTCCGTCGGATGCAGATCGGACAGAGGAGATCATCCCGAGCTGGGCTCGGAAACGGAGCGGGCGCGCACGATTTTTAAAGTACATGTGGCTTGTCCACGTTGAATCCCGCTGCGATCAACGGTCCAAATTTGCGTCGGCTTTATGGGTTTGGGTTTGCGCGATGTGGATGCGGTTTTCGACCCGATAAGCACAGTAAACCCGCAATGCCATTATATAAGCGTATTTCTAGGGTTTTGGGGGAATTCTGGTGTATTCTGGGCGTATTGGAGGCTCTATGAGCCGTATTTCTCCTCTGTAAAATTCTGTAAAACTCCAAAGGCTGTTCTTAGTATTTCCAGAGAGTTTTGAGGCTTATATTGGAGATTTGGTGATAGAATTCTAAACTTCTACCCCATATTTGATGCTTTTCTAGTGTATTTGGCTATTAGATTGATGTCTTTTGCTATGAACTTTGATTTTTCTTGCATTATGAGTAGCTAAATCTTATTTGTGCATGGTATGGTGTAGTTAGGGGATGTGATTTGTGTTAGTTTGGTTGAATATCGTCGTGCTTAATCGCTAACGTCGCTAAAGTTGTAGTATTTGTTATTAAATCGTCTTTTTCATCTTCCAAAAGAAGTGATTGAGTTGATGATCGCCCCAAAAGGGTGCGTTTTGATCTTTCCAAAAGAGAGTTTCATACCGTATTTGCAAGATTATAATTTTAGTGACGATTTTATTCATATTGTGCTTTAACCCCCAAAAGGGCATCTTCCGATGAATTGCTCCCAAAAGGTGAATTCATTGAGTTATATTGGGTATTTTCCAGTGAATTGCTCTCAAAAAGAGAATTCATTGTGTTATATCCGTCAACCAAGTTAATACGAATCATTGATCCTAACGAACCCATACCATGTGCATACTTTTCATAGATATTTTCGCACACGTATTTTCTTTGTTCGTATTGCTCACGTATTCAAATTCACATCACCATCACCATCATTTAAAGTGGTTAGTTTCTCTACGTTGGATTTCTATTTGATTTGATCTGTGGTTGCAATAGATTTTCTCCTGAGGATTCGACATCTGGACTCCCAGATTATATTACTTGTACGGACTCTTGCGCTTGAGAGAAGCACTATTTTGGGCCTACCAAGTTTTTGGCGCCGTTGCCGGGGAGGAATGGTTTGTTACCGCGGTTTATTTCATTTAGAGGACCTTCGGTGAGATCTTTCCACTTTACTGTATATAAATTTTTGTTTAATTTTATTGTACATAAACTTTTGTTTATCTATTTTTTTAAAATGGAATATATGAATTTCTATTGCACAAACAATTAGTATGATGCAAAGTACGCTAATGCACACAAACATAGGATGGAGAAGCTCAAGATCGTTAATTTTAATCAGACTGACTGTGAAACTTTCTTTCAGGCCTGGAGGAGGTTTACAGATATAGTATCGAGCTATCCGCAGCATGGGTACACAAATGAAGAGCTTATGGCGTCCTTCCTAGATGGATTACGACCACAGCTGCAGGAATTATTGGGAGGCATGACGCCGACAGAGGCGTGGGAATACATGGAGTCTCTGCAAGAAAATGAAGAAACCATGGAAGAGACTTCAGAGAGCGATTCAACGGAGCCTTTGTGCCTTGATCAAGAAGAGCAAAGCGTAGACGTACCTTTGTAATCCTTGAAAGAGGAAGTTTACCTGATTATTCAGACACAGGAGGCCACATCCCATCAATTCCAAGAGAATTTCCTTGCTCGGAGTCGGCAGATTCAGAAATCCATTGAAGATCTTAATTTGATTGCCACTTGCCTAGAAGAAAGTAATGCTTTTTAAACTCAATTTTAGGAATCTAATACGAGTTTATCTTCTATTGCAGGTATATCGAGCGAACCATGTCACGTTGAGGACACAAATGAAAATATCTACATGGCAGAAAGTGTGTGCAAAAGAGAGGACGAGCTAGCAATTTTGGATGAACGAGAGGAGGAGACAGCTAAGGACAAGGGTTTTGAGATTATCGACATGGAGTCAGAACCATGCCCTCCTCCAGTTTTGTCCCAAAATCATTTACCCCTCTCCCCAACGATCGAGCATCATACCGAGAGTAGTGCATATCTTTCAGGGAGTAGTCATCAACTTTCTTTAATTTATTTCAACTATTTTGACGACTACATTTGGAATACTTTTGTTGAAAGGAATCTTAAACTAATTTGAACTGACATAACTCATCTCTCGCAGGATATTGGTAAACAAGTTATAGAGATGCTTGGAGTTGTGTTGCTGGGGTCCAATTTAGCTTCTGGAGGATAAATAATCGCCGAGGAGCGCAAGGAACAAATTGAACAACTTCCTCCACCATCAAAGATTCGGGATCCGCCATTTGATCACGGTGTGTTCTTTCCAGTAGTGTAGATTTTATATATTTTCTAGGTTGCTTGCTTGAATAAACTCGTACCCCTTTCGACATTGAGGACAATGTCCATCTTTAGTTGGGGGGTGTGTATGAGACCTTAGGATTTTTTTTGAGAAGAATAAATCACCAAATCTCATCATTTTAAAACTCCTTCATATGCCACAAATACGGATGATTATGCATTAATTGAGTTCTAAAAATTTGTTTGTGGCTTGAGTTAATTATTTTTCCTTCATGGAATTACCGTTAATATGCGATTCATGAAAATTTTCAATTTCCATGATTAATATCTCGAAACAGTTTGAATTTATCTCATGCATGCTAATGTTATGAAAAAGCTTAAGTATACACGATTTATAAGAATAGTCTTCAAGTTGAAGAGGAATGTGGCCATGGTTATTAATGTTTATGTTCGAAAATATGGGTGTTGAGTTGCTTACAAAGAAAAAAGAAAAGAAGAAAAAAATGAATGAAAAATGAATGAAGAAAAATGAATGAATAAGTATGTCACTAATAAATAACTTGGTTGGCTCGAGTAGTACAGTCCGAGGGGTCCTTTTGGCCTAATGCCCTATTATCGTCTGATTTGAGAGCCATTGACCCGAACCTCACTCATTTGATGGAGCGATCCAAGTTATACATTTTTCTGCGAATGTTGCTTGATGCGCGTTACGCAGAACTAATAAAAGAAAAGAAGTGGCGAATAAGCTAAGCAACCTCAATACCTATGTACTTTTGCGATGCCAATTCCTTGGAAATGAGAAGACTAGAATAGAACGACGTGTTATACTTTCGCTTGCGCAAAACGATGCTTGCATGTTATTTATTCAAATTAAATTAGAGAAAATATCATGTGATTGATCTTGTGCATGGATTGTGTATATTGATAGTCTAGATCATGTTGGAAAGCGCATTATTGAGCCATGCCATAAGCGATTGATAGAATTTATTGTTTTATTAATCATCCGTATTAATCGTTCTTTTTGCTCGAGACTAGCAAATTGCTAGTTGGGGGGTGTGATTCGGGTTCAATATTACATATTTAACCCCCCATTTAGCCCTATTTTGTGCTCATGTGATGCTACATTGTTCTCTAATTCATACGTATTTTGTACACAATTATTTATTAGAGAAAACACTCTATTTGAGCACAAAATAGAAATTAACGAAGTATTTCTGCACTTTTTATATTTTTCCTAGCTTGGTCTCGATCTCACGATTCCAACGACTATTTATTTGTATTTTTCTGAGATCTGTGCTAATTACTGTGAATTGTTGAATGCAGAATACCATTTAAATGGAGATATACGCAAGAAATACGGTGGAAAATACAGATATAGGGCGGCGTACGTGTATCAGATCAAATGAGGGCCACGTGGTGAAATCACAGCCACCCAGTCTTCATCCAATGGCCGAGATCAATGAGCTTACGAGCGGTCAACGCGGCCATCTAATGACCGTTGGATGCAAATCCAACGGCGCATATTCGAGTAGAACGCAACAGTGCTGAGCATCCTCCGATGCCACGTGGCGGGATCGCAGCATCGCCTAGCTAGATCGAACGGCCATTAACGAGCGCAGATCGCTGCGATTTCAATTTAATCTAGCGGGCTACGTGGCCATTTGTAGGCCGTTGATCACCCATCCAACGGCCCGAAGCGGCGCTGAGCGGATTGACGACGCGGCTGAACGAGAACCCTACGATCGCGATCCAACGGTCGCTGTTTCCCCGCTGAAGCAAAATAGAGCGAGCAACGTGGCTCGCTACGGTCCGTCGGATGCAGATCGGACAGTGGAGATCATCCCGAGCTGGGCTCGGAAACGGAGCGGGCGCGCGCGATTTTTAAAGTACACGTGGCTTGTCCACGTTGAATCCCGCTGCGATCAACGGTCCAAATTTGCGTCGGCTTTATGGGTTTGGGTTTGCGCGATGTGGATGCGGTTTTCGACCCGATAAGCACAGTAAACCCGCAATGCCATTATATAAGCGTATTTCTAGGGTTTTGGGGGAATTCTGGCGTATTCTGGGCGTATTGGAGGCTCTATGAGCCGTATTTCTCCTCTGTAAAATTCTGTAAAACTCCAGAGGCTGTTCTTAGTATTTCCAGAGAGTTTTGAGGCTTATATTGGAGATTTGGTGATAGAATTCTAAACTTCTACCCCGTATTTGATGCTTTTCTAGTGTATTTGGCTATTAGATTGATGTCTTTTGCTATGAACTTTGATTTTTCTTGCATTATGAGTAGCTAAATCTTATTTGTGCATGGTATGGTGTAGTTAGGGGATGTGATTTGTGTTAGTTTGGCTGAATATCGTCGTGCTTAATCGCTAACGTCGCTAAAGTTGTAGTTTTTGTTATTAAATCGTCTTTTTCATCTTCCAAAAGAAGTGATTGAGTTGATGATCGCCCCAAAAGGGTGAGCTTTGATCTCTCCAAAAGAGAGTTGCATACCGTATTTGCAAGATTATAATTTTAATGACAATTGTATTCATATTGTGCTTTAACCCCCAAAAGGTCATCTTCCGATGAATTGCTCCCAAAAGGTGAATTCATTGAGTTATATTGGGTATTTTCCAGTGAATTGCTCTCAAAAAGAGAATTCATTGTGTTATATCCGTCAACCAAGTTAATACGAATCATTGATCCTAACGAACCCATACCATGTGCATACTTTTCATAGATATTTTCGCACAAGAATTTTCTTTGTTCGTATTGCTCACGTATTCAAATTCACATCACCATCACCATCATTTAAAGTGGTTAGTTTCTCTACGTTGGATTTCTATTTGATTTGAGCTGTGGTTGCAACAGATTTTCTCCTTAGGATTCGACATCTGGACTCCCAGATTATATTACTTGTACGGACTCTTGCGCTTGAGAGAAGCACTATTTTGGGCATACCACTTTACCTCACCGATCGCGCAAGAGATAGAGAAGCTCCCCGGGTCTTTAAGCTTAGGCGGATTTGCTCCCTGAATGAGAGCGCTGCATTCTGCTGTCAATACGACCTTCTCCTTTCTGGATCCAACGTCACTAAATCCTTTAGAAATTTGGCGTAGGAGAGAATCGTCTCGATAGCTTCAAGGAAGGGGATTTGCAACCTTAGATCATTGACCATGGCAAAGAATTTGCCATACTTTTCGTCTATCTTGGCTTGGGCTAGCCGTTGTGGAAAAGGCACAACGGGCTTGAACACTTTGAGGCTCCCTTCCTCGATTTTCTTCTTCTCCTCTTCAGGGGATCCCTCCAGAGTCGTTTGCTTTGGCGACGAAGCACCGTCGTCATTGATTCGGGTTGAATATTACATATTTAACCCCCCCCCCCCCATTTAGCCCTATTTTGTGCTCATGTGATGCTACATTGTTCTCTAATTCATACGTATTTTCTACACATTTATTTATTAGAGAAAACACACTATTTGAGCACAAAACAGCATTTAACGACGCATTTCTGCACTTTTTATATTTTTCCTAGCTTGGTCTCGATCTCATGATTCCAACGACTATTTATTTGTATTTTTCTGAGATCTGTGCTAATTACTATGTATTTTTGAATGCAGAATACCAATTAAAGGGGGAAATACGCAAGGAAATACGAAAATACGGTCGCCAGCCAATCACAGCACGCCACGTGGCAGCCATCCGCTTACTCCCGCCTGATCCGACGCTCCAGAGCAATGGGCGACGCGGCAAGCTGCTAACCGTTGGATCTCGATCCAACGGCCCACAATCGAGGCCTTCGAAATCGAAATACTTGGCGACGTGGCTTACTCCTGTTTGTTGATTCGCGATCGAACGAACGGAAGTGTAGCCGCTTCTGAGCAGCGAACGGACGAAGGAGCGACCATCCGCTTCCACGTGGCGAGATCTCAGCCATCCCCCGTTCAATCCAACGGCCCGCACGCAGAAGCGAACGAATACGCAGCGGGAATTTGCGGAGCTACGTGGCTTAATCCGAGCCGCAAATATTAGATCGAACGGTCATCATTATTCCGAGCGGTATTCGATTACGAATTCGGATGCGGGCCGTTGCACGAGAATTGGAGCACACGTGACGCTACGACATTTAATCCCGCCTTGATCCGACGGCCCGTATTTGCTGCAGTTATTGGATGCGGGTTTGGGCGATAATGGATGCAGATAGTGAACCCAATAAGCTTCTTAAACCCGCAATGCCTATTATATAAGCGTATTTAGGGTTTTTGGGCATATACAAGCAGATTGGGGGCGTATTTTGGGCGTATTGGAGGCTCTAGGAGCCGTATTTCCCCCCTGAAAAATTCTGTAAAATTCCAGAGGCTTATTGTATTATTTCCAGAGAGTTTGAAGTCGAAACTTGGAGATTTGGTGATATATTTCTAAACTTCTACTCCATATTTTGGTGTTTTCTATTGTATTTTGCTATGAACTTGAAGTATTTGGCTATGAAACTAGTTTATTCTTGCATTATGAGTAGCTAATTCTTAATTGTGCACGGTATGGAGTACTTAGGGGATGTGATTTGTGTTAGTGTGGTTGAATATCCTTGTGCTAAATCGTTAAACGTCGTTAAAGTTGTAATCTTTGTTCGTAAATCGACTTTTTCATATTTCAAAAGAATTGATTTAGTTGATGATCGCCCCAAAAGGGTGAGTTTTGATCTCCCCAAAAGGGAGTTTCATACCGTAGTTTTGATCTCTCCAAAAGAGAGTTTCATATCGTATTATAACTTTAGCGACGATCTTGTTGAATTTTGTGTTTGAACCCCCAAAAGGGCATCTTCCGATGAATTGCTCCCAAAAGGAGAATTCATTGAGTTATATTGGATATTTTCCGATGAATTGCTCTCAAAAAGAGAATTCATTGTGTTATATTCATCAACCAAATTAATATGAATCATTGATCCTAACGAACCCATACCATGTGCATACTTTTTATAGATATTTTCATACACGAATTTCTTTGTTCGCACAGCACCATCACGCACTTCCACACCATCGCCATCATTGTTGAAGTGGTTAGTTTCTTTTCGTAGGATTTCTATTTGATTTGAATTGTGGTTGCAACAGATTTCTTCCCATTGATTCGACATCTAGACTCCCAGATTTTACTACTTGTACGGACTCTTGCGCTTGAGAGAGAGCACCTTTTCGGAGCCCACCAAGTTTTTGGCACCGTTGCCGGGGAGGAATGGTTTGTGACTATGGTTTATTTCATTTAGAGGACCTTCGGTGAGATCTTTCCACTTTACTGTACATAAACTTTTTTTTATTTTATTTTAATTTTTAAAAAATGGAATATATGAACTTCTATTGCACAAACAATCTATATGATGCAAGGTATGCTAATGCACACAAACATAGAATGGATAAGCTTAAAATTATTAACTTTAATCAAACTGACTGTGAAACTTTCTTTCAGGCCTGGAGGAGGTTCACAGACATAATAGCGAGCTATCTGCAGCATGGGTTCACAAATGAAGAGCTTATGGCGTCCTTCCTAGATGGACTACGACCACAGCTGCAGGAATTATTGGGAGTCATGACGCCGACAGAGGCGTGGCAATACATGGAGTCTCTGCAAGAAAATGAAGAAACCATGGAAGAGACTTCAGAGTGCGATTCAACGGAGCATTCGTGCCTTGACCAAGAAGAGCAAAGCGTAGACGTACCTTTGCAATCCTTGAAAGAGGAAGTTTACCTGATTATTCAGACACAGGAGGCTACATCCCATCAATTCCAGGAGAATTTCCTTGCTCGGAGTCGGCAGATTCAAAATTCCATTGAAAATCTTAATTTGATTGACGCTTGCTTAGAAGAAAATAATTATTTTAAAATTCAACTTCAAGAATCTAATACGAATTTATCTTCTATTGCAGGTACATCGAGCGAGCCATGTCACGTTGAGGGCAAAAATAATATCTACATGGCAGAAAGTGTGTGCAAAAGAGAGGACGAGCTAGCAATTTTGGATAAACAGGAGGAGGACACGGTTAGGGAAAAGGGTTTTGAGATTATCGCTATGGAGTCAGAACCATGCCCTCCTCCAGTTTTGTCCCAAAACCATTTATCCCTCTCCCCGATGACTGAGTATCGTACAGAGAGTAGTGCATATCTTTCAGGGAGTAGTCGTCAACACGCTTTAATTTATTTCACTTATTTTGACGACTACATTTGAAGTACTTTCATTGAGAATAATTTTAAAATAATTTGGACTGACATAACTCATCTCTCGCAGGACATTGGCAAACAGCTTATAGAGATGCTTGGAGTTGTGTTGCTGGGGTCCAAATTAGTTTTTGGAGGAAGAATAATCGCCGAGGAGCGCAAGGAGCAAATTGAACAACTTCCTCCACCATTAAAGATTCAGGATCCGCCATTTGATCACGGTGTGTTCTTTCCAGTAGTGTAGATTTTTATATGCTTTCTAGGTTGCTGGCTTGAATAAACTCGTACCTCTTCCGACATTGAGGACAATGTCCGTCTTTAGTTGGGGGGTGTGTATGAGACCTTAGGATTTTTTTTTGAGAAGAATAAATCACCAAATCTCATCATTTAAAACTCCTTCATATGCCTTAAATGCGGATGATTACGCATTGATTGAGTTCTGAAAATTGTTTATGGCTTGAGTTAATTATTTTTCTTTCATGGAATTACCGTTAATATGCTATTCATGAAAACTTTCAATTTTCATGATTAATATCTCGAAATAGTTTGAATTCATTTCATGCATGCTAATGTGATGAAAAAGCTTTAGTATACACGATTTATTATAAAAGTCTTCAAGTTAAAGAGGAATTTGGCCTTTGATACTAATGTTTATATTCAAATAATGGGTGTTGAGTTGCTTACAAAGAAAGAGAGAAAAAGATGAAGAAAAGAAAGAAAGAAATGAAAAGAAAAATGAATGAAAAATGAATGATGAAAAATGAATGAATAAGTATGTCACTAATAAATAACTTGGTTGGCTCGAGTAGTACAGTCCGAGGGGTCCTTTTTGGCCTAATGCCCTATTATCGTCTGATTTGGGAGCCATTGACAGGAAACTCACTCATTTGATGGAGCGATCCAAGTTATACATTTTTCTGCGAATGTTGCTTGATGCGCGTTACGCAGAACTAATAAAAGAAAAGAAATGGTGAATATACTAAGCAACTTTAATACCTATGTCTTGAATGATTATTTTGATAGGCCAATTCCTTGGAAACACGAAAACTAGTATATAACGACGTGTTATACTTTCGCTTGCGCAAAACGATGCTTGCGTGCTATTTATTCAAATTAAATTAGAGAAAATATCATGTGATTGATTTTGTTCATGGATGTGTATATTGATGGTCAAGATCATGTTGGAATGTGTATTATTGAGCCATGCCATGAGCAATTTGAAAGAACTTATTGTTTTATTACTCATCCATATTAATCGCTAGTTTTGCTAGAGACTAGCAAATCGCTATTTGGGGGGTGTGATTCGGGTTGAATATTACATATTTAACCCCACATTTAGCCCTATTTTGTGCACATGTGATGCTACATTGTTCTCTAATTCATACGTATTTTCTACACATTTATTTATTAGAGAAAACACACTTTTTGAGCACAAAACAGCATTTAACGACGCATTTCTGCACTTTTTATATTTTTCCTAGCTTGGTCTCGATCTCACAATTCCAACGACTATTTATTTGTATTTTTCTGAGATCTGTGCTAATTACTGTGTATTTTTGAATGCAGAATACCAATTAAAGGGGGAAATAGCAAGGAAATACGAAAATACGGTCGCCAGCCAATCACAGCACGCCACGTGGCAGCCATCCGCTTACTCCCGCCTGATCCGACGCTCCAGAGCAATGGGCGACGCGGCAAGCTGCTAACCGTTGGATCTCGATCCAACGGCCCACAATCGAGGCCTTCGAAATCGAAATACTTGGCGACGTGGCTTACTCCTGATCGTTGATTCGCGATCGAACGAACGGAAGCGCAGCCGCTTCTGAGCAGCGAGCGGACGAAGGAGCGACCATCTGCTTCCACGTGGCGAGAACGCAGCCATCCCCCGTTCAATCCAACGGCCCGCACGCAGAAGCGAACGAATACGCAGCAGGAATTTGCGGAGCTACGTGGCTTAATCCGAGCCGCAAATATTAGATCGAACGGTCATCATTATTCCGAGCGGTATTCGAATACGAATTCGGATGCGAGCCGTTGCACGAGAATTGGCGCACACGTGGCGCTACGACATTTAATCCCGCCTTGATCCGACGGCCCGTATTTACTACGGTTATTGGATGCGGGTTTGGGCGATAATGGATGCGGATAGTGAACCCAATAAGCTTCTTAAACCCGCAATGCCTATTATATAAGCGTATTTAGGGTTTTTGGGCGTATACAAGCAGATTGGGGGCGTATTTTGGGCGTATTGGAGGCTCTAGGAGCCGTATTTCCCCCCTGAAAAATTCTATAAAATTCCAGAGGCTTATTGTATTATTTCCAGAGAGTTTGAAGTCGAAACTTGGAGATTTGGTGATATATTTCTAAACTTCTACTCCGTATTTTGGTGTTTTCTATTGTATTTTGCTATGAACTTGAAGTATTTGGCTATGAAACTAGTTTATTCTTGCATTATGAGTAGCTAATTCTTAATTGTGCACGGTATGGAGTACTTAGGGGATGTGATTTGTGTTAGTGTGGTTGAATATCCTTGTGCTAAATCGTTAAACGTCGTTAAAGTTGTAATCTTTGTTCGTAAATCGACTTTTTCATATTCCAAAAGAATTGATTTAGTTGATGATCGCCCCAAAAATGGGTGAGTTTTGATCTCCCCAAAAGGGAGTTTCATACCGTAGTTTTGATCTCTCCAAAAGAGAGTTTCATATCGTATTATAACTTTAGCGACGATCTTGTTGAATTTTGTGTTTGAACCCCCAAAAGGGCATCTTCCGATGAATTGCTCCCAAAAGGAGAATTCATTGAGTTATATTGGATATTTTCCGATGAATTGCTCTCAAAAAGAGAATTCATTGTGTTATATTCATCAACCAAATTAATACGAATCATTGATCCTAACGAACCCATACCATGTGCATACTTTTTATAGATATTTTCATACACGAATTTCTTTGTTCGCACAGCACCATCACACACTTCCACACCATCGCCATCATTGTTGAAGTGGTTAGTTTCTTTTCGTAGGATTTCTATTTGATTTGAATTGTGGTTGCAACAGATTTCTTCCCGTGGATTCGACATCTGGACTCCCAGATTTTACTACTTGTACGGACTCTCGCGCTTGAGAGAGAGCACCTTTTCGGAGCCCACCAGTCATTCAATTTTTCAATTGGTCGTTCTACTGCCAATGGTGCTTCCGGTTCTTTGGGGGCACTCTTGTGGGGATTTGTGTCCCGCTTCTCAACACGATTGCGGACACATTCGCATTCTCGTGCGTGAGTGCCAAAGTCTGATTTGCTCCCCTCGGGTTCACTTCAGGTTGTGGCGGTAATAAATTCTGTGGCCTCTGAAGGTTCGCCACTTGTAACCCCAGCTGGGTTACCTGATCAGTGAGAACTCTCTGCCCCATCTCCAGTTTCAAATTTATCTTCTCCTGGTTGGCGATGTATTGAGTCAAGAGGGACTCAACCGGAGAGATGGCCCTCTGCTGGCCATATTACTGCTGAATGGGTTGCTGATTCCTTGGAGCATATTGCTGATATTGTTGTGGAGGCGCTGCTACTGAAACTGCTGCTGCTGAGGCCTAGCCGGTTGATATATCTGTTGTTGCTGCTGCTGAGGCGGCGGTGGCTGCTACAGTGCCCGGTAGCTAAGGTTGGGATGATTCCGGTTGTTTGGAGAGTAGGCCGGGTTGGAGCTAGTCCGTGGTGGATACGGTGCATTTCCCGTAGGATTGTAGAATAGTGCGCTTGCTTGGTCCAATGGTGGTGAGATGTCACCACCCTCGAAGTCACCCATGACTTCTGTTTCCACCGCGGCAATATGTTGCGTACAGGCACCACCGGCTCCTACCATCAGTGCGGAGATCTGGGTCGACAGCAAGTCAAACTTGCTGGATAATTTGTCGACGTCCTCGACCCTGTGGATGCCCCCAGATCTAGGTGTAGCTCTCTCGTCACACCACCGCTCATTGTTAGATGCCATATTTTCTAGAATGTTCCCGGCATCTTCTTCACTCCTGGACATGAAGCACCCTCCAGCCACAGCATCCATCGACGATTTCAAATCATCCCTCAATCCGTTGTAGAACATATTAATTATCTGTCACTTGGGAAGCTCGTGATGAAGGCATCTTCGCTGCATCTCTTTAAATCCTGTCCAAGCTTCATACAGGGACTCGTGGCTGGCTTGGGAGAAGGAGGAGATTTCACTCCTCAGCTTCATGGTCTTCCCCGGAGGAAAGAACTTTGTCAGAATAGCATTTGAAAGCTTCTCCCAAGTGTTGAACATATTTGGGTCCTTCCCCCTAAGCCACAGCTTGGCCTTATCTCGCAGAGAGAAGGGGAATAGCTTCAGACGGATCGCCTCAGTTGTGACACCGTTTATCCGGAAGGTGTCACATTTCTCCAAGAAAGAGTCCAAATGTTCGATGGGGCTCTCCATGGGTGCACCCGAAAATTGATCCTGCTGGATCCACGTCACCAAAGACAGCTTAAGCTCAAAGCTTTGCGCCGTAATAGCAGGAGGACGGATGGCGGAGGTGGACTCGATGGATGGCATCGAGTACTCCAGTAGGGACTTGTGAGGTGAGGTGTTCTCCCCCATGGTCTCAGGATCTTCTCTTCTTCGCTTCTCTGCGGCTAAACGCCTTAGGGTGGCGTTTATCTCCGGATCAACGGGAATCAAGTCGTCGAGACTTCTTAAACTCCTGCGCATGAAAAACAACAAACACCCGTGAAGCGAAAAGTGGGAAAGAAACAGATAAAATAGAAAATAAAAATAAAAATAAGAAAATAAAAAGGAAAAAGAAGAATGCGAAAATTATCGCGAGATAAAGATGTGAGCTAGACTCAAGGGTTCATGAAATCCTAAAATAACAAGCACGTTGCCTCCCCGGCAACGGCGCCATAAAGCTTGACGTCCCCCGCGTTTGCGCGCCAGGTGTGTGCAATATATAATTGGGGGCATGAGATTTAAATATTTATAACTGCAAGCGCACGGTGTTGTAGTGTGACTTATGGGTCGAACTCAGGGAGGCGTGGTTGTGCTTATGTCAAGAAGGATCGGATTCACCCCATGGGCGAGCTAGCCCGAATCGGATGATGGGTTGTCACAGAAAATAGAATGCGAGGGATAAACAATATAAAGGGAAAACCCGTGACTTTGGTTTTCACCTTATCGTGCGATTCTCGCCGATACGGCCTACGGGTAGGATAACGATCGGAATTAGGGTCTAATGGTGAGACGTTGCCTCTAAAAGTAGTACCAGCGTCCCATGGGCCCGATATTCCGATCGGTGCCCAGGATGATATGCCGAACTTCCCGGGTTCGGCCAGTGGGCATTCCTTTGTCCATTAACATTGACCGACTCCGGGAGCACTAAGCTCGCAACGATAACTTCCAACATCTCAGCCTGTCGCTCCCGCGCGCTAGGATTCGACGTCTATGCTAAGGGCGTGAGCTATGGCTACGGAGTCAACCGCCAAGTTTATTCCCCCTTGGCCCAACGGTTAAAGGCGGTCTTTTTCCCGCCGATGACAATAAAACACCCCGCGTAACCGATAGATTCCTAATCTCTATCGATTTCCTAGTCCTATGGACGCATCGGGGAGAACCCACGAAGGGGTTTCCACCAAAATCCCAGATTTAGGAACTACTCACACATATTTACTAAAAAGCAATCTAAATCAAAATCGACCGTTAGAAACATGATCAGGCGATTGAAAAGTAGTAAGAGCAATGCAAATAACACTATATTAAAGTTTAACAAAGATCAGACAACTTACTAATATCTGAAAAATTACAGCCGTCAAGAGAGAGAAAAAACAGCAAAAAATAACAACTCTCGTTTCTGGAAAACCTAGGGGTCCTATATATAGAAAACGATATCACCCGATCGGTTGAAAAGTCAACCGATCGGGTGATCTGCTTCGTTATTCGGCAGCTCAGCATGGGACTTCACCCGGTCATACGGCACGGTTGGTTGAGGGTTGAAGCTGACCAGTTGGATCTTCGCGCCGTCGGGTGAACCGGTCGGTTGAGCTCTCCGTGTCTTGGCTTCGGAGAATTGGCTACAGATGAACCGATCGAGTGAAGGTCACCCGATCGGTTGGAATTCAGCATCAAATTCCAGAGAGTTGGGACGTGTGAACCAGTCTCTGAACCGACCGGTTGACTTTTTGACCGCTCCAGCTTGTGTCCGGGTGGTGCACGCGTGCATCACCCGATCGGTTGGAAGTGACCAACCGGTCGGGTGAGTGGATGAAAAATGCTATCTTCAACGTTTGACCCCCTGGATCACGCGTGACTCCTCCCGTTGCTCTGGGGACTCATGATATCGTCGTTTTATGTCCCCTACGCCGGCAAACTCCTGCAAACATACAAAAACACGGAAAAGTGAAAGAAAACAAGAAAACACGAGAAAACGAATACAAGACGGTGGGAAATAGCAGAAAAACACAGAAGAAAACGTGCGTGAATATATGAAATATAAACGCACGTCAATATTGCACAGGAGTCTTCTTAAGCTAAGAGTTTCTACCCCTATGGACCCCCTTTTATCTGAGGTGGGCGACTATTATCTGGCCCATTTTGCAAATAAGGAAGTTATGAGTTTGCTTGCTAAAACTTTCCTAGCTTCTATGGTATGGCATATATAGAAGGAAAGGAATAGAAGGGTCTTCGAAAAAAATTAAAAAGCCAAAAACTATTCTATTTGAAGACATCACTGCTGATATTAGAATTGCGCTAAGGGGCCTAGACTGCTCTGATCCAGGAGCGGCTGAAGCAATGTCTAACTGGGAATTCAGAGATGAAGGCTGAGGGCCATTGTATAACCACTCTGCACTCTGCATTTTTGCTATTGTTTTCTGCTCTCTTTAGATGAGGGGTTGGGAATTGTTAGTAGAGAGTGACTGCACTTGTGCCCTCTCCTCTCTCTATCAAATCCAAACTCTTCTTAGATTCCACATTGTATTGTTTGTACATTCAATACTCAATAAAGATTCACACTTACCTTTCAAAAAAACTATAGACATATATATTATAAACTGGGTTTATATAATACGTAATACTGTTGCATGAGAATTCACAGTTCGCGTTTTTTGGTTTTTTACTCTTCGTTGTCGTTGCTTGCAGGTGATGGATGGCGGCTCTGGGCAGTGACTGACGATGTTGACGGGTGCGTCGGCAGCAGTCCGACCATGACGTGACGGCGTATATGTGGTTGCGGGATGATGAGGGTGGTCGAACATCTTAAGGTGGCGGCGGTTTGAGGGGCCATCGGGGTGCTTGGTGTCAGGGTAGCCGCGGGTTTTGATGCTGTCGTGTGAAGGTGGTGGTTGGGGTCGTCGGAAGAAGTTGGTGGTCACCGGAGAAGTTTAAGAGGTAGAGAGAGATCGGAAAGAGATGGGTTTGCCGTGAAGGGGTGGTCGGAGTTTAAGGGAAGAGGGAAGTCGGAGAGGTGATGTTGAGGGTGACGTCGACTCTTATCACCGTGAAGAAGAGGGGGAGGGCTGAGCATGAGGTGGTGGTCGGGAGCTTCACGTTGGGAGGATGAGAAATAAGTCGTCGGAGCTAGGGTTGCGGTGGTGGGTGTCGTCGGGGTTGTGGCACGAGGCTGAGGTTACAGGTGAGGGAAGAGAACGTGGTGGGGAGGAGAAAATGTTGCGAGTTAAGGAGAGGGGTTTGCTTGGGTTCGACTGCAGAGGGGAAAAGTGGCTACTGGGGCTGGGGTGATGGTCGACGTGAGGGCTACGGTGGCGAGGCGAGGGGATGGCCGCGAGTGGAGAGCCGCAGGTTGGTGGTCGCCGATGGGGAAAGGCACCTGAGTGATGGAGGCGGGGTTCCGATTGTGGGTTTGGTTTCGATGGAGGAGGAGAGGGTGAGTTGTATGCGGTGATGGTGTTGGTTTAGGGTTTTGGGTTGGATAAATATTTCGGCTGAGACTTAGAGTCTAGGGTTGAGGGCTTGTTCCTTATATTATCTTCTTTCTTCGTTTGGTTTTGGAGAAACAACAGTATATTGTGGTTGGGTTTTGGTTTGCAGCAGGGGCTGGTAAGTTACTAAGAAATAGAAAGAGATGTGGGTATTTGTTGCAGTAATTCATGGGGAGAGCAAATCATGGGAAGAGCAAATCATGGGAGACAATTAGTTGGTAGGATTTATTAAGATATATTAGGATTTATTAGGTTAAATTTGATTTAGAAAAAATCACTTTAGTTAAGGTATTAGATTTGATTTGATTATGAATTCGATTTAGCAAAGATATTTGAATTGTTACAATACCGCCATCAACTCAAAGTTACCTGAAAATCATAAAAATAATATCACCGTGATCATGAAGTTGTGAGGATCGCGAATTTGCAATCTGATCACGCGTTCGAGCTATAGACGATAATAATCATGAACAATAATCCAATAGAAATATGTACGGAATAGGTACGATAGAAACAGTTCGTTACACAAGGCATATGTAAGAGTATTTGTTTTACTTTATTTTCATTGAAACCCTAGCTTTTAGTGTGAGAGCTAGTTACTCTTTATGTAAGAGTATAACCTTCTCTGTGAGGGATGGTTGAGATCTCTCTTTGTGAGAGTTAGAGTCTCTCTGTATGAGAACAAGGATTTCTCTGTGTGAGAATCCAAATCCTTTGTGTGAGGTATCTCTGTGTGAGATTGTATTCACTTCTCTGTGCGAGAATCATAGTGGATATTGGTGTGGCTGGATGTACCTAAGTTTGGAGAATCAGGATAAAATCTTGTGTTTGCATTTGGATGGATTGTGTTGAATAATTCATCTTGCACTTATTATTCCGCATTTGCAAGTTAAATTTTAATTGCACAATTTATTGCCATTACTCTCTTCCCCTCCTAGAGTTTGTTGTTAGCAAGGGTAAGACGGTCCTTACAGATCCTAATAAGCTTCATATTCTTACGAGCGACAATATAGTGCCATATACCTCGGGGGTCAGTTTCAACTTGAAAGAAATATCTAAAAAGCAGAAGAGTAGGATTTATTTCATTCAATAAGCAGATCATAATGAAGTCGACCACTGTGGAGACAATATATGGTGCAAGCTGAAAAAGAGAAAGCCCTAAGTAACCCAGAACTTCAAAGATAAAAGGATGAAGAGTGAAGCGGAGACCGAATTTGAAGGCTCTCAAGTAAATCCCGACTTCTCACCCCTTTCAGAAGCAGATCCACTCGTTTAACTCAGGAATCCTGAGCCCATAAGGGGATAAATGTAGCTCGTTTGGACTTTATCGGTCAGGGAAAAGGATAATTCAGGGACCAAGTCTAAGATTTCCTTGGGCTCATCGGTGATTTGCCTGCCTGACGAATGGGAAATGTAGGCTCCATGAATAGTTATTTGCCCTTCCCCGAAAATGAACTGCTTTAGGAAGACCGTTGACCACTCAAGGCCTCCGAGTGGGATGTCTCTCTGATTATCAACATTGGTTGCACGGAGGAAACGACTAAAAAGGATACAAGCATGTAAGAGAAAAACTCACCTAGCGGAGGTAGCCAAAGTGGAGGCGAAGTCTCTCAGATGTGAAGAAGAGTTTGGCGTTTGGCTTCCCTCTTCCTACTTATACCAAGGAGCCTATCTCCTTGCCAAGCTTTGTCGTTCGAATGGAGATACGTGTCGACATCAAGTGTCACGATGTTTCAAACCTCACCTCGATGCAACAACCGAAGCGAAGGACCAAAAGATTTTGGCGGTCTAAATCAAATGTCTCTGCTTCGACTGCCGTCCCCATTTAATGAGATCTCGCATCAC
This sequence comes from Scilla litardierei, assembly GCA_030789695.1. Classification (NCBI taxonomy): domain Eukaryota; kingdom Viridiplantae; phylum Streptophyta; class Magnoliopsida; order Asparagales; family Asparagaceae; genus Scilla; species Scilla litardierei. Next base: position 52,582,227 of record CM061134.1, read on the forward strand.
TTAATTCCAATCAAAGTCCTACTTGAGTTTAAGTGATGTGGGCCATTGTTGATACATGGGACTGGCCCACGAAGCAGAGGGAAATACTCTTCGGAGAAAGAAGAGCCCAATTGGAGCGCTGGGCCGGGGCTCAGTAACCTTAGTGTCCACCAAGCGTGGGGAGTGAATTTCTCAGTCAAGATGCCAACACATCCGTCTATTTGGTCCTGCAAAAGCCCCAAGAATGGTTAGTAATGGCCAAATAAATGGGTTTCCGTTATCTACATTCCCGAAGGGGATCTCGTCGCCATGAATGAGAAGCCGTTACATACTGGCGAAGGAAATCTTCACCTATAAATAGAGAAGACAAAAACGAGGAAATGGTTCACATTCTAGAGATACTAAGTATTAGGTACGCTGACCATCTTTACTCTTTTACTTTCCACAATATATTTCTTCCTCCTTCACTCGGTATGACAGCACCACAGACGATCACCATTAGGTCGATCCCAATGCCCTGAGTCTCTTTAAGTTCCCTACTAACTTAATCATCAGAGAGGATTTGGGTCGGAACCCAGATCCGACCCCCTAACGATTGTCTGTGCTGCAAATAGCCCGACAGGAGACTCGGCAAGTAGCTCGGATAGCTCGAAGCACCCCAGAGATAGGTCGAGACTCACCCTCGTGGCTCGGACTTGGCTCCTCCGACCCGGTTTACCATCGCAGCGGGTCCCAATTATCAGCTGACATAGTCCACGTCCTCAATGGCGTCCACGTCAGATCTACCTCAATGTTGGCCGAAAGTCACCCGTCAACAAAATGGTATACATATATATGGAAATAAATCTCATTTATTTAGGGTTTTAACTAACTTGACTTCATTTATTATTTATTATTATTTAAATGTAGGAGATCATCAACAATGGCAATAGCTCATGGTCCCTTTTATAATATTAACATGTTAATGGAGGGGAGACCAGTGGTCTCTAGTATACCAAAGGTCCACCCCACTACTAAGTAATGGGGTGTTTATGGTGGATAAATGAGGGGGGAGACCATAAGTCTCCCCCACTCATAACACTCCTCTTTATACATCCATTACCTTTGGACTTAGCATTTGAATACTTTAGGATTCATGATGCTAATGGGGTGGATACTTTTGAATCCAGAATAACCGTGTTTGCCTCGTTAAAACCTTAGTTGTGGAAAACCCAGTGGGAAAAACCAACAGTCTTAAGGAAAAAGAGTACAACCCATAGGTTACTCCCCCTGATCCGTACAAGCTTCAGGCTTGTAGATCTCTCAGCTGTCTCATCCCGATTCCTTTTACAAGTTTTACAAAAATACATCTAGGCAGAGCCTTAGTGAACAAATCAGCTAAATTTTTACAAGACTGAATCTGCCGTACTTCAAACTGCTTCTGCTCATGTAACTCGTGCGTCCAGAAGAACTTGGGAGAGATGTGCTTCGTCTTGTCGTCCTTGATGTAACCAGCTTGTAGTAGAGGTTTACAAGCTACATTATCTTCAAATAATATGGTTTGCTCAAAGTCGTCTGTCTTCAGGCCGGTCGTCACTAGAATGTGATGAATGACTGAACGAAGCCAGACACATTTTTTGCTAGCTTCATGGATCGCCAGAAGCTCTGAGTTGTTGGGTGAGACTGTTGGGGTGGTCTGCTTCAAAGATTTCCAGGAGATGGTCGTACCACCGAAAAATGAACACCAGTCTGTGATTTCTCAGTATATGGATCAGACTTGTAACTTGTATCTGTATAACCAATCAAAGTGAAAAATCCATATTTCGGGATGTATAATCCCTAGGTCAACTGACCCTTGGAGGTAGAGCAGAAGCTGCTTTACTACATTTCAGTGGCGCTGCGGATGTTGAAACTGTATCTGGCTAGTAGGAAGACTGTGAACGCTATGTCAGGACGCGTGCAGTTTGCCAGATATAGTAGTGCTCCAAAGGCAATAAGTTAAGGTACTCCAGGACCTAATATTTCATCCCCCTCTTCCAGCGGCCGGAAGGGGTCTTTATGTACATCCAAAGATCCACCAACCATTGGTGTACTTAGAGGATGGCTCCATATGGAAATTTTTAAATAATGTCCTTGTGTATGTGGATTAGTGTGACAGGATTCCTCTGCTGAGGTTTTATATCTGTAAGCCAAGACTATATTTAATCTTACCTAGGTCTTTCATTTCAAACGTTAGTTTGAGGCTTGCAGATATATTATCAATCTCTGCAGGAGATCCGATGAGGTTTAAGTCGTCTACTTAGACGGTTATTAATACGAATCATGTTCCCGTGGTTTTAATGAAAATACACGGGTAGACTTCATTATTGGTGAAACCTTGTTGAACAAGAAAATCACTTAGTTGTTATTCCACATTTTTCCCGATTGTTTAAGACCATAGGATGATCTTTTAAGCTTAACAAAATAGACATCCCGATGTCTATTTTTTATTTCTATTGTTATTTTGAAACCATCTGGAAGTTTCATATGGATATTTTTATCTATATTATCGTGTAGATATGCAGTCACAACGTCCATGAGCTGCATTTCTAGACCTTCCATTTAAGCTTTTTATGAATCGGAAATGTGATCGTATCCATAACCAGGGGAAGTATATTTATAATCTATCCCCGGTCGTTGGGAAAATCCCTGAGCTACAAGCCGTGCTTTGTAGCGTACGATCTAATTATTCTTATTTTTTTCACGAATACCCACTTGTATCCCACAGGTTTTACACCTTTTTGGTGTTTGGACTACTGGTCCAAAGACTTTGCGTTTCAAGAGTGAGTCCAGCTCTACTCCTATTGCTTGGTTCCACTTTGGCCAATCTCTGTGTTTGTTTTCAGCTAGAGATAGTGGATCGATATCATCGTCGACATTAGTGACGTGAACAGCAATATCGAATGCGAAGTCGTCGTCAACGACAGTGCTTTTTCTTTCCAGTACCTCCCTAATACGTACGAATTTTAATTATATTTCTCCTGTATTGTCCTCTGCGGGGGACTGAAGGAGGGGAGAGGTTACTAGTCCGAGCTCAGCATCCTGTGGTGGGATATTCTTTATTTCTCCAGGTATATTCCTCTAACGAGGGAATTTATCCTTGAAGCCAGGCGGTCGTCCTATTTCTATTTTAGGTACGGCTGATTCTGCTGCCGGTGGATTACACCTGTCTTTGGGGATGTCAATCCTAGCTGGCGTTTTGGCAGCAGGGACGTGTGATCTGATAATCTTCTGGTTATCAGAAAATTTGTCCGGTAGTAAAAGTATTCTAAACGTGAAGGATCTTCAGGATCTCATCTTCACAGAGATTAGTACGTGGATCATATTGAGACAGAGACTTAGTGTCCCAAGAAATGGTCTCAGAAGCTTCAGGCTTTTGTTTTGTGAGCCTAGTATGGAAAAATAATTTTATGAAGATGCATCTATCAGTACCATAAAGTACCGAAATAGAGAACTTGATGGGTGATTTGTCCCACAAATGTCTCCTTGTATTTTCTCCAAGAAGCTATGAGATTCAAAACTCCACTTTCAGGTGGGATGGTCTCCTGATTAGTTTTACCCTTATAACAGGGGGGACAAGGAAAATCACCCTTTTGAAGAATCTTCATGTTCCTCAAATTTTGTCCACGAGAGTGTGTTATAATGCGGTACATCATTTCCGATCATGGGTGACCTAGTCTATAATTTCCAAAGATTGAATTCTGGTGACGTAGAACACTCCTGGTGCTCTATCAGATTAGCTTCTACAGGTTGAATGTATGTTTGATAAAGGCTCAAAGGGAGTCCTTTAAAAAGTTCTAGGATGGTTTCAATACCATCATTATTGCGAATAACATACAATTATTCAACGCTATTGAAATCATCAGTTTTCCAAGTAATATCCGTTTAAACGGATGTCCTTGAAATTTAATAGATTTCTGTTTGATTATGGAGAAAATAAAACATCTTTTATTAGAATTTGTGTTTGGTTTTGGAGCAATAAAATTTCTTCACCTGATCCTTCTATTATATAATTAAGATGTTATATTATCTATCAAGAAGGATCTTATGCGCGGAGGCACTATCCATTAGGCAGTCACAATTCATCTCTATCTCTAGAAAAGAATGTAAAAAGTTTTATTGAAAAGTAAAACTACATTCGATTAAGATAAAGAAGGATATAATCAAAATATTAATGATAATGGCTGAAAAGATGACTAAATTAGCTTTAGTCAAGGAGGTCGTTTATTCCCGAAATTCTCGATGTTGAACCGAGTTGGAGGCTGTATATCCACCAGATTTGTTTCAGAGGGAAGCTTCAAGCTTGCCATATACAAATCTTGGAGGTGGCGTGGAGTACGATAGACCCTGGACAAATGTCCAGTTATGCCACATCTGTGGCATTTTTCATCCCAGGGTTTCTTGGGAGTAGAACTGGTCAGAGGTATTCCTCTTCCACGTATTCTTTTTGTTCCCCTCATTATTTTTGTTTTGGGAAGGAGCTCTGATCTGCTTCTTCGCAGTTTTTCCCTTGTTGAATCTGCCCTTATGTTTGTCCTTCATCTTCTGGGAAGAAAATGTGTGAGCTTCAGGGAGAGGAGCAGAGCCAGAAGGGCGTAGGTTATGAGTGGCCAGTAGGAGTTCTCTGTTCTGCTCTGCCATAAGAAGGTATGAGAGTAAATCAGAGTACCTCATGAAATTGCGTTCACGATACTGTTGCATGAGAATAGCATCCTTCTCATGGAAGGATGTTTATGTTTTCTCAAGCATTCGGTTTTCCGAGACTTGTTCACCATACAACTTCAGGCGTGAGGTGATGTTATGGAGAGCTGAGTTATACTCAGATACGGACTTGAAGTCCTGAAGTCGGAGATTTTTCCACTCATAACGTGCACGAGTGAGGATAACATCTTTCTGATGTTTGTTTCTGTCCTCAAGTGTTGTCCGCACTTCATGAGGGTCTTTCACTGTTAGATATTCGGCCTTCAGGGCCCGATCATTATGTCTCCTGATATAGATAATGGCTTTCGCCTTCTCTACATCGGAGACTCTAACAGTAGAAGTCCATTCATCAGTTGTCACTGCTGTAGCCGGAGACTGAATTGTGTGACTTATGCTTTGTGAGCACAGATGGAACTTCAGGTCCAGCTGCCAGTGCAAGTAATTTTTTCAGCCACATCGAGAGAATCAAAATCGACGCTCGTAATTTTTGCCATTTATCTAAGCATGGAATAAGCATGAATTAAATTTTACATCTTAAATTAAAACATGCATAAAAGTAAAACTAAACTAGTTGTGGGGATCGGCCGGTCACCACCAAAATAATAAAAGTCCAAAGTCCCATTATACATTCAAAATATGAGAAAATTAAAAGTACAAATTGAAAACCCTTGGGGGTCCCTGCATTAGCAATTTTCCTCCGTTTTTAGGCGAAGTATCTCCGGGCATTGGCTTTTACATTTAGTTCCTCACTACATTTTCACTCAAAAAGAAAAAATGCGAGAAAAAATAAATGGTGGTGACCAAGGCCGATCCAAAAACCACAACACAGTCTTACTAACATTCCAGGCAATATTAATAATATAATTATGCAACATTACAGGCATAAACAATACATTTTTTTAACATCGCGGGCAATTTTATTGGATAAATATATTTAGTTTATGTTTAATAGTTACACGGACCACGGGGAAACGTCATTACCCGTTAGTATAAACTAACGACAGAGTGTTCTCAGGATCCTAGTAATTTATTAAAGCGTAAATTAATATTAATATTAATCCAATTTAAAATAAAGCGATTAATAACGAATTAGGCTTATGATTCATTAACAAATTTATAACTCGCCCCAAAATGAGTTATTCATACACAATATCGTCACCCTGATTTTCCTTGATTTTTCTGGATATTTCCAGAATTTTTTTCCTGATTTTTTCCGATTTTTCCAGAATTTTCTGGAAATTTCAGGGGTTTAATAGGGTATTATATGAATTTAAATTAAAATTAGGCCTATAGGCCATAGGCCCGCGGGCTGGCTGCGGGCTGCAAGCCCGAGCCAAAAAATACCCATTTTATTTATTTATTTTGTTAACTACTGGGCTTCTGGCCCATCAGTGGAGGCCCATGCCTCTTCTCCCCCTTATCAAACATATTTGATAATTTAACAAAAAACCTAATGTACGCTAGTAGATGTACATTAACGTTCATAGTAAACCTGAAGATTACTATGATGGGTATTTTTTAACTGAATCATGTACTCCTCAACGGTATTAAATGAGTATCAACCCTCTAAACCTGTTTGGAGCCATGCAGGGTGGCTCATAGACCATATTGCAAAAACTAAATGGTCAAACAGTTTAAATGGAAGTGGATGTTGGCGCACATCATGTACAAGATAACCAGAATCCATATAATTCATTTTGACCTTCACCTGTATTGCTAGATGATGTAGTTAACTAATCCCCTAATTAGCAGATGGATTAATGGGCATTAATCCTTCAGCACCTGCTTGGGGCATTGAGCCCATATTACATAATCCTCCGATGCGTGCGGCGCTCTGACGCGGATAAAAGGCCCCCCTCCGACAGGGAGGGGGCGGCGGCAATTCGAGGCCTGGGGTGGCCTGGCGATCCGAGGGACTATAGGCCCCTGTCGGCGATCCAAGAATTCAAAAGGGCGGGAGGCACCCCCGACTTGGGGGTGGCGCTCCGACGCCCAAGCGAGGCCCCCCGACTTGGGGGCGCCGCTTCAACACCAAAAAAGAGGCCCCGGCAGGGGGATGACGCTTCAACACGATGGGCATCGATCCGACGCGATCCGACGAGAAGGGAGGTCCCCCTGACATGGGGGCGATGGATCGGAGGCGCGGGGGTGTCGCGCCGGTAAACCCCCGACATGAGGGTGGCGGATCGGCGGCCCCCACGTCAGGTGGAGGGAGGGTTTTTGCGCCGGTAGACCACCACAAATCACTAGATAGGGCGAATCGGCCACCGATTTCCCAGGGGGTCGAATCGTCGACAGGAGTAGCAACAAATTTCCTTGGTTCCAGCAGAAGATTGCCCTAACTCCCATTTCCCAATTCAAATTTCCCCACAAATAAATTTCTCATTTCAGGCATCAGGGAGTGTTATGGTGAAGTCTTCAGGCTTTCACCATGGGTTTATAGAGAATTATACGGGAGCAACAAATTGCATGAAGCTTGTACGGGACTTTGGAAATTTCCATTCCCCAAAACAAAATTTCGAGAGCAGCAACTCAAATTTACGGGAGTAGCAAAAGAAATAAATTATCCCACTACAGATACATATATTAATTAATATACTCTATTAACAATAAATTATCTCCAACTCCATATGGGGCTTGTATAGCTTGAATTGGAGATTTAATTTTCCCAAAGTATGGAGGAGCAACAATCATTTTTTCTAATAATCTATTAAAAACAGGGTTGAAATTGGTTTTTAATAGTAAATCTGTGTTTTTGAAAAATGATTTTCTTGCTATATATTTTGCTATAGTATTCATAGAAAATAATTATCACAGATTATTCAGCAAGCGCATGTAAAGATTTTTGATCTAGGGGTTTCTCCAAATTTACCTCTAGATCCTACCCGTCGGATCTAGCGAATGTCAGAGAATGAATCCCTATCCGCGTCCTCGCAGTTCGTTCGTCGGCAGGAATTCGGCTTAGATTCAGAGCGTGCTGATAACGTGTTGGAGATCATCAACCATGGCAATAGCTCATGGTCCCTTTTAAAATATTAACATGTTAATAGAGGGGAGACCAATGGTCTCTAGTATACCAAAGGTCCACCCCATTACTAAGCAGTGGAGTGTTTATGGTGGATAAATGAGGGGGGTGTAGAAACTAAAGATCTAGATTAATGTATTCAAGCCAAATAATACAGATCTAGATTACGCATGCTGAATCTTAAAACGTTACATACTCTGATTAGCGGAAGCATACCTGAATCCATCGCTAATATTCTGAAAGAGACCCTGACGATAACGTGGCGGATGATCTTCCAGAACAGCACGAATCAACCGTTGGAGAAATCCTTTAGCTTTCTCCCAGTTTCTCTCCTAGCGACGGGCGTAGAAAAGACGGCTAACTTGTTCGTATGCTCCGGGGATCATGACCGCATATATATAGGGGCTAGCCTCCTTAGCCTTAGGGCTTCCAATTCGGCCCACCAACGAATTGAAGCCCAATAGTCACCACACATAAAGGCCCACAACCTATATGACTCATTTAAGCCCACTTAACTTAATAAATGAGATCACTTATAAATTGGGCTTTAGAATGACAGTGTATCACCATATAATTATTTATCGCATATAAGCCCAATGTTGGATTAAGATCCAACTTAGTTGGATAAGTTCCAACAATCTCCCACTTGGGCTATATGCTAAACTTTATAATTATGTTTCATTGTGCATACAACCAAATAAGATCTTAACTTACTGTCATTTCTTTAATGAGTCAAAAACAATCCGGTCCATCAATTAGATTAGTAAGGGATCAAGGAGATATTCGCCGCAGTAATTGCAGCTCGACCCATCAGTGGTCACCGTGCTAATACAAAAGAATGACATGTATTATAAAGTGGATGTGCAGCATGGAAATTACATGTAATGTGATCTACCATGTCTATTTCCAACTAATCCTCCTTAACCTTAGTGAGATCATAAACAAACAAAAATCGGAGTGAAGCCGAACTGAACCAAAAAACTTTATTTTTGATCAGAAAATAACCTCAAGCTTAAGCTGGAGACTTAATTGTGTCTATCATATGAGCACCCAAAAGAACAAACTCCCACAAAACTGAATGTTCTTAATGAAATGACATCCATATGAGTAGCTAGCTTATAAAACCTTTTGGATGATATTTCCTTACTATAACGGATCCGTAATTACATGGTTTGTTCCGGTGTGATCATTAGACAATTATACACTCCCATTATTAATCAACAAACTAGGAACTTGATCTCTGAATATCTAAACTTTGTCGAGTTCCTGTTGTTGCTGGAATATAAATCTGCAGACTTCATTGTCACTAAATAAACTGTGTGGTGTTCCAATACCATCCCTAATTTGCAGCATAGTGACAAAATATGCAGATATATTTCATGACTTGGACGTCACATAATATGATATGAAATCTAAAGCCATGTCAGAAGATACTATATAAAGGGGACCATTTAAATCTCTTCTAGTAGATGGCGCCTAACATAGTTTTTCATACATTCTTTGCATCCAATAAATGATCAGAGTCAGTATACCAAAATGATCTCAAACCTTTTTGACTACTGATCCTTGAACATGTAACCCTTTTGTTCTCCATAAATACCGTAAGACACATTTGTCTGCTGTCAAATGGTCAGCTCCTGAACTTAACAATCTGTCTAACACACCTGTAATATATGCAATAACCAAATGCATATAAAACTGAGCATACTTTAGACTCCCTTTTGGTGAGATATATGGAATCTTCTGAGTAGATTCTCGGGGCAATCAATGAGACTAAACTTGTCTCCCACAGAACTTAACATTCATTACCACATAGATATTATAGAGATTACATTCTCCCACAGAACTTAAGATATATAACATCATTAAACATCATCTCAAAACCGAACGAGGTGATCACTTAATGAAATTTAATATATCATTAACGATATTGAAATGCTCTACTAATGCCATTATAAAACTTACAGAGTCTTTCTTGAAAACTGAATAGAAAGTCTCTTTACAATTAATGCATTCTTTTCGGTATAAAGTCTTTGAGTGATACACTTTAAATCTTTTCTTAATACCCTTTTGAATTCCTTTTGATTATAAAAAACTATTTACAATCAATAGGTTTCAAACCTTATGGCAATGAGAAAAGATTTTAAGTATTATTCAAAGACTTTCTTAATTAATGCATTAATCCATTTTAAAGATGTAGAACTTTTATGACTTGATGTAAGACGAACTTCCATCATCCTAATGTCAACCATATGTCTTGAGAATTACAATATAATATTTCAACAATGTATTTTTCATCTCTTTAATGGATTTTCTAAATGGTAATTAGTTACTTGATGTGCTAGAGTTTGTCCTTATGAACAATTTCCCGAATTGGAGGAATTGCAACATTATCTTGAATTTATTGTGTCTTGAACAATGTCAGGAATACCATCCTGAACAATGCCAACAACACCTATGGAAATATAATCCTCTTCAAGAATAATGTCACTAACTAAATTTTCCCCTCTAACTCAGTACCCTCAAATAGGTGTGTATTTTCTAATTCGTAAACTAACTTAACAGTGGGATTGTGTAAAATCATACGAAATAATATCAACTTTTAAACTATTCAACAAAAAACTAGAAAATCATTAGCATTTTGTCCTTTGTCTTTATTAGGCTTATAAAGCCTTATCTTAGTTGGACATCTCCAAACATGCAAGTGATTTAAGTTCATTTGTTGAAACTTTAGTAATGATATAAGCTGCAATCAATAAATAACTGAATTCTAAATTGTTAATTCTTTCTTTATAACTCATGTACTTAAACTGCAGGAATCCTAGAAATGAAGCAACATTTCCAAATAAATGAAGATTATAATGATCTTTTAAAGAAACAGAACAAACTAATTTTGAATCATGAGACAACCAAATTTTCCATTCATAATTGAACAATGATAACCGAATTTGTTCAAAATAGAAATAGAAATCCAAATTCCGTTGAAAACGGTGCATAATAATCTCATAAAATTCAAATACAATCCAACCTTTAAAAGAAATAATCTAAATTTAATTTGCTTCTACTTGAACCATCTTGCCATTGCCCATATCGATGTATCTTTCACCATCATTTGGCTCTTGGCATCTTAGGCAATCCTGCATAGACACAATGATGTGGATGGTTATACCAGGATCTCTCCATCACGTGTCTATAAGTACCAAAGTTTGCAGGAAATGAAATTAACTTAGAATTAAACTAAATCAAAGAAACATACCCTTTTTAGCACGCCAAGCGTGATAATTTGTGCAGTTCTTCTTTACATGCCCTTCAGCTCCACAGAAGAAACAACCATTACCTTCTGAACTTTTCAATTCCCTTTGTTGTTTCTTTTGAGAAGTTGTATCTGCAGCTGACGTGCATTTATATTTTATATATTCACACACGTCTTCTTTGTGTTTTTCCGTTGTTTTCCATCGTCATTAGCCCGTTTTCTTGTGATTTCTAGTTTTCTTTCACTTCTTTGTCTTTTTATGTCAATGCAGGAGATTTCCAGCATTGGGGACATATAAAGAAGATATCATGAGCCCCCGGAGCAACGGGAGGAGTTACGAACGATTCAGAGGGTCAAAGCGATGGAGATTGATATTTCTCAGCCCTCCACCAATCGGGTGGACCAGCCACCCGATCGGTTGATGCACGCGTATCCAACCCGGACAGGTGCTAAAGTGAAGAGCAGCTCACCCGATCGGTTCAACGATCGGGTGAACCCGTCGGAGCTCTCGGTCATTTGGAGCTGAATTCCAACCGATCGGGTGACATTTCACCCGATCGGTTCACATGTAGCCGCAATTTCTCAAACGACGACCGGTCATGACACCCGCTCGCCTCAGCGCCCGGTTGAAGATCTTCATAGCTCTCACCTGATCGGTTGACTCATCAACCGATCGGGTGATAATTTTTCTGCGGATTTGGGACCCGAACCATTAGGGTTTCGAAGGGGGCTATAAATACACGAGGTTGGCCAACTCAAGGGGGATCCTCTTCTATTTTTTAGGGCTTTTTAGCCCCTTTGCTGGGGGGCTTAGGTTAGTTTAGATTAGGTCTTTTGATCAATAAATCTTGTACCGGATTGGAAGATTCAAACGAGAGATAAGTATTTCTTTCTCTTGTTTTCCATTGTTTTGTATTGTGTTTATTTTGCTTGATGGTGAACGTTTGTATGTCTTTTCTGTTGCTTTTTTTATGTTCTTCACCTTTGAGTAGTATTGATGAACCCTAATACGGGTTAGGGTAGGATTAATGTAACGACCCGCTCCCGGGGGCCCGTTACTTATTTGGTTTACTTGCAGGTCCCGCAGTTCACCAGTGAAATCAGCATAGCCACAACGCAGAGATGTACCAACAACACTCAAACCAGCGTACAAACGTTATTACAGTTCAAATTAAAGTACAACAACAACCAGCACACGCTCTCACACACGAATACATAAAGGAAGTACGTATAAGAGCAATCTTGGTGATAGCAACGGTAGGACTAAAAGGCATGAACTGTAAGCAATGAAACATGGAAAGTACTGAATAAGGCGGCCTAAACTATGTGATGTGACTCATGTAGGAAAGTATGATATGCAACCATGGGTCATCTCCATTGCCACAGGGAGCAAATCCTGGGCGTCAACCACAACATACTTTGAAAACGAGGCGAGACGAGACGAGAGAGAGTGACTCCGGTCATAGCTCCCACACTTTCTCTACAATGAGTTACCCCAAAACCCAGTGTCATGTGTATCGATTTCTTACGAGATATTCCTTTGACCTTTTACGAGATATTCCGCAAAACATTCCACGAGATATTCCATAAGACATTCGATAAGATGTGCCGCATGGTGTCATTAATTTCCTGTTTACGATGGTAATTAAGCTAGGTTCGCTGGTCGACTTTCTTTAAGCAGAGTAAGATAGATGCTAGTAAATTTGAGGATAAAGACAAGTCCAACACAAGAAGGTGTTGCTTCCGTGCGAGCACGTAGTAGTGTGGTGCTACAAGTTCGTACAAGCACAGTGGACTAGATTTCTAAATTTAGAACCTGTCGTGACTTACCAAAATCAACACCGTCGTAGTAAGCTGGAAGAGGATCTATGGCTTCCTCTGAAGTTGGTACACCAGAGTCTGTCCCTGCAACACAAAATACTTAGTTAGGAAACACGACTTTTCCTATTTAAATAATTAGGTCGTTTTGATTTTTAAAACTCGTTAAAACGATGTTGGAAATTATTCAAAAATTTTATATAAGCCTGAAATAATTATTTTGATTTTACTGCAAGAGGGAAGAATTTTCAGAAGCTTCTGTATTTTTTATAATTTTTAGAAACTCAAAAATAGCTTTAAAACCCCAAAATACGTAAGTGACGTTTATCTTCCGTAAGTTATTCCGAGAGCAATCCTAGTCTGAATAACTTGAATGAACAGCCAAAACGACCGTCTC